>JAUMIR010000003.1:295435755-296685755 GCA_030847615.1 Gambelia wislizenii
GTTGATCTATGATTCTATAGCTGATCTATGATTCTTGCTTGATCTATGATTCTATGATCTTGATATGATTATACGATCTGGGGCCAGTCGGGAGCATAATGCTGTGGACTGGCCCCAAATTTAAGTGACCAGTGTAGATGAGCCCACTGCCACACTACAACTTAAGTAGCCCTCCATGTAGTGTCCATACTGTGTGACAACCTCCACATAATGGCTGCAGAGTGACTCATTTCTTGAATGGGGAAAGGGTCAGAGGATTGGCAAAGTGTAATGGAGCTATGAATTAGGAATAGGATTTTCTGGTTTTAGAATCTTGCTTAGCTATAAAGGGTACTTTTGACTTAGAGAATCACCAGAATCTCTTGTCCTATAATGTGCCTCACAAGTAGGGTGAATGGATGCAAAGAGAGATAGGGTTCACGTACTTTTAATAGTTTCAAAGAGGTAAATTCAACAGAGTAGCCTAGCAGGAGTCCCAGAGCTTGAGGCCTGGCCCCTCTAAGGCTGACCTCAGGGTGAGGAGAAAATGTCAAGGTGAGATAGCTGCTTTGAATTTCTTTTTTTCTTAACTTTGCACTGTTGGCCTTCACTGTTGGCAGGGATGCTTCAGATCAACTAGGATCAATGAAAGAAATGGAAAAAGAACACGATTAAAATATTTTTTTAAAATGTGATTACCAGCCAGATGTTTGGGCAGGCAGTGTTGTTTCTCCTGAAAAAGAGTGTTTTCTCTCTCTTTCCCCTGCCACAATCAGTCTGCAATTTGTGGACCCTGTGAGGTGCCAGATAAGGAGATGAGAAGGAAGACAGCCATACAGTTTTCCTCATAAAACAATTCCCTGTTCCAGCCATAATCTCCCACTTGGAACCTTGCAGACCTCCAAGCAAACATCAAGAAAAATTGTTCAGGTGCCAAGTGGCTCTTGAGTGTTTCACACCATATTTCAAGCTCTAAAACAAAGAACAGTACAAGCCTGCAATCTGGAGGAATCATTGTTAATGAGTAAACTGCATACATAATTTCACACATATATAAATAATGATTTCATTTCCTTGAAACTCTAACAAGAAACATTGCTTATGTGTTTAAGAAGAAAAAACTAATTAATTAATCCATTTTACATATTTGCAGTCATTTTCTAGACAATGTTGTCTTTCTCCATGAATGTTTAAACCCAAACAAATCCATTCTTAATTAACAGTGCACTCATTCCATTTTGAGAGGAAAATACTTTTTATGAGTCACAACTTGCTCATTCCTGCATTCCTGTAATTACTTAATGATTTATTTCATTTAGCTATGAGGCTAGACGTGTCAGACAGTGGCTAGCCTAGGGTTTTTAAATAGGATTCCATCTCCATGAAAAGAGTGGATTTCTGATCCACAGAAGTTGTCCATTAAGCTGGTGAAACACCCCACATTTTGTGCCTGTAAAAAAGTGTCATTGGGGCCTAATTTCCATTGGAAAAATACATTTGCAGTCCCTTAGAGAAGCCTACATTAAGAAAAATGTTCAGGGATAGCCATGTTGGCCATGCAGCAAAATACAACAAAATACAAAATCCACAAAACAATGCTACCTTTAGTGGGCCAGCTAAAAAATACACAAAATTCATCATGCAAGCATTCAAAGAATTGTATCCCACCAGACCATCTTAACTGACAAGAGAAGTAACATCTGAAACAAAATGTAGGCCTGTGACTCTAACATCATCACTTTTCTTCTTCTGTAGGATTTTTAACATCTTTGCCTGATGAAGAAGCCAGTGAAGCTTCAAAAGCTTGCATGATGTAGTTTGTGCATTTTAATTGGCCCAATTAAAGGTGTCACTGTTTAAGGGACTGCGAAAAATGATTATTGATCTTGGATCTGCTCATCCTGTTCTTCTGCCTAAATCCCAGCCTTTCAGCTCCCTCTGTTAATTCTTTTGAAGTGTTTACTTTTAATGAGTTGATAGCCATAATTCAGTGGTAGCAGGTGGTTCCTTTGTCAGTGGAGTGATGAATCTGCTCTGGACTTTCAATTAACTTTTAAAGGAACTATCCAAAATGTTGATTCTATGTTGGAGAGAGGGATTGGTATCTTGGATGGTGCTTTAAATGTGGGACTAAACCTCAGAGTGGGTTCACTGCCTCTCTGGCATGGAAGCCATCACTCTAGGGTACCACAGATTACAATGATGGATTGATTTGGGGAGGGAGAAGGGGGTTCCATGTTGATTCCCACCTTGTGCTCCTGTTTCTTGGGCAGGCACTTCAGGAGAAGGGAGATGATCCAACGTGATCCAAGTGGAAAGGAGACATAAGCCAATTTCACACATTATTTCTGTGAAAGACTTACTTACTCCCAGTGCTGCAGACCTTCTTCCACTGTCCATGCATTGATCCTCAAGCATATGTTTACTGATCTTTTGTGACCTGGGATGTTCACTTCCTTGTTTCAGCAAGGAGAAATGGAGGATACTACACTTAGGCAGCAAAAATGAATGCACAGATATAGGATGGGTGACACCTGCCTTGGATGGCAGTACATGCGAAAGGGATCTAGGAGTCTTAGTGGACCACAAACTGAACATGAGTCAGCAGTGTGACACAGCAGCTAAAAAAGCCAATGCAATTCTAGGTGTAACAATAGGAGTATAGAATCTAGATCAAGGGAAGTAATAGTGCCATTCTATTCTGCTTTAGTCAAACCTCACCTGGAATACTTTGTCCAATTCTGGGCACCACAATTTCAGAAGGATATGGACAAGCTAGAACGTGTCCAGAGGAGGGCAACCAAAACAGTAAAATGTCTGGAAGCTATGCCCTATGAGGAATGGCTTAGGGAGCTGAGTATGTTTAGTCTGGGAAAGAGAAGGTTAAGAGGGGAAATAATAGCCATGTTTAAATATTTGAAAGAATGTCATATTGAGGATGAAGCAAGCTTGTTTTCTGCCACTCCAGAGACTAGGACATGGAGCAATAAATTCAGACTACAGGAAGAGATTCCACCTAAATATTAGAAAGAACTTTTTGTCAGTAAGAGCTGTTTGACAGTGGAACACACTGCCTCGGAGTGTGGTGGAGTCTCCTCCTTTGGAGGTTTTTAAACAGAGTCTGGATGACCATTTGTTGGGAGTGTTTTGACTGTGTTTTCCTGCATGGATCGGGATTGGAATGACCCTTGTGATCTCTTCCAACTCTATGGAGATTATCAGATGAACTGTCTGATAGCGTCCCTTGTCTTACCCCCACCCACCCCACTCCCACCCCACTCCCATCCCTGTTCTATTAAAAAAAAATCAGACACCTACCATATACCACTATAAGAACTGCTCCCCTGCCCCTCTGCCATCCAGGAGTGAATGCAGCTGTTGCAAAGCTGCATTCACATCCCGTAAAGCAAATCCCACCCATTCTTGTGAGAGAACGATCGCATGGGAAAATTTCAAAATAAAAGTAAAAATAAAACTTAAAAAAAAAAAACCAAGTCCCAAAACACATTTTAAAAAGAACAAGCAACCTGGGGAGGGGGGGAAGGGTGCCACTTACCTCCTTGTCCCAGTCTCACCCCAAAGTGTCTGTCAGGGACCTCCCACTGTGGCTGGCATAGCACCAGCATAACGGGGCACCTCTTCACAACCCCATGATTCCGTTATAGAAATGGAACAGGCAATCTATTGATGGCTTAATCCGTCAATAGAACAGAACACAACTGGAACGGAGGGGGCACGGAAGCAGAACTAGACAGGGACAACATCATTTGAAAAGAGAGCCCTTTGGCACTCTCCTGTCAATCCCTGTAATGGATTTAAAAGGTTGTCTGATAATCTCCTATGATTCTATGACATTTTCCCTTATAACATCTTACTTTCAAGTTCTGTTCTACTGAAACTACTGAATTAATCAAGAATAGTTTCCAAGTCTATCCTCTGACAATGAGTGATAGGTTAGATCAAGTGCTACAGACAAAGGAAGAATACACACAGAGAGACATACACACAATGATACACTACTTTATACTGGACTTAGTACCACTTAGAGCAGATGAAATAGAGCTAACCTCTCATTATTGAAAACTAAATGATTTTTCCTTTGATATTAGCTGGTACTGCTAAAAGCCAGAAGATTTATTATCAAATTACTAGGATACAGAAAGCATTCAATTAAGCCTTGACTCTGTTAGTGTCATGTGTTCAGTTTTTCTTCACATAGAGATTACTTAACTTTTAATTTATGGAATATATTTTGAGTAAAACACTTGACAGGAAGATTTATCCAAAAAGGTTTAGAAGTGAGTCAGTTATTTGGATAAAAATTATATTACTTAAAAATGATTTCCCATTAGAATTTTATAAACTTGCTATCATGAAATTAACCAGAGAAAAATTAAATAAAACTATTTCCATTTCACAATACATCTATCTGAGTGTTATTTCCTAACTGCAGATCACAATATGATCAGTGTATACCATCCTAACCTCTGTTTTCAGGGTACACAACTCTCATGTACTTTGACTTATCAGTCAATCAGTACAGAGATGTGTAAATCATACTAATGTATTTAACAGTGTTTAAGGTCCTGTCTAAATGGTCAAAATAATACAAACAAGATCGAAAGATCAGCAATCCATTCAAATGGCCATTCATACAAATATCTGTCATTCGGAAAGGGATCAGCCAAATCCACTGCAAACTCTGTGTGCACCATGTCTGGAGCTTCGTATGGATTTTCTGAAAAGCTCCGTATGACTTCCAAATGTGTGACTGTTTGAACACTCACGTTCTCACAGATACAAATAGGCAGTGCAATCTGATTGGCTGGATGAGCACAGGGGGCAGGGCTAGCAAAGAGGGAAAGCAGCTGTGTCCACCATGTTGGATTTTCAGCTAAGCGAGGGTCCGGTAAGTCAATCAAATGGCAATTTTATACTTTTTATTTTATTATATTTTACTTTATTTGTAAATATGAAGTGTTGTTTGTGTGCACCCCGTGAAACTATTTTTTTTTTTTTTATTGGCAGCGGCAGATTTTAAATCACAAGTAAATCACTTGTGACCACTAACTGGCTAGGGGGTCATATGGAGTTTAGGGGGGCTCTTTTGGCCATGTAGGCAGATTGCATCATTGCAATTGCCTACCTTTTAAGATGTGTTTGTATTTTTTCATATTTTTTCCCCTTGTATTGATAAGACCTGAGTATAACACACTTGCAGAATCCAGGAATAAGTTAAAGTCACATAACTTCAGGACATACCCAAACAAAAGTTTTAAATATAGCCTGATATACAAATAGTGAATAAAGGTTTGACTCTAACATTATCCTACAGCTTATCCTGTAGTGCTTTGAAATCATTACAGCTTTCTACAATTTAAAAAACACTCTACTTACTCTGTGGCATAAGGCTGTGTCACCCCTCCCCACAATGGTGTCACCTGGTGTGGTTCGGCCTCATCTCACCACCACAACCCAGTGCCACCACTGTACTTAATACATAGGTAGTAGATTGTCAGATGTCAGGTCTTGCTTTCCTTGGCTCAGTCATCAATCAACATGAAAACTCTAGTAAAAAAACAGAAAACTAAGGGCTTGTGTACACTAAGAATAAAAAGTGTACTCACCCCAGATTCGGTATGATTTCTACATATGACACACACAGCAAATCCAATCTTTTTAGGTGTTAATCTGGTTAAACAGAAACTTCAAGTTGCTCTGGAGCTTCCAGGAAAAACTAGAGTGGCCCCCTGGGTTTTGGACATATGTACAGCTGGATTGGGCTGGAACTAGAGCAACCCAGCTATTCACACATACACACCCACTGCATTAGCCCTGCTGGGCTGTCCCCCTTGTTGCCATTGCTGCCTCTCCCACTGATCAAAAAACTATCTATGAGACTTTTCTTTGTTTTTTTCCGGGTTGTGGGGCCATGTTCTGGAAGAGTTTACTTCAGACAGTTTGCCTGCATCTATGGCTGGCATCTTCATAGAATGGTTGGGTAGGAGTGTGTGTGGAGTTTATATGCTGTGAACCACTGTTGGGGGGTATATGTAAATTTGTGTAATTGAATGGTTAGTTTCTGGGTATAGAAATGCAGGGCTCGTTAGTGCCTATTTGGCTAATGGTTGGTTGATGGGCCATTATCTGCTGGGAATCCCTCTGGAATCTGTGTGCCAGCCACAGATGCAGGCGAAACATCAGAAAGAAACTATTCCAGAACACGGCCTCACAGACCGGGAAAAAAACCCAAGGAAAATCTATGGATGCTGGCCGTGAAAGCCTTTGACTTCACAGGATTAGTGTCTGTTTGGCTAATGGTTGGTTTATGGACCATTATCTGCTGGAAATTCCCCTGTCCCTGCGTGGAATTCACTTGCTAGTGTTAAGTTTTGATTCTATTGTTTTTCAAAACTGGGAGCCAGATTTTGTTTACTTTTAGGGTTTCTTCTTTCCTGTTGAAGTTGTCCAGGTGTTTGTGGATTTCAATAGCTTCTCTGTGCATTCTGACATGATAGTTGTTCTCCTGGTCTAGAATGGTAGATCTGGGGGAGGTGTTTTAATGATGGGCAGGGAGACGAGGCATGGGCGGGGTTCAGGCAGGGCCTTGGACAATTAGCCTAGGGTGTTGTTCTTTAAATAGGCGGTCACTTGTAGGGAGTGGGGAGACAAGGATCTGGCGTTCACCTATGGCAACCTGAAATTGAGTGGAGGGATGGACCTTCCTGAACTGTACTGGCATCTTAATGGATGGGGTGCAGCAAGGTAGGCTATCCTTGGGGCCAGCATCGGGTTGCGATCTTCCTCAGAAGCCACACAGCTTGAGGATTTGCAACCTGGTGCCAGGCCTTCCAGTAGATGGCACCCGAAGGGAACCCCAGGGACAGGGTTCCTCTTCGGGGCTCAGGTGAGTCACCCAGGGAAGCTGGGGGATAGGGCACATGTGACCATCTGCTCCAGCTGCCCCCGCATTGTGTCTCCCCCTATTGGTTCACATACCCTAGGAAATAAACAAATAAATAGGTAGGATTACAATAAAGTAGCCTGTATTTCAACCCAATCTTCTGTGTCTTGTCTTGTTATTCCATGCATCAATCATTAAATATCTTGACAGTTTCAGGATCTTGCCTAGTTTCTTCATAGCTGCCCTTCCAAGTCCTCGTCTTCTTCTAATGTCTTGACTACAGTCTCCATTTTGATTAATCATTGAGCCAAGGTATGGAAAATCTTGAACTATTCAAGATTTTCATTGCTACTTTAAAGTTATGAATATATGCGGTCATTTTTGTTTGTTTGTTTGTTTTCTTAATGCCAGTACTGCAAGTCACCACATTGCAGGTTCAATTCCAGCGGGCTCCAAGGTTCACTCAGCCTTCCATCCTTTCGCAGGTCAGTAAAATGAGTACCCGGCTTATGGAGCAATTAGCTAACACACATTGGAAACTGCTTAATGCAGTGTAGATGTGTAAATTGCTATTGCTTTAAACAATATGTAAGCCGCTCTGATAGCCTTGTGGCTGAAGAGCGGGGTATAAATAAATAAATAAATAAACTGTAAACCTGCCTTTTCACTTTCTCCCTTGACTTTCTTCAATACTTGTTCCAAGCCTTTGCTATTTTCTGCTAATAGTATGGTATCATCTGCATATCTTAAACTGTTGCTCTTGCTCCAATTTTCATGCCTCCCTTCTTTAAATCTAATCCTGCTTTACATATGATGTGTCCAGCATATCTGTTAAACAGATATCAGATAGGGTGATAAAATGCAGCCTTGCCTGACCCCCTTGCCAATTGGAAACCATTCCATTTTTCCATATTCTTTCCCAACAGTAGCCTCTTGTTCTGAGCACAGGTTACACATTAGGACAATCAAATGTTGTGGTTCACTCATTTTTTTTTCCAGAGTGATCCATAGTTACTCATGATCACTCAAAAGCTTTGCTATAATCTAGAAACCACAGGCTGGTTTTCTTTTCAAATTCTTTGGTGTGCTCCATTATTCAACATATATTTTCAGTATGATCCCTAGTGCCTCTTCCTTTCCTGAACCCATCTTGGACAGCTGGTATTTCTCACTCCACATATGGTAAAACTCTTTGTTGTAGAACTTTGAGCATCCCTTTCCTTGCATGGGAAATTAATGCAGTGCTCCTGTGGTTACTGCAATCCCTGATGTCCTCTTTCTTGGGGATTGGAGAAAGGCGGAATATAAATTGCATAAATAAATAAATAAATTGGAATGTATATTGAACATTTTCAATCTGTGGGCCATTGTTTTGTTTTCCATATTTGTTGACAGATTTTACTTAGAACTAGACTAGATTCTGTCTCTGTCAATTGAAGCAGGTACCCCATCTATTCCTGGTGATTGATTTCTCCCAAGTGCTCTGAGTGCAGATTCTACTTCACTTCCTAAAATTGGAACTTCATCTTCATATGGTTCTACCTCAAATGAACTTGTCTCCCTTTCATCTCTTTTATATAGTTCTTTCATGTATTGTTTCCATGATCCTTTATTTCTATCTGTAATGTAATGTGTTTCCTTGCTGATCGTAGACCACCACCACTCTTGGTTTATATTTCTCTTTGATTTCTCATATCTTGTGGAAGAGGTCTCTTGTTCTTCCTTTTTTGTTGTCACCTTCTGTTTCTCTGCAGCAATTATTATAGTAGGTCTCCTTGTCCCTGTGCACAAGTCATTGAACAGTTGCATTCAGGGTTCTGACTCTATTTCTGTCACCGTTTACATTTGCTTCTCATTTGTCCTTAACTGCTTGAAGAGTTACATCTTCAACACTGGGGTTTCTCTTTCTTTTTGGTTACAGATAGTGTCTTTTTTATTCCTTCCTGACAATGTCCCTGGCTTCAGCCCAGAGTTCTTCTGACTTCTGGTCAGTTATGGCTAATAGTGCAAATCTATTTTTCATACTGTCTTTAAATTCTATAGAGATATTATTCAGGTTGTATTTTGGCATGATGGTTGGTTTAGTGTTCTTTTTTAGGTTTACTTTACTTTTTGATATTAGCACTTCATGGTCTTTGCCACAATCTGCTCCTGGTCTTGTTTTTGCAGAGAGAATGAAGCTTCTCCATCTTCTTTCTTGTTTTACTATGTCTAGCTTCCCCTGGTTCATGTGTCTCACATTCCATGTTCCTATAATATGTATTGTTCAGCTTTGGACTTTCCTTTCACTTCTGAGCACATCGACAGCTGAATGTCCTTTTGGTTTGATTCTATTTGCATCATTAGCCACAGCACTAGTCGTAGTTGTCCTCTACTGTATTCCAGTAACTCAATGATTGCCATCCAACCTGGGAGTTCCATCTTCTGGTTCAGATGCTGGAAGGGTTATATATAATATATTGGCCCCCTATATTTCAAGCAATAAACTAACTCCACAGTAGAAAACCCCAAAATTTTTGTACTCAAAGAATTAAAGAAAGTGGTTATTTGCAAAATTAATTATACAAATTCTTTCTTATTCCTTTTCTTTTAGAAATGTAGGTAAATTAGAAGCAATCTGTTAACATTTACAATGCAAATACAATATCTACTCAGAGGTAAGCCCATTGTCCTCAGCAGATTTACTCCCTAACAAGCAGGTTTCAGGGATGTGATCATAAATTCATACCTTTGAATTGATATGCCAGCCAAAAATCATTAATCCTTTGAAATGCACATTTCCTGAATTTTGCAGTTGAGTTCTTCAATCCTAGAAGGACTGACAAACTATCGAACAATATTGATTAATCTCCAATCATAGAATCATAGAATTGGAAGAGACCACAAGGACCATCCAGTCCACCCCCGACATGCAGGAATGCACAATCAAAGTACCTCTGACATATGGCCATCCAGCCTCTGTTTAAAAGTCTCCAAAGAAGGAGATTCCACCACATTCTGAAGCAGCATATCCTACTGTCACAGCTCTTATTGTCAGGATGTTTTTCCTAATTTTTAGGTGGCATTTCTTATCCTATCATTTGAATCCATTGCTCTGTCTCTGGAGCAGCAGAAAAAAAAGCTTGCTCCCTCTTCAATATGATATCCTTTCATATATTTAAATTTGGCTATCACTTCACATCTTACCCTTCTCTTCTCCAGGCTAAACATACCCAGCTCCCCAAGCTGTTCCTCATAGAGCATGGCTTCCAGACCTTTTACCATTTTGGTCACCCTCCTCTGCACACAGAGGAGTCCAGAAAGAAGTCCAGAAAGAGTCCAAAAAGAAGAGGTCCAGAGCCCATTAAAGATTAATACTGATTAATCTTTAATCAAGATTGAGGATGATTTCATTCTGCTGGGATCCAGAACAGTTTTGTCTGAAGTGCTACTTAGTGCTTTAAAAATAATCTGTTTATATAATATAGCAACTCACATCCTATTTGGATCCAGCTATGTCTTTCACATATGCAAACATATTTAAGAGCCACCTGAGGTATGTCATGCTTTTACAAGGGCTGTAAAAATATTCAAATATTCTATTAGTCAATCTAATAGATAAGTACTCATAAATGGTTAACTACATCCTTCTGGGATCCAGAAAAACTTGTCTCAACAGTTGCCTGCATATATAAAGAAAATAATACTGAAAAAGTTTGTTATACTGGAAAAACTGCTTGCAAAAATGTTGTATTGAGCAGAATCGCATATAAAAATGCATATATTAAGAGAAATGTCATAAAAGTTTTTTTTTTCAGGGAATGTTTCCCCCCGAAGCAGAAGTCTTTATAACTGCAGATGAACTGAAATTCAGACTGGAAAAATGGGAAACGGAAATTAAGAGGTTTGTCCAGCCCTAGAGTCTGTTACCCAAAGAGGTGGGGGTGCTTTAAAGCCCTACTCATAATGTATTATTATCTGTGGGAATTATTATTAGCTCAAAAGGAATGCTGCGAGAGGTCGGTAATTTCAGGACCTGTTCACCTATGTATACCAGTACTAACTGCAGTGAAATGAATGGTTTTTATTGGAAAATAACACAGAAAGCAATCACACACACAACATACACTCTCAGGAACCAAACAAGGCTAACAAAGAGTTTGCAATATAAAGATTAGATAGAGGAATAGATTCAGGAGATATGGCAATAATTACTAGTCTTGAAGAGGAGAGTGGAGTACTCAGATAGAAGTCTGAGGGTGGCACTGTAAGTCTGATCCAAGGGCACAAAGAGAGAGAAAGTGGCCAGCTTTCATCCACAGTGGCACAATGGCACAATTTGCTATTGTTTGGGGCTAATATTTATACTATATTTCAAGTCCTGAAGGGGTGTTTGAGCTTAGAACAAAGCTTAGATTGGTTTTATACTGTTTAAACAAAGGAAACCAAACTTGGCTGATTGCTGTTAATGGCTGGGAGATAGGAACAGATGGGTTATGACAACCTCATATTGTGGTACAGGAGAGGGTGTCGAGGGATATTTCTTGGGAATATGAGTTGTGTAGGTCACTTGTTTGTTTAGGATGTGTGACTCATCACCAAGGAGGGCAGGAAGAGATTAGTACATACCTCTGAAAAGCAATAATTCTGCTTTAACTGTCATGGCTGTATCTATGGATTTGTTTGGGGTTTGAAGTTTGATGTAGTTTGATGAGGCACTAAAGCTCTCTCCCCTCCTAAACTGTAAGTCCTAGGACTCCATAGGGCAGAAGTAAGGCAGTGAAAGTGGAATCACAGTGCTATAAGGTGTGTAGCATGAAAAGGCGCCTGAAGTTTTCAATTCCCATCATTGTGGGGATGTTGTATTAATATTTGTCATTCTCTCAGACCTTCCAGAAAGAGTAATTACATCTGATACACCAGGCAACATATATTTACCCCAGGAGAGACTCAAAAAAAGGTAATGGCTGGAACCTTGTTGGTATCTTATACATATGCAAATTCCCCTACAGAAGCAGCTGCAAGTTTTTGTCCTACATACAATGCCTATATTCAATTCAAGGTTGCAGAAGGGAAATACATTTGCAATGTCATGTAAGCAATGTCTGTGCATACGCATGCATGTGGATGGTGTGTCTTTATTGCACATATATCCACATATGCATGGGCATACATATTTGGTTGCGGATTGAGTTGCACCGCATTGCCAACAAGGGGTGTGTAGCAGAATTACATACAGGGATTTACATGAACCAACCCCAATATAGGATCTTGCTCATCTTAAATATGCATATGTCAGTGGCAACACACTTTTTAGACCAAAGGCCAACATTTTGAATGTGAAACAAATGGAAAAGAAAAATATGTTTCCATACAAATACACACAAACACAGTGGTTAATCACCAGTGAACCAGTGGCCAGTGAGTTAAAAAAAAAAAGCAATATTATTTCACTACTTTTCTCTTTCTCTGCCCTCACCCTTCTCCTTCATCTTACTGAACTTCTCACTAGATCTGTATAAATGCTATTATATTAGATCAATAAACTATGTTCAAAACAAACTTTATTGGCATTTTCGTCTCAGCAATTACACAGAAGTTGCTTAATAGCAATCAAGATGATTGCCATTAAACAAGGAGGTGGAAATAATGCTGTGTGTGGTTTACTGTTGGTTTACTGTTGGATATGAGATACATTGATTCAGTACCTTCTTTTTGTCAGGGAGATTGTTCACAACAGGTGGTTTAGTGAAATCCTGTTGATTGTTCTAATATTTGTACCTGGGTTGATCAAAGACAAATATTATCTAAATCTTTCCTGGTGGTATTTTTCCAAAGGAAACCAAACCCAAGTAAGTGTTGCTTCTGGAACTTCTCATCACTGGGAGAAATAGGCAAGCATATCAAAATACTATTATTTATTTATTTATTTATGTGATTCAGATCTTGCCTTTCTCCCAATATGGGATCCAAAGTGGCTTAAAATGCAAGTGAAAACAAAATAGTTAAAGCAGTGTGCGGTAAAAAAAAATTAAAAGCACAAAAAAATCAGTCCAATTAAAATTAATTTCAAAACAATGAAAAATACACTAAATGCATATTTAAAAGTACACCTAGTGCTTATTACATGTTAACATACTACATACTGAATGTTGTAGACTGAATATTGAATATTGTTTAATATCCAAACCACCACAACCCTATGTCAATATTCAACCTGCTCCCATGAAGATTAAATATTCTACCCCCAAATCCCCACTCCTCAATCCATGACCTTCCTTCATTGAATAGGGATGTATAAAGAATGGCTCTAGTCATATTCACTTTAGTACATGAATCACTCTCTATAATCAGGAACTCTGATAAAGCAAAGAAATCTGTACTCATTTTCAAATGGACACAAAGTGAATCTGCATTCAGGCCTTCATCCTGAACATGGGAAAGTTGGAAACTAAACATAAGGTGACAGGAATGTTGGATATCCCTATTGACAGAGATGTTAGATACCTTCTCACTTCTAACCCTCAGGTATGTAGGCTTCAATACTGTTCTTGGGTTTTTGAGTCACTGCAGGATGAAAAGAAACTGATTGTTTTCTATTTTATACATGGAGTACAGATATTGGCATCTTGTGTGGTGATTTTTTTTTTCCTTTGATGAAACTTAACTTAATATGATCAAATAGGCTTGAATCCTACCATTAATCTGAAATAAAGTAGACCAACTAAATTAATGGGATTAATCTATGTATGGATTCAAGAATGATTCAGTGGGTCTACTCTAGTTAGAACTAATCAATGGTATTCAAAGTGTATAAACGCTGAGGAGTTAATCACTTCTAAATGATGATGATGATGATGATGATGATTTATTTATATCCCACCTCTCCCATCAGGATTGGGGCAGCAAACATCATATAAAACACTGGGCCACAGTCCAGTACAAATGATAAAACAACATCATTAAAAACCAGCTATACAATATTAAATTAGTTCAAATTTTAAATATAAAATACAATATTAAACTAAACTTGAATGTCCCCTCCCCCATCCCAGGAAGGCTCCTGCCCCAAATAATCCCCCCCCCCACAAGCCATCATGCCCTGAAAGGAGAAAGAAGGAGAAATGATATTTGTGGGCTTATCTAGACCTACCAGAATATAATGGCTTCCTTCTGGCATATTCTGGTCCCAGATCAGGTCCATTTCCCACCCACCCCACCTGTTACCTACACAAAACAGGAGGAAGTCCACATGGACATGCCAGCCCATATCTTCAGCCACCATTGCCACTGCTGGTGTCTCTCTGAAGCCAGGAGGAAGCCCTCAGCCAGGAAGGAGGCCCAAGGCTGGTTACATTCTGGGGGTCTTGATCACTTGCTTGGGACCTCCTTCCTTGCTTCAGATAGTGATACCAGTGGCAATGATGGTGGTGGCAGGTGCAGATATGAACTGGCATGCCAGTATGGACTTCTGCATTACCGTGGGGCCAAATCCAGTTTTTTTTTTAATGAGATGGGTTTTTGTAGATGTTAAAATAAAATGGCTTAACAGGCTTTATCCTGTCTTCCCCTCAGGCATCATCATCATCAGACTGCCTGAGGGCAAAACAGAGTAAAAGCCCTGTCTCATATAGACTGCAGGGCTCAAAGACAGGGACAAGAGGTGGTAATTAGCCTGTCTAGACAAGCCCTACATCTTAGAAAAATCTCTTCATTCTTTTGTCCAATCTTGTTTTTGTTTCATTTTTCTGCTAAGTGAATAGCTTCTCCCTATCTCTTTATCTAACTTAGGAGGGATAATGTAATTGTGTTGCCTTTTTCTGCCTCACTGCCCCACTCAGTTCAGACCTTTCTGTGTTGAATGGCAAGTACCGAAAGGAACCTTTGTAGCCCATGGGAGAAAAGCAGACCTTGTTGTGAAACCTTCCCAGGAGCATCTCAGGACCTACCAATAACTCCCAAGCAACAGCTTGAAAAATGTTAACTTATGACTTCCAGTCTGAGAGCCAAGGAGGAAAGGACCTCGAGACGGGGCTCCGCTCGAATATTGTCCATCCCATATCTCAAATTTGGGGAACTACCCAAACTGTGGTGTAATCCAGTAACGATTACTACCCAGGGGGCTGGCAGATCCCGGCCTGATCCCTTGAACCCCGCTAAAACGGAGGTTTTGGCAGAGGGAAAGGTTGATCGGCAGGAGAAGACTGGCAACCATTGAGGTATAGGGAAGATCTTCGGATCAAACCCTTATAAACTCTCAGATGTGAAAAAGACTGGAACTTACAGCAATGGAATATAGCATCTGTACAGAGGTATACTTTGAAATCCTTTTCACATAGATCGGTATCTTTCAGCAAGCAGGAACGTGAGTGAATGGAGGGGGCTGGACTGAGTTGAGGAAAATTGCAATATTGAAACATTGTTACAACGGGCACTCATTGAAAGTGAAAGGAAGACAATCGGGGAACGGAGTGGTGGGAGTGAAAGAGATAGAGAAGCGAGAGCTGAGAAAAGAGTGAGAGCTGAAGCGAAGCGAAATAAAAGCTGAGAAGGGGGTATAGAGATCTATATATACTGAATAGAAGCCGAAAGATGGAAAAATAAGGACTTCCATAATAAAGCCGTGGATCAGTTAGATTGGATAAATATCATTTTTGGGGGATAATTGCCACGGCAATACAGGAGGCGTAACTCAATTGGAAAGGGGATTAGTCCAGGAAGAGGACGAAGAAGACGCCATGTACGAGAGGTGGAGGAGTACAAACAATGTCTATCATAAGGATTAGTCCTACAAGAGGATGAAGATTGGTGACAGGGGTCTCTGGAACATCTCAAGTTGTGGTACTTTTTGGTCTGGATTAGATCCAACAAGAGGATTGAAGACAGAAGAAGAAGAGGAAAGGACAACGCGGCATGGGACATTACTTAAGAGGGAGAGCCAGCGTTTTCAAGGTCGTGCTGGGGACAGGAAATACTGTGCCAGTGTGACTACAAAGAAGCTACATTTAAAGGCACAGTATCCTGACTAAGTTGGGGAATGACTTAATAAGAGTAGCGACACCTATTGGTGAACAAATTAAAAAAATTAACTTATTACAAACAACTGTACAGATAGACATCTTTATGAAAAGAAATATACATTTTGTGACAGAAATTAATTGAACAGAGATTGAATTAATTGAAAGATATTGGGGAAGGGAAGCGTTATATTAATTAATAGAAGTACAATTGTGATTTAATTCATGGACATAGCTAATATAGTAGATATATAACAGATATTTACAAGTTATACTATATATTATAAGAAATAAAAGGAAAGAGGGAATTTGAGCTCATAGTTAAGTTAGAGTCTGGAGTTGAAGGAAAGGGAAGAGAAAGTTCTTTATATTGGGCTATACTTAGAAATTTGTTATCTCAAATTGATGTATTATCTTATTATTTGACAATTAATTTGCATAAAATAATAGAAATTAAGGTTAAAAGCTATTGACTTATATTGACATATATATTTCTGAGAGCAATTTAAGTTAAAAATTATTTACTAATATTTGTAAAATAAATCTAAAAATATAAATATAAATATAAATAAGTATATATATAAGACTATTCTTACACGGATAAAGTGCTGATTGAAGATATACTCACAATAACATAACTTATATTAATATAACAAAATTGGAAGTGATAAGACGAACACTGCACACTGGATACAAAATATATCTACAGAGAGTTAAAAGTTTAAGATTACATATTCCTGGACAGAAACAAGAAACTCACCAAATGGCAATAGGCGCGAGAGCTAAAGTGGCAGGCAGTCAAACTCAAATACAAGTATTAGCATCAAGAAGAGGTTCATCAGAAATGCCCACTAAGCAAATGGATATTGGTCTTCAGATCTTGGAAGAACTCAAAAATTTTAAAAAGGAGATAAGGGAAGATTTGAAGACTTTTAAGAAGGAGGTGAGGAGCAATATTGAGAAAATAGACAATAAACTGGACTCCCTGAGGACTGAAGTAAATGATGTTAAAACTAGAATGGAAAAAGTTAAGGAAAAGACAGAGAAATTAGAGAAGCAATTGGAAGCAACGATCAGGGAACAAGATAAGGATAAAAAGGTCACTCTGATACAGGAATTGAGATACAGAGAAAAATGCATTAAATTAAGAGGGGTACCAGAAACAATGAGAGAAGATTTATGGGGGGAAATAGTATCGAATTTAGCAGAATTTGTGAATGTCAAACAAGAGGAAATCGACCAAGCCATAGACAAGTTATTTCGAGTGAATTCAATAATACCGAAAGAGAAAAAACTTCCAAGAGATGTGGTAATAGCTTTTAATCGGACAAGAATGAAAGAAAAAATAATACAAGTAAGCTATACAGATAAGTTAAGAATTGATGGGAAAGATATTCAAATCTTCAAAGACATACCAAATGAAATATTGAGGAAGAGACAGGAATATCAACAGCTGACCCGACAATTGAAAAAAAGAAACATAACATATAGATGGGAACGAGTAGAAGGACTGACTTTTTCATATCTGCAAAGAAGATATAGAATAAACACAATTGAGAAAATGGAGGAATTCTTAACGAAACTAGAAAATGAAGAAAAGAAAAGGGCAGAAGAGAAATTCAGAAGAAGGAGAGATAAACAAAGAGAACAACCAAATGACCCAGACAAGGAAAGACAAAAAGAAGAAGACCCAATTGAGATTCTGGATCAAGAAGAGGATGAAAGGCAAGAAGAAGAGGAGGAGCAAGAAGAGAGAAAAGATATAAATATAGAAGAAGATAAAGAACAACAACGTCAAGAAGGAGAATCAGAAGAGGAGGGGATATAAAAGGAATACGAACGGAAGATTTGAAAGGGAAAATAAGACAGGAAAATAACAATAAAGATAAGATCTTGGAATATTTAAGGCCAAAATGGGCCTCAAGAAAGAAACCAGATTTTTCAACGGTTAGAAAAGAGTAAAGCAGAAATTATCTGCATACAAGAAACAAGAATAAGAAAAAAGGACAGCAAATTACTAATCAGACAAAAATTAGGTCAAGTCTTTTTTATGTGTTCAGACAAAAAGAAAAAAGGTGTTGCGATTTATGTAAATAACGGATCAGAGGCTACTAAAATTATAAATGACAGAGAAGGCCATTATGTGGGAGTAGAATTAAATCTGGTTAACAGGAAAATAAATCTGATCCCAATTTACTCCCCTGTCCAAAAGAAGGATCAATTTTATAGAAGATTATCTCAAGAACTTTAAAAACTAGAAGAAAGCAGTGAAAATGAAATAATAATAGCTGGAGATTTCAATGGAGTGCTGAAAGCGAAACGAGATAGATCATCCCCACCTGAGAAAGCTACTAGTGGTAACTTACCAAAAATCTGTGAAAATATATTAAAAGATTTCAACTTGTGAGATGTATGGACTTCAAAATATAAGGAAAAAAAAGTTTCACATTTTATTCAGATGTACATGAATCAATGTCCAGAATAGACATGTTTTGGGCCTCATCAAGCTTACTAACAAGAGTTCAAGAAATGGAAATTTGTGAGAGACTCTTATCAGACCACAATCCCATAGAAATCAAATTAACGATTTGGAAAAGAGAATATACATGGAAATTAAAAGCAGATATGTTGAAGGATGAAGGATTTGTTAACAGATTAAAAAAGAAATACAGCAATTTTTCAATATAAACAAAGAATCAGAAACATCACATAAAGTAAGACAGGACGCCTTCAAGGCAACGTTAAGGGGTGTATTCCTGCAAAGAGGTGCAGAAATTAAAAGAATGAAAGAAGAAAAAGACAAAAAATTAACACAGGAGCTGAAAAAGAAAGAAGAAGAATTAAGGAAAAACCAAAAAAAAATAAAAAGACTCAAAGAGATATAAAATTGATACAAGATGAATTAAAAGCAGATATGTTTGAAACAATAGCAAAAAAAAATGAAATGGACAAAACAAAGGCATTTTCAAAATGCTAACAAAACAGGAAAATGGCTGGCATACCGATTGAAGAGGGACAGAGAGAAGAAATTAATCACAGAAATAATGATCGGAAACATGAAGTACAATACACAAAAAGAGATTAAAGAAATCTTCCTTGAATATTATAAATCATTATATGCCAGACCAAAGACAATTGAAGAACAGGAAAAGACAATAAATGAATATATACAAGGGAATTTAAATGTGAAAGGAATTATCATTGCCCATAAGTAAGGAGGAAATAATACAAGCAATTAAGCAGGCCAAGTCAGGGAAATCTCCAGGCCAGGATGGTTATATCACAGAATTTTATAAGAAATTTCAAGAAGAATTGGCAACCCCACTTCAACAAGTTATAAACAACATTCCAATAGAAGGTATCCCAGATACTTGGCAAGCAGCGAACATCATACTGATCCCGAAAGAAGGCCAAGACAGAACAAACCCAGCAAATTATCGGCCAATATCACTACTAAATACAGACTACAAGATTTACATGACAATCCTGGCAAATAGAATAAATAAAATACTAAAAGGAATAATACACGAAGATCAAACAGGATTTGTAAAGGGAAGATATATACAAGATAATATAAGAACTATGGTTGACGCCATAGAATATTATGAAAAGGCAATCGATAAGAAGGCCACATTAATATTCATCGATGCTGAAAAGGCCTTAGACAATTTAAAGTTCCTGAATAATTATCCCGGCCCAAGACTCAGCTGCCCTTTCTAGGCTATGATTGTATGTTTTAATTTGTTTTTCTTCTAATTTATATATATTTTAATTAATGCATGTTTTTAATCCTTCGTAATTTAATATTATTTTAAGGGGTGGGTGGGCTAGGGTATTGTGAGTATGGGGTTTTTATATTGTAAGATGTCCCGATTGCCTTGCAGAGGGGCGGGATATAAATAAAATAGTATTATTATTATTATTATTATTATTAAGTGTACATTTATGATAAAACTATTGGAAAAATTGGATTTGGGTGAAGTTATTGTCAAAGGCATAAAAGCAACATATGAGACACAAAAAGCACAACTGATAATAAATGGAGAAAAATCAGATGCATTTAATATATATAAAGGAACTCGGCCGGGATGCCCACTATCCCCATTGCTTTTTATAATGGTTTTAGAATGTTTAAATAACAAATTGAGGAGTGAAAAACAAATTGCTGGATTAAAGATAAGGGGTCAAGAATATAAATTAAATGCATTTGCTGATGACCTAGCAATAATATTGGAAAATCCCGTAGAAAATATCACTATGCTGTTAGAGCAAATCAACAGATTTGGAAACATGGCTGGGTTTAAACTGAATAGGGAAAAAACAGTAATGATAACAAAAAATTTAACAGCAAAAGAGGAGGAGAGATTAAAAGAAATCTCGGGCTGCAGAATCGAAAAGAAGGTGAAGTACCTGGGGATCTGGCTGACTAAAAGAAACATCGATCTATATGAAAACAATTATAAGAAACTGTGGGGAGAAATCAGATTAAAATTGAAGAAATGGGACAGTTTGGATCTATCGCTACTGGGAAGAATAAATACAATTAAAATGAATGTTCTGCCAAAAGTCATGTATATATTTCAAAATTTGCCAATACTTCAAAATGATAAGATACTACAACAATGGACATTTGATTTGAATAAATTTATCTGGAGAGGGAGGAAAGCAAGAATAAAGTGGTCTACATTAACAGCAAATAAAGAGAACGGTGGTGCATCCTGCCAAATTTGAAGCTTTACTATACAGCTTGTGGCCTTAACTGGATACAGACTTGGATTAAACTGAAAAATGACAGAACATTATTTTTGGAAGGATATGGATTACGTTACGGATGGCACGCCTATCTGGGCTATGATAAAGTTCAAATAAATAAAGACTTTGAAAATCACATAGTCAGGAAAGCTCTATACAGGATATGGACTAAGATTAAAAAGCAATTTTATTTTAAACTTCCAACCTGGCTTTCCCCGCACGAAGCTTTCATGGGAAGATGGGAGAATACAAAAAATTGGCTGAAGTATAAAGATTTAATAGACGCGGCCGCGTGGAAAAGAGGAGAAGGAATTAAACTACAATCGTGGGAAGAACTAGAAAGGAAAGGTACAGAGATGAACTGGTTTAAATATTTACAGATAAAAAACAGATTTCAAAGTGACAAACAAAAATATGGATTTGAGATATCCGATACGGAGATAGATAAAATAATTTGGAATAAGGAAAATAAAAAAATATCAAAGTTTTATAAGCTACTACTGGAAAGAGAATTAGAAGGAGAAAAGATTACAAACGCAATGACGAAATGGGCTCAGGAGATAGGAGAAATAATAACTTTGGAGGAGTGGGAGTCAGCGTGGAAAAATACAAATAATTTCACAGCATGTTTGGCATTAAAAGAAAACCATTTTAAACTGACTAATAGATGGTATTTAACACCGGCGAGAATCAGAAAGATTTACAGAACAAAAAACAATTATTGTTGGAGATGTGAAAAAGATGTCGGTACAATGCATCATATGTGGTGGGGGTGCCCAAAAATTAGGAAATTCTGGATGAAAATTCATAAAACAATGGAAACTATTTATAGCACCCAATTAGTTATGAGCCCAAAACTATATTTATTTAACATAACATCTGAATTGGAAACAAATTTTAAACAAAAACATTGGAGAACATTATTGTATGCAGTAACAGCAGCAAGACTAATAATAGCACCCAATTGGAAGAATAAAGGAATCCCATCAATAGAAAACTGATTGATGAAACTTAAAGAAATGCAAGAAAATGATAAATTAACTTACATACTAAATAAAGCAAATATGACAAAGCTAGATGAAGAGTGGTTACTGATCCGGGAATTATGGGAGAAAAGATGGAAGAGGAAGATAAACTGAAATAGAATTTATAAGGCCACCAAACATTAAAAATAACTTTAGGAGTACTACATTTCAAGAAGAAGATACTGAACTTTAAAAGCATAAGCCACAGAACCATTACAGAATTTAGAATATAATGATATAAATGGACAGGGACGATAAAAGGAAGAGACAAATACTGGAAATATCTCATACAGGTGATACTTTAAGGGAAGTTAGTGGAGTAGGGGGAAGGAGGGAAAGAAAGGGAATGGATGGCAGAAAATGAATATTTTCTTTCTAAAATATACATATATACATATAGTGTATTTACATTTTGAGCATACTGTATATTGAACATTGCATATTGAATTTTGATTCATTGTTGGAAATAAAAATATTTAAAAAAAAGAAAAAAAGAAAAATGTTAACTTATGCTGTCTCAAGGGAATTTTCTTCTTTTATTAACATTTTGAACCATACTTCATCCCTATGGGTACCAAGAAAAGTATAAACATAGTACAATAATAAAATATAATTTAAGCAATAAACAAAGCAAAGAAAAACCTCAAAATTAACAGTTAAATCAGATAATTAAGATGTCTTGGCGAACAAGTACGAAAAGGTTTTGTGCTGCTGCCAAAATAGCTGCACTATTGACTCCAGTCACACCAGTACAAGAAGGGTACTCTATAAATGGAATGTCACAATTAGGAAGAGTCTCCCCTTGTGTACTTGAAATACTTTGTGTCTCTCCTGAGGAATTTAAGTCATGGGCAGATTGATAACAGGGGGTGATATTGCTACAGATATTTGGATCCTGAGATATTTAAGGGTTTTAAAGGCAAGTCACAACCTGTCAGAGGTATTTCTGCAGAGAGATGTCCTAGAAAGTGTGCCTGTAACTAGAACAGAAGGAAACATTTCATAAGCAGGAAGAGAGCACTAGAAGAGAATGACAGAGGGTGCCACAATTCCCACCCCCAAAGAGTTATATTAGTGGCCATGCTCAAATCACCTGCACACTACTAAACATTATTGGTGAGCAAGAGAA
This sequence comes from Gambelia wislizenii, assembly GCA_030847615.1. Classification (NCBI taxonomy): domain Eukaryota; kingdom Metazoa; phylum Chordata; class Lepidosauria; order Squamata; family Crotaphytidae; genus Gambelia; species Gambelia wislizenii. The sequence continues at coordinate 295,458,541 of JAUMIR010000003.1, forward strand.
TACCTGTATCATGACACAAGATACTGCTATGTAGGTGTTGTCACAGAGTGCCACAAACACCTGTTATATGAGAGTTTATGGTATAGGGTGTGTGAGTTTGTGGGTGTGTATGTGAAGTGATTAACAAACAAAACTAAAAAAATAAAAAAGGAACAAAACATTTCAGCTTCTGCCTTCTTTAGTAGTAAATAGTGAAACTGAGCTGCATACAAGACAGAACACCCTGTTTTCAACATTCTTCAGTGGATGATGGTATTATTCTCTAGATTAAGTCCATGTAGTGTTAGGGTCTTAAGTCTATAAATCCAGAATTTTTCCCTTTCATCCAAAATATCTGAAGGATATGGTACCTCAGTACCCAAGCTGGGACAAATCAGAGAGGCTGTGATATTCCAAGTTGAAATCTCAGAACCAGATTTGAGAGCCAGCAGAGCTAGTGGTTTGAGTGTTGGAAGGCAATGGCAAGATGTAAACCAGTATTGGCTGATGGCAAATGATCTCTCCTAACAAGCAAAGGACACAGACCTCATCATTCACCTTTTCTACATAAGCATCTCATTAGTAGATATGGTTCTGTACAAGCAGTTTTACAGTAGGAGTGGGAGAGAGTTCAGCCACTGCCTGCTGAGCAGATCCCTCCAGGATATTTTTCAGATAAGTAATTACTTTGAACAGGGTCAGTGAGAGGCTAACTGGAGCCCAGGTGTATTATAACTCTAACTTCCTCCTTTTCTCTGACATGCATCTGCATTCAGATGGAATTGCAATGGATATATGCACTCAATTTCTACCTCTTTTTTCTTTTTCTTCTCCAGACAAAGAAGGTCACTAGGCATAAAATGTGGTGGGATTCAAACCTCTTTCCTCCAATCCAATAATCTGCTAGGCTTTCCCCCCTTCTGTCTTCCCATCCAGCAGACTCCAACCAAATGGTGAAAATAGCCAGCCCAGTATTACTTGCTCAGGGCTTAAAAACAGGAAACATGGCAGTGGCAGCCAAATCAGGACACTACATTAGCCCACTGAGAGTTCGGAAATGTCACTTTCTGGACTATAAATCTCAGATTCCCCTAACCAGCATAGCCACTGAATGATTCTGGGAATCTTAGTTCAAACAGTAACTTTTCCAAGGTCTGTGACCAGTCCCTGACACTGTTAGGGATAACACTTACTGTACCATCCAAACATTAGTTCCCATCTTCATATACTATCTCACTTTGGAATGCAGTGATATCCACAGGACAGGGTTTTTTAAAAATGACTGTCCTGGGAGGTTGATATCCATGAAGGGCCCTCCATTTCTGCCAGCTGTAGCAGCCCTCTGTATCTTACTGTACATAGAATTGGCCCTTAAAGATAGTGGCTATAACCATATGAAAAGTTAAGTCAGCTTTTTGTAAGCTTCAGCCACATGGTTGAACAGTTAGATGCTAAAGGAAGCCACAGTGGATAAATCCAGCCACTTTCTTTCTCAATGAACACCAGATAGAAACCTCCTGTGCCACCCTTAGGCACATATCTTGAGTATCCTCACTGCACAGAACTCTTTCCTTTGAGACTGGTAACTATTATCCTATCTTCCCGGATCTCTCTTTTTCTATCCAATCTTTCTGTCTTACTTTGCTACAGCCTTGTATGGTTCTTAAGAAAATGCATTGTGTATGTTAGTTCATTTTGTGTTATTCTAATAAAAATACTTTATTTCACTTTAACTGGAGTGCTCTCTACAGTTAGTACTGGTATACATAGGTGAAAAGATCCCCGAAAACCCTCATCTCACAGGCCTCCTTTTGAGCTAATAATTCCACCACACTTTAGGGAGACACTGGCGTTGTGGGTGGGATTCCAACATTTCCATGCACACATACTTCTTAGGGTAATATAATGACATACTGGGCAAGATGTTAGCACTAAAGCTGAGCAAACTGGTACTGAAAAAAACATACACTTTACTATCTATAGCGGGTTTTGTTTTTTACTCCACAATACCAAATGACAACAAATAGCCAATCATAGGAGGATATTGCATACACATTAGCCAATCATGAAACAGCAGTCATTAGGGCATAATGGAATATTACAAAGTAAACATCAAGTACAAACTACTCCTATTAAACATTTCCTTTACATTTTAGATTATTAATGTTATTAGTAAAGCACCAGTTATTCAGTGGTAGCTTCAGAATGCTATATAAATGTTTTATTGGCTTTTTCTTGAGATCTGTAAAAGCTTAATAAGTTTGTAGTTTCTAAGAATTTTCCTGGCCAAGGATTCTTTTTCTTCAGCATAGCTCTACCTGCCTTATGTTCACCCTCTGACCTTCCCCTTCAGGTGTACCCCATCAGATGGCACCCATGAAAGCTCTCGGTGTGCATATTGCACCCACCAACCTACCAGGCATTTTGGGAGCATTATTTGATGAATTACAATTGCAATTACAATGCAAATGGAAAATGAGAGTGAGAAATAATTTTAAAATGTCACAAAACCTTATCTATATAAAACACTTCTAATTTGGAACCACTGGGTAAATTTGTTTACCAGGCACTTTTCTGATTGCTTTCACAGTTGATATCATTATCAATTATCCCTAAATTTCCATGAATTGCTTTTATTGTTTTCACTGTTTGTTTTATCCTATCTGTTTTAATTGTAATTTTTGAGGGTTTTTAAAACACACACACACACACACAATGAAAAGCAGTATAAAAATTTTTCTTCAATAAATAACTATTTAGTAGGTCTGAAGTGATAGCTTCTCAAATGATACAAAATTACCATGGGCCTGCTGCTACAGCCTTTGTATGGTCACATCACACCAGGCCACGGATAAAACCATATGAACTTTAAAATTGCTGTTGGGTCATGCTGGCAGATGTATATCTAATTAATTTTATCCAGTGTGGGAGTGAGTCTGTTTTGGGACCTGGGAAGCTAAGAAACAAAAAGTCTAAAAGGTCAGGGGGAAATTGCACATGGGACTTCTGTTGTTATTGCATTTTAGTCGTTGATGAATACAACCCCAAGAATGAGTTGAATTGGCCAGACTCTGCATGCACTTTTGGGAACACTCAGTCTCTGCTAAAAGTTTTTATATAAAGAGCTGACATTAATCTCACCGTTCTAAGAGTCTCAAGTGTGAATCTAAAAGACTTTACTGCAGTGTATAAAGGCAGCAACCAATCTGCCTGAATCATTCTTCTTCTGCTAAATCCCAGAAGACTCTCTCTAAAGATGAGGGCATTTAACCCAAGTTAAGGAGCCAACTCTTTCTCATCATGCATTCATGACAGGATTTTACCTGAAGCCAGTTTTGTGTAAATGTCTCTTCAAAACAGTTTGGTACAAAATGGGGGAAATTACTAAATTGAAGAAAAAGACATTTGTTTGATAATAACTGCACAATCATGATTCTGCCTGACAAGCTATTTAGTGCCGACATTTAGTCATACCTAGCATTTTCCATTATCATTTCACATGGTATTCTCAGTAAATGGACAGAACCAAAATAAGGAGAGTGGATATTTCTCTAAATTGCTTCCCTTTCTTGAATGGATTCATATTGATTTTTGCAAATGCATCTTCCAAAACAAATAATCTGTTTCTGCCAGTTTGACCTGTCACTTGCCACTTGTATTTAATTGCCTTACAGAAAATGTCAAAGGAGATAGGAGGCAATGGCTTAGATAGATGAAAAGCGTTTTTCAGATAACTTCCTCCAAACTGAAGAAGAAACACCAAGACTAAAGGCCTGTTGCCTGTTCTCATGCAAAAGGCTTGGCCCAAGACCTTTTGCTGCTTGAAACAGAAGACAAGAGCTAATGACACACCTCTTCATTTCACCTACAAAGCTGACTGAACTAGCAATGGCATCTTAACTTGCTGGCACTGGCAGCCATGCCTGTGAGCAACAAATTGGGAAGAAAGTGCAGGAGAGAGAGAGTATGTAACACATACAGCTCTATCCTCCAGCAGCCCCAGGAGGTACAGGTACAGGTACTCAGTTAACAAAGCCTCTGACAAAAATGTTCCTTTTTACAAAGTCTTTTTATTGGCCACCCAGCTCCCCCTTTTCCTCCTTATCCTCTATCCAGTTACATTTTTAGCAGCATTGGTATTGGGAGGATGGTGAAGAAGGGCTGGAGAAATGCAGCCTTTCAGTGTTGTTTTGCAGCAGAGTTTCTGCAGTAAGCAATGCACTAAAGCTTCAGCTGGGAAACAGTGGGATTCTGGTTTAGCTGATCCTACTGTAACCATGTGTACCTGCCTATTATAGGCAAAGTAATCAGCAGCTGCCTTTAGAATGCCTTACTGAACATGTGTGAACAGCAAAAAGAGAGAAAAGGGGGGCAGCAAACAAACCTGCCTCACCAGCTCCCCCCCTTTTCTGTGAAGATAAAAGGCCATAGCATAAAATTAAAAACATTTGCAGATGACATGATCATATTTTTGTAAGAACCTTTGAAATCCATTAATATACTTTTAGAAATATTGAAAAAAATTGGACATTTTTCTGGATTTAAAATAAATAAAGACAAAACAGTGATGCTTACCAAGAATCTATCTAAAAATGAAGAAAAAATATTGAGTAAAATCTCAGAATTCAACATAGAAAAGAAAGTTAAATATCTCAGAATTACACTTACAAACAAAAATTCAGAACTTTTTACAATAACTATAAAAAAACATGGAACAAAATAACAGATGACTTAAGAAAGTGGTCTAAATTAAAACTCTCACTTCTTGGCAGACTAGCAACAATAAAGATGAATGTTTTACCCAAACTACTATTCATATTTCAATATGTTCCTATTATAAACAATGACAAACCATTTATACAACAGAATAAAGACATCTCAAAATTTATTTGGGCTGGGAAGAAGCCAAGAATAAGATGGAAGACCATGCAAGACTCAAAAGACCAAGGAGGTCTAGGATTTCCCAATTTAAATCTATAATATCATGTTTGCACTTTATCATGGAGTCTGGACTGGATAACACTAAAAAAGGGGGAAATGCTTAATTTAGAAGGATTCAACATACAATATGGCTGACATGAATACATGTGGTATGAAAAGGCTAAAGTAAACAGAAAGTTTAATGATCACTACTTAAGAAAACTACTATTAAGAATTTGGTTAAAGTACAACCAACATGGGTTGGGTCAATTATGAGATCATGACCCATGCATAATTGCCAACCATTTAGCATTGCAAGTTGCAGCCACTTTATTGCCATCAATGTTTATCTACGTAACATTTTTTTTCTATTAACCTGTATTTAACCAATGTTTCCAAATATGTAATCAATACATCTATACCCATAATTTTGTGTATGTGTCTTATTGGAGGAGGGGGAGGGGTTGTATGGTCTGGGTCTGCAAACTATATATGAATATTCCATTGTGGGTCTACCCCCAGGAAGCCCTTTATGGTAGATGGAAAAGTCCAGAAGAAAAGTGGTTAAGATATCAAGATCTTCTTTAAAAGCATGAAGGTAGTTTCAAAATGAAATTTAGAGAGGAGCTGTCTTCCAAGGGACTAAATTGTCAATGGTTCCTGTACAGACAGTTATTAGAAAGATTTAAAATAGACAAATCAGAAAGATTTTAATCCCAACCATCACAATTAAGAACCATTGTAAATTCAAAAGAAAAACATCAAATCTCTCAGCTTTATAAACTACTTTTGAATTTAAACATGGAACAAGAGGTTATTAAAGGAAATATGATCCAATGGGCACAAAACATAGGACACTCTATTCAGCTCGAACATTGAGAAAAAACATGGAAACAGAACATCAAATTCACACTCTGTAATGAACTAAGAGAGAATTTTTATAAGATGCTCTATCAGTGATACCTGACGCCAACCAAACTAAATGTAATGTATAAAACTGGTAATGACAAATGCTGGAAGTGTCAAGAGAAACCAGGAACATTCTACCATATGTGGTAGCAAGAAACCTTATGCTATAATAAATCTGCTAGATTTGAAGGTGCTACAAGCATTTGTTGCTTCCTATTTGCAAATCATCTTCTGCTTGTACAGGGAAAAACCAGCAAGAAACCTTCTTGAAAAGTTTTGCTTGCAACTGCAAACCATCCTGCTGATTACAGAACACACTTAGGCCACCAGACACATTGTCCTTCCCATTAGGAAGCCTGATTGGAGCAGAGATTTTTCTTGTCTTTTTTAGTGGAATGTGCATTGCACATAAAGCAAATATCAGTAGATTTGTCACATTTCAGAATATTTTGAGACCATCAGTGATCAGTATATCACATTTAGTAGATTTGCTGTGGTCATTTTGGTAGACATGGAAATGCTCTCATGGTTTAGAGGTTTATTCCCTGCACATATATGGTTAGAGAATCAGAAGATCAGCAGAAGAGGGACAATCACTTCATTCTCATCCTTTCTGTTTCAGTTTCTTTGTCCAGATGTAATGAGCCATACCAGCAATTCTCCTGTGAATGAGCCAATGCTCTGTTCTGAAGAGTGGCTATATACGTTGCACCACACTTTGGAAGGAGATATTGAATGGTGGTGGCAGCAGCTGCTCTGGTGAGCTGTGCTCTTTTTTCCTAGTGCTACACTGGGGGCAAGAGGACAATGGCCAGCAGCACTTTCTAGAGTGCCTACCTATTCTGATGCATTGTTCAGAGTGAGACAGGTTTAATGATGGTGTTAAGAAAGCTGTTAAGACAGATCTCTTCCAGCAGGCCTTCCCAGATTAGCTTGGATGCTCGGCTGACATTTTGCCACTTTGCATTTCTGTACTTTGCTACTCTCTATACTCCATTTTATGCCTTTCTCCATTTTAAGTTTATTTTAATATCTGTATTTTATATTTAGAGTTTGAATTAATTTATTACTGTATAGCTGTTTTAATGATGTTGTTTGACTATTTGTGCTGGACAGTTGTTTAATGTTTTATATTATGTTTGCTGCCCCAATCCTGATGGGAGAGGGTGGGATATAAATAATAATTGTTGTTGTTGTGGCAAAAGAAGATGAATGGTACCCATAGCAGTGCTATGTGTGTGTTTAATTCTCACTTATCTCCTCACAGCCATCCATGCATTGCATTCTTCTGCACTCTTCTGCAGTGGAGAACCATCTATACATGTATATGCTCCCTTCCTGATTTACAATCCTAATTGTCTAGGGGCAGTGGTGGGTGGTGGTTCTGATAAAAGTGAGGCAGTGAATCCATGCCATATTGTAAAGACTATAAAGGACCTATCTAAGGTGCTGAAGCTTATCCCCGCATTTCAGCACTTGGAGAGAGTTCAAAGTCCTTTAAAACCTGGAGCAGATTTACCATCCTACTGACATGGGAGCCACCAGCCCTTACTGCCCCCTCTGTCCACCTCTCAGATGTCTGACTGTGGGTACGATGAACTTTGAAATGGAGCCTGTCCAGTGTGCTATAACACATCACAGTAAGCATGAGATTAATGAGAATCTCCCACAGTTATCTTCTCTCTTCCTGTCCACCACATTACCAGAAGGCAATAGCTCCATTATTGCCTTCTGGTAATGTGGTGGACAGGAAGAGAGAAGATAACTGTGGGAGATTCTCATTAATCTCATGCTTACTGTGATGTGTTATAGCACACTGGACAGGCTCTGTACATGCTCAGAGATCCAGGCAGCCAAAAAATAGTAGCAGAGTAGCAGAAGTAATTCCATTCGCCCCCAGCATTTCCCCTAAAACGTCCAATAAAGCATACAGACACTTAGGTGGTATCTAAGCTACTAAACTTTACTGATACATGTTAAATATATACAGAATCCTCTCTGTGTCAAAGCTCAGGACATAGCAACTTGAGACACTGCTAAGTTCTACAGTCATCATAGAACACACTCACACTGGGTAGAGATGATACAGAGCTTCACAATACATAAAGTCAACAGCCTGTCTCATACAGTTCTCACACAGATAAGCATGAAGCAACCTCCAAGGCTATGTTCTCATAACATAGGCCAGCTGCAGTCATGTTTACAGCTTGTACGCCCCCTGCAGGCAAACAGATTGATTTGCTCTGTATCTCTTTACAAAATGAATGTTATGTATTGCATATCCCATACTCTGACATGCTGCTAGTACAGAGGTGGGAGTGACTCTTTCCAGTCTTTTCTTGGATGTTTTAAATGAGTCTGGTTACCTTCGTTTGTTATTCAGCTTCAGGCATTGCAAGGTTTTGGATTGCATTTTGGTCCTAGATTGAAATGGAGCCAAGGCTCAATAAGAGAAAGGAGTGAGAATCCTAGTAAAATGAGCAAGAAGCAGAACTCACTAGCCACCCATTAAAACTTAACTCTCTTCTAGTTGGTCCAAATATATAAGACAAGTCAATCAGCCAAGAAGTTCTTGCCCAGATGCCATTTTTGATTTGGCACTGGGCACTTTGCCTACCCAGCTCTTACGTCTTGTTTACTGTCTCTGAAGAAATAAGTCTCTAGCTGATTGCAAACCTTTGAGGGTTCAGGGATGATGTTCCAAACCCTTAATTAAAACCTGTACCACAGAAACCACTTTGCTTTGCTTTCTGGATAGTCAAGAAGCAATTGAAGGCTTGACTTTTAGCATAATTGGTAAGGAGCCCTAGTCTTTAACATCGACAGAATTTGTTGGCTGGTTTTCCTGGCCTGGTGCTAGGAGAATTTGCAGTACCTATACTGAGCCTGAAAGCCTATTACTCCCTGCAGTCAGCAAAATGCAAGAACATAGGGAAAGTGCTGACACTTTATTTGCCATGAGTAGCAGCAACTTAATTAATACCCAGATTTTAATGCATTTAGTAATTAAACTTTAATTCCTTTTTTCATCTTCCAGGTATATACTGAAAACAGCCACTTCTTTGGCAACCGATTAAGCTGTTATGTTACATACAGGTACCAGGGTAGGGGGAATAATGAGGTCTAAAACATTAATACACTCACATAACCTTACATGATATTAATTTTCAAAAGCTATGGACAAAAAAGAAAAGATGAATTGGTGAAGATGCTTAGATATGGGAGCCTCTATATTTTATCTCCTCTCCAGCCTCTTTTAAACTGAGAGGGAAGATGCTGACTTGACAGTCTTCAGATCAATAGGACCATCTTCACTGAACACTGAATATTGAAGATCATTCAGTGTCAGTCTACTCCATTTTTCACTTACTCTACCCAAGTGTCCTGTTTATTGCAAATAAAATCATCTCCCTGTAATATAACAGATGTAAAATAACAAGTTAGGCACCAAAAAGAATGCCATCTCCCTGAGAAGATAGATTTAACAAGTTTGGGAATTGAACTGAAAGTATAGCATCTTTAACGTCCTTAATGCCAAACAGCCATAGGTAGTAGCAATACATAATTTGCACTCAGTTATTAGTCCCAGCTAGACCAGATCAATTGACACAATGTAATTTACCTAAGTGTTGACTTACTGTGCCTCATTCCCTTTCATCTAATGGTTTTAGCCTGGCTGGAGCAAACAATTACATTTAGGCCTAAGTCAGGTGTGGGCAAACTGGCCTGTGGGCCACATGTGGTCCCTGAGCCACACTTATTATTATTATTATTATTATTATTACAACTCCATTTACATTTACATCTTCATTTTCCACCAAGTTTAAAAAAGAACACTTCCTACTCGTCAGTATTGAATCAGTTTAACGAAATAAACATTGTCTTTCATTAATCACAAACTTAAAGTTTCTATACTGTTTAAATTGATTATACAGGGTCAAATTTATAAATCACAATCTAATAAACATAACATGTCTCCAAGATAACACAATATATACAATATACTCTTAGATTGTTTGATTCTTAGCTTTATTTCCCCTGCAAAACCAGCAAAGAAGTTAAGAGACCTAACTTTCTATCTCACTCGCCTATACCCATTACTTACACCCTTTGTCGCACAACAATAAGCATTAATCCTTGAGCCATGTAACCAAACACCCATTCCATTTCTCAGTCCAATATTGAATTATAACTTTCCATTCTTCTCTAAAGTTCTCAATCGAGCGGAATTTAAGCCAACATGTCAGTTGCTCCATCTGCACTACGTCCCATAATTTGAGCATCCATTCTTCTTTGCCAGGAATCTTTTGTTGTCTCCAATACCTTGCATACACTATCCTCGCAGTGGTGGACATGTAAAGCATTATCTTCCTGAGTTCACATGGAAACTCTAAATCAAAAATGTTCAGGCGAGAAAGTTCAGGACTGCATTTGAACTCCGTCTTAAAGATTTTCTTAATTCCCTCATGTATGGTACTCCAAAATGTCTTTGCTGCTTTACATGTCCACCACATATGATAGAAAGAGCCGTTTAGTTCACCACATTTCCAACAATTAGGTTTCATTTCCTTATACATTTTTGCCAATCTACTTGGAGTCAAATACCAGCAAAAAAGAAGTTTGTAGCAGTTTTCTCTTAGTTCATTACTTACAGAGAAATCTATACTTTTCTTCCACAATCTTTCCCAGTCTTCCATCTTAATAGTCTTTCCAACATTACGTGACCAGATTACCATATGATCCTTAATTACTTCCGCTTCTAGCTCTAATTTTAACAAGAGTTTATAAATTTTAGATATTCTAAATTTATCCTCATCATTAATTAAATTATCTAATTCTGTGTTCAGATCTTCTATACCCCAAGATTTTATATCCGATTTAAATCTTTCATATATTTGTTGGTATTGGAACCAATTACATTTTTTCCTTGGTTTTACATTTTTCTTGTTGTAACTCCTCCTTGGTTTTGATTTCACACCGTCCCTTTTGAACAATCAGTAAATCCTTATACTTCCACCATGTCTCCAAATGAATCATTTCTGTTCTCCAAATGAATCATTTCTGTTCTCCTAAAGGCTTCTTGGGGGGAAGCCCAAAGAGGAATCTTCATATAAATTATTTGTTTTATCTTTTTCCATACTTGTAAGAGAGATTTTCTAATGAAATGATGGTTAAAACTGCTATCTACCTTTTCCTTGTCATACCACATGTATGCATGGAACCCAAATCTTATTCTCTCACCATCCAAAGTCAAAAGCTTAGCATTGTTTAGCAAAATCCAGTCATATAACCAAAGCATAGCACATGCCTAGTGATAAAGTCCCATATTTGGTAATCCTAGTCCTCCTCTACTTTTTTCATCCTGCAAGTTTTTCCACCTTATCCTAGGCTTTTTGTTTTGCCATATAAATGCAGATATGTCTTTATCCCATTTTCTAAATAATTTATTAGAACTTATGATGGGCAAGTTTTGAAAAAGGAAGAGCATTTTGGGCAGTATCATCATTTTAACTGTGGATATCCTCCCCAACAGTGATAAATTCAAATGATTCCATCTATCTATATCATTTTTAATTTCTCTCCATTTTTTCACATAGTTGTTGTCCACCAGATCCATGTTGTTTTTTGTGATGATAATGCCCAGATACCTAACCTTCTTTTCAATTTTATATTCCGTTTGGTTCTCTAATATACGTTCTTCCTTCTTATCAATTTTTTTAGTCAATATTACTGTTTTATCTCTATTTATTTTAATCCCCATAATTTTCCCATATTCTTCAAGTATTTTCTGTAAGATGGAAATAGATTTACAGGGATCTTCCAAACAAATTGCCAAATCATCTGCATATGCAAAGATCTTAAATACTTGGTTTTTAATTTTGACCCCTTGAATTGCCTTTTCATTTCTGATCTTATTGCATAGAATTTCGAGAACCATGATAAAAAGCAACGGTGAAAGAGGACATCCTTGTCTGACCCCCTTCTCCAGCTTTATCATCTTGGTTTTATATCCATTAATTATTATTTGCACCGTTTGCTTTTTATATATAGCTCTAATGCCCCTTAAGTATCTCTCTCCAATACCCATCATATTTAACATTTCCAGCATAAAGTCTCAATCCACACTGTCAAAAGCTCTCTCTGCGTCTAAGGCTATCAAAGCAAATTTCTTTCCTGGATACTTGTCAAAATACTCAATCAAATTTAATATTTTCCTGATGTTAAACCGTAGATGTCTATTTGGGAGGAATCCAATTTGATCATGGTTTATGCACTCAATTAATACCTTCTTTAACCTCTCCGCCATAATACTAGTAAAGATCTTATAGTCTGTATTTAACAGTGAGATTGGTCTATAATTTTTCATGTCTTCTAAGTCTTTATTTTCTTTCGGTATTAGGGCTATATTGGCATTCTCCAATATATCCCCTTTTATTATGATGTTATTCAAAGTATCCTTTAATGGTGATTATAGTATGTCCATGAAGGTCTTATAGTAACTAGCTGGAAATCCATCGGGTCCTGGTGTCTTGCTTGTCTTCAGAGCTTTTATCGCATCTTCAACTTCTTTTAAAGTAAATAGTTTATTCAAATCTTCCAGTTGATTTTCGGATACCATTGGAATCTCTTGCTGTGACAAGTAATCCCTTATTTTAGCTAACTTCTCATCGTCTGTTGTTGTCATCTCAAATAACCTTCTATAGTACAATTGGAAAGCATCTCTTATCTTCTCCTGATTGGTTATTGTTTTCCCTTTTTCTTTGATTTTTAGAATCTGTCTCTTCTCTTGTTCTTTTTTCAATCTAAAGGCTAGCCATCTGCCCACTTTGTTCCCACTCTCAAAATAATTCTGTTTAACATATGACATCTTCTTTTCTATTTCCTCCAATACACTTATCTTCATTTGTTCCTGTATTGCTTTCAATTCTATACTCAGTTCAGCATTTGTCGGGTCCCTTTTGTGTTCTGCTTCTTTTTGTATTAAGATCTCCTGTAATTTCTGGGCCTTTTCTTGCCTTTTCTTGATCCTTTCCCAGTTTATCTGCATTAATGTCCCCTTTATAACCACTTTGCTAGCGTCCCATACATTGCCAATTGTTGTTTGATCTTGTGTATTTTCTTTAAAATAATGGATCAACTCGAATCTTATTCTAGCCTCTACCTTTTCATCATTCAACAAATTTTCATTAAGTCTCCAGCTATAATCCCTTTTGATGTCTTTCATTTTTATCATTATCAAATTATGGTCTGATATTGTTCTAGGCAAAATGTCCATACTCTACAACTTGTTTGCCAGGTTTTTGGATACTAAGAACATATCAATACATGAAAAAGATTTATGATAGTCAGAGTAGTAAGTAAATTATTTTGTATCTCCATAAAGGTGCCTCCAAGAATCAAGTAATGAGTAGTTACTCATAAAGTCCATAAATTACTTTGGTAGTTTGCCTTGTTTTTCATCTATTTTGGTCTTCCCAATAGTTCTGTCTTTCAATGGATCTAATACTCCATTCTAATCTCCAAAACACAGCATATCGTCAAAATCAATCTTTAATATATCTCTCATAAGCTTCCTTTAGAAGCCATCTTTGTTTTCAGATGGGGCGTAAACCCCAAGGATTAATATTCTTTTATTCCACAAGCTTATTTCCAAACCTAAGTAATGTCCCAGTGTGTCTCTAAAGACCTCATTCACCGTCCATTTATTACTGATATATATTACTATGCCTCTTTTTCTTTCCTTAGCGGAATTCACAAATTCTTGCCCCAGTTTTGTTTTTCAATAATTTTTGATCTGTCATCTTAATGTGTGTTTCTTGAATACAGGCGATATCTGGTTTCATTTTCTATAAGGGATGAAAAATTTGGTTTCTCTTGTTTGGGGAATTCATCCCTCTTACATTCCAGGACACAATTTTCATAGACATTTTCCTTCTATTTTATTCAATATTAATATTTAATATTCTATATTATTTATCTTCCATCTGATCTTCCTCCAAATCCTCATCCTCTTCACCTCCGTCGTCTTCCTCCTGCTCCGTGTCTTCTTGTTGTGTGTCTTCAGCACTTTGAACCTCCAACTCTTCTTCTTCCTCCATATTTCCTTCTTGTTCAACCTCACTCACACTTTTAACTAGCCTTTCTTTCATCACTATCTCACTTCTCATATTTTCAATATCCTCTTCTTGTCTTTTCTTCCGATGTCTCCTTAAACACCTTTCCTGCACTTCCAGTTCCTGAGTCTGCAACTTAAATCTTTCCGTCTCCCCTCGAGTATCTTCTAATTGTTCAAATTCTTTCTTAAACCTTACCAAGAACTCTTTTGCCTTTTTGATGGTATTAAGCCTATATTTTCTTTGAGTGTAAGTAACTGTTATTCCCTCCACCTTCTCCCATCTATATGGTATTTCCTTCCACATTAATTTCGATGTAATAAAGTGATACTCTTTTTTTAAAAAGATTTGTGCTGGAATGTCTTTATATATATCAATCTCACAATCTTCAATTATAAGCTTATGTTCAAAATTCTTCTGTAATACAAGATCTTTAATCTTTCCCCTTGTAAAATAGATGACATATCTCGTGGTAATGTTCTCTGTGAGGCTATTTTCGAATTAATTCTAAACATTTTGTCCACCTCAAATTCCATATTTTGCAAAGAGATGTCTATATAATCCACTAAACCTGGTAATATTCTCTCATACAAATTTTCATTCTATTTTTCTATCAGACCTCTCAATTTCAAACAATTTTCTCTTTAATTTTGATTGAATTTCCAAGTTCTGATCTTGTAGTTGTTCTTGCACCCAATTCATCTTCACCATTGATTCCTCTAGTTTCTTTGTTTTATTCTGTAATTCATCCACCTTATCATTTAGAGATTCCATTTCCATTGTTATTTTCTCCAATTTCTTCCCAAAGTCATCCAATTCTTTCTTAATATCTTTGCTTGTCTCCTTCATTTCCATCACCACTTCCTCTCTTAATTTTTTAAACTCTTTCCTAAACTCCTGGAATAACACTCAGGCGTTTCCGTAGATGCACGTCTTGTGGTGATGGTTTGTATGTGTGTTTGCTTTTTAATTGGCATTATTGGTACTATATATATACAATTTAAATATAATATATAATATACCTATTATATGTTATCTATATGATTGTATATTATGTATATATATTGTATATATTTATCTCTAATTCCTTATTTCTCACCTCAATTAATTCCACCTATTATTTCAATCTCAAATTTCTGCCTTGTATTGAATACTTGTACCCAAATGAGTCTTATTCAATCATCATCAAACTTAAGGGTATATGTGTAAGGCCACCTTATATATATTGTAATTATATTTATGAAGGTGTTATAAAGCAAAGCGAAACAAATCAAATACCAATATATCAATTAGTACCTATAAGACTACTCAATCAGTATTATAGTTTCCCGTTGTACCTCAGATATAACATATATTCTATACCATACCAACACAGTTTCAAGTTTAGATGTTGCTAAGTGAAAAAGTTGCCTTTAGGCCAACACAGTTTCAAGTTCAGATATGCATATATACACACACATATATATATGTACAGATATTGCTAAGTAAAAAAGTTGCCTTTAGGAATTTTTATGATTAATGCAATTTAGCAAATTACTTCAATTTATAGCTGCAATGATAACTGCTCATACAGTGCACCTCCAACTCAAATGTATTAAACTAAACTAAGGTATCTTAATTATACATAGCAAAGTGGAGGCGTTTATCCCATCAGATCTCTATCCAAGTCTACGTTCTCTACTCTGCTGGACCTACAAGCCTGTGTTGTGTCGTTCAATCCAATCCCGGTGTTTCGGTGTCTCCGCCTCCGTCTCTCTGTCTCTACTATGCCTCTGTATATCTCTCTACAACTTACAATACTCCTCAATAAAGTTTTTGCTTCTGTTAACCTTAACTGCTCAGTCCTCTTGGTTCCTCCTCGCTTCCTTACTGTCACACTGTGGGAGAAGGAAAGCCAGCAAACACCTTCCTAGTGTTCCAGCTCAATTCTTTCTTGCTCCTGTAGTCTTTCAGACCAAATTCAGATGAGAGTTAAGATTAGCTTTTTAAAATTAAAGTTAAGGGCCAAAAAAAACCCCAAAAGCTTCTCAATGCACCCACACCCTCTTTCTCCAAATGTTTCCTCCACCTCCACCTTTACTCTTGTTTTAACCCTTTCCAACCTCTCACTCTTCTTGCCTCGCTTTCTTGGGTTTACTTCTTGCCTCGCAGACTCTCTATCTCCTTTTTACTTGCACTAGTCCTTTTCTTTTCACTGTCTTTCACTGTCTTCTCGCTGCTCCTCTCTACACTTTCGCTTTCCAACCACTTCTCTCCCCCTCTCAGTTCTTTGTCTTGACTTTCTCTCCTTTCCTTTCCTTTTTTCCTTCTTTCTTTCTTCACTTAGTTTTTCTCAATGCTCCGTATATTTTTTTCCCCCACGACTCAATATTATTGCTCTCCTGCTCAGTCTCAGCTACGTTCCCTCTGCCGCTCCACTTATTTCATGTTGTCATACAGTGTTCACAGGAAAGTGTTAAAGACTCAGGTTTACTGCGAGTCTGCCCCGTTGCTTGCTTCACAATACCATCAAGTCGGGGCGGGCGTTTGTCCCTTAAAAAAGGGTTACCGGGCAGGAGTGTTGTTCACCGCTCTTCGATCCACAAAATGTCTTCGCTCCCTCGCCTACCCCGCTAGTTGCACTGCAGGGAAGGGAAGCTTGACATCGGGTTCCCAAGCCTTGCATGCTCACTCCAATACCTCTTTCACAGGAGGTATTCCAGACTTGCCGGAACAATCAGGTTCATCCCACCTGGAGGACGACAAGTGCTGAACTCCAAGCTTGAGACGCGGAGCTCATGCTTCTTGCGTCTGGGCACGCCCACTTCTCCAACCGGAAGCCTACCCCCTGAACCCCACTTTTGTGACTCTAGAATCCCCCCACAAGGCCCTAAAAATGTCCCAGGTCCCCCAAATATTTTTTTTAATTCAGCATGAATTTTGGCCAGTCCCACCCCTCACAGAGATGTCCAAATACATGAAAGCATGTGCAAATACCTCCACAAGCACCCCAAAATTCTGTACTGCCCCAAATACAGATAGACACCCATCCACAGATTCATTTACCAGTGCCTGAAAAAATATGGTCTCTCAAGTCATCTTCTAGGTCATCCAGCTCTATGGTATTCTTGGGCTGGAAGTCATTCATTTTAATAGGGTTTGCAGTTATCTGCAGTTTCTGATATCCACAATAAGTCTGGGAACGTATCCCCCACAGATATGGGGGTTGTACTGTACCTCTGTTTTCCTCTACAGTCCCTTCCTGTCACTATTTTGAGAAGGATTGCAGAGGGAACCAGATGGATTGGGTTTGTGGTGGTGTGTGGCCCATGGGGGTCTGTGAGAGGGAAATTGGCATTTTTCCTATTATAACAACACCAATGGGTGGATTTTTCCCCCTTTCTTTCCCAGTATTGCATTAATTTTGAGCAACAGTGTGGGGAGGAAAAGCCAGCAATGGGGAGCTATTAGCGGTCTGGAATTTATTCTCTGGACAGAGAAGACAATGGCAAGAGTGGCTATGGACCCACAGAAGTAAGAGTGGCAAATGCAAGAAATACTGAATGCTGCATGCCTCCTGCAGCACAGAACGTCTGGGGATGGAGAATGGCAAGGGAGGTCTAAGGGAGGTGACAGGACAGAGGGATAAAAGGAGACAGGATGGTGACCTTTGGCTAGGGGTGGGGGATTGGATGCAGAAGAAGAAAGAGGTGCTAAGTGAAGAGGAAGGCATTTGGAATGGAGCCAGAAGAGGTGAGAAACTGAAAGGCAGAGAGAAGGCAGAAGCAAGTCTAGGCATCCCAGGCACAGGCAAAGAGGAGCCCAGACTGGAGTTGAGCCTGGTAGTATGCAGCATCTTGAGCACCTGACACCACTGTCACTTGATGTGGGAGCAGGCGAGGCTATCAGCAACAGGATAGGGGCAAGCTCTTGAAGCAGAGATGTTGGCAGAGGTTCCTGGTCAGGCAGCAAACTATCCCTAGCACATTGCTTTATGGTCTGGTTTGACAGAGGAAGGGTGCTTAGAAGAAGAGAAGAGAAGAGAAGAGAAGAGAAGAGAAGCAAAGCCTGAATGGGAGGTACAGTAGTTGAGATGGATGCTTTGCAAGAGGCTAGAGACTAAACCAGTGACTTAGCTTTCCTCCATATGGGATATAGTGGAAGTTACTTGTAAAAAAATCTGAGCACTCCTGTTGGGCTTCTGCAAAGACTTACCTAGGAAAAGTCTTCTGAATCTTCTGTGAACAGAGTGTGGAGTAGAAGACCATCAAGGATTTAGATTTTGTGAACTGCAATACATGTCCACAAAAGAGTGACACCTTTATTAGTCAACCAAAAATGCACAAAATATAGCATGCAAGCTTTCAAAGCCCCACTGGCTTCTTCATCAGGCAAAAGATGTTAACGAATTATGCAGGAGAAGTAAAGTGATGACGGTAGAGTCACAGGCCTACCTTTTGTATTATATGTTGTTTTCTGTTGTATTTCAGCTATTCTGGAGAGATCTCAGTGTAGGCAAAGGCCAGTCCCTTTCCTGACATGCAGGAATCAGGGACAAAAGACAGGTAACAATAGAAGACAGGTAATAAAATATTAACTCCATTAGCAACAGAACAGTAACTTCTCTTGAGATCCAGATGTCTTTGCCTTGTGTGAAGCTGATTGCTCCTTTCTCAGGTAGAGAACATTGAATTTCTCAAGAAGTCTCTATACTGTTACATCTGGAAAAACCTTTTGGTGCTCTGTAGGTATTGCTCTTTATCCCTGGTCCCCAAATGGCCAAGAAGGGGAGTGGCCTTTGCCTGTATTGAGATCCCTCCAGAACAACTGAAGTATAACAGAAACAACATCTAATAGAAAATGTAGACCAGTGACTCTACCATTGTCACTTTTCTTCTGTATGGTTTTTAAAAACATCTTTTGTCTGATGAGGAAACTAGTAGACCTTTGAAATCTTGCATCATGTCATTTGTGCATTTTGATTCAATAATAAAGGTATCACTCTTATGGATTTTGTTGTATTTTTCTGCATGGCCAACACAGCTACACTTGAATATGTTTCCGGCAATGAATGTGGCTCTGTAGTTATTTATTTAGTATGGAAATGTGGGATGGGACATTTGTTTCTACTGGTGAGATTCCACCCCTTCCCACAAAAAGAATCCCATGGTATAAAGCCAGGACATGGAGAGGGCATCCAAGGACTAGAACAAACATTTGGAAGAAAATAGCAGAAGGGAGTACAATTAAATGACGCTTACATGTTGTAAGCTGCTTTGAGTCCCAAACTGTGAAAAGGGCAGGATAGAAATAAACTGTGAGTTTATCGCATACCATGCAGCTGTGGACAAGTTTACATAGGGACCACTAAATGCAGTGTGCAAACACAAATCAAGGAACATGAGAGACACTGCAGACTGGACCAGCCAGAAAAATCACCAGTAGCAGAACATGTGATAAACCAACCTAGACACAAAATGCTATTTAAAAACACAGAAATTCTGGACCAGGCCAACAACTATCATGTCAGAATGCACAGAGAAGCTATTGAAATCCACAAACACCTGGACAACTTTAACAGGAAAGAAGAAACCTTAAAAGTAAACAAAATCTGGCTCCCAGTTTTGAAGAACAATAGAATAATAACTCAACACTTACAAAAGAATTCCACCCAGGGACAGAGGGATTCCCAGCAGATAATGGCCCATCAACCAACCATTAGCCAAACAGACACTAATGAGCCTTGCATTTCTATACCCAGAAACTAACCATTCAATTACACAAATTTACATATACTCCCCAACAGGGGTTCACAGCATATAAACTCCACATACACTCCTACCCAACCATTCTTTGAGATGCCAGCCACAGATGCAGGTGAAACTTCAGAAACTATTCCAGAACACAGCCTCACAGCCCAGAAAAAAAACAAAGAAAATCTATGAAATAAATTGTTGTTTGTTGTTTCTTGTGGTGTGACTTCAAGTCATTTCTCATTTATGGTGACCCTAAGGCAACTATCACAGGATTTTTTTTTTTTGGCATAATTTGTTCGCGGGGGTGTCTTTGCCTTCCTCTGAGGCTGAGAAAGTGCACCTTGCCCGACGCCACCTAGTGGATTTCTATGGCCGAGTGGGGTTTCAAATCCTGCTCTCCCAGTGTTCTAATCCAACACCCAAATCACTATACTACCACTACTACTACTACTACTAATAATAATAATAATAATGCTTCTTAGTATTGCAAAACCATATCCCAAAAATACTACTCTACGGTGAACTCGCCACGGGTCAGCGTAAGAGGGGCGCTCCAAAAAAGCGATACAAAGACTCCCTGAAACAACATCTCAGGCTTGGCCAAATTGATCACCAACAGTGGTCCGCCCTGGCCTCACATCAGGAGGCATGGAGACGCAATATCCACAATGCTGCAGCCTTATTTGAGAACTCACGATGAACAAGTCTTGAAGAGAAACGACAACGCAGAAAGAATCACAACCCAAAAACATCACCCAAGGAGACCTTCTGCTGCGCTTTTTGCAACCGGACTTGTTTATCTCGGATTGGCCTTTTTAGTCATCAGCGCGCTTGCAGAAGGCGCGGGATGAGTCCTTCCTGAATCTTCGTTTGCGAAGAAAAGCCAGAGAGAGAGATATATATAACTCTTAGGTATGTTGCCATTCTCAGTGTGCTGATGGGCCACTTAGGAAACTTCACAACCAATCAAAAGTTCTCCGTTGGCTGGCCAATCAGCACACTGGGAGCAAAAACGTGTGGAATGCTTCCAGTAGCTGCAAGCCCTGAGCATGCCACTGGGCAGGTCCACAGGGGTTTACTCATGAGTAAACAGTTTATTTTGCCCCTCCTCCTCTGGGCTGTTCAGCTGAACCCTGCACATGACAATGGAGCTGGGTTTCTTGCAGCTGCCTCGGGGGCCCGCACCGCAATCCTGGGTAGGTATACTTGGGAGTAAAGCCTGACTGGGCTTTCTTTCCCCAGAAAATGGCAGAACATGGTCTCCACAACCCCATGAAGTGTGTTGGAGGAGCAGGATAATGACATATGTTATGCTGGGTACAGCTAGTTTAATAATACTTCAGTATTGACATGAACATTTCAAAAGCAAAATTGGTATCATAATGTCTATAAGGATCTGTTGTGTTTTTTCTTCTTGAAAAGCTGTGTATAAAGTTTAGATTCTCTTTTGTTTGCTTTGTGTCTGCCACTCACCCCCGACCCCTGCCCCTTTTGCAGCTTGGGCATCCTCAGGCTTTTATATGGACTAAATCAGGACTGATACCCCTAGGAGACAACAAACACACACATTTAATAAAGCACTTTTAAAAGTCAAATTCCATAGTTCTATACCTCCAGTTCTATAAGTCTATGCATGTGCAATGTATTTTGATAAAGCACTTTGAAATTCAGGCATCAAGGTGTCTGAAGATTTCATGTAGTACTTATACATTCCTGTCCTCTGCCATACTGCAGCCATGTCCTTCGCAAAGTATGAAAGATTATCATAAAACAACTATTTCCTGTGAAAGGCTTCCTGTGGTGAGGTGGCTAGTGTTATCTTCGGGGTGGGGGGACTGTAATTATATTTATACCAAACTTGTATAAGAGCCTTCCTTATACAATAATTTTTAAATTCCACATGTGTCTTAACTTTATTGTTCCAAAGTTAACCATGCCACTGAATCTTAAATCATGACCTTCAAGTTCTAAAAGTCTCTCAGCTTTAAGCAAAATCCATTCCTTCAGCCACACAAAACACCAGGCATCATAGTACAGTTTGATATTTGGAAGTCCCAAACCACCTTTTTCTTTAGCATTATACAATGTTCTAAGTTTTATTTTAGGCTTCTTTGTCTGCCAGACAAATCTGAACATTTATTTCTGCCATTGCATAAAAGATATTCACTTCTTATAATGGGAATCATTTGGAAGCAAAATAATAGTCTAAAGGCAGCATATTTACTGCAATTCTCCCCATAAAAGATAAATTTAATTTTCCCCATTTTTCTAATTTTCTTTTAATTTCTTTCCAAACTTTTTCATACTTACTTTGAAACAATAAATTATTCCTCATAATTATGGCTCCCAAATGTTTAATCCCCCTTTTTCCACATTAAAATTAGAAAGAACAATTAATTCATCTTCCTCTACTGAAGACATATTTTAGTCAACAATTGTTTTATCACAGTTCACTTTAAACCTGGAGCAAGGAGTCCCTGGTTCATCAAATAGAGCTCTCTGCCTGTGAACCTATGTTCTCTTCATGCAGCCACCCCTCTAGGACTCTACATGACTCTGAGGAGGGGCACTTGAACTCCTCCACTGATCAGGGAAGCCCTGAGAGGTATTTCCCAACCAATTCATCCAAAGCTCACCCCCAGAAAAAGTCATTGGTTCCAGAAAAGGAAATTGGTCCTTTGAAAATCAATACAGCATTTGACCTTCCAGAAGGACTCTTTAGGTTTGTCTGCACAACTCTGAGGGTTGCTTTAGTTCAGTGTTGGGTTAACATGTTTGTATTATAGCTGTAGGGTTGCTCTCCATGGTCCTGAAATCAAGCTCATACTCTCTGTCAGCAAATGCTGTGCTGTACTCCTAAATCTGCTCCTACTGGCTATCTCTTGGTGTATCCATTGCTTGTCCAGTCACCTAGAACAGATGCAGGATTCTGTGATGGAGCAGTTTTCAAAGAAGTAGCTGTGTTAGTCTCTTGCAGCATAAAAGGAATGAAGAGAGGAGGAAAAAAGAAAGAAATGTGGCAGTACTTTTAAGACTAACTGGTTTTTATTTTAACCTCAGCTTTAGTGGATATAAACCCCCTTCTTTGGATTTATCATTTGTGAGCAGCTTAAGTGAGGCTATTAGATTCAGGGGATAGGTAAAGCGCCTGGTGTTTCTGTTCAGACACTGTGACTGCAGTATAATGGAGGAATAATGTTGATGAGGAGTCAATTGATTCCTGCTTTGGACTTCACAAGCACAAGGGGTAATGGTGGGGATCACCATGTTATCTCATTGTTTAGCAGCAATGAGGACTGGTATTTATGCCAGGGTATAATTGAACATTTTGGATCATTCTCAGTGATCCCCTGAGAGCTACATGGACTGCCAAAATGCCCCCCAAATAGGGAGAAAACCTCAAAATGAAAGTAGGACATAAGTCTACTTCTGATTTTGCAGGGGCGGGGAGATAATCTTTTTGATTTTAAACAGTGCAAGAGGAGATTGAAAATTGTTTTTCAATGGTGAATTACTGCTCCTGGAGGCTTTCAGGAAAAGCAATGCACACTCCTTTTTGGGGGGGTGGGGGTGTTCCAGAGGGTATGAAGAGGTACAGGCAGCTATGTAGCTACAGGGGGGGTGAAAATGAGTTCATTAGTTCCACCAAAAGAATTCTGTTCCCAAAAATGTTTATTCAGTCCTCAAATTTCTAGCATTGCAGAGTGAGACATTGAAAATCATTCACACCTAGAATGTTTATATTTGCTCTGTTCACATACTCTTCAGACTTTATCAGACACAGAGAAACATGGCAAAAAAACACCTCCCAAACTGCATCAGAAGAATGCAATGATAACAGAAAGGGCAACATTATCAGACGCCCACATCCTCAACCATTTCTGGGGCATAGTGCTTGCATGGACAAGGCTTCACTTTTGTATTGACAGGACTAAGCCACCAATATAAAGGGATGCCTTATTCACACCTGCACTACATCCCCGGAATACTGAAGGACAATGTTGTCTGATCATGCCCCCCGTTTCTGTTATTGTTGAGTTCTTCTGGCGTGGTTTTTGCTGTGTATGATAATCTCTTTGGTCATTTTGCCTGCCCCTTTTCTTTAGATGTATAATCTGTATTTCTAAATGTTTAACAGAGGTTTTAAGTTGCTGCAATACTAGACATTTGGCAACAGAAGGAACATTTTATTTGAGGGTGCAGAATTCTTATTTGAAGGGCAGTGTCCTCATTTTGACATGCATGCACACTTCTAGATAGCTACACTTCACAGCTACACTTCTAGATCAATGGTTACATTTTTACACATCCCTGCTTTACAAGGAAGATTGTAAGCTTAGATTATATCATTTGGTGTTTACAGTACTGCATATATTCCATCAGCCTAACAAATTAAGAAAAAGTAGTGTCTTCTTCAGAAGCAGGTGCTGTCATCTTAACTGAAAATGGTTCACGGTGTGTTATACAGTCTGCTTTCATGCATAAATAATTATTGCCCTCCATTTTGTAAAAAAAAGCCTTTGTAGAATGATTCCTTTCACCCACTGATATGTGAATAATGTTTTTGAAGATCCAGGTGCAGAATAAAAGTAACATTTGCACATTAATTAACCTATTTAAATATACACCTATTTGAGAATATGTTGCCTAAAGTGCCACTCTTTTAGCCCTTGAATGAGTACCATGCAGCCATTCTGCCATTCTTTCGAAGTTTACAAAAAAATCCCTCAAAAGTGAGCTTTCATAACTTGTATTCACTGTTGCTATGTAGCATAACTTAGCAGGAGAGGAAAAAATCTAGCATGTGCTTCATTCTATTATTGTTGCAATTATTTGAGTTGATTTTATTTCTAATAGAGATGCTGCCTTCCCACAAATTGCTTCTTGTAATGTTAACAGCCTGGATTTGCTCACATATACTATGCAATTTATAAACTTATTCTTTTAAAGAAAAGCATGAAAGTCTAACGCAAGAAGCCGATGTTTTAATTTCCCTCAGCTTAATTTTAGAAATATGCTTAATGTCACCCTTTTATCCATCACATTTGTTCTTTCTCAGATGCATTGATGGAAGACGGAGGAGCCCTCTGTTTGAATGAATTTAGAGGGCTCTCGTAGGAAACCATTCCTATGAAATGAATGTAGGCATGTATTAAAACTTGGGCGCAGGCACTCCCGGCTGGGTACTCAGTTAGTGTGCAGGTAAGGAAAAGTGGGTGGGGGGGCGGAGTGGCTCTGGTTCATAAAAACAATCTAACCTTGACCAGGAAGCCTATCCAGAACACAGTCCACATCGAGTGTATGTACCTAAGCCTGAGGTCCAGGGATAGCTTAGGGATTCTGTTAGTATACCGGCCACCCCGTTGTCTAACAGACTCCCTAACTGAGCTAACACAGTTGGTCTCAGAGTTGCTGCTGGAGTCGCCCAGACTTTTAGTTCTTGGCGACTTCAACATCCCACTTGAGACCAGCTTGCTAAATCTAACTGGCGCAGCTTGGGAGTTCATGGAATCCATGACAAACATGGGCCTATACCAATTGGTTGTCGGGCCTACTCACTGTGCAGGTCATACCCTCGATGCGGCCTTTAGTACGGAACAGGAATATCCGTGGGCGGAGGTTATTAAAACCTCTGCATTGTCATGGACGGATCATTTCCTGGTCAAGATGGAGCTAAGAGCCACTGTCTGCCCCACCGGGGGTGGTGGACCTATTAGAATGGTCCGCCCTCGAAGGCTAATGGAACCAATTGGATTCCAGAAAGCCTTGGACGGTTTAATGGTTGGTAACGCCGGTGATTCTGTTGAAGCTTTGGTTAATATTTGGAACACCGACCTCACCAAGGCTATCGACACAATCGCTCCCAAACGTCCTTTCCAGCCTGCTCCTAACCGTAAGCCCTGGTATTCAGAGGAGCTTAGGAAGATGAAGCAGGCTGGACAACAAATAGAGCGCACCTGGTGGAAGACTCGACTCTTGTCCGACAAGACTCGTCATAGGAATTTCCTTGATTCTTATCGAGAGGCGATACGTGCAGCGCAGAAGTCTTTCTCCTCTGCACGTATTGCGTCTGCAGAGTCCCGTCCAGCAGAACTGTTTAGGGTGGTGGGGGAGCTGACGCAGATTCCACCTGCGCAGAACCCCTTACTCAACCCGACAACGGCCTGCTGTGATGCGTTTAACATCCACTTTGCAGATAAAATCTCTCGGATAAGAGCCGACTTAGATGCCAGTGTTATGACAGAATCTATAGATGAGGTGTCCAGCAACTCTGTTGATGAAATTTTATTGGATCAGCTTCAATCTGTGAGTACCGATGACGTGGACAAACTCCTTGGTAGAGTGAGAAAGACGACCTGTCCCCTCGATCCCTGTCCATCTTGGCTGGCCACCCAAGGGGGAGACGCATCGAGAGTACTCCTTAGGGATATTATCAATGCGTCCTTCAGGGAGGGGTCCGTTCCACCCTGTCTGAAGGAAGCGGCGGTTAAGCTGCTCCTGAAAAAGCCTTCCCTGGACCCCTTGGACAGGAACAAATATAGACCCGTCTCCTTGCTGCCTTTTCTAAGCAAGGTGATTGAGAGGGCGGTCGCTTCCCAACTCCAAGCTGTCTTGGATGAAACCGATTATCTAGATCCATTTCAAACTGGCTTTAGGATGGGATATGGAGTGGAGACTGCCATGGTTGCTCTGGCTGATGACCTCCGCTTGGGTATCGACAGGGGTAGTGTGACCCTGTTGGTGCTCTTGGACCTCTCAGCGGCCTTTGACACAATAGATCATTCCATCCTCCTGGATCGCCTGAGGGGGTTAGGAATTGGAGGCACTGCTTTGCAGTGGTTCCATTCCTTCCTCTCGGGCAGATCCCAGAGGGTGAGGCTCGGGGACAGCTGCTCTACCAGAATAGAGCTTAACTGTGGTGTTCCTCAGGGTGCCATCCTGTCCCCGATGCTATTTAACATCTATATGAAGCCGCTGGGAGAGATCATTCGGAGGCATGGAGTGTGTTGTCATCAGTATGCTGATGACACCCAGATATACTTCTCCATGTCTCGGTCATCAGCTTCGACTTCAGATGGCATCTCTCCTCTCAATGATTGTCTTAAAGCAGTAATGGACTGGATGAGGAAAAACAAATTGAGACTGAATCCAGACAAAACGGAGGTACTAACAGTTACAGGCCCGAAACCAGGTCTGGGAATACAACTTCCAGTCCTGGATGGAACTACACTCTCCTCCAAAGACTGTGTTCGCAGTCTGGGGGTGCTCCTGGACCCGACACTCCAGATGTCTAATCAGGTAAATGCGACGGTCAGGAGTGCCTGTTATCAACTTCGGCTGATGCGCCAGCTGCGCCCTTGCCTGGAAACTAGGGACCTCGAAACTGTGGTACATGCACTGGTAACCTCCCGTCTGGATTTCTGTAATGCGCTCTACATGGGGCGACCCTTGTGCTTAACTCGGAAACTTCAACTAGTCCAGAACATGGCAGCCAGGTTGATTTCTGGTGTTTCCAGAAGAGAGCATATAACACCTGTGCGAAAAGCTCTCCACTGGCTGCCTATTCGTTTCCGGGCACAGTACAAGGTGTTGGTTATAACCTTTAAAGCCCTGCATGGCTTGGGTCCAACTTATCTCCGGGACCGCCTCCTTCCGTACGACCCTCCCCGCGCACTTCGGTCCTCTGGGAGGAATCTGTTACAGCCTATGAAAACAAGGCTGTCGGTGACCTCCCAGAGGGCCTTCTCTGCTGCTGCTCCCAGATTATGGAATGGCCTGCTGGACAAGATCCATCTTATTAACACCTTAGACGGCTTTAAAAAAGCTGTCAAGACAGATCTTTTCCGGCAGGCCTTTCCTGAATAACTATCCCGGCCCAAGACTTGGTTGTCCTCCCTGAGCTGTAATCATTTAAAAAAAAAAAAACTATTGTATGTTTTAATATTTTTCTAATTTATATATTTTTAATTTACTGTATGTTTTTAATCTTTTATAGTTTAATATTGTTTTAAGGGGGGGTGGGCTAGGGTACTGGGACTATGGAGTTTTTATATTGTAAGCCGCCCCGATTGCGTTGCAGAGGGGCGGGATAGAAATGAAATTTTATTATTATGATTATATTATTAAAATGGCATGAGTTAACATAACTGTGTGCTATGAAGGGGAGAATTTGATATGAGCTACCTCAGCTGGCAGCTGCTCCAAGAATCCCACTCTGAAATAGTAAATATGAAGTCTTTCAAATACTTTTTAAACAACTTTGTAAAATGAAGATGTAACATACTGCTCTTCTGATTGTACTACAGTCAGCCCTCCATATCCACAGATTCTGTATCCAAGGATTCCACCACCCATGGCTTGAAAACATTCCCCTAACAAAAAACAAAAAACAAAAAGAAAACCTTGATTTTGCTGTTTTATATCTCTCTCTGGCTTTTCTTCGCAAACAAAGATGCAGGAAGGACTCATCCCAATCTTTCTGCAAGTGTGCTGATGACTAAAAAGGCCAATCTGAGATAAACAAGTCCGGTTGCAGAAAGCACAGCAGAAGGTCTCCTTGGGTGATGTTTCTGGGTTGTGATTCTTTCTGCATTGTTGTTTCTCTTCAAGACTTGTTCGGCGTGAGTTCTCAAGTCAGGCTGCAGCATTGTGGATAGTGCATCTCCATGCCTCCTGACGTGTGGCGAGGGTGGACCATTGTTGGTGATCAATTTGGCTGAGCCTGAGATGTTGTTTCAGGAAGTACTTGTATCAATTTTTTGGAGCGCTCGTCTTACGCTGACCGGTGGCGAGTTCACCGTAGAGTACTATTTTGGGGAAGCGATGGTCCTCCATTCTAGAAATGTGTCCTGCCCTGTGCAGCTGTGTTCTCAATATCATGGCCTCAATGCTGGTGATCCCTGCTTGCTGAAGGACAGCAACATTCGTCACATAGTCAGTCCAGTGTAAATTTAGGATTGTGCATATACAGCGCTCCTCCTTTATGGATCTGAAGCATGGGTCACCTATCGCCACCACCTACGACTCCTCAAGCGCTTTCATCAGCGCTGTCTACGCACAATCCTAAATATACACTGGACTGACTATGTGACGAATCTTGCTGTCCTTGAGCAAGCAGGGATCACCAGTATTGAGACCATGATATTGAGAATGCAGCTGCGTTGGGCAGGGCACGTTTCTAGGATGGAGGACCATCGCCTACCAAAAATACTACTCTACGGTGAACTCGCCACCGGTCAGCGTAAGAGGGGTGCTCCAAAAAAGCGATACAAAGACTCCCTGAAACAACATCTCAGGCTCGGCCAAATTCATCACCAACAGTGGTCCGCCCTGGCCTCACATCGGGGGGCATGGAGCCACACTATCCACAATGCTGCAGCCTTATTTGAGAACTCATGCCAAACAAGTCTTGAAGAGAAACGACAACGCAGAAAGAATCACAACCCAAAAACATCACCCAAGGAGACCTTCTGCTGTGCTTTTTGCAACTGGACTTGTTTATCTCGGATTGGCCTTTTTAGTCATCAGCGCGCTTGCAGAAAGCGTGGGATGTGTCCTTCCTGAATCTTCGTTTGCGAAGAAAAGCCAGAGAAGCCAGAGATACAGTGCTGATGAAAGCATTCAAGGAGTCGTAAATGTTGGTGATAGGTGACCCATGTTTCAGACCCATAAAGGAGAATAGACAGTACAATGGCTCTATACACACTGATTTTTGTGCTTCGCCTCGGGTGTTTATTACTCCAGACTCTTTTGTAAAGTCTTCCAAATGCGCTATATGCCTTTGCTAATCTGTGATCGATCTCTTTGTCAATCTTGGCATCTGAGGAGATGATACTTCCCAGGTAGGTGAACTGCTGAACGGACTTGAGCACAGATTTGCCGACAGCAATGTGGGGATGGTGGTGTTCGTCCTGTGGTGCAGGCTGGTAAATAACTTCCAATTTCTTAAGGTTGACTTCCAGCCCAAACAGCTCTGCAGCTGTTGTGATGCAGGATGTTAGGCACTGCAGAGCTGCTTCTGTGTGGGCAACAAGAGCAGCAGCAGCAGCAAAGAGCAGCTCACGGACTAGATAGTTTAGAGTCTTAGTGTGAGCCCTCAGACAGCTTAAGTTAAACAAACTACCATCAGTACGGCAACGTATATAGATGCCGTCGTCTTCTTCAAGCTCTGCCATAGCCCTTTGGAGCATCATGCTGAAGAAGATTGTAAATAAAGTTGGTGCAAGAACACAACCTTGCTTCACTCCATTAGTTATTAGAAAGGGCTCTGAAAGAGCATCGCCATATCTGACTTGTCTGCGCTGGCCCTCGTGTAGCAAGATAATCATTTTAAGGAATTTGGGGGGACATCCTAGTCTTTCCAGGATCTGCCACAGACCTTTTCTACTTACAGTGTCAAAGGCTTTGGTGAGGTCAACAAGTGTTACATAGAGACCCTTGTTCTGCTCTCTACATTTCTCTTGCAGTTGTCTAAGGGCAAATACCATAACTGTAGTACTCCTATTGGCTCTGAAGCCACATTGGCTTTCAGGGAGAAGTTCTTCTGCAATAGCAGGAACTAATTTGTTCAGGAGGATTTGTTGCAAGGATTTTTCCCGCAATAGAGAGCAGTGTTATGCCTCAATAGTTTGAGCAATTGGATTTTGCTCCTTTTTTCTTGTACAGTGTGATGATGACTGCATCTCGGAGATCTGATGGCAGTTCCCCTTTTCCCCAGCAGTTCACAAGGAGTTCGTGGAATTTAACATGGAGTGCATGACCTCCGTGTTTCCAAACTTCAGGTGGGATTCCATCAATCCCAGCTGCCTTGCTGTTTTTCATCTGCTGTATGGCCTTAAGGGTCTCTTCCAAAGTGGAAGCTATGTCCAGTTCATTTTTCATTGGTTTTTTGTATCATACATTGGATAGCTGAGCCTTGGACTACTCGGTTGGCACTAAAGAGACTTTGAAAATGTTCAGCCCATCGATTCAGGATGGAGGCTTTATCAGTAATTAATGTTTGACTATCTGTACTGTATAAGGAGCTTTGGACCTGATACGTAGGTCCAAACACTGCTTTAAGTGCTTCATAAAATCCTCTAAGATCACCCAGATCAGCACAGCATTGTGTCTTTTCTGCATGTCTGGAATTTTTGTTGAAGTTTACTACATGTGAGACTGAAAGCTGCTTTTCTTACATGGCAACTTGGCTGGGCGAGGTATGCCTGGTGAGCAGTTCTCTTCTCTGCCAACAGCCCCTGGATCTCTTGGTTGTTTTCATCAAACCAGTCTTGATTTTTCTTGTGGGAGAACCTGAGGGATTCTTCCACAGACTTCCATAGATTTTACTATTTTATATAAGGGGTACCATTTTACTACTCCATTGTATATAATGGGATGTAAGCATCCACAGAGTTTGGTATCCATGGAAGTTCCTGGGACCAAACCCAAGGGCCCACTGTACTTAATTTTTTGAGATACACTATAAGAACAAGATGCCTTCTGTTTTGTTTCTTGGAGCCACAACCTGTGTCTGAAATGTCAGAGTAATTTTTCCCAAAGAACAGAGAAAGCATAGACTTCAAAACAGTGTTGGGAATCATGTGGTCCTCCAGATGTGTAAGACTGCAACACCCAGCATTCCTCTGTACTGGAAATGCTGGCCAGGACTGCTTGGAGGTACAGTACAACAAAATCTGGAGAACCTCTCCCTTGCTTTATTAGAACATGTCCTATCATGTTTAAAGCAGGTCATTGGCTAGATCAAGTATATTCAAGTGAATTAATGCATTATACCTGACAAACTTTGAGTTCCCTTATGTGATCATGTAATCAGGTGTTTTCAACATGGAGATAACTGAGTCCTAAAACTATATCACCTGCACTGTGCTTACCCACCTCAATTAATCACACTAAAACCATTAATTGTAAAAGGAAAGAACTTTTCCCTGCTTTGAAAAAAAAGTCTATATATAACACCCTAAATCCTATCGTTACTCCCAACGTGTTAGCTGCCTTGAGTCCCTATATTGGAAGAAAGGTGGTACATAAATAAATTATTATTATTAACAACAACAACAACAACTAGAGCAGCCCTATTGAATCATGGGATTTAATTATGTATTGTCTCAGCATTTAACCATTGATTAAATGGGTCTACTCTAGGTGGGATTAAACAATAGGATTCAGCCTAGTTTGTTGGATCTGATGGTTCCCCTCTGTGGAGAGAATGTGATGAGCATCTGATGGAATGTTGATGAGTGAATGGGAAGAGAGCATGAAGGAGCCAATCCTGTGGCAGGAAACTGGTATGGGAGGGGTTTCCTAGAGTAAAAAGAGGTGTATAACAGTTGGGAGAGAGAGAAATGAGATGACAAGAGAGAGGTGAAAATATGATGTGATGAGAGTGCTGGAATGTATATATGATTATGAGTGCAGCTAAGAGATTGTATGTGCACAGGGAATAATTTTGAGAGTAGCAGAGGCTAATTGGAATACAGAGTGGGAGGGAAGAAAGAGCCTAACAGATTGTTAGTGAGTCTGGACAATTCTGGAATTGTATGGTCACCAGAGAGTGACCACAAACTATCAGTTTGAAGTTAACCAAATTGAAGACAAAGTTCAAAGCATTTCTGTTATACTGTTTACACAATAAACCAATCTTTATGTTTGTTTATCAAGTCCAGGCTCCACATAAATTATTTCCCTTACTAGTATGTATTTCGCATGCTAACCCTGTAAGTAAACACAAACCAATACAAGTACAATACAAAACAAACCCCAATCCAAGGAAGGGATAAGGGGGAAATTTGACATAAAGGTGGCAACTGTGGAACTGTGGTCTCCACAGATATTTATTTGGTGGCAGCATAAGTGACGAGGCAGCCAGACTGAACAGTGATGCACATTCAGCTGGTGCACCTGCACATCATACCCTCATCCAATGGAAGAGGATTCCTGTGATGGAGGGATCCTTTGTCTGCATAGAATCAGTCTTCCTATCTGACAAAGACTCCTTTAATCAGAAGACACAAACCTTTGGACTCAGCCCAAAGTATTTACCAAAATTAATCAGCTGTTTCTCTAAATGATAAAAGAGGGAAACAACATACACAAAATCCATACAAAAATGAATAATTTACCCAAGCAGCAAAGCCTTCACTACTAGGATGACTGGGCATCTGATTTAATGATGAAAGGAACATTTTGCAGTGCAATTCTAGATGAGAATATTTCATTGGAGACATGCACCATATTGTATAATCAGCAGAAATTAAAGCAGCTGAAACATGTATATGTGCTGCCAAAATTTGTACTTGATTGTTCATTTCTTCTTACTAGCTTTTCCGGAAAGTAGGTAACTAGTACTAAGTGGCTGGCTGCTGCAGAAAGCAAAGCCAGAATAATTTGCTGAGCTCTGTAAATTTGTCCACTTTATACCATCCATGAAATTCACACTGATTGATCTACAAGAAAAAGTAACTACCCTTTCCATTACTGTGCTTTCCAAGGGCCTTTTAGGAACTGGCAAAATCAATAAGATTCTGTAAATAATGTGGAGCTATATCAATGTGGCTATAAATTTCATATAATGTTGGCATATTTGATGAATAATTCTTCATTTAAATATCTATCCATATATTGGCAAATTATTTCTTAAAGAAAGTAAAGAGAGGTGCTTTTAATAATGGAGGGACTATAAAAGCCATATGTATACTGTAGATGTTCTTGTTTCTTGGCTCTAATAATATATTTTCTTCATTCTGCCTACTTTGTCATTTTATTGAATCCTGCCACACTAAACCAAGGTCTAGTTATCCTAGTTAAAATAAGATGGCAAATTTGTGTGCAAAGAATACCATTTCAAGTTTGGGGCTTACACATGTAAATATTCACAGACACACACACACACACACACAGAGAGAGAGAGAGAGAGAGAGAGAGAATGCCTGCCTGAACAGAAAACTAGGTATCAGAGACAAGAGTTCTAGCTGAGCCTGAGCTATTTGTTCTCACTGACTGACTGGCATCCTATCATAGTTGCATATGACTTTTTTGGTTGTACAGAAGTGGCATGTGACTTAGTAAGGGATGTGGTCCTCACGCATGGCCAGTGGCTAAGGATGTTGGGACTTGATATTCCATAACATCTGGAAAGCTACAGGTTCTACACCTGTGATCTAATGAATCCCCTACCTATAGTCTGACGTATTACAGTTCAGACACACAGCTTTCCCCATTTGGTATCTGAAGTAAAATCTAGGGAAACTTCACTAGATCATAGGTGGTAAACCTGTAGCCTTCCAGATGTTGTGGAATATAAAGTCCCATCATCCTTAACTTCTGACCCTGATGGATGACCACACATCTATCCCTTGCAAAGTCATATGCCCCTCCCTTACACTGCATACCTAATTCTGCTGTACTGCATAGTGTGTTTGCCATGTGGAACCCTTCTAGGGTTCTGGGAGAAAGTCAGCATAGAAATAAATAAATATATAAACAAATAAATATCCTCCCTATTGCACTTTTTTAAAAAATATGTGCCTGCTGCCAACAGTCACAGCAGAGCTAAACCACTTGGGCTATGTCAGGTAACAGGGATTGCTCTTTGGGAAATTTCGCAGAAGGATAAACTACATTGGGCTTTCTGATAATCAGTAGTACTGGTATTCTTTGTAAGCCTATTAGGTAGGTAAGCAGCAATGCCACCACATGAGTATGGTGCTGAGGGAGATCTGTGCCTATGACAGCAGCATTGAGGGAGACAGGCAGGAGACATTAGGTGTACTAGTCCCTGCAGAGGCACATAGGGTCCTATCATCTTTCAGAGTATGTTGGGTGCTGATGCCTATCTACTAATACAGGATTCATTTACCTGTGTGACTAAAAGTGGTCACTGGAAGTGTAAGTGGAGAAAGGAAGAAAGTGGAAAGGATATCCAATATTTATTAAACTACCACTGGTCTCTCTTCCTATAGTTGCAGGTAGCAGGCAATCAGAAAAGCATCTTCTCTTTGGTGTTTACAGTCTTCTCTTTCAGCCAAAGTGTGATGTAGTAAAAACCTGTAATTTTGTTCCATAGTGGAACAAAATTCCACTATGTCCCAATATCAGTGGAACCTCGCCATCATTATATTTATTCATACATCTGAAAAAGTGGGGTGTAGTCTGTAAAAGCTTGTGCCGAAATAAATTAGTCTTAAAGATGCCACAAATCTCCTTTTTCCATCCCTTTTTATAAACTTGTTCAGAATCCTCAACACCAGTCCATTAGATTTCTGTGCAATAAACGTCTCATTCTACTGAAATCATTGCTTTAAAATACCTGCCTTTGGAAGACATCACCAAAGTAAATATAATAAACAGCTTGGTGTTATATCATGATTATGGAAGAAAGACCTACATACAATCCAACTCATGAAAGAGCATCCTCCACATATGCCTAAATTTATATGGAAATATGCCTTGCCTTCACTGAAGATTGACCAGTCCTAATTATGTTGGATGTTCAGTGAATAGAGCTGAGGAGATGCTATGCACATTTGAAGACTATCAGATGCATAATGTAGTCTAAATTCTATTTGGGGCTATAATTTTGTAAATGGAAATAGATGTAATGAATTGCTTTTGAGTTAATTTGGTTGTTTCTTAATCATATTCTTTGTACCCAGTTGCATGCTGTAATTATGTTGGCAGAACTGTGGATTATCAATTTGATTTTTCACAGAGAAATCTAAAAGTGAGTGCCTTTTAGACATGCCTATGTATCTGTCAGTCCAAATGAGCAATACAATCAGGGTTTCATTAATGAATGTGCTGGAGAAGTACCTTGCAGTTTGTTCTCTTCTTCCTCTCTTTCCTTGCTTTTTTTCCACATTGTACACAGGGCAAGCCACATAATCATAATTTCAATACACTTATACGAACCCTATCATTGGAAATGCAGTTCAAGCAAAATTCAGTTCAAGCAAAAATAAGGCAGTGGAACAAAAGAAGTAAGTGATCTGAACAACATCACTAATGGATATAATGGAAAGGTGGCAGTCAATTTCATTTCTTTAGAAATACCTAAAAAGATTTAGTGAAGAAAAAATAGAACAAAGCCAGCTCTTGAAAGCCAGCTCCTTGTTCCCAATGCAGCCTACTCAGGTAGCAAACCATACTATATACAGGAGCATGGGGTTTTAGTGGACTCTCAGATTCCTGGATGCCCAGTAAAGACTAATAGGCTGAATCCATACTACACAAATAATCCAGTGTGAAACTGGGTTGTTTGCCATGGCTCCTTCCTATGGACTCCTGGGACTTGTAGTTTTAAAAGGTCTTTAGCCATTTCTGTCAAAGAGTGCTGGTGCCTCACCAAACTACAGGTGCCAGGATTCCATAGGAAGGAGCCATGGCAAATAATCCAATTTCAAACTGGATTATTTGTGTAGTGTGGATTCAGCCATAGAGAGCCATCAAGAGTTAGGGCCTGTGGACATGCAGACTGTACATACCACCATTCTTTTGTTACTGAGTGGCAAAAGAATGGGCTGGTAGGAAAAATAGGCTACATCATATAGTGAACTATATATTATGTAGAGTCCATTACTAACAATCATGTTATGTCAACATCATCTGTTTATGACCCTACTGATTGCTTCAAACCAAATGACAGATGTTTAGTCCAATGCCTTCCTTTCCCCTCAAACTGTCATCCATTGTCACTCTTTGATGGCAACTGATAATGTATTCTTCATTGGACTGAAGATAATCTTTGCCATTTACAACCTATTGTGCACCAAATTCACACTCTATTGTTTTGTGCAGAAAACAGCATTTTTTGCACAGCAAAAGAACATTTAGTGCACAGAAAATAATATTTCAATTCAGAAATACTCCTATGCAGAAAAGGTTGTTTCCAGTGCAAATAATGCTGTAATTGGGGACTTATTCTGTGTAAAATTTGGACATGAGTGCAGAACAACCATGTGAAAATTTTCTGCAGAATAATCCCAAATTGTGAATGTGTCTTGAAAACTTTTTCACAGCCACAGTGAAAAGAATCATAGTATTGGAAGGGGCCCTATTGGCCATCAGGTACAACCCCATGCTCAATACAGGAGCTCCACCTAGACATCCCCAGCAGGTAGTTGTCTGGCCTTTTTTTCAAGACACCAAGAGAAGGAGGCCCCACCACCTCTCTGGGTAATTGTTTGCATTGCCAAACCACACTTACTATCAAGAAGTTCCTTCTAATGTTCAAACAAAGTCTACCCTCCTGTATCTTAAAACCATTAGATGTAATTCTACTCTCAGAGGCAGCAGAGAACAAGACAGCACCCTCCTCTTTGTGGCAGCCCTTAAAGAGGGCAATCATGTATCCCCTCAGTCTTTTCCCCAGGTTGAACATGCCCAGCTCTTTCAACCTCTCCTTGTATGTTTTGTTCTCCATACCTCTTATCATTCTTGTTGGCCTTCTCTGAACTCACCCCAAAGATAAAGAAGCCCCCCCCAAAAAATGCACAGTCAAACAGTCAAGGATGATCCCTCAAAACACAGCTCACCTTCTCCCCTCTCCTCAGAGATAATAGCTAATACCTGGTGGCGCAGTGGTTAAATGCCAGTACTGCAAGCCACCACGTTGCAAGTTCGATTCCAGCAGGCTCCAAGGTTCACTCAGCCTTCCATCCTTTCGTAGGTCAGTAAAATGAGTACCCAGCTTGTGGGGGGCAATTAGCTAACACACATTGGAAACTGTTTAATGCAGTGTAGATGTGTAAATAGCTATTGCTTAAAACAATTTGTAAGCCGCTT
Source organism: Gambelia wislizenii (assembly GCA_030847615.1). NCBI lineage: Eukaryota > Metazoa > Chordata > Lepidosauria > Squamata > Crotaphytidae > Gambelia > Gambelia wislizenii. The sequence continues at coordinate 295,495,979 of JAUMIR010000003.1, forward strand.
TGATAGCCTTGTGGCTGAAGAGCGGGGTATAAATAACTAAATAAAATTTTAAACATAAAAAATAAAAGAACTTGTTGCTTCCTTTGGGAATAAAACTAATGAAGAATTGCATGCCTAATGCTTATCACCATGAGGAAGGCAGGATTATAGTCATTACTTGCCTCTGACACCTTTATCTCAAAAATGCTGATGGTAATCCATAATGGTATAATTAAGTAATATCATAACTCATGCTGGAAAAAAATTGTGCTCCCTCAGCATCTTATGGCATTTTTTTCATTACCAATTGATCTCTGATGAGCTAAGCATCAATTTTTGGTTATGTGGGTGTGGGCTTTGAAGAGGGCAAATGTTGGGCCAATGCAATAATAGAAGAAACATCCTTTGTGGGGGGGGGGAGGAGTTTCCTTATGGATATGAATCTTTTGTAAGACCATTTTCAAAGCCCTTATATTCATAGCAAGATGATTCAATCCCAAACAAAATAGCCTTAGGACCCAGAAGATTCCTGAATTTTTCACTATCTGACACAAAGTAGTACTTCTCATAATAGATTCAAGACAAGCCCAGGTATACTTCAAAGACCTTTTGAAGTAAAGTACTCATATCTGAGACTGAAACTAAAGCTATTCTAAGTAGCTAAGAACAGCAGCTACAAAAATAGACTCTATCTGGTTTCAGCCAAATGCAATAGACCTCGAAACCTTATAAATAGGATTTTCTGCCAAAGGGTTTTGCTGATCTTTTTACCATGACATTGTTCTCTTGGCTTCCTCCTCTTTGTTATATGTGTATAGATTTCCTTTCCACAAGGCTCTAAACCAATTTTCAGGCCTTCTGTTCCAACACATGAAAGATGATGGGGCTGGATATTGGGGGTATCCCCCTCTCCCTCTTCATGAAATTGTAAACATGTGACAATCAACATGAGAACCCTTTTCAGAGTACACAGTTATAATAGCTTGATAGCTTTAACTGATAAGGCTTCATCCTATGGATTCTTGGGATTTGTGGTTACGTGAGATATTTAGAATTCTCTGACAGAGAGCTCTAGTGCCTCGCTAAACTACAAATTCCAGGGTTCCATGAGGTGGAACCATGGCAGTTAAGGTAATATCAAACTGTTACAATTGTGCACAAGCTCTTTCAGTGTTTGGAAGACTGTGTTATGGATGAAAGTGGGATGGGACTACATATACTGATTCAGCAACCAATGCCCCATTCATGTTTGGCCTCACCCTTTCATCCCCTGCCCTCATAGGGTAGAATGGCAAGCCCTGAATGAACATAATTTGAAATCTCTTTGTAGTTAGAGACCGTGATAGAAGAGTGTACCTGGTCACACAGAGTTTTCTACTCACATACAGTGGAAGGTAAATAGAAACTCCATCTAGACCTTGCTATTCCACATGACAAAATTAGGCCATGATAGTAGGGTTGCCATTAGTCCAGGAAAACTGGGAAAATCCTGGATTAGAGGGACAGAAAGTTGTCCCATCTGGCTGGGCTGCTTCAAGCAACAGAACCCGGATTCTGACTCCAGGCTTTCTATCTGCAGGCACTCTGCTCTGGGTCACATGGGGAGTAAGTAAAGAAGGCAGGAGAGTGCAGTCTAGGCTAGGCAGGAGAGTGCAGTGTGCAAAAGGCAGGAGTCGGATTGTGCTTTGCAGGCAGCAGCAGAGAGAGAGAGAGAGAGAGCAAAGGAAAATCAAGAGAGAAGAAAGAAGGCCAGCAATTTATTTGTGTGTGTGTGTAGTGAGTCTGGCCTCCAAGGTCACTCACTACCTGTGTAGAAGCTCCCAGGGAGGTGGCAATGTGTCTTTTGGTCATTGCCGGGAGACAGGGTGGCCCAGCGGGGTGGTGGATCCTCTTCCCTGTTCACCCAGTTAGTGGCAGCAGCAGCTAGAAACCCAGTTTTGCATATTTAAATCATGGGAATCTGCTGCACACTCACTCTCCAAACTCCCCCCCCCATGGCAAGGTGGGGCAGCAGTTCCTCTTTCCCACTGGGCTTTGCCCCCAACCCCCCAATCCCACCCACCACCACCCTTGACCTGCAGGGGTTCACTTCCCTATCAAAGTTCACAGGCTTGCTGGACAAAGACTGCTGGATGGGTCTCTTCCGGCCATCCACGTCCCCTGGAAGAAATTGGTGGTGTCAGGAAGGCTTCCATGGGAGGGGAGCCATCTTCCCCCTCTCCGGTCAAAATGTGGGTACTTTTGTCCCAGTTTTGTGGCAGAGAATTATGGTAACCCTACATGACAGGGCAGTGTGGGGAAGTTGCACATGGGATTTGTGGTGGGGGGAAGGGTCAGTATGCACAGACCAAAACAAGGAAGCCTTGGAACCTAGAAGATTCCTGAATTCCTCACTATTTGACACAGTATTTCCTGCATAAGGGGGGGGGGAGTACTGTAATTATTCATCCCCCATATCCACTCTTCAAATATTCTTCAAAAGACTTGAAGATAATCATAGTGAATCTTATGTGGGAAGAGTCATAAAATGGAGTGTGGCTGGTTACTATGGAGACAGAAGGAAATGATGGAGAGGAGGGATATAAGCCAGATAAATTGGACAGTTGGTGGAGAGGGAGGTTGGGATAGGGGCAGAGAGAGGGAGAGAGAAGGAGATGAAAAGTTTTTGAAAGATGGGAACTGCAGCATTAATTCTATTTTAAGTTTGCAAGTTCATGTTGCTGGAAGCTATCTACTTTGCTATCTTTTAGCAAAGCTGAAGCTTGCACTGTTTTCAGACTGAACCTACATTGGTCTGTGCATTTTCCCTCTTTCTGCCCCATAATTATTTTAATGTGACAACTGATTTTTAGGGCTGGATGCTTGAGTCATGGTGCAGGCTTTGTGGGGTAGGGAAGTGATTCAAACATTTGAGGGGGTAAATATAATCCAAAATCCATATTGTGGTGATACCTTTATGGGGCCAACCAAAATGTGCAAAAAAAGTGGTATCAATAAAATATGGGGAAAAAATTATTAAAGATCCTAACCCAATTTGGATGCATACTCATGAGTAAGGACTTTATCAGAGCACCCTCCATTAATGTTCTTTTGTTGGTATATTTTGATGTGATTTTATGCCGGCAAAAGACCCTACTACCACCACCACCAGACCTCACCTTTCTCACATTAAAGAGGCAGCCCAGGCACTAACAGAGAGTGAACAGAGCTCTGTTCACTTCCTGATTTCAAATCTCACCAATTCTCATGAGAAGACACAAGCACAGCAAATTCAAAAAGCAAAGTAAAACAGAGACAAACGTGCACACAAGCACAGGAACACACTTTAAAAGTCCCAAGTAAAGGTTAAAAAGAAGCATCCCCAATCTGGCTGTCCCGATTTCGCCCAGAAGTGTTCACAAGAGGAAATGGTGCAAAGTTTCAAACGCTGGCAATTATGGCAAAAAAGCCCCACAGGAGATCAATTGATGGCTTGGCCCATCAATAAAAAAGCAGGCCTTACTGACAGCACATGATTGTGAAAGGATGTCATCGTCTGGTATGCACGCCCTTTTGCAATCATTAGGCATCCCTAGGATGGCATATTTGCTACATCTGATAAAGTCCTAAATATGTGGAGATAAGGACAATGGCAACATTATATCAATACAGCTTTGGTATTTCCGAGGATTGTGCACTTTCTTTAACTATAGGTCCAGCCAAAGGATGAGAAGAATGCTCATCATTATTCATTCCCAGGTCAAAAAAGGGGGTTGCCGCAGCTGGGAAACCCTATTAAGAAGTATAATAAACCAATGAGAATCTTGTGTAATTTTTTTCCTGACATTTTAATGTCCTGAAGGAATTACTCTGCATAGAAAAACATGTCCAACCACCCCCTTTTTTTTCTCTGCAGAGATAGTACTGTTTCCTGCATATGATGCCATTTTTTTCTGTGAAGAAAATGGGTTCTGCACAAAAAGCATACAATTCTCTATGCATACTAATTACTCAGCATCATTTTGGGAGGGTTTGAGGAACTTTGGTTTTCTCCTGCAGAAGGGGAACATCTACTGTATTTATACCCATATGTGAGGACAAAATAATTGAGGATTCCATCCATAATCCAATTAATGGTTTCAACATTTTCAACACCAAAACTGTCAGGCACTGTATTTATGGGACCAGTAAATTTCAGAATGTATAAAATTTTGCTATGAATCTTCTTGTCCTGTTTATCAAAAATGTATCCCAACTGTTGTATCAAAAAAATCTTTAGTGTAGGTTATTCCTTTGTCATGGTCAGCCAGGACTCTGAGGTCTCAGAAGGCAAGGAGGCTGAGCCAGTAGCAGAAGAGCTGGCTGAGTCTGAGTCTAGCCCTGAAGAACCCAGGGCTCAGCAGCCTAGCCCTCCCCCAGCACAGGGCCCAAGCCTGGGAGACATAGTAGAACAAGAGCAAGAGGTAGAAGAGCAGGTACCTACCTTTAGCCAAAGGAGAGCAGAGAGGGCCTGGCTGCGTCGTTCCCGGAGATTAAGAGAGAGAAGCTCATCAATCACTCCGCAGCTGGGAGTGGGAGCTGGGCCAACATAAGCAGCTGGGGGACGCTGAGTTCCTTGTTTCAGGCAGTCTGCGTTTCCTGGAGGAAGCCTCTGCCTGTGACTCTCCTACCTCTTGGAACCTTGCTATCTTGAGACTTCAAATATCTTGACCTTGGACTGTCTTCGTTGACCCACCTGCTGGATTCCTTTTGACCTCGGACTTCCTCTTCATTCCTCTCTCTCTCTCTCTCTCTCTCTCTCTCTCTCTCTCTCTGTACTTCTGACCCTATAAGACTGCTACTGACAACACCAGGTACTGTGCTTTTCAACTGAGTTGTTGCCGAGCCGGGCGATCTTATCAGCTATTTAAGTTGGCTTCTCGACAGAACTGCCTGAAACCAGGAACTCAGCGTCCCCCAGCTGCTTATGTTGGCCCAGTTCCCACTCCCAGCTGCGGGGTGATTGATGAGCTTCTCTCTCTTAATCTCCGGGAATGACGCAGCCAGGCCCTCTCTGCTCTCCTTTGGCTAAAGGTAGGTACCTGCTCTTCTACCTCTTGCTCTACTATGTCTCCCAGGCTTGGACCCTGTGCTGTGGGAGGGCTAGGCTGCTGAGCCCTGGGTTCTTCAGGGCTAGACTCAGACTCAGCCGGCTCTTCTGATACTGGCTCAGCCTCCTCGCCTTCTGAGTCCTCAGAGTCCTGGCTGACCATGACATCCTTTTTGAAATAAACAAAATGCAATATTTCTGGTACATTCAGAGCTAGCAACATGAATTCCTTATTTAACTCAATGCTTACCCTACAGAATGAAATATTGCTTGCCCAGAGAAACGTATATGATATGGAATCCATCAGAGGAATTGTTCCATTCACTGTTCTTCTCCAGATATCCTGTACTGAAATACACTTTGAAATACAAGTGAGATTTATGGCAGAAAATAATTTAGATTGATTCAGTCATCCCTTCTAGCCCGGAGATAGTAAATAAAAATCTCCCGGATGCATAATTCTTTAAAGCAGAGATTGATGCCAGATCTACTCTGCATGTGTGTGTCTATTATGATGATGATGATGATGATGATGATGGATTGTAACAATTGGTTCTGTTTTATTCACTAAAAAAAAAAGATTAACGGGAATTACCAGAGTTTTCTATGACTCAGTGCATACAAATGCCTTGAAAGTGAAAGACAGACCTTCGTGCACATGTGAAAGTTTCCAGCTGCATATTGGAGCCACAGCAGCATGACTAGAGACGATGATTTTTCAGAATGCTTCTTTATGCTCATGCAAGACCCTTAATTATCCCTCAGTCTATGCATAGCTAAATAACTTTTATAATAATAAAAGACAGCATGTATGTTTATTTCTCTATCTCCACCATAGATCATGAATACTAGAAACTATGCACTTCACATGCTTAGTAAGGTGACCCTGAGGGTGTGCATCTCACAGTAATTTTGTTTGTTTTAAATGAAAGAATGGCTGAATAAATGTTAAATTAAATTGAAAGCTGCCTGCAGTGCCATATCAAGTCACTAGATAACACTGAGACATTTGTCCACAAGGTGACTGGCACCAGACTTCACAGGATTAAGAAGGCTCCTTCAGGGTGAAAATGCTCATCAAGTATAAGAGGCCTCCCCAAAAGCAGGAAGCCTTAGGATTTGATCTATATGCTTCCAGTTGATTTGTAGTAGAACTATCAAGGATGAGGAATTATCAAAACACTTAATTTATGGTATTTCCATGTCCAGAATACAAACCCTATGTCTATGTAACTCAAATAACTGATGAACCTTTCCTGTTACACACACACACACACACACACACAGGGTCTGTCTAAATGGTGAAAATACCCCTCATGGAATTTGCTGGGAATCCTACCTGTCTAAACAGGATCCAGAGCCAATCCACACTATTCAGAAGGAGAGGGACCCAAAACGGCAAAAACAATGGGGTAAAAGCCTTCGCAGATTTCCCCATACTTTTTCACAATCCGCAAGGTGGGTGCGCATTTTTCTCATTTGGACTATAGAACAATTAAAAAAAAACTAAAAAGGGAAGCATAAAGCTGATTGGCTGGGTGAGAGCAGGGGTAGCGCTTGCTATGAGGGCAAGCGCCAGCTGCCACCATGTTGGCTTTTCACCTTAGCGATCACTCGTTACGGTGATAAAAAGGATCAATATTTTCTGTTTTGCTTTCTTATAAAATTAGAGAATCGCTCTATCACACCAGCACACCTTGGGATGATTTTTTTTTTTTAACAAAAAGACAAACCGGTGGTGGTCAAGAACTAAAACAAGTAAATCATTCATGGCTGCCATCAGGAATGTGAGGCTTATGGTGGCTTCCAAGGCCAGAAAAAACATTTAGACATGTTGCTGCTGCTGTGAGATGTCAATACTATGAGGTATTTTAGATTTTTTTCCCCTTGTGTAGATGGGCCCTCATGTAGAGGGAATGAGAATTTTCTTGCTTCGTGCATGCCAGGAACATGCTGTCTACTCTTTATTGGTTGGATGTCAGTCTTTTATATGATGTCTGCATTGTGAGGAGGAGATTTCTGCATGTGTCAGAGAGAGGAGGATGAAGGGTTATGCTCCTGTTTCAGAGTCAATTTGTTTTTCAGGCTGCCATGCCATTCTATGTCCACTTATTCAGTAGTATATCACATGGAACATAACGGCACTTATTTTTGATTTTAAAAAGAAAGTAACTTTATGTCTTTTGCATATATTAAAAAAAATGGTCCTCAGGTCCAATTTTGAAAGCAAAAGCCAGAGGAAAATTTGTCTAGAGGGGCATAATTGAATTCTGTTCAATTATGCCCCTCTAGACATTATGCTGCTTTTATATAGTACTGCTATTAATAGCATTTAAAGCATTTTAAAGTGTTTTTGAACATACAAAGCAATTTTTCTACATTGCTTTGGTAAGGCAGGGTCCTGACTGCAGAAGGTGCTTGAAGGCCATTAAACTGTGAGTCCTGAAAGACCATGTGATATCACACCAGGGTTGTACAGCATTATTGGAGCTGTACAGCAATGCCTATGGCCATACCCTATCACACAACACCATCCTCATCCTCCTGCTAGCTGGTAAATAACCCATACCCGGGGCTCACTTTTTCATTGATGGGAAAATCCCGTCATGGATTGCCAACATTGCCATTCATTAGAGGCTGCCCCAGTGTGGTAAGGCTCTTCCAGTTCAGTCTGGAATGAGTTTAGTCCCATGGCATGAGTGGAGCTGATTTTCCTCCTCTCCCCTTCCTGCTTGCTATTCTCAAGCAGGCTGACTTCCCTGCTGCTTTGGGAAAGTGTGTGGGAGGGGGAAAGATGGGGAGAAGAGGAGAATAAAAGTTGCACCAATTTCATGTGGCTGCAATCATTCTGGGATTGCATTTGAACTTACTGCACAAAAGGGAGCAGGAGGAGTAGCCAAAAGGACTCTGTTGTGTGATTGGAAATGAGGTGTGATAATGAATGGTGCAGGACCGGTATGTTCCCATTTCCTTTACAAACATTATTGAAGTGAGACACAAGGCTGGTGTGATAATCTCCCTAGACTCTTGTTCTCTGTCTGGCTCATTTTCACTTGGCTTGGGAAAGAGGGATCCTTACTGACTCCTACACAGGCTGCTGGTAAACTTTACTAGAGACTATGACGTCAGGGTCTTCTTTAGGGGTTGTGGATAAAACATCAGAATGAGCAAATAATGTTCATAATTTGAATGTGTGGCTGCCTGATTTGGGGATCTAGCATATGGCAGCCCGGGGGGGGGGGGGAGAGGGGAAGAAAGAAAAAGAGGGGGGAAGGGAGGGAGAAGTAGAGAAGAAAGCCCCAAGTACACCACTATGTATCATTTATATATTTGAACATATTTCAGATTCTTTTAATTACAATGGTACTTCATGGGGGTGAGTCAGGGAGCTTTGGGGATTTCAACAGTGGGGTTTGAGGCTGCATGTAGTTCACAGGCTACTCTTTCCCCTCCTCTTTTCTAAAGAGAGGGATGTTTTAGGCTCCCAAAATAGGAAGATGTATCCAATACATTTTATGGTGTTAGTATGCCTCCTCAAATAACCACTTGCTGCTGCTACCTTAGCACAAGTTCTGAATATATCACAGGGAGCAACAGTGACATTTTCAACCACTGGTGTTGCAGAAATCATGGAATAGCAGGCCCAGGGATTGGAAAGTGAGTTTTATTACACCGGTGTGCCTGACTGGAATATCTTCCAAAGAGTCAGAACCAAGAGCTATTTTTACAGAATACTTTTATACAGTATGAAAAAAACAATTCCCTCCTCCTTCTCTTGGGTGTCAGCAATTTCCCTTGAGACAATTTGTTGATAGTTCAAGGCAAGATAGCTTAGGAACATTTAGGTACAGTTCGACCGTTATTAGAGAAAGAATTTGTTTACATCAGCATATCATATGTTTATGGAACATAGAGTTGATTAGTAAGGAACATTGACTAAGCCTGAGAGTTAAAGGAAAAAGACTTTGCAGAGTCGCAGAGTCTCATGGGCTATCTAGTCTGACCCCGAATAGTGATTGTAAGATTACAGCATTCAGCAAATAGACATTAGAGTCGGAATGGCTACTACATTTCCCCCCTTAAATTAAATGATTAATTTCAAAGACAATCCATTTCACACAAGTAAATCCCTATTTAAGCCATCAAAGAATATCCAGTATTGATCTGTGTAGGATAGCAGGCAAGAAACAAAAGATACATGATACATGATATGAGCATGCATAGTAGAGCAACAATGAACAATGCCAATAAGAATAACATAAACCATCCTAGGTCCATTATAATTAATCTCCTTGAATGAAAACAATGAAAAATTCACCCCTGAAATAGTTGCCAATTGTAACCATAGGTTTTCTGAAAACCTTTTGTAACAGAGCCCTCCCTTTTGGCTATAGCATAAGACAATAAAATCAACATTACAGCATGCAGGTTAATTTTGTTTGGGATCTGACCGTACATTGAGCAGCCTGATGGAACCTCCAGTCATCTGGTCAGATGCAGTAAGGTCTAGTCCCCATCTTCTTTCCTCTCCAGTTGCAGGTTTGATTTATGTTGAATGAGCAGCCTCCTGGGTGCTCATAGTAGAATTGAACCTGAGTCTTCTTGCCTGCCTCTTCATGATTACCTGGAGTTTTTAACAAGTGCAATATCCCTGACACTCTGAACTAACCTACTGAGTCTGTACACAAACAATTGCTGTGAATATGGGAGTGGGGAACAAAGACTGACTTTTTGGTTTGGCTGCTTTTGCACTCTGAGGGGATTCTTGAACTGCATACAGTTAAAATTTCACTCAAGGTACTGCTTTTTCTGTAACAGGTGTGGGGCTATAGAACTTTAACTCACACCTCATTCCCTGGTTGGAAAGTGTGAACTTCTGTGATGGGGATTGGGGCACATAACAGCATTGGGCTTGCAATACATTATCTAGAATTTGCACCTTTTTTTGCAATCTAACATTTACTAACTCTTGCATGTTCCCCCCTTAACCCAACCAAAATCTGAGGTGGCCTACCATACATCAATTCAAATGGGGATAAGCCAGTAGTCTTATGTGGGGTGCAACAAATCCTAAACAGGGCCAAGGGCAATATTTTCTGTCCACTTTTGCTTGGTTTCCTGGCACAGCTTAGCCAGATGAGTTTTGATAGTCTGATTCATCCTCTCCACTTGTCTGGAACTCTGAAGATGATATGCACAATGTAAATTCCACTGGATTTAGGGTGCCCAGTCTGTTATATTCAATGGGCTCTGCTTCTGCCATTCAGACAAAAGGAGCCTCTTTACATACCTCTGATTGTGTTTTCATCTGCCAGTTGTCTCCTCCCTCTTCCATTTCAGTCTCTCTCTTCTTCTTCCATCTGGTCATTTGTATTCACGCTGCCAATGTCCTTCTTGTCCATGCCAGGCATATTAATTCCTTCTCTGCCTCTCCTAGGCTTTTTCTTTCATCTCCACATCTCCATGTCTTCTTTCATGTCCTCTGTCACGCTGCTCCACCAGTGCTGCTGCGAGCAACTCCAGCTTCTTGACTATTTTCCTGTCCTTCTCTCGCTTCTCTTCCTCATCTCTATTCACATACCCTACACCTTCTGTTCACATGCACTACACCTTCTGTTCACATGCACTGCACTACAGAAGGCATATTAACATGCACTATGCCTTCTGGGCTACTTCCAACAATTCCTTCATATTCTTTCCTGCAAAACCATCATAACTCTGTTACAAAAGTCATGTTAACCATCCTCATGTTATTCAGGGTTGAGGGGGTATACTGGTAATAGGCATCTAGAAGGCACTCAAGTTAGGCTCCAGGGGCTTAAATGGCTCCCTCCAGAACTTTTGAGACTTCAGTCATGTTAGCTTACTTCTTTATCCCATCACGGCTTTATCCCATCATGACCTAATAGTAAGGTCTGATATTGGATGAGACACTTTATCTGTTCCAGCTCATAAGGATCCCAGTGCAGTTGCCCTGGTGGCACTTTCTCTCTCGCATCCTCTTTTGAGCATCAACATGATTCTTGGGAGCTCTGGCCAAAGCTATTTGCTCCTGCTTGTTGTAAAATGCATCACCTCTCTTCAGTGGTGAATAGGGTTAGTAGCTGCTGTTGGCAGTCTAGCCAATTTGGCATATGTGAAGCCATAGTGTTAGCACACAACTCTACCATCTCTTAAGACTTCTCTGCGTATGAGGTGTAGTGGGTTTTCCAATTCATACAGTTCCAAGTCATTAGGGTAACCTTGTGCTGGTCAGTTGGAAGTCAGGCAGTTGCCCTGCAGGCCAGGGGCTGAATGGGTAACAGACACCCCCACGGATCCTGAAGAATGGTGGATCCGGGGGAGGTGTTTTAATGATGAGCAGGGAGGCGAACCCATGGGCAGGCCTGGGCGTGGACACGCCCCGGCCGGGAGGAGTCAGGGGAGGCCCCAAAGCAGGGCCTATTTCACCCATCGCCTTCCCTGGTCTCCTCCTCTTTTCCAGCAGTTCGAAAGGGAGAGCGGTTTCATTGGATCAGGATAAGTTTCTTTGTCCTTTGTTTGTCTGTTAGGTTGGGGGTGTAGGGTCTCATTGCTCCCTTTCTCCTGACTTCGGGTCCTTTCTGCTTACTTTACTTTTCTTTCTTTACTTTTACTTTACTTTTACAAGCCTTTTACTTTACTTTTACAAGCTTTTTACAAGCCCCCCCCTTTTCGGTGTTTTGTGCCCCCCCCCTTTCTGTGCTTTGTGCTCCTATCTATGGCAGGGAGCGGGGATATGATGACTTGGCGTTCACCTATGGCAACCTCAAATTGAGTGGTAGGATATCTTTCACTGAACTGTACCGGCATCCCTAATGGATAGGGTACAGGGATGTAGGGTATCCTTAGGGTCAGCCTCGGGTGGGAGATCCTTTGCAGAAGCTATATGGCTTGGGGATTTCCTTCCCGATGTAGGGCCCTCCAGCAGATGGCGCCCAAGGGGAACCCCCTGACATCGGGATCCCCCTTGGGGCTCAGGTGAGTCGCCCAGGGGCGCTGGGGGTTAGGTCGGTTGTGACCAACCGCCCATGTGCGTGCCCCCTCGAGGGATCTCCCCCCCCCCTTTCTCACATTCGGCATACCTCAAGGAAATCTCAATAAATAGGAAATCTATCAATAAAGTGGCCCATATTTCAACCCAAACTCATGTGTGTGGTCTCGTCATTTCTGCGTCAATCATTAACTTATCTTGTTTAAATGACTGGGATGACTGTAACTGTGTCTTCCTCTGGGAGTGGAGAAATAATGGGTCACATTCCTGTACTTCCTGCTTCGTCTGTTTTGGTAGGGAGGCTGGAAGAATCAGTGCAGCATGGGCACTAAAATGAGAATCACAAGCAGGCATGGATCCTTTCTCTTTAGTTAGGGGAGCATCCTTTAGCTTATCCAATAAGATAGGTGGTGGTAAAGACTGATTTTCCCTTGGGCTGAGTTTGCATAGCTGCTGGAATTTAATTGTAGATGGGGATGCATCTGTATGCGGCAGTCACGCATACAAACTCACACACACATTGCATATATTCAATTCATAGGCATTTGTTCCTACCTGCCACTTTTCCCAAATTGCCCCAAATTACAATATTACCACTTTCTCGATGCTTCAATGGTACAACGGTTTCACCAGTTTGCCCTCACTGCGTCTTATCTGGGTACTCGGGTTGCCCTTTAGAGGGTGATCAAGCCCCTCTTCCACTCTTATGGAGTGGGCCACAATATTTCCCTTGCTTACTTGCCTGTTTTCTTTGGAGGTAGGGCTCAGTTTCCTTCTCTGTTTACTGGGTTCTCCTTGTGCACATTGCTGTTCAGGCAGTCATGACACAGACTCCCGTTCTTCCAACAAATGGTTGGTGGCGCCCAGAATGAGTGTGCGTGCTCATGGCCCCTTCCCAGCCACGGCAGTTAGAGCAGGCAAATGCCACCTCCTGTTCCATCATTTGCTGCTTCCCTTCCCAGTCAATGCACCATTTATGTTGCAGAAATCATGGAACAGCAGACCCACGGATTGGAAAGTGAGTTTTATTACACCGGTGGGCCTGACTGGAATATCTTCCAAAGAGTCAGAACCAAGAGCTATTTTTACAGAATACTTTTATACAGTGTGCAAAAAACAATTCCTTCCTCCTTCTCTTTGGTGTCAGCAATTTCCCTTGAGACAATTTGTTGATAGTTCAAGGCAAGATAGCTTAGGAACATTTAGGTACAGTTCAACCGTTATTAGAGAAAGAATTTGTTTACATCAGCATATCATATGTTAATGGAACATAGAGAGTTGATTAGTAAGGAACATTGACTAAGCTTGAGAGTTAAAGGAAAAAGACTTTGCAGAGTCTCAGAGTCTCATGGGCTATCTAGTCTGACCCCAAATAGTGATTGTAAGATTACAGCATTCAGCAAATAGACATTAGAGTCGGAATGGCTACTAGACTGGGAAGAGCTTCTAGGTAGGGATGATATAAAGAAACCAGAAAGAATGCATAATGTTGGGTGAGTAATGAGACACTTTGCAAAGTTTCACCAGTGCTAGCAAGCATCACTGATGATGAAGAATGATGGGAGTGCACTTGGTCACAATTTGTTCTCCCCACTTTAAGCACCTGAAACAAATCTTCACCTGGAAAAACATCAGTTTGAGAGAGATAAGCATCTCAGAAGAATGAACAACCAAGATTGCAAAAGTCTTCTTAATTGAAGGACTCTCCTGTAATTTCATTTCAAACGCTGAATACTTTAGGAATGGAAAAGACTGCAAGACAGCTGACAAAAGTTATGGTATTGAGAGAGAAAGCTATGAACCATTCCCTGCTTAGTTGATTAATAACGTTACCATGAGTTACAGATCTCATAATTAAAGGTATCAGGAGACAATAAAATATTTCATTAAAATCTATAGAAGACTTTCTTGCATAAGCAGCAGCTGAGGTGGTTTAAATGTAGGCTTTGGGTTTAAATGTAGATTTCCCTTCCCATCTCATTATAGTATTTCAGTGATTTTGAATTTTCCCCTAATGGCACATGAAATTAAATGAGCCCTTCTCTTTGCTCCATGATGCTAAATTAACATTTTATTTGCATTTTTCTTGACTTCAGTAGATGTTAAAGGCTTTTGTCTCCACCCTGCTCCTGGTTCTATAATTACTCTTGGCTCTCTTTGTATACCTACATTAAAGATTCCCATTACATTTTTTATATTATATGGATTGTTTCCAAGTGAGTGATAGAGTAGTTCATTCCACAGAAGAAAATGCAAACTCAGATCATTTTTCATTAAAAATACTTGGCTTCAGTGAAATTCATTAATGCACTTTGCCCTACAAATAAGTATAGATCGCGTATATGCACGCCCACTATGGGGAATCTCCTCAATAAATTATACAATCAGAAGAAGTGGGCTTCTTTATTAAGAGAAAGGAAATAGCAGCCAATAATTTAGCTCTGTTCCATGTTACTGCAAAATACATTAAAGAAAGCAGTCATGTAGTCAGTCCCACACAAATTCCTGATTCCTATATCTCTGCAGATGTTCCTGTAGTTCAGGATGCAAAATGTATGACAAATGGGCTACCGTCATTGATATCCATTTAGGAAATGAAAGAGACTACATTTGGCCCTCCATATCTGTGGGTTTGATTTTTATGTATTTGATTATTCACAGATTATTTGCTGCCACCTCCACTGCTGCCCTGGGCCATTTTCAATAGGGACTGCAAGCCTTGTGAGGCTGAGAGAGACTGCGAACATGTGGCAAGGCTTGTAAGTCCCTATTAAAAATGGCATAGGGCAGCAGCAGCAGAGGCAATCGCAAGCCCTGCCAGCCACCCACTTCTGCCTTGTGAAGGAACCCCACTACCTTGAAGGCATTTGTTGTGGGTAGAATACACAGATTGTACTTTCTGTGTGTTAAATACGGTTTTTAAGGTACGTAGAGATATTCATAGTTTTTCTACTTTTGCATGGCTCCTGCGCCCCTAACCCCAAATTTGGCCCTCCCAAATGTGGAGGGCCAACTATATTGTTCTTATTGTTGTTGTTTCTATCCTGCTATTTTCCTAATTTGGAACTCAAAGTGGTGTACAATAAAAAGGCATTGTTAAATTCAGCAAAATACAAAAGTTAAAACAGAATTAAACAACAGCTAAAATTTTTAAAACACATGCATATACACACAACAAACACATATATCCCAGCACAACCATTAATAGAGATTGGCAAAGGGCTGCTGAAACAAGAAGGCTTTTAATTGGCTCCTGAAGGAAGACAGGGAGGGTGCCAATCTGACTCCTCTGGGCAGCGAGTTCCAGAGTCTGGGGGCAGCCACTGAGAAGGCCCTCTCCTGAGTTCCCACCAATTGTGACTGTGAGGGTAGTGGGACAGAGAGAAAGGCCTCCCCAGCAGATCAAAGTGCCTGGGCTGGTTCATAAGGGAGCATATGGTCCTTCAAATAACCTGGACCTGAGCTGTGTAGGGCTTTAAAGGTCATAACCAGCTCTTTGAATTGTGCCAAGAAACAGGCTGGCATCAGTAGAGCTGCTGTAACGGGGGGGGGGGTGTATGATCTCTGTAGCCAGCTCCTGTTAGCAACCTGGCTGCAGCTCTTTGAACCAGTTGGAGTTTTCAAACACTCTTCAAAGGCAGTCCCATGTAGAGCATGCTATAATAATCCAACCGGGACGTAACTAAGGCATGTGTCATCTTGGCCAGATCTGATGTCTCAAGGAACTGGCACAGCTGGAGCACAAGCTTTATCAATGCAAATGTACCCCTGGCCACCACTGAGATCTGGGCTTGCTGGCTCAGGACATTTTCAGACAGTGCTTAGCAGTGCTTACCACAGGATTAGGTCCCGGGAGAGGAACGGCGCTCTTGCACAGCAGGGGGTCATTTTCAGATGCCGCCGTCCCTCTTCCGGGATCCTTCGTGGCACGTCCGTGAAGCTTTGGAAGCGGCCGTGCCATATTTTAAGCACGGGAAACTTCGGCAACTTCCGTGCTTAAAATATGGCGTGGCCGCTTCCAAAGCTTCACGGACGTGCCACAAAGGATCCCGGAAGAGGGACGGCGGCATCTGAAAATGACCCCCTGCTGCGCAAGAGCACCGTTCCTCCCCCGGGACCTAATCCCATGGTAAGCACTGTTAAGCACTGTCTGAAAATGTCCTCAGAGTGAAATCTAGCAACACCCCCAGCTGTGAACCTGTGTCTTCAGGGGGAGTCCAGCACAGGCTGGATCCCTATTCCCTGACCACCCAGGAGCATCTCTGTCTTGTCTGGATTAAGTTTCAATTTTTTCACCCTCATCCAGTCCATTACTGATGCCAGGCAGGTTCAGAACCAAAACAGTTTCCTTAGCTTGTGGTGAAAAGGAGTAATAGAGTTGGGTGTCATCCGCATACTGACAGCACCAAACCCCAAAACTCCAGATAACCTCTCCCAGTGGTTTCATGTATATGTTAAATAGCATGGAGGACAAAACTGACCTCTGTGAAACCTCATAGGCAAGGGATCAAACAGGAATCCCCCAGCACCATCTACTGGGTTCACCCCTCCAGGAAGGAATGGAGCCACTGTAAAGCAGGACCTCCAAGTCCCATCCCAGCAAGGCGACCCAGAAAGATACCATGGTCGATGGTAACGAAAGCTGCTGAGAGGCCCAGTAGAACCAACAGGGATACACTCCCCCTGTCCAGCTCCCTGCACAGTCATTCACAAAGGCAACCAAAGCTAACTCAGTCCCATAACCAGGCCTGAAGCCAGATTAAAATGGATCTAGATAATCCATTTCATCCAGAAACCCCTGGAGCTGGGAGGCCATCTCATGCTCCAGAACCTTGCCCAAAAATGGAATGTAGATATCATTATGCACATTGTTATCAGTGATGTGTTGCAAGGGAGATGCCTATTACTGAACCAGGCCAAAGTCCATCTAGCTCAGTATTACTTACCTAAGGACTGGGCAACTTTGGACATTGTTGAACTGTAACTCACCATTGGCAAGGATTGGTGGGTATTGCAGTCCAACCACACGCAATGGGACTCAGCCCTGGCCTGGTCTGCACTAACAGGGTCTCTTCAGTATTTCAGACTGGACTGTTTCCCAGCCCTACCTGCATACACCAAGGACTGAACCCTGGAACTTTGGCATACAGATCATCTGGCCTGGTGCCAGAAACCTCCCATACTCTCTTATTTTCTCTTCTGTTTCAAAAGGTCAGTATTCTATCAACATCTTTCATTGAAAATGTAGGCTGGTATGCTGTCAGTGATTTATAAATGCTTTTTTGTTGATGTTTTTGTTTTTTGTGGAGGTCGGAATTCCCTACTAACTGTTCAATGAGCAACCTCACCCCAACTTTTAAGCTGCTGCAACATCTCCAATCCAGACATTTACTGGCCAGAGAAGAACAGGGTGGGGGCAGAGAAGAGTCCAAGTATGTTCTTATAGCACAGGGGTGGGCATTGTGCAGCCCATGAGCCACGTGCCACTCCTGGACCCCAGTTCTGTGGTACCCCAAACACCCCCACCAGACCACCAAAGCTTCCAAAGCCCAATTTTTTTAAAAAAATGGTTTAGTTTTCACAAAACCACCAAAATGTGTGAAAACTTGCCAAAATACCCCTATCCCTGCATATATCCCAGAAAACTGTACCAGCCACCAAAATTTCCACTTTCCTCTGCAGTCTCTTTCAAAATGGTGAGAGTCTCTTTCAAAATTGCATCACTTCCTGTCACCATTTTGAGAGACTTCAGAGGAAAATAGAGATATTTTGGGTTTCCTATGTGGAGGATGCAGCTTGTAGGAGGCATGAGGGGGTAACTGGTGCCTGGACCAATGCTTCTGCCTACCCCTGCTATAACTAGATACACAGGGAGTATAACATCACCTGAAACAGGATCCTCAGGTTGCCTGTTGCTGTGTGTCTACCTATAGGTACATAGCTGGACACTGTTCTGCCTGCTGCTCCAGCACTTTCCACTGGCCAGTAAAAGAATGTGTTGGAGAGGGGAGCCACAGTAGCATCAAAAGTGAGTTTTGGAGGAGTAGATATGTCTTAATTCTGCCTGTGCAGAAATTTTTGATATGTCTTTTGAACCAGGATCATGGCTACTGTTGTTGCTTCCTGTACTCCAAAGAATCAGTAGATAGTAAAAGCCGGTGCGCTTTTCTGCTGTGTCTCTTAAAGTTCCAGACTACAGATACTATTACATATACAGCATGCAGCTTCTCATCTATGTCCTCTTTAAACAAAATGAAGCATGGTCCCTAGTCTATGAGAGATAAGAATTAAGCTTTCCTTTCTCTAGAATTACCCAAGGCCAGTGGCACCAATGATGATAGACAACTGATACTTTGTACTTACTTTTGAGTAAAAGAGAAACCATAGGAAGCTACATGTTATGCATTTAATATAATATGTAACTTGATTCTTTAAAAAATTGCATACAGGTTGACCCCCGTATCCACAGATTCAGTATCCATGGATTCAGTATCCACAGTTTCACTTATCACATCCGAAAAAGTATGTTCTCTCTAGACATTTCTAGGTCCTCCAATGCAGTTCTCTGGTTAACTTCCAGCATTTGTCCCATTGAAAATAATAGAGTTCCCTATTATCGATGGTTTCAGGTATTCATGGGGGATCTTGGAATGAATCCACTGCGGATATGAGGGTCAGCCTATATACAGTACAAGAGGGCCTTCTGACCAGTTTCTGGTCTGTCTTTTCCTTCTGATGCACTTCTAAGAAACATATATTTCTTAGGTTTTCTATAACCTCCCAGAGGGCCTTTTTGGCTATTGCTCCCAGATTATGGAATGGCCTGCCGGATGAGATCCATCATATCACCACCCTAAATAGCTTTAGAAAAGCTCTTAAGATGGATTTCTTCTGGCAGGCCTTTCCTGAATAGATACCCGGCCATTAAAAAAAAAAATCTAGCTTGGCCCAACCTCACTACGGCCACTGTCTATTGTTTATTTTATTTTATTTGTATTTTTTTAAGTATGTTTTAATTCCTGAACTATTTAATTGTATTTTAAGGGAGGGGTGGGATTGAGGGTTTGGGATGTATATTTTAAATGCTGTAACACCCCGATTGCGTTTTGTAGAGGGGTGGGATATAAATAAATATCATCATCATCATTTTGCCATTTTTTCCTACTTTGACTAGGGCAGGGATGAGAGTTTGTCTTATTTGTCTCTCGAGATATTTGGAGGAGTTTTGTATGTACTTGTACAATTAGGTATCATTGCTTGGCAGGAACTTTTTGTAGGTTATTTTTATATTCGCAAGAGGAAAAACTGTCCTTAGCATTACCCTTTCCTTCTTGCTACTTTTAGGTTATGGATGGATAGAGAGGAGCATTGTACCTTTGAAGGTGGACAAATATTTGGAAATTTTTCATACATTGACATAAAATGCCTTCGTACCACTGTTTTGTTCATTTTCTTTCTTCAGGCCATGCTCTGTGCTCCTGGGATATCTGTCTTCCAAGTCAATTTATTACTGTTTTGAGCCCTTCTTTGAACTCAGTGATCTACTGTGAGTAGCTTTGGTTTCATTATAATCATTTGGTAGAGTCTTTATAATCTTTTAATAACCTCCTCATACGTTATCTGCTGCCTTTCTAATTCTTCTACTTATGCCCTTTCTAATCTGATTTCTGGATGAAGAAAATCCCTACCTACTTCATTTCAATATTGATCTGGTAGCTATAGACTTCTATTTTCCCTATCTTTGGTATATAATTCATGTTTCCTTAATAGGATTTATAAGATCCTAGTCTCAATATCTGGAAAATTCTTTTTTTTTTTCTTTCTTGAAATATTATGTGCTTTTAATAGCATACATATGCAGTATATGCAGCCATTTAATTCAGCAGTAGGATAGACTGAATTGTTGAATGTAGTGGAAATTAGATTCCTTTTGACTTAAATTATTCATAAATCCCACAGGTCTATGAATGTAAGATTAGAACAATAGAAACTATTTTATGGTGTCAACAGATTTTTTTTATATTTGGGGTCTTCCCAGAAGTTTTTCCCTCAGTTTTACAGGAATAAACTGCAATTGTGATTATTCATAGACATGATGCTGCAAGATATTACCAAGAATATAGCAAGGATAAGGGGTCATAATGACATAGCACACTCAGAGCGATGGTTATTCAAGGTAAATATGAAAGAGAACTTGGTAGTGGGACCATGGACAAAACACATATCCCTCGTATTTTGCCAAGGCCAGTTCACTGCTTCATGCAGAATTACTGAGGGCCTGTCTAAATGGTGAAAATAATATGAATGGGATGTGAACATATGACAATCCATTCATGTGGACATTCACACAAATACATGTCATTAGGAAGGGGGGGCAGCCAAATCCACTGCAAAGTCCGTGTGCGTAGAGTCTGGGCTTCGTCCGGATATTCTAAAAAGCTCCGTACAACATGCAAATGTGCAATCATTTGGACAGTCGCATTCACACAGATACAAACAGGCAGCACAATCTGGTTGGCTGGATGAGCATGGGGCGGGGCTAGCAAACAGGGAAAGTGGCTGCTGCCACCATGTTGGATTTTCAGCTAAGCGAGAGTCCAGTATGTGCATCAAACAAAGATCTTATATTCTCTTTTTTTCTTTTTCTTTTTTAAAATACAAAATATTGCAAGTGTGCACCGTGGGAAACTGTTTTTTTTTCCCCATTGGCAGTGGCAGATTTAAAATCATGAGTAAATCACTCGTGGTTGCCATCTTGCCTAGGGGGTCATGAAGAATTTAGGGAGGCTCTTTTGACTGTGAATAAAGGCTGCATCATTGCGAATGCATATTTTTTGTTCGTATTTCTCCTCCTGAGTATAGACGGGACCTGAGTACCTAGTTCTGTGGTGCCACAGAGTCAGAAAGTGTCATGTTTTTCCATATAACTGATTGATCTTGACTGCTCTAGTGGAACAACAACAACAACAAAAAACCTCAGTAAACAAAATAAACAGTTTAAGGCAGGGATGGAAAACTTGTAACCCTCCAGACACTGCTGGACTATAACTTGCCTAGACAGCATTTCAATGGTGAAGGATTCGGAACCTGCAGGCCAACACCATCTGAAGGTGTGTCACTTCAAAGTGACATTTTAAATCTTGTGGCTCCAGATTTAAAAGGAACAATGTGGTTATAACTGTGCATTAAATTGCAGCCTCACATTTTCTGCCCAATACTTTCAAGTGGTTTGTAGTTTGTTATATTCATTTAGAATCAGTGTGGTACAGCAGTTTGAGTGTTGGACTAGAGACTTTATCAGACACTTGATAAAAGGCATCATAACAATGCCACATAACCGCAAAAGGGCACACAGGTCAGATGATGTCACCCTTTCATGGTTAAAATCAGCCCCAAACCCATAGTTTTTAATTGACAACTTAAGCTGTCAATTGATCCTCCCTGCTGCCTTTGTGCAGGCATTGCCAGTGTGCAAAATCTCAGGCCATTTTATTTTCATGACTGCAGCAAGAATGGCTGGTTTGGCGTGAACACTTCCGGGTGAGATCGGGACATCCAGGTACATTTTGCTCTTTTTTATGACCCTCCTTGGGTTACTTGGGACTTTTAAAGTGTCTCTGTGTGCTTTTTAAAAACTTACAATGCATTATTATTATTATTATTATTATTATTCCAGCATGACAGAGTCTCACAGGATTTCGAACTAGGAAGTGAACAGGGCTCCATTCACTTCCTCTTTATTTCTGGAGCTACCTTTGCCAGAAGAGGAAGGTAAGTGTGTGGGGATGAACGTTTTCAGGGGCTAGTCTAATAAAGTCCTAGGACTCCAGGACGCAAATGCTAGTAGACCCATTGACTCATGTGTTAACCTACTTATTGACTCAATATTGTATCATTGATTCAATGGGTCTACTCTAACTGGAACTAACTAATAGGATTCTGGCTCAAAAAAGCTAAGTTTGAATCTCCATTCAGCCATGGAAATCCACTTGATGACCTTGGGCAAGTCACAGTCTCTCAGGTGTACAGGAAGGCAGTGGCAACTTATTCCTAATAAATCTTAACAAGAAAACCTTATGGCGGGGTTGCCATAAATCAGGGTCAACTTGAGAGCATATAACAACCAAGGTTCACTGGAGAAACAGGACTATAACAGATAACTGATGGTTGCTGTGGGAGATAGGAAGAGCCAAATGAGAAGCCTCTGGTCCAGGCTGCCAAATGAAGCCTACTCAACATAGTACTATGGCTATACACCAGTAGCAGTTTGCTTGCTTACTTATGAACTGACTAGGAACTAAACTTCAAGGAAACTTAATGTAAAGCAAAATGGGAATGCAAATCATTCACTAAGAATGGAGCTGATGCTCTTGAAGGTTATATTATTTATTAGTCATCCCAATAGTCTCATGCCTAAGGCATAGCTTTGTAATAGGCTAAAAATAAGGTCTCATTCTCATGAGGATGGTGCAGGTCAAATGCACCAGAGGCAAACAGGCAGGCTGTAAGTCAAGAACATGACCAGACAAACAAGGACTAAGGGATGGAGGGAGAGGCACAGTAAGAAGATGGTTGGGGACAAGTTGGGCAGAAAATGGCCTAAGGCCTAGAGACAGGAATGTAGTCAAAGAAGATCCAAAGCAAGGCAAGGCAGTTTGTACAATTAGTAAACCGGTTAAAGTGCTCAGCTTGAGTACATCTCAGGGCAGAAGTTACATATAGCAAAGCTCCCATTGGTCATTTATTTATGAATGAAATTAAATGAAATGAAATAAAAATAATAACTCTGAAAAAGCTTCAGGTGCAAAGTCCTGTAGTGAATGTTGCTGTCTTAACTTCAAATGGGACTTTCAGGTTCTCAGCCAAGACACCAGAATTCCTCTTTCTTGGTTCGGGACAAAGGAAAGCTCTCTCAGATGTGAGTTATATATCCTAACAGGATAGGCCTTCAGAACCAGCAAGGTGACACACAAGGTCAGAGAAATATAATTCACCCTCCTCCTTCCTACCTGAGACTGAGTGGGGGTTTCACAGGAAAAAGTAAGACATCATAAGGTGTCAGGATTTAACAACCAAGGGCTTCTCTATATGAGCCCATAAAAAACGAAGTCCCTCATAGTAATGACATTTCACAGCAGCTGTAACCTGTCCTAATGGTTTTTCTGCCCCCTTAAGCTCAATATGCCCACTAGGAAACATGGCGGCCGTGAGTGATTTACTCACATTTACACTTACCTGTGTTTTTGTTATTGTTGTTGTTGTTTAAAGGTGGAAAGCTGTGAAGGCTTTTCTGATGAGGTTTTTTGCCAGTTTCCCCCCCCCCCTCCTTGTTTCTAATATGGGAAAATTACATGGAATGCCATTAAGACAGATAGGATTCTCCTCACATTCTGTGAGGAGTTTTTTCACCATTTGGACAACCCCCCAATTCATACAAGCTTCTTTGGGTTTTTTATTAACCATTATGTGTGTTATCTTCTCTGCTGAATTTTACATCAAGCTCCTTTATAGTCTGCTCCTCAGAATGTTTGAGCAGCAATATCTAGTTGTGTTGCATAATATTAACTGACATTGTATTTTTTATCAGTCATTGACTTAAATATATATACATCTACCACCATACAGTTTTTTTAAAAATTACTTTCTATATGTTCTCAAACAACCAATATCCAACAAGATTCTATCATCAACTTGCAAAGGGAAGAATATTATTGCTACTACTTCCTTCATTCAAACAAATTCATCATCAATAGCAAGTTTAATTTCCTCGTAGGATAAGTATGTGTCTAACATGAAGTGATAAATGTTGCTTTGCTTTGCAGAAATTCTGCATGTGTATAAAATGAAATGGAGGAGAGTGCTACCTATACCATCCATTACCAGGATGTTCTAGCTGAAGAACCTCCTTCAAGGGTTCCCCATCATGCAGCTAACAATTAGATGTCCTAGCTGGTCTTTCCCTTTCTGGAGCAACCTCACACACCTTGTCAGTTGATATCCAAATGTTGCAGTAATGTCTGTAACATTGGGAAATGTCAGTGATAGTACTGGATCTCTCGAGCAAAATAATCAAATTGGCAAAGCAAAGCTGAATAAAGACCAGTCCCACACTCACTCATAGAAAGAGAGAGTCTAGCAAACAAAATAAATAACCATGGTCATTTTTATAAAATATATACAAGTAGGTTTACTTACAAATTGCTTATGTAGTCAAATACAGGGTCTTCTGGAGGAAAGAGAGATGAGAAAATGGAGCAGGTTAGGAGTGATGCATGAAGAGAATGGGTATGGGAAAACAAACAAACAGGAAACCAGCAAACATGCAAATTAGCATTTAGTGAGTAGAGTAGGAACCCTGTATCTGCTGATTCATTATCCACTAATTCAATTATCCGTGGGACACAAAATAGCATACCTACCATAGAGTCTTCCTAGAAAATGCTTAGAGAGGCATTCTCTCTAGATGTTTTCTAGGTCCTCCAAGGCAACTTTATGGTATTTTAAAGCGGAAGTCCCATTATTTCCAATGGTGTTTGCTGTTATCCATGGTGTTCAGTATCCACAGGGGGCCCTGGAACCAATCCCCCATAGATAGTTATGTCCTACTGTATAAGTATGCGAATGTTGCTAACTCTAACATGGAATGGGAAACCACCAGCTCTTCCCCAGTCTGGAACTTGGAAATAAATGTGGTCATCATTGCAGTCTCTATAGATACCTCACCACACACACCAGAAATGCAATGAGCTGTGTTGATCCAAATGAATAAACCAGTACTAGTGGTTTGTGGTCAAGATCCCATATCTCTGTCAGCCTATTATGCTGACAGCAGAGGCCGGTGTGTCAAGAGAGATGAGAAAAGGAGACAAGGATAGAAGAAGACTGTTAGTTTCAAGTACCTTTCAAACCTCTGGCCTCCAGGAGTGGCTTGGAGCCAACAACTTGCTCCTGTTGCTGCTTCTGTTTTCCTGCACAAATGCTGAGAAAGTAACACCAGTTACAAAAAAGACCATTACAAGAGCAGTGTGCTGCTACAGCATTCTGGTTTTCACCTCCATTAGGGAAAGGTCTTTGTTCAGCTAATGAGTCTTGTACCTATTCAAACCCAAGGCACCCTAAATATTTTGGATTAGTTATGCATCTATTTTATTTCAGTTATTTCCCACTTTTCTCCTTGTACAGGAGCCAAAGTGAGTGCCTCATAATATTCTAAGTTTGAGGAAAAAAAGCCATTCCCCTCTCACACAGGGGTTGTCTAGATGGTGAAAATGAATTCTAGGAGAATATTTGTCCTATCATTTCATCATATTTGGAAGGAGGGGGGCCAAAAACTCCAAATACTCTGTGGGGAAAATCTTCATGGCTTTTCCCAAGGTTTTTTTAAAAAAAAAACTCCAAAGGAAATGCACATTCCTGCTCATTGGGACAACCAATTTGCTTTGCTGCACTTTCCCTATAAGAACGGAAGTGGAAAGCTGATTGGTGGGATGTGCTCAGGCGGAGGAGCTTTGTGACCAGGCAGCACCTAGAACTGCCATGTTAGATTTTCGCCATAGCAATCATGCACTGAGGCAACAAAACAGTCTTTTGGGGGGGGGGTCCTATTTATTTAAGTGGAAGATCACACTTCCACATCTTGGATTTGGTTTTTTAAAAAAAAAAAATATTAAAACAACTTCAGCAACTGGTGAGAATAAAAACACAAGTAATTCACTCATGCCCACCATCTTGATTCACAGGCATGCCCATGAACATCAAATGTGTATGGCTTCTCATGCCTGCGATCTTGAAAAAAAACCATGGAGAAATAGCAATAGCACTTGCATTTCTATACCACTTTATAATGCTTAGTACTCTCTAAGTAGTTTAGAATGTACTAGCTAATTACTGTACCTCCAACAAACTGGGTACTCATTTTACCAACCTTGGAAGGATGGAAGGCTGAGTTAACCTGGAGCCCTGCAGGATTGAACTCACAATGCTGTGGCTGCTGTACTGGCATTTAACCACTGCACCACCAAGTCTCATGGAGACAAAATGAAAGCTTCTGCAAATTTCTGTTAGTGCACACCAATCCACATTTTATTGCCTCAGATAGACAAGACCACATTTACTGTAAGGACTGTAGTTAAACACAGGAAGGACAGGCTAGTCTGTAAAAAGTGGCAAATGATATTGCATCTCTGCTAATCCAAAGTCTTGATGCTTCAGTTCAGTGAGTCCTGGTACCACTACACCACTGAGCATATTCCTCCAATGCATGGATGCTGGAGGGCAGGTCATGAGAGGATGCAATGGTAGAGCTGCTGTTGTTTGTGGTGATGATATTACCTTTTAAATTGGCCTCTACTATCAGGTGCCTTCCTACTTCACCATCACTTTTCATTGTCATTTCCTGACCTCAGTCATGTTCTCTATCTTGTCACATGAACAGATGAGTGAATAAGTTTGTGTCATTTTTTTTTTAATTTCAAACTTGGGTGCTGCTTTTAAAGCATCTCAGAAACACATAGTCTTTTTTCTTTTTTCTTTTTTTCAAAATGAAGAAAACATCCTGACATTTCAAGTGTAGTACAACTTAGCAGGAGAAATGTACAGGAAGGAAATACTAGGGGGGGTGGGCGGAATGCAATTTCACTAATACACTTCACTCCCATTCATCACTGAGCTTAACAGTACCTGAAAAACATTACTGGAACCCCATAAACAAAGGCTAAAATTTACACAAGGGATTTTTTTTTAAAAAAAAATGCTACAACCTAGTTGTGCCAACTTCTGATTAAAGCAGTAACTGAGTCAAAGTTCATGGCCTGCTAAACTCCTTCTCACTTTCCCACGGGTGTGTTAGTTCCAGTTCTTTGTATATCCAATTTCTGTGCAATGGGAAGAAATAAAGGAAAGACTTGATATGTCATATCACTCTTCTACATCATTTCAGAGCATAACTCTTATCTAAATGATTGATACCATATGGTGCTGGTGGTGTTCAATCAAAGTGTTTAAAATACTTTTACAATTTCCTACTATCATAATGTTCTAACAATGACATGTAACAGAGAGAGATCTCTGGATGGATTTACTTAATAGTTACCCCAATATCAATGTTTCATATATTTAAACTGAGATACAGGACGTTATCACACCAGCCTTGTGTTTCTCAGCAACCACGTTATTAAAGGCAATGGGAACATACCGGTTGTAAAATGTTTATTATCACACCTCTCTTCATTCGCTGACTCTGTGCTGCTTTGGAATAGCAGGGGTGGGAGAAGAGAGGGTAAGAGGAAGAGAATTGGGGGTCCCTCATGCCAGGTGAGTGCAGTCATCCCAGAACTGAAGCAAAGGGATTTATCGCACCAGGGGCAGCAATAGTGATACTGACAGGTATTGATGGGATTTTCCTCTCAATTGAAAGGGGCACAACAGTCACAACTAGAAGGCAAAGCAGCAACAGGATAGCCACAATGTCATCTGATAAGTTCTGACCAAATTCATTACTATCCCACTGAAATTCTGCTTTAGCAGCCTTGTGTGATGAAGTCCATAGATACTGTATAATGGTATAACTACAGACATAAACACATTCAGGTAGAGTTTGCATGTGTTATTTAATATGTAGAGATGTAAAATTTAAAATAATTATTATAAACTAAATAGAAATGGAATGCACCTTACCATAGTGTGAAAAACAGGGACCAGGTGACCAGATGCCTGAACAGTCATCTGCTAAGATACCAGTTTGTGACGTGATTCTTAATTATTAATTGAAGATTAATTTTTGTGACTCTGGGTCTTTTTGAAAAAATATGATTGCATAAGCTGAAATGAGCATTGAAAAGAAAGGATTTGTGGTGGTGAGGTTCCCCCTTTATAGCTCAATTAGGGTTTTCTGAAATCTATTTGAGGACTGTAGGGTGGGAAATTGCTTATAGTCAGATGAAACAAAGGCTGTTAGATATGGGTTGGCAACTGAATAATGTCACTACCTCTGCTTCAGAAATAGACCCTTTCTATAAAAGTAATCTATTAAAATATTAATAATCTTAATTATAGATATGTATTCATGCAAGCTCAATATAATTTGTTATCAGCAGTTCTAGCTAGAAAATATGAGAAAAGGCCTTTATCTGAGAAACTGTGTACTCACTGCAGGCTATATGAAATTGATTATCTGCAACATATTTGTCCAGTTTATTCAAGTATAAGGGAAAGATCTGGGCCAAATCCTCACCAAAAAGGGATACTTCCAGCCCATGAAATCTTAAATCGGTCTGTTAAATGGTTTAAATAAGACAGTGACTACAAGAATATATGACTTTCATCTCAATCCACTGTTATTAGACATTTGAAAGATACCACTGTATGACAGCTTTGTGACTCTCATATATGAGTCCTGCGAGGCCCAATCCATTTTTTTTTCTCAGCTGGAATGGTTCATCCTGGGTATTTTGCTAAAACATTTTATTGGACTTTACCCTGGCTTACCTCCATCTTAGCCCCATCTTAGCCTCAGGCATCATCAAGACTGGCCAGGGGCAAAATGGGGCAAAAGCCCTGCATCATATGGACTCCAGGGCTCTAAGATGGGACAGAGACAAGGTTAAATAGCTCATCTAGACAAGGCCTAAGTCTTCTTATTTCTTGACTACAATTTTGATTAATGATGTGGCCAAGGTATAAAAAGACTTTGGCTATCTTGACGTCATCACCATTTTAAAACTATATAAATAATCTGTGGTTATTATTTTTGTTTTCTTAATGTTCAGCTGTGGCCCTGCTTTTTCAATTTCTTCTCTGATTTTCCTCAACAGTCATTCTAAGTGTTTGCTATTTTCTGCTAGTAATATTGTATCATCTACATATCTTAAATTGTTGACCTTCCTTCCTCTAATCCTTATACCTCCTTTCTCTGAATCTAATCCAGCTTTCTGTATTAGGAAATAAATTCACTTGTTTGCTTGCTTGCTTACTTACTTGCAAATGCTGCTTTCCCCTCTTATGGTGTTTATGTTTGAACTAGACTTGAATGGGGGTCCCTTCAGACACTGGACTCCTTCAAACAGTGAACTATCCTTCAGATTGAAGATTGACCTCTTGAAAGTAGTGTACATCACAGCTGACATAGATGAAAGAAAAGAAAAATACTTGACAATTCAAGAACAAAAGAAAGACATACTTCAGGAAAGATCAAAGTCATTGTATTGTAGAAGATTTCGGATCACAAAGAGATCGCTCCCTTTTCTAATGAGCTGGTCTAACAGGCTTCATGGAGTACAAAGCTTCCAAAGCATACTAATAATGATGGCTACCTGTTATTGAACTCCATTATCAGAGGCTGTATGCATCTTAGTATGGGTTGCTAGGGAACATGAATGAGTGGTTGCCAATGCAGTCATATCTTGTTGCTGGCCTTTCCATAGGTGGCTGTTTTGCCACTCTGGGAAAAGACTAGATTGGCTTTTGCACTAATTGAGCACAGCTCTACTTATGATATTATTCACTAGGAGGCCTACTACCAGTGTTTAATGTCTAGGTGGGGGAAAGAGATGTCGTGATTCAAGTCTGTCTGAAAATGCCATTCTTTGATGAGGAAGTTCTGGCCTCTGAAGAGTGAGAATGCTTTTTACAGTTGTTCAATGGTGGGAAAATTCACTTGGCACTTAGTCAGGGGCACCTTCATCTAATCTTTCATCATGGATTCCAAGATTACATTCATATGCCAGAACTGGGGCTGAGTGAGCCTTTGCACAAATCACATCCTGCCAAATGCAGAGAAGTCCTAATCCCTTCTATCCTAAGCAAAGTTATCAGAGAGAAGATGTTTCTGAGTGTTCTTATAAAATGGAGAGTTACGTATGGGAGATGGCATTCTTTCAGATAAAGATCAGAAGTGGGAAACCTTAGTGTTAATGCATGATTGTTGCCATTAAATCAAATATCAATTAATTGAAGTTAATTGTTTTAGTGAAAATGATTATATTGATTTGCTGTGTTAATAGTTACTAATGCATTAATGATATGTTTCCTTAAAATTAAAAGAAAACCAATTAAAATGGCTAAATCTGGTAGAAACTCTGCAAATTATTCTAAAATAATTGAATGAAAAAAAGTAGAATGTAAACCATTACTAAAAAACATTACTGGTTTTGTTGTTTCATGTTTAAAATAACTTCTAAATTTATTGTTTAATGGAAGTGAGTTAATTTTAACAAATTATTTCAGAGATGCCTGAATATAGCAATCTCACCCTGGACACATAGACATATCTCTGTTATCCAGAAAGACAGCAGTTTAGGTCCTCACTGCAAGTTACTTTACACATGTGCCTTGTAATTACATAAGGCTTGTTTTTAATTAATATTAAATTAGCATTCTTGGGACTTTATCAGACGAGCCCCTTTAAACGTTCTTTTGTTGGCCATTTTTATGCTTTCAAAAGAACTCCCCACCACCACACTTACTTTCTCTCTTGGTAGAAGGCTTCCCTAGCAATGAAGAAGAAGTGAATGAAGCCTTGTTCACTTCCTTTTGAAATTCTGTGAGACTTCACTGCACAGGAAATTTAAAAATAAAACATAAAAAGTTACATCAAGCACATATACACACTTAAAAACTTCCAAGTAAACCAGGGAAGGTAATAAAAAGTGTGCCACCTACCTGAATGTTGTGCTCTCACCTGGAAGTGTTCTGGCCCGTTTGGCCATTCACAGGGTAAGTACATGGAAAAAAAGATGTGAGGTTACATACGCCAGCTATGCCAGCAAAAAAAAAAAAAAAATGGCACAGCTGATCTATTGATGGCTTGGGCCATCAATAAAATAGATTAGCTTAAGGACAAGACATAAACACAAAAAGGCAACACTGTCTGGTATGCGCACCCTTTCACATTTATGTGACATCGTTATGACACCATATTTAGTATATCTGATAAAGTTCCACAGAATGTGGGGAGATCAAGTTTAAAGAAGAGACAGCTTGTCTATACAGGCCCAAAATGCTGTATTCACCCCCAGATCCAATGCTGGTAGTCCTCATGATATATGGCTACTTCCAGGGAGGTGATGTGGTTTTTAGCCCTTAATTCGATTTTGCCCCACACTAAGCAAAGTCTGGAAAAAGTCTGAAGTTTTCCAAAAACTCTTGAGTGGCTTTGGGGTTTGCTGGTGTCTGGAAAGCTGGATTGGGTCTGATTTGACCAATCCAGTGGTCCACATGGCAAGAGCAGCACCATCCCTCCTACCCTGTGCTCAGAAGCTCAAAGAAGGGATGGATCTCCTTCAGACCCACCGCAGCTGCTTCCCCACCAGCTGAGGGTCTCCATGGATAGCCTGCCCAATGCACTGTCACTTCTGCTAAGGTCAGAATGGGGGTGTCCAGATATGTGATAGACAAGGAGGGGTCCTCATTGGTCACATGGGTGCCCTGTTCTGCCCTCAGTAGAAGCAATGATGCACTGGGAAGGCTTTCCACTGAGTTCCTCAGCTGACAGGGAAGTAGCTGCAGCAGCTCCAACAACAGGGGATGGGCCAAGGGGCCAATGTGGTGTTGGCCCAGCTGGCCCATGTGTACAACACACTGCTGCACCAGATTGGGTTCAGTGCATGTGGCCACCATTGTGGTTGATCTTGGGTCAGTCCAGAATATAATGATTCGGGCTGGCCCTAGATTGAGGGGCCAGTATGAACAAGCCCTTGTTTTAGTATGTACTTAAAATGGGCTTATCATTTTATTCTGTTGGTCTATATACACACAGGCAGCTATTTCCTCAAATATTACATTTTTTTATTTCCTGAAACTCTGCCTCTACTTTAAATCAGGTTTTATTTCTTGTTTCCAGTTTTTTCTGATCTTGAGGGAAAGTTCTTCTTCCATACTGCAAATACTAATTAGGAATGAGCTTCATTTTTTAAAAGACATTGATATTTTCTTGCAACTGTTATAGTACAGTTGTGTGGGTTTTGTTGCAATTGAAAGAAAGGAGAGGCTCGAACCCATGTCCTGTGCTCTTGGTTAAAAATGTCCACCCTGTGTACTTTGGCCTGTCCTATTCTTGGTCCTGATTTGAGTAGAACCCTTAAATCAGTTGGATTTACCTACTACTTGCATAATCATTCAAAAATTGATTGAATGGGCCTATTCTAATTGGGAGTAACCAACAGGACTTCAGCCTTAATTAAGCATAACCAACATCACTGCAAGCAATGCATTTAAAAATAATATATAGTTATTCCCTGAATGCTGCAAGTCTGTGCATACTCTTCTGGAAGTAAACCCTGCTGAGCATAATGAGACTTATTTCTGGGTAAACATGCATAGTATTACACTTTTAGTATTAATCCAACATCCTATAACCAAAGCCAGTCCTCTTTAAGAGAAAAAGAAAAATTTCAAACATTAAAGCAGGGTTCCAGTTATGTTTTGCTTTTGAATCAGAATGCTACCTGTTCATAGGTGCCAGCATTTTAGGCTTCCAAGGGATAACATCTATGTCCTATTTGGGCTAAACAGGGCATTTCTCTGCCCAAATCAATGATAATCTGCCTTTTATTCAAAAGAATATGGCTCTGAATCAAAGACAATATTCCCATTTTTAAAAAGCCAGTCCCTGGACTGACTGCTATTGGTCATGTTAATTTGCATTGTAATTTGCAAGCCTTGTATCTCAAGTCAGGCATCTTTCTACCAATGCCTATGCAAACTGATTCAGAAATGGTCCCTTTTCTGAAGAATATCTAAATTCAAAACAATGTCAATCCAAGTAACATATTTAATTGTGGACCTCTGGTAAAGAAACCTTTAAGTTCTGCATAAATTCATGCAGGAAAATAACATGGGAGAAAACATGCAGGTCCATAAATGTGGGGTGATCTTTTTTTTTTCTTCACAATTTGTTACCATCCATCATCCTAAGAGATTAGTAATTTTTGCATCAAGAATAATGTATATGTGCAGTAAAGGCATTGTCCTAATTGTGAAAATGCAGAAGGCCTGGCTCTCAGAGCCATTTTTACAAAGAAATAATAATATGCCATACATGTGAAGAAATGTAAAATGTACCTGAAACATCATAAGCTTTTTTTTTTGTTGTTCAGAAGCTCTGAAGTGCTGATATAGACCTGATATCAGCAAATCTGCCATTTTATTGCTGTTATTCATGGCCCACAGCTATTCAACAGAAAATTAATTAGCATCACACTACCATAAATCTCCACAGTATTAGCTAACATGCCAATTCTGTAATCACATTTCATTAAAGCCAAAAATACTAATTAAAATTGATTTCTCTGCCTCATCCCACCCACTCTGTGCTTTGGTAAATTGCTGCCAATTTTAAGGTTGCTGTGGAAAGAAGCCAGAACCAGCCAGACCTTTCACTAAGTGGGTTTTGTGTAAAGCCTCATCCTTTCTATAAAGATAACAATGCTTGAAAAGAAATGGGTTTGGGGAGAACATGGCTGTCAGGCAGACTCCCTCAAGAACAGGAGCTGATGGCCATGGAAATAGTACAGAAAGATATCTTTATTAAGTCCACAGTTATTTATGTGCTATGTCAATGGTGTCCTGCAATGCCTCTTTATGACAACCTACAAAAGATCAAATTAATGAAATGATTTACTGTATAAGTAAAATTATGCCAAATGGATCTGGTTAAGCATTGTTGGTTGTGGTGTGTCTTCATGTTGACTCTGACTTATGGCAACTGTATTATAGTACAGTCATCCCTCCACATTTGCAGGTTAAGCATTTGTGGATTTGATTATTCACAGATGACTAAATATGTTCTTTCTAGGCATTTTCTAGGTCCTCCAGTGCAATTCTATGGTATGCTTCTGTGGGAAGTTGACCATAGAGTTGCTCTCGAAGACCTAGAGATTCCTAAAGAGAACACTTCTCTAAGCATTTGTAAGTTCCCCCAGAGCAATTCTATGGCCAACTTCTGGCAGATGTATACCATAGAATTGCGCTGGAGGTCCTAAAAATGCCTAGAGTAATGTTCTCTCAAGTTTTTTTAAAAAAGCAGACCTATATTCACATTTTTTACACTTTCATAGGGGTCCTTCAGCCCTAGCCCTCATGAAAGTTGAGGGCTGACTGTATTTTCTTTCTTATGACCAAAAGATATATTTCATTACTTGAGGTAGTATTTCCTCTAAGTATGTGCTAAATTATTTTGTAGTTTCTATACTAATATGAAGAGAAAATAGACAGAAAATGTATGTGTTGTGAACTCTCTTCCTGTAATACACTTACCTTCAGTCTTGGTCAATGAAGGTTAGCAAAGCATGTTCTGTTTTGCTGTGTGGCTCAGCTTTGCCAAGAAGTCCCTCCTGTAGAGAAAGCAAGGGAATGCTTTCTTTCTATGAATAACTGAGGATCAGTCTATATATGCATATGTATTGACTTTCCTATGTGAATGGCACATCCCAGACCAGACATAACAGATAAACCAGTATAAGATTACAGAACAGAGAACCACAATTGTTAAACATTGGGATGACGTGGAGATTTGCTTCAATTGGTTTTAATCTGCACAAATAACCCAACCTACTTCTGGGTATCAAGTTTTATCAGTGCTTATCCTGTGGAAAATCACTTCTAATATTTTCTAATAAGAAGAATAATCAGTCAATCAGTTATATGAGTCAATCAGTCAAGGGTGTGAAAAGAGCATTCAAGATACCAAGTACACTAAGAGCAGCTATGACTGGCTGAAAAGATATTCCAGACCCATCAATGTATCTATACCAAAGCTCATTTCGCATGCAACAGCTATTTCTGCAGTAACATTTAGCAAGTATTGTGATGAACATTTTCACAGTTGGCAAAAGACATTCACTGGCATCCTGTTGGGAAGTTACATCATCATAAACTGACTTAAGATCACATACAGTTGAATTGTGCTGTTGTGCAATGTTTGTATTCTCAGGAGGGGAGCAGGGATGTAGCTATACCATTGGGACCATTGTGCAAGCCGAGCCAGTCCTGGTGCACAGTGTGTCCTGACGTGTGATAGGTCCCATTGTGCAATGGGAAACTCCATGAAAGCCCTCCTGAAAGATGGCCATTGAACCTCTGTTTAAAGATCTCCAAAAAAAGGAGAGCCCACCACCCTCTGAGGCAGTCTATTCCATTGTCAAACAGCTCTTACAGCCAAGAAGTTCTTCCTAATGTCTATGTGGAATCTCCTTCTGATTTGAATCAATTTGTTTGTGTTCTGGTCTCTGGAGAAGCATAAAATATGCTTGCACCATCTTTGACATAGACACACCTTCAGGCATTTAAATGCAAATATCATTATCACCAATTAATCTTCTGTTCTCCAGTCCTGAACTTGCATGTTCCTAATCTGTCTTTCCACTGCACCACCTGTTCTGCTACACTGTCCTTTATACCACTGTACTGGATATAGGTCCCATTGTGCAATGGGAGCCTCCATGAAAGCCCTCTTGAGGGGAAAACCCCAAGGGCTTTTATTTCCATAAACTACATTTTGAGCAGAATAAATAACCATTCCTTAAGCATTCCTAACAGAAGTGTCTTCCTTCTTCCAGGAGGTGAGTACAGTTTATGAAAGGACTATATTTACAACAACCCTGCCCTATATCTGTGTAAAAATGTTTTAGGCTGCACCATCAGGAGAGGGAATAGATGAAGCCTAGAAGTAGTGTCTCAATCATACAGCTACATTGTTTCAAGAGACAGCCCTGAGTCTTTGGAGATCTCATCAAACAATACCATTTCTTAGGCTTACCACTTAGGAAGTCGTAAAAAATGAAGAAGGAAGGGGGTAACAAAATAAATAGATGCAAAATTGGAAGGACAATGGAAGTAACATATAAACCATCAAGACCCATGTGATAGACTCCCAGCTCCAGAGGTCCTGGATGAAACTGATTATCTAGATCCATTTCAGTCTGGCTTCAGGCCGAGTTATGGGACAGAAACAGGTTTGGGTCACCTTGGCAGGTAACCTACACCAGGAACTTAACAGGGTATGTGTGTCTGGTTGTGCTGGCCCTCTCAGTGGCTTTCAATACCATTGAGCATGCTATCCTTCTGGTCTGCTTCTCTGGGATGGGACTTGGGGGCACTGTTTTACAGTGGATCCAGACCTTCATGGAGGGCCATAATCAGAAAATGTGCTTGAGAATTCTTATTCTATTCCTTGGCCATTGGTCTGTGGTGTCCCTTGGGTTCTGTCTTGTCCCCCATGCTATTTAACATATGCATGAAACCAACGGGAGAGCTGTCAAGAGTTTTGGCATTCAATGTCACCTGTATGCTGATGATACTCAATTCTGTCTCTCCTTCCCAGTTAATTCCAAGGCAGCTGTTTTGGAACTAAGCTAGTGTCTGTTGTCAGTAATGAACTAGATGAGAGCAAACAAACTGAAGTGTAATCCAGACAACATAGAGGTGCTCCTGGTCAAATCAGGAAATAGGAATTCAGCCTATGCTGGATGGGGTTACACTCTCCCTGAAATGTCAAGTTCATAGCTTGGATATACTCTTGAGGCCCATTTACACGGCAAAAATGTCCTGGGAAGAACTCATGATGAACCCTGGTTGTTCACACGTTCAATGTGACAATCTTGAGCTTTTCAGAAGGGGGGGCACCATATATCCTCCAGGGAGAGCGGCTTTCCATCCCTCCATTTATCCCGTGTTTTTAAAAAAGTCTCGGGAGGTTGCGAAAATCGGATATATGAACAAGTCAGTTTAAAATATCTCAGGAGTAGGTGATGGCTGCAAATTGAGATGGGCAGGGGTGGGCTCAGAGTTCAGAGAACTGAGGGGTCAGTGAAAGCAAAGCAGGCGTGTGTGTGTGCCTCAGTCACCCTTTTCAATAGATTTTTAGATTGGCAACCTCTAGGCTCTAAGGAAAGACTTTTGTTTTCCCCTCTCAATCTCCCCTCTAGTGTGTGTGTGTGTGTGTGTGTGTGCACGCGTGGGCCTTCATGCTGACTAGGTGGCTTTGCAAGTTCCTTCCTCTGAAATATAACCTACAGTTTGTGGTAGTCAAAAGTGATTCTTATGGGTTCTTAAAGACAAACAAGTTTTACTTTGCAGTAAACTCTGTGGATTTAAACGGAGCTGGAGACCCTAAGGCAAGCCCATCAGGGGATTTATTTTTTTTTACAGGAATTTTGCAGAGGGGATTGCCTTCGCCTTCCCTCTCTGACCAATGCAGAAGCTTGAGCAAATATTTGTGGCAGCCAATAGCATTGCTCGTTGTGGGAAACTCCACAGAAAATACATCACCGAGGTTGTGAAAAAATGAGTAAATGCATCCTTGACTGACAGCTGGAAAATATATATATATCCTGGAACCTTTTCCCGTGTAAACAAAAAAAACATGGGATACTATGTCTTGGGATCTTGCTTTCATCACAGAAAAGATTGTCATGTAAACAACAATCCCGGGATATTGTTCATTCAGGAACAAATTATGTAGACAAGAAGAGACTAATTCAGGATGAGGATATCTCGCTTCTCCACAGGATAAAAACTGTCGTGTAACTGAGCCCTTGGGCTCAGCCCAGAGCCTGATTTCTCAGGTTTCAATAGTGGTCATGAGTGTGTTTGTACAATTAAAGCTGGTGTGCCAGCTATAGCCATTCCTTGAAATGTCAGATCAGGCCATGGTAACACATGTTTTGATTACATCTCATTTAGATTACTGTAACACAGTGTATGTGGGATTGCCTTTGGAGTTTGTTTAGGAACTTCAGTATATCCAAAATGCTGCAGCTAAACTGCTGAGCAAAGCTGTTTGATTGGGTTGTTTGCTTAATGCTGTTTTAATTTTTGTACCAGATATTGTTTTAACTATTTTGTTTTAACAGCTATTGTAAGCTGCTTTGGGTCCCACTGTAGGAGAAAGGTGGAATATAAATCAAACAAAGAAATATTGCACCAAACAAAATTCTAAAAAAAAAAAATTAATAAAATAAAAAAGGGGGGCTGGGAGCTTTGAGGACTGTTGGTGGGATTCAGATTCCAGGGTTCCAGGGGCCACCATAGCCAATGGACCATGCAATGCCCACTGCTGATTTAGAGACTGATTCCACTTAATTACTGAGATCTTAATAAAAGAACCAGCCAGTTTAGGATTTGTGGAAAGGGGATTAACCTAAGAATGTATGGTTGGGAACTAAAGAGGGAGTATCTATAGAAGTCACAGACTCTCTTGGGGGTTTTCCAAATTGTTTAAAAGAAGTGTGATTTCTCATGATATAGCTCATTGGGCTGTGCAAAAGTACCATTTCACAGATGCACTGACCCTATTATTATTATTGTTGTTGTTGTTGTTGTTATTATTTAAAGAGAAAAGAGTCAAAGATACTTTTGTTTTTGTTGTGATATGTTTTGGAACTAAAAAGAAACCCACTTGAGAGTAAAAGCAAAATGTTTTAGCTGGTGCCAGGAACTGCCAGAAAAGGTCTGGGGTAACAGAAACATTATTTCAATCGTTTTTTTAAAAAAAATCCTAGACCTACAGCAACAAATACTGCAGCTTCCGAACACATTTGTTCAGAAGAAGTCCTTGGTCTGTTTAAGATGTAGAAGCTTTTCACAATAATGTTCTATTTTAAATTTAAAAATATGTTCTATTTTAAATCATCTACCATGTCAAACAGTCATCGTGTAAAACAGTCCATAATAGCTGGAGGAAAATCCCCAGAGTAGTTTTGTGTCTTCCTTAAAGGTATCACTAAGAGACTTGATGCTCTCAGTATTTGCCTTAGCGCTAATCACTGAAATGTTCAGTCCAATAAAATCCAGGCTTCATGATCCCCTTCCCTGTGTTGAAGCAACCACATATTGTTTATATTCATATTTGCGTATCATATCATTAGTGCAGGAAGCCATGCTTAGGGATGTTCTACACAAGGTGTTCTAAGCAGAACTTTGTATAAGGTATGCAAACTATTGTGTGCCAGTTCTGATGAGTGCACGCTAGTCCCACCCTGCTTTGTTGCCTCTCTCTTCATGAGAAAACAGCATTTCCTGTCTTCCAGAGGTTCTATTGTCTGAATTAATGTGGCACAGTTTTACTGGCTTCTGAGATCATCTGTATTCAGTGAGTTGTCAGTAATTTGGAAGCCAAAATTGTTGGCCCTTTACTACAAACATGTGACATCATTTCTGGACAGTCTAAATAGGAGTTGTGTGGTTCTACAGAGGCTGTTGGACAATAACTCTAAGCCTCCTTCACCACTGACTATACAGGCTAAGGCTGATAGCAGTTGCTGTTCAACAACATCTAGAGGGCCACATGATTCCCTCCCTCTGCCCTAAAGTGATTATTTGCGGTGTTTGTGTCCAATCTGTTCTTTTCATGTACAATGAGAATAGCTGATGGGGCTATTTTTCTATTCTTTTATGTTTCATCTGTTCAGATACCCAACAGACAGCTGTTCCAGTAAAATCTTAAAAGCAGCTCTCTCTTCAGCAGACTGAGCTGGAAGCATACTTGTTCCAGCACTGGATTCCTGACATGATTTTCTTGTATATCTACAATGGTACCATCTCACACTCAAAATCTCCCAGCTAAATTGGTTTTGTTTATTTGATTTAGATCAGGGGTCAGTAAAGTGCAGCCTGCAGGCTGCATACAGCCTCCAGAGCCATTTCTGTGGCCCACAAAGCCCTGCAAAAGGATATGATCACTACATTCCCCCACCACAGCTAGTTTAAGACAAGGAGAGGCCTTTTTCTAAAACAGGACTTCTGGTTATTTTCTGTTGTTTTTTTAAAAAGGCCTTTCCTTGGCCTAAAATGGCCAGGGAGCCCAAAACATGGCCAAAAAAAAAGACCCTATAGTGGGTGTGACGGACAGCTAAGTGAACAAATGGAAACAGTGCGCTTCAGGAGCCGATCCTATGAGATGAGTCTGAAAGGGGAGGGGCTTCTGGAGGATTATGAGAGAGTGTGAAGAGGAAAGTAGCAGTTTTAGTGGAGCAGTTGAGAATGTGAAGTCAGAGAGAGAGGCTTGAAGCAGGCGAGTGAGAGACGGCTTGGGTGCTAGCTAAGAGGCTTGGAGTATGACATTTGATATGAGAGGCTTAAAGGGAACTGATGTGCCGGGGAAATGAATTATCAACACAGTTATATTTCTATTATTCACCAATAAATCTTTCTTTATATTAATTCTTACATGCCGTCTGGTTATGACTGACTTCTCTGACAATTAGCTCACAACCATTAAGGAATATCCACACCTAACTAAATGTGTTATCCATCTGTGGGAGATGTAGTTTGGCCATGACGTGGTTGGCTGTCCCAAAAGTAGTAGCAGCAGAGGGATAGAAAAGCCCCTGCATCACAGACTGAGGGAGAGGAAGGGGCTGGTGTAATAGTGGGGTTTTCGGGCATTTGGATATTGCAGTGGGGATACAGTGCGGGTGGGGCGAGATCCTCCAAGGTCTCTTGCAGGGCTAATGCAGCCTTCTACCCTCCCATAGTTGCCCCCCTCTGATTTAGATTTATAGTTTCTCCATGGTTTGATGTGGGTTATGGCATTCCTTATCTTGATTGTCTTCATGATATCCAAAGTTACATCTAGAGAAGTTGCATCTGTTTCCAAAGGAGTACGTATCTAATATGTTGTGTTCCCTCCTGCGCCTTCTCTAAAGACCTATTCAGGCATTCCCTTTTTAGGTTATGTAAATGCACAAAGCATGATGCATGCTGGCCACAATGCCTCCTTGAATAGTTACTTAGCCTAAATAGGGAATGATCTGACTGTTGATTATCCGAAAAAGATGAGGAGCTTCCTCTGTCTATGAAGGCTGTCCAAGCGATTTAGAACCCTGGTAAAAATCAAAGTTTCATTATTAGAGACACTTCAGACATAAATACCACCAAAGGAGTGGGGCTAACATGCTCTCTTCTTCACATGTTAACCTAAATAGGGAGTGCATGAATAGGTGTCAACATTCCCTGGAGAACTGCTGTCAACCAAAGGAGACAATATGAAGCAAAATGTAGCAAGAGACTAACTCATAAGGAAGGTTCATGGTTTCATCTGCAATACCATGCACGGCAATGTTCTCCCTCCATGCAATTAGACTGGAATATTTAAAGATTCAGTTTTGGCTAGCAAGTTACAACAGCAGCACAAATCACAAAGAAGGACAGGCCCAGAGTCAAAGCGCATTACCATCTGGCATCACCGTATAATGATGTGACCTCACTACTCCAGCCCCCTTCCTACCACCAGGGGCCTACAGGGACTATTGCTCTTAATTCAGCTGGTGAGTCACCCTACAGCCAAAGATGTCAGGTCAAAGCATGTTTATAAATACAAAATATAACATAATAAAATCCACTGAAATCCAATAAAAATATTAAGAGCAGCCATAAATACAATTTAAATAATGAAAAATAAAATATCAAAATGGAAAGATACTAAAAAGAGACAAGCAACAAGATGGGACTTTAACAGAGCTGGCCGGTGTGTTGTGGTGGTTTGAGTGTTGGACTATGACACTGGGAGACCAGGGTTCGAATCTCTCTTTGGCCATGGAAATCCACTAGGTGTCATTGGGCAAATCACACTCTCTCAGCCTCAGAGGAAGGCAAGGGCAAACCCCCTCTGAACAGATTCTGCCAAGAAAACCCTGTGATAGGATCGCCTTAGGGTCATCATAGGTCAGAAATGACTTGAAGATACACAACAATGGGACTTTTAAGATACATCAGGGCAGCACATTAAGTAAAATGCCATAGAGGATGAAAAGGTCTTTCCCTGGTTCCCTTGTGCCAGGCAGTGGTGGCTGATAGCCTCTATGTCAGTAGGGTGGTGATCTTCTTCAGCTCTTAGTAAGTACTTTAAGGGAGTTATCTGAGGTGCTGCACCTATTGGGGGGATAGGGCTCATCACTTTGAATCCCTCCCTTCATGTCATCATGAAACCTTGGAGTGGATTCAATGTCTCACTGACATGGAAGTCACCAGCCACCACTGCTGCCAGGTAGATATTGAATTCCACAGTGTGGGGAGGGCACTCCTGGAAAGGCCCACTGAAATGTAGCCACCAGATCAGTCCCAGCTTCTGAGGACATTGGCCCATAATGGAGGAATTCATATGGTGAGTGTCAGAGTGTTTTGTTTTGATTAGCTGATGTTGATGAATACCTTTCTCAATGTAAGTGGAATGGAGGTATTAAGC
This sequence comes from Gambelia wislizenii, assembly GCA_030847615.1. Classification (NCBI taxonomy): domain Eukaryota; kingdom Metazoa; phylum Chordata; class Lepidosauria; order Squamata; family Crotaphytidae; genus Gambelia; species Gambelia wislizenii. Next base: position 295,538,216 of record JAUMIR010000003.1, read on the forward strand.
AAGCAAAAATCTTGCTGAAGAGTAAACTTCACTGATCCCACTTTTGCAGCTGCCTGAATAGGGGGGCTTGCTGATTCTGCCTTTTCTGCTTTCTTTCACCAAACCTGTCTCTAAATGCCACTCCAGACTTGGTGCCAACCACATAAGTAGCAATACACACACACACAGAGAGGACTCACCCACTGTTGTTTGGGTAGAGTACCAAGGGGAAAACAGTGGCACTGTGTGCTATAAGTTTTTAGATCAGTCACAACATCCTACATTGATTTCTATTACCAACTCCAGTTGCAGTGATGCCTGGAAATACAGATTTTCAGTTTCTAAACTGTTCTCAACAATTTTGTCCAGAGACACTTGCACACTGTGATCCAATAAGACACAGAATTAGTAAAAAGAGGGTGAGGTGGAGGCTAGACCACGAGCATGTGGTTGCCATTTGTTGATTTTACAGATAACGTTATTTTCTTAGTGCTCCCATGATCCACTTTGAAATAATCCAGCAACAATTTTCATACTGAATGAATGTACTAAAGCAAATTACCCTGCTATATTCTCAAAGCACTCTCCTAGTGCAAATTTCACTGGTGTCAACAGGATTGTTACTGCCTTTGCAAAAGTCTCCACCATAGACTTAATGGTATAAAGAAAAATAATGCAAGATCTGACGTAGCATTTTTAACCAAATTAAATTTTAGCAACTATTCTTTTATCCTTTGACTTATTTGAACAACAACCATAAATATAATCACACCTTATATGCATTGTACATTAGGAAAGGAAATAATATTTTTAAAATATTCAAACATGGTCAAAATATGTTTCTTAAGTATCAGAAAACCCTTATGAGAAGAATTCTAGACCAATGAGAATCTTTGTAGTTTGGGATTTATGCTGTGCAAAATTCATACTTTTGCCATGGAAATTAGCATTTTCTACACATGAAACAGCACTTTTGTTTAGAAAATATGAAAATAGAGTAGAAATGGAGCCCATTAGAACTCTAAGATCATCTGGAGAGACCCTTCTCTCTGTTCCACCGCCTTCTCAGGCTCTTTTGGTAGGGAGAAGGCCTTCTCGGTGGCTGCTCCCAGATGTTGAAACTCCCTCCCTGGAGAGACCAGGATGGTGCCATCCCTGCCATCCTTCTATTGGCAGGTTAAAACATTTTTGTGCTGTCAGGCTTTTACAAACTGATTAGGGTTGGGATTTTAATGCTGTTTTTTTAAGTGTTATATCTATAGTACAATCTCCATATACACAGAACCAGTATATGTGTTTTCACTTGCCCCTGATCCATGGCTGCTGCCATCAGTCGGGGTCCTTCCTTGCCTTTTCTTCAGGTGTGGTGGTGAGGGAGGGATGGAGGGAGGCAGTGCCACCACCTGGCTCCACGTGCCTGCCTTCCCAGGGGAGCTTGGCAAGCTCCCTGCATGCTCTCTCTGTCCTTGCCAATCCTGGGACAAGGAGGACTGGGGCTGCCCTTTATCGCTACCATTGCTCCTCCCTGCTTTGTGCAGCAGCCAGCCAACCAGCAGCATCTGTCTCATCCACACCTGGCTCTCCACTTCCTCTGCCACTGCCTCTCGATCATGCTTCTCTGCCACCTCAGGTTCTCTTAGCCGAGGAAGGAAACAGACACTCCTTCCTTGGCCAAGACAGGTGCAGGGGCCCTGGCTGCACAAAGCCATGTGCCTCTCTTGGTGATGGATGCTCCACACTCATGTGTGAGAACAGTAATGGCAGCAGCCCAGGCCTGCTCCTCCCTCTTGCCCATGCCGCCCTTGCAGAAAAAGGAAGGAAGGCCAGCTGGCCAGCTGCTCCCAAGATAACTGGATACAAAGGAGGGGACCATGTGGGAAGCAGAAGCAGCAGCACCGACATCAGCAGCACTGCTCCTTATTTATTTATATTTATTTGTTTATTTATTTGAGTTTTTATACCCAGCTCTTCAGCTACAAAGGCTATCAGAGCAGCTTACAAATTGTTTAGCAATAGCACTTATACACCTACACCACTTTTTATAGCTCTAGGCACTCTCTAAGCAGTTTACAATGTGTTGACTAATTGCCCCACAAGCTGAGTACTCATTTTACCAACCGACCTATGAAAGGATGGAGGCTGAGTCAACCTTGGAGCCCTGCAGGATCAAACTCACAATGTTGTGACTGCAGTACCAGCATTTAACTACTGAGCTACCAGGGCTCCTCCTCACACTTCCTTCGTACCGGGGGTGGAAAGAGGCATTGAGATGCTAGCATCATGAACTGGAGGCAGCAGAGGAGGAGATGGCAAACCATGCAGAGTCGAGGCAGGTGCTTCTAGACAGCTGATTGTTGTGCAGAGCCAGGGGTGGCAATAGCAAAGGGCCAGCCACCCATCCTCCTTGTCCCAGGACCTGAGGGGATGAAGAGGGGTATATGGGGAGCCCTCCAAGCCCCATTTGGAAGGAAGGAAGGGAGGGAAGAGCTAGGTGTCAGCACTGCCTCTCTCCCTCCCTCACCACCTTACCTGGCCTGGGGGTCAAGATATAGCATTCGCTATTACCCTTGGTTTCACATATCCACAAAAAGTCCAGGAACATGTTCCCTCATGTATATAAGGGTCATACAGTGGTCTTTTAATGAATTGTAATATTTTGTTGTTTAATGTTTTAACTTTATAAATTGTTTAATTGTTTTTAAATCTTATACTTATACTTTTGTTAATGTTTTTTAATTGTTTTTAATTTGTATTGTTTTAAATATGTTGTTAGCTACTTTGATTCCCAATATTTGGAGAAAGGCAGGAGACAAATGAATACATTAATTAATTAATTAATTAATTAATATCATATTTCTGTTCAGAAAATGCTGTTTTCTATGCAAAACAGCCACATGTGATTTTGTATAGAATAAGTGCTGAATGGTGAATAGTCTTAAAAAACTGCAAGTGTCACAGTAGGTGGGAAACTACTAAAATTATTCATTGCTTCCTTCAAGAATGCAATTGGGAAAGAATTGCATCCCTATTGCACACCCAATTTAATATCAGACTCGGAGTCTAACACTTTTCATTGGAAACAGTATGCCAAGCTAACACCCCCAGTCACATTTATTTGAATTTGGCTTTTTGCTTTAGTTGCAGGGAAGCCTATGCCACTCAAATCTGGGAATCATGCTTTCTGGACTCATGCCACAGTTTCAGAAAAATCTCTTGCTAAGCAAAAGCCTCTGCCAAAACCTTAAGTACCTGCTATTAACTCCCTATCAGGTTTGAAGGCACCGTTATTTTGCAAAAAGTGACACCTCCCAAAGGACTGGGCTAAATTCATCTCTGTTTGGCCCAGTATGTCAATTAACTTAATAGCTTTGTAAATTAAGCCAACCTTTTTTTTTTCCTTACTCTCTACCATTCCAATATGCTGCAGTGGTTTTTAACTCCTGATTGGAAGATTTCCTTCTGACTGCAACACTGTTGCAGGTAATGAACACTGCTCAAGGATGGCTGGGAGTAAAAGCTAATCACAAGTTTAAACAGTCACTCCAAAATTGCCTGCAAATCTTTGAGGGGGCTGAAATATTTAAATACATTTAAATACATACATGTCATTTGCAAGCATCTAAGCTTGTGTTGATCTGAGCATTTAAAAAAAAATGCTTCAGGCAGTAAGGATTTCTTTAGTTGCCCCAGAAATGTCCTATGGGCCAAAATGAAATCAGTATTAATTGCAATTACTATTAAAATGTGACCATTTTAAATTGTGTCTAGGGGCAGAGTGGAAAAAGATCAGGACTGGGATTGCAGTACACAGAGAGGCGGGTTTAACTTCTCCTCTTCCACCCCCAAGGCTGCTGTTTATGCCACAAAAGAAGTTTCTATAAGACGAGAGTTGTACAAGGAGAAAGGTAGGATACAAATTAAATAAGCAAATAACAGCTGTGGAGTCTCATATGATAGCAGAATTTCATACTGCAGATGTTCTATCACTGCTGCATTGCAGGATCTGGAAGGAATAGCACTTCACTGTAAATCAGATCTAGCGATCATTTCAGGCTGTACCTACTTTGTCTCTTTTTCCTCTCTACATTTTAGCAAAAATCGTTTCTCTGACATGTGTCAAATATTTGGCTCAAACCTAGCCTCAATCTTCTGAAAGGATGTTCCAAAGTCCTTTATGAAATTGTGTACTTTACATTATTTGATTTGTTCCATAGTATCCTGCCCTTGGGCCAAAGAGCTGCAAGAGGTATGTTAGCCTCACTGAAACTCCCTGTGGTTAAGCTAGGCTTCTCCAAGACCTCCCAGATTGCTCCAAGAGGATCCAAAGCTGGTCTCCCATCTCTAAGCAAAACCTTACCATGTATTTTTAAACCAGTGAAGTGCCAAGTTTACAAGGATTAGAGAGTCGTTAGTCTGCCCTCCCACCAAAATCACTGTGCTCTTTCTCTGTGCTGTTCCTCCCCCACGCTTCCCCACCTGCCCTTGCCAGGCATCAGGACCAATCGTTCTCTCTTTCAACTATTTGAAGCATTTGGGGGGCCTGAAGAGGGAAGCACCTTATGAAGCCTGTGAAGATGCCTTATGGGGAACTGAGCCTCTCAGGGCTGCCTCCAGTTTTGTAATTGCTGGTTCTGGACAGTGTGGCACCTAGTTACTGAAGGTTACAGACAGTTTTTATTTAGCTAAAAATTATCCATTTTTTAAAAAAAATCATCCTGAAACATACAAACCCAGCACCCCTTGGCAACTGTGCCAAACTTCATTCATCTAGACTTCAGAGACTCAGAGCTATGAAGAAGACGGACAATGATGCTGCTTCAGAAGACAGGGAGGTGGTAAGGATGTACAGTGAGGACATACAGAGAATGCTCTGGTGAGGACTTATGAAGCTTGAAGAAGCTTCTGGAGAAGGGGAGATGGCAGTGGGGAGTTCCATGTCCCAGGTGCATATTCTTCCTGCTGGGAGCACACCATCCACTGAGCACTGCAGCCAAAGCCTTGCTGCAGTAGCCTCCGTTGCTGACCTGGGGCTGCTTCTTGGCCTGGCTGCAGTTGATATCAGGTAGTAATTTTAAATAGGGACTTGAGCATCCACTTTTGGGGGTATCTGCAGGGGAGGGGCTGGAACCAACCCCCCATGGATACCGAGGGCCCACTGTTGTAGGTTTATTTATTTTTCTAAACTGAGACTGTTTTACGTTGGACATATCATGACTCACGGGAAAAGATTATAATGGTCAATAAAGCAGAAGGCAGTAGGGAAAGAGGAAGACTGCATTACAGGCGGGTTGACTCAATCAGGGGAGTCACAGTCCCAAGTTTACAAGATCTGAGCAGAACTGTTAATGACAGGGTCTCTTGGAGGTCTCTCATGCATAGGGTCACCATAAGTTGAAGTCAACTTGATTGTTTCAGGGGGGGTGTTGAAGATAGCTCCTTTTCAAGCATTCCACATCTATCTCCAAATACAGGCAAATAAATTCTGTTTCTCATAGCTGGCATTCAGGAAGCAATGCCTTTAGCCCTGTATGACAAAAGCTGTGGTACTACCTTTCCCACCCATCTCCACCAAATCACCTTTTGTTTTTTTCTTTTGTTTTTTCCCTCAGAGCAATGCTTTTCCTATATAGCCCAACAGATCTGGCTGCATGATGACAATACAGAGGGCAAATCAAGCTAATTCAGAGTGAAGATAATGCTTCGCGAGTAGGCAGTTCCATTCCTTTGAAGTAGTTTCTTTTGCCTTGGATTTATTATCATGCAATAAACTGTTCCTAGGAATTATGAGAATGACAGTGATGAAGATGGTGGTGATTACACTGAAACAGTAGCTGATTAACCTGTAAACCCCAGAAAATACCACCGCTCCTGTAAACTGGTGTTTGCGTGGGAGGAATGCTCTCTATTCTGTGGCATCACTAAGGCAGGTGTCACCCTTTCCCCTAATGTGACAGTGTCACCTAGTGCAGTTTGGCCTCTCCACACACCCCTAGTGCCACCACTCTGTTAAAACTAATTTACCCTAAAATAAACAGAATGTCAGGCTGAAAAATAATTTGTTATGTGGGTCAAACCATTCCTATGTTCTTTACATAGTCATGAAATGTCATGTCTGCACCACTAAAGTGATGCTGAAACATTTGGTAAGAAGGGAACAATGATTAAAAAATGATATATAGCCCACTGCATATTGGCAATTACAGTGCAATAGAAGCAATAAGTAAGTTTCGTGCCAGGTCTTTATGCAAAATAAAAAATGGAGAAATGGCAGACTGCAGTGCTGCTGTGTAGAGCACAGTTGAAACAGTCTTTTCTATTGCCAATTTCCATTCATTTCCCTTGTAAATGTTCAAATTCATAGGACAGGGAATGTGGATTATTTTGTATGCAAAAAAAAAAAAAAGGAAGTTTGTGCATCAGGAAATTCTACTTTAAAACCCATAGCAAATGAATGAGACTGAGCAGATTATGTCTTTATTAGAGCTTGGGATAGTTATTTTTCAAACTACAACTCGCAGAACTCCCGCAGAGAACATGATCACTGGCCATGTTGGCTTGGGGGGCAGGGTATGGAAGATATAGTCCAGAACATATTGTAACTTTTCCCAGTTCTGGATTTTACATACCTGTTTTCACTGTCTCTTAATAGAACTGTTCTGAAGCTCATTGGTGTCAAAATGCTAAGCCCTACTGAGGGAAATCTTCTTGGGCCCGGCTGCACTGTTCACTTTCTGTAATTGTTGTCGAATAATTCTGAAGTCCTTTTTGATATCCATATTCCTACAAGGCTATCAGAGCGGCTTACAAATTGTTTTAAGCAATAGCTATTTACACATCTAACTACATTAAACAGTTTCCAACGTGTGTTAGCTAATTGCCCCCCACAAGCTGGGTACTTGCTGTCTTGGATGAAACCAATTACCTAGACCCATTTCAAACCGGCTTCAGGACAGGCTTTGGGGTTGAGACTGCCATGGTTGCCTTGACCGACAATCTGCGTCTGAACATCGACAGGGGTAGTGTGACCCTGTTGGTGCTCTTAGACCTCTCAGCAGCTTTTGATATGATAGATCATGTCATCCTCTTGGACCGCCTGAAGGGGTTAGGTATCGGGGGCACTGCATTGCAGTGGTTCCGGTCCTACCTCTCGGGCAGGTCCCAGAGGGTGCTGCTTGGGGACAGTTGTTCGAGCAAAAGAGAGCTCACCTGGGAAGTTCCACCAGGAGCTATCCTGTCCCCAAGGTTCACTCAGCCTTCCATCCTTTCGTAGGTCAGTAAAATGAGTACCCAGCTTGTGGGGGCAATTAGCTAACACACATTGGAAACTGTTTAATGCAGTGTAGATGTGTAAATAGCTATTGCTTAAAACAATTTGTAAGCCGCTCTGATAGCCTTGTGGCTGAAGAGCAGGGTATAAATAAATAAATAAAAATTAACATCTATATGAAGCAGCTGGGTGAGATTATTCAGAGTTATGGAGCTGGGTGTTATCAGTATGCTGATGACACTCAGATCTATTTCTCCATATCTCGTTCGTCGGTCTCGAATTCCAATGACACCTCTTCTCTCAATGAATGTCTTCGGGCAGTAATGGGCTGGATGAGGAAAAACAGATTGAAACTGAATCCAGACAAGACAGAGGTGCTCATAGTAGCGGCCCCGAAACCAAGAATTGGGTTGCAACCTCCAGTCCTGGATGGGGTCACACTCTCCTCCAGTGACTGTGTTCACAGTCTGGGGGTGCTCCTTGACTCGTCGCTCCTGATGATAAATCAGGTAAATACGACAGTCAGGAGCGCCTGTTATCAGCTTCGGCTGACACGCCAGCTGCGCCCTTTTCTAGAAGCAAGGGACCTTGAGACAGTCGTTCATGCACTGGTAACCTCGTGCCTAGACTTCTGTAATGTGCTTTACATGTGCTTGGTTCAGAAACTACAGTTAGTACAAAATATGGCGGCCAGGCTTGTTTCAGGAACATCTAGGAGGAACATTCAGGAACATCTAGGAGGAACATCTAGGAACCACATCACTCCGGTTTTGAGGTCCCTCCACTGGCTGCCTATTGGTTTCTGGGCCCAGTACAAGCCCTACTTGAAAGTCCTAAATGGCTTGGGTCCAAGCTATCTCAGGGACTGTCTCCTCCCCTATAATCCCCCCCCCCCGCGCACTCCGGACCTCTGGGAGGAATTTGCTGCAGCCTCAAAAGTCAAGGCTTTCAGCTACCTCCCAGAGGGCTTTTTCTGCTGTCGCCCCCAGACTATGAAACGGCCTGCCGGATGAGATCCGTCAATTGACATCTTTGGACAGCTTCAAAAAGGCTGTCAAGACGGATCTCTTCTGGCAGGCCTTTCCAGAATAGATTATCCCGGCCTCGGGAACCCCCCCTCCTGCAGGAGAGTCCCCACAGCCTCCTTTGTTAACGGAACTGAATATCGCTGGGGATCTACTGTTATTGCTAAATGTAGGTATGTATTTTATTAAGTGTTTTAATTGTTGTTTTAATTTGTAAATTGATTTAATAGCTTTTTAAGGGGGGAGGGGAGTATACTGTTTTACTTTGTATGGTGTTTTAATGTTGTTAACCGCCCTGATTGGGTTACCAAAGGGCGGTATATAAATAAATGTTATTATTATTTATTATTATTATTATTAGAAGGTTGTACATATGTACAGTAGCACCCCCATATCTGCTGATTTGCCATCCACTGATTCAGTTATCCGCGAATGATGACGGCAGGAGGGTGGACAAAGGAGGGAGAGGAGGAGAAGAGTTCACTTCGTTTCTCACTTCTCTGCATGGGGTTTTTCCAGTGGCATGGCGGAGCGGGCAGGGGAGGGAGGGGAGGCATTGCTGGCATTTGAAACCTTGCGCCATTGTACTCACTTGAATACAGCGTCAATGGGCAAACAATCCCGGGTGAGATCGCAACAGTCAGGTAGGGGACATTCTTTTATGACACACACACACCTGTGTACTTGGGATTTATAAAGTTTATTTCTATATGTTTTGGAGCATTTTATGTGTTTATTTTGTTTTTGTTTTTGAATTTCCCATGCTAGCATCCTCCCACAAGAATTGGTGAGATCTCAACCCCAGAAGTAAACGGAGCTCCCTAACAGTATTATTTTATATCTCAGAAAATTTGAATAGGTGCATAAAAGATGAGGAAAATTTGGGTCACTGAAATCTACTTATCCATATCATGGCTGCTCTCTCTATGACATTTTTAATGCTAGGTGTGTTTCAAATCCCACCGCTGTCACCAATTTTGTGACACTCAACACACCAGTTGAATTTACATCACTGTTCACTGGTTGCTTCATCATTTATGCTGCCAACAAATAAATATCTGTGGAGACCGCAGCTCCACAGTTACCACTTTTATGTCAAACTTCCCTCTTATCCCTTCCCTGGATTGGGGTTTTACTTGCTATGGATAGTACTTGTATCAGTGTGTTTAATTGCAGGGTTAGTATGCCAAATAAATATCAGTAAGGGAAAATAAATTCATGAGGAGTCTGATGTGATAAACAAACATAAGATTAGTTTATTGGTTGAACAATATAACAGAAATGCTTTGGTCTTTATTACCAGTCAGTCTCTATTCATCTTAACACTTATTCTGTCTGCACATACATTTCCTCTGCTCCACTCACAGCCATACACACATTCTATTCCTCTCCCCTTCACATCACATCTCCCCTTCCGTCCACTCCAAACTCGGAGATTAACTAACTCTCTCCAACTGTCAAGCATACTTAAAACATCCAGAAGCCCCTCCCCTTTCATTTTCCTGCCAAGGAATGGGCTCCTGGAATACACTTCTCCCATTTGCTCATCCAGCCAGCCATCACACTAGGAACTGGTGCATTTGCAACAATTGGGTTAGATTTTTTTATTGATTTATGTATAGTTGTGTTGATTTTTTTATTGATCAACAAGTATTTTCTGCTTTATACTGTTACTTTCCTGACTTGTTTTGTTGGCCAAATCATTTTGCTGCATGAAGCAAGGACAAAACGGTGCTGCCTCCCGTTCTATGTTCAAGAACCAACTGGACTGGTAGTCGAGTCTTGTTTGCATACTGGCAACCAGATCCAATCTGACCTTGGAAGCTAAGCAGGGCTCAATGGTGGCACTAGATGTATGTGGAGATACTGAACTGCACCAGGTGACACCATTGGGAGAAGGGGTAACACCAGCCTTAATGATGCCACAGTCATGGTCAGCCCTGGTTAGTACTTGGATAGGAGACTGCCAATGAATACCCAGTGCTATAAGGATGCAGGCATCTGATAATGTTGCCCTTTGTGTTTTTGTTGTGTTCTTCTGGTGCATTTTGGGATGCAATTTTGCACCGCATTTCCCTGTGTCTGATAATGTCCCCAGTTTACACCAATGGACGTAAATTGAAAACAAAAGGGGAAAGGAGGAGGAGCAGGAGTGAGAAATTAGGAGATTTTAAAAGCAGCTGAAAATGTGAGATGAAAGAGAATTAATCAGGTCTGTCCCTGCATCGGAACATACTGAGGTCTGTCTATTAAATAATGAGACTGTGTTTCTGCCTTTCAGACAAATCAGGGAGAACTGATTGTGAACACTCAAGTGGTGACCTTGAACATGTCTGAACCTGCATGAAAAACAGTAACACTCTTGGCCATTCAGTTAATTGTCAGTTGTCATTTAAATCAGCTGTGTTGTCTGTTGTGTGCCAGAAAAATTTGAGTTTGAGTTTGAGATTTACTGACAGTGTGGTAACCCACATGTTTGGTTAAAGGGAAAGAACAAAGCTTAGATGATTTATGTACAGAATTCTCAAACTCAAACAGTTTTCTAAAATGTTTCAAAAACTACCATTTTTAAAAAAATTGAAATAAGTTAAATAAAATGTTCAATAGTCGATTAAGAAGCAACTATCTCTTGCAAAGGAGGGGGTTTTTGGAAGAAATCCTGAAGCAAAAGAAAAAAAACACTTTTTAACGTAAGTAGAGGCTTCCCTCCTCATAGGCAAGAAGCAGATGCTAGGGAGAAAAATTCAAACAAGTTATGGCTTCTGAAAAAGTTGAGCTCATAGTCAAAACAACACCTATCTTGTAGCAAACAAATAAATAAGAATTCCTGGCTAACAGGACACTAGCATTCTCTCCTGTCCCTTTCCCAGGTATAAGGTTATGTTTTGGCCACATTGATTCAAGTCACTGTGTGCACACTTAAGTAAACAGCCTGAATAAATAAAATTAAGCCAATCCATAGAATTGAGCTGTAAATCAATAAGCATAACCAGTGCACATGAATGTAATTGAGTCTGAGAGTTTGGGTATCCAATTATAATTAGTCAGTTGTGCCTTTGTATTCATTAACAAAAACAATTACTCATGATAAGCCAAAATGTATAGACTTTTTTCCAACAAGAAAGTAGCCGGCAAGTTTCTATCTTCATTTCACATTTTTCATCCACTTCTTAAACATGTGCTAAAATTTTGATTAGCAATTCAATTATCTGGACCCATTTCAGTCCAGTTTCAGGCCAAGCTACAGCACTAACATGGCCTTATTCATTCTGACAACTTACTGCAGGTGAAATAGCAATAGCGATAGCACCTGCATTTCTATACCGCTTTATAGTTCTAAGCAATCTCTAAGTGGTTTATAATGTGTTAGCTAATTGCCCCCAACAAGCTGGGTACTCATTTTACCGACCTGGGAAGGATGGAAGGCTGGTCAACCTGGAGCCCTGAAGAATCGAACTCACAAAGTTGTGGCTGCAGTACCAGCATTTAACCACTGTACCACTTATCTTCCTGTTGATCTTCTTGGATCTCTCAGTGACTTTTGATACCAATGATCATGGTATCTTACTGCACCAGCTTCATCAGGTGGCAGTAGGGGGCACTGTGTTACAGGGGTAGTTCCAGACAATAGCATTGGGAGATTCCTCTTCAGCCAAATGGCCCCTGACCTGTGGGCTGCCACAGGATTCTATCTTGTCTCCCATGCCATTTAATATCTATGCAAAGCTGCCATAACAGGGTTTGAGATAGGTTGCCATCAGAGTGCTCATGACACCCAGCTCTACTTTTTGTAATCAGAGTCAGCTGAGGCTATGCAGGTGCTGGACCAGTGCCTGCATGCTCTAATGGTCTGGATGAGGGCCAAAAAAACTGAAATTGAATGCCCATAAGTTGCAGGCTCTGTGGACTGGTGGTAGAATTGGGTAAACAATTGCACTCTCTAGTTGCACTCTCCCTAAAGAAACAGGTGCATAGCTTGGAAGTATCCCTAGATCCATCTCTGTCACTGGAGGCCCAAGTGAACTCCATGGCTTGGAATGCTGGCTGCCAGCTCTGACTTGTGCACTAGCTATGGCCTTCCTTGGACATGGATCACTTAGTCATAACAGTCCTGTTCTGCTAGTGGAGCCCTGGTCCATGTCTTGGTAGTGGGAACAATCCATCACACAGTGATACGGAAAAGGGTCTTCTCTGCTGTGGTGCCCCATTTATGAAACACCCTCCCCTTGGAGACCTGATTGGTGCCAATGTTGTTCTCTTTTAGGTGCCAAGTTAAAATGTGGCTTCTTAGAAAAGCCTTTAGGGCTTACTTTTATTACTTTTTAAAGGCTACATGTACAGGGTTTTAACTGCTTTAGCGTTTTCTGCAGTTTCATCTTGGTGATTTATTTAATATTTTATATTATTTAGACTATTCTGTTTTTATTTGAAATTGATTTTAACTGTTTATATTGTTTTAATTGTTTGCTGCCCTGAGGTCTCACAGCAGAGGACAGGATAGAAATAGTTTAATAAAATATATAAATAAATAAAATTTAGTAGCATCCATGTATACTTTTAAGAACACAGAATTAAAGTCAGAAGCCTAGTGATGGCTACAACATCTTTGCTGGAGCTTTTTTTTTTTTTTTAATCCCATTACATTTGTTTGATCCCTACTAACATCAATTTGACTAAGAATTCATTAGGATGATTTCTAAAGGGAAAGTCGATTTACACATTTTTCATGAAATGTGGTTTTATCCTTCAATCACATAATGAGATGTTCACAGAAGATGCAACCAGATTATAGGAAGTATCAAATACACATATTCTGATGTTTGCTCTCAATACGTTAACTAATGAACCCAAACACAGACTGCAGGGCATGCGGTGGGTGGGGGACCAAAGAGTGAATTTTACTATATACTGACCAGCTTTATCTGTCCCTTGGCCACTCTTGGGCTACAATACTATACACTAGAGGTGCTCACAGTTTAGTTGGTCAAGGGCCTCTTTTGATGTGGGATAAGCAATCAGAGGCTGCATGTCTGGAGAAATATGTCTGGTGCCAAGAGGAGAAAGACCAGAATAAAATGGAAGTGACAAAGATCAAATGGGGCAGGGTGGAGGAATAATTTAATTTATTTCTGCTTACCCAAATCACTTTTAAAATAAGACACTTTAATTTTCCTTTACATTCCTTTTCACCCTCTGTTTATGGCAGAACTCTTTTTCTCCATTATAATCCCTTCCCTCTTCCCATTCCTCCCTCTCCTCCTCCAACAAGGAAACTTTTTACTCATTTTTGAAACATCACAAACACCATCTCTCCCATCTGCCATAGATAACTCCTTAAGTCCAACTCCTAGAAATCCTCTAGCAAGCACTCTGGCCTCCCCAGCCAGATACTATTAAGTTCAGAATCCCCTGAGAGCAGCTGCCAGAGCAGCTTCTAGCAGATGTGCTGTAGCTTCAGCACTTAGAGAACTGGAAGTATAGAGCCAGAGCTGAACAGGAGTGGTCTTAGTGCTGGAGGAAGGGGGGCAAAAGCAGTGACAGCTACAATTATTCTAAACAGGGGGCAAGGATGAGGGAGAGGAAAAAGGAGTGGTGAGTGATCTAAATGGGTGAGGAATGGAGGCAAAGGTAGCTATAGGGAGAGGGAAAAGAAGCAAAAGCATTAACAGTGATGACAGCAGTGACATGGGAACTGATTTAAATAAGGGAGAAAATTGCAGGCACTAGCAGGGGGGATATAGATTTAGACTACAGAAGGGAAAAACCAGATTTGGATTGTGTTCTTTGCACTTTTGAGCAAAAGAGAGTTTTTAAAAATAGCTGTTAGCTACAACTTCAAGGAATCCTTGGTTCAGCCCTGAGTTGCTGGCTTAGGCCTTCCACTAGAGTAGATAGCAGAGAGAGTGTGTCCTTGTACAGTTAAACCAGGCCTTGTGTTCAGGAGACAGATAGGTTTATGCTTTGCTACAGTATGTGACATGCTCTCTTGGGCCTAGGGAGGAGAGAGGGAAAGCTGGTAGGTGTTAAGCACACTACAATTTAATTCTCACTGGAATCAGTGGGAGTCAGTGGACCAATAATGGGAGCCAATGATGCTGATAGGCTGTACAGGTACAAAGACACATGCAAGCAAATGTTTAAGGGTAATTCCAGATGTATTGCGTATTTTATTGATTGTGTACTCATCCTGCCTCGTTTGAGAAATTTTATACGCTATCCTCATGCTTTTGTCTTCCACTTGTAACTCCCTTGTGTTTTTCCATCACTTACCTTTCTTTTAGTTTTCTTTTCAGAAAAAAGAATCTATTGCAGGGAAAACATGAGAGAGTTACACAATGACTTTGGATTTGTTACCCTAGAATCAATCCTTCGGAAAGCACTGTAATTCTCCTCCACTCCATTCTATTCCTCCACATACCACAGTCTGGCTATAAACTGGGCAGCTAAAAATGTAAGAAGGCTTCTGGAGATATGGCAGCTAGAAAAGTAGAAGAACAAAAAGAAAGTAAATATGATTTGAATACAAGGATGTCTCTCTGTGGCAACTGGTGATTTTTAAAAAAAAAAAGGTGACAGATGCATCATGTCATTCTAATTCCTTTCAAAAATTATCAGGTAATATCACCATTAGCATCATCATGTTCAGAAGAAGGTTTACAACAAGCTGTAGTAGTGCTACAATATCTGAGTCACAGGTTTGCTTTCCAAATATACAAGCTTATAGAAAGACTAATAGAAAATTCATGAATCATATTGAATCACCATTCAAAAATAAACATTTAAAGTGATTTGGTCTATTTATAAAATCTTTGCATTTGCTTTGGTTTGGGGCATTGTCAGACTTGTCTTCAGGCTGGATGTTACATTAAACAAAAAGAATCCCAAAAGTGTGTGATTTGGGGTCATGGTAGAAAAGTCCCTGGGCTCTGACTTAATTTTTAAAATGTGATTTTAGAATTAAAATAGAAACTTTTTTTCTATGACTCATGTGATGGTATGTATAGAATGGGACTCTGGAGAGGGAGTCCATGTTACAAGTTTATACTGGATGAAATAAACAAACTCCAGCTCTGTTTGTCTCTCAATACTTTTCCTTTCAAGCCCATCATAAGTGCAGTAATGAAGGGATCTTCCAGACTGGTGATTTGTACTAGTTTGTTCTAAGGCTTTAAAAATTTTGGTGAAAGCTCCCTCACAGCTGCTGTTTTTTCATTTCCCCCTTCTATCCTTTTCACTTTCCCATCAGTCCTTCTCTCAGGTGGAAGACATGAAGGGTGGGAGGTCACACTTTTTTTTTCCAATCCAGCACTGTTCCTGTTCCTGTGGGGATGACATTCCTTTTTAAAAATAATTTTAGAAGCAAATTCCAAGCAAATTGCTAAACTGTTTTATAAACAAAGGCCCTGTCTACACGATGAAAAATGACACATATTTATTCGAAAAATCGGTGATCTGCACAGATGGCCATTTGAATAAATACATGTCATTCAGAGGGTGGGCTGAAAAACTTACCCTTTAGTCCATGTGCAGTGGATCTGGCTCTTCATCCGGATCTCAGAGATTTATCCGGACAGCTATTCAAATGGCTGGCAGTCTGTACACTCCTGTTCGCACAGATATGAACAGGAGTACAACCTGATTGACTGGCCGAGCACAGGGGGAGGGCTTGCAAAGGGGGGGATCAGAAGCAGCAGCCATTTTTTTTTACAGGTATGAGAGTAGAAGAGTGCACTGCTGCTTTTTTCCCAAGCCCTGCAGCCTCTTGTACCTTCAAAAAAGCCCTTTGGGGGACCCTCAGCCAGTGGTCTTTGCTCCCCCGAGGGCTTCCAGGTCCTGGTTAGTTTCCCTTCTCTCCCCTGGCTTCATCAGCATTGCCTCCACTCCTTTCATGGGGCTGCCCTCCTGAATGCAGGTCCCAGCCTGGACAGGCTGGTGATATGGCTGCTGGAGGAGGAGGAAGGACAAAGCACCTGACAGCTCCGGACCAGTCAGTCCCTCCTACTCCTCCATCTGCCCAAGGCTTTCCTTTCCATAGAGCAGTGTTTACATCCAAGCTGGTGCCGAAAACACACCATGGATTGGGAAGAGGGACAGGGAGGGGGATGGAGCCAGGGCCAGGGTGGTCATCGGGGAGTGTGTGTGTGTGCATGTGCGTGTTTTAAAACAACTGCCAGGGGAGGTAGTGGACAGCAACAGCAGAGGTGGGACAGGGAGGGGGTTGGAGCCAGGGCCAGGGTGGCCGTTGGAGTGGGGGGGAAGGTAGAAGCAAACACAAGCCGCCACATACTTGATAGCTGGGCTAGGGGTCATGCGGAGTTTGGGGGGGACAAAAAAACTGTGTAGGCAGTTGGCATCTATGCGAATGCCTGCCTTTTCAGATCTGTCCAGATTTTTCCCCCTCGTATAGACAGGACCTAAGTGAATGAAAGGCTCCCTCCCCACAACACACTTCTTTCCCCTGTGACATATCCCACTCCTCTCCCAGCTAACCTTTTATTGCATGATAGAGGTGAAAGGGGATAAACTTGCATGTCCTTTTGCAACTAGCCTGACCTTCACTACGGCTGTATGGGCCCAATGGGCTCCAGCCATGCATGGAAAGGGTTTTGTGCACATGAAGTTGCAGCAGTGGTGGCATTCTAGAACCTTTTCAAACACATCATCAAGGGAGGAAGGCAAATATGCCAGTTCCAAGATTTCTAAACATCGAGAACATCTGAGCTTGTTTTCAACATAATGAGACATCAAAAAGTCTGGGGATTTTCTTATACGTAGGAAATGTCCGAATAAATAAATAAATAAATAAATTTATAGGGATCTCTGAGATAATTAATAGGGTATGGGGCTGAAATTTCAGTTAAAGGCTTCAGTGTTTGACTGGTTGTCCTAGTTATGCGTCACTGGATAGAGGAAAGAAGTCCTTAATTTCTGGGGTTTTATGCAGGCTCAGCCAAACTGATCACCAACAATGGTCCGCCCTGGCCTCACATCAGGAGGCATGGAGACGCACTATCCACAATGCTGCAGCCTTATATGACAACTCACGCCAAACAAGTCTTGAAGAGAAATGACAACGCAGAAAGAATCACAACCCTGAAACACCTGCAACCGGACTTGTTTATCCCGGATTGGCCTTTTTAGTCATCAGTGCACTTGCAGAAAGCGCGAGATGAGTCCTTCCTGAATCTTCGTTTGTGAAGAAAAGCCAGAGAGAGAGAGAGAGGAAGGACAATGCATCTTGAAAGGAGAATCTACTGTATGTGATGGATTAAAGATGGGCCCAAGACATTAGTAAAGTTTCCTTCCAGTTTCTGACATCATTGTAGATGTTAGTTAGCTGGGTGAGGTCAGGACATGACAAATGGCTTTGTGCCAATCCAGAGCTACTGCCTACTTTGGACAGACAGCACAGATTATATGCTAGGAGACTTGCTCACATAATACATTTCCATGAGGGCCAACATAGATCTAGAGTTGTTATGCTTATCTACACCCACTGAGTTAACCTGGGGGGAGCCCAGAATATTTTGGTCTGGAGCTGCCCCAGTCCCCACCGCCCACTACCAGAGCACTCCACACTGAGAAGCTGTGCTGACGTACATCCTGCTGTATCACCTGGGGCCGGCACTAGTGCTAGCATGTGTCACATTCCTTAAGGCCAGAAATGAAGTGCCCAGCATTAATCACATGCTGGGGACCATGTTGTGACCTCAGAGGATGCAATGTGTGCCAGCGGCGGCAGTGCCAGACAATATAGCAGGACAAATGTGAGGACAGCTGCCTGTTCTCAGCATGGAGTGGTCTGGATTTTCTTGTAAGAGCCAAAGTAAATCATGAGGTTTTAAAAAAATGTTTTAAGGGGGGGGGTTATACCATTTGGGGGACTGAACTGGCCAAATGTCATGAGGACAGTTCAGTCCAGATTTGGAGTTTTGTTTCCAGCATCGTCTGGACAGATCGTCCCCAGGATGGCCCCAAAATGTTTTATTAGGCTCATGTAGACAAGCCCACCATGTGGATAAAGATCCTACAGTGTTTCAGCTCCTCCAGGGCAGGAAACACTGTCAAACTGCTGGTTGCATATAAGACACAAAACCTCTATGAGCCTTGATCCAAGAAATTCAAACTTGATAATACTAGCCACACAAAAACCAGGGCCCAAAGGAGGGCTTTCCTGTCAGTTTTGGAGACTAGCATGCCAGGCTTGAGTCTCTAATTCTGATCAGGAGAGAGTTTGCAGTGGTGTCACAGGCCAGACAAAGGAGGGAAACAGAGACAGTATTGCCCACATAGAAATGGCCAGTACACAAAACCACCAGCAATGAGAGCTGGACCTCTGTACATCTCTGAGAGGTCTAGTTTTTATAAGGCATGTCCAACCTTTCTTCAAAGCATCTGCAGAGGTTCAGTTTCAGTCATGGAAATTCAGTAAGGATAGACCCTTGCAAAGTATTGCAATAATGTCATAGAATCATAGAAACATAGAGTTGGAAGAGACTACAACGGTCATCTAGTCCAACCCTTGCCCTGCAATCAAAGCATTCCTGACAGATGGCTGTCCAGCCTCTGTTTAAAACCTCCAAAAGGAAGACTCCACCACACTCTGAGGCAGTGCATTCCATTGCTGAACAGCTCTTACTGTCAGAAAGTTCTTTCTATTGTTTAGGGGGAATCTCTTTTCCTGTAGTTTTAATCATTGCACCAGGTCCTAGTCTCTGAAGCAGCAGAAAACAAGCTTGCTCCATCTTCAATATGACATCCCTTCAAATATGTAAACATTGCTATCATGTCATCTGTTAACCTTCTCTTCTCCAGGCTAAACACACTCAGCTCCCTAAGCCACTCCTCCTAGGGCATAGCTTCCAGAACTCCCACCATTTTGGCCACCCTCCTTTGGACACGTTCCAGCTTGTCAATATCCTTCTTGAATTGTGGTGCCCAGAACTGGAGACAGTATTCCAGGTGAGGTCGACAAAGGCCTTGTTGACCAACTATGGCCAGGTGCTCAGATTCAACTCTGCCAGCCGTGGCAAAAGGAGAGAGAACAGCATGACATAGGTCGGGATCTCCTGGACAAGGAACCCAGGTAGACAATGCAAAGATCCCTTGTCCATAGTCCATGCAGAACTTGACCCAGATTTGCTCCATTATCACAGCTATATTCTCTGGACACCAAGCAGATTACCTTTCTCTTGGTTGAAGGAGTAGCTGGCATTTCAAGCAGTAGAGAAGTATGACAAAAGTGCTGGAAACAAAGGACTTGGCCAAGACCACTGAAGCCTGGCTCTTTTGTAAGGATTACTGAGATAATTTTTGTGAATGCTTTCTGAACACATAATATAATATTAATAGTGTGCATAGCTGTTTTAGAAGATAGCAAGGTTCATGTCATCATAAGCAAAATGAGCTTAAGCAGGTAGGGAGAATGTAAAAATATGGAAGTGATTGTAATTCTCCTTGGTTTTGTTAGGTTAAACCATAATCTCCAGTGCTTTCTGTGTTGAAATAAGAAAGTTGTTTCCAGCTGAGGATGATTCAAGCACTACAATGCAGTCAAAGGGCATATGGATTTCTCCATATTCAGAGGTTAAAATAGGGGGGAAATCATTTTTCACCCCAGTGAAAATCCCTTATTTATATTCCCTCTGATTAAATATCTTTAGGCTATAGAAAAATGCATCATTAAGGAGATGGAGCAAACAGAAAAATGGTCCAACAAAACTGTGAAGAGAAGCTTAGTATAGTGTATATAGAGTCTTCATGTCTCTATTAAGTTATATCCCAGAAACTGATTAAATTTGATTTTAGCAAGTTGCTGCCTCCTCCTCCTCCTCCTCCTCCTCTTCCTCTTCCTCTGTCAAATAAACATGTACATAAGGGAAGGGCAATATTTTCATATCTTCAGTATATACAGTATTTTTCCAGATTTGTAACAACAGTGCTTGTTATAAATGCATAGATCTATCAGTGGTTCAGTATACATACAGAAGGGATGTGAAAAGTATCTGGGGCCTTCCAGATACTGAACTGCAGCTCCCAGTGTTCTTCACAATGTGATGGATAGGTCTGCTGGGAGCTGCAGATCAACCTAATCTAGAGGGCCACATCATTCCCACCCTCAGGTATGGGATAGGTGCAATTAATTCTTGCAATATAATAATCATTGGAGTGCCTAAAACAGGCTAACAAGGCATAAAATACTCAAAAAGGCATCAAACTAGTGGCACTGAAGTCAATAGTCATTCTTGGGATGGAAATGAGGCTGTCATACTTTAGGCAAATCGTGAGAAGACACAGTTCATTAGAAAAGTCAATAATGCTGGGAAATATTGAAGACAGTAGGAAAAGAGGAAGACTACAGAGCAGATTGACTGACTCAGGGCTTGTCTACATTCATGATTTTTTTTTCTTCACATCACATTTTTCTGGCCCACAGTTGACCCCATTAATGTCATACACATTGAGGTAAGATTGGCATAACCCAGCTCATATTTTCCTCTGGCAAACTCATTTTAGTGCAAGAAGGCATTCCATATCTCCAGTCCTTCACATTATATTCGGCCATGTGACTGTGTCCACTCCATTTTTTTTCTTCCCATCATGGATGCAAATATATGTATATCCACATTAAGTGTAAGGAGCCAATCACCTTTCTTGTCCTACACCATCTGCACTCTCATAAGGATGGCAGGTGACTGCCTGACCCAGGTCATTGCCCACCATCCTGTTCCACCCACCCACCAACCAATCACCCTGGCTCCACAGCAATGCTCCTTGGAGGCCCAGCCACACAAATGATCATCTGGATTTTCCAGGGAAGTGCAGAGTAAAAGGCAACTTTTTAAAAATCAGATTAAAGCCCTCAGGCATCAAAAGGAACTGCATTCCAAAGTAAATTGTCACGCATGTTGTGTGCCTTGCTTGCAGTGACTACGAGGTGAGTACGATTTTTTTCAGCAGTGTAGACAAGGTCTTAACCAAGGAAGCCACAGCCATGAGTTTACAAGATCTTATCAGAGCTTATAATAACATGATCTCTTAAGCTTGTAAAATGTGGGCTGGAGAAGTTAACTGTTAAATGGATTTGTAACTGGTTGACCAACCAAACCCAAAGGGTGCTCAGCAGTGGCTCCTCTTCGTCTTGGAAAGATGTGACCAGTGGGGTGCCACAGGGTTCGGTCCTGGGCCCAGTGCTAGTCAACATCTTTATCAATGACTTGGATGAGGGAATAGAGGGCATACTTATCAAATTTGCAGATAACACCAAATTAGGAGGAGTAGCTAATACCCTAGAGGACAGGATCAAAATTCAAAATGACCTGGATAGACTAGAGAGCTGGGCCAAAGCTAACAAAATGAAATTCACTACAGAGAAAGGTAAGGTACTGCACTTAGGGCAGAAAAACAAAATGCATAGATACAGGATGGGGGAAACCTGGCTGAATGAGACTACGTGCGAAAGGGATCTAGGAGTCTTAGTAGACCACAAGTTGAACATGAGTCAACAGTGTGAGGCGGCAGCTAAAAAGGCCAATGCGATTTTGGGCTGCATCAATAGAAGTATAGTGTCTAGATCAAGGGAAATAATAGTGCCGCTCTATTCTGCCTTGGTCAGGCCTCACCTAGAATATTGTGTCCTGTTCTGGGCACCACAATTCAAAAAGGATATTGACAAATTGGAGCGTGTCCAGAGGAGGGTGACTAAAATGATGAAAGGTCTGGAAACCATGCCTTATGAGGAAAGACTTAGGGAACTGGGTATGTTTAGCCTGGAAAAAAGATGGTTAAGGGGTAATATGATAGCCTTGTTTAAGTATTTGTAGGGGTGTCACATTGAGGATGGAGCAAGCTTGTTTTCTGCTGCTCCAGAGACTAGAACACAGAGCAATGGATACAAGCTCCAGGAACAGAGATTCCACCTCAACATTAAGAGGAACTTTCTGACAGTAAGAGCTGTTCAGCAGTGGAACACACTCCCTCGGAGCGTGGTGGGGTCTCCTTCCTTGGAGGTCTTTAAACAGAGGCTGGATGGCCATCTGTCAGGGATGCTTTGATCATGTTTTCCTGCATGGCAGGGGGTTGGACTAGATGGCCCTTGTGGTCTCTTCCAACTCTACAATTCTATGATTCTATGATTCTAAGGTGTTAAGTTCATGGAGAGAATGGCTGGGGAATAGAAGTAAACCATGCCCAGACCACAGTTAGCCATAGCTCAGGTGGAAGAAAAGACTAGTTGAAAAAAATGTGCAGAAGTATGCTAAACTCTAATAAAAGCAGTAACAAGCCAGGGCCAGAATCAGGTCATGACAAGGTGTGAAATTGTGAAACAGAAAGCTCTGACATGTACCAGAACTATTGGACAGTCTTAAGGAGCCCTGAGTCTACTATTATCTAGTATATAACTATACCTGGTGTTTATATCTGTTCTTTTACAGCCTAAAGACATTTCTTAGCTCATTTTTCCATGTTGTGTCACGCATATGGGAACGAGGGGCTGGAAACATGTGCAAAATTAATCTCCCTTGAAAACTGTAGTGTGGGTGGAGGAATAAGGGAGGTGGGAGAGACAGCAAGAACAGTGAAACTCTTGGCTAGTACTGAATCCATCTTTCCACTGTGATCTCTCCCAAATGCTGCTTTGCACTACAAAGTTTTCTGATCACAGGTCATTACAAAGATATGGTTTCCCAAGCCAGTAAATATGTTTTCCTGACTCCCTGTTGAGTTTTCTTTCTGGTTTGCACTTTTTGTATTTCGCCAACTTTTATTAAATACATATGTTTATGATAAAGAATACATATCAAGGGTAAAATATAAATGGAGAATATGAGCTACAATGAAACCTGTGTAGGGAATCCGGGAATAATGAGGCTAACAATTTAATAAAATTGTCTAGTCTAAATACACAAGTGGAAACCTGGTAAAAAGCATACATTTGAGAAGCAGAATAATCCCATCAGGTTTGCTTGTCAACCATAGGTTCTGAAAGGATCTCATTGTGGGCAAAAATGAATGGACACAGCCATGAATCAACTTACCAGCTAGTATAGGGATGATATGATAGACAGGTCTCCACAATCTGGCGATCACCAAGCAGAACTTAACACCAGGATGATGCTTCTCATTGACATTTCTCACTTCCTTCACCAGCACCATGTCTGAAGCTGGAACAGCCAGCAGGAACACACAGAGCAAAGGCTACAGTGGGGTGTGTTGCAACTGTATATAGGATTCTTACACTGGGAGTTAATCCATAATATTCCTGTTACTCCTAAATCTTCTGCAATCATGGAATTGGAAGGTACCTCAATGGCCATCTAGTCCAACCTCCTGCCAATGCAGAAATCGATACCATCCCTGAGAGGCAGGCATCCAGCCTTAATTTCAAAAGCTGTTGTGTGCCCTCACATCATTTCTCGGTTATGGCAAGCTATTACAGGATTTTCTTGGCAAGATTTGATCAGAGACGGTTTGCCTTTGCCTTCCTCAGAGGCTAAGAGAGTGTGACTTTCCAAAGACCACCCAGTGAGCTTCTAGGGCTGATCTTTTAAAAAAACTTCAGAAAAAGGCATGAAGGCTTTTCCTGCATAGTTTTTGGAGGTTTTGCCCCCCTCTTTCCAAATATGTTGGATTGATGTGGGATCTCATTAAGACAAATTGTATTCTCATCTACAGTAGGACCCCCATATCCGCTGGGGATTGGTTCTGGTGGGGCCATGGATACCGAAAACCGTGGATAATAGTGAATGCCATTGAAAATAATGGGACTTCTGGTTTAAAATACCACAGAATTGCCTTGGGGGACCTAGAAAATGGCCAGAGAGGACACATTTTCTAGGAAGACTCTATGGTAGGTGTGCTGTCTTATGTCCCATGGATAATTGAATCAGTGGATACAGGGGTCCTATTGTAATTCTATGAGGTGTATTTTTATCATATAGACAAGCCCCGTATTCCCTTTCATACACCTATCTGTCTTCTGACATTGATTTTTCTTGTGTTCCTTGTGAAAATACATTTTGCAGCTATTCCATCTTTAACATGTTAAGGGGGTGTTAAAAAAGATTGGGAAAGCAGTGGGAAAACGTGAAGGTTAGAAATGAAAGATGACAATAACCGAACACCCCTAACCCCCTCCCAAAATGAAGCAGCTTTATTATAGGACAGAATACTCATCCAGAAGTATCCCTGTTATTCTCCCACACCCCTTTCTCCCTCTCTCTCTAATCTGGTTCTCTTGCTTTTTCTAGGCCAGTTGTAGTGTAGTTATCAATCTCATTGCTTCTATTATTTTCTTCCTATTATTCTTTTCTGCCAGCAGTGGCATGCTTTCTTCCTATTCTCTCCCTCTCACATGTCTTTTTATCTCGGCTTTGCTGAATTTTAAGCCTTTGGGGACCATTGTGATTCTTCATATATTGTAAAGTGTTTAGTAATACACATTCAGTATTCTGGAAATAATAAAGGATGAAAATGATGATGAAAGACATTATACATGAGAAATGTGTCCAAGGCAAGGCTGGGAGCATTGTTAGATGCCTATCTGTCAGGAAGGCTTTCCAAAAAGGAGACAATGCAGCAATCCTAGCAGGAGTGACTGACAGTCTTTGCTGTGTCTGGTAGAAACATTAAGGGCTTATCTAAATGGACAATTTACCCTGTCTTGCAACCATCTTGGAGTCCTGCAGTCCAGAAAACATGGGGCTTTTGCCCCATTTTTACCCAGGCAGTCCTCATGACCCCCAGGGCAAAGATGGGGCCAAGACAGGGTGGTGATGAGGTAAGCTCTGTTACACCATTTAAAAAGAATACCTAGTAAAATCTCTCTCTCTCTCTCTCTCTCTGGCTTTTCTTCGCAAACGAAGATTCAGGAAGGACACATCCCGCGCTTTCTGCAAGCGCACTGATAACTAAAAAGGCCAATCCGAGATAAACAAGTCCGGTTGCAAAAAGCACAGCAGAAGGTCTCCTTGGGTGATGTTTCTGGGTTGTGATTCTTTCTGCGTTGTCGTTTCTCTTCAAGACTTGTTCGCCGTGAGTTCTCAAATAAGGCTGCAGCATTGTGGATAGTGCTTCTCCATGCCTCCCGATGTGAGGCCAGGGCGGACCACTGTTGGTGATCAATTTGGCCGAGCCTGAGATGTTGTTTCAGGGAGTCTTTGTATCGCTTTTTTGGAGCACCCCTCTTACGCTGACCCACAGCGAGTTCACCGTAGAGTAGTATTTTTGGGAGTTCACCGTAGAGTAGTATTTTTGGTCCTCCATCCTAGAAACGTGCCCTGCCCAGCACAGCTGTGTTCTCAATATCATGGCCTCAATACTGGTGATCCCTGCTTGCTCAAGGACAGCAAGATTTGTCACATATTCAGTCCAGTGTATATTTAGGATTGTGCATAGACAGCGCTGATTAAAGCGCTCGAGGAGTCGTAGGTGGTGGCGATAGGTGACCCATGTTTCAGATCCATAAAGGAGGATAGACAGTACAATGGCTCTATACACACTGATTTTTGTGCTTTGCCTCAGGTGTTTATTGCTCTAGACTCTTTTGTAAAGTCTTCCAAATGCGCTATATGCCTTTGCTAATCTGTGATCGATCTCTTTGTCAATCTTGCCATCTGAGGAGATGATGCTTCCCAGGTAGGTGAACTGCTGAATGGACTTAAGCACAGATTTGCCGACGGCAATGTGGGGATGGTGGTGTTCGTCCTGTGGTGCAGGCTGGTAAAGAACTTCTGTTTTCTTCAGGTTGACTTCTAGCCCAAACAGTTCTGCAGCTGTTGCAAAGCAGGATGTTAGGTGCTGCAGAGCTGCTTCTGTGTGGGCCACAAGGGCAGCATCATCGGCGAAGAGCAGCTCATGGACTAGATAGTTTAGAGTCTTAGTGTGAGCCCTCCGGCGGCTTAAGTTAAACAAGCTACCATCAGTACGGTAACGTATATAGATGCCGTCGTCTTCTTCAAGCTCTCCCACCAAAATAAACAGATTGGGCCTTGGGTGACCTCAGGTGCCCAGACTGCCACACTGACCCGTCACTGCAGCTACCATCTACCATCACTCTTCTGAAGCCAGGAAGCAGGCCCACAAAATGTGACCAGGCTGGTCACATGCAGCAGGCCTTGCTCACATGCTGCAACCTGGCTTCCTGGCTTCGGAGAGTGGGATGTGGGCGGCAGCAGCTGCAGAGACCAGCTGGTGTCTGGACTTCATCCCATTCCAAGCAGGAACAGGAGAGGAATAGGTCAGATCCTCAGGCAGAATATGTTGGTGGGGATCCTGCATGTTCTAGCCCATGTGGATGAACCCTGAGGCTGTAATCCTTACCTAAGAGTAAGCCTGGTTGAACTCAGTGGAACTTACTTCTCAGAAGACGTGCATAGCACTGCACAATTAGGGATACTTGTGGAAACAGCTTGATCACATTAGATTAGTAGGGTGACTGCCAGTCTAAGAACGCCATAATTAAACTAAGAGGGAATTCTATTTATTGTAGACTCATATAGGTTCAACTGATTCAATGGGTCTACTTTAGTTGGGACTGATGATTGGGTTTAGGTTCAGATCTTCATCTGAAGACCTTTTCCCAGTACCCCTATCAAATCAAGTGCAATGGGTGACAAGTAGGGGACAGATCCTTTTCCCTGGTGGCTCCCTCATTATGGACTACCCTCTCAGAGTGACCTCATTAGCATATATATTGTGTTCTTGTCAGCAACAGACTTCCCTCCCCCAGCTTTTCAATCTTCATTTTTAAAACAGTTACACATTTAATGTATAGTTTATTGAAATTTTAAGGTCTGTATAATTTTCAGTTCTGTTTTGAGTTTGCTAAATTGATTGTATCCTCTACTGCTGGTTTTATGTTATGTTAGATTTTATAATTATAGTTCTGTGGTTCTATAGATTCAATATAGGGAGAGATTTACTGTTTACTTACTTTGAAGTGTTTTTTCACCCTGCAGAGCAATGTTCCATTACATTAACAATGTAAATCATATACGTATCTACTCAAAAGTAAGTCCAAGTGGGTTTAGTTGGATTTACTGCTAGGTAAATGTATATCGGATTGTAGCCTGAGACAATCTAAAAGGCCACTGGAATGCAGATATTTCTCTGTGAGCCTTACTGCACTCCAAAGAAAAGTGGCAAAACAGCAGGACTGTTCTGTCTTTCCTGCTGCCTTATTGCATGATGTTGGCATTCTTTAGTTCCGGTCCCATGGGGGATCAAGGTAAAATCACATCTTTTTGATAACCAGAAAAAAAAAACTGTTTTCAAAAAGACATGGTTTAACCTTGGTCCCCCAGAGGACCAGAACAAAAGAATGCCGGAAGAACACCGATGCCATGCAGCAAAGCAGCAGGAACAATGGAATATTCCTGCTGCTTTGCAGCTTTTCTTTGGAGTGCAGTGAGACTCACAGTTATGCTTTTCCCCCCTCAAGAATATCTTTAACACATTTCATTTCATTTACTTCATGAAACTAAAAGTATTGTACATTATTTTCCCCATTTTCCATCAACCCAGCCAGCCTCACTTTTTATCCTAACTATGTGAAATAGGTTAGGCTGAAAGTGTTTTGTTATGGGGAAACTGTGATTTGACCTGCTCTACAATGTGCATTGGGCAGAGGAAGGGCTTGTCTACACTGGCCAGAACACTCTGCATTCCGGCCAAAGTATTCTGATCCCAGAACTGGTCCAGATCCCCCCCCCCACCATTACCACGATGAGATGGGCAGAAGTCCACATGCACATGTCAGCCGGTTTAGGCATGTGCCTCCACTGCTGTCATGCGTCTCACCCTCTGAAGCCAGGAAGGAAGCTCTCAGCATGTGATCAAGGCTGGTCACATGCAGAACAGTTTGATCACATGCTGGGACCTCCATCCAGGCTTCAGAGGAATAGCAACAGCAACAGTGGAGGCATCTAGAAATACAGCTCGGCATGTGGGTACAGACTCCTGCATTCCCACACCAGACCCATCCAGGTTTTTCCACATCAGGAGAGTTTTACTGGGGTTGTTTTGAAATGTTTTTAAAGGGTTTACCCCAGCTTCCCCCTGGCTACACCTTGGACATCATCATGATTGACCAGAGGCAGATCTGGGCAAGAGCCGTGAGTCATTTGGACTGCAGGCCTCCAACATGGGGAGGGGGGAGCTGGGGTAAATTGCCCTTCTAGACAAGCCCAAAGTGAGTATATGCAGAGTTGATGAAGTGTCCAGGGATCTGAAAGCAAGCTGTAATTTAGAGCAGGTCTGATAAAAACATTTTGATTTTACAGAAACATATTACATAATGTTATGTTTATTGTTAATCATGCTGTACATGTGTGTATACACACATGGAATATTCTGGTACTTGGACCATAGACTTCTGGAACTCTCTTCTAAACTTTGTTTTTTGAGAAACATTCAGCATAGACCCTGATCTAAGCCTGGATGGCAGTATATGCAGTAGGGGGGATTGGTTCTGGTGGAGGAAAACAACCATAAAATTATTATTTGTTCCTGAAAGTGACATTGTAACAAACAATGCTTTCAGAAGCAAGTGGCCTCTGGCCCGATGTCCCCCACCACAGCTGATATCTCTGAAAGTATAATAATGAAGGATAGATAATCACTGGATGGGTGCATTGTTCACTTTGGGTCCTAACTTTCATGTGGTGCATTAGTACAGCTCTTGCCTGATGTCCCTTATACAACCTTTTGTCACAGTGAGCAAATGATATCCCACATTTACAACTGAATTTTGAAAAAATTCTTTTTAAGCATCAAATGGTAAGCAGTGGTAGGGAAAATGCCTTCCGTGCAGATGGTCCCAGGTTCTGTTCATGACATCTCCAACTGTAATGGAAATTCATACCTGTTTTATTTATCCTAGACTATTTTCTATTAGCTTCTGGTATGATCAGAAACTTTTTATACCAGCTCCTCAGGACCATTTATTTTAATCTAGTATAATAATCAGAAAGAACAGGGACAAAATCTGGGACTTTTCCATCAGTCTAGATGTGCCCAAGAGACAGACTTTGGACTTTATCAGGCTAGTGTCTAAAAACACTGTAATTCCACAACTGAAGAAAGCAGAAAAGTGGCATGATTACAGCAATTATCCCACATTGCCCTAATTGCACGATGCTACCACCACAGAATTATTGCACAACCACCACTAGTGGTTTAAGAATGGGATTTCAGCTTACACTATAGTAACACTTGTCTTTGCATTTCCTTCTAATGACATAGTATTAATGCCTCCTGCTGGCCGGCCCATATGCCTTTAAGAAAAAAAAAATATCTTACTTCCTGGATTTTGTGTGGCCGAGATTTCAGCTGTTCTCACAAGAAGACATGAGACTTCACTCTAAACACTAAAAATAAATAAATAACCAAAGAAATTCACAAATAAACATTAAAGGGTACAAAGAAAAGGTGACAGTTGATTAAAAGAGCGTCATGTGGGTCCTCTTCATATTCTCCTCCTGGAAGTTTAATTATGTGTTCTCATTGGGAAAGGGGAGGGGGAAAGGGACCACCCAGTCATGCTGTAATTGTGCAATTACAGTGGGTTGTGATTTCTCACACTCATCAATACTGTGAAAAGAGCAATATTGGGGACTATTGATGGGTTTTGCCTATCAATGAAAAGTTACAGGTGATTAACGGGTGGAGCACACATGGACCATTGAAGGATGATGTCATGCGATAACAGGAACCTGTTTGTGCTACTATCCTGTCGTAACCATGCAATTTCAGCCTCATTTGATAAAGTCCTTTGTTTCTATGTCTGAATGAACCACTTCATCTTAGATAAAGGTTGGCAAATTATCTACCAAGGAAAGTTGCACTACAGGACTCATAGTCCATGGCTGCTTTGTGTGGTGGCAGTATGAGAAAGAGGAATGGGCCCTGTTTGGAGGGCAGCATTTTAAAAAAGAAAAAGTCTACACCTATAGGGAAATGAAGACAGACATTTTCAAAAAGTTAGACCAAAGTCTCCCTCTAGTGGCAAGTTATTGTTTTACTTATACAGTATTCTGAGAGGATGTGCACAAACTCACCCCAGATCATATATATATAATGGATTTGAAATATTACATTTTATATAGAGCAATAAATACAATTATTTTTTTTCTAGAATATTTAAAAATCCTATAAAAAGGGAAGGTTACATCTGAAGAAGCAGGTTTTAGTCCATTGGATGCTGGAACAAATTCATTAGTGTTAAAGATGCCACAAGTTTCCTTTTTCCTTTTTATAATGAAATAAACTAGCATGGCTATCTCTTGAAAAAACTGCTGAAAAATTCTATGTACATTTTTGGCAGGTATCTATCACAAGAACCCTACTGTGGCAGGGGAACCTTCAAAAAGAAAGAATTCATAAAGAAACACACAGAGTGAGAGAGGGAAACTCTAAGCTTTTTCTTTGAAGAAAGCTTAGGCTTTCTTTGACTTCACAATGTCTCTAATAACATTTCCTTTCAGAACATCCCACTGATAGCTTCCTACCAAGAAATTAATAAGCTTACAGCTTCCTTTTTCATGTGATTATTTTATTAGGTTTTTGAAGCCCTATAAATCAAGGGAAGATAAAGCAATGAGAAAGAAACCACATCAGGGTCCACAGATGTTTTAAGTTACACAGAATTAGATATGTTAAGGGATCCATCATTGTACTATAACTATATTGTTGTATTTGACCTTTCCGAAAATCATTAAGAGATAGATTTTTAAACATTTTGAGTTGCAGCTTTGTTCATGTATATTTGTGCATAGAGGATATCCATACCACATTCTACACATAGTATCTGCACAAAATCAGCTAAGCAGGTTTATGTGCATATTACTGTATTCTGAATGAAGAAACTTTGTAGATTTAACTTTCAATGACCTCTGAGTATCAGAAGCAAACAAGGTTGGGCTGAATAGTTGTCTAAAAAGATTTAGAAATAAAATGAAGGGGTCCTCAAACTTCTGAGCCTGATGAGCATAGTTGGAATTTTGAGGGAATATCACAGGCTCTACCCAGACAGTAGGGGCTTGTCTATACAAAGCAATAAAATGTGGATTGATGTGCACTAACACCAATTTGCAGCAGCTTTCATTTGTCTCCACAGTTTTTTTTTTCAAGATTGCAGACCTGTGAAGCCATATGCGTTTGTTGTTCAAATGGGCATGCCTGCAAATCATGATGGTGGGCACAAATAAATTACTTTCATTTTTGTTGTCACCAGTTGCTGCCACCTAACAGTATTTTTAAAGCATATCCAAGGTGTTGAAGTGCAACCTTCTGCTTAAATAAACAGAAAGGGGGGGGCTGTTTCATCTGATAGATACAGCTAAAATCCAACATAGGTCTGTACCCTGTGCATGTTCAATCAATCAACTTTCCACATTTATTCTTATCAGGAATGCACAGCAAGGTGAATCAGTTATCCCAATGAGAAGGAATACACATTTCCTTTGGAGTTCTTTTTTTCAAAAAAATATGGAAAAGCCTCAGAGGCTTTTCCCCTGGAGTATTTTGAGTTTTTGTGGGGGAGGGGCCTTTTGAATAAAGCAAAATTATGCAGGATCCCATTGGGACAAAAGGTATTCTCCTTGAATTCTATGAGGAGTATTTTTGCCTTATAGATGAGCCCCTAGACTTCCATTCCCCAAAGGCAGACTGAGGCAGGTGGTGCTGTATTGAGTTGTGTTTGTGAAAGATTGGTGAGGGGTTTAGTTATTGGGCTTCTCATCCACTATATACTGTTCTTATGATACATAATCACATTTATATATACTAGCTTCTGTTAAGGTCTATATATCAATATCACAGGCCTCTTCTACTCTGCTTGTGTTTTGTATCTAGTATTCCCTAAAGAGCCCACAAGAGCTATTTGTACATGGTAGAAACATGTTAGAATAACTATAAATACATGTGCAGCTGGAATTTGGCAGTATCAGCTTTGGTACTGATAAGGATACTTCTGTGTGAGAACAGGAATCTTTTCCCTCTCTCAGACTTGGGGGGAATGTGTAGGGACCCACTTCCAGCCTGCAAGCATCACTTTAGGTTTTAGAAAGCCATTCCTCTTTAGGTTTTAGAAAAACACGTATCTTTCTCCCAGTGTCATAAAAGGGAATGCTGGTTATGGGTTATTGGTTTGGCCCTGGGGTGGGGGGTGGGGGCTAATGAAGGGGAGGTACTTGCTAGTTGAGTTCACAAAGAGAGAGATTTCTGGAGAGGTAGCAAAACTGCAGTTGCCATGGAAAAGAAATAGACCCTTTTCACCTTGAATAAGGTAGTGGTGGGCTTTAGGCATGAAATGGAAACTCCACAGTCTGTGGCATCCAGAATCCAGTGGGCAAGTAGAGAGTCAGAATCAGACTTTTTTAAACAGAGCTTAGCTAATCTGTGCCAATCAGGAAGGCTAAAGAGGTTAATGCCTTACTTTTAACACTCCACCACTCCTGTACCACCACAAAAGGAAGACTACACCTGTCCCCATATGAATTTTTGCTTGGGAGACCATCTCCTGAGCAACACCCTGGGGCTCCAATGCCCATAAATCTAGTGGTGGGGGAATCAGAACTTACTGAATACATTTTAAAGCTGCAAAACAGTTACACATTATCCATGATTTTGATATGCAGTTTCAGGGGCTTACTTGATATGTGTTTGTTCACAGGGTCAAGCCAGGAGATCAAGTGATGGTAAAAAAACTACAAAAATAAGACCCTAAAGCCAATTTGGGATGGTCCTTGTGTTACCTGCCATGACACCCCTATCCTTCCAATAATTCATCACTTGGCTAAATTTCTTAATATATTGGTTCATATATTGACACTTCACAAGGTTAGCAGTAAACTTGGATTTCTCCAGACTGAGCAAAGTTTGCTCAAAGCCTAATGAAGAGGTCTTTCCAAATTCCCAAAAACCATGCCTGGGTAGTAATTATATAGACACCCGCCCTTTGGACAGTGAGTTAGGATGGAGATGTGCCTGTTATCCTGGAGGTACCTGGAAGTGAATCATTCACTAATTCAATTAAGGAGCCAGAAAACTCATTACTCTGAAAACTAGTTTTCCTTTGCACTCCTCTCCTCAACAATAGGAAGTTGCCTGACACCCATCAGTCTTAATGTTACAGCCATTAGCAATCATTAACACAGCTGGAGCCCCCATTGTCCAACTGTGGGAAACTCCAGTAAACATTGTATTCCACTCAAAACACCCCTTCAGGGGGAATATAGAATATAAATATCTTAGCACACATTGGAAACTGCTTAGTGCCTAGCATGCTATAAAGTGGTGTAGATGTGTAAAATGCTGTTGCTTAACAATTTATAAGCTGCTCTGAGAGCCTTTGTGGCTGAAAAACTGGGCCTAAATACCTAAATGAATATAAATAAATAAATAAATAAATAATCACCCCAAAATACAATCAAGTATGCTCAGTTTCCCAGAGGCCATCACTCTGTTGGTTTGCTGTGTCACCTGGCCATACTTCATAGCCATACTTCTTCTTTGAGCAACTCTCTGCTCTTCAGACAGGTATAGTACAGCCTATCATCCCAGACTCTATTCTTCTATCCCAGTACTTCCTCCTATTCTTCGCTAGCCTTATGAGACTGCTTGAAGCTTGAGTGGATGCATGTTTGTGTTCCTGCAATTATTTTTCAATAAAAAACATTTTTATTTTATTTCCTGGCTATGGGTCTCATCAGTTAGTATTAGTATACATATGTCAAATAATCCCATATTTACCTGGCCTCTTGCTGCCATATTCAGCTAATTAAAATTCCCCATATTAATATCTGATGTGAGTAATTTGGATAACACTTGCTTGACCATTCTGAGGAATCCCACAATGATCAAGGTAGCTAAAAAAAAAGATGGTTGGGTCCACTATACAAGAATAAAGATAGTGTCAGAACCAGATCCAGATATTTTGCTCCAACACTCTATTCATCTTGAACATCCAGATCCATGGCCTGATCTGACAGCCCTGTCCCTAGAAGACCACTGGATGGTGGAGGCACTTCCTGGGCTTAAATTGCACCCGAAAAGGGATCTTAGCAAGAATGACCAGTGGACAACCGTTAGGAAACCTTGTATGCCTAAATGACCAACCGGGTAGGCCAGAAGCAGCCAGGCAGTGCATCAGGAAGAGAAGTGGGGGGGGCAAAGACTTTGTGGCAATCTAAACACACTATAACTTTGTTTTAGGGTCTCCTTTATTGTGTGTTAGTTTCCCCTTACAGGTACTATCATTCCACTCATCCCTTTCAAGATGAGGGTGTCAAAAGGGAGAGAACATAGGGACCTTGTCAGTCTTCCAAACTTGGACACTGATCTGTTTAATGGCATCCCTCCCCATAAAGGGTACCAGAGTTTCTCATCCTCTATATGACACCATCCAGTAGATAATCAAGGCACCCAGCTTGATAGGCTATTGATCTGGGAGCATCACGGAGACTTTACGTGTGACATACCCTTAGCCCCAGTTTCAGTCTCATTGCCATAGTGGATGAGAGGCCACTCCTGCACTTGGGAGGCTGAATGGGTTGATACAAAGCACCAGTGGGAATATCAAAAGGAAATCAAGAGAACTGAAGTGGTAAATGATAAAAGATATCAAGTGGTCAGATGCATTTCAAGCTGGAAACAACATTGGAAAATGGGGTGGTATAGTTTGGGGGCTTCCTGAATATGAGATAGAGAATCCCACACATGTTGTACATACTTTATATTTTGCAAATGACAATGGCACTCAAAAATATTTGGGTGACTTGTCACCCTCAGAATGTTGTCACACTGTATGGCTTGATATTGATGATGTTGAATGGGTAAGAGAGAATTCCAATGGGTTCCCTTATCACTACATAGCTCCCCACTTATATGGAACTACCCCTCTTTTCAGTACTCATACAATCTCATGAAATCCTGCATGGCAGGGATAAATTATACTGAAGTGGCATGAAAACAAGAAGCCCAAGGATACCTAAACCAATCTATATACCTGGTATTGTAAGATGAGTGGGTCAGTGGCATGCATTTTTAAAACGATCATACTTTCCCACTAATCCTGTTGTATGTTATACACTCTCGGATCATGTGTAGCTATAACAACACTGCACATGACACGGAGTGGATCCAAATGAGATACCAACAGAAGTGTCCCTGGTTTTCTTACATGGACAAAGGCATGGGATCAGAAAATGACAAAGACCACACCAGAGAGAACAGTATATTAACTCGCATCTTGGATGATCCTGGAGTCTGGTTCCTGTGTAGTAAGGCAGCCTATAAAGTATTGTCCAGAGGATGGAGAGGTGCCTATATCTAGTCCTCTAGGTACAAATACTAAGCAGCTCCAAACTGTTAAACCTAGGGAGCTTTGCTCACCGCCCAGCCAGAGAGCTCAACATGCCCAATCTCTAGATAGAAAGGAACAAGGGTTCCACTCCACTGTAAGGTGGATGTTTCCCTTCCTTGGTGTCAGGGAACTGGAAAGGGCCATAGAGAATATCTCCTGTGAGATAGAAAAAGCCTTTAATGCCACTTCATAGGCAATGTCTTAACTCCAGCATGAAATAGACTCCTTCAGTGAAGTCACCCTCCAAAACAGGAGAACATTAGATGCCATGACTGTGGCGCAAGGAGAGGCATGCACTACACTGGGTAAAAAAAGTTGCTTCCATGTGGTATAGGATGTAAAATCATAGAATCATAGAATTGTAGAGTTGTACTTATACAGTACAGATGGTCAAACATTAATTACTGATAAAGCCTCCATCCTGAATTAATGGGCTGAACACTTTCAAAGCCTCTTTAGTGCCAACCGAGTAGTCCAAGGCTCAGCTATCCAACATATGATACAAAAACCGATGAAAAATTTATTAGACATAGCTCCCACGTTGGAAGAGACCCTTAAGGCCATACAGCAGTTGAAAAATGGCAAGGCAGCTGGGATTGATGGAATCCCACCTGAAGTTGGGAAACACAGAGGTCATGGACTCCATGATAAATTCCACAAACTCCTTGTGAATTGCTGGGGAAAAGGGGAACTGCCATCAGATCTCCGAGATGCAGACATCATCACCCTGTACAAGAAAAAAGGAGCAAAATCTGATTGCTCAAACTATCGAGGCATAACACTGCTCTCTATTCCTGGAAATATCTTTGCAAGGATATTCCTGAAAAGATTAGTTCCTGCCATTGCAGAAGAACTTCTTCCTGAAAGCCAATGTGGCTTCAGAGCCAATAGGAGTACTACAGATATGGTATTTGCCCTTAGACAACTGCAAGAGAAATGTAGAGAGCAAAACAAGGGTCTCTATGTAACATTTGTTGACCTCACCAAAACCTTCAACACCGTGAGTAGGAAAGGTCTGTGGCAGATCCTGGAAAGACTAGGATGTCCCCCCAAATTCCTTAAAACGATTATCTTGCTACACGAGGGCCAGCGCGGTCAAGTCACATATAGCGATGCTCTTTCAGAGCCCTTTCTAATAACTAATGGAGTAAAGCAAGGTTGTGTTTTTGCGCCAACTTTATTTACAGTCTTCTTCAGCATGATGCTCCAAAGGGCTACAGCAGAGCTCAAAGAAGATGACAGCATCTATATACGTTATCGTACTGATGGTAGCTTGTTTAACTTAAGCCGTCTGAGGGCTCGCACTAAGACTCTAAACTATCTAGTCCTTGAGCCGCTCTTTGCTGATGATGCTGCCCTTGCTGCCCACACAGAAGCAGCTCTGCAGCATCTAATATCCTGCTTTGGAACAGCTGCAGAGCTGTTTTGGCTGGAAGTCAACCTGAAGAAAACAGAAGTTCTTCACCAGCCTGCATCACAGGACGAACACCACCATCCCCACATTCCCATCAGGAGCTCTGTACTTAAGTCCGTTCAGATGTTCACCTACCTGGGAAGCATCATCTTCTCAGATGCCAAGATTGACAAAGAGATCGATCACAGATTAGCAAAGGCACATAGCGCATTTGGAAGACTTTACAAAAGAGTCTGGAGGAATAAACACCTGAGGCGAAACACAAAAATCCGTGTGTATAGAGCCATTGTACTGTCTATTCTCCTTGATGGATCTGAAACATGGGTCACCTATCGCAACCACCTACGACTCCTCAAGCGCTTCCATCAGCACTGTTTATGCACAATCCTAAATATACACTGGACTGACTATGTGACGAATGTTGCTGTCCTTGAGCAAGCAGGGATCACCAGCATTGAGGCCATGATATTGAGAACACAGCTGCGCTGGGCAGGGCATGTTTCTAGGATGGAGGACCATCGCCTTCCAAAAATAGTATTCTATGGTGAACTCACCACAGGTCAGCGCAAGAGGGGCGCTCCAAAAAAGCAATACAAGGACTCCCTGAAACAACACCTCAGGCTCGGCCAAATTGATCACCAACAATGGTCCGCCCTGGCCTCACATCGGGAGGCATGGAGACACACTATCCACAATGCTGCAGCCTTATTTGAGATCTCACGCCAAACAAGTCTTGAAGAGAAACGACAACGTAGAAAAAATCACAACCCGGAAACATCACCCAAGGAAACCTTCTGCTGTGCTTTCTGCAACCGGAGTTGTTTATCTCGGATTGGCCTTTTTAGTCATCAGCGCGCTTGCAGAAAGCACGGGATATGTCCTTCCTGAATCTTCGTTTGCGAAGAGAAGCCAGAGAGAGAGAGAGAGAGAGAGTTGGAAGAGACCATGAAGGCCATGCAGTCCAACCCCCTGCCATGCAGGAAATCACAATCAAAGCATTCCCGACAAAAGTTGTGGTCAGAATAATACACAAAGTATAGGATGATGGAAACAATATGTAGGATATTTAGGGTTGGTTGCCTAATATGTGATGGGTTACCACACTGTTGAAGTCAGTCATTTCAATAGTCGCTATTTTGATTGTGTTATGTTGCTGTCTCCAGTGCTTTAGAAACTTAGCTTCAGTTATATCTTCTTTCTGTACCAATTTTAGATATGGTAATGTTGATTTACTAAATGTCCGAGAAATCTCTGTGATTAACACTAAATTAGCTAACAAATATAATAGATAGTTGATCAAAAACCACTTACATTGCTTATGACCAGGGGGGATTAGTTAAGAAACTTATTGAGCTTGTTGTGCTCTGCCCTAGAGCTTCTTGGGAATGTGCGAACTAAGGCTAACACTGATAAGCAGTCACATACTGATGGAGCCCTGGTGGTGCAGGATGGAGCCATGGTGGTGCAGTGGTTAAATGCAGGTACTGCAGCCACAACATTGTGAGTTCTATCCTGCAGGGCTCCAGATTGACTCAGCCTTCCATTCTTCCAAGGTCAGTAAAATGAGAACCCAGCATGTTGGAGGCAATTAGCTAACACATTATAAACTGTTTAGAGACTGCTTAGCACTATAAAGCAGTATAGAAATGCAGGTGCTATTGCTATTGCTACATACTGCTCAGGAAACCCAAGTGCCTTAAGCTCAAACAGCAAAACACCAGGGTGCCAGTTACATGACAAAAATTGTTGCGGGGCTTACCGTGATTTCCTGATCCCGTATCCACCCCTCACTGTTTATACGATTTTTGTCACTCTTTAGGAAATCCTGGAAGGTCCCGTAATTGATATTTACATGACAAAAGTCTTTATTGGTCCCGCACTGTTATATCCCATGCTTTTGCTGTTTACACATGTTTAGCTTACCGGGATTTTGGGGGGGAGGGCTGTCAATCAAGGATGTGATTACTTGTGTTTTCACAACCTCGGTGACGCACTTCCTTTAGAGTTCCACACCACAAGCGATGCTATTGGCTGGCTGGGGGGGGAGAGAGAGGGGGAAGAGGTTTGGTATTCCCCTTACCTCTTTAAAATGTTAACCCTTTAAGCAGAGGCAGAAGGCATTTTGAAAGACCTCAGACAGAGGAACAATTAAACCATGTCCTTTCCTTTTGAAATCAAGCCGAGTAGAGGCTTGGAATTTCTTTCGCTTTAAGCTGAGGCAGAAGGCATTTTGAAAGACCCAGACTGAGATCTTTCGCTCAGACGCAGGGAGTGCTTTCCTTTTGAAATCAAGCCGAGTGAGGTGGGGGGGGTTGGGTTTCCCCTTGCCTCTTTAAAATGTTAACCCTTACAGCAAGCCAGTGACAGACAGGCATTTTGAAAGACACAGACACAGAGAGGGGGAATTAAAGGGTGTTCATTCGCTCAGAGGCTGGAATATTTTACTGTGCCCGTTCAGACCCAGGGAGGTGATCAAGGCAGGGGATGAATGGGCGACCCTCTGCCCACCACGATCTCTTTGTAACATGCAGTTGAGGAAGAGGTTAAAGCTGAAGGGTTTGCAGTGTAGAAATCCATTTTAAAAGGTGATTGAGTATACATGTGTGCGCGTGCACATCAGCCTTCGTGCAGCTGTAAGGGATGCCTTTGTTTTCGGCTGGTGAGGCTAGATCTGTTGAACGGGTGACTGACCCCTCCGTTTCTGGTCGCTGATCTCTAAGCCCACCCCCAGTCACCATTTCCGGTCATCCCCTAGTACCGAGATATTTTGTCCCAGGCTGTTTACATTTCCTATTTTCCGAATCCTCCAGTGACTTTTTAAAAAACCAGCACAAACCGCGGGACTGGGAGTCCCGCAAGTTGAGGGATAAAAGGTGGCCCCCCTTCCGAAAATCACGTACCCGACCCGATGTACATGTAAACTGCCAGGGATTGACACGAATTCTTCCCAAGACATTTTCATCATGTAAACGGCACCCAGCAAAGGAATGGGATAGTGAGGCAGTCACCTCATTGTCTTTGTCAGGGAAAATGGGTGTTGTAATTAAAATCCATGAGCCCCTTTTAGATAATTTTAATCACCAGGCAAAAACAGCCAGCTAGTCTTGCTGAAGGCTGTAAATCTGTCAGGATTGGTGGCCTGGTTCTCTTGAGCCTGGCCTCTTCAAGGCTAGGTAAACAGAGTGGAGATGTGAACACTTACTTTTGTTTCTTAGAGTGAATTGAATGTCTTGTAAGCTTTCCATTATAAAAGCAGGAGAGAACTTTGATGTATGCAATGCAAGCTGCCTTTTCTCTTTTAGTTTTGAAGAAATCTTGGAGAGACACAGAAGCAGAAATGAATGCTCTGTTTAACTTGTTAATTTTGTAATAAAGCTATGGAAGGTGGGGTGTTGTTGTTGTTGTTGTTGTTGTTGTTTGGACTCTATTGGATTTTTACCAGAGATATGCAATCCTTTTGCTCAAAGCTCACGCCTTTTGCTGAAACTTTGCAACAGTCTTTGCCTTGCCAGGAAGAGTGAGCATCGTATTTCCTGAGAGTCTTATTCTCTGCCTATGCAGCATTTTAAAGTCAGTTGTAGAAAAGTCAGTTGTAGAAAAGATAATGTTCTTCAAAATATAAAAGCTTTCTTTCCTTGCTATGTGGATCTGCCATTTTTCTATTATTTTTGGTATACCTGACAGCAGAGTTGCTTTAAATGTGTAAACTCCTTGCTCTCAAGTTTGCTGTCAGTCACTTTCCTCATGCCAGGAGGGAAAATCCCACAACAGTAGTATTTTCAGTTAAATATTTAGGAAGGAACAAAAGGGATGAATTCTTTGGGCTGTAATTTCTATATTGCATTTACATCTGTTCTGCATCTGTTCACCCAGGGCCAGATGTCTGAATGAACTGGTGATTAGAGAATCGTGCATAGAGAAAACACCCACCCACACACCACAGAAAAGTGCAAACAATGCTCACAAAATCCATTTGAAACACATGCCACACCCAAGTGAACCAGCTATCAGACACTGCTTCACTTCAACAAAACAAACACAAAACAGACATAAGTTCACAACTATAAAGTTCATGTAAAACTTCCCACTCACTCTGTAATGTCATCTCTACCCTTCCACCTCCACCCCAGGATGTTTTCCCCTCATCTCCTAGGCTTCTAAGATGCTTCCCCAAATGCCACCTTATTTTTTCTGAGTGTTTGGGCATTATGTCAACACAATGTGTTGTGCTGTGTGCACAAACACACACACCACCATTTTTATTTTCTAAGAATGCTTCTTAGGTCCACACTTTGTTTTGCTGTACACCATCCTCAATTGTTGTTTTTTTAAATAATATATGGAAAAAACCTACCATATATTCCGGCGTATAAGAAGACTTTTGAGCACTCAAAAGTGCCCTCCAAAATCGACAGTCATCTTATACGCTGGATATACTTTGCTTCGCCTGCCTGCCTATCTCCTGCCTCTTCGTAAACGGAGCGAAGAGGCAGGAGATGGGGCAGGGGGTGAAGCAAAGTGTTTTGAAGTTCATTCACCCCCCTCCTCTGCCTTCTCCCCATTTGGGGAGCAACGGAAGACAGAGGAGGGGGGCGAACGTTGCGGTTTGCCGCAGCCGCCACTCGATCACCTCTGCAGCAGCCGAGGCAAACCACTAGATTCACCCTTTCCCCCCACCTTCCTTGAAGGTGGAGGAAAAGGGCGAAAATGCCCCGTTTTGCTCCGCGACCCCGATCCCTTCTTCTGGGCTCCCTTCCGAAGGGAGGCCAGAAGGAGGACGC
This sequence comes from Gambelia wislizenii, assembly GCA_030847615.1. Taxonomy (NCBI): domain Eukaryota; kingdom Metazoa; phylum Chordata; class Lepidosauria; order Squamata; family Crotaphytidae; genus Gambelia; species Gambelia wislizenii. Next base: position 295,580,046 of record JAUMIR010000003.1, read on the forward strand.
GGACCGTGGAGCCAAACGAGAAGGGGTGAACGTGCCCCATTTCGCTGCAGAGCCTCCGGATCTTCCTTCTGGGCTCCTTCCTGGAAGGGAGCCCAGGAGGAGGATGCAGAGGCTGTGCATCCAAACCCGGGATTCGGCCCCTCTCCCCACCTTCAAGGAAGGTGAGGAGAAGGGGTGAACGTGCCCCGTTTGGCTGCAGAGCCTCTGGATCTTCCTCCTGGGCTCCTTCCTGGAAGGGAGCCCAGGAGAAGGATGCGGAGGCTGTGCATCCAAACCTGGGGTTCGCCCCCTCTCCCCACCTTCAAGGAAGGTGAGGAGAAGGGGCGAACGTGCCCCGTTTCGCTGCAGAGCCTACGGATCTTCCTTCTGGGCTCCTTCCTGGAAGGGAGCCCAGGAGGAGGATGTGGAGGCTGTGCATCCAAACCTGGGATTCACCCCCTCTCCCCACCTTGAAGGAAGGTGAGGAGAAGGGGCGAACGTGCCCCGTTTGGCTGCAGAGCCTACGGATCTTCCTTCTGGGCTCCTTCCTGGAAGGGATCCCAGGAGGAGGATGCGGAGGCTGTGCATCCAAACCCGGGATTCGCCCCCTCTCCCCACCTTCAAGAAAGGTGAGGAGAAGGGGCGAACGTGCCCCGTTTGGCTGCAGAGCCTCCAGATCTTCCTCCTGGACTCCTTCCTGGAAGGGAGCCCAGGAGGAGGATGCGGAGGCTGTGCATCCAAACCCGGGATTCGCCCCCTCTCCCCATCTTCAAGAAAGGTGAGGAGAAGGGGCGAACGTGCCCCGTTTGGCTGCAGAGCCTCCAGATCTTCCTCCTGGGCTCCTTCCTGGAAGGGAGCGCAGGAGGAGGATGCAGAGGCTGTGCATCCAAACCTGGGATTCGCCCCCTCTCTCCACCTTCCTTGAAGGTGGGGAGAGGGGGCGAACGTGCTCCGTTTAGCCTCTGCTGCCAAACCCAGGATTTGCCGCCTGTCCGCACCTTCAAGGAAGGTGGGGAGAGGGGGCGAACATGCCCTGTGTGGCAGCACAGCCTCCGTTTGGCAGCACAGTCTCTGCATCTTCCTCCTGGGCTCCCTCCTGGAAGGGAGCCCAGGAGGAGGATGTGGAGGCTGTGCTGCCAAACCCAGGATTCGCCCCCTCTCCTCACCTTCAAGGAAGGTGGGGAGAGGGAGCAAAGAGGCGAAGTTTAACCCTGCAGCCCTGATGCCTTCTTCTGGGCTCCCTTGCAAAGGGATCCCAGATGGAGGCATCGGGGCTGTGGAGTTAAACCCCTAGATTCGCTCCCCCCTCCCTACCTTCCAGGAAGGTGGGGAGAGTGAGCAAAGGTGCCAAGTTTAACCCTGCAGCCCCGATGCCTTCTTCTGGGCTCCCTTGCAAAGGGATCCCAAAAGGAGGCATCGGGGCTGTGGAGTTAAACCCCTAGATTTGCTCCCCCTCCCTACCTTCCAGGAAGGTGGGGAGAGCGAGCGGAGATGCCAAGTTTAACTCTGCAGCCCCTATGCCTTCTTCTGGGCTCCTTCGGAAGGGAGCCCAGAAGGAGGGATCGGGGCTGTAGAGAGAGGCGAATCTTGGGGTTTGTCGCAGCCACCCCACTTCTCCTGCCTTGGTCCCCTTTGGAAGAGCCAAGACGGAGGGAAGGTGGCTGCTGATGCAAACTGGGCATTTTCGCCCCTTTCCTCCACCTTCGTGTCCAGTTTGACTGGAAGGTTGAAGAAAGGGGCGGATGTTGCCCTGCCAGCTGATCCTGTTCGCTTTCCCAACTCAGAGGAGATCCTCGTGAGTTGGGAAACAAAGAGGATCAGCTGGAAAGGCTCCCCCAGCCAGTCAGCCAGCCAGCCAAATTTGGGGGGGCTGGTCTTATATGGCGAATATATACCTAAGCCTAGATTTTTGGCTGGAAATTGGGGGGGGGGGTCTTATACGCCCAGTCGTCTTATACGGTAAATCAACAATAACAAACAACTACTAGTAGGGGCAGCAAGTTTGAAATCCCGTCTGTTTTACACAGTCTTCAGTACACAGTTTTAGGAGATTTTCAAACAGAGCCAAATACCCCATTCCTGCCCTGGAAGCCCCAATCCCATTCCTGCCGTGGAATAAAGGTAAAATATTCAAACACTTACCTTTATTCCGCTGCAGGAACATCCTCCCTCTCCCCAAGCTGGCCGGCCGTAAATGCAGCTGTTGTAAGGCTGCCTTCACGACTAGCAAATGAAAGCCCACTCATTCTCACAAGAGAACAGGTGGGAGGAAAATTCAAAAATAACCCCCCAGCTGTCAAAAATACAATCAAAGCACATCAAAAAAAGAAATTACAAGTAACCCAGGGAGGGGGGGAAGGGTGCAACTTACCTGGATGTCCCATTCGTGGCTGGAAGTGCTCAGACTGGAATTCCTTCCCCATGCCTGTCATTTCAGAAGAAGAATGGGGCTCCATTTCCCATGTCCCTGATTCCGTGACAGACAAGGAAAGGGTGTTCTATTCACGATGTTTCATTGTGAATAGAATACACCAGGAGCAGGACGGGAGCAGGAGGGAAGGGGTCGACATCGTCTGAAAGGGAGCCCCTTTCTCAACTCTGTTCTGTGCCTGCCCCGGAATTTTGCCCCATCTGAAAATCTCCTTACTTGTAAATACTTGGTGCCATTTACAAATCTTATTTTGGGGAAAACCTTTCTCCTTAGTTAGGTAATTCTGTGACTGATATCATGAATAGCCAGTAAGATTTACTTACAGTCATCCCTCCATATTTGCGGGTTAAGCATTTGTAGATATGATTATTTGTGGATTACTGTATATGCTACCATGCCTGCTGCTGCCCAATATACAACCAGAAAAATATGTTCTCTCTAGACATTACTAGGTCCTCCAACATGATTCTAGGCTCAACCTCCACCGGAAGGTGACCATAGAATTAGGCTGTAGGACCTAGAAATGCCTAGATAATTATTCCCTTGGGTTAAAAAAATAGTGTCCTATATTCACAATTTTTCCACTTTTCCAGGGATCCTGCTCCCCTAAACCCCACAAAAATTGAGGGCTGACTGTACATAGGCCTTCCTGCAGACCTATCCAGATTATTTTAACCTATGTACTGGTCATTTTAAAATGTCTTAGTCTTGTTCTTTAAACTAAGTTTTTAACTGATATGTGTTTTGAACTAACATTATGTTTATAAGTTAATGTGTTGTTCCCTGTCTCGATCCATAAGGAGAGGCAGGTAAAATTACTACTACTAGTAGTAGTAGTAGTAGTAAAGGGCTGAATGTACATGGGCAAAGAAAGCCCCTTCTATTGCCCTCAATACAATTGGCTTAAGCCCTTTTCAGATGTATGTCCTGCACACCGAGTCAACAGAGTTACAGAATGGATGAATATTTATCTCCCTTTCTGCATTACTTGCAGTGCAGTCCAGTTTTTGTTAAGTCACCAAGAGAGAGGGCACTTTTTACAGTGGATGAACATTCCCTTTTGGCTACAGCCTAGAAACAAGTTTGACACTTACTATAATTTAAGCTACCAGTTCCCAACCATTTCACAAGGGAAGTCTGTGCTTGTTTGTAACATAAACATCAGTTTGGCGCTCATGAAGCAATCACAGTCTTTATTGCAATGTTGTATTCCAGTTCCCAAGTGGTACCCTAGGAACTCAGTCCAGTCTTTATGTCCTCAGTGAAACTTTCCAGAGAATATGGAAGTAAGCTTTTTAAGACATACCTCTAGCCCAGCCTTCCCCAAGTAGGTGTCCTCCTGGGAATTTAGGCCACACCCCCAACCCAGCATGCAACTGGTGATTGTGGATGTCTTCAACTGCAACACTCATTAGAGAATACAAAGTTGGGAAAGGCTGATCACAATCTGGCCATAATGGTCCTACAAAACTAAGGAATATATGGTTGGAGAATACAATTACTATCACATTAGCCATGCTAGCTGGGGCTAATGGAAATAGGAGTCCAACAACATCTGGAGGGCCACAAGGTCCCAAGCCCTGTCCTAGCAGTTCCCAATTGATCATATGAAAAGAAATGATACACTATTTGCATAAACGGTTTATTGTGGCTTTAACAAAGGAACCAGCTTTAAACAAAAAGGTAATGTTTACTACTGGTTGCATTCACATCAGATTCCATTTACCTATTTTAGTCGGAGACAGCAAAAATGATAAGGGGCTTTTTACCTGTGAGGAAAAGCTGAGGGATTTGGGTAGTCTGATAAAGAGAGCATCAAATCATTGATAGTCATCTTCAAATATTTGATGCTGTCACATCGAGGTTGAAGCAAATTTGTTTTCTTTTGCTGCAGAGTGTAGCACCTGGGCCCAGTGGGTTTAAATGACAAGAAATGGAATTACAGCTAAATATAAGAGGGACCTTTCTGATAGTATGAGCTGTTTGACAGTGGAGCAGACTTAGATTTTCCCTGGTTTTTTTCTGGGCTGTGAGGCCGTGTTCTGGAAGAGTTTATTTCTGACGTTTCGCCTGCATCTGTGTAATTCTCTGAAGATTCCAGCCACAGATGCAGGCGAAACATCAGAAATAAATTCTTCCAGAATATGGCCTCATAGCCCAGGGGGAGGAAAAAAAAAAAGGAAAATCTATGGATTCCGGTCATGAAAGCCTTTGACTTCACAGTGGAACAGACTGCCTCAGAAGGTGAGACAAACCTCCATTACAGATTTTTAAGGCAAGGCTGGTTGTCTACCTCTCAGTGATGCTCTGGTAGTGGAATTGCTGCATTGGCAAAAGGTTGCATTAGATGACCTTTGATGTCAGGGTTTTATGATTCCAAATACAGGGCCTTTCTAGCATAAAAATGACTTTGCACTATTGCAGAGCAAAGTTGTTATCACCACCCATCACAATTATCTGCTAATGGGATATTGTTTTATGTGGGATAAATTCTGAATTAGGATGTCTTAAAATCAGGGACTGGTTTCTCTTTTTAATGGAATTTACTCTAGAGACTCTGATTTATTACATTTTGAGTGTATAAGACACTGAACAAGCATCTTTAACAAACAAGCTGCTTCTTAGAAGCTTCATAAAAAGGTAAGCATGTAATTTTGCTACCCTCTTGTGGATGAGCAGGAATTATTGTTCTCATTCAGTTTATTCAATAATTGTATGGAAACATTAAAACCAAGCGGATATTAAAATAGATGCAAGACAGAATTAATTCACACATTTAGTGCACATGGACATAGATTCATAGAATCATAGAATAGAATCATAGAGTTGGAAGACACCTCAAGGGCCATCCAGTCCAACCCCCTGCCATGCAGGAATACACAATCAAATCATAATGGCTTGTGTGTGTTTTATGGCTTCCTATGAAATACTATGCAAGTAAGACAAAACAATATTTAATTCTCAACTAAATCAAAAAGCAAAAGTCATAGTTTTATTGAGATTATGCTATCTGTACAGACATTTCAATATCACCTTGTGACAAATCAGTATGTCTGTATACTGATTTGTATACTGATTTCCAGCCCAGCAAGGTAGGGCACGTTTCAAGACACCCTTCTGTCTATTTCTGAGAAATAGTGCCACTGTCACCTACATTTTGATACACCTTATGTTCTCAGTATGCAAGAAACCAGGCTTATATACCTTGGAGAAGATGGACTTCTTTAAATTCTTTAGCAATCAAATTAGTGTAGCCTGTGAAGCAAGACCTCATTCCAGGCAAGAGAGTAAATCAACTCCCATTTCCAATTCAATATACTTATTAAACAAGCAGAGAGAAGTTCAGAAATGGTCAGTTGCTTTTAAAATAAAATACACAAACAAATGATTAGCTGACTAGGCCACTAGGATTCAAAGAACAGCTCAGCAAAACTGCTTTCACAGACAGGAGAGCCCTGAGCCTTCTTGGCACAGCCTTTAGACTGTTCTTACCTCTTCACCATCTATGTGGAAATAAAGGAAATGTCATTTAGAACCATTCTTGTGGGAGGATAGGCAACTTCCAGAGAGGAATTGAAACAGACCAATCACTATCTTTTGATGACATCCCATCCAGGGTGTCAGTTACATGGCAATTTTTGTTGTGGGGTGTACCGTGACTTCCTGATCCCGTATTCATCCCGTGCTGTTTAGACGGTTTTTGTCACTCTTTAGGAAATCCCAGAAGATCCCATGGTTGATATTTACACAACAAAAGTTCCATTTCTTTTTATTGGTCTCGCACTCTTATATCCCATGCTTTTGCTGTTTCCAAATGTTTAGCGTACCGGGATATATATTTTTGGCTGTCAATCAAGGATGTGATTACTTGTGTTTTCACAACCTCGGTGACGTACTTCCTTTAGAGTTCCGCACCACAAGCGATGCTATTGGCTGGCTGGGGGGGGAGAGCTCAGGGGGAAGAGGCTTGTATTTGTCCTGTCTCTTTAAAATGTTAACCCTTAAAGCAGGGGCAGCTGTGGAGTGAGGTTTCAAGCCAGTGACACACAAGGCATTTTGAAAGACCCAGACACTGGCAGTTTTTAATTTTTTACTGTGATGAATGAATGTGTGATCTTTCGCTCAGACGCTGGCACAAAGCTGGAAGGAGGCAGGAATGATCAGGGTTAACCCCTGTGCTTTCCTTTTGAAATCAAGCCGAGTGGGGGGGGGGGGAGAAGCTTGTGATTGCCCTTGTCTCTTTAAAATGTTTACCCTTAAAGCAGAGGAAGCTGTGGAGTGAAGGTTTCAAGCCAGTGACACACAAGGCATTTTGAAAGGCCCAGACGCTGACATTCTTTTACTGTGCCTTGTGGGGGTGTGTGTGAATGTTTGATTATCCGTTCAGACCTAGGGAGGTGATCAAGGGATGTGACGGGTGACCCTCTGCCCACCACGATCTCTTTGTAACATGCAGTTGAGGAAGAGGTTAAAGCTGAAGGGATTGCAGTGTAGAAATCCATTTAAAAAGGTGATTTAGTACACACGCACACACACACACATAACCCTTCGTGCAGCTGGAAGGGATGCCTTGGTTTTCAGCTGGTGAGGTTGAATCTAGTTGAATGGGTGAGTGACCCCTCCTTTTCTGTTGCTGATCTCTAAGCCCGCCCCCAGTCACCATTTCTGGTCATCCCCTAGTACCAAAATAGCTTGTCCCGGGCTGTTTACATTTCCGATTTTCCGAATCCTCCAGTGACTTTTTTAAAAACCGGCACAAACCGTGGGACTGGAAGTCCCACAGGTTGAGGGATAAAAGGTGGCCCCCCTTCCGAAAATCATGTGCCCGACCCAATGTACGTGTAAACAACCAGGGTTCGACACGAATTCTTCCCACTACATTTTCATCGTGTAAACAGCACCTAGATGATTTATCTGAGGCTGAGTTAGCTTGGAACAGTGATGGGAAACTGTAGCAGGTCTATGGGCCAATTTTCTGCCCTGGATTGGACTTCCAAAATTGGCAAAACAGCAAGATGGAAAACTGATTCCCCCCCCCCCAATGTTAAATTGCATGAGAGACTCCTGCAACCTATTCACAAGGTGAATTCTCACTCCTGGGGGCTTCCAGGAGAAATGATTAACCTGGCAAGATTCCAGGAAGTCTCAAGGAGTCAAGGTCCACAAGAGAAGTATTGGATGGAGAGACGCTTTCACACACCAGCTTAGAATGCACATAGGGATGCAAACTGAGCCCTGCAGCTGAACACAAGGCCAATTGAAGGATTGGCAGGTACTGGTGTACTCATTTGTCAGCACATCTACAAAATGGATTATATGCTATGGAAACTTGTACCTTACCCCCCTTGAAATCTGTATACATCAGAATACATTCTAGCCTGCACCACAGGACGAACACCACCATCGCCACATTGCCGTCGGCAAATCTGTGCTCAAGTCCGTTCAGCAGTTCACCTACCTGGGAAGCATAATCTCCTCAAATGCCAAGATTGACAAAGAGATAGATCACAGATTAGCAAAGGCATATAGTGAATTTGGAAGACTTCACAAAAGAGTCTGGAGCAATAAACACATGAGGCAAAGCACAAAAATCAGTGTGTATAGAGCCATTGTACTGTCTATCCTCCTTTATGGATCTGAAACATGGGTCACCTATCGCCACCACCTACGACTCCTCGAATGCTTTCATCAGTGCTGTCTACGCACAGTCCTAAATATGCACTGGACTATGTGACTAATGTTGCTGTCCTTGAGCAAGCAGGGATCAACAGCATTGAGGCCATGATATTGAGAACACAGCTGCGCTGGGCAGGGCACGTTTCTTGGATGGAGGACCATCGCCTCCCAAAAATACTACTCTACAGTGAACTCGCCATGGGTCAGCGTAAGAGGGGCGCTCCAAAAAAGCGATACAAAGACTCCCTGAAACAACATCTCAGGCTCAGCCAAATTGATCACCAACAGTGGTCCGCCCTGGCCTCACATCGGGAGGCATGGAGACGCACTATCCACAATGCTGCAGCCCTATTTGAGAACTCACGCCGAACAAGTCTTGAAGAGAAATGACAACGCAGAAAGAATCACAACCCAAAAACATCACCGAAGGAGACCTTCTGCTGTGCTTTCTGCAACCGGACTTGTTTATCTCGGATTGGCCTTTTTAGTCTTCAGCGCGCTTGCAGAAAGCGCGGGATGAGTCCTTCCTGAATCTTCATTTGCGAAGAAAAGCCAGAGAGGATGCATATGATTTTTATTATGTTTTTAAAATTTTTAAAATGATTTTATACTTTTAAAAATTAATAGTGTTTTAATACAGTAGCTTTTAAAATTGTTTTATCATTGTGTTTTTAGCTCTATCTGGTTTTGACCTTGTTATGGGTCCCATTTGGGGAGAAAGGTGGGGTATTTATTAAGCAAACAAGCAAAAATGATTCACATTGTTTCTCCCTGTCTCCATAGGGCAAGGCCTAAATAGCCTAAAGTCACCAGATCCTGTCTGATCTTGGAAGCTAAGTTGGGCTAGCCCTGGTTAGTATTTGGATGGAAGACCACCAATGAATACTAAATGCTGTAGGCTACATTTCAAAGGAAAGAACTGGCAAAATCACCTCATAGTATCCCTTTCCTAAGAATATCCTATGAAATACATAGGGTTGCCATAGGTTGACAGGCAACCTGAAGGTGCACACACACACACACACACACACCTTCACAGGAGTAATCAAAGCTAAATTTGCCTAGAAGGAAGGAAAGACAAGACACCTGAAATGCTACCTGCCGTTGCATTCCTGGTGTATCTGCTGAGATAGTCCCTCCCTCCATCAACTGTTTCTGTGTGGCTATCAAGACCATTCAAGTGTAAAAATATACAGTATAATTAAATACTAAGGTCAGAATCATTGGTGACCTAGGATGCATCTGCACTGTAGAAAGAATGCAGTTAGACACCACTCTCTCCCTCCTAGGAATCCTGGGGTTTGTAGTTTTACAAGGTATTTAGCCTTATCTGTCCAAGTGCTGGTGCCTCACAAAGCTACAAATCCCAGGATTATGTACAGTGGAGACATGGTAATTAAAATGGCGTCAAATTGGATTATTTCTACAGTGTAGATGCACCCCTAGTACTTCCAATTTCTATTTGTGGCTGTGAAAGCCTGGACAGTGAAGAAAGCTGACAGGAAGAAAATCAACTCATTTGAAATGCAGTGCTGAAGGAGGGTTCTCAGAGACCATGGTTTTCTTTAAAAACAAATGAACAGTCCTAGAGCAAATCAGGCCTAATGTTCAACTAAACTGAGGCTGTTGTATTTTGGACATATCATGTGACCTCTCATTGGAAAAGACAATAATGCTTGGTAAAGTGGAGTAGGAAAGATGGACACCACACTACAGGAAGACTGATTCAATCAAGGCAGCCACAGCCCTGAGTTTGCAAGACTTGAGCAAGGCAGCTGATGACCAAGACTCCTGATGGTAAATAATGACAGCAACAACCCCAAGACCATCTTGATCTGAGTTTTGGCTCTTAAAATGTTGTATTCTACCTTTCCAATTACTTCTTTCTATTGTTTTATTTCTATAGTTTTACATATGCTTGTTGTTTCAATATTTTTATGTAAACCACTTTGTAGAGTTCACTTCAAACCCTTTGTCTAATCCAGTGGTAGTTAGTTATTTTTATATGCAGAGTTAATAACGTTATATTGGGAAGCAAGAGTGAAAATGAAACTGCTGTTAGCCATACACATTGCAAAGTATACTATATTTCTTGGCTTGCAGTGTTTTCAGTTGCAACTACATGCATTCAGTCTAAGGTGATTATCAGACAGGAGCGCAAAAAGTGTTCCTGTTCCATAATCTCCAATCCCACTCCTGTCCCGGAACAATAACCCTCCCCATCACACTTGCTTTCTCTCCTGTGGAAAACATAGTCCAGGAATGAACAGAGTTCCAATGGAGCTCCATTCACTTCCTGGACTGAAATCCCATCCATCCTCGCAGGAAGATGCAAGTGTGGGAAATTCAAAAATAAAAATAAACACAAAACTTCCAGTCAGAGAGCTGAGGGGACAAAGGTCCAGACTGAGCTCGGTCTGGGACTTTCACCTAATACTGCAAATCAGGGCACCGTTCCTGAACGACAGTTTAAATCTAGGAAGGATTGAACTTGGTGGGGCTAGCGTGTCCTCAGTCGCGATCTCTCCCCTCGTGGAAACGGAGGTTTCCATGATGGGAGAAACAGCTGGCAGGGGGACTGTGGCAGCCATTGCAGTATAGGAAGATCCTTTGGAGATCTAACCCTTGTCATTCTCTCCTGACTCTGAAAAGACAGACTTACTGGGAAGTGACTGATGTAAAAACCCATTCCGATGTAAAGTGGTGATAAGAAGATCTCCTCGGTAAGAACTGTGTATACGGTGTTGGTTCTTAGAGCACATGGTGTACAGAGCATAGAAATCATGGCGGCTGTCCTTTAAACCTGGTGTGAGGCATAGAAGGGCAGAGGAGTAATACAATACTGGATTGCTGGTGGTGGAGATTGAAGCGGAAATACAGAGGCTGAAAGCGTGAGAAAGTGAAAGTAGAACAGTGCAGAATGAGGAACAGAGGGAAGAAGTGAAAGGAAAGGAAAAGAAACTTTGTTTAAAATAAGAAAAGATAAACGGATAGACAGAGAGACAGATACGCAAAGATAAAATAGCAGTCTAAATGAGTGGTGACAGTTTGGATTAGTCCAAGAAGAGGACGAAGAAAACTTTTGATCCTGTGGATTCTGTGGAGCTATTTGTGGATTTAGTCCTTTAAGAGGACAAAGAGGACAGATTGCTTTCTTTGTTTATTATGTGGAATTAGTCCCTCGAAGAGGACGGAAGTGGATTGAAAAGGACAGAGTTAAGATCTGGAACTAGAGGGCAGAAAAAGGAAGAAGAAAGAAGGAAAGGACTGTAAAGGTTACAATACAAATTGATATAAGGCGCAAAATCACATTGTATTATTTGTAACAGAGTAACAATAGCAGTGTATATATGGTGGCTACATTGGTGAACTTATGTGAATTAACGGCAACTGAGAAGTACAGTATAGGGATTATATAAATCGATTGCATAAACTGATTACATTTGGGAAACTAATTTAAAACCAATTTAAAAACCTGACAAAATTAATTAAGGGTGGGGGGGGAAGCCTGAAGTTGGCAATAGATTTCAAAGTCGAACTTTAAAGAGGCAGAGGATAATATATAAACCCTGTCTGGTAAAAGGAAAGTGATTGAAGGGCTACATCTAGTGGAGTAAATAAATTATTACAGGAAAATATATTATATTACAGTGTGTCTTTTTGACTTAATTTGTTGACATATACAATTAGACATACATTAATTATTGTGGTATTAATTGAAGTGTATAAGATATGAGCCATATGCGTTGACAAGATGAGCTGTTAAGAGATGGAAAATTGATTTTAAAATAGTTCTAAAAATTGACATATATTGATTACTGTTATATATTAACTGCTGGGGTACTAATTAGTGTGTATGAGACATAAGGTACAGGAGCTGATACACTTTGAAGAATTATTTTGATAATATTGATGTAAATTGATATTAAATTACCTATACAGAGTTATCAATGAGCAACAAGAAATAGACAAGGGGGAAATATTGGAAATACGGAAGGAGGAAAGATACAACTACAGAATAAATTGAACTTGAAGAGATAGTGAAAAATATAAATTTGGACTGAAAAATACAGAAGGTGGAAAGATACAACTACAGAATAAACTGAGCTTGAAGAGGTTGTGAAAAATATAAATTTGGATTGAGAAATAGAAAATATCTATGCAGGGTTTGGGAGTAGATATATTACAAAGATTTTATTGACAATTTGGATTGATTCAATTTAAGCTGTGGATAAGTGATATAGAACCGACTGAATAGGGGGTTATCAAATTTTGGTAATTTATTATTGTGATTAAGAATTAATTAACCATAAGAATTTGAAAATGGCAACAGGTACTAGAGCAAAAACAGGAGCTCAAACATCAACACAAACACAAATCCCTTTTGTAAGAAGGGGATCAGCGGAAACCCCTACAAAATAGTCAGACATTGGCCTACAAATACTGGAGCTTAAGAGCTTTAAGAAAGAACTTCGAGAGGAATTTACATTTTTTAAGAAAGATAAGGGCAGATATGGAAAAAAATAGGCAGTAAACTTGATAACTTAACAAGGGAAATGACAAACTTAAAAACACAGGTAAATGAGATTGAAGGAAGATCAGATGAATTGGGAAAACAAATGCAACTGACAATGGAAGAATAAGAGAAAGAGAGGAAGATGATATTGTTACAGGAAATGAGGTATAGAGATAATTGTATAAGATTGAGAGGTATTGTTGAAAGTGTAAGAGAAGACTTATGGGAGAAAATCATTCCCAATCCGGCTAACTTCATAGACATAAGGGAGGATGACATGCAACAGGCAATAGATAAATTGTTTCGTGTAAGCTCTGCAGTGGCCAGAGAGAAGAAAATCCCAAGAGACGTGATCATACTATTCAACCAGACAAGAATAAAAGAGAAAATAATCCAGACTAGCTATACAGATAAACTGAAAATAGATTAGAAAGATATACAGATTTTCAAGGATATACCAGTGGAAATATTAAAGAAGAGACAAATATATCGACCTTTAACCCTGAAACTAAAAAGACTTGGTATTAAACATAGATGGGAATGGATAGAAGGGATTACATTCATGTATCATGAGAAAAGACAAAGAATAAACACAGCAGAGAAATTGGCAGACTCTATTGAAGTTCTGGAAGCAGAGGAAAGAAAGAGAGCAGAAGCCAGATTTAAAAAGAAGAGGGGGAAATGGAAAATCAACTGAATGATCAAAGGAAGGAAAGACAAATGGAAGAAGAAGAAAAGGACGATGAGGAAGAAGGTAAATCAGATTCTGGCAAAGAGGGATCCAGGCAAGGAGAGACGAGACAAGACGATAGCTCTGAAGGAGAAGAATTGGAGGAGGAACTCGATGAGGAGGAAACAATTTAGAGATGGTGATAACAATAAGGTCCTGGAATGTGAAGGGCATGAATGCCCCAAAAAAGAGGAATCAATTTTTTTCATTTACTAGAAAAGAGTAAAGCTGAAATCATTTGCTTACAAGAAACTAAAATTAGGGGGAAAGATAACAAGTTATTGGTAAGACCAAAGCTTAGACAGTGTTTCTTCTCAAATGCAAAAAAAAAAGGAAAAAAGGAGTTGCAGTCTATATCAAAAACAACTATGAAACTACAGAGATATTAAATGATAAAAAAGGCCAATATTGGGACAGAAATAAACATGATTAACCTGAAAGTAATATTAATTGCAATTTATGCTCCGATAGAACAAAAAGCTCAATTTTACAAAAAAATTATATCAAGAAATAGCAAAATTGAATAAATAAAATATTATAATTGTAGGAGATTTTAATGGAGTCCTAGATGCAAAACAAGATAGAATGACAAATTCAAATAAGAAACCTCATGGAAAACTTCCAAAAATCTGTAGGAATATGCTAGAAGATTTTGGCTTGGTAGATGTATGGAGAAAAAAATACAATGGGGAAGCAGTATACACCTTCTTTTTGGAAACCTATAAATCTATATCAAGGATTGACATGTATTGGATACCAACCGAATTATTAACAAAAATTAAAGAGATGGAAATAATGGAAAGAATATTATCTGATCACAATCCTATAGAGTTAAAACTACTAAATCCAAAAAGAAACTACATATGGAGATTAAAAGATGAACTGATAAAAGATGAACAGTTTGTAAAAAAAGTCAAACAGGAACTACAAGAATTTTTTAAAATAAACAAGGGAGAAGAAGTATCTCAAAAAAACAACTTGGGATGCTTTTAAAGCAACCATTAGAGGCATATTCCTTCAAAAAGGAGCTGAAATGAAAAAGCATAAGCAGGAGGAAAATCAAAAATTGGTAAACAACTTGAAAGAAAAAGAAAGAAAACTGAGGGAAAATCCAAAGAACACAAAATTACAGATGGAAATAAAACTAATTCAAGAAACTCTTAAAGCTGACATAACTGAATCAATTGGGGAAAAAATTAAAAAGAATAAGACAAAGGTATTTTGAAAGAGCAAATAAAGCAGGCCGCTGGTTGGGATATAGACTGAAAAAAGATGCAGACAAAAAACTAATTACAGAAGTCATGGTTGGAGAAACAAGGTACAATACACAAAAAGAAATTAAGAAAAGTTTTGTGGAATATTACAAACTCTTATATGCAAAAACGGAAGAAACAGAGGCAAAACTAGAAGCAATGGATAAATACTTGGCAGAAAATCTGAAAATGAAACTAACAGAGCACATGAAAGAAAAGCTAGACCAGTCTATTGATGTTGAGGAAATACTACAAGCTATTAAACAGTTAAAGTTGGGAAATGCACCAGGTCAAGACGGTTTTACACCAGAATTTTATAAGACTTTTCATGAAGAATTGATTATACCACTTCAACAGGTTTTCAACAAGATAGCAAAAGAAGGCATACCAGAATCCTGGCAAATGGCAAATATTGCCCTTATACCAAAAGAAGGAAAAGAAAAATCCAATACTGCAAATTATCGTCCCATGTCACTGTTAAATGTGGACTATAAAATCTTTACAATGATATTGGCGAACAGAATGAATAGCATAATTAAGAATATAATTCACGAGGATCAGACCGGCTTTATAAAAGGAAGACAAATGTCAAGTAATATAAGAACGATGATAAATGCCATAGAATATTATGAAAAAGCTAACAATAAGAAAGCTGCCTTTATTTTCATTGATGCGGAGAAGGCTTTTGATAATGTAAATTGGACATTTATAATGATAATACTGATGGAATTGAATTTTGGAGAGACATTTATTAAAAATATAAAAATGATATATACAGCTCAAAAAGCTTCGTTAATAATAAATGGAGAAAATTCTTAAACATTTGATATTTTTAAAGGAACATGACAGGGGTGCCCAGTGTCGCCAATGCTTTTTATTCCAGCCCTAGAAAGTCTAAACAATCAAATAAGAAACAATAAACAGATACCTGGCCTTAAAATTAAAAATCAAGAATATAAAATAAAAGCTGTTGCTGATGATATTGCCATAATTTTGGAAGATCCACTAGAAAATATAGAGAGTTTGCTTAATATAATTAAAAAATATGGGGAATTAACCAGATTTATACTTAATAAAGAAAAAACTTCTATAATAAATAAAAACTTGACTCTGAAAGAAGAAAAACAGTTGAAGGAGATATCAGGATGTAAAATTGAAAGGAGGGTTAAATACCTGGGAGTATGGATTAATAAGAAGAATATTGAACTTTATGATGGCAATTACAATAAGTTATGGAAAGGAATAAAAGCAGACTTAGAGAGATGGAATAAACTTGATTTATCTTTACTTGGGAGAATAAATGCTATAAAGATGAATATTCTACCGAAGTGTTTATTCCTCTTTCAAAACTTACCTATCTTGACAAACAAAAAAACATTGCAACATTGGACATCTAACCTAAGTAAATTTATATGGAAAGGAAGAAGAGCGAGAATAAAAGGATCGATCTTGACAGCAAGCAAGGAAACAGGAGGCGCCTCTCTACCAAATTTAAAATTATATTATATTCCGTCCAGAATAAATTGGTTATCAGATTGGATGAAATTGGAAAATCTGAGAATACTAACATTAAAAGGACACTTGCTTAGATTTGGATGGCATGCATATTTAGGATATGACAAACAACAAATAAATAAAGAATTTGAAAATCATATAATAAGAAAATCCCTTCAAAGAATCTGGCAAAAAAATAGAAAGCAATTTTATACCAAGCTACCTATATGGATCTCTCCACAAGAGGGTTTTTTAGGAAGGTGGGAGAAGGAGGAGCAATGGCTAAGATATGAGGATTTGATTAATCAAGTGAAATGGAAAAAAGGAGAAAACACTATAATGTATTCAAGAGAAGAATTAGAGACAAAGGGCATATACATGGACTGGTTCAAATTCCTGCAAATTAAAGAGAGATTTCAAGAAGATAATTGTAAATACAGGTTTGAAATAGCTAAAACAGAGATTGATAAACTGATCTGTGGAGAGAAAAAACACAAAATACCTCAATATTACAAATTATTACTAGAAAGATATTTGGAGAGTGAAATAATATCAGACACAATGATTAAATGGGTGCAGGATTTTAGAGAAACTATAAACCTGGAAGAGTGGGAGAAGGCTTGGAAAGAAACTAACAAATTTACAGCATGCTTAGCCTTAAAAGAAAACCATCTTAAGATAGTAAACAGATGGTATTTAACACCTGCGAGACTTAGTAAAATTTATAAAACTCAAAACAACAAGTGTTGGCACTGTGAAAAAGACATAGGGACGATGTACCATATGTGGTGGGGGTGTCCAGTAATACAAAAATTCTGGATAAAAGTCCATAAAACAATCCAAAAAATCTTCAATGTTCAATTTGTTATGGACCCCAAATTATATCTATTGAATATAATATTGAATTTAGAAAAGGATTTTACTTGGCAATACTGGAGAATAATTCTATACTTAATAACTGCAGCGAGATTAATAATAGGAGCTAACTGGAAGAAAAAGGATAACCTTTCGATTGAAGATTGGCTGTTGAAACTTTGGGAGATGATTGAAAATGATAGGCTTACACATATTATAAATAAGGGAAAGAGGATTAAGCTTGAAGAAGAATGGTCTCCAGTCCGTGAATATTGGAAGAAAAGATGAAATATGAAAGATAATGTGTATATCAGATTAAAAAAACATATAAGTAATATATTAACATAAGGATGGGCCTAAGTGACATAAAAATAAAAATAACATAATATTTAAAAGGACACTGAAACAGGAAGCTAATATATTAGAGGGAAAGCAACATATAAAGTGGAAGAAAGTTTTTAAGCAAATGAATAAAAGATAAGTAAGGGAAGATAATAAGATTAGATTTCTAGAGCTAGGAAAAAAGGGAGATAAAGAGAAAAGGATATCTCGAGCGGGTGGAATCTAAAGGAAGTAAGAAGGATGAACGAAAAGAAGAAAGGTATTGTAAGTGAGAAGGTGAGAGTAAGTTTAGGGAAAGTGTGGATGGGATGGGTGGGATAGAAGAAGGGAGTATAGGTGGAAGAGAGAATGGATGGAGAGGTAGGAGAAGGGAAGAGCTAAGAGAAGGCAATGAAGAATAAAGATGGATGTAAAGAGGAGGTAATGAAAGACTAGGATGGTTGTAAAGTGATGATTGTGAAGTGTAAATTGAATTGAACGAAAGTGTATATATAAATGCAATGTAATGTAAATGTAATACAGTTAAGATTGTCTATCTTTTGAAGCATAAATAAAAATAGTTTAAAAAAATAAACACAAAACAGTTACACCAAGCACGTAAACACAATTTAAAAGGCCCAAGTAACCCGAGGAGGGTCATAAAAAGAGCGAAACTTACTGGGATGTCCTGTTCTCACCTGGAAGTGTTTGCAATGGACCAGCCATTCTTGCTGCATTCACAAGAGTTAAACAGCCTAAGTTTTCGCACACAAACAATGCTGGCACCAAAACGAAACTGGGGGTTCTATTGACAGCTTTACCCATCAATAAGAAGAAACACCAACATAACACCAGTACAACACAAAAGGGCATCATAAAGAAAGTCATTATTGTCATCCTTTTGCATTCTGCTGGCATTCTGCTGGCACCACATTAGCCGCATCTGATAATCTCCTAAATCATTTATAATTTCAGTCATACACCAACTTGAATAAAGTGATAATTTATGGCATCTGCCTTAACGTCATACTACCATGTAACTAGTACACATTCTACTTCTGTTGTGTTTGTGTGCAATGTAGCCTCTTCCATGCTTTCTTTTGGGACTTCATCAGACCACCCCCCAGAAAAGTTCTTTTGCCAGCATAAACTGTATTGTTTTTATGCCGGCAAAAGAACCCCCCACCACACTTACCTTGAACAGCGTCCATGAGGCTTCCCTGGCAGTAATGGAGCTCAAACATAGCTCTGATTACTTCTGGAGTTGAAATCTCCTGGGGCTTGGTTACACGGTGAAAAAAAACCGTGAATAATTCGCCAAGATTCCTAATTGTTTACATGCATTGTGGCACAAAGTTGCCTCTTTCAGAAGAAGGGGGCACAAAAACCCATTAGTAACGCAATAAAGGATTTCAGGACTTTTCCCAACTTTTTTGAAAAGTAGCGCATTTTCGATAGTCTGAATAAGCATTACGCTACGTGCTGTGTGAATTACCAGCAATCTATCGGATACATTCACAGCAGAGCTTTGCCATGATTGGTTAAACTCACCAGGGAGGGGTTTGGGCAAGGAGGGGATGGAGGAAAGATCCATGTTGTTTCCAGCCTTGTGTGTGTGTTTCCTTCTCTCCCTCCCGCCTTGCTACTTTCCGTCTGTGTGTGTGAATGATCTAGTCTCCTCTCCTGTGATCGTGTCCCTTCCCTTCTCCGTGTCTTGTGCTTAGCCACGAAAAACCCTTGCTATCTTGTGCCCAGCTGCTACGATCTGAAGAATTAAGCAAGCCTTTTCCAGTCTCTCTCTTGTGTGTGTGTGTGAATGTTCATCTCAGGCATTCCTGTGGTAATCAGAGGATGTGCTTGGGAGGCCATGCCCCCATCTCAGTCTGTGTGTGAATATCAAAGGGGAAAACAGCTGAAAACAAAACCGATAGATCAATTAAGCCATATATCATCTGAACGATGCGCTATAGCTGCGAAACAGCGATAAAGTGCAAATTACCGCAATAAAAACTGTCGTGTAACTGAAGCCCTGGATTCTCACAAGAAGACACTCATGCAGGAAATTTCAAAATAAAAGGGGGAAAATCACACAAAAAGTACATCAAAGCATTAAAACTCACATAAAAAGCCCCAAGTAAATGGGGGGGGGAGATAAAAAAAAGCATACCCTACATAGGTGTCGCAATCTCAGCTGGAAGTGTTTGCCCATTGACTCTGCATTAACGTGAGTACAATGGCATGAGGATTCAAATGCCAGCAGTGCCGGCAAAAAATCGCTATGGCTGATCTATTGATGGCTTGGACCATCAATAAAATAGGACAGGTTTTGGACTGGACATGATCATGAAAGGTCAATGTCATCTGGTGTGTGTGACCTTTTGCAATCATTAAGTGTCCTTATGATGCCGTATTGCTGCAAAGTCCTTGGTCTTTTGGCCCTAATCCTCTTCCTTTGCATTTTATGACAAACTAGAGTTGTCTAAACAGATAAACTAGGGTATGTATGATTACCTGGTATGTCTAAACTGGCAAATCATAGTTTGATTCTTTGCAGACAAATGCACAATTCTTATGGTTCTCTTGTAACACCAAACCGTGGCTTGACATTCTGCCTGAACACATCCGTATTTGTGCACTATGGCTCTTTTTGTATGAAATGATCAATTTGGTTCAGCCTCCATGCAGCAAAGCTAAAGCATCATCAGTCCACTTATGTAACAGATGAAATAGTTTAGTACCTCAGTGGCATGGAAAATGTCCAGACTCAAGTGTCATAATTTTAATTTTTTTCTTTGTTTTGGTGAACTATGTCCAATGAAAAGGTGACGTATCTTATAAGATATAAAACAGCTACATCTCAAAAATAACTAGAAAACAAGCAATTTATCTTCATGTACCAGCAATACTACTACTACAGAAAGGTTTCAAACTTTTTGGTATACATTAGCTATAAATGGACAGAGATCATCCTCTGGCTTTATTTCTATTTGGTTTATTACTCATTTTGTCCACAAGATGTCAGTATAAAAGAATAAAATGTGAAGGCTACATTAAAAAATGCCAACTCTTCATATAGAATGTTAAAACATATAAATTGCTATGCAATTATCATCGATCGGGCAGAGCCAAACTTCAAAGAGGAGTACCTTTCAAGAAAATCTCCCTTTTGAGGCAAAGTTGTATGGGTACTGTTCAAGATGTGTGTGAGAGAGGGAGGGAGGAAGGAAGCAAAGGTTAAATAATGGTGTACAATGGAATGACTGCAGCACACTAATACATAAAACATTGCTTGGGAATAGATCCATCTTCTGCTACTACAGAAGAAATAGGTGCAATCTGTATCAGGGAAGGACTTCAGTACTTGCATTGAAGAACTCATGGGTCTTTAAAGTATTAAAGGATAAGTAAGTATGTCTCCATCAGAACATGGGCTGTGTGTTCATAGCCATGAGTGGTTTACTCAAATTCTTTGTCTCATATGCCATCTACTCTGGTTTATACCAACAATAAGGGGAGGGGGAACTAATGAAGTTCCCTAAAGAAAAGCTCTGAACATTAGTATGAATAAAAGTGCCTTTCAATTATTTTTTGAACACAGTGTAATTGCAGACAAAATAACATTTCCTGCTAAATTATATTCAACTGACTTTAATTCTTATAACTGTTTTGGGGAAGATTAGAGATAATGATACCCTGAGGGTCAACTGATGAAGCCATGTTCACATGTAGGCTGAATGAATATGAGATGAGTCTGGGTGAATGCAGTAGCAACTTGCTTGATTTTTCCCCCCTTGTCATGTTTGAGACATACATGCCTTCACCACCATCTTCATCATCTTTAACATAAAAATGCTTTATAAGTACATGATCTCTTTAGCCATTGGATAGTTATGGTTGATGACAAAGTTCCATGTTATATTTCCCTTACAAAAGCATGGTGGCTGCTGGGAGAGGGGGGGTGTTCCCTTTTTGCCATTCTTTTATTTACTGTTGTTATTCACTGATTCAGTAGTTATGTCAATCTTTCATCTTTTGAATGCTTGTTTGTTTCTGTTGACAATGCAGAGTGACACTTCTGGGGTAAAAAATGTATTTTTTAAAAAAATCCCTTCATCCTCAAGTGAGACTAGTTTTTGATGGAAGTCCCATGATCCTGAAATGTGTTTCCTTGGCAGGGGACTTTGAGCAGCATATCAACACCCCTTGGAGATTGTATGTGTGAATAGCACCTAACAGGCTGTCCCATTTCCCTGATTGCTGTGACCATTCAACTGAGGCACAGCACAGAGCACCAGCTACTGAAAATGAGAGTAGGCTGCATGTAGGCACTTGGAGCACAGAAGACAGACAGCAACCTCTAGGAAAGGGAAATTTTCCTAAGGAATAAAAGAAACACGTCTCAACAAGAAGAAGAAGATGTCCAACAAATGCATATGGAAAAGATATGATAACCCAAGATAATGTTCCGTTTGGAGCTAGAGCCCACTAAGCAAGGAAATTTGTACAACTGATCAATCCTCTGTACCAGTTCCAAAATGCAGGCACATGGAGGGACCCTCCTTGTAACATTTTAAAATAAATCACAGTTGCTCCATGTCTCTCAGACAAGTGACACTGACAATTCTCATTTTAACCAACCAAAACAACAGTGACTTACTGCAAACCGCCTATTAAGGGGTTTGAATACTGTTATTTCTGTCTTAGCTGATACAGGTGCAATTTGCTTGCCAACTTGTTAGAGGTTTCTCTTAAAGGATTGTTATAACTTCTGAATTGATACAGGTTTTTCAAATCTAGATGACATTTCAAACCCAATGAAACTGCATTGTCAGAAGAATGAACAACCAGTTTTGACTTGATGAGTACTACTTTTATAAAGATGTCAGAAATGGTTATTATCCCCCTCGTTGCATGAACGAGCAGTTGCAAAAATGCAACTACTTCTTAAATTTGCCTCAAAGTAATTGTCCAAAAAATTTCACCAGCTTCATATGTCAGTATTAATCTCTTGGAAGGAGAAATGCCATACCACTCTCATCAATATTTCCTACTCTAGGAATAATCTGCCCCTAAGAATGTTCACAAACAATCACTTCAGAACTTTGTGTTGGGAAACATTATGTTAAGTAACTGTTCGATCCTAACTGAAAGATGGTTGGGGGCCAGAGGTTAGGACTAGGCACAAGGCTCTTCTTGCTGGCAGAGATCCTTATCTGCCAGCAAAACCTTTTTTTGTCTGCTGATCTTGGAGGTCTGTTGATGGAGCAATCTGCTGGTGGAACTTCTCTTCTGGGTAAGGTTTGCCACCAAAACAGTCATAAAAGAGGACAGAAAATCTGTGGCACAAAGGAGAAACTGTGTAACATCCGAGCCAAACATCTATCAGCCCAGGGGCATAGTCACAACAGCAGCACAAACTCAGGCTGAGGGAAGGTAACTGTAAGCCATTTGCAATACTCCTGGGTTTGGATTCAGCACAGCTTCAGCTGGCCTAATGTCAGCTTAACTGGCCCTTGGCCAATTAGACTGTGCTCTAACATTTTCAAATAGATTTGGCCATGCCTGCTTACACAGTGTTTTATGAAAATGCTTCACTCCGTTTAGCATGATTTGGACCTTTCAGGGCACAGTTGCCCTTTCAAGGCCATGTAGAAAATTTCAAAAGAATGTTATCGTCACCATTGCTGTTGCCAAATTAAACATGCTACAACCCCTTAACACTGAGCAGCAGCAATGGTTTAGCACAATGACTAATGACGTTAATAAAAAGTAGACAAATCCAAATGTATATGAGTTCTCTTTAAAATTTTCAAAGATGGGGCCACACATATATCCTAGGAGAGGGAATTCCATGGATGCTGGGCCATGATGAAAAACACCAAGTCCCTTGGTACCCATCCACCTGACTTCTTGTTGACAAGCCAGACAACACACCTCTATTGATGGCATTTAGGAAAATTGCTAATGAATATGTTTTGGACAGCATAAAGGGTTTTCATGTGGTGGACATAACAGGGGACAGAAGAGAGGTTTGTATTGCACTTCTCCCCCAACTACCTTGTCAGTTGAAGCTGAGCTAAGTAAAAACAGGGGCTGCAAGGGTAAATTATATCCTTTGTTCAACTGAAATTTGCTACCATGTTGAGTGCACCAACTGTGACTATTCTTGAGTCTGTGTGGTTACATCATCATTAGATTATGGATTGAGCTATGCTGGGAGTGGCATAATAGCCACTGTTAGGGTCTCCCATGCCAGACAGGACAAAACCAAAGGGTCTGACAAAGAGCGTCAAAGGGCAGGATGGGCTATTTAGCCTTATGGCAACCATCTTAGGAAAAGGAAAACTCTAATCCCAAACCTGGGCAGATGTTGTTCATCCAACCCTGCAAGGTCAACCATCTAAGAGAAGGAAACTCTAACCAAACCTACGACCTGAGGACCTTGCTGCTACCGTCCATGCTTGCAAGGCCACAGCAGATGAACCTTTGGTTTAAAGGTTGAGGCCAGTTCTGTGCACGCTGCGCTCCACCATAAAAATCCATTGCACAGGCTTTAAGGACAAATCCAGTCCAAAAATGCCCTGGAGCGATAGCCGAGGGACAAAACGGTAGGTGTAAAGAGGCACTGGAAGCCGCAGACCCACCCTGCAAGCAGGCGGTTCAGGACTTTGCTCGCTTGAGGCTGACCCAGGAGATTACAGTCTTGTTCGGCAGCATCCTGAACGACCAAGCAGCCTTTTTTAAGGAGAGCACTGCTTGCCCCATATGGAGAGGGACCTAGAAAAGGTGGCCTAACAAAAGCTCATCCCCATCTACCTGGTTGGCTAGCTGTGGCCAACAGGCATCTTCTGATTTGGTCAAACCAAGGCAAAGAAACAAAGGCACACACCGGCCCCCAAAGGTGTAAATAAACTGACACTTGCATGCTAGAACATCAGAAGCATGCGAGACTCTGCAGATAGTGGATGGCCTGAGCATCATTCTGCTCTAATAGCCCATGAACTATCACAACTTAATATTGACATCGCTGCTCTTAGTGAAGTTCGTCTCCATGAGGAAGGCAGCTTTAAAAAACATGGCGCCAGCTACACACGTTACTGGTCTGGCAAACCCAAAACCAAAACATCTTTCAGGAGTAGGCTTTATGATTAAAAACTCCATTGCCTCCAATCTCAAAACCTTGCCAACAGGACACTACGATCGCATTATTTCCTTACGCCTCCCACATGTTGCTCTCTTTAGTATATATGCCCCAACTATGCAAGCCGACCCTGTAGAGAGAGACAAATTCTACACAGACCTACGCCATACAAAAAGTCCCTGTAGAAGATAAAATTATTATCCTTGGTGACTTTAATGCCAGAGTAGGAAAGAACTCCAAAGCCTGGAAAGGTGTCTTAGGCAAGCATGGTGTTGGAAATTGCAATGATAATGGATGCCTCTTGCTAGAGTTCTGTGCAGAACAACAGCTGACTATTACAAACACTATCTTTCAGCAGAAAGATAGCTTGAAGACAACCTGGATGCACCCCCGATCCAAACATTGGTTTCTAGGATGGAGGACCATCTCCTCCCAAAAATAGTACTCTACGGTGAACTCGCCACAGGTCAGCATAAGAGGGGCGCTCCAAAAAAGCAATACAAGGACTCCCTGAAACAACATCTCAGGCTCAGCCAAATTGATCACCAACAATGGTCCACCCTGGCCTCACATCAGGAGGCATGGAGACGCACTATCCACAATGTTTCAGCCTTATTTGAGAACTCACACTGAACAAGTCTTGAAGAGAAATGACAACACAGAAAGAATCACAACCCGGAAACATCCGGGTTGCAGGAAAAACCTTCACAGTTTTCCAGTATTTTTTTTTAAGAACTGCTATGGAAATTAGCATTCTCACTCCTTGTGACAACTGATTCGCTTTGATGCGCATTCCCCATGAGAGCGGAAGTGGAAAGTTGATTGGTCAGACATGTACAGGGGGTAGAGCCTGCTGGCAAGGCAAGTGTCCCAAACCACCATGCTGGATTTTCACCATAGCGATTGTTCGCTTAGGCAACAGAACAGCTTTTTTTCTCTCTTTTTTTCAGTTTATTTAAGTGGAAGATCATACTTCCACACCTTGGATTTGATTTTTTTTTTAATACTGTTTAACAATGGCAACTGCTGACAATATAAACAGAAGTAATTCACTTGTGCCTGTAATCTTGATTCACAGGCATGACTGTTTGAACAACAAACGTGTATGGCTTCGCATGTCTGCATTCTTGAAAAAAAACCATGGAAATAAAAGCTTCTCTGAATTGGTGTTAGAGAGCATCAATCCACATTTTATAACCTCATATAGACAAGCCCTAAATAGTTCACAATATTGTGACCATGCTAATCCTAAAATGAAAGATCTACACTGCTTGCCAGTTGTTTTCCAAACTCAGTTCAAAGTGTTAATTTTTGCATTATGGGCCACAATGAGCACACATGAAAGGGCTTCCTTCCATGCCATGCCATTCATGTTTTAGCTTGATCTTTTTAAAATTATTGTAAGATACCTTGAATCACATCTTGGCAGAAAGGTGAGATATAAATTCAATAAATAAATAAATAAACTCCCAAACTGTGGAATGCTTTCCCTTCACAACCAAAATTGGTACCTTCTCTTTCAATATTTAAAAACGGAATTAAGACACTTTTCTTTAATTTGGCTTTTAGCACTGCAAGTAATGGTTCTAATCAGAGCTGGCCACATTGGCTAAGGATTCGGTGGGGTGGGGGGATCTTTTGCAGACTCTGGTTTTAATGTTGTTCTAATGCTTCAATATTGTTTTTATTATTTTTATGTTCATGTGTTATTTTAAACATATTTATATGTAAATATGTTTACATTTTTTGTTTATATTCTTTTATATGAGAGACTGTATTCTGCCTTGGTAACATTTGTGAAAAGACCTTATATGGCCACCATCTTACATGACTCAGCATAGACTATAGTGTGGGAAGTACACTATACTGAGCCATTTACCACCCCCTGGACTAACAACAGAGCCTCTAACACACACCTGTGGGCATTCCATATCTGATGGAGAACAGCAGGGATCACAGAGGGATCTAGCTATATTCTCTATGGGTTCAACTACACATAACCTGGCTGTGGATCAGGCCTGTTCATCCTGTTACTTGAACAGGTTGGAGTCCAGATGAGCATGGTGGCCCCTCACTGCAGCCACCACCAGCAACATATCCTTTGTTCTCTCTGAAGGCAGGATGCTGGCCTGCAACATACGTCCAAGGCCTTGGACACATGCTACAGGGTTGCTTCCTGCTGCAGAAGAGTGAGGCAGAGGGCAGCTGAAGCAATGGGCCAGGATGCTGGAACAGGCTCCTTCAGTCACGTGGGGCCCGAACCATTTCTTCCTGGCAGCAGTGGATTAAAGCAGGTATTATTTTACAATGCTGTAATGGGTCCTACCCCATCTTTTCCCCCATCTTAGGCCCAGGGGTTGTGAGGACTGCCTGGAGGCAGAACAGGGCAAAAGCTGCAGGACAACAAGGCTCCAAGATGGGGGGAAATGGGGTATATTGCATGTGTAGACAAGCCCTATGCCAGACATGGAACACTTAGATCATCTGCTGAGGTTTTGCTGAGTCCTCCAGAGGTCTCAGCAACTGATATAACCCTTTTGCATCTGGATACAGAGACATAGCTGGATACTTCTCTGATACCCCACCCGCTCTCTCTACCAGGCATAGAATATCCAGGATGGGTGGGCTTTAAGTTTAAGTCAATAGCTGGAAATCTGTGTGTGTGCCTTCAAGGCACCTGTGAACTTATGGCGACCTCATGCATTTCATAGGATTTTCTTAGGCAAGGAATACTCAGAAGTAGCTTTACCAGTTCCTTCCTCGGTAGATGTTATTTATTCAAAGTTCCATTAGTCTCAGCTATCATAGCTAATGGTTGGGAGTGATGGCAGTTTTACTCCAACATCTAGTACAGAGCTTTGAAAATTACTTTTAAAAATAACTAATGGCATGCTGAAGCAATCCATGAGCAGTGGTGGGATGAAGCCCTGAGTCTCAGAACATCATCCTATCACAGCTTAGTTATGGTTGGCCTACAGTCGACCTTCTGTATCCACGGATTCTGCATCCACAGATTTATTTATTTATTTAGGTATTTATACCCTGCTCTTCAGCCACAAAGGCTCTCAGGGTAACTTACAAAAGTGCAATAGCACTTTACACATCTACACTGCATTAAGCAGTTTCCGATGTGTGTTAGCTAAATGCCCCCACAAACTGGGTACTCATTTTACCGACCTACCAAAGGATGGAAGGCTGAGTGAACCTTGGAGCCCTTGGAATCAAACTTGTAATGTTGTGGCTGCAGTACTGGAATTTAACCACTGCACCACCAGGGCTCCACAGATTCAACCATACACAGCTTGAAAATATTCAAAAAAGGATCCAAAAAGCAAACCTTGATTTTGCTATTTTATATAAGGGACACCATTTTACTGCATACATATAATGGGACTTGAGCATCCATGGATGTTGGCATCCATGAGGGGATCTGGGACCAAACCCCAGTGGATACCAAGGGCCCACTGTATATTCATTCTTTTTAAAATAAGTTTCCAAAGGCTATAGGATCTGCACAATATCCTTGTGCAGTAAGGCTATAAGATCTGCACAATATCCAAAATATACATGTGCATGTCCTAAAATTAAATCACTTTTGATTGCCTGGCCAAGAACTGGCAAATATATTAAATCACTTTTGATTGCCTGGCAAATATAATCTCAGAGCCATTGGCAATAATATTTGAGAACTCCTGGAGAACAGGAGAAGTCCCAGCAGACTGGAGGAGGGCAAACGTTGTTCCCATCTTCAAAAAGGGGGAAAAAGAGGATCCCAACAATTATCGTCCAGTTAGTCTGACATCAATACCAGGGAAGATTCTAGAGCAGATCATTAAACAGAGAGTCTGTGAACATTTAGAAGGCAATGCCATAATCACAAAAAGTCAACATGGGTTTCAGAGAAACAAGTCATGCCAGACTAATCTGATCTCTTTTTTTGATAAAGTTACCAGCTTGGTAGATGAGGGAACGCTGTGGATATCACATACCTTGATTTCAGTAAGACCTTTGACAAGGTTCCCCATGACATTCTTGCAAACAAGCTTGTAAAATGTGGGCTAGACAAGTTAACTGTTCAATGGATTTGTAATTGGTTGACCGGCCGAACCCAAAGGGTGCTCAGCAGTGGCTCCTCTTCGTCTTGGAAAGATGTGACCAGTGGGGTGCCACAGGGTTCTGTCCTGGGCCCAGTGCTATTCAACATCTTTATCAATGACTTAGATGAGGGAATTAGGGGCATACTTATCAAATTTGCAGATGACACCAAATTGGGAGGAGTAGCTAATACCCTAGAGGACAGGATCAAAATTCAGAATGACCTGGATAGACTGGAGAGCTGGACCAAAGCTAACAAAATGAAATTCAATATGGAGAAATGTAAAGTGCTGCATTTAGGGCGGAAAAATGAAATGCATAAATATAGGATGGGAGAGACCTGGCTGAATGAGACTACGTGCGAAAGGGATCTAGGAGTCCTAGTAGACCACAAGTTGAACATGAGCCAACAGTGTGATGCGGCAGCTAAAAAGGCCAATGCGATTTTGGGCTGTATCAATAGAAGTATAGTGTCTAGATCAAGGGAAGTAATAGTGCCACTCTATTCTGCCTTGGTCAGACCTCACTTAGAATACTGTGTCCAGTTCTGGGCACCACAATTCAGGAAGAATATTGACAAATTGGAGCGTGTCCAGAGAAGGGCAACTAAAATGGTGAAAGGTCTGGAAACGATGCCTTATGAGGAGAGACTTAGGGAGCTGGGTATGTTTAGCCTGGAAAAAAGACGGTTAAGAGGCGATATGATAGCCCTGTTTAAGTATTTGAAGGGATGTCACGCTGAGGATGGAGCAGGCTTGTTTTCTGCTGCTCCAGAGACTGGAACACGGAGCAATGGGTGCAAGCTCCAGGAACAGAGATTCCACCTCAACATGAGGAGGAACTTTTTGACAGTAAGAGCTGTTCGGCAGTGGAACACACTCCCTCGGAGCGTGGTGGGGTCTCCTTCCTTGGAGGTCTTTAAACAGAGGCTGGATGGCCATCTGTCGGGGATGCTTTGATCAAGATTTCCTGTGTGGCAGGGGGGTTGGACTGGATGGCCCTCGTGGTCTCTTCCAACTCTGCAATTCTATGATTCTATGATTCTATGATTCTATGATTCTATGAACCAAAAAACATCAGCTGGAAAGGCCTCTCCTACTCAAATCTTGTATCCTGCACCCAGCTTAACTCCATGACCTACCATCAACAAGTTTGCTTAAGTGTCCTTATTAAACAATTGAATACTGAATACTGCCAGACAAGGTTCTATCTCTCCCAGCATGTGGCCCTGCAGTTGGCAAACAATGGATTATAGACAGGAAAAGCCACTGGGGCAAAGGTGATTGACCTAACATTTCTGTGATTTCTTTTTTAAGTGGGTGCAAATTTGAAACATTAATACCTTTTTAGGAAACACATTCAGGGGTAGCCACATTGGCCATGTAGCAAAACAGAATCCACAATCAACAAAAAAAGTGATACCTTTATTGGCCAGTCAAATACAAAACACATGGTGCAAGTCAGTACAACTTTGAAAGCCTACATCAGGTGTTTTGCATTTGGTTGGCCAATAAAGGTATCACCTTTTTGTGGCTTTTGGATTTTCTTAATACCTTTTGTTTGTTTGTTTTTTAAAAAGTTCCAGGTAATATCTCAGGGACTCCATATCGACATGCTTTGTTTAAAGACATTGCCTTGTTTTAGGGAAATTCTGACATCATGCTTAAGTTTTCCCACCTGAGATGCTTTAAAAAGAATTCCACATTCATTCTGGTGGGTGGGGTCTACTTGAACCAAGAACTTGAGCTTTTTGTTTCCTCCTTCTGGAGGTCCCTTTCTGCAAATCACTGGCAATAGCACTAACATTTCTGTACCATTTGATAGGGCTAAGCACGCTCTAAGTAGTTTTTACAATGTATTAGCTAATTGCCCCCAACAAGCTGGGTACTCATTTTACCAACCAACAGAAGAATGGAAGGATGAGTCAACCTGGAGCCCTCCAGGATTGAACTCACACCATTGTGGCTGCAGTACCAGCATTTAACCACTGTGCCATCAGGGCCCCTTTGACCTAGCTTAGGTCCTCTCCTGCTGAAATCATTGCCTAAACTAAGCTTCCCTCCTGAGAGCTAAAACCACTTTTTCAGACCCCCCAAATCAGGGATTTTGGCCAGATAATCCCTTTAGCTCATTCCAGTTCTGAAGGAAATTTTATATCACTTCCTTGAATAAACAGTGATCCCCATAGGAAACTAATGAATCTACATCACTGACAAAATAATGTTTTTTATTGTTGAAGTAACAAAGGGCTAGTCCTTTAAGCATTGAAATAGTTGCAGGTTCAGAACAAGGAAAGGGAATTACATCATGTGTAACATGTCAGCGAAATTATACCTGCTGAAATTTCATTTTCAAGAACAGTGATTCCCCAAGCTTTGTCCCTCCAGATATTTTGCACTTCAGCTTCCAACATGGTCAATGGTCAGGGATTCTAGAGGGCCAAAGGTTATGAAATGTATTTTATATAACTGTTAAAGGAGCAGGAGCCCTGTCCTCTTTTGCATCCTGTCCACCTTAATGAAAATGAATTTTTTGTTATCACTTGAAATGACTAGTATGACTAGAGATGCAAAATCTGCAAACATCCCAGAAGCCCATGAAGAGCACAGCAGGGGTGAGAGTCATACGGTTGGGCTGCAGCTCCCACCAGCTCCAGCCAGATGCTGAGGAATGCTGAGGGTTGAAATCTATCATCTAGAAGGCCACATGCTCTTCTATAGAATACTAAATTGTGATTAAGGAGACCTGGGCTCAAGTCCTAATCATCTGTGAAACACATCAGCCTGTTCTTGGATCAGTCTTTATCTCACCCTAGACTATCTCTGAGTTGTCACAAGGATAACATGCAGAAATGAGGGAGAAACAATGGCCTGAATCCTCTGGTTAGCCCCAACTACAGTGGACCTATTGAATCAATGAGTTTTACTGATTCATCTCCATTCAACCACAGAGTCAATAGGTTTAATAGAATCGAATTGGGATGACCAATAGGATTCATGCCAATGCATGCTGCCTTGAGCCCTTTTGAGAAAGGGTGAGAATAAGAATGCAACCAGCCAATCAAAAATTATTCCCTCTGACCTGGGGCCTTTTCACACTAACAGTTACTTGCTATGATTTCACTAACTGACATGGTTCCATCCAATAGAATTCTGGGATTTGTCATTCAGGGAGGGATATTTAGAATTCTCAGCAAAAGAGCTCTGGTGCCTCAGCAAATTGTACCTCCTCCCCTCAAGTTTCCATAGAATGTTGCTATGCCAATTAAAGTGGAATCATAGGGCCAGTCTATATGAACCTGAAAAAAAAAGATTGCTCCAGAATAATGTCAAATTGAAGCAGCTGCTATTTGTCTTAATGGTTTTTTTGGCCCCCATAAGCTTCATGGTGGCGGTGATGGTGGGGAGGGGGAAGAGGAGGAGGGAACCCTCCTCCCCTGATCCCTGCAATGGCAGCACCGAGGGCACCCACGGGAGGGGAGAGAAGGAGGTATCCATCCCCCCCTTACCTGATTCCCCATGACAGCAGCACCGAGGGTGCCCATGGGGGAGAGGAGGAGGGATCTCCCCTCCCTTCCCCAATCCCCACAACAGCAGCAGTGCCAAGGAGGGCACCCATGCGGGGGGGAGAACAGGACAGAACCATCCTCCCTTCCCCAGTTCCTCCTCTTTCCCCTCCTCAGGGCTGCCCTCCACTCTATCAAAAAAAGGGGATTAAGTGCAGGATCATGCCTACCTTCATGCCCCCAACAATCAGAAGGTCTGTTCTTCGCCCTCCAGACCATCCAAAAATATGTGTGGTTGTCTCAATGGTTGGGGGTGCACATTTCTCTCAGAGTTTTTTAAAAATTCTGGGAAAAGCCACAAAGGCTCCAAGACAAAATAAGTTTTTGCCATTTTTGGCCTCCCTCCTTCACAATATGGCAAAACAACACAGATTGGCATTAGGACAGGTCATCTCCTCACATTCTATGAGGAGTATTTTTGCCATGTAGAAACCCCATAGTGTTATAACTGTATAGTGTGAAAGAGCCCTGGTGGCACAGTGGTTAAATGCCAGTATTGCAAGTCACCACGTTGCAAGTTTGATTCCAGAGGGCTCTAAGGTTCACTCAGCCTTCCATCCTTTCGTAGGTTGGTAAAATGAGTATCCGGCTTATGGGGGCAATTAGCTAACACACATTGGAAACTGCTTAATGCAGTGTAGATGTGTAAATTGCTATTGCTTAAAAACAATTTGTAAGCCGCTCTTGTGGCTGAAGAGTGGGATATAAATAAATATAAATATAAATATAAATATAAATATAAATATAAATATGAGTCCCAGATGGAAACCCTGCCCCTAATCCAAGATATATGTGATCTTGGTTGGGGCTACTGTAATGAAAGATAGTAATTTTGAGATATGTTCAGGACAAGGGGCATCTTTTTTCCTAGCAAAGAGTGCTCCTGACTGCTGCATCTGCAATCCAGAAAAAAGCTTTGCCTGGGGAACTTATACTAAGCATTGTGCATAATTAGAACTAAATTCACCCGAAACCTGTGGTCAGCAGCATCTACTGCATTTTAAGAAACTCTACTGAATTCAAACAGATTTACTTTTATATAGGTCACTAAAGGATGACAGCCTTACAGCAAAATCCTATCTGTCTATTCAGACGTCTCCCTGACTTCAACTAGACTTCCTCCTAGGTAAGTGAGCATAGGATCATAGACTTAGTGAAGTTTAATTGTTGTTCTGTTTAAATCCTCAACAGTGTTTTTATTTTCATGCACTGCTACAAGCTAAAATAACAAAATAATTTTGTATGCATAATTTGTTTTGAATCCAAAATTTTGGATTGAATCATTTCAATCCAAACATTTTAAGTCAGACTTTATTTTAAAAAATCTGATTATTTTGAGAGCTTTTCATGAGGCAGATATTACTTACCAATAGTCTTGATGTCATGAACAAAATATTCTGAAATTATAGTGGTAGAATTCAAATTAACCCAATTACTTGAACCATACAGTGTATTTGTGGTTTTATAATGCTGGTTTTTATTATTTCACTGCTAAATTTGTGTCCCACTCTTTCTCTCTATCCTGATTATTATGTTCTGTTTCAATTCTGTCCTTCCTTCAAGGAACTCACAGAAGTATACATGGCTTTTCCTTCCCTCCTGTCCACAACTATGTACAGTTGTCAGTTCACATTCGCTTGGGTTTAGTTCCAGGACCCCCTGTTGATACCAAAATCCATGAATACTCAAGTCCCATTATATGCAATGGCATAGCAAAACGGTGTCCCTTATATAAGATGGCAAAATCAAGGTTTGCTTTTTGAATTATTATTTTTTAAGAATATTTTCAAGCCGTGAATACTTAAATCCATGAATGCCAAATCTGTGAATATGGAGGGACAACTGTACTTGTAGGTTAGGCTAGGATATATTGACTAGCATAAGGTCACCCCCTAAGAGTTTCATGGCTCAATGGACAATTTGAACCTGGGCCTACCCATTCTAGACTGGCATTATTCCATAGGGCATCCTCTAGGGAGGGCACATGTTGCTTGATCCTGCTATATGCCTACACTATCCTGGCTTTATAGCTTCTTGTCTCGCCAGAAACATCAGGTCTGGTTTAAAGTTTCCTGCTCCCTTCGGTTACAGTCCTATGTATATTTAATTGTCTTGTGGCCCTGAGACCTAAATTTCATGTAAATTTATATAGGGCTGGGCTGAAACTCCCCATCACTCCTTTCTTTTTTATGAGATTGGGCTAA
This sequence comes from Gambelia wislizenii, assembly GCA_030847615.1. Lineage (NCBI taxonomy): Eukaryota > Metazoa > Chordata > Lepidosauria > Squamata > Crotaphytidae > Gambelia > Gambelia wislizenii. The sequence goes on from JAUMIR010000003.1 coordinate 295,614,306, forward strand.
AAGTCTTACAAATCAAGCTATGTGGGGTGCCTATAGACCACAAATTTTGGAATCATTAAAATATTAAACAGAATCATCAGAAACCTTTTGCTAATGCAGAAATATTACAGTGGTCCCTTGTTATCCACTGGGCCTTCTCAATGGCTGCTCCCAGGGTCTAGAACTCTTCCCAAAGAGAATGGAGTGGCACCATCTTTGCTGTCTTTCCACAAGCAACTGAAGACCTTCTTGTTTTGTCAGACCTTTGAGGACTAATTACTCAGGGGGAATGGGTCTTGTATAATGCGCTGGATGTTCCACTTGCTAGTTAGTTTTTAATATAATTTGTTTGTGTTGAATTGCATTTTTAACTTTCACATGCTGTCAGTTTTTAGCTATGCTTGTTTTATCTGTTATAAACCCGCTTGAGTCCTGAACTGGGGAAAAGGTGGTATATAAATAAGTTTAATAAGTTATTACGTTTCTCACCACTGGCTTTGCTAACTAGGGCTGCTGAAGATTGCAGTCCAACAACATTTGAAGGGCACATTATTTTTACACGCTATCGAAAGCTAGCATGTGCTATGCCATCAGCTCGATTAACAACTTGCAATAAAATATAAAGACATTGATACTTCAATTTTAAAAGTACATTTGTTGGGTAGTGTCAGCTCTAATTAATATGAGAAACTGCCAATGAATACCAGGTGCTGAGTACCACCTTTGAGTATTCCTTGCCAAAGAAAACCCTATGAAATTCATGGGGTCATCATAAGTCAACAGGTGACTTGAAAGCATGTTACTCAAAGAGGTGGGTGATCCGTGAAAACCCCACCTGTGATCTATTATTAGCTGGGGGAATTATTATAGCTCAAATGGAATGCTGTAAGAGACAGGTAACTTCAGGATCTTTTCACCTGTGTATACCAGTACTCACTGCAGAGAACTCATTTAAAGTGAAATGAATAGTTTTTATTGGAAAATAACACACACAACACACGTGCTCACAAGAGCCACACAAGGCTAACAAAGAGTTTAAGACAGAAAGGTTGGATAGAGGAATAGATTCAGGAGATAGGGCAATAGTTACTAGTCTGAAGAAGAGTGAAGTACTCAGATGGAAGTCTGAGGATGGCACTGGAAGCTTCAATTCAGGAGCGGGGTGCTGACAGAGAATGTGGCAGGGTCTTGGCCACAGTGGCACACTTTGCTATTGTTTGGGACTAATATTTATACTGTATTTCATGCCCTGAAGAGTTATTTGGGCTTAGAGCAAAGCTTAGATGGGTTTCCCACCGAATAAACAAAGGAAACCGAAATTCTGGTTGCTGTTAAATGGCCGAGAGATAGGAATTGATGAGTTTATGACAACCTTGTATTGTAGGACAGGAGGATGGTGCCGAGGGATATTTCCTGGGAACTGGAGTTTTTTAGGTCACTTGTTTGTTTATGGTGTGTGACTCATGGCCAAGGGGGCTCAAGAGGGGATTAGCACATACCTCCGTAATTGTGTTGTTTACTTGGGGCTTTGCTTAATCCTGTGTTGGGTGTGCTTGCTCAGATATTTCCAAGACACCTTCCTAGGTCCTTGTGACCTCCATTTGACCTCACCTTTTGGTCTACCCTGGTCTGCTAGACCCCTTGAAGTGACTAATATTGCAATTATGAGATATTATAGGGAGTGGGAGTGGGTATAGGGAGTGGGTATAGGGCGTAGTAACAGGCATACACACAACAACAACACAACAAAAGATAAACATCAAGGCAACAGACAAGAGACAGAACTGACTGCCTGGGGAGATGGTTCTGAAAAACCTGCTTTATCATGCTTCACATGGAGTACTGTTTCATCAGATGTAAGGGATGAACTCTGAAGGAAGGAACTAGCTGTTTCACTGATCTGACTTTTGACCCATTAATACAAAGTATATCACCTCAATCTAAAATTAACATCATTTAATTACATTAACATATAAATTCCATAATGCTTTAGAGAAAACATCTAAAGGGATGGTGACTCCACCCATACCCTCGATCTCTACAATAGATGACATCAGGAGCCATGGCCAAGCTTCCTACATCTCATCCTCTTTGGCTTGAATGAATTAGGCCCACAGGACTGTGATGTCTTCCCACCATCATTTCACTCTAGAAAATGACACCAGTGACACAAGAAACTCATTTCTGAACTACTTCCCCTTATTTATCTTTCAAATGAGTATGGTTATTATTCCTAATTAAGCAACCCGCCTTTCAAGCATTCAAAACAACTATTAAAATACAGGAAAGCTGTTCTTTCTGAGGAGACAAAAGAGAGTAAACAGATGGCAAACAAAAGAGAACATAATACAATTTTGTTTAATTAACATTCAACATTACAAGAAGACTGGCTGTATACTTGCTGAACTTGGCACTGAGCTGACAATCTAAGCCACAGAGCTGCAGAAAAATAACACATTTCTGTTTGATTAAGGGACTTGTGGTCTGATCCATGCAGCTTGCTGAGTGGGAATATAGGAGCCTGCTGTTTCTACAATGATTCTGAGATAATAAATGCTAGGCTTGCTACAACCTGTAATTCATCAACAATTTCAAGAACTGAATTACAGACGGAAATGAGCTGAAACTTTAATAAATTGTTATCCAATGGGAATATTTCTTTCCTAAAGTTTTCTGGTAGAATAACTTTATATCCCTAGTGAGAATCCAGTTCCATAGTAAAATATTGTGAATTGTTTATTGGAAACTACAAAGAGTTTATGATTTAAACTCTCCAGTTCCTTGTTCCTTTACATCAGTGGTACCAAATTTTGGATCCTCATGTTTTGTTGAATTGCAGCTACTAGAAACCCTGATTATTGGCTATGTTGCTGGAGGAAGTTTTGAGTTGGATCTGACCCACATATGGATTCCCAAGGTTGAAAACTACTGCTGTACATAACCCTAATACAACAAGCTCTGAATCCTGACCACATAAACAATCCAGATGCAAACATAAGATGCCATCTTATACCAAGGACTCGTCTATATGAGCGGGGAGGGGGGACGGATTGCTCCAAAGAACTAGCAATTCACAGCACTGTGACCTGTCTTAATGGTTTTACAGCCCCCCTAAATTTTGCATACGCCCTAGCCAAATGGCAGCTGTGAGTGAATTACTCACATTTTTAAATCTTCCACCAATTGTTTTAAAAAAAGTTTACCATGGTGCACACAAGCGATACTTCACATTTACAAAAGAAAAGAGAGAAGATCACCATTTTATCACCTTACCAATCTCTCGCTTAGCCGAAAATCAACATGGCGGCAGCAGGCGCTTACCCTGTTTACAAGCCCCACCCTCCATGCTCGTCTACCAATCAGCTTGTGCTGCCTTGACATAGCAATGTGAATACGATTTGTCTTAATGATTGGACATTCACATCCTCTACAAAGCTTTTTAAAAACTCAGAGAAAAGCCCTGAAGGCTTCCCTGACACAGTTTATGGTAGATTTGGCTGCCCCTCTTCCGAATAAGACGTGTAGATGCAAATGTCCATTTAGACAGATCACCTTCCATGTGATTTCTATGAGCATTTATTTTGACCATTTATACAACCCCTAAATTAGATTAATGTTCCATTTAGCTCAGTACTGTCTACACTGACTGGCAGCAATTTTCTAGGCTTTTAGACAGGAGTCTTCCCCAAAACTGCATGGAAAGGGAAAATTTTTCTCTACAGCTCTGGCATGAGTTGATCTTTGATACTGAGCTGATATATTATAAATGGGCCACCACAATTGAAGCAGCTTCGGTAATTTCCAAGATGTTTTATATGTTACTTATCGTGAATATGTGAAACAGTGGGTAATAGTGAACCCTACTGAAATGAAATATTTCCAGCCCAATGTCCAGCAGAAGCATATCACAGAATCATGCTGGGGGACCTAGAAAATGCCAAGGGGGGGACTTACTTTTTTGGATGTATATAAGTGAAACTGTCATTACTGGTCCCACGGATACGGGGGGTGGGGTGGGGTGTCAACCTGTATTTCTTAAAAAAAGAATAATGACCATGTATAGTTCTGGCATATAATAACAGAAATGAGATGTGACACTTCAGATAATATCATTTTAGATTACTGAAGCTTATACATGTATGCTGTTTATACACGTATGCTGTTAGGATCATTACAACCATTTGCTACTCATTTCATTTGTATGAAAAAACCTGTTCAAGTTTGTTTGTTTTTTAACTGTATCTACTAAGGCTTTTCAAAAACTACTACAGTTGTCCTTTCACATTCACTGGGGTTTGGTTCCAGGAACCCACCCCCCCCCCCTGTGGATACCAAAATCTGTGAATACTCAATGCAATGGCATAGCAAAATGGTGTCCCTTATATAAGATGGCAAAATCAATGTTTGCTTTTTGGATTATTATTTTTTTAAGAATATTTTCAAACCATGAATACTTAAATCCATGAATGCCAAATCCATGAATATGGAGGGACAACTGTAGTTTTCTTTCTAAAATCTTTTGCCCATCATGCAAGGAGTATTAGACCATGATCTTAACACCATTATCTTTTCATTGATAATGCCTCATTGCTTAGAGAAACCTTTCTGCTGAGACTAAGGATGGAAAGAATATTCAAAAATATTTGAAAAATGGACGAAAAACATGAGAAGAATCCTGGATTGATGAGAATCTGTTCAGTTTGGGATTAATTCTGTGCAAATTTTGCACATGACTGTTTTCTGTGCAGAAAATGCTGTAATTGGGGGTTTATTCTGTGTAAAATTTGCACATGGTTAATCTGCATAGAAAACACAGCATTTTCTGCACAGAAAACAGCATTTTCTGGTGGAAGAATTAATATTTCTGTGTTGAAATGTTATTACTGTTTTCTATGCAGAAGTATTGTTTTCAGTGCGAAACAACTACATGTGAATTTTGTGCAGAATACGTCCCAAATTGTGAACAGCCTTCAAAAACTATGGTTCTTACAGCAGAAAGAACATTGCTGAAATTACTCATCACTACCTTTAAGAAGAAACTAAGTGAAGAATTACATCCCTAGTTGAAACAATAAAACAGCTAAGCATAGCCAAGCTATTATCTCATAACGATTTTTTTAGTTCTGAAAATGAAAGCACATAAGGTAGGCTTAATTAGGCTTCTTATACATTACCGGTCTGTGTCGCTTCTGGTAAGAACATTGCAAATTATTCTTCACCATTCACTTTCAGCAGAGGTCCCCACAATTTGCACTATTGAAAGGAACCCCCCATCAGTCACATTACAGATTAATATCAAGTCATAAGTATCTTGGAATGCAGGATATTTTTTCTGTTCCTAACATAAGCCATTCAGTGCACTATTTTAAGGTATTCCAAATGTTGTTTTTTAAAGATCATACATGATGCTATGTTTTCTTAAATATAATCAGCAAGCATTTTGAACTGAAGTCGGATTAGTTCCTCCAGCTTGCTGAGTTATTTGCAGGTACATGGAATGGATTAACAGAGCAGGTTGGCCCTTTCTGAATTAATTTCAGGGCTGTCAGTCACCATTTCTTCTTGATTTGGTTGACTAAAACTTTTTAATGGCTTACAGTGGAAATGAGCCCAGTGATGACAATAAGCCTAATGCTGTGTGACACTTTCCAAAAACATAGGGCTCAGCTTCTAGCTACAGCAATGCATCTTTTAAACTTGAATTAAATACACAGAACCAAATGCTGTCTTTACTTTCCATTTAGCTCACTGCAGAATACATTTTTTTTTGTCAGCTGACCATGGCACATACTGCCTGAATGTTTAAGAAGCTCAAATACTAGTTATTAGACAATAGCTGAAATCTACCATGTATCTCATGATAAATATTTTTAATCATTCATTTTTTAAGAAAGTATTTAAAAGTGAGTTTAGAATCATTTCAAAAAAAACTTTATTTAAAAAATTACCATGAAATGAGAAATTGTTACAGTCCTTTGTTCACTAAAACCAGTTTGGTTACTCATAAGGTACATGAGTTTCTTCTCCTGAAAATTAAGAAAGCTTTCCATATGATTTTATTCTCTGTACCACCACATGAGGATGCCCTTATAAGGATAGTTTCTCAGGCTGCCCAGGGAACATAACTTCTAGAACATAAGCACATGAGAAGCCATCTTCATTGCTTTCTTCCTCATATGGTTGATATCTCTGTAGACTGAGCCAAGAAGAGACCCCTTCTGTTTGACTAGCAGAAAAGGATTATATCCACCTGTTAGTCTTAATTAGAGAAGACCCAATGAATTGTTGATATGTTCATAACTGTTGACTTTACGATTCAGTAACTAGTTGAATTACTCCAGTCAGGACAAGCAATTGGTTTTAGGCCAAGTCAGGTAGAAGCCTGAAAGAGAAAAGGAGAGTGCAGTATGGCTAAACTCTTATGTCAACTTAACTTAGGAGAAAGTGCCATTAAAAACAGTGAGTAGTCCTATAAAGAATTTGAGCTATACATTTCTGACAGGAAACCGTGCTCTACCAGCTCACCTGTGTAACACCAATCTGCTACAGACCCGGAATAGGAGATGTGCTCTAGATGTTGATTTTCTACGGACTTTTTCGGACAATGTAAAAATAATGGAAGCAGCGTCGCCAGGTTGCGACGCTGCAGCGCTAGAGGGCGTCAGTTTTGTACGACGCTCCTTCCCAGCGGTACTGTTGCAGTACCACTGGGATATCTGAACGTGATATTTTTGCTTTCTACCGTCATATTTTACTCACGATCAGTGATCGTGAGTAAAATATGACTGTAAAAGCAAAAATATCACGTTCAAATATCCCAGCGGTACTGCAACAGTACCGCTGGGAAGGAGCGTCGTACGAAACTGACGCCCTCTTGCGCTGCAGCGTCGCAACCTGGTGACGCTGCTTCCGTTATTTTTACATTGTCCGAAAAAGTCCTAACTTCCATCAACCCTCACCATTGACTATGCTGCTTAGAGCTGATCGAACAACAGCCCCACACCTGGATAGCCATATCTTGCCTGTTCCTTCAATAACACAAAGAATTTGGGATGTCTTATTCCAATTAATTTTAGTGGGTTTTAATTTTATAAGTCTTTTAATTGTTTTTTTATTATTATTATCAAAAGTTAACAGAAACCTAGCACTCTTGTCCCCATGGTCAAGGGTGTACCTGAAACTATAACTCTGTTAATCTTCTGATCTTGGGGGCTCTGAAAGGCCTGAAATGGTATCTAGACTCACAATAGGAATAAAGTGGAGAGCTAACAAGATGAAAATTAGAAAAAATTGATATGTTACTACCTGACAGTTCCATCAATATAGCTATGGATTTACAATCAGTTCTGGATGGACTAACACTCCCCCAAAAGAATCATATTCACATCTGATCCTCAAGTAGTGTGGATTGCCAGCAGAATATTTGATCAACTATAGGCTGGCATTCTGTTAGTGACATAGACATGTGTAAGTTGCATTATGCATGTAGGGCAAATTATTCGCCTTAGCAGAACAGAAATATTCTGCTAACAGCAGAAGTGGAGTTGCACATACAGCAATGTTAAACATTGTGGTTATGCACTGAGAACTGTGTGCATTGCTCATGGTGCACTGTGGTTGCACACTTGCATTGCATGACACCCAACCATTATCATAGAATCATAGAATTGTAGAGTTGGAAGAGACCACGAGGGCCATCCAGTCCAACCCCCTGTCACGCAGGAATACACAATCAAAGCATCCCTGACAGATGGCCATCCATCCTCTGTTTAAAGACCTCCAAGGAAGGAGTCCCCACCATGCTCCAAGGGAGTAGGTTCCACTGCCGAACAGCTCTTACTGTCAAAAAGTTCCTCCTAATGTTGAGGTGGAATCTCTGTTCCTGGAGCTTACATCCATTGTTCTGTGTTCTAGTCTCTGGAGTAGCAGAAAACAAGCCCGCTCCATCCTCAATGTGACACCCCTTCAAATACTTAAACAAGGCTATCATATCGCCCCTTAACCATCTTTTTTCCAGGCTACACATACCCAGCTCTCTAAGTCTTTCCTCATAAGGCATGGTTTCCAGCTTTCACCATTTTAGTCGCCCTCCTCTGGACACGCTCCAATTTGTCAATATCCTTTTTTAATTGTGGTACCCACAACTGGACACAGTATTCTAGGTGAGGCCTGACCAAGGCAGAATAGAGTGGCACTATTACTTCCCTTGATCTAGACACTATACTTCTATTTATGCAGCCCAAAATCGCATTGGCCTTTTTAGCTGCTGCATCACACTGTTGACTCTTGTGGTCTATTAGGATTCCTAGATCCCTTTCGCATGTAGTCTCATTCAGCCAGGTCTCCCCCATCCTATATCTATGCATTTAGTTTTTCCGCCCTAATTGTAGTACCTTACATTTCTCCGTATTGAATTTCATTTTGTTAGCTTTGGCCCAGCTCTCCAGTCTATCCAGGTCATTTTGAATTTTGATCCTGTCCTCTAGGGTATTAGCTACTCCTCCTAATTTGGTGTCATCTGCAAATTTGATAAGTATGCCCCTAATTCCCTCATCCAAGTCATTGATAAAGATGTTGAATAGCACTGGGCCAAGGACAGAACCCTGTGGCACCCCACTGGTCACATCTTTCCAAGACGAAGAGGAGCCACTGCTGAGCAACCTTTGGGTTCGGCCAGTCAACCAACTACAAATCCATTTAACAGTTAACTTGTCTAGCCCACATTTTACAAGCTTGTTTGTAAGAATGTCATGGGGAATCTTGTCAAAGGTCTTACTGAAATCAAGGTATGTGATATCCACAGCGTTCCCTCATCTACCAAGCTGGTCATTTTATCAAAAAAAGAGATCAGATTAGTCTGGCATGAGTTGTTTCTCTGAAACCCATGTTGACTTTTTGTGATTATGGCATTGTCTTCTAAATGTTCACTGGCTCTCTGTTTAATTATCTGCTCTAGAATCATCCCTGGTATTGATGTCAGACTAACTGGACAATAATTGTTGGGATCCTCTTTTTTCCCCTTTTTGAAGATGGGGCAAACATTTGCCTTCCTCCAGTCTGCTGGGACTTCTCCTGTTCTCCAGGAGTTCTCAAAGATTATTGCCATGGTTCTGAGATTACATTTTCTGGCTCTTTTAATACCCTTGGATGTAGTTCATCTGGTCCTGGGGCTCGTTTACACGGCAGGTTTTATTGCTTTAAGTTGCGCTTTAGCATTTTCCCACATCAGTAGTGGGTAGTTTACCCGGTATATGTTTACACAGCTATATTTTTTGGCTCTTTGATTTTTTCCACTTTGAGATTCACACAGCCAAATGTGCTGGGGGAATGGCCAAGCATTGGAGAGGAGACAAAGGAATGCCATAGGAATGTCTGCCCTAGCCCCAACTCCGTATGCTTAACAGTTTATAGGCAGTCACTCTTTGCCTCTTCCTCCCCCAACTCCCTGCCCACAAATCAAACGGAAGGTTTTTTCTCCTTGCTTAACAGCATTTTCTAGCCAAATAAACAGACTGTCAAAATAGCAGTGCAGCTCTGCTGCAGCCCTTAGTGAAATGGTTTCTCTCCCTCCCCCAGCACAGGATCACAGCTGACGAACGAAACTTTACATACTTGCAAAACAGCAGAGAGGAGGAGAAGTAATGCTCCCTGATTGAAAATTGTTGGGAATCCTTTTTGTTTGCAAACTGGCTTGCAAAATAGCAGAGAAGATTTTTCAAAGTTTCCTCTAATCGCTACTGACTCTCCCTCCCTCACTCTCCCTCTTTTAAGCCCACCCTGCATCATAGCAACCAATCACAGTGCAACTCTGCTGTAGCCCTTAGCTGAATGGATGTTTACACTGCCAATAATGTGCTACATTGCAAATATACCAGCAAAAGTGGCAACATCCCTTGCCATGCTATATTTGGGTGTTTTACCTTCCCCCCTTCTGAATGAGGCGATGCTGTGGTGCGATCCGTTGGAACAATGAGCTATCTTAGCGGTATATTTAGAGATATATTTGCCCGTGTAAACGACCCCCTGGAGATTTAAATTCAGTTAGATTAAGAAGGTATTCCTATACTACCCCTTTGCTTATTCTGTGCTGGATTTCCCCTATTGTGTCCTCTGTTCCATTATCCTCAGGTTGATCACCCTTTTCCTTTTCTGAAAACACTGAGGCAAAGAAGGTGTTGAGTAATTCTGCCTTTTCTCTGTCCCCTGTTAGCATTTTGCCATCTTCTCCTCGTAGTGGCCCTACCATTTCCTTCTTCTTCCTTTTGCTGCGGACATACCCCCCAAAAACCCTTTTTATTGTTTTTATTGTTTTTAACCTCTCTAGCAGACCTGAGCTTTTCTGACTTTACTCCTACACGTGTTTGCTATTTGTTTGAATTCTTCTTTGGTGTGTTGCACAATGTTGCTATTCTGTATAGGGGTTGTATAGTCCTGCTGCACTGTACAGTATATCCAAATGTGGATATTTATACTACATAGATGGGATGCTGGATTGCAGCCTTGGTATGCAACTTTTCATAAAGAAATGGGACTTAGCATGTCACTGATGTCTTTTGTACTTTCTAAGCAGGAATGTCCTTTGAAGACAATCCCTAAACTTCATTTAGTTCAAAAGATAACTTTTTTGGAGTCCAGCTGATCTTGTATAATCTTTATTATTACCTGTTTATTTCTAGGCTCAGTTGAAGCTATTGGTATTGTTAATCCTTAGAGTCCTTAACTGATGAGGACTTGGATTTTTAAAGATCTACTGACTCCCTTACAAAGCTTTCTATGCCTGAAGAGACTTTGCTTTGTGTCTCTTTGATATCAGAGTTTTGATAGTCTGATAGAAACTATTTTGGTGGCACCACTTTGGAATAACCTCTTTGGAAAGCCCTGTGAGGTCCATTCTTTTTCTGTTTAGACTGACATTCAAACAGGTCTTGGGCTGTTAAATGGTTGCTGTTGGAATCTTTCCACTGGTGCATACAATGCTAGATAGACTGTTTCAGTTGATTTATACGAACACATTACTATCATCATTATTTTAAGTTGTTTTGTTGTATCCATTCTAGAGTATGGTATTATTTTGATGTTTAAGATTTACTGTTAAATCTTTGTGCATATCATGAAAAAGTTACCAATATATTAAACGAATGCACTTATATTTGTGAGTAGGCACACATATTGAAAATTAATAATGAAATTGCAAATGAACATGCATTACCGGGTAAAGGAATAAAATTATTGGTAACCAGAATAAATTATTGGTAACCAGAACCATGCTGGAGAAGGTCTGTTGTGATCCTTGCTAACACGAACAGCATCTAACTCCTGTAGGATGAAAATTTATCTGATCTGTCATCTCTGGCAATGCTGGACAACTGTGTTATAATTCCTAGCACTTTAATCAGGGAGGGCCAAACATTAGGCAGACTGAGGCTGCCACCACAGGTAGCGTACAAGTATATGTGTGCCTCTGTGGAACAGCAGCAAGATTTTGAAGGTGAGACCAAACCACTTTAAAGTACTCTACTGCTATTGGGTGTGGTGGAGCAGCCCGGTTACCCATCTGGGGCCCTTTCACACAATAGTTACAGTACTATGATTCCACTTTAATTGCCATGGTTGCATCCAATGGAATTTTGGGACTAGTTTGGTGAGGAACTAGAGCTCTCTGGCAGAGAATTCTCAACACTGCAATAGCAATAGCATTGATATTTCTATACCGCTTATCAATGCCAAAGCACGCCCTAAGCATTTATAATTTGTTAGCTAATTGCCCCCAACAAGCTGGGTACTCATTTTACAAACCTATGGAAGGATGGAAGGCTGAGTCAACCTTGGAACCCTCTGGGATGGAACTTATAACATTGTGGCTTGCAGTACTGGCATTCAACCACTGCACCACCAGGGCTCTCTATTAACTGCCAATACCAGGATTCCATAGGATGGAACTATGGTCGTGAAAGTGGAATTATAATTTATAGTGCTGTAATGGTATAGTGGGAAGAGGCCCTGGGTCTTGCCAGTATTTTTTACATGAAATGTGGATGGGCACCAGCTTGCACATTGCCTCAGACAGTGAAATGCCTTGTACCCGATGACTCTGTCATCAGAACAGAAAATGAAAGTGGGCTCCTCACAACTAGTACAATATCCCCCCTCCTGCAAACACACACATATACACACAACAGTTTTTTAAAAAAAATCTTGGTCACTCCTCATGCCACAAGCAACCAAGGGATTGCAAGATATGGCCCCATGGCCCCCACAAGGGGGGCTGACAGGTCTCTAGCCTGGGGGCCCAGGCTCCTGGGATTAGGAGGGCTGCCTCGTGTGATATTATTGTAAGTTTTTATTATGTAAATCCATTATTTTTTTAAATAAATAAATATTACTTTGGTGTCATCATTTAAACTGACTTATTTTAATGTTTATCCTAAACCCTGTAAAGCATCTCGCTGCCCTTAACCTTAGCAGTAGGTAGGGGGCCTGCCAAAGATCCTGGCCTGGGGACCTGCTTCAGGATGTGGGGGCCATGTATGGCCCTTTCACACTACAGAACTACAGTAGGACCCCCATATCTGCTGGTGATTGGTTCGGGGGGGGGGTGTGGATACTGAAAACCATGGATAATCACGAATGCCATTGAAAATAATGGGACTTCTGGTTTAAAATACCATAGAGTTGCCTTGGAGGACCTAGAAAATGACTAGCGAGGACACATTTTCTAGGAAGACTCTATGGTAGGTGTGCTGTTTTGTGTCCCATGGATAATTGAATCAGTGGATAATGAATCAGTGGATACAGGGGTCCTACTGTATAGCAATGCAATTCCACTTTAACTGCCATGGTCCCATTCTATGGAATGATGAGATCTACAATTGAGGGAACAGTATTTAAAATTCTCACTACACTGTTATAGTGCTATTATTCCAATTCAACAGCTCTGGCTGCCTCCTGTGGAATTCTGGGGTTTGTAGTTTAGTGAAGACTAAGAGCTCTCTGGCCACTCCCTGAACTACACATCCCAAGATTCCACAGGGGGCAGCCATGTGATAATCTCCTGAGGTTCTATGGGATGGAATAATGACAATTAAAATGGGACCATAGCACTATATTTGTTTAGGAGTTTGAAAGTTTTCCTATTTGCATTATACACAAGTTTGTTGGTCCCCCGCCCTCGAAGGCTCCCGTTCAGATGTTCTATTTTCCGCCGACGCGTGTTATTACGGAGCACGGAATAACAAAGGAACCTTGGCAGACAGACACGTGAACGGTTTGCAGCCAGGATAGCTTAAAATGCACGGGTTGAGAGCAGGGAGGGAGAAAGGAAATTTGCGAGCAGCTCATCTTTTCAGCCCGGATGAGGGACAGCGGGCGAAGCGCAGTGTCGGGCAGCAACACCTCGTGTCCGGCAGGGCGGGAAAAGAATTACGCAAGCCCCGCCTCCACGGAAAAGTCTGACAGGGGAAACCTCCGAGGGGAGGGGCCGGTTCCCTCGGCGAGACGGTTTGCCCATGACGCGCGCGCTACGTCATCAGCCCACCTCCCAGGCTCAGACATATAGAAATGTAGAACAATGCACTCTTTTTGTGGGTATGGAGTTTCCAGGTTCTCATTGTGAAAGCTTTTTCTAAAATGTCGAAGAGGTTGAGGTCAAAGGAGAAAGTCAATTGTGGCTATATGTGACTGTCAGTCACCACAAATTGCCTTCCCCCTGGGAAAAAAGCTCCTGCTCTGGCTGACTCGGCTTCTATTTAGCATGGAAAAGCTGGTTCAGATTTTTGTAGACAGTACTCAAACATTTTAACCCACCCACTTACCTACCCGCAGTGCAAATTCAACTGCTGGATGGGCAAGGTGGCCTTTCAGGTGTAGTCAGTTTGCAGTCCCAGCATCCTTCAGTATTGGCTTTGATGGATAGAGCTGTTAGTTGTGGCACTCCAGGAACATCTGCCCACACCTGTTCTATTGCCAGCACACACACACCCCTGAGCTCCATGTTGTACTGTGTGTTGGCGTTTCAGAGGTTAATGGAGTGTACTTTACAATAGCTCACGGGTCCATTGTTAATAGGGATGTCTGGGGAATCGATTAAGAGTGTATAACGAGCCTGCAACGTATTGCTATCGTAGTCTGAAGGTCGTCTAAAGAAAGATGACAAGAGTAACATACAACACCCCTGCAATGTTATCTCTGGGTTGCAAGATGAGGATACACAGCCTCACCCAGGACCAGTTTAAGGAATTTTGGAGCCCCCTCCAATGCTTTATTTTGGGGGCCCCTATGTTTATCTCAGGTCAATGTCACCTAACTCAACCTACAGTATTCACAGTACAGGATATTCAGATTGTTACTAATAATGGTTTTGCAGGAGGAGGGTTACTACTATGGGGCCCCCACAATGATGGGGCCCCCTGAGGATGATGACGCCGCCAGTGCCTTAAGCCGGTCCTGGCCTCACCTTACACATTGGAGTGAGACTGAAGCTGCTTTCAGTTCCGATATAAAATTCCCCAGGTAAAATTCAACATTCTCTGCCAGAGAGCTGTAGTAGTGCCTTACCAAACTACAAATCCCAGGATTCCATCGTGCCAAAGTGCTACAGTCGTGCATCACGCAAAACGTCTCAGTTTCACTGTCCTTCTCTCTCTAGAGACTATCACACTATACTATTACAGCGCTATTATTCCACTTTAATTGCTCCGGCTGCCTCTTATTAAATCTTGGGATTTGCAGTTTATGGAGGGACATTTAAAACTCTCAGCCAGAGAGAGCTTAGGCCTCCCTAAACTACAAACTCCAGAGTTCCACAGGAGGCAGCCATAGCAGTTAAAGTGGAATAATAGCACTATAACAGTGAAGTGTGATAATGTCTGACACACAACACTCAGTTGTTGCATACAAAAAAAAATATGTTTTCTTCCACTGTATGAAAACTCTTCTTACTCCTAGGATTAAAACCCGAACCAGAAAGAACAGAAGCCCCTGTCTTTGCTAATACCTTTGGAAGATTTTAAAATGTGGAAATTCGTCATTTGTTCTCTATGCTTAACTCTAATTTCGCCCCGGAGCGCGGGAAAGTGGGGCGGGGGGAGAAAACAAATCTACAGAAAGAGGGACTCGCGTGCATGCATCACTCTAAGTTTTTCATCTCTCTACCCTCCTGTAAGAGGGTCACAGCTTGTTCCTGAGTGGCGGCCGCGACTCCTTTTGAGGGGTGTATCGATATAAAGGTAGGAATATAAGACCGAACTTTTTTCCGAGCGAGCTGTAAATCACAAGCAGATAACGCAAGACTTTGTCTCTAAAGAAGAGGTGAAGAGACGAGGGGGAAAAGGGGGGGCAATTAGGCGCGTTTTCCTCCTCCCGAGTACCCCTCCTCCCCTCTGGTTAGCCGGCGATGGTCTCGTCCGGAAGGAGAAAGGGGGCGGGGCCTTTCCGCGCGAGGAGGCGGGCCGACCGGAGCCGCTTTTCGGTCTCTCCCTCTCTCTCCCCTCTGACAGCCATTTCGGGAGAGAACGAAAGCGAGGCTTTCAGAAAGCGGGAAGGCGGAGAGGACGCGGCCGAGGTAAGGGGCAGGCGGACGGGCGGGCGAGCGAGCGGTGAGTGGGGAGGCCAGAGGGCGGCTGTGGGGTCCTGGGGTTAATGTTTGTGCCTTAAGGGAGGGATAACGAAGGTGGGGAAAGTCCGCTACCTTGTAGGCGGCAGAAATGGACGCCCTGAAATGGAGCGGAAAAGCAACTCCGGCCAGGTTCCACCTCAGGTTTAAATACCGTTGTCCCTTCTTATCCGCTGGGGTTTGGTTCCAGGAACCCCCCCCCCACTCCCGTGGATACCCAAATCCGTGAATGCTCAAGTCCCATGATATGCAATGGCATAGCAAAATGGTGTCCCTGATATAAGATGGCAAAATCAAAGTTTGCTTTTTGAATTATTATTTTTTAAAGAACGTTTTTAAGCCGTGAATACTTAAATCCGTGGATACCAAATCCGTGGATACGGAGGGACAAGTGGACTTCTCTCTGGCAACCTTCCCTGTGGCGCTTCACGCCAGATGCCACCCTAGGATATGATGTGGAGCCACAATACTAGGTGGTCGAGGGCAAACCTTGAAGGGCCACCAGTAGCCCCAGTTTCCCTCAGGGCTCTCAGCCTGGCTGTCTCTTTGCCCCCCTCCATCGCTAATAAGGTTCCCTTAGTGCCTCCTTTCTGATCCAGGGATCTATACCTTTTTATACATTGTGTGTAGTGGTAACTTGCCTTTGCTTATTTCTGTTACAATATGAATGGACAGAGTCTGTATTTTAATTAACAACAAGGATAACTTTGTTAAAGGAAATGGGCAACAGTAGGGTGGAATACTGTTTTGAACCATTCTTAAACTTTTATAATGTGATCCCTTATTCCTCAGACTCACTCACTCTTTGTCTACTCGCTCCTCTGTTTCAAACTACAGTTGTCCCTCCACATTCACAGATTTGGTCTCCATGGATTTAAGTATTCACGGCTTGAAAATATTCTTAAAAAAATAATCATCCAAAAAGCAAACCTTGATTTTTGACATCTTATATAAGGGACACCATTTTGCTACGCCATTGCATATAATGGGACTTGAGTATTCACGGATTTGGGTATTCATAGGGGGTCCTAGAACCAAACTCCGGCGAATGTGAAGGGACAGCGGTATTTACCTCTGCACACAGTTTAACCATAAATTTTCCTTCATTTTTTTTCCGGACTGTGAGGCCATATTCTGGAAGAGTTTCTTTCTGAAGATGACAGCCACAGATGGCATCTTCAGAAAGAAAAAACCCAAGGAAAATCTGTGGATGCGGGCCGTGAAAGCCTTCGACTTCACAATTTGACCACATCCAAACCTCTCATACAGCACGCACACACACACACACACACACATACACAGAGGGAGCCTTCAGCTCCAGATAACTGTCATCAAGTAGACTCAACTGAACAACTCCTCCACCTGTCACATGAATGTCCAGGTGGGGAAGGTGCCTGGTGGAGAAGGTGGGGGGATTTGTGTGCCTTATGAAGCCGATAATAGGGTTGAATGTTTCTGTGATCCTTTTAAATCTTCCTCTCTCCCCCCACTCACTTCATTTTTCCTGTTTTTTGTTTCCCTTTCTTGCTTATCCCTAAAGTGGCACTTACTCCAAGCTTTAAAAAGTGTTCTGAAAAGTATAGGAGGAGGGAGGGAGGGAGAGAGTTCACTGGAATTGCAGGTAGGCTCAGTATCGCCCTTCTGTAATTAAAAACAGACTTGGGTTTTGGACAAGAAATCGTCACAGTAGCTAGAGCACTATGGTTAATGTGTTTGGCAGATGAAGTGGTGAATATTGCCTCTGAGTTTATGTCAAGCAGGTCTACCTTGACCCAGCAGTTTGTCTAAACAGTGGAAATACCCCTTATGGAATTCACTGCTGATACAACCTGTCTAAATGGGATCCCACATCAATCTACTGTATTCGGAGGGAGGGCCCCCCCCTCCCCCCCAAAACAGCAAAAACAATGCAGGAGAAGTCTTTGTGACTTAATAGCAAGGGGGGTGCATATTCCTGCTTGTTAGGACAAGTGATTCACTTTGAATCATTTTTCCATAGGAGAGGAAGCGCATAAGCTGATGGACAGGTGAGCATAGGGCACGAGGCTTGCTAACAGGGCAAGCACCCACTGCTGCCATGCTGGTTTTTCTCCTTAGCAAGTGATCACTTACGCAATAAAACTAGGGGGGGTTGTTTTGTTTTGCTGTCCTTTTTAATAAAAAAAATCAAGCTATTGCTCTAGCATACCTTGGACTGTTTTTTTTAAAAAAAAAAGTTCGGCAGCAGCAAAGTACAAACACCGGTAAATCACTTGCAGCTGCTATCATGCAAACCTTATGGGGGCTTAGGGGGGGAAACCACCTTTAAGACAAGTTGCTACTGCAAATTGCCATTATTGAGAGGTACTCCGTTCCCTACCCCCCATAAAGACGGGGCCCCCAGTTAGCTTCCATTCTAGGTGAGTGGGAAGGTACCTCCTTCCCAAGGTAACAGGACGCAGCTGAAGGATTTAGTCTTTCATGCATCTCTTGATCCCAGCAAAAGGAGAAGAGTCGTTGGGACACTATGCTGTGGTTTATTCTTTTAATAAATTGAGGCAATGGGATCTAGTGTGTTTAGCAGGCTTCCCTTTCCATCACACAAATTGAACTTGAGCTCCATGATCTCTCACCATTGGCTGGAGGGCACCATTCTTGTTGAAGGATGAGTTGTAGATTTAGTCTGGAGCATCAGAAATACAGTACAGTATAGGTTCAAGTCCAGTCTCAGGCTCAGTGCAGCCAGAGCCAGGTCACTGTATTTTTTGTTTTGTTTGTCTTTCTGTTAAAAGGTGGTCTAAGTAGACACATCTAAGTAATGGTCAGCAAGCGAGGAAAGGCTTTTGAGCATCTGGCAAGCTTAAAAACATTTGCTTTTGAGAATCTTGATTTCTGTTTCTGTTGAACAGAACAGAGTAGCTGAAGTCTATTATTGAACAGAGTAGCTGAAGTGTGTTATAACTGCCAACACATTAATTAACAATCAAATGAACATGTTAATTGAGTTGAGACTGAAGCTTCATACTTTTCTTGTTTTCTGCCTGCCTACAAAGCTTGGGATTTCTTTAATTTGTGTTCTCACTGTCAAATGAATGGAGCATCATTGTCTTTATTTGATATGTTTGCCTCTGATTAATCCAGACTGTTTCCTGGGTGTAGTTTAAAAAGGTTTCTTAGGTCAAGTGACATTAAGTTACTTAATTATATCTCTTGTGTCTTGAATTGAAGATGTGATGTGTTGAACCTGTTAACTATTCCAGAATTATATCCCCCAAATGTTAACAGTTCTTGGGAGACCCATCTAAAGGCTCAAAATTGCATTCTTGAAAAGATGAGTAAAAGTCACAAGTCAGGACATGTTTCTGCTTTCATATATACAGTAAGCAACACAAAAGGCATTTGGCAGTGATTGTCAAACTGAATGGGCATAAAGCTTTTAAATCCTTTGATACAGTTAATTGTTCACAGGGAAGCATAGTGAGCATGTTCAAGCAAAGAGTTTTTGCTTTCCTTTCATCTCAGGCTAGAGTACAAGGGAAGATAATATAATATAAAGGCTTGCCTACAGAGTTTTATAATATTTAGGTCATGGATAAGAAAATATATTTGGAGAGCATGTTAATCCTGTATACTTACATCATGTTAATAGAGAAGAATGAAGCTGGATTGTCTAGTAATTGAATGGCAGTTTTAAATCATTGGGAAATGAAAACAAAAAAATATAAAAAGTTTAGTAATTTACATATTGAAACATTAAACTTTTCAGTTTTGAGTCATTGTACAAATGTTCATACTAAGTTATGGTTTTCTTTCAGCTACGTTAGGTAACAGGACTTTTTTCTCTTCTAGGGGCACTATGAATGAAGAGCAGTTTGTTAACATTGACTTGAATGATGATAATGTTTGCAGCATATGCAAACTAGGAACAGAAAGAGAGACTCTCTCATTCTGCCACGTTTGTTTTGAGTTAAACATTGAAGGTAAGTGTAGCTTAATATTGTACAATAATACTGTGCCATTGAGACTGAAGACTTTGAGAAATTCTGAATTCAGATTGAGAGAAGAAACGTGGTCTCCAATGGAGTGTTGTTTTTAGATAGTAGTGGTAAAAACATATTTACTCTCTATGTTCTGTTTTTTAACTGCTTAGCATATTTGCTGTGAAAATGCTTTTTTCCTCAAACATCTACAATAATACAGCCAGCTCAAGTTATTTAGTACAGTAGGAGCCCCGTATCCACTGATCCATTAACCACGATCCATTATCCACTGATTCAGTTATCCACAGGACACAAAACAGCACACCTACCACAGAGTCTTCCTAGAAAATGTGTCCTCACTAGCCATTTTCTAGGTCCTCCAAGGCAACTCTATGGTATTTTAAACTGGAAGTCCCATTATTTTCAATGGTGTTCACTATTATCCACGGTTTTCTGTATCCACGGGGTCCCCCAGAACCAATCCCCAGCGGATACAGGGTCCTACTGTATTTAATACAGATTGCTTATTGAATATATTCTTGGTTTAAGCAAATAAAATACAGTGTACTGTATCTGAAGTCATTTTCAGATATTTCACTTTAGAGTACAGGTCGCCTGTTGTATCCATAAGGGATCTGTTCCCAGACTTATGGCTACAAACGGCCTGCAGGAAAACCTTTAGAATCATAGGATCATACAGTTGTAAGAGGCCACAAGAGCCATCCAGTCCAACTCCCTGCCATACAGGAATACACAATCAAAGCACTCCTGACAGATGGCCATTCAGCCTCTATTTAAAAATCTCCAAAGAAGGAGACTCCACCACTCTCTGAGGCAGCATATTCCACTGTTGAACAGCTCTTACCTTCACGAAGTTCTTCCTAATCTTTAGGTGGAATCTCTTTTCCTGTAGTTTAAATCCATTACTCCATGCTTCTAGTCTCTGGAGCAGCAGAAAACAAACTTACTCCATCTTCAATATGACATCATGCCCAGCTCCCTTAGCCACACCTCAGAGGGCATGGGTTCCAGACCTCTCACCATTTTGGTTGCCCTTCTCTGGACACGTTCCAGCTTGTCAATACAGTTGTGCCTTCATATTTGCTGGGGTTTGGTTCCAGGACCTCCCGTGGATACCAAAATCCGTGAATACACAAGTCCCATTATATGCAGTGGCATAGCAAAATGGTATCCCTTATATAAGATAGCAAAATCAAGGTTCGCTTTTTGGATTATCCTTTTTTTAAGAATATTTTCAAGCCATGAATACTTAAATCCATGAATACCAAATCTGTGGATATGGAGGGACAACTGTATTCTTGAATTGTGATGCCCAGAACTGGGCTCAGTATTCCAGGTTATTGGATTGTGTAGAAATACACTGTTTAAAATATCAGGGTATTTTGTCCCTGTTTAAACATCCACACTGTACTTCACACGTTAGTGGAGAATACAGCCAACTTTAGCAAAGTTCAGAGTTAACACAGCAGCATCTAGCGTTAGAATGTTAGCATACATGTAAAAACACTGCTTAGCAAGTAACCAAACACCCTTTGTCTTTTCCCAAGTTGTTTAACTACCAAAATAACCACTCAAGACTCAAAAGTTAGTTTAAAAGGTACAAAAACTTCTTTACTCACAGTTTACTCACCTCATTGGTGGCAGGAAACAAAACTTCATCAAAACAGACTAAAACTAGTTAAAAATACTTAAAAACTACATTGTTAGAAAACTATATTCAGGACACCCCTTTCGGGGTCCTCTGGCTTCAAACGTCCATGAGGATTGTTGGAGATCATGGCTTCTGGAACAAAGGAGAAACACTCAGACACTCCCCCTTCATCCCAGATTGCCCAATAGTAAAACTTTAGGAAGTTACATCAGCTCATCTCATATGCCTTCTCAGTTAACCCTTCAGTAGCAAAACCATTTCCACTTGTTGGACTGCAAACTATATTTTCCAACACAGGTGAGGTCTGACCAAAGCAGACTAGAATAGTACTACTACATCCCTCGATCTAGACACAATACAGTGCTCCTATTGATATAGCCTAGAATTATTTTGTGTTTTTAAGCTGCTGCATCACACTGTTGACCCATGTTCATCTTGTTGTCTACTAAGACTCTTAGATCCCTTTTACATGTACTGTTGCCAAGCCAGGTTTCACCCATCCTGTATTTGCATTTCATTTTTTCTGACTGAGTGTAGTACCTTACACTTCTCCCTGTTGAAATTCATTTTGTTAGTTTTGGCCTAGCTTTTTAATGTTAAGGTCATTTTGAATTCTGATCCTGTCCTTCGGAATATTAGCTACCCCCCCCCCTAATTTGGTGTCATCTGAACATTTGATAAGCATGCCCTCTATTTCATCATCCATGCCATGTATAAAGTTGTTGAATAGCACTGGGCCCAGGAGAGAACCCTGTGACACCCCATTAGTCGCTTCTCTCCAGGATGAAGATGGGCACCCTGAGAATCCAGTCAGTCAGCTAATTACACATTCACGTAACAGTAGCATTGTCTAGCCCACATTTTACTAACTTGTTTGCATGAGTATCATGGGGAATCTTGTCGAAGGCCTTGCTGAAATCAATATATGCTACATCCACAGCATTCCCTTCATCTACCAAGCTTGTAACTCTCTCTCAAAAAAAGGAGAAAATAAGTCCGGCGTGACTTGTTTTTGAGAAACCCATGTTGACTTTTAGTGATCACAGCAAAGCATTCTTTCCTAAGTGCTTACAGACTGTCTGTTTAATGATCTGCTCTAGAATCTTTCCTGGTATTGAAGTCAGGCTGACTGGGTGGTAATTGTTTGGGTCCTCTTTTTTTCCCTTTTAGAAGATGGGGACAATATTTGCCCTCTTCAAGTCTGCTGGACCTCTCCTGTTCTCTAGGAATTCTCAGAGATTGTTGCCAGGGGTTCTGAGATTACTTCTTCCATTTCTTTTAATATTCTTGGATGTAGAAAATCCTCTCCTTTTAGAAAATTTACATACACATGCACACATTTACTCATATCCCACACCACAAAAGCCCAAGTGTATTAAATGATAATTCATATAGTGGCAATTTCTTCTAAGCAAGTTAAGTACTCAGATATCATCCAACCTGGAGAAAGGGTGAGGTTTGTGGAGATGAAGAGCTGCACAAAGGAGATTAGTTGTGCTGCAAGTCCAGGCAACAAAGCTCTGTATATGCTTGTTCTTTGTTCTCTGAACTTGCACAGCTGTTAACAGAACTCGGAGGAGCAGGGACCTGCACATAAAAAGAAAACAAGCCCAGCAGCTGTTGTGTAACAGAACAACATGAGCTGGGTACAAAAGCTAATGCTGGCTGTTACGTATAATGAGATCTTCAGTTGTGGAAAGCAACAGAAGTAATATGAGTAAACACCACCTTCAAGTATAGTAGTACTTATTCTAAAATACTTCTTGAAAAGTAGGCTGTTTAGTTCTAGCTTTCTCTGCTGTTGTAAATGTTTCATATTTAGCTAAGAAAATTTTAAAATGAAATTTATATGAAAGTCCCCTTCAGCATTCAGTTAAAGCTACTCTAATAAAGAGAAGCCTTATAGATATAGTATAAGTAATTTTTGACCGAGATCTGTTTGTCATTTAAGTTACAAGTCTGCAGGGAGGTGATCTTTGGGTTTAACATTCAGGCTAAAATTATGACACATTTTAATAAGAATGTGGATTACAGTGTAGGGCTCTGCAACATTCATCCTACCAGTGCCCACCGCCAGTCCTCCCTCTTTTATCCTTTACTGTTGAAATGTGTTATTTATTCCTGTGGGTCTCTTTAATAGTGTTACTTGGCACTGACATTTTCCTCACTGCCAGCAGGCCCTCATTTTCAGGCTATGTTTGTGTTGGTTGTTTAGTATGTCAACCAGTTTTGAATCCACTTAGCAGTAGCACTGTCTAGCCCATAGCTCATGGGCTTGTTTGCAAGAATATCATGGGGACTTGAGAAAAGCCTTACTGAAATCAAGTTATGCTACATTCACATCACTCCCTGTGATCAACCCTGCTTGTACCTCCATGAAAAAAAGAGATGTGATTAGTTTGACATTACTAGTTTTTGAGAAACCTATGTCGTCTCTTAATCACAGCATTCCTTTCTAAGTGTGCATAGACAGACTGCTTCATGATCTGTTCTACAACCTTTCCTGGTATTGATGTCAAGCTAACTAGTTGATATTTGCTTAGGTCCTCTTTTTTGCCCTTTTTGAAGATGTGGTCATCTTCCAGTCTTACAAGACTTCTCCTGTCCTTCAAGAATTCTCAGAGATTTATTGACAGTGGCTCTGAATCTTACAGTATGTCTGCAATATGAATACAGTATGAATCTTGTAGTATGTCTGCATCTTACATTTGTACTCTTGTATACAGTTTGTCTAGCTTTGGAGACTTGAATTTATTTAGCCTAGCTAGGTATTCCTTTACTACCTCTTTACCTGTCCTGGGCTTTAGTCACCTTATTGTATAATTTCTTCTGTTTCCACCATTTAGGGCTCTGTTTGCCTTTTGGGAGAAGACAGAGGCAAGAAAGTGTTGAACTGTTTGGCCTTCTCTCTGTCCCCTATTATTGTTTCATTATTTTCTCTATGCAGTGGCCATTTTTTTCCCTTGTTCTTCCTCTTGCTCTGAACATAATCAGTTTGTTGTTGTTAACTGCCCTCGAGCCGACTTCAATTCATGGCGACCCTATGAATAAGACATCTACAAGACCCCCTATCCTCAGCTGCTCTGCTCGTGTCCTGCAGGCTCAGGCCCATGACTTCCTTGATTGAGTCTGTCTGCCTAGTATGTGGCCTTCCTCTTTTCCTACTGCCTTCTACCTTACCCAGCATTATTGTCTTTTCAAGTGAGTCATGCCTTCTCATGATGTGACCAAAGTATGACACTCGTCATCTTGGCTTCTAGGTATAGCTCAGGTTTCATTTGTTTTATAACCGACTTATTGGTCTTTTTAGCAGTCCACGGTATCCGTAGCACTCTTCTGCCACACCATATCTCAAATGAGTTTATTTTTTTTTCCTGTCAGCTTTCTCCACTGTGTCCAGCTCTCACTTCCATACATGGTGATGGGAAATACGATGGCTTGAACAATCCTAACTTTAGTGTTCAGTTTTATATCTTTGCACTTTAGGATTTTGTCTAGTTCTTTCATAGCTGCCCTTCCCATTCCTAATCTTCTTCTGATTTCTTGACTGCAGTCACTGTTCTGATCAGTGATTGATCCCAGATATGGGAAATCTTTAACTTTTTTCAATTTGCTCATTGTCTGTACTGAATTTATGTAGATCCTCTGTGGTCATTATTTTTTGTTTTCTTAATGTTTAACAGTAAACCTATCTTAGCACTTTCTTCTTTGACTATCTTCAGTCATTTTTCTGAGTTCATTGTTTTCTGCTAGTAATATGGTCTCATCTGCATATCTTAGTTTGTTGATATTCCTTCCTGCAATCTTCATTCCTCCTTCCTCTGAGTCTAAACCTACTCTATGTGTAATATTTCTTCATATGAGTTGAACAAGTAGGGTGATAGAATGCAGCCTTTTACCATTCTGTTTCTCTGTATTCTGTTCTGATAGTAATTTCTTGTCCTGAGTAGAGGCTACACATCAGGGGAACCAAAGAAAGAGTATACCCATTTCTTTAAGAGCAATCCATAGCTTCATGGTCTATGCAGTCAAAGGCTTTGCTGTAGTCTCTATGCTGATTTTCTTCTGGAAATCCCTGGTTCCCTTCATTATCCAGTGTATGTTTGTAATGTGATACCTAGTACCTCTTCCTTTCCTGAACCCAGCTTACACTTCTTATATTTCCCCGCTCCTTTTTAATTATTTTTTACACTTCTACCAAGTCTGAGCTCATTCAGAGCTTTAGCTTTTCTGACTCCCCCCTACAAGCACTAGCTATTCATTCATATTCCTCTTGATGATTTTCTTCCATTCTTATATACAGTTGCCCCTCCACATTCGCGGTTTCGATTATTCGTGGAAAGCCCTGCCCCCCCCCCCCGCTCTCCACCCCACTCCCTTCTCAAGGCAGCGAGGAGCTTCTCATGAAGCCCGTCGCTGCCTTGGGAAGGGGGGTGGAAAGCCACTGGCATGCCCACTCTCCACCCCACTCCCTTCTCAAGGTAGCGAGGGGCTACTCACGAAGCCTGTTGCTGCCTTGGGAAGGGGGTGGAAAGCTGCTGGCACGCTCACTCTCCACTCCCTTCTCAAGGCAGCAAGGGACTTCTCACGAAGCCCGTCGCTACCTTGGGAAGGCGGGGTGGAAAGCCACTGGTGCGCTTGCTCTCCACCCCACTCCCTTCTCAAGGCAGCGAGGGGCTACTCACAAAGCCCATCGCTGCCTTGGGAAAGCAGGGTGGAAAGCCGCTGGGCGCTCGCTCTCCACCCCACTGCCTTGGGAAGGGGGGATGGAAAGTCGCTGGCGTGCCCGCTCTCCACCCTACTCCCTTCCCTTCTCACAAAGCCTGTTGCTGCCTTGGGAAGGGGGGTGGAAAGCCACTGGCATGCCCACTCTCCACCCCACTCCCTTCTCAAGGCAGCAAGGGACTTCTCACGAAGCCCGTCGCTGCCTTGGGAAGGTGGGGTGGAAAGCCACTGGTGCGCTTGCTCTCCACCCCACTCCCTTCTCAAGGCAGCGAGGGGCTACTCACAAAGCCCATCGCTGCCTTGGGAAAGCAGGGTGGAAAGCCGCTGGGCGCTCGCTCTCCACCCCACTGCCTTGGGAAGGGGGGATGGAAAGCCGCTGGCGTGCCCGCTCCCCACCCTACTCCCTTCCCTTCTCACAAAGCCTGTTGCTGCCTTGGGAAGGCGGGGCAGAAAGCCACTGGCGCACCTGCTTTCCACTCCGCTGCCTTAGGAAGGGACTGCGGTGGAAAGCCACTCGCCCGCAGGCTCATTTCTTATTCGTGGTTTTTTCACATTTATGGGGGTTGTCAACCCCTAACCCCCGCAAATATGGAGGGGCAACTGTATGGCTAAATTAAATCTCAACTTATCTAATAGTTCTCTGTATCTCCACCCTGGTTCTTTAGACACCTCCCACTTTTCTTCCTTCTTGGTATAGATATCACCCAGTATTTCCCTAAGTCTACTGAAATGAGTTTCCTGTTTGGGGACACCACGTCCCCAAATTTTGTATAGTTGTGTAAAAACAATAACTATCACAATTTTCTTGCCCTATTTGTGAGGCAAAGATTTGGATTTTTTGACCAGGATTCACATATGACTTGGACACCATGTTAGGCCCCAAATCAAATGGGGAGGGTTGCATAGCTCTCCTAGAAGCCAGCAGTGCAACACAAACGTGTTTGTTTACATATTAATGATCTGCCAAAAATCTTTATATTGCTGCTTTGTCTGATGGCAGATGAGTCCTTCACTGTCTTTGATCTAAATATAACTATAATTAAGTGGAGTAGTAAGCACTGAATAAGCATTTAGAGTTCATGTTCGGAAAAGTTGAGATGAGGAAAAAGAATGGGTCCTGAACTTGTATTAAACAAGTTGTACAGATCTAGCAATCCAGACAATTATTAAAAATTAGATTAGTCAGTATTGTCTTAACGTTAAACTTCAAAAAGCAAAGCACAAAGGAAATCATGATGACTGTTGTTAGGTAATGGAACAAATCAGTTCAATTTCTGGTTAATAGAAAATTTAGTAACGTTTAACTTCTGTTTTGGGTAGTCTGAAGCAATAGTGATTGCCTGTTCCATTTTTTTTATACAAGCTGAAATATTATTTTATTCAAATGTGCAAAATCGTGCCATTTGAGAATAGCCTATTGTAGTACTATGCATAGTTCTAGATCTAATGTCACATTGACACAATATCAGTGTGACAGAATTAATATTTCCCAATACAGTTTTTCATTTCAGAGTATTCTTAACATATTGCAGATTCCAGAGCAGGTGGGAATCATGTGGACCCCAAGATGTTGTTGGACTGCAACTCCCACCATATCTCACTATTGGCTATGCTAGCTAGGGCTTCTGGGACTACCACTGCAACATCATATGGTATCTACCTCTGTATGGGACAGTGAAATCCACTACAAATTTTCCTGTGTTTACTGTAAAAAAAACGGCCTCATCGAGAACCCTGATCTTGAATGTTTGTAAGCTCTTTGGTGCCAAGATTAGACAAAAGGTTGCTTGGGGAGAGGATTATACCTCTACTGTGTTAATTATTCTCTTTTCCTTCCTCAGAGGATGAGAGAGTATGACTTGCCCAAAGTCCCCCTGATAAACTAGGGGTCAGCAAAATGCAACCTTTGGGCTTCATACGGTGGTTTTCCTCCAGGCTCTCTACATTGCCTTTTTTCCACCACCACAATGAAAAACATTTTAAATAGGTTGCCCCACCCTGCAATATTTAATATCAAAAATACACATTTTTAAAAGCCAGAAGTGGGCTTCTGGACACTTCCAGTTTCTATTTTCTTTTCAGTAGTGGAGTCTTCCAGATTGTTCTAAAGAAGCATGAATTCTCACCATATAGATTGTTGGGATTTACCAGGTTATGTCACTTGTTGCAACCTCCATGTCCAGTTGATCTGTTCATCGGGAAAGGGGTGCATTTGCAGTGATTTTTTGAATCTGCACTGGTGGTATTCCAACTGTAGTTTTTAAAACTGACACATGGTTTGCTGAGGTGGTCCTATGGTTTGAAGAGTAAATTTTGTCCTCTCTGGATTTTTTTTATTTTTTGTAGTTACAGAATCATAGTGTAAAAGAGCCCTATCACTATAGCACTATAATTCCTTTAAAAAAAAAAAAGGAGGAGAAGGAACATATTGGTCTGATTCGCCTTGGAATTAAAAATAAATCCCCTGGAGGGTGGGTATAAAATGTTGCAGCTGGTGCTGGGAACTACCAAAAAATCATCTGGGACAACAGAAACATTGTTTTGATAACTACAGCAACAAATGCCACAACTTCCTGTCACTTTTGCCTGGTGGAGCTCTCAGAGAATCCCAGAAGCAGAAAATATTCCCTAGACAGCTGTAGTCACCCACCCTTCCTATAAGTAGTAAACTTCTGTAGACCCTTATCTTATTGAGTTGACTTATAGGGTTCCTTGTCATGATCAGAATTACATATGTTGGAGTCTTAATGTAGTATCTGACTTAACAGTGAATTCAAGCAGGATTGTAGTCATGATGAGAGATGGGTCCTGAGTGCACTGATTACTGAGTTCATCCACTTTCTGGTCACTCAAACTGTTACAGTGAATTAGTTGCTCAATGGCAGTAGTGGTATGTTGACTACTAACACTCCATTGAACTTCCTTTGAATAGAATTAAATAGTTTTCTGCTGTTCTGAATCACAGTAGATGGAAACAGAAGTTTAACAGTGTCATGTCAAACTATTTTCTTTTTATCCTGTGTCGTTAGCCTCTCTTGGAAGTAGTACCAGCACTCGTAGATCATAACATTTTAGCACTACCCTTCTGATATGACTATTTGGCACCTATATCCATTTGACTGCCATATATTCAATTTGCAAAGATGCATTTTGAAAGTAATCCTGTTTAATGTCTTCAAAATTATCTGAAAGTTTTTCTTAAGAGAAATTGTGTACATCATATTTAACATTGGCACAGCTTAGAATTTTCATAAAAGAAGCATCTAATTATTTCATGTTCTTTAAAAAACATTTATAGTCTATAATTAGTATTATTCTTCCAGCTTATAACTTTTTTCTCTTTGCAGGAATACCAAAGTCTGATCTTCTGCATACAAGATCATTAAGGGGACACAGAGACTGCTTTGAGAAATTCCACTTAATAGCAAAGCAGAGTTGTCCACGGTCAAAACTCTCCAAGAGTACATATGCAGAAGTGAAAAACATCTTGAGTAAAAAAATTAACTGGATAATACAGTATGCACAAAACAAAGATTTGGATTTGGATTCTGGAGGTTCAAAACAAACGCAACACCGGCTTTTTAGCTTTAGACATCAGAGAGAGAGAAAGCTACTTCCACAGTCAGATTCCCAGGTTCCTAAATATTCTGCAAAGTGGATAGATGGAAACACTGGAAGTATTTCTGACTGCTCACAAAATATTCTAGAACCAAGAGAGTCCAGTGATTTTAGACTTGATATGCTACAACAGACAAGTGGTACATTTTGTTGTAGTAATACATTGTGGCCTAATCATAACCAGTCATCAGAAATGGGAAAAACTAAAAAAGACTCGGATACCTGTGTCCGAAGAAGACATCCCCAGTACAGCAGAGAACAGTGTAAGTGGACAAAGTGGTGAATTTTTTATTATTATCTTTGGATGCATTTTTGTAGTTTTTCTGTCTTTTTAATAATTTTGAATAGTTTAATATAGTGTCTGCAAGTTATGAGAAATGATGAAAGTGAATGTCAAATTTGGTAGATTAAACCAGAACTTGTCAGAATAGATCTAGTAGTTGCCATCTAATTGTTAAGTACCCTATGATACAGTGAAAACCTTCCTTTTGAAATTACTATGCATATGATCTTGCTGACCTTGCTGTGAGACACGAGAAGAAATGAGGTTTTCCAAGTTTAGTGATTCAGTGATAGAGAACTAGTAAAACATATGGCTTTGTTTTAAATTTCCTAATCTAATCTGTAATGTTCAGCACTTTTATCACAATTTGCTTTTAGGCATACAGAGGTGTAAGCTTCGCTCAGTAGAGTAGAGCTTTTTTTGAATAAAGATGCACAAGATTCCATTGTTGACCAGATGTGCTGTTCACTTTGTACAATTAGTTTTAGAAAGCCAGATAAAGCTTTTGCATTTATTGCATTTATTTTTTCACTCTCCAGCATGCAGTATTTTAATAAGGCCTATATGTTAGTGTTCTTGTTTATTTTTATTTAGAAATAATAATAGAAAAATCCTAACAGTGAATTACTAATAAGGGGTAAATAGATCTTACTTATCCTTTACAAAGCTATTTGACCCTAATGTGGAAGCCAAGTGTTGGAAGGGAATGTTTTTAATACACTGTTCTACTCTCGTCCTCCCCCTCACCCCGCATCCTGCTTTGTCGCCTAACTGTTACAATGCTTTCTTTTTATGTTACAGTGAGTGTGATGACTCTTAGAGAGGTGGAGCAGCTGAATGAAAAGCTACTAAAGCAAGTCCAGGGTAAGATTAGTTTTAGGGCTGGTTTACACGGCAGGTTTTATTGCGTTAAATTGTGCTTTAGTGCTTTCCCACATCAGTGGTGGGTAGTTTACATGGTAATTGTTTACACAGCTATATTTTGTGGCTCTTTGATTTTTTCCGCTTTGAGGTTCACACAGCCAAAAGTGCTGGGGGCATGGCCAAGTGTTGGAGAGGGAAAGGAATGCCATAGGAATGTCTGCCCTGGCCCCAGCTCCGTGTCCTTAACAGCTTAGAGGCAGTCCCCCCCCCCACTCCCTTTCCACAATTCAAAGGGAAGGTTTTCTTCCTTGCTTAACAGCATTTTCTGCCAAATAGAGGAAAGCCAGAGAGCGAGAGAGAGAGAGAGAGAGAGAATAACAGCTTAGAGGCAGTCCCCCTCCCCCCCACTCCCTTTCCACAATTCAAACGGAAGGTGTTCCTCCTTGCCAGAGAGAGAGAGAGAGAGAGAGAGAGAGAGAGAGAGAGAGAGAGAGAATAGCAGTTCAGCGGATTTTTGCTAAGTTTCCTCTAATCGCTACTGTCTTTCCCTCCCTCCCTGCCCCTCTTTTAAGCCCACCCCTGCATCATCAACCAATCACAATGCAGCTCTGCTTTAACCCTTAGCGGAATGCTAGTTCACACTGCCAATAATGCACTACATTGCAAATAACTCGGCAAAAGTACCGACATCCCTTGGCACACTATATTTGGGTGTTTTACCTTCCCCCCTTCTGAATGAGGCGATGCTGTGCTGCGATCCATGGGAACTATGAGCTATCTTAGCGGTATATTTAGAGGAATATTTGCCCGTGTAAACGACTCCTTAGTTTTAACAGTGCCTTGTCAGCACTTATAACAATAACAATAATATAAAACAAATCGTCCCTACTGCTGAGTGTAGAAAACAGTTTTTCTTCCCCTTCTCAAAACAGGTGGAAAGGAGTTTAGAGGCATTCTTTGGCAATTGATGTAAAAGGAGTCATCTCTCTTGTCTTAGAGGGCTAGGTTACAAGAGTACTTGATATATAATTTTCATTTTGTTTTTGTGTCTTGGAAATGAAAGTACGTAGTAGTAAACTCTTAATGAAGGTATCTTTACAATTGTAGACTAATTGGATGCCAACATTTATTTCAGATGTGTTTGAAGAACTGACTGAGCAAGTACAGGAGAAGGACTCCTTGGCCTCACAACTCAACGGCCGTCACATTGCTATTGAGCAGCTGTTAAAGAACTGTTCAAAATTGCCATGCCTACAAATGGGACGGGCAGGAATGAAATCAAATATATCTATATAGACACAGCAAAACTTGCATTTCCCAGCATCATTGATCAGTCTCATACAGTTACATGTTCAAGCAGCATTTTGGAAAACTTACATGTATTACAAGATGCAGAGGAAGTTGCATACAGTATTACGTACAGTATGTTTTAAAGAAGAAAAAGCATTTGGGGGACCACTTTTGACTCTGGAAGTCACCTTTCCCCATAATTAGCAGTGTTCTTTGCAGTCACCAATGATAAATGTTTCAGTGTGGCTTAACAGAAAGACTTCTGACTGACTGTAAATAACCATGGAGTTTAACAAGTGAAATGCAGTTTTTAGATATCAAGAAATGATGGTCCAACCAGTATTCATGAAATCTACATTTTTTATTTATTGCAAGCAATATTTTATTACTGAAATTTTATAAAAGAAACAACTATTTTAGGTACTTTTTCACATCTCTTTATAAAGGTTTTGAATGATTATAAGTAACATTTTGCCTTGTGTAATGATTGTTTACCCTTTTTTCAGGTCAATGTACTTATCTTTCATGATGAAAATTGTTTTAAAAAAACTTGTTTCCCAAAGACACAATCTCAGTGGCTGTAATGCATTACTTTCTGTTTTCAGCAGTGTAGAATTTATTGGGCATGGATTGTATCTTAATAGAAAAAAATCTAAGCACACCACTACTTTTGGAATGACAGGTCATGTTATGTTAATATATGCAGAGCTGGAGTTCAGTTTTGTAGGTGAATTTCTAATGCTTAATAAAAGTATATGGCTTCAAAGGAATAAACCTATAATACCTCATGAAAATAATCATCTTCCTCATCCTTTATGCTTCTTGTGACAAACTCTTTGCACATAGAAATGCTTGCATGTATACATTTGTATGCAAAGAAAATAATGGAACTAGAAACCTTGTCCATATACATCATTACCAGAGGGGTTGTCTAAATGGTGAAAGTAACCCTCATGGAATTTTCTGGGAATCCTACCTGTCAAAATGGGATCCCGCATCAATCCACTGTGTTCAGAAGGAGGGGGGGAGTAAAATGACAAAAACACTACAGGAAAAGCCTTCATGGCCCTTCCCATAGTTTATTTAAAAAAAAAAACAGCAAGGGGAGTGTGCATTCCTGCTTGTTAGGACAAGTGCATTCACTTTGAAACACTTCCCTATATGAGGGGAAATGCAAAGTTGATTGGCTGGGTGTACATGGGGGTGGGGAGGGGAGGCTTGCTAACAGAAAGCGCCTGCTGCCGCCATGTTGGATTTTCTCCTTAGCGAGTGATCCCTAAGACAATAAAACGGGGTGGGTTTTTTAACTCAAAAAATCACTCTGTTGCTCCAGCGCACCTTAGACAACATTGTTGTTTGGGGTTCAGCGGTGGCAGAGTACTAACATGAGTAAGTTACTCGCAGCCGCCATCTGGCTTCTGGGGGCTTCTGGGGCCAAAAACACCATTAAAGCAAGTCACTGCTGCTGTGAGGTACTCCAGGTTTTTTTCCCTTGTATAGATGGGGCTAGTAGTTACTAAGTTCTGCCCTGCTCTGAAGAGGCAATTTAGTATCTGAACATTAACAAAAAGACCTTGGGCTATGAGCTTGTACCCCTCCTGCTGAGCATTACTAATTTGGGAGTGTACAGTTGTGCATATATTAGGATTTCCTCTGTAGCAAAGACACTTTCTTGATAAAGCTGCAGTGTGGTTGTATATGTTATGACTCATGCCACTGAGTGTCTTCAGAAGTTTACTTCCTGTTTTGTATTTTCAGTCAGCATTTATAGTAACTCTCTTGGTCATATTTGCAACCAGAAAACCATCTGCATGTGCCCTGTGGACCTATCTTGTGATATTTAGTGAACCTTTCCTCATAAAGCAAATCACTTCTGGAATAAAGGGTGTTCTATACAACTGCTGTATGTAAGATGACCGTCTATTGAAAGAATAATGAAAATAGCCATGTGGCATCTTCAAGTCTCAAGAATGAAGATCCATTATATGGAGACAGAAGCATGTTATCTGGTCTTAAGTACTCTGTGAGTACAGGTTAAGAGAGAATATAGTCATGCGTGCTTCAAATAGAATATAAAGAAAAGTGTTTCTCTGTTCTTTATGTGCAAAAACAAAGTACAAATTCATTTGCTGGATTAACTGAAGAAATGTATGCCACCATTGATACAATACTTTTTTCCTGGAGATTTTTAGAACTATTACAATTTGAGTCAAACAAGTTGTTGGATAAAAATGTTTCCTAATGCATTTCTGGGATGCTCTCTAAGGATTACTTCTAAACTTAAATGTATCATGTTGAAGGGGGTTCTCCTTGTGATGCAAAACAACTTGATAACTCAAAGAACTTTTGTTTCTTACAAATAAGTTGGTAAATGCATCCTATGGCTGCTTAGGTATCAGAATGTGGTAGTGACAAACCTGAGGAGAAAGACTGGAGTGGCAAATCCCCACATAGTTCACAGCATTTTGTTCACAGCCAGCATTTCTCACAAATCCTTTTCTACAACAATGTTGATAACAGAATGCATTGTCTTTCTTAAGCTGTATGAAAATACCTTGGCTGAACTGAAAACATTGGCTTACTGAGTTCAGCATTGCCTACTCTTAACTAAAGCATCTTCCCAAAATCATAGCCAGAGATCTTACTAGCCTTAAATATTGTATTCTCTGAATAGAGATGTCACAACATGAAGATGGGTCTTCTGCCTGTAAGCAATGCATGTGTCTGCTAGAGTATGTCACCTCTTCAAAATTCTAGGAAAGATCCGCCAAATAGCTTTCAATTAGTAAGAAAGGCTGTTCTCTGTATATAGAACCCAGCAGCTATTTTAATTAGCTCTTTGTATTTAAAAGAAAGTGAGAGCCAGTGTGGTGTGGTGGTTTGAGTGTTGGAATGCAACTCGAGACCAGGGTTCGAATCCCCACTCAGCCATGGAAACTCACTAGGTGACCTTGGTTGGGCAAGTCACACTCAGCTTCAGACCCCCTCTGAACAAATTCTGCCAAGAAAACCCTGTGATAGGTTTGCCTTAGATTTGCCATAATCAGAAATGACTTTGAAGGCACACAAAAAAATTTTTAAAACATAGTGCACTGTGTTCAGCATGTAGCTGGCTTGTAGTTGTAACAAACCAGAAACAATAGTAATAGCACTTCTATTTCTATGCTGCTTATCAGTGACAAATCACTCCCTAAGCAGTTTACCTGTTAGCTAATTGCCCCTAACAAACTGGCTACTCATTTTACTAACCTACAGAAGGATGGAAGACTGAGTGAACCTTGGAGCCCTCTAGGATTGAACTTGCAACATTGTGGCTGCAGTACCGGCATTTAACCACTGCACCACCAGGGTGCCTTTTGCTTTCTTTGTGTGTGTGTGTGTGTGTGTGTGAGGAACAGATAATAAGTCTGTGCCATAAAAACTGTCTAATGTAGTCTAGAGCTACACAACATTTACTTCGCTCTTTTAAGTAATACCCTCAATTAAAGTTCTATAAATGGGGCTCGGCTTACCTTTAAAAATATCCTATATACACACACACACTCACACAATGTTTCTTACAATAGGTTATTAGGGCCCAGGTGATTACAGCAATAGCAGATTACTACAAACAAACATCCTAACATGATGATGGATGTAATGGACAGTCTTTCCTTTGAAATACTGTCTTCTGATAAGCATTTCTCTCTTGTAATTCTCTGTTGAATTTATCAAGAGGATACAAAGATAAAATGAATATAAAATAAAAACAATGATGAGAGGATATATTTGATAGCATCTACTTAATTATCATAATAACTAGCTTCCATAGTCATCACTTCCTGCATAGAAACAGAATTGCTCTTCTGGACTAACTGGTTTATTGCCTAAATGTATGTAGGCAACCTGCTTATCAAATGTACTGTATAAAGTAGACTGAAGGCTGTAAGAGTTGAGGCTTATGAGTAGGGAAGATGGCAAGCTGACATCCCCTGTATATTCTCCATGACGGGAAAGCTTTTGCTGGCTGGAAGAAGACCCAGCCAGTGAAAACTCTCTCTGGAGAAAAGGGAGAGTGGGGAGATCACCCACATGTGTCTGCAGTGGAAACTGGAATTCGCTGCAGTCAGGCATAGATCAAGCAAGGGGGCAGGCTTTGGGATTAATATGTGCTACTCAGCTGATCTCAGAGAGGAAAGCATGTTTGTGCCACACTTATGTAGCTGCGTCTTCTCAGGTTAAAAAATATGTTTGTCTGGATCAGAAAATAAATTATATCCTTGTATACAATCTCAGCCCCCTCAATGTTTAGAATTGCAAATTCTATAGTGTTTGATTCCCTGCAAGTAAAAACAATAGCAGCAATGCAGAGCACCTTCCTGGGCCTCCATTTATATCATCTGATAGTGCAAAACATAAGCAACTTCACCATAACAAGTATTTGGTCCCCAGCAGGGGTTTTTTCAGTGCTTTCAAATGAGATTGATTATGCAATTACTCTGCTTTTATGGATGGCATTTTCAAGATATTCTGGCAATGCCATCTCCAACTTGTAAAACATCTATGTTTTTCTGCTGTACTTTACTTCTTCCCATTAAGGGGGGAAAACAAAGACGTACTGTTCATTGCTTTCTGAGTGATAGTGCTTCAAGTCCTTTGGGAGTACCAGCTATGTAGAGCAGACAGTATCCTCTAATAGAAAAGTATTGCTTTCAAGTATCCAACAGTGAGGCTCTTTCAGTGACTGCAATATGGGCCTTATGAGGATATAAAGTATTCTGCCCCAGCTATCTCAGTGGTCAGTTACTTCTGGAGAGAATGGAGGGGCATGTAGTTAACAGTTGTCTACAGCTCTCTAGTGACAAGTAGTGTGAGGCCTCTGGACATTTTCCTGTTCTATCTTCACTGTTCTTTTTCTCATTCACACATAGTTAGATTTCTCACACACACACACACACACACACACACACACTATTCTTTTACAATTTAGATAAGTAGTTTTATAATACCACAATGCTTCATTTTCCCAGAGATTTGCAAGCTACATCATGTCTTAAGAGGTGGAACTTTTCTACTGGAAGATGGGAAACTCCATAAGAGCATACATAGTACACCTCCAAATAATGGAGTGACATTATCAGTCCATCCAACCTAGTATTGCCAACACTGACTGGCAGTGGTTCTTGAATTTCTTTCCTAGCCCTTCCTGTGACAAACTGCATGCTGAGTACAGTTGTCCCTTCATATTCACTGGGGGTTGGTTCCAGGACCCCTGTGGATACCAAAATCCATGAATACTCAAATCCCATTATATGCAATGGTATAGCAAAATGGTATCCCTTATATAAGATGGCAAAATCAAGGTTTGCTTTTTGGATTATTATTTTTTAAAGAATATTTTCAAGCCATGAATACTTAAATCCGTGGATACCAAATCTGTGGATACGGAGGGACAACTGTATATGTTTTGCCACAGAGCTACATTAACTGATCCAGGCTGCCCGCCACCCTACCAAAGAATAAGATTAGTTATGGTAAGTTCAATTGACTGTTCTATAGTTATTTTCTTCTACCATTTCAGGCATGGCAACAAATATTTGAATGGTGCCCTAACAACAACAACAACCCCAATATATGCAAAACTGCCAGGAAGACCTTTCTTCCAATGTACTAATTCTCTAAGCCAATAGACAATATTTTTGAAGGAAGTTATATCAAGCAAATAACCCCTTGCTCAATAACTTACCGGTAAATAGAATAGCCATTATATGTTATATCACATTTGTTTCTCCCTGTCTGGTTTAGCTCAAGCAGCTAGCTTTTTCAAAATGCTAGCTATATACAATGGCAAGTCATCACTTTGGTAGATAACCAAAGTGCTATTCATGCTTTACATTTATAGTTCTTAGTCATGTCCCAACATCTTTTCAGAGCAAGAGTTGGCCAAACTAACAGTAAAACAGATCAAAGATTCTATGCTTCCAGAGTGTGAAATCAGTCTGAAACGAATTGTATTTCAGATGTTTCAGGAAAAATAAGTAAGATATTTTCCTTAGAAGCAACACAGTAAAAGCATCATATTTCTGTCACAGTGAGAAAACTCCTGGTTTTTAGTTTCTTGTTCTGATGGGTAGTGTCCATCACTATAATGGGTTGTTCCATTATAACAGGCTTCACACTGATACACTGAGGATATCAATTGTCACATTAGCAACCTGGGATGTTGCCATACTCCAGTGTACAAAAGACATATTTGGGGTTAGCCTGTTTGTGCCTATCTGCAGATTGAATGTTGGCATTTGTTGTTCTCACTATACCTGTAGTTGTATACCTGGGGAGGGCTGCCTGGCTGTCATAGACTGATTGTTGTTGTGTGCCTTCAAGTCATTTCTGACTTACGGCAGCCCTAAGGCAAACCTATCATGGGGGTTTCTGAGGCAAAGAGTATGTGACTTGACCAAGGTCACCCAATGGGTTTTCATAGATGAGTGAGGATTTGAACCCTGGTCTCCAGAGTCATAGTCCAACAATCAAACCACTATGCCTTTCTGGCTGGACCTCACTCTTATTAAGTGTAGTAGTTGATGAAAGGGGCAGGAAGAAATCAGAGAAAGGGAAAGCCGTGAAAGCCAACCATGGAGGGTATGGATGTTCTTAGAATGCATATAAGTCTCACAGAGCTTGGAGAAGTTTGTCGGGCGGGGATGATGGGTTTTTTGTTTGTTTGTTTGTTTTGTTTTTGGACTTTTTGCTGACTGGGAGATTCTGGGAACTGTCATCCAAAAGACATCCTTTTCCATGCTTTAATGTTTCTTTGAGATAATTGTAGCACTTGGTGAACATTTAATATGAAGACAACTGAAATTTAGCAGCTGTTTTCATTGTAGAAAAAAAACGGGGTGGAATTTTCTCCTTTAACCTGTGTTTACAGAACCTTCTTTCTCTTGGTTTTTTCACTGGAGACTTGCTCACAGGAAGCATAAATATACACTAGATCATCACAGGAGAGGATGTGCCGACAGGAAATCCTGCTATTGCTGGTCAGCATTGTGCAGTTTTGTAAACCACCTGAAGTAAAGCTTACCAACACATCTTACTAATCCTTAACAACGTTTTGCAGAGAATCTTAATTTTGTGCTGTGCTTAGTTGTCATACAAGAGAAGAGGTTGAGATAACTGTCATATGAGATATGAAATATATTTAACTTCAAAAAAAAAACCTTGAGATCTTCAGAATTCTTGCAAGAACGTACTGTCCTAAATTCTAATTTTTATCTGCTTTACATTCATTTCACTGGTTCAAATTCAGACAGCAAAATCTTTCTCTTGCATAAAACTATCAACAGTCGTCTTCCCTCTGTGCAGCTTCTATTTCCCTCCCAATATTTTTTACTAACCAATGTTGTTCGTTAGTAAAAAAAAAAATCACAGAACATACTGGGAGGGAAATGGAAGCAGCACAGAGGGAAGAGAATGGGAGATCAGGAGAAGGAAGGGGGGTGTGAAACAGGGTGCTGGACCCAGAACAGCCCCATTTCTCTCCCAATCTCCCCAGGGAATAATTTCCCCATGTGAAAATCTCCATAGTTAGATTTCATTTTTTATAATTTAGACAAGTATTGTTATAGCCCCACAATGTTTCATTTTACCAGAGATTTGCAAGCTACATCATGTCTTAATAGGTGGGACTTTTCTACTGGAAGATGGGAAATGCCATAAGAGCATAGTACACCTCCTAATAACTGAGTGACATCATCAGTCTATTCAACCTAGGACATTATCAGACAAGCATCTAAAAATGCTGTAATTTCGCAAATGAGAATAGCAGAAACATCATGGCATTATAACACTTACTATCGCACATCACTGTAATTACGTGAAAGAACCACGATGTAATTATTGCACGATGACCACTAGTGCTTTAAGAACAGGAGTTTACTTCTGTGATTTAGCATGGGCAAGATATCAGTGGTTCACTTAACACTCCAACAATGCCTTAACTAACAAAGTAAATGAACACACAAGCACTGAAACAAGCATAAACACATTGAAACCAAATGAGACAGCTCATAAAAAGAGTGTCCTGTGCTTCGTTTTCACATTCTCACCCAGAAGTTTCCTTACTGAGGACCACCCATTCACGCTGTAATCTCGTGATTGTAATAGGGTGTGGTTCTACATGCCATCAATACAATGAAAAAAAGCACTATTGATTATTGACGCCTTGTCTGGTGAATTAGAAATAACACCTTTTTGTGGTTGGAGCATGGAGTAACCATGTGAGGATAAAGATGTTGTGTGATAGCGGGGCCAGTTACACTAGCATGATGTCGTAATCCCACTATTTTTGCTGTGTCTAATAATGTCCCTAGTATTGCCAACACTGACTGGCAGTGGCTCTTGACTTTCAGCCAGAATCCTTTCCTAGCCCTTCCTGTGACACACTGCATGCAAAGTATATGTCTGTCACAGAATGTGGCAGCGAAGCTTGTAAGTCCCTAATAAAAATGATATAGGGCAGCAGTGGGCACAGTGGCAAGCCCCACAAGCATCCCGATTCTGCCTTGTGAAGGAACCGTGCTGCCTCCAAGGTATCTCTGGTGGATTGAATCCATGGATTGTACTTTTCATAAGTGTTAAATATTGTTTGCGGGGGCTAGAGATATTTGTGGTTTTTCTGCTTTTGCGGGGGTCCTGCACCCCAAACCCCATCGAATGTGGAGGGTCAACTGTTAATCCAGGAGGGTGAACAGAGAGGTTATTCTATATTATAGTTCCTTTACACAGATTGCAAGAATTTTAAAGTTTACTCATTTTATGATTATTTAAAAAAACAGATTAGTTGCCTTTAAAAAACCAAAATCAAGTGTTATGAGATTTGACATTTCAGGGGCTTATTTTAAGTTGATGATGAACCCAATAAGCACTGCTATTAAGAGAAAACAAAGTAAAGAACACATGATAGTAACGCTGACACTGGACAACAGAAAAATCCCAGAGTTCTGGGATGTGTATTGTTTGGAAGCATTTACCTGTGTGCCATTAATATTTAGAAGCACATTGGTACCCTCTAGTGGTAGAACTCAGTAACTCCTGATGGAGACATTGAAAGTGCTGGAAAGCTTTCCATAGATATACCAGTAAGAAGGATCTGTGAATGAATTTGAAGAGCAGCTTCCTCTAGAACTTTTTGCAGCAATGCTACTTATATTAGCAAACCAGGAGATCTGAATACCTACCTACTGGCTTCTGTATTTTCAGAAGAACCATTGCTTCTTCCTTCTAGTATGCTTCAATGTCATCTGATGGTAGAAAGGCAACTTTGGTGTTGCCGCACTGCAGAAATAATGCGGCCTGACACCACTTTAACTATCATGGCTCCATCCTTTGGAAACCTGGGATTTGTAATCTGTTGCAGCACCAGAACACTCTGACAGAGAAGGCTAAATATCTCACAAAACTACAAATTCCAGAATTCCATAGCATTGAGCCATGGCAGTTAAAGCAGTGTCAAACTGCATTATTTCTGCAGTGTAGCAGCAACCTTAATTAGCCCAAACATAGCTTGCTAAGCCTCTGCTTTTTGTACCACCTAGGCAGATGAGGTGTTCTAGAAAACCCAAAAGCTTGCACACTTTTTTTTTATACTGTTGGCTGGTCCTAGTGAAAATATTTTCCAGCTGTGGATTTCACCTTAAGGCTCCTATTCAACAATAATAAGCCTTAGTCATGCCCTTTACAGGGAACATTTCCTCCCTGCTAACAAGCAAGTGTTACTACTGTTACCTAAATAAAGAGTTCTGTGGAACTCAACATTCAGTTCTTGGCTTTGGAACATTTGGTCAGCTTTAGTTAAGGAATCATACTCTTCTTGTTTGTACCTTTTTCTAATGGGCCATTTTTAATCTAGAGACTTCTGATGAAACAGAGTTTTGGTGATTCATAATAAACTCATCAGAATAAACTACTTGGTTTTTATGCTACCACAACATATTGTCACCAAGTAAGGTGTTGCAAAGGGAGATTTTAGAGTCTAAAGCCTCCATCTTCCACCTCCCCAAATTGCCTACAATATTATTTTTTTCAACTGGCCCTCTGCTAGATGCTGTAAATAGAAGCTTGAATTAAGCAGAACCCTTCATTGACCCTTCCTATTCCCTGAATGCAAGGCACTTTCAGATGACACTTGTCTTTGGCAGGCCACACACTGGCTTTAGTAGTAACCTGAGGAAGCAAACAGTATCAAGGCACGATGCCTAGGCACCAGCAGGGAAGCCAGATGGAAACTTGCTGTGATGCACAATGGATCATATTGCTGTTCTCTCATAAAGTTTAGAATCAATCCTTCCAACAGTAAATTCCAAATTCCAGTGGTGAGTGCTGACAGAAGACACTGAGAAATGCAGAGGGAGGTATCGGCCTACTTCAAGGTTCCTAAGGCTTGTAGAAGTAGTGGATATCTTTTTTAATGGGGAACAACCACCACTTAGCAAAGCCAAATGAAGACTTCCGAAGAGGACATGGCTAGAGCTGAGTGTAGGCTGCATCCTTTTTTTCCCCATGTCTCACATTTGAAAGCATAGTCCTAACTTACATTTTGTCTTTGATATTATTAATGCTTCTTCTCATACCTGGTTATTGTAACTCTGGGCTTGTCTACACTGCTAAAAAAATCATACTCATCTCATAGTTGCTGCGATCATGACACACAACATTCTAGCCAATTTACTCAGAATGCAGTTCTTTTTTATGCCCGAGGGCTTTGCAGTAGGGAGGGGAAGAGGCTTCCAGATGCGGTTCTCTCCCCCCACTCGCTTTTGCACTTTTCTTGGACTCTCTCTCTCCACGCCCCTTTAGA
Source organism: Gambelia wislizenii (assembly GCA_030847615.1). Classification (NCBI taxonomy): domain Eukaryota; kingdom Metazoa; phylum Chordata; class Lepidosauria; order Squamata; family Crotaphytidae; genus Gambelia; species Gambelia wislizenii. Next base: position 295,657,143 of record JAUMIR010000003.1, read on the forward strand.
GCTTGGCTCAGTTTGTAAACCAATCCTGGTCCTTCTTCCCCTCCTCCCCACCCCCTGCGTGCATTAAAAAACATGTTAGGGGGCTACCCCTGCCTCCCAAGGTCCGGCAGGGTGACTTCACCAGGTGGCTTCCAAGCTTGCACAGGAAACAGGCGCATGGACTCTCTCTCCCGGGCGGGGAGGGGAGGCTTGGGATGCAAAAGTTGGGGGAGGAAATGCTGACAGACAGACAGACAGACAGACAGACACACATATACACACACACGGGCTTTGCAAGGAGAAGCCTGGTGATTTTTTTTTTTTTAATGACCATTTCCCTTCCTTCCTTGGATCTAAATCATCCCCTCAGCTTAGGCTTACTTTGGGCCCTTAACTTTTGCTCACAGGTTTCTGTAGCCGGCGACCCCATTGATACACTTGCTTTGCCTTTCAGAGAAGCACTGCGTTGACAACTCACCAGCTCAGAACCAGGCAAGAAGACCTCAGAAGAAACCAAATTGCCCCCCCCCTTTTTTCCCCCCATTCAAATCACAGACTTCCAACTATGGCTGAAATGATGACAGGAGGATGAGGGGAGGGGAGGAGAGGTCTCACTTCCCTTCTCCCTTCACCTGGTATGCCCCATTTGCTATTATCCATGGAATTCATTATCCGCGGGGGAGGGGGCCTGGAACCAATTTCCCGCAGATAGGAAGATCCTACTGTAATCCAGTTTTAAAAAACATGCCCTTTACCCTGCACTTTCCTGGAAAATCCAGATAATTGTCTGTGTGGCTGGCCCTCTGAGGCGGCATTGCTGCAGAACCAGGGTGGGGTGGGGTTGGGGTGTCACCTGATCATTCCCTCCAGGAATCGCTTCCTCCTCTATTTGTATTTTCATTTTGCTGACATGCAGTCACTATTATTTTTTGAAGGTGTGTTTGTGCAGATATTTTTGTATCATTCCTACTGCATCTCTACCTATTTGCATGCAGAAAAAAAGCGGAGCAGCCACATCTGTGAGGTCAAAAAGTAATGTGAAGTTTAGAACACACGATCATAGGAGGACCAACCTTTTACAACAAAGTGAGTTCACCAAGGGGAAATGTGTGGCTTGTAATGTTGCTCTCACTTCACTTTAACTTGATGTGCGTGGTGTTAACAAGATGTGTGCAGGCTCACTGCAGACCAGGAAAATGAGATTTGAAGCAGAATTCTTTTGCCTGTGTAGAATAGCCTTCAGTCTCTGTCTCTGATACTTCTGTTCCATAGATTTTACATCAGTGACTGTATCTAATGGAATCCTGACAGTTTAAAGATATAAACCAGGCAAAAAAGAACAAGGATCTATCTTTAGCTATATTTCTAGAGTAGGAGATGAGCAGTTGTGGCCTCTAGATGCTTTTGATCTAGCCAGCATAGCCAATGGTGAGAAATTATGTGAGTTGCAGTCGAAAAACATCAAAAGAATGACAGCAGCCCACTCCTGATCTAGAGAAATGGTATACAGGTAAAGCAGTTTACAAAATATAGAAGAATTATATCTTAGTGTGGGGAGGGGGAGTAAGGAAATTGTTATCAGTAAAGGTATAATACAGCAGTGTATATTTTACACAGGTTGGGACGGATTTTAATTTAAGTTTCAAGTGACCTCAGTAACTAGTACTACTTCTTCTTGTTGTTGGGAGTGTTCAAGTCATTTCTGATTTACAGTGACCCTAAAGCAAACCTATCACTGGGTTTTCTTAGCAAGATTTGTTCAGAGGGAGTTTGACTTTACCTTCCTCTAAGGCTGAGAGAATGTGATTTGCCCAAGGTTACTCAGAGGGGTTTTATGGCTGAGTGCGGATTTGAACCCTGGTCTCCAGAGCTGTAGTCCACCACTGAAACCATTTCACCACACTGGCTCTAGCTGATACTACTATGTCTTGTCAAATCTGATTTCATTCTGTCCTACCAGTCTGGAGCCCTAATTCCACCTGTCATCATAGATAGATACAGATATATGCAGAGAAGTAAGACAGTGTGTGTATAAGAGAGGGAGAGACTTCTTTAGCCATAGTTAGAAAAGGCTGCATCACCTTGAACAAACATTAATTATGCTTCTTTGATTTTAAAATTAAGAGCCTTGTCATCTATTAGTTGTCTTTTTATTAGCTTTCTGCAGTCTTGTTTTACACAAGAATAGCTTGTGTCAAGCGCTAAAGGATTCTATCCATTTACAAGACACTGTATTAAACAGAACCAAAATAAGCAAGAAAAAAGCCCTGTTCTCTTTCTATAGTCTTTGTGTATGGGCAGGTGAGATCAATTAATATATCTCTAATTAATAGCGAGGGGTGAAGCAGAAGAACTTAATGAGATCTTTCAGCAGTACTACGAGTTCATACCCTTGCTTCTGCTATCCCAAAATCTACTATAGAATTTCAGTTGAACAATAATACAATCTGTCACTGAATTACAGAATAAGATTAGCCCTCTGCAGGAGTTCAAAGTGTGTGCAACCTCTACATGCAAGGGTAGGGGGAGAAAGGCAAATATAAATCCAATAAATAAATAAAATAGCTCATCAGCTCTGCACCCTCCCTGCTTACACTATTCCTGGTGCCCTCTACACCTGAAGGACAGCTGTTTGCAATAGTGGACCTCCTCTGTCCATGGAGAATCAGGGCTCTATATCTGGAAGGTAACCTCCACAGACCAAGGTGCTCTGATCTGGACTGCTGCCCTCTACACATATTGAATTAAATTGTATTGTTCAACCCATTGAATCAATGAAACTAAAAATGTTGATTTACCAAGTTACTATTGACTCAGTGGGCTTAACTCTAGATGAGACTAACAATAACATTTAAGGCTCTGTGTGCAACATGTGAAGCTACTGTGCTTATCCCTGTATCAGGTGGTATTTATTATATAATTCAAGGGGTTCCATAAATCCTTTTATTTAAACCACTGTGCTTTTAATTTCTACCTCTCACCATCCTTCCTGCTCTCTCTATACTGTACTACTGTGTCACTTGATGGCCATTTCCGTATTTAGGGGTGGCAACTGTGGAAGGCTAGGGGGCCACACAACAGTTGCACCAATTAATCTCAAAACTGGTTTGCCCCCAAATGCCCTATAGGGGACATGTGGCATCCTTATGCTTTTGGGCCTTCCTGGGCTCCTAGAGGGCATTTTGGGTCATTTTGAGACAAAAACAAATTTTCTGGAAAATTTTGCAAAACATTTTTTTTGACCACCAGAGGAGAGGGGGGTCCTGAGTGCCTAAATACCCTCAAAGGCACCAGCTTCCATCTGATCTTAGAAGCTAAGCAGGGTCAGCCCTGGTTAGTACTGGAATGGGAAACTACCAAGGAATACTAGGTGCTGTAGGCTATATTTCAGAGAAAGGAACTGGCAAAACCACCTGAGTATTCTTTGCCTAAGAAAACCCTATGAAATTCATAGAGTCACCATAAGTTGACAGGCATCTTGAAGGCACATGCCCAGCAGCTTCAAATGTGGTGGAAATGTCCTTCACACACACAGAGGTCATTTGAAGAATTTTGGAGCAAAAATTTTTTTTTAATCCCTTCGGGGCCTGAGGGCTGCATGCCCCTGCAGGCCATACTTTGCCCACCCCTGCCTTCCATCTTCCTGTTTGCTGTTCTAACCTTCTTAAGCCTGATCTACATGGGTCAGATGGTTCCTGCCATCACTGTCATCCATGTTGCATTCTCCAAAGCCAGGAAGGGGTCCACAGCATGTGATTAAGGCCTACTATGGGCATACTTCCTTGTTTGGAGAGTGACATGGGCAGCAGCAGAGGCAGTTTGCAGAGACGGGTCGGCTTGGCAGTATGGACTCCTGTGGTCCCACTGGGCCCAACTCATTTTTTCCAAAATGAGGCAGTTTTCCCCAGGATTTTTGCTGAAACAGTTTAAAGGTATTTACCCCATCTTTCTGCCATCTGCCCCAGTGGTCATGAAGATTGCCCAGGGGCAAAATGGGGCAAAAGACCTGTGTCGTAGGGATTGCAGGCTCTAAGACGAGGGCAAGACAGGGCAAATAGCTGTCTAGACAAGCTCTTAGCTCCACATACCTTGATTCAGTCTTTACTCTCTTTCTTTGTGTGTAGAGATCATCCCTCCCCACCCCTTTGAATGCCTCAATGGGGCTATTCTGTTATTCAGTTGCAGGTTCTGATAGAAAACATCATTCTTGGTCCACAGTTTTAGATTAGCTTCATTGTGAATTAAATGCCAGATTATGTAAAATTGCTATTGGTGGGCATCTAATCCAAAGAAATCCACTTTTCACAACAGACACCAGATTCCTATCTAATTTGCGTTGTGAAGTGGTATAAATGTGGTACCCCACTCTCTTTTTCAACATAATTCTGTCCTCTTCCCACTCTGTGTTCAATTCATCATCAAAATGAATCAATATTTCTAAGGACTAAATGTGACTCAGAAGGAACATGTGAGTTCTGTGAAGACAAGTTCATGCTTGACCCAGCATCTCATTAGAGATCTGCAAAGTAGCAAGTCACACTCATTTTGCTTGTTTTTAATAACCCTGATTGAGAGCACGTTGAACTTGTTATCTCACTAATCCAACTGGTGATTAGGAAATTATTGACTACCAATATTGACTGCCTGAATTTGTATAAACCCGATTAATGCTATAAAAAGGAAAACAAATGTAAATTGTTCCCAAGAGTTATAAATTAGATTCGCTCATTAATTCCTACTTTGTATTACAGATGTTTCTTATGGAATCAGATAAAAGAATCACATCAACACGCATATACTCTGTAAGGTACACAAAAAATAAGAGTCAACAACAGATTAAAGCAACTCTGTGACCTTTTTTTCCTCACAAGCTTCTTTCATTTGCCCCAGTTATACTTCACCTTGGTTGGCTTGTCATGTCAGATGGATACACCCCAGTCTGGTTTCTCTGGATTCCATCCTCATGTCTCTGTCTGCTATTGGCCTTGTTGCTGCCACCCTTTTCCTGCAAACACCACTGCAGTCACACTCCAGCCCTGACCCTGCTCCAGGAAAATGGATGAACAGGCTTGTGTTGACATGTTGGTGATGACACCACAGGAAGGGCACCCAGCAGCTGGCTGCTCGGCTGCATCCTATTTGGACTAGCAAACTGAGCGGGGGTGGGTGGGTAATATTCCTTTTGTTCATCATGTGGGCTAGTCCTGGAAAAATCATACCATTTAAATCAATGTTTGAATTGTTACGGCTTGTTGTCTGTGCCCATAAAGCACAGACAATCAAGAATAATGATCACTCACTGTTTTCCACATTTTATTGACTTATATAGCCAAAACAGCACAACCCATACAAGAGGGAGTATCCCCATGCTTGAGGAAACCGAAGAGTTTGCAGAAATATTTCAGTTCTTTGGAGTGAGGGTGACAGGAAGGAAGCCCTTTCTCCCTCCACAAAAAAAAAAAGAAACTCCAAGTACTCACAGTGGCTATGGCATGCTGACAGATGGGCAGTAAGGAAGGGGGAGACAGAAAAGAAGAGAAATGAAATGGAATATTATGCATAGTATGGTACAACCTGGAAAGACTTCCCTTTTGCAGACTCTTTACCTACACATCAGGAGTCTCTCATTCACGGGGTAGCCTTAAGTCAACTCAACAGTAAACAACATCAACATCACTATTACTACCATAATCTTTATGACATACAGGAGAAGTAGGAAGATCGATGGAAGCTGGCCACTTTCTTCCTCTGGGTAAGGTGACAAGGAAAGAGAAAGAGAGAAAAGGCTGCAGTATGATGTGATGTTCAGCTCCTCCCACTGAAAGAGTGGTCCTGGAAAGAGTGGTCCTGCCAGTGAATGCACTAGACACACACAAGAAAAGTCCCCAGGAGAAACAAACATGGGTCTGCTAACAAAAAAATATCACATTTGTGGCAATATCTGCCTTCTATTCCAGAGGAATGTTTCCACTAACGGAATGGAGGAAGAAACTATCTTTACAGATTCCATTTTTTCCCTGTGGTCCCCTAGCTCTCTGAAGTCTGCTCCTGAGAAACAATGTGAGAAAGGGTGCGAGAGCCCTCAGGGGATGGGGAAAAGCAATGAAAATAATCTTCCCGCTCACTACTGCCACTCATAAGAGCATTCTAGGATGATTTTGCTTAGAAGATAAAATACTAGATCCCAAACTAATCATTTGTAATTTATCACTTCTTGAACTTAAACCAGCTTTAGTTTTATTGACATTAATGGGACTGAGCAGTGGAGTAAGCATGTGTGTCTCTCCCTCCCTCTCTGGCTTTAGAAACTTTAGAAAACTTTAGAAACTTTAGAGTTTCCATACTGATGAGTACGATGTTTTCCACAACTCTTGAAAGGCCAGTTTCAAAATGGAAAAAAAAGAAAAAAGAAAACGTTGATTCCCATAGGAAGACAGAGTGCTTTCGATTTCCACTTCACACACCACACAATGACAAGTGAGCCAATGAATACCTATGCACAAGGATACCTTTGTTGTTGCTGCTGCTCACTTCTATTACATCAAACAAGAGGAAAGGGGAGGATCATTCACCTCTGCAGAAATTCAGACACAGCTTCATTCTTCCACCTCTTTTTTTCCCCCTTCAGCAGACTTGTGGAAGTATTCAGTTGTAATCCTAAATTACAATCCTGCATTATTTAGCATTTGGCCTAATTTAATAATAGGTTTTCTTCTAAATGACCATTGTGGTAGTTAGAAAATAAAAGATGGGGATGAGTAAAATAAAAGGAATTAGGTTCTTCTCAATGTTGATTGGTGTCTGACTGCTCTAAGTAGTCATCTTATCTCATTGGATTATTGGTTAAATACTATTAATCAGGTGATTATCTTGTATATTAGCACAGATCCTGGAGGATTAGCCATATGACACTCATTTCAGAACAAAAAGACTTCCAGATATTGAGTTACACCAGGCTGTCTTGACATTCCTGGACAGCATATTTGGTAAAATACTTTATGTATATGGTGCCATATTCTTATATATAGATTTGAAATTGGCCACTCATCTTCTATGCATCTTCCACCACTACTATGTGACACTAATTGGCCAGTCGTTCTGTCAGGGAATATTCATTAACACTAAAACTGGTACTGGTCAGATTTGCATTCTTTTCCAATTAACTCTATGTCTCTTTCGGTTATTTTTGTGCCAAGCCTTTCCTTTTGCATACCAGCACCTATTCTTTCCTTAAATCTTTCAGTCACCCTGAACAGATACTTAAGAAAGGATGCTAGGACTTATAGAAATAGCATTGATATTTATATACTGCTTATCAGTGCCGAAACACTCCCTAAGTTGTTGACATTGTTTTTTAGCTAATTGCCTCCAACAAGCTGGGTACTAATTTTACCGACCTACAGAAGGATGGAAGGCTGAGTCAAACTTGGAGCCCTCTGGGATCAAACTCATAACCTTGTGGTTTGCAGTACTGGCATTTTACTACTGCACCACTTCATATAAGGTTATGCTACATCTGAGAAAGGAGAGTCAAAATGACAATCTAGACACTTCCTGTTCAGTTATGCTAGACCTCCATGTGTCTTCTTTGAGTGTTTTCAATACTTTTTAGTGATCCAGATTACATCTCATGATATGCCCTTCTACATTTTTACTTGCAGTCCAAACTAGATGCAATTTATGGTCAGACAAATTAATAATATTCTGAATATTCTTATTCAAAAGGGTTTTGCTTGGCCTAGGAAGACTGTTAGAAAAGCCATTTAGACATAAATATAAATGTTCCCTGATATATACTGTACTGAGCACAGATTAGATATGAGAGGATGACCTAGCAGGCTGCATCTAACAGTGGCTGTAATTGCTTAGTCCAGGACTGGGCAAAGTGCAGCTTGTGAACCACATTCAGCCTCTTCACCCTTCAGCCATTTTACTGATTCCAAGGATTACTGCACTTCTCCACTCCCTCCAAAATTGGGAGGAGCAAAAAATGTTTCTTTGTTGCAAAATGGCCAGCAGTACCCCCAAGCTATTGGTCATTTTGCCTCTTTATGTGGTTTTGGTTGGGGGTGTTTCACTTTTTTAAAGTCTGTAGAGTAACCTCAAAAAAAAAAATGAGAGGCAGCAGAAGAAGAAAAAATGCAGAAAAATGGCCAACAATATCTCCCAAAGGCTTGGCCATTTGGGGATGTGCTGGGGATTACAATAGTGTATGATATCTTGTAGGGCCCTGCGTGGGGTGGGGAGAAGTGCAGCCCTCCAGCCTTGGCAGTTACCCACCCCAGACTTAATGGAAACTGCTTCTGTTTACTTACAGTGGCAAACTCGATTACTAACAATACCTCCCTCTCTACTGTATGCATTCCTACCATGTCCCATTTTTGTTCTAAGGGCTCCCAGGTTTTCTAGAGGCAATAAAGAATTCATGATGGAGGAATTTGCTGAAAACTAGCTTTCCTAACTTTTGTGAGTAGATATTGATCACGCAGACAAAAACACTTTTTAAGAAAATAGCAAAACTCTATGTGTCTACCTAGATGTTATGCCTACTACATTCAGTTTGCCTTATCCCAGTTAAGTGAATACAGGACTGCAGTCACAGTTTGCATATACACATTCACTTATCTGGAAGAAAGGCTCACTGCATGTAGTAGGGTTAACATGTAGATAAGACACATAGGAATAACTTCAAGTCCTCAAACAGTCTTCATGGCTGAGTGGGAATCTAAATTTAGATCTCCCTCCTACTAGAATGGCTGTTTAGGGCAGCATTCAAAACCATGAGTTCTAGAGGGGATTTGGTTTTTGTATAGGGTGGAAGAGAATGCCAACCTCTATAACACCTCCTCCCATAAAAGACCTGCACAGGTATGGGTGGACTTATGCTTGCATATGTCACTAACAAAATGCTGGCCACACTGACAGAGATGCAATTGGTTGCACAATTCAACAGAAGAGTGGTGTAGCACAACTGCCAAGTAACATGAGTGTACATTTACACTATAGAGGGATGAGGTAGGATTTGTGCCCCAATTTTTAAAGAGTGGCCTGGAGCTCAGTTGGGTAGCAACTTCACTTGGCTGTACATTGGCCTTTCATTCATTTGTTTGCTTGTTTATTCAGACAAGATGGTGACCGTGTCAGTGGTTGTATTTATCCTGGTATTTATTTTCATTAAAAATCCTTGCCATCACTAGATACTATTTTGACTTTGTCAAAACTGTTTTTACACATAATCCCCAAATCTGTTGCTCTAGCATCAGTTTTGCAATATGTGAAAGCACCACTCTGACACCTTCCCTTGTGTAACTTACTTACCTAGCAGTGTTTGATACACTGCTAGTACACATTGCATAGTCCATTCTAAGCCATAGTCCATTTAAGTAGTAAATGTTAAGGCCTTGTTATATCTTAGTATATTGTCAACCAGTCTCATCTTTTACAAAGAGTCACCATTATGAGGCACATGTGCCTTGTGGCTAACAATGCACTTTCTGTTCTTGGTGTGATGCCTGATGCCTAGATCTATTTTTATTTTGAACGTCTCTGAGCAAGAATGTACATGGAAAGCATCAATAGAGTAAATAAACATATTTGGGCAGGTGACTCCTTTCTTCACTGTTGTTCATTAGCCACATGGATTTTATCTCTAGGCTCTTTACAACATAAAGCATCAGGGAAAATATAAATATACTAAATACATACATATTTATGTGTTTAATCACACATTTTAATTAACTGTATATGGATATTCACATTACCAACAACTCTGTTGTAGGTCCAAGTACAGTCGTTAGTCCTAACTTCACTGAATTCACTGACTCAATGGGAATTAGATAACAGTTTAGTAAATGTCATTGATTCAGTAGGACAACCTAGCCAGGGCTAACAATTGAATTTAGGCTTAAATGTCTTTTTTAACAGTATCGAAGGAAGGATGAGGACCCATATATGTGTATACAGAAGCTACTAACCACCATTAGAAGGAAAGGCCATGCTTAAATTAGCTTTTATTAACTTCAGGGACTGATATATTGAATATAAAATAAAAGCAAAAAAAATGGCTTCAAAATCAAACCTCACACTTGCTTTGGTGACACATATACCTTTAAAACAGGCACTGAACAGCTAAACAGATACAGCTTCAGTTGTGTAGCAGAACAATGGGTTTCTCTCTTTCAACAAAGGACAATTAATGCCCAGGTCTAATTGCAGCAAAGCTTGGAAAGTTTATTTTTAAAAGTAATTTATTCTTGCTACTCATTATAGTGTTTCAGAAGCAAGTGCTTACTCTTGTTGCAATATTGGAAAAGTAACTTATGCCATTGGGTGTTCGCCTTGTTGTTTTTCATTACTTTTTGAGAGAAAAAAAATAGGATTGATCAAAGAATCAGTTAAAAACAAAATTCTTGCCTTTAAAATACAGGTTGCCCCCCCCCCATATCCATGGAACTAATATCCAGTTTCAGTTATCCGTGACTGAAAAAATAGGGACACATATCATAGAGTCACACTGGAAAATGCCTAGAGAGGTATCCTGTCTAGGAATCTCTAGGTCCTCCAACACAACTGTATGGTATTTTTTTTTACAGGAAGTCCTTTATTTCAATAGGCTTTGCTATTATCTGAGGTTTCACTTATAAACAGGAAGACCAGGAACATATCCCCCACAGATATAGGGGGCAACTGGTGCCTCTTAAATGTAAACAAACTGTTACTGGAATGGGAATCACACAGCCCTCCAAATGCTGGCCTGTAACTCTCAGCTTTCTTCACCATTGGCTATGCAAGCTAGGGTTATTCAGACCTGCAGTCCAATTTTTGACATTTTCTTCTTCCATAAGGAAATTACTTTAAAAAGTAATGTGTTACATGAATTTATGTCATAACTTGCTATTTTCAAGCTCTGAATTGCAGGGAACATCTTTCCATTATTTGAACTTTGTAAACTGTATGCAGTGGCACTAGAAAGACTAGGAGCATATATTGGAAAGTATAGCAAGTTAATTGTAACATGTGTGGGAGTTCTTAAATGTTTTCTCATTCAGACCAGACTTTGATACAAGCCCATGCAGGCCAATAACTAGTATACGAGCCTGAAGCATGATCTGGGCAAGGCAGAATTTATGCTGGTGGACTGACGTAAAAAGCCTGGATAGCTCTACATTTATCTGTCTTAGAATTATATTCTCTCCTAAAAAAATAAATTAAAAAAAATAGGGTGAGCAGTATAGAAGTTTTATTGGAATGCATTGCTACTGGTTTCTAAGGTTGCCAGTGTGAAAACTGTAGCGGGCTCCTTGTTGTTGTGTGCCTTCAAGATATCTCTGACTTATGGCAACCCTAAGGCAACCCTATCATGGGGTTTGCTTGGCAAAATGTGTTCAGGGAGGGGTTTGCCTTGGTCTTCCTCTGAGGCTGAGTGAATGTGATTTGCCAAGGTCACCCAGTTGATTTCCAGGGCCAAGCAGGAATTCAAACCCTGGTCTCCAGAGTCCACCTCCTGGTCCAACTCAAACCACTACACCATGTTGGCTCTAGAAGGCTCCTATACAACCTTTAATAGTTGTGCAGAAGATAGAATTTCAGCAGGTGTTGCTTGTCACACAACCAGGTATTAACAAAAACCTGCAGAAATTCCCTCTTCTACATGATCATTAAAAGTACAGGAGTCTTCTCCAGTTTTCACTTTGGCAACCCCATATGATGTCTCAGCAGTGTTTTCTATCAGCTTCCTCTGGAAAGTCAGCTGTGACCACTGCTCTTGCATATGGATTGGTGTCATATATTGATGAGGCGCTATATTCACTTGTACACTTTCTGTTCTACATAGGACCCTTCCAAGATAACTTAAGAGATTTCAACAACAACAGAACAATCTGACTCATCTTCTGACAAGGAAAGATTCTATGGAGGGCTTTATTCAATTGTACTGAATTCCCTTTTGCTACAAAGTCCAAATGCAAGTACTAAAGATGACAGAGGAGCAGTAGCCCTAAGGAGGCATATTTCAAGAAGTTCTTAATGGTGCAGTTTTTAACCTTTTATTACTTCAGTGTCTGTGTAAATAATAGAAACCAATAGACCTTATGAAAAGACACTTTTAAACTTATACTCTCACCTTATTGGGAACATGGGGTATGCACATAATACATCACATCTTAATGAAAGGTTTTTATCGTTATCTGTAATATCTACAAAGCACACTGTTTTAAAAAAGTCATGTTTATTTAACAAAAAATAATTTTAGAAGACTAAAAGGACAGAACCAAAATATGCAGTATGAAAGGCACACATTGTTTCAAACATATAATTCAGTGCTAGATGTAATTTACATTTTTACAGTGGATGCAATTCAAACTGAATGAATTGAGCATCAACGATACAATCTATGTTCTGGGTTGATTGTATTTGCATTGCCTACCCAATGTCGATGCTACCTTCATATTTTCACCCATTTCTATGTCTAGTAGTCTTAAAAGGCAAAAAGTATTAAATGACACATTTGTAAACATTTGGGAGGCAAAACACTACTGTACCTCTAATAAATGCAGGTTACTTTACCATTTTCTCTGCAGGCTCTAAAAAACAATGACAACATACACAGTCCATCATTTGCTCCATCACTTGAAATTCATGTTTTACATATTGTTTCTTCAAGTTTATACCACTGTTATGTCACCCATCCTGCATGCGTTGTCATACTACAATAGAGAAAATATTAAAAATCAATAAAAGCTATGAATATATTGAAGCATAAATAATCAATTCAAATTGGAAAACAAAGGAAAACACTAAGGGTTTATTCCTGAGTTGTGAACTGTTGAGGCTAGATACTTCTATGGATACAGTACTTCAGAACATTAATTCAAGGGAATATAAATTCTGTATATGACCTAAGGGCCAAATTCAAAGTGTTCGAAGGGAACTGGTCTATCTGACTGTTACAGGAGTCTAATTTTCACATGCAGCATACCTTTATTTAAGAAGTGCATGTCACATCTTTGATTTCACCTTAGGAATATGTTGCATATGAATCTTTTTACATTTAATTTTAAAAACATATAAACAAGTCATTAAAGCTGACGTATTTTATAAAAATACAGATGTTGCAGAATTACTAGAATCCCATTTCTAAAGTGTAAAGGAGGAGCAGGTGACACTCCAGTTTTGTTGTGATGTGTGGCCCTTGGTTCCTTCTACAATCACGTAAAAAACATCCGAGTGCTGCCTCTTCCTCCCAGCTTATCACAATGGCTTACATTTTTTCTTGTTCCTTATAAAATTTCACATACAAGTTTACAAGTGCATTTGCCTTGCATTGTATAAATGTGTTGTTCCATTAACATTATTCACATATGAGTAAATCCCTGCAAGTATTGTATTACAAACATTTTGGAATGGCCTTTACATATAGCAAATGCACTGTTTACAAAGTAATTTACTTGTAAGTCTGGTTAATTTCATGTTGACCTCTAGTTCTGTTACAATTTTAATTTACACAAATCATTATGAGTGTTTTCAAAAATCCTAGCATGATGTATATTATAGGCTTCATGTGAAAGAGTCAAGAATAATCTCTTATTTTGTCTCTGTAGCTTCAACACACTGGCTTAAGTCCACAGTTCCATTCATGGAAGAATTGCTTCCAACTTTGCAAAACAGTGAATGTCCAGAGATGTTGTTCTCTTTTCCAAGTCTTTTACACGCTCATGCACAAATTCACTTGCTACTGTTTTCTAAATTGCACATACTTTTAACCATTTACTCAACTATGGATTGGATTCAGATGCCAAATCCTAGTTTAAAGCTCAGCTGGTATGCTTATGTGGATGTAGCCAACAGCAGTGATGGAGGTGAGGGGGAGGTGGTATGGCCAGTAGCTTCCCAAACATTCTGGGGACATTCCAGTGGCAGTTCCAGTTGTTGTTGGGGGCAAGAGAGCTGAGTCTGTATGCCATTCTGCTGTGGGTGAATGGGGGATGGCTCGCATCAGTGGACATTGAATACTTCCTTATGAACGTGTCTAACTAGTCCAGGAGTGGGCACAGTCTGCCCACAGGGTATATGTGGCGGGGGGTCTATTTTGCCACACACACACCAATTCTCCTTTAGCTGGCATGGGGGATAGTTCCTCCATATTTTACAAAAACAACAACAAAGAAAAGACTGATCTTGAGTCTAAAATGGACTGGGGGTGAATGTGGAGAAAATGCCCCCCAGAGAGCACTTGGAAACATTAATTTTTTGTGGGTTTGCAGGTTGCAGGTAACTGCTTCATGTGATTTCTACTCTAGCCCTGCATTTGTGCACAGCAAGCCCCTATAGCTAGGGCAAACACAGCTTTTCATGGCAAATGGCTTACAATGGCTGTTTGCAAGTCCAGTCTCTTGCAAACTGGGGTGGGGATAGTGCAGCCTACAGACCATATGTGGCTCTCCAGGGCTGTTTTGTGACCCCCACAGGTGAGAGATTTCCCCCTAGACAGCCTGTAGGAAGCCTGGGGGCATTTTTGTCTTGCATTTTCCCCCATCTCACCCAGGGCATTTTAGGCCCAGGAGAAGCCTTTTTTTTTAATGGAAGTGACTCTGGGCCCTGCTGTGAGTGGGTAAGCCGGGGATGTGTGGCCCTCCAATATCCCTAATGTGGTCTCCTACCCTCCAATAATTGCCCATTGATCCTTTAAATAGACAAGTTCCTAATGCAAAGCAGGACTTGATGGTCTGAGCACAAACAGCTCTCTAGAGGGGTTTGCTCTGGAAGAGGAAAGAAACCCCCATGTACACAGTCTTACAGATGCACAATCCCTTCCTATACTGTGACATAGCTCCAGCTACATTGTTGGCTGGCATCTTTTACAAGTGACTTACTAAGTCACAGTTCTTTGGAACTTGATGGAATATACATTTCCCTGCTGTCTTATGAATAAAAAAACAAGAGTAGCTGGTTAATGAGACATTAGTAGCATACAACTGCTGGGTTAAAACTCGTCTGCATGGTACAATGTCCCACGATTGCTTTGTTATCCTACTGGTAGATGGTTTGCTTTAGCCATGCAACTTCTAAGTAAAATTTGAACCTAGTCAGGGATATGTGAAAATAGGACAACAATAACTATTAAACTGCTAAAGCAAAAGAAACTAATTTTAAAAAGTGAAAGAAATTAGAAAAAAATATAAACAAATGTCAGGAAAGGTCAAATATTCAGCAACTATTCATATTTACTTGGTACAGAAGCCACACAGTGAAAGAGACATTAGGCATGAAAAAAATAACCATAATTCTTTTCAAAGACATTAAATGTTACAAGTATTCAGTAACACTCATTGTTTAAAAAAAACACCCAAGCATTGGAAACAAATTAAGCAAGACGCTCTGGTTAGCTTGATTTGGGTTTACAAACAGATTACCTGACACAAGGAATTTTACACAACAGCAAACAAAACCACCTCTTTCCTTTATAAACATATAGTTGAAAACAAGGAAGAGACAATGTCTTAAACTTTTTTGTATCACCAGAATGTATGAGTTCCATGCAACAGAAGGGCAATTTCTATTTCCTGCTTCTAAAGAGCCTTGTCATCTGATGCATTAAGACCTGTCTCAGGAGTTTATATCTTCCTACAAGTGCAGTGAACCAAGAAACATTATTTCCAAGAGCCTTAGCTTTTGATTCTGAGCTTGGCATTAGAAAAGAAAAAAGAAACCATAGGTGACTTTTTCTTGTACATATTAGGTTGGTTGCTGTGTTTTTATGGGTCCTAGTGTATCAGTTAAGGAGAACAATAAACTACTAGCTTGTGCCCAAAGTACTCATTTCTCTTATTTTATAAATTTTAGATGGTCTGTCTATGTGTGTTATCACGTTTAGTCACTTGAATTATCCCTCCATCAGAGAGTGGGTGAAATCCATTGTGATATTACTTATATTTTCCATAAATATATTTTCATTCCATTTTCTGATGTATTTTATGAGAAGAATTGCATGCCAAAACTTTTTCATAAGCCAACATGTGGAAAAAATTATTACTTATATTTCATTAACTGAAATATATATATTCAATGCATACATGTTTTCTAAATTAGTGAGCGGGTATTTACATGAACTCCACAAGGGGTGGAAGGGAAATGAAACATTAAATAATTGAATGGAATCAATGACATTTTTAGCTGGGTCAGCTTGCATGATCTAATCATCTGGAAACTAAAAGAAAGCTTAATAATGACAAGACAGAATAAAATACTTGAGGCTGTATATTATAAATTAACAAGGGAAGTATTTCGTAAGTCCAGATCCTTACAAGTAGAACAGAATACTCCAAGTATGGGGTATGATGGCTAAAACAAACATTTGTAACACAAGGGGGCATGTATTGTTTTCCTGCTCTGAGAACTACAAAAGTACACCTGTAATAACATCCTAAAAAAGTAAGCACATAAAAATGGCCAAGTGTCTTTGGTGCGCAGGGAATAGAAATGTTTTGCATTTTACTTAAATTTCTTATAACAGGATGACACTACCATACTTAAAAAATCAAACTCCATCCTAAACTTTATTTTCTAGGCGTCACAGTGCTGTATGCATCATAGAACATTTTCCTGAGCTCATCCCAAAAGTCTTTGTACATACTTATTTTTTTATTACCAGTACACTTTCTGCCTATGCGCAAAAACAGTAAATGAATGATGTTAGAACAGTCAGTTGGAAAATGATTGATGAATATTGTATAGTAAGAAGACTGCTTTTACAACTTAATAGGCTCCTTTTTTTTTTAAAGCCTTATATCAAAGCTAATTAAAGAGAGGTTTTTCTGAGTTCACTAATGTCAAATGCCATCAAGAGATGTGCACACATGATTATATTGGAAAAAATAAGGAACAGTGAATAACACCAGTCTGCAATGATTAAAAATTGTTTTCACAAGGGCTGGAACAATTTTTGAATCAGTGCAATCTATTCCCCAGTACCCATTGAGTCCCTGGTCCTGAACATATGCATTTGTGAAGCTGCTCTTGAATGGGGATACAACTTACGGTTTAGATTGTGGTACTGATGTTGCAGTATGTCCTCTTACATCCTGAGTACTTTGCTAGCTCTGCAGGCCTTGCAAAGCTAGGTCTGTATAAACATGGCAAAATTTGATACAAATCTTACTGATAGGATAGCCCAAGCAGGCTTCTCTGCATACCCTTCAACATTTCACAGAAAACCAGGACACGTGAGACCAAGCAACATCAGAATGTGGTCAAGATGGCAAAAATTATTAATGGGGAAGGAACACAGAAACCAGAAGATGCTGCAGCAGTTTGCTTTTGCCTGAGTCAAGGGCAAGGGTAATACTCCACCCCTTTCTCTTCTTTCCTGCTGCTGAGTTAATTGAGCACAAACTACTTTTGCACTTTAAATTGTTTGCAGCAACTAAAATAAGCTGAGGACAAAAGAAGAAAGTCAAAGAAACTGGGCATTTTAAAAGCAGCTGAAAAAATGGGATGGCAGAGGATTCCTAAGGACTGTCCCTGCCAAACTGGGACAGTTGTAGGGTATATCTTTGTTGCTAACAGAGACAGGCCTCCTATTAAAAACAGACCATTAATTCTGATTATATGCCTATGGAGAAATCATTTATGGAAGCTGCCCTACTATAGCTTAGACAAATTACATTTTTGAACTACAATTCCCACTCCCAGTGACCATGTTTACTGGGGTTGAGGATAGCAATCCCAAAAAACTTATCCAAGCTGTGATATCTATTCAGCATTGGAGTTCCTAAAGATGGTGGACTTTATCAGACTAGCGTCTTAAAACACTGTAATTCCACTATTGAGGAAAGCAGAAACATAGTGGCATTGTTACACTAAGTATCACACATCATTGTAATTGAGTGATACTACCACCACAGAATTATTGCACGACCACCACTAGCGCTTTAAGAATGGGATTGTACTTCCATGATTTAGCATGGATGAGATTTTGATGGTTCTTGCGAGAAGATGCGAGTGCGCTTAAAAACTCCAAAAAACCCTCAATTAACCAAATAAATTAATGCATAAACACTTAAGCAAACCTAATGCTGAATATATCACAGGACTATAGGGCTTTGCTAGGAAGCTCTCTGTGTCTGAAATATCTTCACTCTCTACTTAAACCTGAAATGGGAGCTTTTCTGTGCAAGTAGTACTGAGAACAATGCATTTAATATACAAAATTCAAAAATACATTATCAAAATATTCAGATTTTCATCATACATGTGTACTTCTCACATTTTTAATATAAGTATTACTGAACCCCTCAGTATAAACGTTCAGGTATTACCAAAAGATTTATCAATTTTAAAACATTTTCTAGCCAGTGTTAAAGAAATAACATTTGTTACAGACAAGAAAGGACTACAGACAATGAAGGACTATTTATATTATCACAGAGGTTAAGTGTCTGGTTAATATTTTATTTAAGCCACATCATTCTAAAAGCAACAACCTGTCACCTTGTATTTTTTAAAACTATGCAGGAGAGCTGATTTGTTTTCCTGTTTCTAAGGCAAGACTGTTTTGCAGTTAAGTTGTCAACTTTAGGCCCAAGCTCAGCTTGAAACACATTTCATGGTATTAGAGACTGTGCCCAGAAGAGGAACACACATGTTCACAAGAACAGCAACCAGTGTTTGTTTTTTTAAAAAATAGTATTTAAATCATTAGGGTTGTTAATCTTTAATATTTGAAAAGAAACCTGCACTATATCCAACACTGTTGCTGATCTTGAAGCAGCACCTGTGAGCACTAGTGGGAGGGCTACAGTCCCCACCATGTTGTTATGGGATTTCACGTTGACTCTGACTGACAGCAACCTGATCCTAGGGTTTTCTTGGAATTATTTATTCAAAGGTTTGCCATGGCTCAGAGAGTGTGACTTGCCCAGGGTCAGCCAGTAGGTTTCCATGGCTGAACAGGGTTTTGGACTCTAGTGTCTGGAAGTCTTAGTGTAACACTCAAACCATATCACCCTAAAAACCTGCTGTGGAAGACTGGAAAAACCCCTGGAGCAGGTTTGCAAGTGGCACAGGCAGTAGCAGTGGGAAGGAACATGGTCTTATGATCATCCTTTTGGATTTTCAGCCTCTGGTTTCTATCATTAGTTTAAACTCCAGTCTGAATAACTGTGAATCCATGACAGCTTCAATTAACAAATATATGACCTTATAGCAGGTTTCATTACTGTCCCCCTAGTCTAATGTCCAACTGCTTCATCTCCAGGGTCCCAGTTGGAGCTGTTTTCTATCACCTGCCAATCAGAGAGAGAGGGAGGAAACCAATAACCCCTCTCTCCCATTTTTGATATAGTAAACTACTTGAAACTAAGCTATCATTTATTAAAAACAATAGTACTACCTTAATCAGCTCTCATTAATGGTTGCTCTATTTGGCAGGTTAACTGGGACAATTGTAAAGTCTGCAGCTCACATAATCATTACTGCCACTCCTAAACTGTTCAAACTTTTTAAAAACTTACAAATGAGTCAAGTTGTTCCCTTTAGACCAGAGAAAAGGAACAGCACCTCACAGACTGCCAGAAATGTGCCCCAATCAAAAACAAAAGTAGATGAAATCCACTTTTGATTTAGAAAAAAGCATATTAAAAAAAATGGGAAATAGTGCAATAGGGCCTTTCAAACTACTGTATTTAAAAGGTGTGGAGCCAGTCCTGGAGTGTTCCAGGAAGGCAATTCATGCATTTTTGGCCAGACAGTTGTTTGTGGAGGCTGGAGGAATCAAGAGCTATGAACATAGTTATGGGTTCTTCACACAGCCCTAAAGCTGTATTTTTCTTGTGCCTTCAATTCACCTGTTAACCTATGACGATCCCATGAATTTCATAGGGTTTTCATAGGCAAGGAATACTCAGAGGTGGTTTTGCTAGTTCCTTCCTCTGAAATGTAGCCTACAGCACCTGGTATTCATCAGCTGTCTCCCATCTAAGTACTAACTAGAGCTGACCCTGCCTAGCTTCCAAGATCAGATGAGATCTGGTGCCTTTAGGATATTTAGGCAGGCATTTTCCTTATCCCTCCTTAATTCAATTCAGGTGTGTTAGTACGGGCGGGTGGTGGTGGTGATAAGGGCATTGCCTCATCAAATAAGAATTCTGCCCTTCCTGTGAAATTTCCTTCATTTTTCAAATTTCTAACCTTCCAATAATTTAAAATTTCAGTTGAGAATTTAGAAATAGCATTTAGGCATCCAAAGAAAGGGGTTAGGGAAAGTTACCAAGGGAGAAAGAACACAGCTAATAGAAAAGTTCTTGGTGTGAATGGTTTTAAATGTCTGCCTCTTTGCACTGCTAGAATTTTTTATTTTGGAGTGAAGGAACTATTCACGGTCAGGAGAACTCTTATGGTGGGGGGGGACAATCACATTTTGCAACACACCCCTCTACAGTTACAACCCTGATTGTGTAGTTTTATTCAAAAAGTTTTGCATGTTCTGCCCGTAGATCTTTAGGAAGGCATTTTAGGCTGTATAACATGCCTGGTGGCAGGGAACTTCCCCTGTTCTCCCATCCCATGGCAATGCTCCAGTACATCCAAACTCTGTACAGAGAGTTGGGGAGCCATGCTGAAGGGGTTGAACTGTCTGGTACAAAGGCTGGATCTCCAAAAATCTAACATATAAGTCCCTCAGGAAACCTTGGAAGGCCATCCTCCCTGGAAGCATTTCCACCATGTTTTTAGGACTTTCTGGGCCATTTTAGGCACACAAGAGGCACTTTTAACAATAGGAAGTGAGGTCACTTCCTGTTTTTAAAAAATGACCTTCCCTGGACCTAAATTTGCCCAAAGGGTCAACAAAATGTGATGAAAATGCCCTTTTACCACCTAGAGTGCATTTGGGGGCAAAAAAAAAAAACCTTTTAAAATGCAATTTTGACCCCCTGGGAGACTGGGGGGGGTGTATGTGATGAAAACTCCCTCTAAACACCTAGAACTAGGAGGTGGGGGCATTTCCACCCTGTTTTGGTGCTCCAAATTCCCTCTAGCCCTAGAGAGCATTTGGGGTACCATAATATGGTGGAAATGCCTCAGCCACATCCCCTAGTGGTTAAAACTTTTCTTTGAAAAAAAAATGAGCAAAAATATATTTTTTACTCCTGTGGTGCCCTGGGGGCTACAAAAATAGCCCTGGCTGTTGCATGCAGCCCACAGACTGTACATTGCTCACCCCTACCCTACGGATACCTGGAACTGGTAACTTTGTAAAGGCAGTTACAGGATATTTTGTATTACCTCTGAATATTCCTTGTCTAAGAATACATTGGGTGACTTGAACGCACATGCACATACGCAACAGCTGCATGGGCTGTATAATAGTCCAGCAGCTTCAACTTAAAAGAATCTAAAATCAGCCCTGTACACCTGTTTGTGCAGTCTGGTTCCCCTGCTCTGCTCTAATAGTGTGTCATTGAAAACCCTTCTCATTCAGTGGTGAAACGCATGTAAAAAATTAGGAGAATCTGGTGCACTCTAGATATTGAATTCTTAATTGCCATTAACCCCAGCCAGCATGTGGTGGAGTCTCCTTCTTTGGAGGTTTTAAATAGAAGGCTGGATGGCCATCTGCCAGGAATGCTTTGATTGCAGGCAGGGGGTTGGACTAGATGGCCCTTGTGGTCTCTTCCAACTCTATGATTCTATGACATTCAAAAGTGATCAGAATTGTAATCTAGACTGTGGAAAGTCACAGGTTCCCCATCTTTACATTAAATTGCAGGAGGGGTGGGCAAAGTGAGGCACATGGGCAACATCCATCCCCTGAAACCCACTTTTCTTGCCCCTGAAGGCCCCCATTAGACATCCCCAATTTTTTTAAAAAAAACAAGTGTGATTTTCAGGCATTTGTCACCCAAAAAATCACACAGAAAGAACCCAATAGATTTTCCTTTGTTTTTTTCCGGGCTGTGAGGCCTTGTTCTGGAATAGTTTCTTTCTGACGTTTTGCCTTCATCTGTGGCTGGCATCTTGAGATAATGCTTGGGTAGGAAAGTGTGTGGAGTTTATATGCTGTAAAGAACCCAATACATCCAAAAATGCTCCAAGCCTCACAGAAAGCTCCCAGAACTTTCCAGCAGCCCTCCTCCCAAGAAGCCCTCTCATTTTGTTGTAGTCATGCTCAAATCGGCAACAGGAAATAACAGTAACAGAGAGAGATTCAACATTATGATTCCAGGCATAAAAGTCATCTACCTGTTCACAGAAAGGTTGGTTCATGTTCACAAAACATTGCATTTGTCACACCCTGCCTATTAAGTCCCTCTCCCCAATATTATTTTGTAACTGGAGGAAGACTGACAGTTACAGGAAAAAGAAGCAATGGGACAAGACAGCCTATTTGCTTTCAGAAAGCAGCAGCTAACATAGGGAAGGCTAGCAGCTACAACACAGGCTTTCAGCAATGTTCCAGAAATTACCAGCTGTGCCAGAGATGTCACCTTGCTTATATCTCAACAATAGATGTCTGTCAACCATGCAGTCTTAAATTGTTTGAGTCATAGCTACCTAACACCCATGTGACCTAATATTGTGACTAAATAAAAGCTTTGATGGAAGATAAAAAGGAATGCCCCTAAACTTTGCCAGAGATTTAACAAACATTAAAATATCACCAGGTATAATGTTTTGGTCATGTATTCTTGCATGGTAGTGGGGGGGGGGTTGGACTAGATGGCCCTTGTGGTTTCTTCCACTTATATGATTAGAAAAGGATACAAATATTTTATGATGGAGTAATGTCACTATAGTTCCTAAAGCTTTTCACTTTAAAAAAATCTGACTAGCCTGTGCTAGTTAAGCCTTTCTGTGTTTTCTACAATAATCACAAGCCATGGACTTTAAATTCACTTTAGATTACAGAATTTAAAGTAGGCAATTACTCCAGATATTGTTCAACCACAACTCCTATTATCTTTCACCTCTGGCTATAACTAACTGGAGCTGATCTGCAGTCCAACAGGTTGTCCATTCTGGCTTTAGATTCTGGAAAGGCATTGTTGTTGTTTGTTGTTATTTGCCATAAAGTTGACTTATGGCCTGTCATAGTGATTCTGTGAATAAGAGACCTCCAAGATCCTCGGCCATCAACTAACCTGCTCAGTCTTGCAAACTCAGGGTTTTGCTTCCTTGATTCTCTCTCTCTCTGGCTTTTCTTCGCAAACGAAGATTCAGGAAGGACTCATCCCACACTTTCTGCAAGCACGCTGATGACTAAAAAGGCCAATCCGAGATAAACAAGTCCGGTTGCAGAAAGCACAGCAGAAGGTCTCCTTGGGTGATGTTTCTGGGTTGTGATTCTTTCTGCGTTGTCGTTTCTCTTCAAGACTTGTTCAGCATGAGTTCTCAAATAAGGCTGCAGCATTATGGATAGTGTGTCTCTGTGCCTCCCGATATGAGGCCAGGGCGGACCATTGTTGGTGATCAATTGGCAGAGCTTGAGATGTTGTTTCAGGGAGTCCTTGTATCACTTTTTTGGAATGCCCCTCTTATACTGACCAGTGGCACGTTCACCGTAGAGTACTATTTTTGGGAGGCGATGATCCTCCATCCTAGAAATGTGCTCTGCCCAGCGCAGCTGTGTTCTCAATATCATGGCCTCAATGCTGGTGATCCCTGCTTGCTCAAGGACAGCAACATTAATCACAGTCAGTTCAGTGTATATTTAGGATTGTGCATATACAGTGCTGATGAAAGTGTTTGAGGAGTCGTAAGTGGTGGCGATAGGTGACCCATGTTTCAGACACATAAAGGAGAATAGACAGTACAATGGCTCTATACATATATATAGTGTGGTCAATTTATACAATCTTTCCCTGCATAAAAATGATATGCAAAATTTCCACACAGGTGGAAGTACATATAGATATAATAACAGGACTTTCCTCATCCCAATCCTAAACACACGTTTCCAAGAACTGATCTCTCTCTGCCTATGTGGTAACAAAGAGTGTGTTATTCAAATAGGATTATTAATAGAACACTGATTGCTCCCAAATTTGTTCCATGCCCAGAATAAGTTAATCCTGATTCCAAGTTTTGCCATCTGCAAAGAGCAAAACTTAAACTCCTCACCTTCATTTGGCCCCTAATTTTGAGTCTTCCATCATGTTCATATTAATCTGAATTGCATTTTGATTAATCTCACAAGCCAAGCATCCATTATAGTGCCTTGCTAGAGTGAAACTGACCCATATTTTAGTATTAAATCCAGTGTTCTTCCTGTGCAGTACAGGCAGATAAAGAGGAGGTTTGGATTTGTCCCAGATTGTTTATATACCTGATGTTGACTACAATCACCCACAAATTAATGGTAAAATCAGAGCACCCAAGCAACCTCTGAGAAAAAAGGAATCTGCTTATATCTCTTGACAACACTGAGGAGCAGAGAGCACAATTTCTTTTATTCCATGTTTTGCTTCAATAACTCCTCACCATTAGTTCAAAGAATGCCAGGGTTTTGCCTTTATTCATCTAACCTTGCCTCAGGTTTAGTGTTGCTTTCCAAATGGCCTATTTTGGCCTAATTATTCTTAGGGTGCACACTGAGATGCTCTGACATCATATAACAAGCATTCTTTTTCTTGTGTCTATACTTTTGACAACAAGCATTGGATGTAATGTATGATTGCTTGGGAAGGAAAACAGAATATTTTAGAATATTTTAAAAATCTATTGCATATTGGTAAATTCATATGAGGTCATGCTGTTATTTTTGCTACCCTGCTATATAGTTGCTTTTAAACTTTACACCAATCACTGAAATTATCTTGAAACAAGAACAAAGCTGGACACAAATATGCATTAACTGATCAATAAATATGCTTTTAAAAGGTCATCTTTACTATAGTGCCACACATGCAACATCTAGATCCTGAGTTCATGTGATTTCCAGTTTTATTTTTAAGTTATATTTAACTCAAATGTAACATTATTTGAATGAACAGGATAATAAACTTACTATGTAGATAGTAAAGATACATCAGCTTGCCTGTATTCACAGTATGAATACGGTACATAGAAAGAGAGACATCTCTCACCTCCATTCCAGTCAGGCTATGTTGCTGTTTTAATTTGCCCTTTTAGTGTAAAAGCAGAATGAAGACAAAGTTCCTGTAATGTGATTGCTGCACTGCTACTGCTATTTTTGTGTTCTCACAAGAGAAGCATAAGGATAAGTTCATTGAGGTGGTACATCAAGAGAAAGAGAGTGAAGGGAAGCAGAACTCAATGCCACATTGTTGCCCTCCTTGTAATATGGATTACAATAACTAAGTATACAATACACTTGCATTTAGTTCTTTAAAATTATAACAGACATGGGAGAGCACCTGAAGGCAGTCTGAAATTCCCTCAAAAGTCTGCCTTAATGTTTCTTGTGTTAAAATACAGGACATTCATATCCACTGATTCAGTTATCTGTGGCTTCAGTTTCAGCACAGATCTCATAGTCTTCCTAGAAAATGCATCCTCTCTAGCCATTTTCTAGGTCCTCCAATGCAACTCTATTTTAAACTGGAAATCCCATTATTTTCAATGGCGTTTACTGTTATCTGCGATTTTCTGCATCCACAGGGGACCTGGTACCAAACCCCTGCGGATACAGAGGCCCTACTGTACTTCTGCAAAGGTGCATATTGGTATCTATCATACACAGTCACACAAATTATACATAATTTGTTAATTAAACATCAATAACCATGACAACTGCCTATCTCCAGTATACTATATGTGGTTAGTGTTTTCCTTACCCTCCTATCATGTTGAGAACTGTCCCAGGTATCTGTTTTATCTTCCTTGATTTAGTCAGATTTATAAAGAGGAAAGGAGAAAATGAAGAACAACAAGTAAGATTCACAAAAAATAATCCTTTTGAAATAATTTAGAGGACATGAGAAGACAGAAGGAAAACACACAAAGAGACATACTACACCAATAAGATCAAAATAGTTGTTTTTACTAATAGCTTTATTTCAAGCAGTACATAAGTTATGAAACTACAATTTAGACTTGTCCTACAAATGCCAGTGCCTGTATTTCAAAAGACTGAAAACTGCATTCACTGCCAAATCCAAAACCTGACGATGCCTCATGAATGTCCTGTATTACTGCTCCAATTGCTGAGTTCTGCATGAACACAGCCAGGACCTAAGACATCCTAATAATGAACATAAAGTAGGAAGGGCAAAGTGATATGCGGGCTTCTGTTCCTTCCTCTAAGAAATTAATCAGTCTTGGCAAGAAGAGAGTTCCAAGTGCCACAAAAAGAAATATCTTCATAACAGTTAAATATAAACATTACCTCCACAATCAGAAAAGATGGTTTTAAAATACAGCTGCCTTTTCACTGTAACAGTGTTTGCATAATATTTCCAATTTTGAAAAATAATCCCTTTTAAAATCATTATCAATGAAATAAAAATGTAGCCATGTATTCTGCTAGCTATTAAATATTTACACATTTAAATATTGCTCCCACTAGATTCCATGTTTTTGGTAAATCATAAAGACAGTAAGATTATAATCTATATTTAAGTCAAAAGGTCTGTAATATTAAGATTTACAAAATATGAAAAATTAATACAGATGCACTACCTTACAGATGGATCTGATCTATTTTCACTTGCTCCATTAAGAAGAGATTTTAGGCATAAGTATTATTGCTATATGAGGCCATTTTCTCTCCAATAAGGAATAGGTATGCTTTTGTGCTACCTTTCCACAGCTTGTAATTGGAAGTTATTAATATTTCTAAATAAACCAATGACTTCATTCATCCAGTGCTTATTTTAAAAAGTCAAAATCAGTTTTAACACAATGGTATAGCACTTCAACACTGAGGAAATCCTTGCCTATCAGCTGCCCCTTGTCTGGCAACTACATGAGCAACTGTTGAACAACCTCTCCCTGGATCAGAGACTTCACTATAACTCTGAACTGGAACCATGGCAAGGGAAACAGATGGTAGGCTGTGTACTAATAAACTGATCATGCTGCTACTGCCAACATGTTGGCTGAGGAGAGGAGTGGTTAGCAGTGTCAACAGAGTGCCATCTAAGGGCACACCCTCTCTCATTTTCCTAAGGTAAGACAGTTGCATTTTCCAGCTTCCTGGTGTATCAAAGCAACAGCAGCAGGTGGGGGGACACACTGCCTGAAGAAAATCTGACACTTTTCTGAAAGTGACATTTTGGAATCTTACTGAGTTGTCCTTCAGACTGATATTTAGTCATTCAGTTGGGTCTAAAAGTTAAATGCTTGAAGCAGAGTCTGTCCCAAGAGAGTTCTTACTTAAAATATAAGATCTGTTATGTCAGTTCCTATTACTACAAATACTATGCAGTTTTATAAACAAGTAGACATTGTCAAAGTTCCAAAGCCCAAGAGCTGTATTCTGAAGGCACGTTGTGCTATCCTTCATTCTATCTATTTATTATTTTCATGTGAAGTGACAAGCTTTAAACATTCAGACATTTTTCTGACTGCAGTACTTGTACACAAGTGTGTATGTTGTCCATTTATACTAGATGCAGAGAGCACTGGGACAATGCCACATAGCTACACTTCATTTTCATTAAGCACACAACATAGTACTTGAAAAGTTGTTCAGTGAGAGCCACTCTGTTCTTTAGGCAATATGGTAGAATTTTGGATTGTACCACATCAGAATGCAGGCATGTTCCCACATGAAATCCTCCCCATCTATAGTAAATTTGGTATCAGAGTGTGAGATAAATCTGGGCTTAACTGGACTCTCCCTGATGTCCAGTTTACCAGTCAGGGGTTATTTTGGGTGGGTAAATATACCGAAATGTAAAACCTCAACCTGCAGTCTGAAGTACAAAATGTAACCACCAAATTCTGTGTAACGTTGAACATGGTTCCAAGCACTAGTATGTTGTGTTTTAAAAAAATAGAGATCTATTGTGTCTACTATGTTAAACATTTAGAGAAATTTTCCTTTCATACTGCACATTTCGTCATTATTATCTATCTACTACTCGCTTCTTTTCAAAAGCAGTCAGCCACCAGACAAATTTCAGTTAGTCTAATTCATCCATCCTTCTGGTACTGGGGGTGCCGGATAGAAGAAGATTAATACATTTTACACAGAATAGTTATCAAGCCTCATGAAAGAATTACTAACAAACAAAAGGTTATCATTTTAAAATACAGGACATTATGTAGTCACTTAAACAACATCCAAAACATTGGCAGGAACAATTAACATCAAGTAAAAAAGAATTAAGTCATGATGTTATGCTGAAAACTAACTTCATCCTATAGCACCATTAAGAAAAGTAAAGTCAGGCACCAAGATATTTCATAGTTGAAACGTAATGTACAATCAGGTATAAAGTTTATTGAAAAGGCACAGATGAAAAAAAAAAAAAAGATCTTAGATCCAACAGCATCAGATTAACCAGAACATCTCAATATGTGAAGACTATTTACACATTTAGAATTGAATCTAACACCTCAATTTAGCAATATGGGCTTATACACTCTGCATAACTGACCTGATCTGAAATTATACACTACCTATTCTAGTATGTGAAAATCAAATATATTTATAGCCAATGTTTCCACACTTATATACACACAGATAACCCAAAATTTCTTCTAACTATGGGTAATGCAGATATTGTACTTCACTAGTATGGGAGAAAATTTTATACACAAATGTTTTATTGCAATGTAGGTTTAAGCTGATATTCTACATTTGTGAAATGAAGAAATGGGGGGCGGGGAGACACTTTCGTAGAAATTAACTGTATACAACTTCCTAGCAATCTGTTTATTTATAAAATGGACAGATTAAATGCTAATCTTAAATTGAATAGAAATTTCACTTTATAATATTCAAGATATCCCGTCTCTTTTATAAAAAAAAATGAGAATACAATTAAGAAGAATTAATTCTTTTTAAAAATGTCTTCAGGGGGCTTTGGAAGGAGCCATTAAGGATACTGGTACATCAAGGAGGCAGGGGAACAATGGGTTTACTTCACACTCGCCCCCCCCACTCGCCCCACCCCCATTTCTTAGGTCAGACAAAAATGGCAAAACATAAAAATATTAAATGTCTCCAGCACATAGTAGTGCTATTATTTTACAAATGAAAACCCAGACTCAGACTTTCTGTACACATGGATGCTAAATGCAGTGAAGTACAGAAGTCAAGATATATGAAAGACAATAATTTTGAAGTGATCAAGATTGCTTTCAAAATGCTAGGAGCAAAATCTACCGTAATTTTGGTTGTACTTCAGGTTGACACACCGGAGTGAATGAGACTCCCTACCCACAACCAAGTTAATTTCAATGAGTCTGTTCTAGGTAGGACTGATGCTGGGTTTCATTCCAAATACTAATTTAGGAATATGACTTATGTTTTCTTCCTCAGTCTCTGTCTCCCTTCATTTGGTCAGATCGGCAATTAACATAGCTATGTTCTTTATTTTGTGCAAACACACATACACACAACATTACGTATCAAGACAAAATGTTTGTGCTCTTAGAATAAGCACAAATGGATGGTTTGCATGGTGGTATTAAATTACTGTTATCCTACAAGAGGGAAACCACTGGTAGGACATGGTTAAGCAATTAAGCTCAAGTTCAACTGTGCTTAATCAGCATGCTTAAGTATAATTGACAGTTCATTTAAAAATTCAAACACTGAGAAAAACAATCCATAATCTTTATCACAAGAATTCAAGTTCATGTTTTCAGACTTTTTACACAAAACATTTCTGCTATTGTAACAGGTATGGAATACACTTCATTTATTCTAAAAATGTAAGGACAAACACTTCATGTCATAGCTTAGTATCACCTAATACCTCAAAAACCAAACCAAACAAAACAAATCTATGGGTTTATTCAGCAACCCATGGAATTTAAATATTGCCAGTGTTTTGTGTTTTGTCACAGATGACAATTCTTTCTTTAAAAGGCTCAGTTTTTAGTGTACATAGTCAAAAATTAATACAAAGCTGGTGAACCAAGCACACTTCTTGATGCTCAAGATCAATTCTATGTATATGTAAAAGTGTAGAAATAGAAAAAGTTAATAATCAATGCTTGTACTGAACTGCAGAAGTATAAATCACTGTCACACTATACTATGGAACCATCTTTGCTTTGTGCTGGAATCATCACAGGAATAGCTCCCATTCTACTTAGATTAGGTGCAGCTACCTTTGGAGGTTCATAATTTGGATTTTGAGGAAGAGTGCGTTCAAAGTCTTCGCTTGGTACTTTGTTGTACTGAGTCTTGGCATATCCATCCATATTAGAAGGCGACATTGAACCCAAAGATGACCGGTTACTCCCTATATAGCTACGGGCTGTTGAAGCACGACTCTTTGGAGGAGGAACATCCTCTCTGAAAAATCAAACATATTGGAGAGTTTACTAAGAAACCTTTAAAAAAACACTTCGAAACATCCTACAATTCATGAGAAATATTATATGTCTTCCAGTGCTTCTGATATGTCTCAGTATATCAGTTGCTGGAGGTGGGGGGGGGCACAAGTGGGAGGATGCTGTTGCACTTGTGTCCTGCTTGTGGGCTTCCTGTGGGCCACTGTGGGGAAAGGTTTTTCAGCTGATTCGAAGTGGCTGGTCTTTTTCATAGGAATTAGTACCCATTATTTCAACAGTATGTCTCTCCAAACAGTGTGCTTAGAAATCTTGTATGGATCAGAAACACTATATTTTGCTGTGACTGCCATGTTTATCCTCAATTTACTACCAATAAGAATAAGCTATGTCCTCATGTACTGAAAGGGAAATCTTACTTAAGAGGGAGAAGTAATCTGTCTCCTTTCTACCCTGTTTAAAAGGAGAGATTTTAACTGCATCCCTGAATTTGGGGTGTGTGTGTGTTTCAAGTGGATACAAAGAGTGACAAAACAGCAAGGAATTCTGAGAGTAGGAGGTAAACTAGCATTGTTCTTATACTTAGAATCATAGAGTTGGAAGAGACCACAAGGGCCATCTAGTCCAACCCCCTGATGTTTCTTGTTCACTTGTTTATATGTCTTTCAAAGGCAAGCTCTGCCTATGTGCTATTGGTGACATACAAAATTGTGACTGGCTTGCATATAGACTTTCTCAGACCTTGCAGAAGGAAGTATCCTCCTACCAGGCCCTCACCAATTCCTGACATTATAATTCAAAGTGCCCTCCTTTCCATAGTATCTGTACTTTCCTTATCATACAAATTGTTTACACAAGTTAAAAAACAGACTTTCTGTACACTCAGCTTAACTCAGCTTTTAATGACATACCTGATATCATGATGTACCTCTTTTTCATACTTCTTTTCTCTTTGTTTCTTGAAGCAACAAAAGATGATAAAGACCACTAACAAGATAGCTAGAAGAGATCCTATAACAGCTCCAGCAATTGTACCACCTCTGTTCACGGCTAAAACAAAGAAAACAAGTTATATGGGATGGGAGAAATTGATTTAACTATTTAATAGAGAGTCAGTAAACACCTGACTTTATTTATTCTTTCACCATTAACTACTCATACTTACGAGGGGTGACATTCAGTGTAATAGAACATGCGTCTGTTCCAACTCTATTTGAAGCCACACATTTGTATGTGCCAGAATGGTCATGAGAAGCATTTTTCATCAGAAGAACACCTGTATCTGGATCTGTAAGTACAAACTTCTATTAGAATTTTGCAAAAACAAACAAAAACTCCTCACCCTGATTTGTAGAAATAATAAATTATGGCCAGTATTCTACATCAGCAACTTAGTTAACTAAGCGGGGGAGGGGAGTTATGATCATGGCAATAGTGTCATGGCACAAACTTTCCAGAATGGGAGCCAGAACTCTAAACTGAAGCTAGAGGCCCAGAAAGTTTCTTTATAAAGTATGCTGAACCAAGTAGATGATGTAGAATATTGGCCAACATATATGTGTTACTGCAGATGTAACTTTCATACTGTGCACATAATTCATCTAGAACAAGCTTAATGGACACAGTTTAAGAGATGGAAGAGCAGAAAAAAAATCAGATTTTTAACTTTTGGTTACAGTAGCAAAGGAAATCTGGGCATAATTATCTCTCAATTCATTCACTGCTATCAGACAAAGGGTTTGGGGTGCTCCTACCCATCTCTAAATTGAGATATTACACATGGTTGTTATTGCTGTTTGTTTTAGGTTTCCTTGATAGAACTTTATCTGATTTTTCCCTAGGGGTCCGAAACTATCACCTCCATGTACTCACCTCATTTACTTAATATGGGCTCAGCTTAATTTGGGATCTGGGATTCTCTGACTTATCTAGACAAACATACATTATTATTGAATGATACAATTATGTTCTATGCTATTTATGGCTTGGTGGTGTTTTTTTTAACAAAGATGATGAGAATTTCTTTTAAAAACTGCTGAGAACAGCCTCTCATTTACAACTTTACATATTCAAAAAATAAAACCGAATAATATACTAACTGTGTGAAAAAAAAGTATCTATATTGTAAGACAACTGTTAATGAGACTGATTGCACTATAGAGACAAGGGACAAAACTCTTCATTTAAAGGAATATATCTGTGTAAAGGAATTGTATATGCAAGATGGAGACTGCTTTCCCTATTATATAGCTCCCAAAGGCAAATAGTTTTTGGAAACTAAACAGAAGCTTGCTTGAGCACCTGTAAGAAAATATAAAGAGTGAAAAATACAGTTGTCCCTTCATATTCGCTGGGGCTTGGTTCCAGGACCCCTGTGGATACCAAAATCTGTGAATACTCAAGTCCCATTATATGCAATGGCATAGCAAAATGGTGACCCTTATATAAGACGGCAAAATCAAGGTTGCTTTTTGGATTATTATTTTTTAAAGAATATTTTCAAGCCGTGAATACTTAAATCCATGAATACCAAATCCATGGATATGGAGGGACAACTGTATAAAGAAACATTTTCTACTGAATGTGGCTCTTGTATTTGTGTCAAATGACTTGAAACATTGTTACCTTCACCTACAATATGTGAATTACAGGGATGAAGGTTCAATGGTGAAGAGTTACAATAATATATTCATCTTCAAATGTAAACTATATTAAAATGGATTAGTTTAATAGAGTTTGTTGTAGCTCCTCATACTAAGAATAACTATAGCACTGGTCAAACAGGCATTTATAGGTTTTGTTTTTTAAGTAAAGTATGTCCCTTTATGGCTTGAAATCTACATAAAAAGGAGGGGAAACCCTTCAACTGTCATAGCATGTTTGCAAAGTTAAATATGCATTTGGGAGCCAGCCTGATACAGATTGAGTATCCCTTATCCGAAATGCTTGGGACCCAGAAGTGTTCTGTATTTCAGATTTTTTCCAGATACAGCACAGGTACCAGTATATAAAATGGTGTAGGGCAGCAATGGAGGTGGTGATAAACCCTGGAAGCCAGGCACACAATCTTCTGGCTCCCCCACTTCTGGAGACAGAAGATGAGTGGGAGGGAGGGAGAGAGATGGCACAACCAAGTTTGTAGCCAAACTTCGCACAAGTGGTGGCTGCTGCTGCTCCTCCTCCTCTACCGCCACCCCCAGCCCAAGTGAGGTCTAGATCATGATGAGGCAGGGATGGCTGCTGCCGACTGTCTCCTGCCTCGGCCTGGAGGAGAGCCTCACACCAAAAAAATACCCCCCCTCTCCTCTCTCCCCTGCTTCTACCACTGGATCCCAGATCCCAGTCAGTGTCTTTCCTACCCAAGACTTCTATGAATGGAAACCAGTAATTGGAGTCAACTCTGATAGCAATGACAGCAGAAGGGC
Source organism: Gambelia wislizenii (assembly GCA_030847615.1). Classification (NCBI taxonomy): domain Eukaryota; kingdom Metazoa; phylum Chordata; class Lepidosauria; order Squamata; family Crotaphytidae; genus Gambelia; species Gambelia wislizenii. The sequence continues at coordinate 295,690,973 of JAUMIR010000003.1, forward strand.
TGCTAGCCACCCACTTCCACCTTTCAGGCAGTGGTTGTGGCACACCTGCTCATTCAGATAAAAAGAAATGTGAGGATTTGTGAAATGGCAGAACCTTGTGTCTCTCTCCAGCCATGCAAATACAGTACAGGTATGTACTTGTTGTAGCTCCAAAAGTTTCAGATTATGGAGGATTTCAGAATTCCAGAAAAGGGATACTCAATCTGTATTTAACATATTCCATGTGGCAGGTTGGAATTAAAGGCAGATTAACTTTAAATTAGTTGGTAGACCACTAATGTGCCCTGCAACTCCATCCTGGTTTACTCAGAAGAAAGTCTTATTAGTTCAAGTCCTACAAGTTCAGCAAGAAGAAAGGCTATGTATAAACTTGAAGTCTTAAAATGGTTTCCTTTCTCACATTAGTTCAGTCTTCAACTTCGATAGCTAAAATTCCTTCCCCTTTAGCCCCCATTTTGCCCAATTGCTTTTACTCAAACTGACTGGCTTGTTTTTAAATAGTGAATGGGGTGAGGGGGACCTCTGGCCATATCTTCCTTTCTGATCTCTGAGCCAGGGCTTCTTAACAGATGATTTTATTACGAATAAGACTCAAGCCTAAGGAAACACCTTTACCAAATTATATGGAGACTATATGATAAAATACCTGAAAATAGTTTTATTATGCATTAGCAAATTAAAGAAAAGTTGATTTTTGCATTTCAAAGTTTTACTAAAATTTCTCTAGTACTTGAAGGTAGTAAGGTATACCCCTCATGCCCGTATCTAAGACAAAGAGGGGGGAAATGTGCAACTTACTTTGTGATGATGTGGTTGGAAGTTCTGTACCAGTGGTTCTTGTCCAGTAGTAATTTATGACAGGAGTGCCTTCTTGAGATTTACATTTCAAAGTAATATCTGTTCCAATCTCTTGTGATCCTTCGATAGAGCATTTGGTCTTTGTGGGCTTTTCTAATAAATGAAGATTCAACTATGAATGAAAAGTCCTTACCTCAGGCTCATCCACCAGTATTTATAGCCACATTAGCAACTATAGTGTAATACACAAGTCTGTCTGTCTACTATTCATTAAGTAGTTATTTTCATCAGTAAATGTGGGAAGAAAGCATGAAGGAGCCAATCCAGTGGCAGAAATGTGAGGGGGCACCTAGAGTGAAAGGAGGTATATGATAGTTGAGAGAGAAGGGAGATGACAGTTGAAAGGGGGAGCTGAAGATGTGATGTGATGAGGAAAGGGCTGGAATGTGTGTAAGGTGGTGAGTGGAGCTGAGAGGATGTATGTGCAGTAAGAATAAATGTTTAGAGGAATAGAGCTGATTGAAATATACAGTTGCCCCTCCACATTCGTGGCTTTAACATTCACGGTTTTGATTATTTGTGGTTTTGGGAGGGCCTCCCCCCGCCCTCCCAAAAGCGGCGATGGGGCAGATTAATTAAGCTAATTAGCCAGGCATTTTCAAAATGTCATCTAAAGGACTTTGGGGTTAAGCACTTTACTTAAGCAGTAAATGATGTGGGAAATGCCGCTTTTGGGAAGCCGGGGGGGGGGCAGGGAGAGACACGGTGATGGGGCTTGAGAAGTCCTGTCGCTGCTTTTGGGAGGCTGGGGGGTTGCGGGAGGGCAGTGGCGTGACCTATTTTTTATTCACGTTTTTTTCACATTCGCGGGGGTCTTGCGGCCCTAACCCTTGCGAATGTGGAGGGACAACTATAGAGTGAGAGTAAAGAAAGAACCTCATAAGTTGTTATTTAGTTTGGCAGATTCTGAAATTATATGGTCACCACACAGTGGGACTAGCAACCATTTTGAATTTAACCCAGTTGAAGACAAAGTTATATTGTTATATAAAGTTATATTGTTTAAACAATAAACCAATCTTTATGTTTTATTTTTCAAATCCAGACTCCTCATGAATTAATTCCCTTACTAGTATTTATTTGGCATGCTAACCCTGTAATTAAACACACATGAATACAAGTACTATCCTTCACAAGCAAAATCCCAGTCCACGGAAGGGATAAAGGGGAAGTTTGACATAATGGTGGTAACTGTGAAACTGCTGTCTCCACAGATTATTTATTTAGTGGCAGCATAAGTGATGAGGCAGACAGGCTGAACAGTTATGTAATTCAGCTGGTGCGCCTGCGCATCACAAATTTGGTGGCAGCGGTGGGATTCAAAAGGCCAATGCATCACAGCCAGCGCCTGCCTTGCTAGCAAACCCTGCCCCCTGCATTTGTCTGGCCAATCAGATTTGTGCTTCTTCTCATTTGGGCAAGCAAATCAGATTGACTTGCTTGTTCTAATGAGCAGGAATGTGCCCCACCTTGTTGTTTTTTTAAAAATGACGGGAAAAGCTGCAAAGGATTTTCTGGAGAGCTTTTTGGCCTTTTTTGCCCCCCTCCTTCACAACAGGGCAAAATCATACGGAATGCCATTAGGACAGGTAGGATTCTCCATGCATTCCATGAGGAGTTTTTTCACCATATGGACAACCCCTAGGAATATGCATGTGAATTGTATCTGATATAGAATGACAGTGAATATTTTGATCTGCTTATCGTAATCTAAGCATCCTTTAATTTTGCTTTATAAAAGCCTACTGCAGGGTGCCAGGCCATGTTTGAAGTCCCCCTACATCCCTAAGGGAGCAAAGCAATGTTTTGCAATTAGTCTTGGAAGCTAATGTAGTCCCCTAGCCTTCCACAGTTGTCCATCCCTGGTCTGCTGGAATTTATAAAACTCATAAAATCCATTAATTAAAGGCGGAGTTTGTGCCACACAGACAAGTATGCTGTCTGGTGGAAGCAGATTGTTTCAATTTTTTTAGTTGGTGTGAGACTGGTCAAGACTGTAGGAGGAGATATTTTAAAATTTTAAAGCTAAAGAACTTAACAGGAATTTGGACAATGCTGTATATGCTTTTTACATTAAAATGCTCACAAAACAAAAAGATAATTTGTGAAACCTCTTGAATTTCCAGATCTGCAATGTGGTAAGGAGGAGAAAAATAATAGAAAACATAAGGCATTTAATAAGGCAAATTCAGTCAACATTGCATCACCTGCAATCCATTATGAATTTCTTTTTAAAGCAGTCAACAATTGTGGTTACTACTGTTACCACAGCATTCATGAATTTAAATCAGATTAGCAGGCTCCAGCAACCAGGTGTGTTATGATATTTTACACATGTTCACACACACACACACACAAACATTTCCCCAGCTGAGACACTAAACAAGGTTGTTAAACCAGCCTGCCACTAAGTCAATAATCCTGCCATATCTCCAGTCTGACTGAAAAGGAGCTAGCTGTGTCTTCAAAGTCATTCCCATGTACCTTTTTGTGTTGCTCTCATTGGCAGGGTCTGTCTTCCTCTCTAACCATATTCAATGTGAAGATTTGCTCTTCGCAAATCCCTCAGCTACAAGACATCTGGGGGCCAGTGTTTAATTTCTCATTAAAAAAAAGTCAAGGGAGAGCCTTCCTGTCTACCTAGTAATCCCTTCTCTCATGTTGGACAGGGTGTTTACAGACAGGTTGACTTCCTGGGGTAAGGCTGTATTTGCTCAATAGAAAAGACAGATATCTTGGCCATGTTCACAGACCCTTTTGGTATTTGCTGGCTAATGAAAAGTATTGTTAACTATCAAGCTCAGCAATAATATATTGACCCCTACATCTCTGTACTAATTCCCTTCAGCTCTTGCACACTTGCTAGTCACCTCAACAAATTTATCCAAGGAAGAATGTCTGAGACATATGTAGTCTCTTTGCTGAATTTAGACTCTTTTTTTTATAAAGTTTTTATTAATAAAAATAAACATGAATAAGTGTCAGTTTGTTACAGAAATCTTATATCAACACTAACATAACCAAAAATAAAATACAACAAACAATCAGAGAAGGGACATGAAGTTGGAAGTATAACAAGACCACAGTACTTCAGTCCAAACATGCGATTTCATTGAGATGGGACAGAGAAAACATCATTCCACATTCTACTGTGATGTGGTGGAGGTTGTGCTGCAGATCCGGCTTCGGAAAGATATGTAACTATAGGGAACCATTGCTCAATGAAGGTGTCAGCAGCATTGCTAGCAGTCGACTTCCGAATATTGGCGGAGAGCTTCTCCATAAACCATATGTCCCAGAACTTATCCCACCAGGCATTCATATTGGGCATTTCATTTTTCCAATTTTTAGCAATCACTATTCGGGAGATGGCAAGTAAGAAGACAATAATCTTCTTATGTTTTAAATTCTTATTAGAATCGGTGAACAGTGATAGCAAAAGTAGTTCTGGAGAGGGGTTTATGGCCTGGGTGGTGATTTTGCTAATAATGTCGGGTGTTGAGGACCAAAACCTCCAGACGCTCAGGCATTCAAGCCACATGTGTACAAACGTACCCAGGTGGGTACAGCCTCTCCAGCATACGGGGAGGCAGTTTTGGTCATCCTGGTAATTTGTATTGGTGAGAGATGCCATTTATAAAGAAGCATCAAGGATGTTTCTTTTAAGGCAATAGAACAGAGTTTAAAAATTGGTGATGCCCAAAGTTTTAGCCAATCCGTCTCATGAATTGAGACATTTAATTCGCTTTCCCAAGTTGCTTTATAATAAATATTGCTACGGAAGGTGTATATCTAGACTGCCCTGCTTTTGGCTGGTGAGGTGGGTGACCTGCAGATATGTTGATATATTGTGGGAGAACGTAAAATGAACCCAGAGGTTACTAATATGGTCAAAAACATGCGGACTTGACAAATTTGAAACCAATTAGGGACATACAGGGACAAATCCTGGAGAAGGACAGGTTGCTTACCTGTAACCATAGATCTTCGAGTGGTCTTCTGTGAATTCACACAGCTGGGTTACTCCTGCGCCTGCGCAGAGCTTTGGAACCTTCTAGAATCGCTAGGCAGAATGTGCTTTGATACATTTTTGGCGGTAACTCCACCCATCCTAACGGTCCCTCATAAGGGCTTCCCGCCTAAATCCCCTCAGTTCCTTGAATGATGCCGCAACCAGCAGCATCAGGAACATTAAGCATGTTTATATGATGTAATAGGACATAGAAGGGAGGATGGGCGGGTCTGTGTGAATTCACAGAAGACCACTCGAAGATCTATGATTACAGGTAAGCAACCTGTCCATCTTCTTCGTGGTCTCTGTGAATCACACAGCTGGGTAGACTGGCAAGCTTCACTCTTGGAAGCAGGTATGTCCTATACCAAGAACACCATATATGCATACACCTGAGTTTGAAATCTTAAACACACAATCTAAATAAAGGTATCAAAGCAAATATAACAATAGTGACTTGGCAACATGAACACTCACTCATTGAATAGAGGATAACAGCACAGCCTTGCCAAAAGCCGCCTCGTTCCTAGAACGAGAGTCAAGTCTGTAGTGAGAAATAAAAGTCAAAGGTGATGACCACGTTGCAGCTCTGCAAATGTCCTCTAGAGGCACTCCAGAGAGAAAAGCTGTCAAAGTGGAGACAGCTCTGGTAGAATGTCCTCGAATCCGTGAAGGCAGAGGCTTCTTTGCCAGTTCGTAGCAGAGAGCAATGGTTGACGTCACCCACTTCAATAGTCGTTGAAATGGGCTCTCTGAGCTTCGAGTCAGCATAAGACACAAACAGTCTGGGTGACTTCCTGTGGGAAGCAGTCCGTTGAATGTAGAAGGCTAGAGCCCTTCTAACATCCATGAGATGAAGGGTGCATTCGAAATCGTCCTTCGGGTCCTTCATCAAAGCAGGGAGAGTGATGGATTGGTTGAGATGAAAGCTGGACACCACCTTTGGAAGGAAGGAGATGTCGGGATGGAGCACCACTTTGTGTTTATGGAAAGCAGTGTATGGAGGATCAGATCTCAAGGCACAGAGCTCACCAGCCCGACGTGCCGAAGTGATGGCCACAAGGAAGGCAGTCTTCTAGGATAGGACTCGCAGATAAGTAGAAGCCAAAGGTTCAAATGGTCGGCGAACCAACTGGGAAAGGACCAGTTCGAGGCTCCAAGCCGGGGTCAGTTCGGTCACCGGAGGGTGCAGGTTGGCGAAACCTCTCAAAAATTTCTTTACCGTCGCATCAACAAAGGGGGAAGGGCAACCTCTTGCCTGGAACTCGACGGAGATAGCTGCCAAGTAGCACCAGATCGACGAAAGCGACAAGCCCGCCGAAGACAATTGGAGAAGAAACTCCAGTACCGTTGGGATAGAGAATGGTTTAGGACTCTGTTCCCAGGAGGCCAGGAAAGCTTTGTACTTCTTCCACTTGTAGTGGTACGACTTTCGAGTGGACGGCCTTTGGGCAGCATCGGTGACAGCCTGGACGTCTGGATGAAGAGCTGCAGGTTGCCTCGGCACCGAGGTTGAACCCGAGAGTCTCAAACCCGAGGATCGAATTACAGAGTCAATCTCCACACTGTCAGATGCAGAGTATCCAGATCGGGATGTCTGACTCTGCCTTTGTGAATGGTGAGCAGATCCGGACGGGGAGGCAGATGAATGAAACGGCGCTTGGACATGTGAAGCAGAGTCGCAAACCACAGCTGCCGAGGCCACCACGGGGCGACGAGGATGGTGTTCGCTCGATCCCAACGAAGCTTGGCAATCACTCTTGTCAGCAGCGGGAACGGAGGGAACAGGTAGAGTAGAGGACCTGACCGCTGGAACAGGAACGTATCTCCCCTCGATCCTGGAGTGCGCCTCCTTGAGCAGAACTGGGGACACTGAGAGTTCTCGGGAGACGTGAAGAGATCCACTTGAGGATACCCCCAGGCCTGAAACAGATCTAAGGCGACCGCCCTGTGTAGATGCCACTCGTGGATGGAAAGACTCAAACGGCTGAGTCCATCTGCAAGAGTGTTCTCCTCCCTTGGAAGGAGAAACACATTCCTAGGGACGCACCAATCCCAGATGTCCAGCGTGAGCTGTAGAAGTTGGGGGGACCTCGTACCTCCCTGCTTGTTCAGGTAGTACATGACAGACGTTTTGTCTGTCAGTACTAGTACAGTCTTGCCCCTCACCACAGATTCGAAGACTCGTAATGCTTTCTGGGCGGCGAGAAGTTCCAGGACGTTGATATGGAGAGCTTGCTCTTCGTTGTTCCAAGAGCCCTGAATCTCGTAGGACTCGATGTGCGCTCCCCATCCCTGCATTGAGGCATCCGTTGTCAAAGATACGTTCGGCTGAGGAAGGTCGAATGGCATGCCCGACAGGACGTTGTCTGGTACCAGCCACCAGTCCAGAGACTGCTGAACTGCCCGCGGCATCTTGTTTGGAGAATCGAGGAGAGGGCTGAACACTTGCAGGAACCAGTGTTGGAGAGGACAGAAACGAAGTCTGGCGAAGTGGGTCACATACGTCGTGGCTGCCACGTGACAGAGAAGGACCTGGACTGAATGAGCGGGAAAGCCTTCGGGATCGATGGCAGGTATGGATCAGGGACCAAAGAGTATTGAAGTGGTCTTGAGGTAAATATGCCGCTGTCATCACAGAGTCTAGACGAGCTCCAATGAATTGGATCTCTTGAGCCGGCTGGAGCAGAGACTTTTCGATGTTGACAACAAGTTCCAGGTAGTCTAAGGCATCTAAGGTGAGGCCAACATCGAGTTCGAGCTGATGTCGAGACTCCGCCACAATCAGCCAGTCGTCGATGTAGGGGAAGACCACCACGCCCTGCTGCCGAAGGAAAGCTGCCACTACCACAATGCACTTCGTAAAGACTCGAGGGGCAGCCGAGAGGCCAAAAGAAAGCACTCTGAATTGGAAGGTCTCGGTTACGATCTGAAACGCGAGGAAGCGCCTGTGCTCCAGATGTATCCCTATGTGGAAATAGGCGTCCTTCAGGTCTATGGAGACGAACCAGTTGTTCCATTTCAGGAGCGGAAGGATGGAGGCCAAGGTGACCATTCTGAATTTCTTTGGGGCTATGTATTTGTTCACCCCACCGAGAATTGGGCGTAGACCACCAACCTTCTTGGTAACCAGAAAGTACCTCGAGAAGAAGCAGAGGTGATGAAGGTCGGGGTCGACAGGTTCGATGGCCCCCTTCTGCAACAGGGTCTGCACCTCCTCGAGGAGGGGAGGGCGGTGTTGATCGAACCCATCCAGTCGGAGGTAGAGTGTCGAACTCGATCCAATAGCCGGTCTGGATGATTTGAAGCACCCAGCGGTCTGATGTTATAGAAGACCAGCCGTCTTGGAAGTTGCACAGTCGACCCCCGAAGAGAGGTGTCTAAGGAAAAACAGAAAAAGCATCAACAGGCGAGTTAAAATTTCTTTCGGCCCTGATCCCTGGATCTGTCGGGACAGTTGGCAGTATCTGAGACCTGAGCCCTGGCTCCTCACCGATGAGGCCGGAGAGGCAGAGGGAGCAAACCGGGACCGACGATAGGTCTGGCCAGAGTACTCTCGTCGGAACTGTTGGCCATACGATGGGGCTTGCTAGGAATATCTGCTTCTAGGACAGTACTGAGAGGTGGAAAGTGGAGCCCATACCATATTTCCTGGCAGTGGTCCTCATCTTTTGGGTAAACTCGAGCTTTTCATCGGTTGACCCATTAAACAAGCCCGATTCATTGAAGGGAAGATCCTCAATGGTGGCTGATGCTTGCGGTGTAAGGCCTGAGGAGCGTAACCATGCATGTTGACGCAGCGCTATGGAACCAGCGATGGTTTTCACTGCGCAGTCTGCCACATGCCGAGCCGAGTTCATTTGCAACCCTGCAAGGGACTGGCCTCAGACTGAATAGCTTCGGCCATCTGACGTCACTCCTCCGGGAGGTCCTGAATCAGGTGGCTCATTCTCTCCCATAGAACCTGCTGGTATGCTCCAATGCATGTGGAATAATTGGCTACATGGAAGCTCAGGCCGGAGGCCGAGTAAATTTTCTTCCGGACGATGTCAAATTTTCTGCCCTCTGGGTCTGGTGGGGATGACAGAGGTTGGCGCTGCTTTTTATTCTGGCAACTTCGATGACTACAGTTTGACCTGGGGTGGTTCTGGAGCCAGTCAACATGGTCTCCGCCAACTCGGTACAGTCAGTCTATTTTCCTAGACGTCGACTATATGGATGATGGGTTTACCTAGGACCCCTGCGGGATTTTCAGTAGGGAGGGCAGTACCGGGATGGTAGCTGACGGGGGCGCCTTCGACCGGATCCGTTGGAAAATTGGATCCACGGGATCAGCCGCTTTCTCTTCCAATTTCAGATCCACAACATGAGACATCCGAACCATCTGTTCCCCAAAGGCACGAACGTCATTGGTTGGAGAGGCCGAATCATCTTCCATCAGCTCAGCCTTTGGGGAAGGCAGATAGGGTCTGTAAAGGTCCCAAGACGTGGCAGAGGATGAAGTTGACCCATCTGGTGAAGGACTACGGGCCCGTGAAGGTGTGGGGGAACGAGGCTGCAGAGTTGGAGGGGTTTGAGGCAGAAGACGGCGTTCAGGTGGAGAGACCTGGATCACAGCATCCTTTTTCATCGCAACATCCATACTGACAGGACGTGGGGACCGAGCAATCGAGCGGCCCATAATCGTGGTGTCAAGGACCTCACCCCTCGAGGTGAAAATCTGCGAACCGGTAAGTGATCTGAAAACTGTCCTGCAGATGGATCGAGCCAGATCGTAGGCAGAGTAAGCTGGTATATCATCTCTGATGACAGGTACATGACCTCAAGGTACATCTTTATATTCTATCACCTCAACCTCCACATCCGAAGAATGGCTTTCCAGTAATTGAGCCCTTGACACAACCAGAGCCAGAGATGTCTCCAGGCGCACAGGGCGTCCCACAATATCAGTAGCAGGCGGGAGCTCAACTGTCATGACCTCCACTGAACCCGACGGGGTACGAGAACACCGAGACTCAGGCTCCGTAGTAGTGGATACTGGTAGTGGGCGTACAAATGTACCCTCGACCTCCGATGACCGGCGAGGGGGAATCTCAGGGACCGCACGCTCCCCAGGCTTGGATTTTTTGGTCTTCTCTTTAGATTTGCCAGTGTCATGCTTGGACAAATGCTTCTCCTTCCTCTTTTTCTTCAGTGGTTAAGAGGAAGAAGCAGAATCAGCAGATGGACGGGCTTCAGTAGTGGACGGAGTCTTCTCTCGAGCAGCATCCTTGGATGTTGAAGGGACTGGCTCTCGAGCCGGTGTCGAACAGTCCCGAGTCGAATCCGACGATGCACATCGAAGGGAGGAATGGAGAGCCTCGGGATCAGACATGGTGGAGTGGCGCCTAGACGGACTTCAGGACCGACGATGTTTTTGTCCAGTCAACGGAGGGGACCAAGATCGTTCACAGCCTCGAGGCTCGGAGGGGGGAGCCGAAACAGAGGCAGAGGCTGGAACAGAGGCAGGGAGCAAGGCCTTCTCATAAAGGACTTCAGGCGCGAGAGCCTATGTTTTTGGGCCTGCGATGTAAACGCCCTACAATGGACGCATGCGTCAACATTGTGAGCCTCTTCCAAACAGATTAAACAGCGGGAATGACCATCCGCAGCTGGAAGTTTTGCTTCACAAGTAACGCAGCGCTTGAAAGCTCCTTTGCCAGACATTTTACTCACAAGAATAATAACAATCACAAGGAAGGGATTGAAGTCAAAGCCAGTCCGTAACATATCTGAGGTAATGCCAAGGCCGAAGAAGTAAGCCAAAATCGTAGTCAAGAGCCAGAAATAGGTCAAAAACCAGAGTGATCAGAAGCCGAATACCAAAACCAGTAGGAGAAAGCGAAAATCGTCCTCAAAGAGCCAAAACCAAGTCAAACCAGTAGCGATAAGAGAAAAAACACCTAGCAAACAGAGGTTCCTTCAAGCTGCTAACGTGGCGGAAAGAAAGGAACTGAGGGGATTTAGGTGGGAAGCCCTTATAAGGGACCGTTAGAATGAGCGGAGTTACTGCCAAAAATGTATCAAAACGCATTCTGCCTAGCGATTCTAGAAGGTTCCAAAGCTCTGCGCAGGAGTAACCCAGATGTGTGATTCACAGAGACCACGAAAAAGATGCTAATTTACTGTTTTGGGCTTAGACTAAAGGAAGAGATATTGTAACGCATATAGACCCCTTCCTCCCATCCCAAAAATTGGTTTATCTTATCTGGGTCACAGAAAAGGGAGTGTAGTACGAAAGGTTGAATAGGTGAGGGGGGAGGCACAAGGACATGCACCCACTTGCGCCAAATTAAAAGGGACGTGTGCAGAAATGGGTTGTCCAAGTTGTTCAGCTGATGGATGGTACTCTTAGAAAATAAGTACCTGAGGACTGACGGGTGTTGTAGATCTAATTCAAGCATAACCCACCTTGCTGTCAGATTTTTTTTTGAAGGAAAGGGATGGTTTGGGCTAGCTCAAAAGCCTCAAAGTAGAGCTCCAGGTTGAACACAGCTGCACTGGGCAGGGCACGTTTCTAGGATGGAGGACCATCGCCTCCCAAAAATAGTATTCTACGGTGAACTCTCCATGGGTCAGCAAAAGAGGGGCGCTCCAAAAAAAAAAACCACCACAATACAAGGACTCCCTGAAACAACATCTCAGGCTCGGCCAAATTGATCACCAACAATGGTCCGCCCTGGCCTCACATCAGGAGGCATGGATATGCACTATCCACAATGCTGCAGCCTTATTTGAGAACTCACGCCGAACAAGTCTTGAAGAGAAACGACAATGCAGAAAGAATCACAACCCAGAAACATCACCCAAGGAGACCTTCTGCTGTGCTTTCTGCAACCGGACTTGTTTATCTCGGATTGGCCTTTTTAGTCATCAGCTTTCTTGCAGAAAGCACAGGATGAGTCCTTCCTGAATCTTCGTTTGCGAAGAAAAGCCAGAGAGAGAAAGAGAGAGAGAGATCTACCTTGCTGTGGGAATCAGGGCCTCTTCCTATTGAATATATAATCATGAAGGAGTTTTTTTTTCCAAACCTTAAAGTAGGAAGGTGGGGGAGAGAGAGGAATACTTTGAAATAGGAAAAGCAAACAGGGGAGGGCAAACATTTTAATCAGCGCTATTCTGCCTAAGAGAGATAATTGGAAGGTCTTCCAGATTTTTAATCAAGTCCTTAACCACCTTGTAAGGGGTTTGTAGTTCTGCAGAATTAATTGCTTAATGTCATTCACAATCAAAACCCCTAGATATCTGCATCCAGAGGGATGCAGACTGAGCTGGGTTGCTTTTTGCCATTCCAGTTGAGAGGGAAGAAGGACATTAAGGCAGAACAGCACTGACTTGTTCAGGTTAACCCTAAAACCCGCGTAGCTGTCAAAATCTTTCAGGATCAGCTGTAGCACTGGTCCTGTCAATGTCTCATAGATACAGAACATCATCTGCATATAGGGAAAGTTTGTGTTATTTCCCATATATCAAGGGGCCCTTAATGTCCGGATTACGTCTGACCATTTCTGCAAAAGGCTCATTAGCCAATGCAAATAGGATGGGGGATAGAGGGCAACCTTGCTTAGTCCCCCGCTGTAAGGAGATAGGCTGAGAGTCCATTCTATTGACATGGATTACGGCACTAGTTCCAGAATATGTGCCCTGTAAATAACCAATAAACTTGTGGCCAAAGCCCATTTCAGTTAAAATGTCAAACAAAAAAGACCAGTCTAATTGGTCAAAGGCTTTCAGAGCATCTAAAGAGACCAAGAAGGTCGGGTGAAGGGAGAGGTTGGCATGGTGTATGGTATTCAGAGTTCTTCTAACCACGTCGATCATCTTACGGCTGGGGATAAATCCCACCTGGTCTGGGTTTATGCATGAGGACATAAATGAGTTGACCCTATTTACCATGATAGCAGACATAATCTTAAAATGTTGATTTATCAATGATATCAGCCTAAATGCTGACGTATTGGGATTAATATGTATAGTTTTGGGAATAGGAATAATTCAGGATTGCTTCCATGAATCTGGGGGAAAGGAGTTATTCAAGACTTCATTGTATAGGGCTATCATGTGGGGGGGGGGTCAGTCCTCTTTAAAGAGCTTGTAAAATTCGGAGTTAAATCCATCTGGGCCTCGAGCCTTCCCCAGGCGCAATTTATGAAGGACCTGATGAATTTCCTCTGATATAATCGGACTATTAAGAATTGCTGCATGTTTGGAAGTTAATTTTTTTCAGAGGCAGGGACTTTATGGATGTGGATCTGTCAGGGTTGGGCTGCTCTGCAGAGTACAAATCAGCATAAAAGGATTCAAATTCTTCCAGAATATTTTTTAAAACAGATGTTATGTCATTTTTGGTGGTGATGCTAGAAATTAATTTTTTTCTCTGATTTTTTTTTTTTACTACGTTAGCTAACAATTTAGAATTCCTGTTATTATACTTGTAATAGTATGCTTTAGTGAAATGGAGGGCTGTTTGAATTTGCTGAAGATCCAGTTCCTAAAGCTCGGATCTCTTCTTATTAAGTAGGAACAGGTCCGTATCTCTTTGTGTCTTTCGATGTGTTTTGGAGTTCAGCAATCTCTAGCAGTAAGGAAGTTCGCTTAGCAGATCTAAGTTTTTTCTGCTTTGCTCCCTCCTGTATAAAGAGGCCGCAAAGCACTGCTTTCATCATGTCCCAAAGCAAAGCCTCAGAGGTAATTTGTGATCTATTTTCTACATAGAACAATTTTAAGGACTTTTGAATGCTGGATTTAAATTGGTCGTCTAACAGCAGTCTAGGATTAAACCTCCAAATCTTGGTGGGTTGAGCATCTGAATCTAGTGTCCACATCAGGCGAAGGGGGGCGTGGTCAGAATGGAGGATATTTTCAATAGACACATCTGTGATCTGGGAAAGGACTGACTTGTTAACAACAACAACAAAAAAGATCAATTCTGGAGTAAGACCTGTGGACCGAGGAGAAAAAACTATACAGACTCTCCGTCAGATTAAGTGTCCGCCAAGGGTCAAAAAATCCTTGGAGTGCCAAGGGTGCTTCAGGAATTAGAGGTGGTGAAGAAGGGTTTTTGTTGACCCTCGGGGACCTATCTGAAATAGGATCTAGAATCGCATTAGACTCACCTCTTACGAGTATAGTGCCTTTCGCAAAGAGGGCTAGCTCATGGAAGAAAGATTCTAGGAAATCTTTCTGGTGAATATTTGGCATGTAGTAGGTAGCCAACGTGACCAGATGATTACAATGTAAACCCTGTATCATTATATATCTACCTTTCTTGTCCCTTTTTAAATCATAAAGTTGAAAAGGCATACCCTTGTCCAATATTATAGCCACTCCTCGCGACTTGCCTGAGCCACCAGAAACAAATTGGGTTCCAAATTTGGAAGTGGGAAACACTGGCTTATCAGATCTATTATGTGTTTCTTGGAGAAACAAAACATTGGGTTTGTGATGGCAAATTTCTTTTAAAAATATTTGGCATTTTATTTGCGAGCCGAGTCCTTTGACATTGAATGATAGGATTCTGACGTCACTCATGGCAAGTCACAAGAGGATTCCAAGGACAATGGTCCAGAAAGCCTTCTCCTCAAAGGGTACCAAATGCAGACACTGAATCGCCCAAAATACAGAAGTACATCTAAATAAAACATGCTATCTCACATCTTGTAATACAACAAAAAAAGTAAATAAAAATCAACATCAACAATACATAACAAGATACCCAGAAGGAGGCCTCCCGATCGTATTTCAATGTCATTCTGATCACCTTCGGCGCACCCTGTCGGGCAAGGGGAGAATAGTATATATCCAGGCTGCAGCATCCATCCTTGCAAAAAAAGCGAATGAAATATAATGTAAAATGGAGTAAATGGAGGTATGAACTGGTCAGAGTGCATCGAGAAGAGTGACAGTCATAAAAAGGATATGAGTGAAGTTCACCATGGCCATGGCAACTGGTCTCTTTAACTGGGAGCTGGCAGAAATCCTACATGTACTGCTGGCAGGTGATGGTTGATAGTTGGTGAGATTTGCAACACTGTAGCTGGTGCAGAGGCAGAGAAGAATAATGTTCACCTGAATAGCCATGAAGAACCATAATGGCGGAGTCCTGGTTGTCTAAGAGAGGGCAAGAAGATAGTGATAATATGGCTGCCACTCTTCTGAAGAGGGGAATGTTATCAGGTAGCAATCTCTAAAAAGGCACTTTCAGGAAGTATTCGGCTCCTTCCAGGTGACTCGTTTCTCTCTCTTCTTCTAGACCATCGTCCAGCCTGAAGAATTCTGCCCCGGCAATGGCTGTTGTTCGCTTCTGATTTCCGATTCCAGGGATCTAGGAACTTGGATGGCTAAGACAATCAGCACATCCAGGAGTTGGAGTTTAGTAGTTGTGGACATGACAGTATTGCCCTTTGTGATTATAATGCAGAACGGGAATCTCCAGCGGTATCGAATACCTGCTTCTGTCAAAAGCAAGGTGAGTGGTTTAAAAGCTTTTCTTTTCCGCAAAGTCTCCGGTGAGACATCTTGGAAAATTGATACCAGAGTGCCATTAAAGGTAAGTGAAGTCAGCTTGTTTAATTTAGAAGCCACTTGCGTCTTTTTAGCAAAGGAGGAAAACCTCAAGAGGATGTTTAAATTTTTATTGTAATTGCTCTGTATTGGACCTATAATTTTGATTTTGCTGGTCAATGACCGAATAAATTTATACTACTACTACTACTCAAGAGGATGTCCTGGGGTTTAGACGCTGGGACAGCTGAGGGGGGATCAAAGACCTGTGCGCCCTTTCTATGTCAGCATCTTTCAGCTCAAACTCTGGACAGATATCATTAAGCCAGCTGATTAAAAAGCTTTTTAGGTCGGATTTTTCCACCCCTTCTTCTAGCCCGCGAAGGCAAATATTCAGACGTCTATTCCTGTTTTCCAGATCATCAATTTTATCTAATAGGTACTGGTTGGACTCCTCTAGTCTCTGAATCTGTGGTTCTTGGACCAATGTCACTCTTAACACCTCAGATGCTGTAGTTTCTATGGCCATGACTTTATCTGTCAGACTGGACAACTTCGCGGTTACCGGCTCAAACGCTTGGGCTAGTTCACGATGCAGATCTAGCACAAACAATTCCCTTTGCTTCTGCAGCTGGGCGGAGATCCTGGTCCGTTCCCATCTGCAAGTCAGGTTTGGGTCCTTTCCCCACCTTGTTCGGCCCAGGGGCCATGCTGTCTCTGGTTGCTTCAGGAGCAGTCACCTGAAGAGCCCTTCGTTCTTTAGCCACTGGGTAGAAGTCGTCTATTGTTTGTTCCGCTGGTCGCTTGCTACCTTGCATTAATGAAGGTGACCTAATTAAATCATTGTGATAGTAATGGACTCCAGTTTGAGCAGTTTTGCAAGGTTTAGGAGGAGCTCAACGACTATATGTTTGCCATAGTCGACTGCTAGCCCCCCGCCCCCCGAATTTAGACTCTTGACAACAATTACAAACTTCACCAGGGAGGATATGGCAAGATGTTCAATGAGGCTTCATTTGAGCAGTCCCAACTGTAACCTCTACTAATAAACCTACATGAAGCGACAACATTCCATGATTTGGGCAGAATCTAATGGTTATAAAAGGCAAGATGTATATTTATCATGGTCTCTCACCCAGGTTATAGCTGGAAAACTATTCATTTAAATAGTTTCCCTTTAAATCATTTAAAACTCCACAAGACATAATTCTAAAAAGGCAATCTCTCCGATTTATTTGTGAATATATTCTTCTTAAATTGAAGAGTTACAAATTTAAGATGGTTAGAATATTCAAAGAAATGTATCCACTACTGTTCAGTATTCACCTATTAATCTGCTTTGTCAGAAACAGATTTAGAAATAAGAATACAGTTGTCCCTTGACATTCGCGGGGGTTAGGTTCCACGGACCCCCGCGAATGTCAAAAAACCGCGAATATTGATTGCCCTCCCCCCACCCTCCCCAGGCCTTCACGGAGCCTTCCAAGGCTCCGTGAAGGCCTCTGCAACCCTCCATGAAGGCCTCCCCCCATCCTCCCCCCTCCCCCCCTGAGGCCTTCACGGAGCCTTCCAAGGCTCCGTGAAGGCCTCCGCGGCCTCCCCCCACCCTCCCCAGGCCTTCATGGAGCCTACCAAGGCTCCGTGAAGGCCTCCCCCCACCCTCCACCCTCCCCCCACCCTCCCCAGGCCTTCACGGAGCCTACCAAGGCTCCGTGAAGGCCTCCCCCATCCTCCCCCCACCCTCCCCGGGGCCTTCACGGAGCCTTCCAAGGCTCCGTGAAGGCCTCCCCCCACCCTCCACCCTCCCTCCCCGGGGCCTTCACAGAGCCTTTCAAGGCTCCGTGAAGGCCTCCGCAGCCTCTCCCCACCCGCCCCAGGCCTTCACGGGGCCTCTGGAGGGTCTCCAAAGGCCCCGTGAATGCCTCCCTGGCCCTCCCGCCTCCGGAGGCCCCTTTTCGCGGTTTTGGGGGGGCCCGGGGGGGCCCTCCCAAAACCGCGAATAATTAAAACCGCGAATGCTGAGTTCGTGAATGTGGAGGGACAACTGTATATGCATCCATATATTCTGTACACAAAGGTAAAACCAGAAGTAGCTTACCAAGTACTGTTAGCTGGACTCTATGGGTTTGAATACCAGGCGCCTTCTTCACTTTACACTGGTATGTGCCAGTATCGGCTGGTTTTAAATTCAAGATATCGATGGAAGCATCTCCAGAGGCTGGATTTTGACTGACAAACTGTACTCGTCCAGCCATATTATACTTATCATATACCCTGTCTGCACTGTACATAATTACCTGAAAGGAAAAAGAAAAAGAACACATAACATATTATCCAATAAATTCTATTTAATAAAATTTTGGTTCTTCCAGGAATAAATAAAATAATTATTCTAGAGCCTTTTTTAATTAGATGCTAGCTGTTAAGATATACTAAGTATTTTAATTCACATTTCTGACATTTGGACATACAGTGGGCCCTTGGTATCCATGGGGGTTTGGTTCCAGGAAGCTTTGCAGATACCAAAAAACGCAGATGCTAAAGTACCTTATTTATAAAATTGTGTAGGGCAGCCATGGAGACGGCAGCAAGCCCTGGATACCAGGTATGCATTCTTCAGGCTCTCCTACCTCCAGGGAGCCTGCCAGCCACCAGTTTCCGCAGGACATGGTGATTGGAGGCAGTGGTGGCACTCCTGCTTGTTCATTCAGAAATGAATGAACAAGACAGCTGTCGCTGCCAATCACAGGGCGGTGAGCAGCTCTTACTGGGATATGGTGACTGGTGGTGGCAGCACCAGTCTCATTCATTTGTGAGCAAACAAGCAGGAGTCCGTCGCTGCCAACTGCCATGTCCCTATGGAAGCTGCTTGGAAGCAGGTGGCTGACAGGCTCCCCGGAGGTGAGGCAGACCGAATAATGCATGCCTGGCGGCCAGGGCATACCACTGTCTCTGCTACTGCCCTGCGACTGCTTCTTGGCCTGACTGCACTGCATGTGTGTGGTGAACTTCAACCTGGAACTTGGCCAGGGTGTGGAGGTGAGTGGGAGAGTCACAGGGCAAGGACAATTTGGGTACTTTTCTTGTCCCTCTCTATTTAAGGGTGCTCGCTTATCTCCTGTATTTTTTTCAAATATTTTGAATCTATATCCTCTAGATCCTGCGCCCAGAGATACAGTGGGCCCAGTGTATAATACACATACCAAAGACTTTAGTGAACATTATGCATAACTAAGATTTTAAAAACTTCCACTTACTGTCTGCTCCTCAGTTGGTTGTACTACAACCCATTCAATGTCAAGTGAGCCTTCATCTGCTGCTGCAAGAGTAAATGTGCATGATAGTGTAACTTTTTCTCCTTGAGCCTTTGTTACCATGGTTTGATCCATTGAAGTTATTGTTACACCATTGGCTAGATCTAAAAAAAAAAGTGAAACTAAAATGTTGAAATCAATGTTTTAAAGAAAAAAACCCCATAGATATGAACACGTACCTTTAGACACAAACTGGCATAAAAGTGTTACTGCACCAGTTCACATACTGTATTCTCAGATACCTCGGCAAGTACTACACACAATGACACAAGCCAATTTCCAGTTGCACAACTAGATGAATGTCTAAGAACCACAAAAACAAGAATGTTACTAGTTAAACAACTAGAAAAAACTAGTGGAACTTCATTTACATAGTTTCCTCCACTAACATTACATAGGATTTAGGCCTTAGCTTCTTTCTGCTTCACTACACATCTAAACAAATCACATCATTTGGAAGCATCTACTGCTAATGTCTTGTTTTCATGAAGCAAAAGGGGACAGAGTGCATGTTAGCCCTTAGTTCCCATAAGCTTAAAAAACAGATACCATCTTTTAAGAATTTTTGCTAATAAATTAAAAATGGCATGTTACCTCAACATATCATCACTCCTAAAAACTAATGTTATGCTGAAGGGACCACATTCTAGGGCCATTGTGCTAGTGTGTTTAGGCATGTTCTGTATAATAGTTATACATTATCTTATTATATTTATATACCACTTTCTTTCAAAGCACTCTAGTTTATATTTTACAAGTTATGGTTCACAATCTCATAAACTTGACACAAAATCTAAGATGTATGATAGAGCTGTAGGATAGGCGGAAGTAATAAGCATATTTATAAAACAACACAGTCAGCTATTACTTAATGAAGTTACAAAACGAGCAGCCTGAATGGTCACTCCTGAAGATAATTCTGAAGGGGGAGAGACCAAAAGGCAGTTTGTCCTAGCTGACATTTGCCACAGCTAGGGGAATGGTTTGCTGACAGAGTGGGAGATACAGCCATCAACACAGCAGTCGTTTATATTTCTCCCTTTCAAAATGCATAGTACGGTGTTTTCAAAATGGCAGGATACTTAAGAAACAGAACAATCCAACTTGTTTGCCAAAGTTTTTCAAAAGTAAAGCTTGAGAAGCTCTAGCAATTGAAATGAATTATGACAATGCTTATTTTCTTATCTCATAGAAAATATTGGTTTTTGACTTATTCAGTAATGATAGTCCTAAAAGCTAGGAGTCTTAGACAAGGGATATCTGTTTACTAACTACACAATCACTCACAATTATCTCAGTGTTCAGCTTGTTTCATCTGCATTTTCCCTGTGCCAATCCAAGCAAAGAAAGCTGAACAGAAGTATAGTAAATTCTTATTGTCTCTCTGGCTTTTCTTCGCAAACGAAGATTCAGGAAGGACTCATCCCGCGCTTTCTGCAAGCGCGCTATTGACTAAAAAGGCCAATCCGAGATAAACAGGTCCGGTTGCAAAAAGCACAGCAGAAGGTCTCCTTGGGTGATGTTTTTGGGTTGTGATTCTTTCTGCGTTGTCGTTTCTCTTCAAGACTTGTTCGTCGTGAGTTCTCAAATAAGGCTGCAGCATTGTGGATAGTGCGTCTCCATGCCTCCCGATGTGAGGCCAGGGCGGACCACTGTTGGTGATCAATTTGGCCAAGCCTGAGATGTTGTTTCAGGGAGTCTTTGTATCGCTTTTTTGGAGCGCCCCTCTTACGCTGACCCGTGGCGAGTTCACCGTAGAGTAGTATTTTTGGGAGGCGATGGTCCTCCATCCTAGAAACGTGCCCTGCCCAGCGCAGCTGTGTTCTCAATATCATGGCCTCAATGCTGGTGATCCCTGCTTGCTCAAGGACAGCAACATTCGTCACATAGTCAGTCCAGTGTATATTTAGGATTGTGCGTAGACAGCGCTGATGAAAGCGCTCGAGGAGTCGTAGGTGGTGGCGATAGGTGACCCATGTTTCAGATCCATAAAGGAGGATAGACAGTACGATGGCTCTATACACACTGATTTTTGTGCTTTGCCTCAGGTGTTTATTGCTCCAGACTCTTTTGTGAAGTCTTCCAAATGCACTATATGCCTTTGCTAATCTGTGATCGATCTCTTTGTCAATCTTGGCATCTGAGGAGATGATGCTTCCCAGCTAGGTGAACTGCTGAACGGACTTGAGCACTGATTTGCCGATGGCAATGTGGGGATGGTGGTGTTCGTCCTGTGGTGCAGGCTGGTAAAGAACTTCTGTTTTCTTCAGGTTGACTTCTAGCCCAAACAGCTCTGCAGCTGTTGCAAAGCAGGATGTTAGGCGCTGCAGAGCTGCTTCTGTGTGGGCAACAAGGGCAGCAGCATCGGCGAAGAGCAGCTCACGGACTAGATAGTTTAGAGTCTTAGTGTGAGCCCTCAGACGGCTTAAGTTAAACAAGCTACCATCAGTACGGTAGCGTATATAGATGCCGTCGTCTTCTTCAAGCTCTGCCATAGCCCTTTGGAGCATCATGCTAAAGAAGATTGTAAATAAAGTTGGTGCAAGAACACAATTTTACTTCACTCCATTAGTTATTAGAAAGGGCTCTGAAAGAGCATCGCCATATCTGACTTGACCACGCTGTCCCTCGTGTAGCAAGATAATCATTTTAAGGAATTTGGGGGGACATCCTAGTCTTTCCAGGATCTGCCACAGACGTTTTCTACTTACAGTGTCAAAGGCTTTGGTGAGGTCGACAAATGTTACATAGAGACCCTTATTCTGCTCCCTACATTTTTCTTGCAGTTGCCTAAGGGCAAATACCATGTCTGTAGTACTCCTATTGGCTCTGAAGCCACATTGGCTTTCAGGGAGAAGTTCTTCTGCAATAGCAGGAACTAATCTGTTCAGGAGTATCCTTGCAAGGATTTTTCCAGCAATAGAGAGCAGCTCTTATTGTACTAGAATGTGAATTTTAGCAATCAGAAAGATGTCTGCTATCTCATTATTACACTGCCACTTGCAGACTGTAATATGAATGTAACAGGAGTGCAGCATCATCCCAAAGCAAGTAACAGTTCCTTTAAACTTGAAATACATTGTCCAATGAAAGATAGTGAAATAATATGACTGACTATTTTTCAAATTTCTTGATACAAGACTGTTGCAGGACTAGCCTTCCATCCCTGGTTGGACAGTCAGGCCTGTGCCCATCTGCATGGGTGATGCAACAGTCTTTGCAGTTTTGGAGTACATTGTGACTGGTCACAAACAAGACAATTGTTTTATATAATAAGGAAGACACTCAGCTTCCTCTAACACAGCTGAGTATACATAAAGGGTAGGTTACTTCACCATCTACAGTTGTCTCTTCGTATTAGGTGGGGTTTGGTTCCAGGACCCCGGTGGATACCAAAAGCCGTGAATACTCAAATCCCATTATATGCAATGGCATAGCAAAATGGTATCCCTTATAGAAGATGGCAAAATCAAGGTTTGCTTTTTGGATTATTTTTTTAAAATATTTTTATTGGTGTATCTCACATATCAAATAACATTACATAACATACCAGCCTCTCACCAAACAAACCCAGTAATTAATGCTTTTTGGATTATTTTTTTCAAGAATATTTTCAAGCCGTGAATAGTTAAATCCGTGGATACCAAATCTGTGAATATGGAGGGACAACTGTATAACTTAGCAGAAATTAGACTAAAGTAAGCCTCATACTATACAAAGTGCTAGCTACCCCCTTCCCCTTGGCGCATCTTCTTAGGAGTTAGACCTCAGGTAAGTACTGTGTATTCCTGAATGGCAGGGGGGTGGACTGGACGGCCCTAGTGATCTCTTCTAACTTTGATTCTTAGTAGAGTCACTGCCTTAGTTCCCTCACCATACGGGAGCTTTGCTAGCTCCTTCAGTCCTTCACAAGAACCTCAAGAAGGCTTGCCTTTACAAGTCCTCCTCTCCCTCCTCACTCAATCTTGCTACATTAGGTCAGCACAGGGAGGGTCCTGACTTTTCAGAACATTCCCACTTATGTTTCTCATACCATGCCAGTCCAGAACCTCACCCTCCACCTGAGGGAACTAAGCAGGTTTGTCCTGTGGGCTAGGCAATACTACTGTTAGGTGGATTTTAATTGGTTGACAGAGCGAACCCAAAGGGTGCTCAACAATGGCGCCTCTTCATTTTGAAGTGAATAGTGGGGCGCCACAAGGTTCTGTCCTGGGCCCAGTACTATTCCACATCTTTATCAATGACCTGGATGAAGGAATAGAGGTCATGCTTATCAAATTTGAAGATGACACCAAATTAGGAGGGGTAGCAAATATCCCAGAGGATAGGATCAGAAGTCAAAATTACTTTAACAGATTGGAGAGCTAGGTCAAAACTAACAAAATGGATTTCAACAGGGAGAAATGTGAGACATTACACTTAGGCAGAAAAAAAGTTGAATGCAGAGATACAGGATGAGTGACACCTGGCTTGACAACAGTACATGTGAAAGGGATCTAGGAGTCTTAGTGGACCACAAGCTGAACATGAGTGAACAGTGTGATGTGTCATCTAAAAAGTCCAATGGATCCTGAGTTGCATCAACAGGAGTATATCTACCAAGGGATATAATAGTACTACTCTTCGGTTCTGGGCACCACAATTCAAGACGGATATTGACAAGCTGGAATATGTCCAGAGAAAGGGGACCAAAACAGTGAAAGGTCTGGAAATCATGCCCTATGAAGAACGGCTTAGGGAGCTGGGTATACTTAGCCTGGAGAAGAGAAGGTTCAGAGGTGACATGATAGCCATGTTTAAATATTTGAAGGGATGTCATATTGAAGAGGGAGCAGGCTTGTTTTCTGCTGCTCCAGAGACTAGGACATGGAGCAATCGATTTAAACTACAGGAAAAGAGACCCCACCTAAACATTAGGAAGAACTCCTGACAATAAGCTGTTCGACAGTGGAATACACTGCCTCGAAGTGTGGTGGATATTGCCTCCTTTGGAGGTTTTTAAACAGAGGCTGGATGGTAATCTGTCAGGGGTGCTTGACAGATGCACCCCTGACAGATTCCTGCAAGGCTGGGGATTGAACTGAATGACCCTCATGGTCTCTTTCAATTCTGTGATTCTATGATTCCTATGAGTCTCTCTCCAGCCCTTTTCTGAATAACACAAACTGCTGAACTGCTTGGTATCACCTGCCCCTTTTTCTAGAGGACCATTTCCCTCTGCTGCCAGTTACAATGCATGAGGCTTCTCCCCTTTCCCTCCTCTTGGCCAGCTTAAGTCGGGGAGGGGGGAGGACCCCAGACTTCCTCAGCATGTTGTATGAACAGAATCTACGCCTCTTTCTTTTACCACCACTGCTGTCTTGTTGGCTTCCTCCTCTCCAAGCCTACCTCCCTTGCCTCATTCTCTTCCTTCCTTTTAAACTTCCCACCATCTCAGTGTTCCTCTCCGCACACCTCCTCAACCCTGGAAACAGCTTCTGCGCAGTGATTTGACAGGGAACTGAGCGTCATCCCTTGATTTCTTTTTCCTCCGGTCTGCAGCTGGTCTCTTCTTCCTTGCCACCCAGGCAAATGCCTGGGGGTCCCACAACCACCCCACCATAGCTAGAAAGATTAAACAAATTAGATTTTCCTTTGTTTTTTTCCAGGCTGTGAGGCCGTGTTCTGGAAGAGTTTCTTTCTGATGTTTCGCCTGCACCTGTGGCTGGCATCTTCAGAGAATGCCAGCCACAGGTGCAGGTGAAACGTCAGAAAAAAACTCTTCCAGAACACGGCCTCACAGCCCGGAAAAAAACCAAGGAAAATCTATGGATGCCGGCCGTGAAAGCCTTTGACTTCACATGAAACAAATTATCTCCCATAGGCATCCACATGGTGGCATGCCCTTATCATATGTTGTATGCTTGTATTTCTACTACTTTTAACACAGCTCCAATCCACTGTGCTTTTCAATACATAAACAATTAAAGTATCATTGTAAATATATTATGAAGTGATTCTGGACATATATTAATCATAATTAAATGTCCTCTCCTTTCCCCTTCACAATGTTATCATTCAATGTTCCCCTTTGCCCCTCACAATGTACTCACAGAAAACTGACTGAAATCACAGGGAAAACCAAGTTTTAAGTGATTGGTACAACACCTATAACAATACAATGTCTATATCCAGCTTAAAAACTTTGAGACACCATGTAGACAAGTAATTCAGTCAGTAATTTTATTGAAACATTAATAGTGTGAAAAATTCAAAGAAACATCTGTGTTAGTTTTAGCATAAAAAGGCATAAAGGAGGCCAGTAGCACCCTTGAGACTAAATGGGAAGAAGAAATTTCTAGTATAGGCTTCCATGGACATAGTGTACTTCATCAGACACAGACAGTTTCAGTTAGTCTCCAGGGTTCCTTTATGTCTTTTTTGTTGTTTGTTTGAAAAATGCCAAATGCCTCAGTGTCCCACATGATGCTGTAGCATCCAGAAAGGTACGCCCTTCCTTGTTTGCCCAACAAAGTTATACAGCCTTTAAAAGTAGGGCTATAAAGATGTGGCTGATTATTTTTCAACAAAAACACATGGCATACCTCACATGAGCCATTCTTCAGCAGAGGACATAGAGCTGCTTTCTCCCAAAACACAGCTTTCTAGATGTTTCCAATGACAACTCCCAGCATGTCATGAACACTGGCCAAATTGACTAGAGCTGATGGGAGTTGAAGTACAAAACATCTGGAAGGCAGCAGGTTGGGGAAGGCTGGCACGTATACAATATACAGCTAAGTTGTGGAGTTACTTTCAAATGAGGAGCATTTAATTTTAATTTTAAAGAAGTGTGCGGGTTAACGTTTTCCTGCAATTCAATTGAGTTTTCAGACTTAATCCTTTTGGCAGGCTTTTCTGCCTCATCTCCTCCTGAAACATCAGTGTTACCCTCATTTGCATGCTATGCTCAAGAGTACAATATATTTCTGACACACACATTTAGGTAAGACAATTATTTTAAAAAAATTGTGAAGCAGTAAAAAAAAAAGTTTCATGTATATTAAGCCCAAACACAAAAATCTTTCCATAAAATTTGCAATCCTAAAGATGTGTTTTTAATTCTTTAACATTTTAAAAAGAACCCAAATGTGTGTTTTTAATTCTCATTTAAACTGTTAAGATGTATGTTATGCCCCTTTCACATTCTAATGACCTTTCAATGTCATAGCTGTACCGTACTAATCTTCATGGCACATTTGCCAAATATAGCATAAGACCACATCAGAAATGTAGAATAAAAATACTACACAACTTGTAAATCACAAGGGCATGACAAAGTTTACATTTAAGGCAAATTCTACTGGTTGTGCAAACTGTTCTCACAACAAAAAATGACAACTTCTACATCACCAAAATCTATATTTTCTTGCAATCCTACCTGTTTTCAACTCTATCTTCAAGCTACAAATTAGGCATTCTTCTGTAATACTTTCTTAGGTTAAAGTCATTTTAACTACCCTTAAAAAACACAAACAGGAAACCAGAGCATCGGACATGAAATTTGCAAAGAGAAAGCCCACCAAACAATAAAATGCCCTCTCTCTTCTACAGTCAATCTAACATTACCTTCAATCCTTCCATAACATTTTTGTGGAACTGAGAACATACACTGCTTGATTTGTCAGAGCAGGTCACATGCATGCCAAACCGGCAGCTTTTTCTAGTTACAACAAGGTTGGCCTAGAATAAGACCATGCTTATTTAAAATATGGTCATAAATGACTTTGACATCTTGTACTACCAAGGTGTGGTTTGGTGAGCAGGGTGGACCTCATCTTACTCAGCTTTTCTCACCTGGTGCAGCACCAGAATTGCCATGATCCATACGACCCTTGTTTTTGTTACCCAAAAATCATGCAAGTTTGATGCTGGATTGGAAGGTGTCAATCTGGTCTTGGGCCCACAGAGACAGAGACCAGGCATCCCACTGGTATACTGTCTATGCAATTAGCCAGTTGCTTTTCTGGCTGAGCTGGTCACAAGTATACTGCTGAAGGAGCAGAATTATAGCATCTGAAGTTTGCATATTGCAATATTAGGACAATTTAAATTAACATCTCAAGTAGGAAAATCACTTTATGAAAATAGTTTTAAATATGAAAGATGTATATAGATAGTTTTAAAAGAACAAATATGTTTACAGATTTTTCTGAACAAATCCTGAAACTCTGTCTCTTGAACTAAAAGTTAACTGAAAAGGTTTCTTAGCAACAGCAGCTGACAACCTTGCTCTACTGAGACATCATTATCAAGTTTATCTTTTACTCAGTCAACTAACTACGTGGTGAAAAAGACTGTTACTGGGGATAGAAAAAGAAACCATTGTCCATAGTTGCCCTGTTGTGACAAATGGCTTGTTATCTATATTTTGTAAGTTTACTCAATATATGTCTTAATAAAGGCACTGCCTTTTAAATCACAGATGCAGCACACTGAAACCTGAACAAGGAGAGGGATAACAAAGGTAATGATGTAGACATTAGGATAATGAAGACATTCAAGTTTGTAAAACATCTTAAACATTAGAAATACTGTATGTGCATGACCACATCTTCTTAGGAAATAGCTCTTATACCTTTTCTCACTTATGGAACCAATATAGGAACTTGCTGTAGGCAATGGGAACTCTTTGTTCAAATGTGTTATGTACAGTTGTGAGGCATCTCCCATGTGACTAGGATGCACTTTTGAGAGCATATATATTGTGGGATTAATTAGGAATGAGCACTCAGTGGAAATATCAATGTGGGAACAAATATTAACAAAACTTTAGAGTGCCCCAATCACAGTTTCACACGCTTGAAAGAAAAAAGAAACACAAGGCATTAAACAGGCAGCAACTAAAGGGGTATGGAAGGCTAACCTTCTGGTTAGCCTTTCCCAAATTAGTCTCAAATAAGAATTCTCTCTCATCTTTCTTCTGAACTGGTTCTACCATGAGTCCCTACTGTTCTGCAAAGAAGTGTGAATATCAAGGATTTTTAAAACTATGATTTCCAAACAAGTTACGTTAATTTCCAAAGTCTCTGTCCCTCTGGGAGTTGTAAGTCTTCTTATTACAGTTGGAAAACATATGGCCCTCCAAATGTTGTAGAAAGCAACTCCCAGCATTCTTCACCATTGGCTATGCTGACTAAAGACACTAGGAGATTCAGTCCAATAACATCCAGAGAGCTGTGTGGTTTTGACCCCAGATTTAACACCATAACTGCCATCATTAACTTTTCCACAATCTGTAAAAACACTGTAAAGAACGCAGTCTACAATTCCTACACAAAGCACATCATGCTTCTACCTGTGGCTGATAATATTAGAGAGGTAAGGGTGTTTTACCATTCCAGCAGCTGTTATATGTATAAACATATTCAAAAGGCAAATGGAGCCCTGGTGGCGCAGTGGTTAA
The DNA here is from genome assembly GCA_030847615.1 of Gambelia wislizenii. Taxonomy (NCBI): domain Eukaryota; kingdom Metazoa; phylum Chordata; class Lepidosauria; order Squamata; family Crotaphytidae; genus Gambelia; species Gambelia wislizenii. The sequence goes on from JAUMIR010000003.1 coordinate 295,719,144, forward strand.
ATGCCAGTACTGCAAGTCACCACATTGCAAGTTCGATTCCAGCGGGCTCCAAGGTTCACTCAGCCTTCCATCCTTTCGTAGGTCGGTAAAATGAATACCCAGCTTGTGGGGGCAATTAGCTAACACACATTGGAAACTACTTAATGCAGTGTAGATGTGTAAATTGCTATTGCTTAAAACAATTTGTAAGCCGCTGATAGTCTTGTGGCTGAAGAGCGGGGTATAAATAAAAATAAATAAATAATAATAAATAAGTACAGTATACCATTTTAAGAATGAAGCTGTTATTCTTACTTGCATACAATTTTCTACCCTAAAACTGCATTTGCCCACCAAGAGGTAGACAGAGAAGTGAGTGCACAGGTAAAAAAACTGAAAAGCAGTGACATAAGATGGCTATAGCAGGACCATGAAGAGCACCTCATCCCAAATCATGTATTGAACTGAAGAAACTTACCCTTTCATTATGAAAGTTGATAGAGCAACAAGAAGAAACAACAAATGTCTACAAACAAGAGAACTATTGACGGGAAGCTGGACACATTTGCAGCTTCCATACATGTTCTACTGGTGGACCAGCTTAAGACCCAGCAACCAACAACATCCAAATTTAAGAATCCCACATTTTAGCAAGAGGAAAAATACGAGTTCCATTTAACTGAAGGATAACAATAATGGCTTTACTTTTTGCTCATGTCTTCAATTGTTAAGTGCCTTTCAATTCCTGCCTGGCACTTTCACACCACATGAGGCCTTCTAGCGCCCCCCCCCTTGCAGTTCCTTTAGTAGTAGTATATATAGGAAAAGATGTACAGTTGTCCCTCTGTATCAACAGATTTGGTATCCACGGATTTAAGTACCGGTATTCACGGCTTGAAAATATTCTTTAAAAAATAATTGATTTTGCAATCTTATATAAGGGACACCATTTTGCTATGCCACTGCATATAATGGGACTTGAATATTTACAGCTTTTGGTATCCACAGGGGGTCCTGGAACCAACCCCAGTGAATACGAAGGCACCGCCCATCCTGTCCCCTCCCATGTCGTTCTTCCCCCACACACCACCCATCCTTCCCCCTCCCATGCTGCTCGTCCCCCCCACACTGCCTGTCCTGCCCCCTCCCACGCCACCTGTCCAGCCCCCTCCCATACCGCTCGTGCACTCATCCCCCCACTGCCCATCCAGCCCCCTCCCATGCTGCTCATCCTGTCCCCCATGCTACTCACTCTCCCTCTCCAGCCATGTTTCAGATCTACGTGGTCCAGCCCCCAGTGTGCTGATTGGCTACCCACAAGACCTGTGATTGCGTAGTCAGGTCCCTAAGCAGACAACTTAGCAGGTTCCTAAGCAGACGACAACATACCCAAGAGATTTATATACACACACATTTATATATAGCCATATATATGTGGCTTTTCTTCGCAAATGAAGATTCAGGAAGGACTCATCCCGCACTTTCTGCAAGTGCTCTGATGACTAAAAATGCCAATCCAAGATAAACAAGTCCGGTTGCAGAAAGCACAGCAGAAGGTCTCCTTGGGTGATGTTTCCCTGTTGTGATTATTTCTGCATTGTCATTTCCCTTCAAGACTTCTTCAGCGTGTGTTCTCAAATAAGGCTGCAACATTGTAGATAATGCATCTCCATGCCTCCCAATGTGAGGCCAGGGCGGACCATTGTTGGTGATCAATTTGGCCGAGCCTGAGATGTTGTTTCAGGGAGTCCTTGTATCACTTTTTTGGCCCCTCTTAGCTGACCCATGGCGAGTTCACCGTAGAGTACTATTTTGGGGAGGTGATGGTCCTCCATCCTAGAAATGTGCCCTGCCCAGCTATATATACTTATTATGTTTTCAATATCTGTGAACTGGATCATATTCTTCCATTATTGGTTCTAGGCATCTTTCTAGTTCTTTGTTCTCTGGCACATGGAAATAATCTGGATTTAGGTAAACTGATAGCAAAGGCCAAAAAAGCAAACTCCTTCAGTTGGAATTAAAACACTGGCCACAATGATTGGTAATGACAATTAAGGTTGTAAATGTAAGCATATTTACTAGTGAGTAAGCCTGACTGAACAGTAAGTCTATCTTTTGATATATAAATAAGAATGTGATGTATAAACCATAGACCTTTCAGTGCAGACACTGAATACAGAACAGAACAGAATACAGAACAAAATATAGAAGTAATTATCAGATCATAATACATGTAAATATCAACAGCAATCAAGTTCATTACAAACTACAAATAAAAGCAACATGAATACTGAAATAACCTATTTAAATCATTAGTGCAGTATTTAATTCCAACCAAAATTTAATTTCACCACAGTAGAGTTAACACTAGTGTAATAACAAGCATTCAGTGATAAATGAAAATTAATTCATCCAAACTAGCAAAAATATTATGCAATAGAGAACCCATATACTACAGAACAATTTGAAATAAAATACTGTATATTCCGGTATAAAAGACGACTGGTGTATAAGACAACACCCCCCTGCCATTTTTAAGATAAAATATAGAGTTTGGGATATACTCGCCGTATAAGACTACCCCTCCTTCTCTTATACAGCGAGTATATCCCAAACTCCCCCTTCCAGCCACCACCCATCCACCCTTCCTAAAGGCGATCAGAACCCCTATTGTGGCTTCGGGAAGGGCGGGTGGTAGCTGTAAAGCCTCCCCCCCCTTGAGCCACAACCCATCCACCCTTCCCGAAGAAATCGAAGGCAGAGGAGAGGTGCGAATGTAACGGTGTGCCTCACACGCCGCCCATCTCCTGCGTCTTTGCTCCCTTTGTAAAGGGGGCAAAGACACAGGAGACCGGGCAGGGGGTGAGGCAAAGCAGGTATATTCGCCCCTCTCCTCCGCCTTTGCCCCCTCTGGAGAAGAATCGAAGGCAGAGGAGAGGGGCGGATGTAGCGGTTTGCCTCACCCTTTGGGGAGGGTGGAAGGGTGGCTGACTGGGGAGGGGCGCTTTCCAGCCACCACTTGCCCTCCCTGAAGCCATGATCGGGGGGGTACGGAGGGGTGGCTGGCTGGGCAGGGTATCATCTTATAGGGCTCCCCATCGCGGCTTCAGGAAGGGTGGGTGCTGCTAAGCCTCCCCCCATCCAGCCAGCCACCCATCCTTCCGAAGCCACGATGGGGAGCCCTATTCCAGCGTATAAGACAACCCCCTAATTTTGAAAAGAGTTTGAGAAGCTTTTAAAGTTGTCTTATACGCCGGAATACACAGTATTTTTAAAAGATGGTCACTGTTGAAATGGTTCTGATGTGTTGCTTCTTTTAGACGGGATTACAGTACACACTGCAGGGTAGTCATCCTTGAAGTGTTGCAAAAGTGCCTTGTCATTACATCTCTCAATTAAACACGTAAAAACCATTTTCCATAATGAAGGACAATTAACACAGAAACATAAAAACATATGCTATAGATGTGACCGACCTCTCTTCAACTCATCTATACTTATGCTTGTGAGCAGTATACTGATTTTCTAGGATACATACTGTAGAAAATACTTAATCAAAACTTTAACAGTTTTCTATGACAACAGATTATTTAGTGGAAGCTGACTGTTTTTCCTTATAGATCCTTGTACAGCAGTCATGCATAAACCGTAACACAGTAATTTAATAATGTAGTCTTTTTTTTTCCAATTCTGTCCTGAAATGTTTAATTGAGGTTCAAGCATTAGCAACTTGGCTAGAGACAATAGTTTGAAAATACAGTTGTCCCTTCATATTTGCTGGAGTTGTCCCCGTGTAGATACCAAAATCTGTGAATGCTCAAGTCCCATTATCTGCAACGGCATAGCAAAATGGTGTCTTATATAAAATGGCAAAATCAAGGTTTGCTTTTTGGATTATTATTTTTTTAAGCATATTTTCAAGCCGTGAATACTTAAATCAGTGGATACGGAGGGACAACTGTAAATATATCACACAGTTCTATTAAAGCTGGTAATAAGCCTACAGCAGCACCCATACATCCTCTGATTTGCCACCTGCAGATTCAAACAGTGGGAGGGGTAGCGAGGAAGAAGACAAGTTCACGGGGGGTGGGCAGGGGGCCGGGAGGAGGATTTTGATGCAACAGAGCTGGTGGGCAGGGGAAGGAGGCGAGCTCACCTTCCCCCTCCCTTCTCTGTGGGGGGATGGAGGGTTCTAGCACAGTGGGCGGGCAGGAGGATGGGTTCAAGCTTGCCTCCCCCCCCTACCACCTCTGGGGTGGGTGGGTTCCAGGAGGAGGCAAGCTCGCCTTCCCCCTCCATTCTCTGTGGGGGGAGGGAGTTCTGGCACGGCAGGTGAGGGAGGAAGGGAGGAGGCAAGATTGGGGGGTTGGCACAGTGGGTGGGCGGTGGTCAAGCTCATCTCCCCCTCCCTTTTCCAGGGTGGGTGGGTTCTGGCGCAGCGGGAAGAAGGTCTTGGCGTGGTGTAGCTGGCAGGCAGGTGAGGGAGGGTGGAGGCGAGTTCGCCTCCCCCTCCTTTCCCAGTGAATGTTCCGGTGGTGGCAGTGTTCACTATTATCCTTGGACTTCACCATCAGCAGTGGGGCCTGGAACCAATCCCCCACAGATATGGGGGTCCTACTGTACCTCAGTTTCAGATTCCATGCATACACGTACATACTGCACAGTCGTCCCTTCACATTCACAGGGGTTAGGGGCGCAAGACCCCCACGAAAGTGAAAAATCCATGAATAAAAATTTATGTAAAGATTGGTTGGGGGGCGCATGGATGGAGGAGGAAGGGAGGGAGACAGGTTCATAGCCTGGCAGCTGCTGCCACAACCCTGCCTGCCTAGGCCTCCCCTGCCGCCATTGCCACAACCACCACTGCTTGCCACGTCACCACGACACCACAGCCACTGCTGCCACCCCAACCATGCCCCCCACCATACCTCCGGGGCCTCCGCCGCTGCATCTGCCATGGTCTCCTCGCCTCCTTTCCTCTTCACCCATGGATCGGGCCATGGGGGAAGAGGATTGGGGTCGGACAGGCAAAGTCTCTCCTCCTCATTTCCTCTTTGCCCATGGTCCATCCGCCTGCAGCGCAGATTGGGCCATGGGCGAAGGGGAAACGGGGTGGACAGGCAAAGTCTCTCCCCCCATTCCCCTTCGCCCATGTCCCAATTTGCTTCAGTGTGGATCAGGCCCTGAGCGAAGGGGAAGGGGGAGGACAGGCAAAGTCTCTCCCCCTCGTTTCCCCTTTGTCCATCGCCTGATCCACTGTGGCATGGATTGGGCCATGGGCGAAGGGGAAAGGGGTAGACAGGCAAAGTCTTTTCGCCCCCTTCTCTTTCACCCCCCCATCTCCACCACTGCCCCTGCTGCTGCTGAGTACTTAGACGCTTGGCTTTGTGGCTTAGCGGCTTTGCAGGGAACACGACGGGGGTTTGCTCAGCCTTCATCTGTCCCACTTCTCAGGAAACTAACCCCAAGCAAACCAACAGCGCTCACAGCAAAGCCGCACGTTCCTTGTCAGGCGGGGAAGCTGGAGGACAAGCAACCCTCTAGCAGCTTTCCGCGAATACACAAAACCACGAAAGTGAAAAGACAACTGTACTTCATATTTTCCAGTTTTGTTAAATTACTGTTGTGTGCATTCAAGACGTTTCTGACTTATGGCAACCCTAAGTTGAGCCTATCTCAGGGTTTTCTTAGCAAAATTTGTTCAGAAGGGGTTTAACTTTGCCTTCCTCTGAGACTGAGAGAGTATTACCTAACCAAGCTCGCCCAGTGGGCTTCCATGGCTAAGCATGGATTCAAACCTTGGTCTCTTAAGATCGTACTCCAATGCTCAAAACCCTACACCATGAGCTGAAGTCTTATTAAATAAAATCCTAGAGTTAATTGTTTACTTTTTATATAATTCTGGAGGGAAAATATCAGGAAATATTATTCCAAAAGAGAGAGCTTTCTTTAGGCATTAACTTTAATTTAGTCCCTTGAAGTTCTTTTCACTAGACATTTTGAGAGCTTTAAACAACTATCCCACAGCTACATGATTCATAAATATCTTTACAGTACTTTGAAATGTCTGTAGATGTGTGACTCCACTAAGCCACCAAAAATACATGGGAAAATATAGAGTAATTTACATATTTAGCCGAAACTATATTATAATGGTATATATTTCAGAATAATAAATGCAAAGTATGAATGCTGTCTTGTCAACAGACTATAGTATCAACCATTTACATTTTGCCCAACAGTGTATGGAAATGCTTCCCCCACCCAATGCAGAGGATGATCAAAGCAGAAACCTATTAGCATAGTTCAAGATCTGACTGTACGAGGAGAGCTATCATGTTATTAAAATTACAAATTATTAGGACTATTTAGCATTCTATGTGGAACTACTGTGTAGGATACCAGAAAACCATCATGTCTAAACATTTAAATATGTAACATCATCTTTCCCTATCAGCCAAACTGCAGAACTTTTGGGGAACATAAAGAGATCATATAGGTATCCATGGATGGAACAAAGCATAAGTGAGTATGTAATGAAAAATTAAAGAATTGCTGGTTTTTAATATGGCTATATTTTAAATTAGAGTACATGCAATACTACATAGCCTTGTTAGATCCAGATCCAGGAAATCTCATTTCACTGCACTCACAAAGGAGGATACACCTACCGTATATTGCTGCATACAAGACTACTTTTTAACACTTGAAAATCTCCTCAAAAGTGGGGTGGTGGTCTTATATCCCAGTAATCATACTCCCCTGCTGTGAGAATGATTTAAGTGTAAAATGGCCTGGGCAGTTTTCCCAGCAGATCCTTCCTGCTACTGTGAGAATGACTGCTTTGCCTTTGAAGAGTTAAATGGCCCTCCATTTAGCTCAGGAGAGTCAAAATAATGTTTCTTTTCAGGACAAGTTAGCCTAAAATTAGAATTTCTGGATTCAGACTTATCATTCTGCATCAAGTTTTGTCTATGGTGAAATTCTCTTGTCTACCACTGTGGCTCTAAAATCATTAATGTGCTCATTCATTAATGTGCTCATTCAAAAATTTGGGATTTGATAGCTTCATATTAACCAACTTATAGTATTAATGCAACCTTACTTTCCAAAGATTGAACACCACAGAGATTTTTCAAAGTATCCCATGCTTTTTTAGCTGTTCTCAGTCCTTTAATTTCACAGACTATTCCATCATCTACAGCCACTGAGCTGGCTGGCTGGTGGGGGACAGGCTTTCCAGCCAGGTGGCTGGCTGGCGGGGGGGGGGCGCAAACTCTATATTTTAACTTAAAAATTGGGGGGGGTCGTCTTATGCGCCCAGTCGTCTTATACGCCGGAATATACGGTACTTTGAAAGGATCACCTCAGTCAGGGTGCAGGTGGTAACAGATGCACCACTCCTCCTGCTACTCCCAGAAAGCAGCCAGTGAGTGGGAGAATGAAAAAGGCAATTTGTGGTTTGCAAGCAGAGGCGTGTGTTGTGCATATCAGTCTCCTTTTCTTCCAAGGCAGAAGCCAGGATTCTTTGGTGTCCCAGCTTTCTTCCCAGTGCTGCTCCAGACTGTGGCCTCTTTCTCTTATCTCACAGGATGCTTTCACTAAAATACAGGAGGAAGATCCTGGCAGAGGGGATTGCAAAAAGGACTCCTGTGCAACCAGGAGAACCCTGGCCAAAAAAACCCAAAAAACACCCCACAATCCTCCCCCTTTGTAGTTTCTGTCATCTTCCTCTCCAACCCCTTCTTCCACCTTCTTAAAGAAAGTTAAGAATTTTATCTATTTATTTATTTATTTTTGGTCTCATTGGGGATATGGCCAGGTTGCCAGAGACCTTTGTTACTGTTCTTAGGTAACTTCAAGTCAACACCAACTTTTGGTGGCTCTATCCTAGGGCTTTCTTGGCAAGATTTATTCAGAGGAGGAGGTCTGCTGCTGCCTTCCACTGAGGCTGAGAGCACCCAGGCACAGAGTCCTGGTCCAGTGCTCATACCACTACAGTTTGCCACACTGGCTCTCTTCCAGAGTTTTAGGGAACAGCAAAACCAAATGACAGACTCACAGTCCTGCTGCTGCAACCTACACTGACAACCTGCCTTCCTCAAACATCTCAATCCATGTATAAGGCAGCTAATGCTCAGGGCTTCTTTCACAGAGTTTCATCACAAATCTCCAACACAACACTGTCCCCCTCTCCACCCTTCCTTTCTTTCACCATCTAGCAGCCAGGAGCAGCCTTTGGCATTTACTTCCAAGTAAACCTACAGATGACTATTAATTATATTTTTAACTTGTTCTGATTCAAAGGACCAGAACATGGGGAAAGCATTTAGGCTATACTTAGTAGTTAGAAGGACTTATGTCTGGATACATGTTTATTTTTACATTTATATCCCGTCATCCCTCCATTGAACTCAAGGCTGTGTACATGACTCTACTCCTCCCCTTTATTCATATCACTATGAGGCAGGTTAGACAGAGAGAGGAGGGAGGGAGGGAGAGAGGAGGGAGGGAGAGGGAGAGAGAGAACTACCCCAGGTGGGTAAGATAAAAAGAATTTTAGCATAAAGCATGAAAATTAATCTGAAGTAAAATGTTCCTTATTTACATTTTGACAGCTAACATGAGCAGAGTTTACACTCAAGAAAAATGTGTATGAAGGAGGCAAACTGGTCCTAATAATTAAGCAAAGGAGCACAGCTGTCTCAGACATCCAATTCCAGGTATTAAAAGGCAGCATATTGTCAGTTATATACTGTGTTTCCTATTTATTCTCCATGGGTTTTTTGTTGTTGTTGTTGTTGTTTGTTTTGTATCTGTGGGATGTTGTGGAACCAATACCCCACAGATATTGTGGGCCCACTCTGTTTCATAATGACATGCCATTAGGAATAGAAAGTGGAAGGTTAATGTGTGTACAGAAGAAAGGGGGAAAGAGGGTAGGGATGAAGGTCAACTCTTTCAGACTACATCCCCATACCCAGGAGCAAGTCCCATTTAACTCAGTAGGACTAATTTTAAGTAGACTTGGATAAGTTTGTACTGTTAACTGACTTTTAAAAAAGGAAGTAACTTAATGTCTATGGTAAGAAGCGTTCTGCTTATTTTCAACCCTAAGTTTGCGTTTGGAAACAAGTTAGTTTTGTCCTCAGACAAGAAGTATTTTGGAAAGACATTATTTCTGTTACTGATATTATTATTATAGTATGACTGATAATAATAACTAGCATTTAAAGGAATGTTTAAGCATACGTAACATTTTCTTTACATTAGCTCCATTACTTCTACAGCAGCCCTTGCTCTAAGTTAGATCAGTATGATTGTTCCCATTTTGCAAATGAGACATGGGCATGTAGCTAAGCACAGGTGCAATCAGGTAATTTTAGGCTCTGTATGTAATGGTCATCAGTAGCTGTTAATAAGTATTACTGTATGTATACGTATTACCATATCTTACTTTTTAATATTTAGGGAGATTGCTATAGGAGTTCACAAACAGTGAGTCCACTAACTAGTTGACTCTGTTTGTATTCCTTCCCACAAATTTCCCTGGCATCCGTAGTGGAAGTTGGTGAAAAGTGTGGTGGTCTTTCTCGTCTACTGCTTGTTATAGAAGACAGGAAAAGCAAGAGTCAGAACCATTGAGAAGGTAGTAAACAGTGTAAGTAACTTTCCTTCTGCATCTCAAGTAACAGCATTAGAAAAGTAACACACATTGCTGGATTTCTTTTTGAACTGATAAGTGATATAGAAATATAAATGTTATTGTTATTGATACACACACACACACACACACACACACATATATATCATATGCATATGTGTACACTCACACACATTTTCAAACAGCCAAATATTTTATGATGTTTTTCTTTCTGTTATTCATTCCCCTCAAGGATTCTCAGAAGTTCCTATAAACCAAAGATGTTGGGACTGCCATTCCCAGGACTAGTCAGCATGGCTAGTGCAAGACTCCCACCCCTGGGAAAGATATAGAAAAGGCTAACCAAAATGCCTGAGGTGGGGATAGGGGCAAAATCACCTTTCTTATAAGGAAAGCCATTTTAGTGTGGGGAGTGTATGAAGCTGTTAAGACAGAACAAGGGCTGGAAACCAGCTGCTCTAAGGCCATTTGTGCCCTCTGACCTAATTTCAAGCAGCCCTCAACCTAAATGTAAAAGTCTGGAGACCAAGGTTTGAATCCCCACTCATCCATAAAACACACTAGGCAACCTTAGGCAAGTCACACTCTCTCAGCCTCTGAGGGAAGCAAAGGCAAAAAACCCTCTGAACAAATCTTGCCAAGAAAACCCCATCTAGGGTTGCCATAAGCTGGAATGACTTTAAGGCACATAACAACAACACAATGACAGATAACAACAGCTGCCATCAAGTTGGCTTTGACATATGGTGACCCTGTTACCTTAATAACTCAGAACCTTGGCTTTCTTGATTGAATCTATCCATCTGTAAAGCAGTCTTACTCTTTTCCTGCTGCCTTTCATTTTGTTGGACATTTCTGTCTTTTCTAATGAGTCATGTCATGTCATCCCATGATGTGTCCAAAGTATGATAGCCTCAGTTGGCTTCTGGGAAGAGTTCAGGCTTCATTTGTTATTTTTTGTTGATTATACCTTCAAGTCATTTCTGACTTATGGTGATCCTAAAGCAAACCTGTCATGGGGTTTTCTTGGCAAGATTTGTTCAGAGATGGTTAACCTTTGCCTTCCTCTGAGGCTGAGAGAGTGTGCTTGCCTAAGGTCACCCATTGAGTTTTCATGGCCAAGTGGGATTTGAACCTTGGTCTCCAGAGTAGTAGTCCAACACTCACAACTATTACACCACACTGACTTACTACAACCCATTTATTTGCCTTTTTGGCCATCCATGGTATCCACAGACCTCTTCTGCAGCGCCACGCTTCAGGTGAGTTTCAGATTTTCTTCCTGTTAGCTTCCTTCACTGTCCAGCTTTCATAACATTGCACAGAAATTGGAAATACTATGGCATGGACTATCCTGACTTTGATATTCAATGATATATACTTAAGATGCCAGTATAGTTTGAGCCATGTGCTGCACAAATGCTCCAAAAATGATTCATACAATACTTTTTACAGTTGGATGAAAAGGTGTTCACAGGATAAGCAGTGTTTTACACTGAAGCTTATAACATGCTGCACTCTCTCTCAGCCAAACAACAGCCCCTAGAAAAAGCTTTGCAGCTCTTTCTTATCCTTCCTGACCTAATACTGGGTCAACTAAGGTTTATTCATTCTTAATCAAACAATACTTCCTGAAATCAAGGCAGGCCATCTGCCATCTTGAACACACTGCAAAAATGCAGCAGTATGCCTAGGTGTTGATAAGATGTCCAATGGAAAGTCTCTTTCCATGTCCCATACTTATGCTGAAGACCTCTCTCTGTCTAACCTGCTGGAAATCCCCCTGTCCCTGGGTGAAGTTCATTTGCATGTGTTGAGTTTTGATTTTGGTGTTTTTGTTTTGTTTTGTTTGTTACCAAATTTGTCGGTTTTGTTTTCATTTCTTTTTCTATAGTAGGACCTCCATATCCCCCCCCCCTCTCTCTGGCTTTTCTTCGCAAACGAAGATTCAGGAAGGACTCATCCCGTGCCCTCTGCTAGCATACTGACGACTAAAAAGGCCAATCCGAGATAAACAAGTCCGGTTGCAGAAAGCACAGCAGAAGGTCTCCTTGGGTGATGTTTCCAGGTTGTGATTCTTTCTGCGTTGTCATTTCTTTTCTCTTCAAGACTTGTTCGGCATGAGTTCTCAAGGCTGCAGTATTGTGGATAGTGCGTCTCCATGCCTCCCGATGTGAGGCCAAGGTGGACCATTGTTGGTGATCAATTTGGCCAAGCCTGAGATGTTGTTTCAGGGAGTCCTTGTATTGTTTTTTGGAGCGCCCCTCTTATGCTGACCTGTAGCAAGTTCACCGTAGAATACTATTTTGGGGAGGCGATGGTCCTCCATCCTAGAAACGTGCCCTGCCCAGCGCGGCTGTGTTCTCAATATCATGGCCTCAATGCTGGTGATCCCTGCTTGCTCAAGGACAGAAACATTTGTCACATAGTCAGTTCAGTATATATTTAGGATTGTGCGTAAACAGCGCTGATGAAAGCGTTCGAGGAGTCGTAAGTTGTGGCAATAGGTGACCCATGTTTCAGACTCATAAAGGAGAATAGACAGTACAATGGCTCTATACACTCTGATTTTTGTGCTTCACTTCAGGTGTTTATTCCTCCAGACTCTTTTGTAAAGTCTTCCATATGCGCTATATGCCTTTGCTAATCTGTGATCGATCTCTTTGTCAATCTTGGCATCTGCAATTATCCATGGGAGACAAAACAGCACACCTACCATAGCCTTCCTAGAAAATGTGTCCTTTCTAGCCATTTTCTAGGTCCTCCGTGGCAACTCTATGGTATTTTAAACCAGAAGCCCCATTATTTTCAATAGCATTCACTATTATCCACTATTTTTCATATCCACGGGGACCCTCAGACCAATCCCCAGCATATACGGAAGCCCTACTGTACTTCTTACATAGCAAAACCCTCCAAATGCATGGGCTTGGATAGCACAGAACACAGTACTTTGCGTCTGTCACTTTAATATGATGAATAGCACTTTTTTATATGTTAACATATATACATGTCAAATTCCTGAGTCAGTAAAGTAAGTCTGGTTTGATATGAAAATAAATATAGCATATATTTCAATTTCTCTCTGGGAAAAAACAGTTTTCCCCCCATGGTTTCAAAATTTCCAGAATTCTTATATCACCCTGTTTTTGCAGCTGGGGAATTTGGTTAGGGAGACAGAAAGAGTTAGCTGAAGAACAGACATTTCTTTAGTAGTCCCAAGTTTCTGGGATCACATCCTGCCTCATTTGGACTGAAATGCTTGAACCACCACTTCATCCTTTCTTTTCTTTTCTTTGACAGAGAAGAAGAAAATAATAACTGAATAACTGACATGAACAACTGGTAAGGCAATAGGTGCCTGCTGTATACGTGAATTCGCTGGACTTAGAAAAATGGGAAGAGCCAGTGTGGTGTAGTAGTATGAATGTTGGACTATGACTCTGGAGACCAGGGTTCCCATCCCCACTCTGCCATGAAAACCTACTGGGTCACCTTGGGCAAGTCACACTCTCTCAGCTTCAGAGGTGGCAATGGCAACCCCCCTCTGAACAAATCTTGCCAAGAAAACCCCATGATAGGGTTGCCTTGTAAGCACCATAAGTCAGAAATGACTTGAAGACACAACAACAGAAAAATGGACAAGGAAACAAAGCACTCCCACAAGCATTCCCAGACCCTTATCATACTACATTGTTATAGCACTATTATTCCACCTTAACTGCCATGGCAACATCCTATGGAATCCTGGGAGTTGCAGTTTAGGGAGGAGCATTTAGAATTCTCAGTCTAGTGCCTCACCAACTAGAAAGGTCAGAATTCCACAGGATATTACCATGGCAGTTAAAGTGGAACAAAGCACTATAGCAGTGCAGTGAGATAAGAACCCCAGAGCCCAGAAATACTGCCAGTAGCTCTACCCTTCCCCCACTCTTACACAGAGCCTTTTTCCTGAGCAGCTTCTCCTAGTATCCCTCTCTGCCAACTACATAAAACAAGGCTGATGTCCAACAACATCTGGATGACTTTATGTTCCTCCACTCATGCCCTAATCTACTATTGACCAACTTCTTCACAAGTATGCAACAAGCCATGAAACAGCACCACCAAACGCATGTTTTTTAACAGACCAAAGTTTTTAAGCCTTTATTCTACTAAGCTGGGAAATTGGTGGCTGCCAAACATATGCCAAATCAAGCTATAATTACACTTGCCAGCCATGTCAGTTCTTATAGTAATAGCATTGATATTTGTACACTGCTTATCAGTGCCAAAGCACTCCCAAAGAGGTTTACAGTGATTTTTAGCTAATTGCCCCCAACAAACTGGGTACTACTTTTACCAACCTACGGAAGGATGGAAGTCTGAATCAATCTTGGAGCCCTCTGGGATCAAACTCATAACCTTGTGGCTTGCAGTACTGGCATTTAACCACTGCACCACCAGGGTTCTTATGCAGGGGGTGCCACAAAACCCTGCTGCTTATGACCTAACCATGTATCCAATAAAATTCAAAGGACAGTACAGTAGTAACAACGAATGAATAGAATGACCAGTCATAGAATCAAGCTAGTTGCTTATCATCCAACAATTAATTCTGCACATCTACACTAACTGGGACTAGCAAATGGATGTAGACCTTGTTGTTACTGTTGATGCAACTGACTAGTAAGAGATTCAAAACTGATAAAATATTTACCTACCTGAGATATCGGGGAGGCTTGCAACAGCCTCCCCGATATCTCTAAAACAAATATACAAATTATTGAACAAACATTTATCCTTTACTCTTTAGTTATTGGAAGTCCTTTTTCCCAAATTCCAGTTGAAAAGGTAATATAATTTTATGTTGTCAAATGCCAGTTTCTGCTTTGGATAATATACAGTATTTAAAAGCTGTGAATGTACGTATCTGGCAAATAGCATTTTAAAATTACTACATGATAAAATACTATATCACTGACAATTAATTATGGACAAAATCATGATGGAATTGAAGGAGTAAAATCATCATTCAATTCATCATTATTACATATTTTAACAAAAACTGCAATTTTTTTTTAGTCTGGAAATAACACGCGCAAAAACCCTAAGATTAATCACATAGGTTCAGATCTGATTGCACCACAATATCTGAACAGTTCCAAAGTGAGATCAATAACCATTCAATTTAATAGTGCACAAATCAGAAGACATTACAATGGCATGTTTCCACCCAACTTGCTTATGAGCAGATTCCCATTTAATATGAAAAGTGCACTGATTTGTTTCTTATTCCCTATTCATCTCCCCAGAGTTTTGAAATTTTTTGTATTAGAACTCTGAGAAACCCTCAGGCAGCATGGCCACCAAGTCACAAGAAGCATGTGCAACCACAGTCTGTGTAATATGTGATCAGGTCCTATTCACATCCATTATACTGATTAGGCATTAGATCATAATAGTGAGAACCATTTAGTTAAAAAGATATAAAAAGGCAAAGTGAAAACCTTGCATTATGTACGTAATTTATTAAATCCACTGAGTTAAATGAGTATCTATCTGTGTGTGCCTTCAAGTCACCTATTGACTTATGGAGATCCCATGAATTTCACAAGGTTTTCTTAGGCAAGGAATACTCAGAGTTGGTTTTGCCAGTTCCTTCCTCTGAAATATAGCCTATAGCACCTGGTATTCATTGGCGGTCTCCCATCCAAGTAGTAACCAGGGCCATCCCTGCTTAGGTTCCAAGATCAGATGGGATCTGTGCCTTTAGGGTATTTAGGCCAAATGAATATATATGGTTTCACAAATTAACTTGCTTATTCCTCACCTGTAATCATTTCCCCACATCTGTCAAGAAACTGGGTGTTTAGCAAAATCCCTTCTCTTTAAACATAAGAACAGTGTTTCTTTCTGCCACTGGGGAGCAAAAGACATGAATACACTACAGTTGTCCCTTCACATTCACTGGGGTATGGTTCCAGGACCACCACCACCCCATGAATATCCAAATCCGTGAATACTCAAGTCCCATAAATTTATGGTGTTTGTCATAATTTGAGAGGTGACTTGAAGGCATGTGTGTGCACGTGCACACACACACATACTACTATGGTACCGTAATTTTTTTTAGTAAAGAGTGAGATAAAAGTGTATTAAACAAATAAAAAACCAGCACAAGAACAAATTCTATGTACATGCCAGTTTAAACTAGTAAGCAAGTCAAATTTGCAGATTCCTAATATGTATTTTTCCAGTTCTGAGAGAGAGAGATAACCAACCAATAAATTGGTGCTCAGGTGTTATTTGCATTAATTGTTGCAGTGGGGTAAGAGTTGTGCTGTGAAGTTCATTGCAGCACTTGTTGAGCAGTATTTGTGACTTACATTTTGGTATAATTAATATGAATTGGCATAATTAACTCATTTGAAATGTACCTACTGGAAAAGAGTTCTACAGATACCATGGACTGCCAGAAAGACAAATAAATAGGTCCCAGAACAATTCAAACCTGAATTCTCCCTAGAAACAAAAAAACTTAGGATATGTCATGAAATGAAGATTCATTAGAAAAGACAGTAACGCTTGGTAACCTTGACAGCAGCAGGAAAAGAGGAAGATAGCATTACATCCAGATTGATTTAAATTAAGGAAGCCACAGCCTTGAGCTTCAAGACTTGAGCAGGATTGTTAATAACAGGGTCTCTTGGGGGTCTCTCATTCATAAGGTCTATTATACATAACTTAACAACAAATAATAACAATTCCATGAATAAAAATAATTAATCTGTTGTATTTGCTGAAAAATTAGACATCTCAATTTCTAGCAAAAATTAAAACATAAAAGTTAATATTGGCATACCCAAGTATTTCCTTATACTGTAGAAAGTTTTAAGTATTTCTTTCAGTTCTACAAACAGTTAAGTACCCTAGCACCAGATTCTAATTTGTTGTTTAAAAGCTGTAGTAGTTTTCCAGCTCAGTGCACTCTAAAGAAAATACTATTTGATGACCAAGTAGATTTTTTATCCCATGAGTAACATTCCAAAATAAGTGTGACATCAACAAAAGCATGAGATATTTCAACAGGAAACAAAAAACTGAAAACTGCTGAAAAGCTTTTATTTTGCAAAACTTTTAACCTCACAGGTGTTGCAGGCACTGAATCCTGATTGCATGCACTTTGACAACTATCTTTTTAGAGAAATGCGTTACAAACTAAGAGGAGCAACATCCAACATTAAATGAATCATACTTTTACAGTTTTTTTTATTGGATGGGTTTTTTTTTAAAAGGAACCCTCACCATTAACTTTTCTATTATATAGTTGTAAAGATAGCAAAACTGAGATATAATTTTGTCTGTTGTTAACAAGTTAGCTGCCCAAGAAGACATACACATTTGAGGGCACCTACAGGTGTAATTTCACACCACCCCGAGAAAACATCTAGAACTCCTTACCAGCAGTACATGTTAGCCATTGTACAGTAGGACCCCCGTATCTACTGGGGATTGGTTCTGGGGAGGTGTGGATATCAAAAACCATGGATAATAGTAAACATCATTGAAAATAATGGGACTTATTTACCATAGAGTTGCCTTGGAGGACCTAGAAAATGGCTAGAGAGGACACATTTTCTAGAAAGACTCTATGGTAGGTGTGCTGTTTTGTGTCCCATGGATAATTGAATCAGTGGATAATGAATCTGTGGATACGGGGGTCCTACTGTACTTAGAATGGCACAAAACACTGACCAACCTAACATCTTCCAGTATGTCAACTATATTTCTAGGCAATCTGGCAATAAGGCAACTTAGCACAATTTTGCTATGTCGATATATTTTCCATTTACAAAAATTGCACATGCACTGCATGATCTATGCACTGTAATGCAAACCCTGGTATATTTTGAGACAATACCTCAGACAAGCACCTAAGACAAGAACTGAAGAAGCTCTCAGACTTTTTGTTCACACAGTCCATACCATCTCGTCAACTATCACACAAAAACAAAACAAAACAAAACAAAAAACTTTCCCAATCCTGTTTGTGAAGACTCCAGAACCTGAACCCTCCTCTTGCAACACTTCTCATTTACCACTGAGTAATTTTCCTGCCAACAGTTTTGCCAACTGTGCAAGGTACATTGCAACGACATGGTGCTTGATTTCGATTGCTTGGCATCAGGGGTCTCCTTATCTAGAAACAATACTCACACAAGAAGTCACTTTCTATTAAACAAAAATATGTGGCTAAGATGTTTTTTAAAAGGCTTCCTTAATTAATTAATTTCCTTAATATCAATCTTTTTTTAAGGCTTAGCTTTTAGACCTAAAGTAATCCTACGCATGTCTACTCAGAAGTGGGCATGTAACTACAGTTCTTAATCCTCCCATCCTGCTGATTGTTTCTCCAGCTTTTTTGAAAAAGAAAATAGTTCTGAAGAGAAGCTAAGATGAGCCCAAAACTGAAGAGAGCCCCCCCAATGCCCTTTAATTTCTGCCCCCCCCAACCTTGGGGGAGGGGAAGAGGGGGAGAAAGGACCACGCTGCTGCCCTGATCCCACACAGGCTGCCCCTCCTCCCACTGCTTTCGTAGCCCTTCTGGCGCTACTGGTTTTACTACAATCGAAGATCCACCAAACAACACATTTGCAGTCTTTTGTCAACACGTTTCGATCCATGGCGTTTCTTTTAACCGAGGAGTTAAAGCAATGGGTCGTGTGTTAAATATGGTTTTACTGAGTGCAGGGAAGGCGATACTTGCTGGACCTTAAGAAACCTTTAATTTTCCCCTTTAAAAAAATGAGCTTACACCACTTTTTTTTAAAGCCACCTTAGGTGAAAATTCACAGGGAGCCTGGCTCCTCCCGAGTCCAGGGAGGAGGACTTTGCTATGGGGCGCAGGCGAAAGGCAGCGCCACCCACAACAAAGCCTTCGACCTCCGCCTGAGTGAATCACCAGAGAAAACACAGAGAGAAAGACTGGCCAAGATGCCTCCCGGCCTCCCCACCCCACTCCCACAATGGGGAAAGGACTCACACACAAAGCGGGGAGGGGGTGAGCCCAGGATGGAAAGATCAACGGAGAAGCTAAGTTGCCCCTCATAAATGAGATCACTACAGTACTGTACATGGAAAAACCGCCGGCGGAAGAAATCGCTTGGTACCACCAGGCAGAGACGCTCATCTTTGGTTACTACCCTCCCCAGTCCCACCTTCCATTCCCAATTCTGGTTACACACTTAAACAAACACACACACACACACACACCAATCCTAAAGGGTATTACAGTATTACTTTTTGAGTATACCACCCGATTACTTCCACTTCTTAGTACGGTAAAATTAAAAAAAGGGCTGCCAGACTCGTGCCGTCGTCGCCCCAGCCAAGCCGTGCCCCACTCTTTTGTTTCTTCCCTTTCCACTCCCACCCCCCAAAAAACCCTCTTCCCTCCTCCTCCGCTGAGACGGGGGGGGGCGAAAGAAGCCCTCGGGTCCGGAAAGAAAGAAAGGAAGGCAGGCAGGCTCTCGCCCCCAAACAGACCCCCAACCACTCCAGAGACCCGACCCTGCCCCCCACCCCTAGCTTCCGCCCCCACGGGAGTGGTTGGGGGGTCTCTTTCCTCTCATATTCCCTCACATGGGGGGGCTCTCTTTTCCCTCATATCCCCTCATATCCCCTCATATTGGGGGCTCTCTTTTCCCTCATATCCCCCTTATATCCCCTCATATTGGGGTTCTCTTTTCCCTCATATCTCCCTTATATCCCCTCATATAGGGGGGGTCTCTTTTCCCTCATATTGAGGGTCTTTTCCCCCTCATATCCCCTCACATAGTCTCTTTTCCCTCATATCCCCCTCATATTGAGGGTCCCTTTTCCCTCATATCCCTTCATATGGGGGGGGGTCTCTTTTTCCTCATATTCCCCTTCATATCCCCTCATATTGGGAGGTCTCTTTTCCCTCATATCCCCTCATATCCCTCATACTGGGGGGTCTCTTTCCTCATATCCCACTTATATTGGGGGGGCTCTTTTCCCTCATGTCCCCTCATATTGGGGGGTCTCTTTCCCCTCATATCCCTCATACTGGGGGGGTCTCTTTCCCCTCATATCCCACTTATATTGGGGGGGTCTCTTTTCCCTCATACCCCCCTTATATCCCCTCATACTGGGGGGTCTCTTTTCCCTCATACCCCCCTTATATCACCTCATATTGGGGATCTCTTTTCCCTCATATCCCTCATATTGTGTGGGGGGGGTCTCTTTTCCCTCATATTCGCCCCATTCGTCGTCCCCCCTCCTTCCCCCTCCCCCCCTTTTTTTGTTTTGTTTTCTTTTGTTTTACCTGCACTCAGGAGTAGAAGAAGACCCCAGAGCCAGTGCGGCAGCAGGAGAAGCAGCGAGTCCATGGCAGAAGCAGACAACCCAGAGAGAGAGAGAGAGAGAGAGAGACTCCGGGCTGAAATTCCCAACGGACAGGCGTCGCTTTCCCTCCTCCTCCTCCTCTTCTGTCCCCCTGAGAGCCCAGCAGGTGAAACGGCCGTCACTTCCGCCTCGGCCACAGCCCGGACTCCGCCACGCTCAGCTGTACTTCCAAACACACAGAAACAGAGAGAGAGAGAGAGAGAGAGAGGAGCTGAACTCAAAAGGCAGGGGCGCCCCCGCCTCTCTCTCTGTCTCTCCTTCTCCTTCACTTATTTCCCTGCTCACTCCCACCCACCGGCTCAGGCACTACCTCCCAGGCGATACAGAGAAAGCTCCAGCCAGGCGTCGGGACAACCTTGCCCACCCTTCCGCCCACAGCCTGGTTATCATCTTTCTCTCACACAAAACACGCCCTTGCCCTTCCAAAACAATGGCTACAAACTCAGGGCACTGGCTGAGGAGCGGCACTCTTTCCTGAGCACCTTTCAGGTTGAAAGACACACCACAAAGCCATGCTTAGAAAACGAAATTCAAGGATCTGCAACACGTTTATGAGAGGGCTCCGACTGTATTGCACAGTCTCACAACCACCCTCTGGAGACATTTTCCCTCCCCACCTCGACTTTTCAAGATCCACTTATCCTAGAATTATAGAGTTTAGAAGAGAACACAAGGGCCATCTAGTCCAACCCCCTGCCCTATGAAAAAGAAGTGAGGTGCACTAAGCCTTGTGAGTCCTTTTTAAATCAGGTAAAAGGGCAGGATATGTCATTTCCCACATATAGGTATATACTGGCTGCAAGAGAGCAACACTCCCAAGCCACAGCACAAAGGGAGCAGGAATACACGCCTGTGTCCACTGTAAGTCTCTATAAGCATTACTGCACATAGCCTTTAGCAAAAATGCAGTGAGGCACATTCTGTCACTCCTCTTTTTCCTCTCCGGGCAGCAGGCGCAGTCAGTGTAGATAAGCATTCTCTGGCTCTATGGCTAAAGCATGCACAAGTTACATCCCCTGAGCCACACTCTTGTCAGCCAAAAGGAAGAGTCTCATCTCTCACAAGGCAGCACCCTAAGGAACAAGAGACATGTGGTTGCAAAGAAAGGATCCAGAGGAATGCTCCAACATGTGTAATGAAGACATGCAGAGTTCCAGGAAGCAATCATCTCACTTTCCACACTATTGATCTCTTGTGCAATTGTCAGTATTGAGGATAAGTGTTCTAGGACTACATAGTCATTGGAAGTATCATAATTACATCTAGGACCCATAATCACTCCCTGCCAAATGTATGCTAATAGCCTTTGAACATGGGGCAGCACTTAACATGTGGTCAAAGGGCCTGAGCACTTTTATAGAAAAAGAGGTTTCAGGGCAAACACAACATGGTTGTCAGCTAGCCTTAAGACGCTGTGAGGTAGGTTGTTAGCCTGAGCAACATTCAGGTCAGAGGACAATGGGGGGGGGGTATAAATAAACAAAAACAAGAACATACAACAATAGCACGGACTTGTCCAAAACCATCCAGTAAATTTAACAAGTTAATTCAAGCGCTACAATAGTGCAATAAGGTTTGTTTGTTTTTTTAAAAAATATATACTATTGCTTGCTTAGCTTAAGAGGTCACTAGGGTGTGTTTTTATATGTTGAACAGAACAGAGACTAACTGGTGAAGAAAATTTTGCTGATGACACTATTAACTATGTCTTGAACAATGCTTGGAGCATAATAGTATCTGTAAAATGTTATCAGTAAAGTTCAGTATGCATCTATATTACAAGTGTTTATGGGGGGGTTGTGCTAATATTGATTGTAGATAATGGGTGAAATCCAGATTTACATTTCAATTGTAACTCAAAAATATGCTGCTAGAGAGGACTGTACTATCTAAATACTCCAAAGGTACCAGAATTCTGGTTGATCTTGGAAGCTAAGCAGGGATGGCCCTGGTTAGTGTTTGGATGGGAGACCACCAGTGAATACCAGGCATTATAAGCTCTATTTCAAGGAATGAATTGGCAGAACGATCTCTTAGTATTCCTTGCCTAAGAAAACCCTATGAAATTCATGAGTCACCATAAGTCAACAGAGGACTTGAACACACATATGTACACACACACATAGAGCATGAGGAGTAAGTGCAAGCCTCCTGTACTTGCAGAAATCCCCTTCTCCTGATAGAATTGCGTTTTTTTCCTGCTGCTCTCAGATTTGCCAAAAGAACAATCTGCTGCCAGAACTGCTCTGCTGGCTAAAATCTGTTAGCAGAGGGACAAAAAGGAGAGGGGAACCGAGTTGCAATGCTGGCATAAAGACTAGGTGGGGTTTGGATGCAGCATCTTGGCCAGTTAGCGTTGTGTTCTTCTATATGCTTAAACAGACCTACTGAAATCAATGGGACTTAAGTCAGTCAGGAATAAATTAGGTATCATTTTATTTCAGTGCATCTGCTCTAAGCACAACTGAGGGCTTGTCTAGATGGGCTATTTGCCCCAACTTGCCTCCATCTTGGAGTCCTGCAGTCCATATGATGCAGGGCTTTTGCCCCTAGGCAGTCCTGATAGTGCCTGGGGCAAAGATAGGGGAGACGAGGTAAAGCCTATTAAAATGTTATATTTTAAAACCAGGTAAAAACTGCCTCATTCAAGAAAAACTAGATCAGGCTTCACGAGAATGCAGGAGCCCATACTGAAATGCCAGCCCGTATCTTCAGCCGCCTCTGCTGCCATCCGCATCACACTCTCTGAAGCCAGGAAAGAGGCCTGCAGCACATGATCAAGGCCCCCTGCATGTGACCAGCCCTAATCACATGGTGCAGGCCTCCTTCCTGGCTTCCGAGAGTGACACGGGCTGTCGTATCCATGCAGACTTCCTCCCATTTCATTCAGGTAATGAAGGGGTGGGGGGCAACAGGCCTGATCTAGGGCCAGAATATGCCAGCAAGAAGCCCGTGTATTCTGGCCAGTGTAGACAAGCCTGAAGGCTAGATTCAGCTTCACTCTAACAATATTTAGCTCTCCTCATCTCAGTCCACATACCGACTTTTATATTACAGAGTACCACAACTAGCAATTATGAATGTTGTATGCTACAGTTTCCTGAAGGTACTGCAACTTTAGGAAGAGATATGTAGTACTTATGCATTTAAAATAAGTATATGCCAGATATTGTTGAAGCTGTCACACTATTCTAGGTAAATGCTGAAATGTAGGCTGGCAGGAAAGTGTAAAATAAAACCAGCAGTGACTGTATTTCCCACATCATCTGGAGTCATTCTCTATAAACTACAGTTGCTCTTTTCTTTTCGCACAGTATCTTCTTTGATATTAATTCATTTCTTTTATATTATTTAGCAGTAGAAATAGTCTCATCTGATGTAGAAACTCTTTAGTCCTCATTCCTTCCCTGTGAGTTCCCTTTCCTTCTATACTTTCTCTCCTCCTTTCTTTTTTCTTTCTCACTGTTTTTCTTTCTCCACCTTCACTGCTCATTCAGCATGCTTTTCTCCCCCCCCCCCAAGGTACTAGGCGGCAAGAATTCCCTCTCACTCCTGCTTACACACCCTGTTTTTAACTGAAGAATTTTGGGCCCTGCAAATGGAACTATAGGATAGGATTGCATAGAGCCCCTAAAAAGACATTCTCTGCCAGGCCGTCCTCCGAGGATTAGGGATGCCAGCTGCTTAAAAATGGTACTGCAGGCTACAGCCAGATTTTAATTAACTAAAATACATTTAAAAACAAAATAGTCCTGAAATGCATGTCTCAGAGTTCTCATAATATCAGAAGCAGATTAACGCTTCTGACACCCCACCCCATCCCAACTGCCCTGGCTGTGGAGGGAGAGAAGAAGCAGAACCAAGAAGCAGACCAAAGGCCTTCCCTCCATCCATCCCAACTGCCACTGCTGTTGCCTTGAAGGGAAAGAAGATGTGGTAATATCTGCTGGACTTAATCCCCTCCCACACTGCCAGCCCCTTTTCCTTTTGTCATGTCTTAATTAGATTGTAAGCCTGAGGGCAGGGAACTGTTTTGTTGCTCTTTTAATCGTAAAGCACCATGTACAGTGATGGTGCTATATACCAATACATCTCTCTCTCTCTCTCTCTGGCTTCTCTTTGCAAATGAAGATTCAGGAAGGACTCATCCCGCACTTTCTGCAAGCGTGCTGATGACTAAAAAGGCCAATCCAAGATAGACAAGTCCAGTTGCAGAAAGCACAGCAGAAGGTTTCCTTGGGTGATGCTTCCGGGTTGTGATTTTTTTCTGCGTTGTCATTTCTCTTCAAGACTTGTTCGGCGTGAGTTCTCAAATAAGGCTGCAGCATTGTGGATAGTGCGTCTCCATGCCTCCAGATGTGAGGCCAGGGCGGACCATTGTTGGTGATCAATTTGGCCGAGCCTGAGATGTTGTTTCGGGAGTCCTTGTATCACTTTTTTGGAGTGCCTCTCTTACACTGACCCGTGGCGAGTTCACCGTAGAGTACTATTTTGGAGAGGCGATGGTCCTCCATCCTAGAAATGTGCCCTGCTCAACGCAGCTGTGTTCTCAATATTATAGCCTCAATGCTGGTGATCCCTGCTTGCTCAAGAATAAATAGTAATGATAATAATATACCCTAGATTTCAAGATATGCCTACCTGGTACGATCTGAAAAATGAGAACTGAAGACTGAAGGAATCTGAAGTGATTTCATTATTAATTTATTAGCAATTTCATATGTTTATATGGTTTCTTTCATAAGCATCAGTTTAAGTCATATTTGTCCCAGAAGAATTAGGGGGTTGCCTAATCCAACTATACAGGTTGGAATAAGAGTCTCACAGATGCAGTTCTGCTTAAAATACGTTGGTGAAAAACAGCACTCTGGAGAGAAAATATCCCATGATTACTAAAGTGTTTACTGACTTGGCAAGGTCTAAGATTATTCTTTCCTAGGCTGC
The DNA here is from genome assembly GCA_030847615.1 of Gambelia wislizenii. Lineage (NCBI taxonomy): Eukaryota > Metazoa > Chordata > Lepidosauria > Squamata > Crotaphytidae > Gambelia > Gambelia wislizenii. The sequence continues at coordinate 295,744,147 of JAUMIR010000003.1, forward strand.
TGACACACTGCAGAAATAATCCGCTGCTTTAACTGCCATGGCTCAATGCTATGGAATCCTGGAATTTGTAGTTTTGTGAGATATTTAGCTTTCTCTGTCAGTGGGAGCCATGATAGTTAAAGCGGTGTCAAAATTCATTATTTCTGCAGTATGTCCGCATCCCTAATCTCAGCCTTACATAATAAAACTAAGATTCTTTCTGCCTGTTCTAGACTTTGATACAGTCTGTGGGGTGGGTTGTAACATGAGTCTATTTTTTCCCTGTTAACAAAGGTAATATTAGATACTTGTAGTAGTAGATGGCTTCTGCTGATGAGAACCAGGATGCTTCTATTTCTGTTGAACTAATGAATATGTGAATGAGCCCTAGCATATTTTGAAATCATTGGTTACTGTAAATAAAGCTGCAGCTTTTACCTGCCAAGTTTGAGTCTGTTTTCCTGATAAAATTACAGGGGAAGCAGTAGATACATCTCATTTCTTTCAGACAGTACAATTGAGAGTACTGTTTACCCTTTACAAAGACATCTACTGTGTTTAAAGTACTTCTTTAACTCTTCTACTTCAGACAAAAAAGTTGTGTAAGGTTTACTTATATATTTAGCCTTGCTTTTTTCAAAGGTTTTCAGAAAGAAAAGCTCAATACATTAAGAACTTGTGGTCTTCCAAATTAGACGGATGAAAGGATAAGGCAGATGTGTATCTTTAGTTCTTTTATTTAGCACCTCACATCAGTCTCTAGTTTGCATAAACTAGTTCTGTGGCACCATAAAGACTAACAAAATTGTCATGGACTCAGTCTTCATAGCCTAGAAGACACATTTGTTAGTCTTTACTGTTACGGGTGTCAAGAAGAGGACTGTGTATGCTCACATATGGTAGAGTACATAGTCATAAATTCCACTGGTACTGGTACATAGTGAGATACTGTATAAATGTACTAAGGACTTTATCAGATGTGGGGGAATACAACACAAAACCGCATCCCAAGCCGCATCACAGGAACGCTACAAGAACACAAAGGGCAACATTACCAGATGCTTTAGATGTTCCAGGGGCATAGTGCTGGCATGAATAATGCATCCCTTTTTTATTGATGGGCTCTCTCTCTCTCTGGCCTTTCTTTGCAAACGAAGATTCCGGAAGGACTCATCCCACGCTTTCTGTAAGCATGCTGATGACTAAAAAGGCCAATCCGAGATAAACTAGTCTGGTTGCAGAAAGCACAGCAGAAGGTCTCCTTGGGTGATGTTTCCAGGTGGTGATTCTTTCTTCTTTGTCATTTCTCTTCAAGATCTGTTTGGCATGAGTTCTCAAATAAGGCTGCAGCATTGTGGATAGTGCGTCTCCATGCCTCCCGATGTGAGGCCAGGGCAGACCATTGTTGGTGATCAATTTGGCCGAGCCTGAGATGTTGTTTCAGGGAGTCCTTGTATCGCTTTTTTGGAGCGCCCCTCTTATGCTGACCCATGGTGAGTTCACCATAGAGTACTATTTTGGGGAGGTGATGGTCCTCCATCCTAGAAATGTGCCCTGCCCAGCGGAGCTGTATTCTGGGCTAAGCTGTCAATAAAAAGGGACACGTTTTTATACCTGCACTATGCCCTCGGAATGGCTGAAGGACATTGTTTGTTGCCCATTATTCGACCTCACCAAAGCCTTCGACACTGTGAATAGAAAAGGTCTGTGACAGATCCTGGAAAGACTAGGATGTCCCCCCCAAATTCCTTAAAATGATTATCTTGCTACACGAAGGCCAGCACGGTCAAGTCAGATATGGCGATGCTCTTTCAGAGCCCTTTCTAATAACTAATGGAGTGAAGCAAGTTTGTGTTCTTGCTCCAACTTTATTTACAGTCTTCTTCAGCATGATGCTGTAAAGGTCTATGGCAGAGCTCGAAGAAGAAGATGGCATCTATATACGTTACTGTATTGATGGTAGCTTGTTTAACTTAAGCCGCCTGAGGGCTCGCACTAAGACTCTAAACTATCTAGTCCGTGAGCTGCTCTTTGCTGATGCTGCTGCCCTTGTTGCCCACACTGAAGCAGCTCTGCAGTGCCTAACATCTTGCTTCACAACAGCTGCAGAGCTGTTTGGGCTGGAAGTCAACCTGAAGAAAACGGAAGTTCTTTACAAGCCTGCACTACAGGATGAACACCACCATCCCCACATTGCTGTAGGAAAATCTGTGCTTAAGTCTGTTCAGCAGTTCACCTACCTAGGAAGCATCATCTCCTCAGATGCTAAGATTGACAAAGAGATTGATCACAGATTAGCAAAGGCATATAGCTCATTTGGAAGACTTTACAAAAGAGTTTGGAGTTACAAACACCTAAGGCGAAGCACAAAAATCAGTGTATATAGAGCCATTGTACTGTCTATTCTTCTTTACTGGTCTGAAACATGGGCCACCTATCATCAACACTTACAACTCCTTGAACGCTTTCATCAGCACTGTATGCACACACTCCTAAATATACACTGGACTGACTATGTGACGAATGTTGCTGTCCTTGAGCAAGCAGGGATCATCAGCATTGAGGCCATAATATTGAGAACACAGCTGCACTGGGCAGGGCACATTTCTAGGATGGAGGACCAACGCCTTCCAAAAATAGTACTCTACGGTGAACTTGCCACGGGTCAGCATAAGAGGGGCACTCCAAAAAAGCGATACAAGGATTCCCTGAAACAACATCTCAGGCTTGGCCAAATTGATCACCAACAAGGGTCCGCTCTGGCCTCATATTGAGAGGCATGGAGACGCACTATCCACAATGCTGCAGCCTTATTTGAGAACTCACGCCGAACAAGTCTTGAAGAGAAACGACAATGCAGAAAGAATCACAACCCAGAAACATCACCCAAGGAGACCCCCTGCTGTGCTTTCTGCAACCGGACTTGTTTATCTCGGATTGGTCTTTTTAGTCATCAGTGCGCTTGCAGAAAGCATGGGATGAGTCTTTCCTAAATCTTCATTTGCGAAGAAAAGCCAGAGGGTCTTGAATCAATTGAACTTAGCAACATGTTGATTCAGAATTGAACAATTGATTCAATGGGCCTACTCTAGTTAAGACTAACCAATGTGTTTTGATCCTTAGGAATAGTTAAAGGGAAGAGCCTAAATCCAGTTGTTAGTCCCAACTACAACAGACCCATTGAATCAGTAAGAACTTGGAATCAAGTTTCATTGATTCAATGGGTCAAGTCTATTTGGAAACATGGGATTTAAGTCAAAGTGCTGTCATTTCTCAGACAAAGATACAATGTGTATACATTTTGTGCCCTTATCTCTCTGGCAGATGCCAATACATCAGTTGCTAAGCTTATTCTGATTTCCTTTTTTTCTTTTACATTTTCATTCAATATATAGCATGTGTACATTTAAAGATGACTTGAAATACATTTTTACTCAAACATCATTTCTGATTTCCTTAGACCAGTAGTTCAAGTTGTTTATTTCACAGCCTAGATAAATGAAAAACCTGGTCCATCCTCATGTTGACATAAAATGAACATGATGCAATAGTGAATGAAGTAATTATACCCAATGCAGGGGGAGAAATACATCTTTGTTAGCTTAGTGGTCTTCATGTTTATGCAACATAGTTCCACCTAGCAATTTTATGAAATGCTGAACAGCATTTTAGAAACAGGAGCCCATCTTGGCTCTAAGATCTGCTTCTAAGAATGAATGGTAATACTCCAGCTGGTTTTAGAGACAATACACTCAACTCTTGATGCCTGTAATCTTTTGGAAGTTAACAATTCTCCAGATTCTGGATAGACTGGAGAGCTGGGCCAAAGCTAACAAAATGAAATTCAATACAGAGAAATGTGAAGTACTGCACTTAAGGCGGAAAAATGAAATGGATAGATATAGGATGGGGGAGACCTGGCTGAACAAGACTATGTGTGAAAGGGATCTAGGAGTCCTAGTAGACCACAAATTGAACATGAGTCAAGAGTGTGATGCGGCAGCTAAAAAGGCCAATGCGATTTTGGGCTGTATCAATAGAAGTATAGTATCTAGATCAAGGGAAGTAATAGTGCCGCTCTATTCTGCCTTGGTCAGACCTCACCTAGAATACTGTGTCCATTTCTGGGCACCACAATTCAAAAAGGGTATTGACAAATTGGAGCGTGTCCAGAGAAGGGCAACTAAAATGGTGAAAGGTCTGGAAACCATGCCTTATGAGGAGAGACTTAGGGAGCTGGGTATGTTTAGCCTGGAAAAAAGATGGTTAAGAGGCGATATGATAGCCCTATTTAAGTATTTGAAGGGGTGTCACGCTGAGGATGGAGCGGGCTTGTTTTCTGCTGCTCCAGAGACTGGAACACGGAGCAATGGATGCAAGCTCCAGGAACAGAGATTCCACCTCAACATTAGGAGGAACTTTTTGACAGTAAGAGCTGTTCGGCAGTGGAACGCACTCCCTCGGAGCATGGTGGGGTCTCCTTCCTTGGCGGTCTTTAAACAGAGGCTGGATTGCCATCTGTCGGGGATGCTTTGATCATGATTTCCTGCGTGGCAGGGGGTTAGACTGGATGGCCCTCGTGGTCTCTTCCAACTCTACAATTCTATGATTCTATGATTCAAAAGGTTTTCACAAGATTATTATACATTTATAGAATAAGAAACATAATACAATGGGAAACAGTAAGATAGTCACTTAAATTTGGTACACTCTTTCCTTGTTTATGAAACCATGTACACAGATGCATTACTGAACTATGTTGTCATTGCCGTGTCACTGGAGGATTTAAAACTGGAATATGAACCAGAATGTCGACTTTATTCTTCATTATTATTATCTGTATATACTTTCTTACATCTACTGTGATTATTTATTCATCATGTTCAAGACAAGAGAAAGTAAAAATAGTGTTACATGGGCTGTATGTAGTCATAATCTGTTCTAAGCGACCCATTAAGTGTGAGAACAGGCATTATTCTGTCCTGACTTGCCATGCTTTTTTAGCTAAGGGAATGCCCTCTGAGCATTTTTGGTGACAGTAGTTTTAATGGGATTACACAAACAAATAAAGCCCTATCAGTACTCTCTATATTTGGGGGGATGTGATGTGCTCATAAACTGCCTAACAAGCAGGTTGGTTTTCACCCTGCTATGGTCCCTTACTCAGTTTCTCAGTCTCAGCTGTCAAGAGGAGCAACAGAAGCTGTGCAGATATATGGTATCCATTTTTTTTAAGACCTGGAGAGTCCTGGAGAGAAAGGTAACGTGTCCTATTCAGGGTTATGTGCTCTTCAGCACTGAACAGCTGGAATGGAAGTTGTGTTGACAGCCCAGAAGAAAAAGGAGGAGGAGGATTTAACCTTTTGAATTGAAAATCTGCTCTCTCATGAAATGTGAGGCAGGAAGAAATAGTACTGTATAACTCATGAAAATTAATATCCTAGGAATCCAATACCCTGCACAGGCAGATACCATGATAATCACAATGGAATGAGCATTAATTAATTTAAACTAACACTGTTCCTAGATTTGAGTGTGGTTATCCAAATATTTTAAGAGTTGGTGAATAGACAGAAACTGACTATGACAGTGATGGGCAACCCTTTGAGCTTGGTGTGTCAAACTTCACCAAAAAAAAAAAAAAATGAGCATAACTCCAGTGGTGTGTCACTTGAGGAAAAAACATTATCTCTGCCAGCCGAAGTGAGGGCAAAGATCCCGGCTTAACCGGAAGTCCCAGAACTAGACGCTCTGTGCCGGATTTCTGTTGTTTTGGCCTACAGACCTCCGGCACAGTGTCTAATAGGGGAGGATGAAACATTTGCGACTACAGTTGTCCCTCCACACTCATGGGTTTCACATTCGCGGTTCTACATATTTGCGGATTTCCGCTTTGGGGAGGGGGGGAGAGGGAGGAAAGTGGCGACTGGGGCTTCGAAGCCCTGATCGCCACTTTAGGGAGGCGGGGTGGTGGTGGAGAAAAGTGGCAACCATGGCTTCGAAGCCCCGATCACCACTTTAGGGAGGCAGGGGGTGGAGGAAAGTGGTGACCGGGGCTTCGAAGCCCCAATCACCACTTTAGGGAGGGTGGGGGTCTGGAGGAAAGTGGCAACCAGGGATTTGAAGCCCCAATCGCCACTTTAGGAAGGGTGGTGAGGTTGCAGGCGGGGGGGGGGGGGAGGAGGCCTATGGCCACGTGTCATCAGAAATGGCTACGTGTGTCAGTGCTGACACACGTGTCATAGGTTCACCATCACTGGACTATGACCTTAATCAAATTTCTAGTTCCAACTAGACAAGGGCTATTGAATTAATGACGATTATATAAGTGTTGACTTACCAAGTTTCCATCTAGTTGGTATTAACAACTAGATTTAGGCCAATGTGGTCACAGGATCATTGGATGAGAGAGATTTGGTTCCAGTCCCATCAAGATGAAACTTCATCAACATCTCTCAGTCCTAGCTTCCCATTTTTAAAGTTGGTCACCAACCTTACCTCACAAAAATGCTGTGTGAGATTGAGATAATGTCTGTAAACTGCCTCACCCAATGAAAGCACTGCACAAAAGACAAATTGTCTAATTAAGAAAGTAAAGTGTTTTGCCAGTTGCATAGTACTGTTGAAAGAAGCAGAAATAAACTAACCAGCCTGCAAGACTACACTATTGTCTATCAATCACAAGGTCAGCAATAAAATTGGTAACTACATGGCAGAGGAAATATGAAACAAGGGTAGCTATGCTGGTCTACAAAAACAAAATACACAGGCAGGCAATACCTGTATTAGAATTCAGTTGAAAGGGTGAACACAATACAAAGTATGCAAACTTTTGGTCCTTTAGAACAGTGGTTCTTAACCTGTGGTCCAGGACCCCCAGGGGTCCACAATGTCATCACAGGGGGGTTGCAAAGGCTTGAAGGCTGCTTGGTCCACCTCCTCCATGCAGTGGAGTGCCATGTGACAAGAGTGAAGGCAAAGGCTGGCTGGCTGGCTTGGCCTGCACATTGCCATTCAATCCACTTCAGCCACAAACTTGCAGGAAGAAACAGGAAAAAAGTCTCCTCTTCCCCTCCAGTGGCTCTGAGGGAAGGTTTAATGGATCGTGTGTTGTTGTTGTTACTACTACTACTATTATTATTATTATTATTATTATTATTTTAAATCTTAAGTCTTCGGGGCCCATGGCAACAAAAGATATTTAAAGGGGTCGCTGGTAAAGAAAAGGTTAAGAGCCACTGTGCTAGAGCCCTTCTTATTTAGGCTATGTATTTGAAAGGGAGTGGGGTGGGGTGGGGGAGAAACAGGAAAACTGGGCCAGAACCTATATCCATGAAATCTGCTAATCGCTGGTATGTGAAGAGGTATCAGATTACACCCAGCAATGTGTATCTGCATGGACGGGAAATGATGGATAAAGATGGGTCCCCAGTGAGAACCCAAGGCTAATTGCAAGTTAAATATTGTAAGACAAAAGAAAGCCATGACATTCTAACCTAAGGCTATAATCCTATGAACACTTAAGACAAGTAAGTTTCACTAAACACTCAGGGCTTGTTTCCAAGTAAACATGCTAGAATCAAAGCATAAACAGTCTGTACAGGTGGGGTAAAACGCAAGCTAATGGGGAAATCTTGAAGCTGTTAGCCATATATAAATAATACTTACAACCTATATAAAATAATCTAAGAGCAAATGTGATTAAGCAATTTTGTTTCAAATGTTTTTATTTCACTAGTTTGACTTCCTCTGAAACAGGTCATCATAATACAGTCCCATGTGTGTCTACTTGGAAGTAAGCTATATTGAATTCAATAGGGTTTACTCCCAGGTAAGTGGGTGTAGAATTGGAGCCATACTTTTACAACTGCTGCACTGGTCTTCTATTAAAAAAACAAAGCAAAATAAAAACTCACAGCCCTAGTAAAGCCTTTTAAAACATCTTACAACATTTAAACATGTGCTACCCAAACATTGTAAAACAGGTTGGACAGGTTTCAATATGCCACTGCATTCATACTAACTCTCTAAAGCCTACTACAAGGTTAAACAATATCTTTTCCTCAAATAAGGAGGCTATCAGACACTCTAAATATGGCATTATCATGACGTCAGGAGATCGCTAAAGGGTTTCCTTTTCAGATGACGTTGTTACCCTCTCATTATGCTCTCGTTCGACTGTTGTTACGCCAGTGCTGTTTTTATTTGACGGGCTAAGCCATCAACAGATCCCCCGTTCCATTTCTGTCACGGAATGTCCTGTGACTGAAAAGGTTCCCTGTTATGCTGGTGCGATGCTAGCGTCAATGGGAGGTCTGTGCCAACACACTTCTGGGTGATTTTCCTTTGTTTTTTTCTGGGCTGTGAGGCCGTGTTCTGGAATAGTTTCTTTCTGACGTTTCGCTTGCATCTGTGGCTGGCATCTGTGGATGCCAGCCACAGATGCAGGTGAAACATCAGAAAGAAACTATTCCAGAACAGCCTCAAAGCCTGGAAAAAACCCTAAGGAAAATCTATGGATGCCGGACATGAAAGCCTTCGACTTCACACTTCTGGGTGAAATCAGGACATCCAGGTAAGTGACACACTTTTTTGTACGCTTCCCAGGTTACTTGTTAAGTTTTAAGTGTGTTTTGGTGCTTAGTGTCACTTTTACTGTTGTATTTTACTTTTTATTTTTGAATTTCCTGCGCTCTCGTCTTCTTGTGAGAGCAGCTGGGATTTCAGTCCAGGAAGTGAAAGGAGCTCCGTTCGAGCTCTATTCACTCCTGGGCTGCTCTGCTGAGGCAAGGAGCTGCGATTAAGGTAGGTTTAAAAACTTTTTTTTTTGTTTTTGTTTTTAATATGGCAAAAAGCTGAAAGGCAAAGCCCACAATGTTAAATCATTTGGTTACTAGTTTCCTTATATTCATATATACTATTGTCTGACTTTACATGCAAGGAATCCTTTCCAGGGAAATGCAGATAAGGAAGTGAAACTAATTCTCAGTTCCAAATACAGTTGTCCCTTCACATTCGCTGGTGTTTGGTTCCAGGACCCCCGTGAATACCCAAATCCATGAATACTCAAGTCCAATTATATGCAATGGCATAGCAAAATGGTGTCCCTTATATAAGATGGCAAAATCAAGGTTTGCTTTTTGGATTATTATTTTTTAAAGAATATTTTCAAGCCGTGACTACTTAAAACCGTGAATGCCAAATCCGTGAATGTGGAGGGACAACTGTAAATGTTAAATAGATGTGTCATTGATTCCATGAATGTTTTGGTTTCTCTTCACTCATGCTTCTTGGGATCAAAGCTGAGGGTATATCCATACTGCACAATTAGAATATTTAAATACCGTATATCCCTGCATACAAGACTACTTTTTAACACTTGAAAATCTCCTCAAAAGTGTGTGTGGGGGGTCTTATACCCCAGTAATCATTCTCCCCTGCTGTGAGAATGATTGAAGTGTAAAATGGCCTGGGAAGTTTTCCCAGCAGATCCTTCCTCCTGCTGTGAGAATGACTGCTTTGCATTTGAAGAGTTAAATGGCCCTCCATTTAGCTCAGGAGAGTCAAAATAATGTTTCTTTTCAGGACAAGTTAGCCTAAAATTAGAATTTCTGGATTCAGACTTATCATTCTGCACCAAGTTTTGTCTATGGTGAAATTCTCTTGTCTACCACTGTGGCTCTAAAATCATTAATGTGCTCATTCATTAATGTGCTCATTCAAAAATTTGGGATTTGATAGCTTCATATTAACCAACTTACAGTATTAATGCAACCTTACTTTCCAAAGATTGAACACCACAGAGATTTTTCAAAGTATCCCATGCTTTTTTAGCTGTTCTCAGTCCTTTAATTTCACAGACTATTCCATCATCTACAGCCACTGAGCTGGCTGGCTGCTGGGGGACAGGCTTTCCAGCCAGGTGCCTGCCGGGGGGGGGCAAACTCTATATTTTAACTTAAAAATTGGGGGGGTCGTCTTATGCGCCCAGTCGTCTTATACGCCAGAATATACGGTACTACTTTAACTGCAATGGCTGCATCCTATGGAATCTAGAAGTTTGTGGTTTTGTGAGAATCTTTTTCTAGAATGTTCCAGTGCTGTAGTTATGAGAAGTGGACTTGAGAATCTGAAGTACTTCACCAAACTACACATCCCAGGATTCCGTAGGCAGAGCCATGAAAGTTAAAGTAGCATCAAACTGCTATAATTGTACAGTGTGAATATGTCCTGAGTTGTAGCCATAGAAGGGGAGGCAGCAAATTTAAGCCAGGCAGTAACATTGGGAAGATAGAGGTTAATCCCACATACCATTTTCCTGACCTAAGAGACTTGACAAACAACTACTTGCTACTTACAAAGAGCCTGTGTGGTATAATGGCTGGCAAGCTACACTAGGATTTAGGACATCCGGGTTCAATTTCTTATTCAGAGCCATCTTACTTTCTCAGCCTAATTTACGTTAAAGGGTTGTTGTGATAATAAAGTGGGGAAGAGGAGAACCTGGTAAACCACCTTGAGGTTACTAGAAGAAAGATGGGAAATAAATGAAACAAACAAAAGAAATGGTTAAAGTGTAGGCTGCCATTCGTTTAAAGAAAAAATCCCTGTGGAGTTAACAAGTATAATAAAAATCACATACCTTACAATAAAAATTAAACAGGAAACTACAGCACAGATTCTACAGATCTACAGATCTTATTCTACAGATTACTGTAGAATAAGTTCAGATGTCATGCTGGAAATTTTGAACAAACAACAACAATGAGAAAATGTCTGTAATCAATGCTGGAAAGGGATAGAATTTGACACCAGGGGCCTATCTACATTGGGGGGGGGGCAGAATACCTCATAGTAATAGCATCTCGCAGTAGCAGTGGCATATCTTAATGGTTTTTCTGGTCTCGTGAACCCCCATAAGCCTCTCATTTCAGGTGGTGGCCACAAGTGATTCACTTGCATTAGTTCTTCACCACTGCCGCTTTTTAAAAAAAGTCGTCCAAGGTGCACTGGAGTGATATAGTGATTTTTCAATTTTGCAGGAAAGCAAAAGAAAAAATAACCATCCTGTTTTATTGCTTTGGCGAGTGATTGCTAAGGTGAATATCCAACATGACGGCAGTGGGTGCTTGCTCTGCTAACAAGCCCTGCCCTCGCTGTTGCCTGCTGTGCTTCCCTTCAAATTCCATGGTCTTGTCTATAAAAGAGAAAAAAAAATACAAACACATTCGGAAAGGCAGGCGTTCCCAATGATGTGAACTGCCTATACGGCCAAAAGACCCTCCGAAACGCCACATGACCCTAGCCAGCTGGCTGCCGTGAATGATTTACTTCCATTTTAAATCTGCTGCTGCCAATTTTTTTATTTTTAAAAAAATGATTTTCCAGGGTGTGCACAAGCAGTGCTCCGTATTTACAAATAAAGAAATAAAAAAAGAGTATTAAATCACCATTTGATTGACTTACAGGACCGTTGCTTAGCCAAAAATCCAACATGCTGGCTGCAGCTGCTTTCTGTCCCCATGCTCATCCAGCCAATCAGATTGCACTGCCTGTTCATATTTGTGCTAATGTGAGTGTTCAAACGATTGCACATTCACATGTCATACAGAGCTTTTTTAAAAATCCGTATGAAGCCCTGGATGCGGCACACATGGACTTTGTGGTAGATTTGACTGCCCCCCCCCCTTTTGAATGACATGTATTTGTGTGAACAGCCATTTGAATGGATCACCATACATTCGCATGCCGTTCGTATATTTTTTACCATATAGAAACATCCACGAGGTGTTTTTTTTTTTTTTAACTGTTTAGACAACCCCTAGGAGATGTTTCAGGGAGGGGAGCATTTCATAGCTAACAATGCCCTTTTTCCATGCAGTAAATATTTCATTTCAAAAAGTAAGGAACTCAGAGTACTTCCCGATGAAGACATAGCAAAGCTACTCCAAGCCAGAATGAAGAGACAGTTATTGTTGTGTGCCTTCAAGTAACTTCTGACTTATAGCAACCCTAAGGTTAACCTATCACAGGGTTTTCTTGTCAAGATTTGTTCAGAGTGGGTTTGCCTTTGCCTTCCTCTGAGGCTGAGAGAGTGTGACTTGCCCAAGGTCACCCAGTGGGTTTCTATGTCCAAGCAGGGATTCAAACCCTGGTCTCCAGCTATAGTCCAATGCTCAAGCCACTACACCACACTGACTCTCATAGAGGGAACCATGCTGACTATAAAACACTGTACAAAATCCATATTAGGGCAATATCCACAAAATTGTGTGCAGACATTTTTGCATCTTCAGATGATCTCTTCATCAAGACCAAGTGTTTCCTTCACAAAACAAAGTAGCCTGGTTTGAAACCTCCTTGTACCAAAATATCCTGGGATAAATTTTTGAAGAAGCAACACCTCCTTAAGAAGGCCAGGAATTAATTCTTTTTTTCTTTTTCTTTTTGGTTTAGTGTTTTCTGTCACTCTAATAGTTCAGCCAGCTAGAATCAGCCAAAAAGAGCAAGGATTCAACACAGAGGCCATTCATTAGTGGACTAGACAGCTGCAAGGACCTTGACCATGTCCTGAGGCTGCAATAGCTGTAAGCCATTCAAGCCATCCCAATAAGCATCAGCTCAGGGCATGTCAGGTTCAGACCTTGTCAGAGCAGTCTTGGGCAAAAGTGTCTAGCAAATAAGTCACAATGAGCCACCATGTAGTCTTCATCCTCTGCTCAAATCTTTGACATAGTATGTCATGAGAAAGCTAGAAAGCTTTGCTGGATGGTGTGGAGTAAAGGCATGGTGAAAATACTATGTTTTGCAACTATCACTACTACAGTAACTGTCTAAGGATTCAGCCTGAGTTTTCCTCCATCTGTGCTTTGGCCATTTTCCCACCCTCTGTGGTGCCTACAGTTCTTTATTATGCCAAAATGCTGCAAAAGTTCTTGCTGCTTGCTGGACAGGGCATGTAGGAGCTATTAGGTCAATTTCCCAAATGAGTGTCTCAGTTCAGAAGTCCACTATGGTTGCCAACAAAAGCATTTTGGAAAACAATAGGACCAGTTAGTCTCTGAAACAGGAATGGATAGCATGTTCAAAAATAATTTTTAAATGGTCAAAAACGTATTTCTTTTGAGTGCTGGGAAACCTGGAAGAGAATCCTAGACTGGCAATAATCATCACAATTCGGGACTTATGTATAAAATTTGCATGTGAGGTTGTTGTTGTTTAGGTTCATGGAATTTTGTGCGGAATAAGTTCCAGACTGAAGTTTTCAACACTGAATCGTTTGAAGATATATTTGAAGCAGGAAGAAAATTGCTAAAATTACTCTTTGCATGGATAAAATTACTCATTCACTAATGAAATTAGTGAAGAATTACATCTCTACTCTGATCAAAATAGTCAAAATAGATTTTCAGACCTAACTGGGATCAGAAATTTTCTGGACCTTAAGGGTCAATCCCTAATAACAGATGAATTTTAAATTTAATTTTTACAAATCAGGTATGCCCTATCCCAACTGGGATACCAAACAAAGTACATGATGTGAACCATACCTTGAGTCCATTATATGGGTATAAGGAGGGATGTGGAAAACCATTTTTAATTTGAAATATTGTAAAGAATATTAGGGAAAAGGCAAAATTTTAATTACTAGTACTGCAGATGATACAGTATTAAAAGAATCTCATACATGCATTAGTAACAAAACACACACAGAGAGACTTGTTTTAGACTATTTGTAGCTTAACATTATACTCAAAGGATGGGACAGTCTAGTCTACCCGAGTTGTATTTTGTTGCAGAATCCACAGAGACCTAAACTTACAATGTAGACATTCTTGATATTGTCAACACTGAATAATTTTAAACAATATCCCATAGTTCCAGCCACTCCCCCCCCCCTTTTTTTGGCAAACCCTGATGATTAAATGCAGATGTGACAATACTCTGATTCACTCCATTGCAGAGGAGAAACACTAGAATTCTCAGTGGCTTTAGGAAATACAAGAAATATATGTGAAACCCTACCACCAAGCCTAACCCCACAACACAACTTTATTGCCAACCCACAATACATTGGAATTCTCACTGAGGTCATAAAAATACTCCATAATAGTTCAAGGTTAATTCATTTGTTTTTAATCCAAGTGCATGAGGTTTAAACACTGGTGAAACATTTTATCCATAAGATTAGTTTAGCTATGGGAAAAATTACCTGTGGAGCTTGTGGCACCTTATTACTTGTACAAAATTAGATGCTTTCAAAAACCAGTTGGACAGTCACTAACACGTATTGTTTAGGCATATTTATCTGGCTGAGGATAGGGAACTGGGTTTAATTATTTTAGCCCCTCCTGAATGCTTTGGATCATCCAGAATGAAAGCATCTATTTTCTCAGTTGTTTCTTGTGTTATTCTTGTGTTGGTATAGTTGCTCTGAAAACTGAGGAGGAAAGTATTGATCCTGAATTCCAATGGAACTGTGTAATGGCACACACATCTCTCCATTTCCTAACATGATACACACACACCCCATCATTTCCTTTCAGTTATTATAGATTTTAGTGTTAATAGTTATTTGCTCAAATGCCTCAAAATGACAAGCATTATATATTTCGCTGTGCAATTCACATCAAAAGATAGTGTCATGCAGTGAAATGGGCATTCAGCCTAGGTATTTCCCAGGCTGCGTTTACACGGGCAAATATTTCCCTAAATATACCGCAAAGATTGTTCATTGTTCCCACAAATCGCGCCACAGCATTTCCTCATTCAGAAGGGGGGAAAGTAAAACACCCAAATATAGTGTGACAGGGGATGTCGCTATTTTTGCCGAGTTATTTGCAAAATAGTGTAACTTAGCGCATTATTGACTGTGTAAACAGCCATTTCGCTAGAGGCTGTGTAAATTACCAGCAATCTTCCAATACAGTTGCAGCAGAGCTGCACTGTGATTGGTTGTTATGATGAAGGGGTGGGCTGGCTAGATGTGGAGTGAGGGAGGGAGATTCAGTAGCAATTAGGAAATTTTGAAAAATCCATCCTCCCTGCTATTTTGCAAGTCTGTGAAGCTTTGTTTGGCAAGAAAATGCAGGATTCCAAGTCCTTTCAGTCACAGAGGATCTATTCCCCCCCCCCCACATCAAGCCTCTCCTTCTCCTCAGCTGTGATCGCTGACTCGGGGAGAGAGAGAGAGAGAGAGATTGAGAGAGAAAAAAAGTTTTCTCTGATCTTTTCCCCTGCTATTTTGGCAGTCTGTGATTCTTTGTTTGGCAAGAGAATGAAGGATTCCAAGTCCTTTCAGTCATGGAGGATCTATTCCTCCCCCCCCCCCCCGCCATCAAGCCCCTGCTCTGCTTGGTCTCTGCTTGGGAGGCCACGCCCCCACACATTTGCCATCTCTGGACCATAAAGAGAACTAGTACGGCACTGCTGTGAAAAAGCACCAAAGTGCAATTTGCCACAATAAAATCTGCCGTGTAAATGCAACCCCAGTGTCACAGAACATATACAAGTGTCTTATGCACGTCTCCTAGGGAACATGATCTAGTTATACTGCAATATATGTAGAGTGAGAATTGCTCACAGCTTATAAAAGCAGTGCATAGAGTTTCACAAACTATATAAAATTATGTCAAGGTGACCTTTTAATGCCACACCTTCCAAAGAATACAAAATAATCTGTAGGTATTTCCTTCTTGGATTTTATCACAATTCAGTTCTATTGTTTGTCAGTAATATAACTCAAGTTAACAAGTTTTTCCTGGCATCTTATGTCAGTAAAAACAGTTCTGCTGTCCAGGTTTACATTTGTGGACTGTCTGTGAATGGTATTCCAAAATTCAGAAGCGATGCTCATAACTATAATTACTCCTAAAACACACTAGAGATTTCACAGTGGTGGGAGAAATCCCATAGAATACTACTACCACCAATGAAGGATATTGTTTTCAACATTTTTCTCTTACAGATCAAAAGAAGCAAGATCTAAAATCCATGGTCTAAATTCAAAGTTCCAATACATATTGCAATTATTTTATTATGTCAAAATTCGGACTGTTTTAAACTGTTTAAATCGACTACTACACCACCTAGAGCTTGCAAAGAAAGTTTGCATACATATAATGAAATGATTGCTGGGAGAAGGAAATATAGATGGACAGAGCATGCCAGATTTCCAGTGTCACAAAGGCCTTCAGGCAAAAATGAATGACTTTAGCTTTGGAACAAATTCAGTTACCACATTACTGACAGTGGGACACATACCTTCTTCCTTCAGTGAAAAGTTCCAGGAGTGCTGGTATTACACTGATTTGGTCCCTTGTGGAAGGTCACTTTACAGGCTTATTGTCATTTTGTAATACTTCCTTTATTTACAAATATACAGGATATACATACAGTATATGCATTCACAGTTTGAACACAGAAGATAGCCAACATCACAGATCTCCACAGAGACAGACGACATCCCAGGTTATTGTTAGATTGCAGAGTGCTGAACTCAGCTTTCTGTCTCTAAGTAGCCCTATCCATGCATTATAGACAGAGTTTAGAAAGTTACTTTAAAAATTAAGTTCATTACAGTTCTAGTTCAAAGGCAACAAAAGCTGATGGCTACCATTAAAGTTATAGTTATTAAAAAACAACGGTCCTCCTCTTTCCGGTTTCCCAAAAGTAATTGAAATAATTATTTTTTACACCATGTTGATGCCAGTAGTAAATTTTACAAAACATTATTTTTTCTGGTCAGATGAACACCAACCACAGAACAAGAGGCTGTGGAATGAAGCACAGCAGAAGCTAGCACTTGAACCATGTGATATTCTTCCTTCATCATTTAGTGAGGCCAGAGCTCCATAACTATAAAAGTAAGTAAAAGCTACAGAAGCTGCTGCAAAAGGAGTGAAGTTATTCTTCACTGAGTTACAAATGGAATGCAACTTAGTTGAAATGTCACTATTTGGAAATAATTACTTATAAATAGTGATTTGTTAACTAGTTACTGCCAAACTCTGGATAGAAGCAGTTCCTTGTACATACAAGAAGAGTGATCACAGTTTAGTATGGACACTGCCTATGTTCAAACAGTAGCAGTACTGGTGGACTATGAAGATCTGCAAAGAAGAATTCCTCTGTGAGCTACATAATAGATTTAGAAGTTCTATCTGCAGTTATGCTTAGAATCAGACCCATCAAGTTCCACCTCCTACTTTCAAAACAATTTTTCCTTAAGAAAATGTAACTTAGACAAACAGTCCAATGATTTGAAAAATGACATAAAAATTAGGCTGAGTTTAATAGTTACTAATTAAAACATAAGGATAAATGAATATATAATGGCTGAATATAATGAGCTGAGAAACTAAACATGCATCCGCCCAGTATGAAGTATCTCCTAAGGAGAAGCTACATAACAATTCCAAAGTGCAATTGAATAAAACAAACAGCTCTTTAACTCAAATAGCCTGTAGCAACCATTTACATTCAAGTCAACACAGTTCCCAGTTCAGTTGTTTTAAGTAGTCAGAGAGATGCTGAGCAGTAAGAATTCTGTTTTTAAATATTCAGATTGGTTTATTCAAGGCTTGCCCTTTTCTAAAGGTCCCCTGCTTCCTTGCATAGGCTCTAAAACTGAGCTTTTATGCGTACAAGATGTGAAAGCTTATTCCCATATACTCTACCAGCCCTTGAAACAATGAAAGAAAACAGCAAATAGAGTAGATTGCCTGCCCACCAGCAGTTGTTCCAAATCACAGTCTGGGGAGATTATCAGACCAGCCTAATAAACCAGGACAGGGACACCACAGTATTGTGAAAGGATTTCCTTTTCAGACGACATCGTCCCTGTCCGGTTCTGCTCCCATTCTGCTCCAGTACTGCCCCCGTTTTTTTAATTGACAACTTAAGCCGTTAAAAGATTTGCCGTTCTGTTTCTGTTACAGAATGGTGGGCATGTGAAAAGGTGCCCATTATGCTGGCACGATGCCAGCATTAGTGGAAGGTCTGGAGTGTCAAAACACTTCCGGATGCCTCCCTTATGCTTAACAGGCCTCCGTCGCGGCCCAGATTGCCCCCCATTGCCCCAGATCACCCCGATTGCCACCAGATTGCCCCCCATGGCCCCCAATCACTGCCAGATTGCCCCCCATCACCCCTTGATCACCCCCCCATCATTCCCAGCTTGTCCCTTTAAATCCCCGGCTCTCCTCTTCTCATGAGAGCAGCAGGGAATACAAAACAGGAAGTGAAAGGAGCTCTAGAGCTCCTTTCACTTTCTGGACTGCCTGGCACAAGCGCGATTCAGTTAAGTCTGAAACTTTTTGTTCTTGTGCCGGGACCGAGGCAGGACAGGGGCAGGAAAGGAGATTGTGAGACAGGAATGCTTTTTTTGTTCCCGTCTGATAATCTCCTGAAACTGCTTTCATTGCCATCTGCAAAACAAATATGTATCAGTTTAACTTTTTAAATAGTTGTTTCTCTCAATGAATCCAAGGAACTGTAGTGTGGGGAGACTAGTAAAAACAATTTGTTATATGTCTCTAACCCTTACTATTAGAAAGAAATATTTTGGGGTAGCCATGTTGCCTTTCTAGAAACATAAAACAATTCACAAAAGAGCAATATGTTTATTGGCCCACTGAGATGAATGAAACACATCATGCAAGTTTTCAGCGCTCCACTGGCTTCTTCATCAGGCAAAAGATGTTTAAAAAAACATACAGGAGAAAGAAAGGAGAAGACAGGTGACAGTGTTGGAGTCACAGGCCTACATCTTGTATCAGATGCTGTCTCTGTTGTAATTAGTTGGTATGCAGGGATCTCAATGCAGGCAAAGTATACTTCCTTCAAAAGGACTGTAAATTTAAACTCCATTAGCATTCGACATTTAACATTTAACATCTTTTGCCTGATGAAGAATCCAAAAAGCTTCAAAGGCTTGCATGATTTGTTTTGTGAATCTCAGTTGGCTAATAAAGGTATCACTCTTTTGTGGATTTTTTTACCTTACTGTTAGGAGATTTTCAGATGGCTAAAATCAGCCTCTTGCCGCGCAAGCAGCCTCTGGAGCAGTAACGAGGCTGCTGCGCGGCAAGGGTCCATTTTGGACGATGCCGTTTCTCTCTCGGCATCGCCCGTGAGTGTTGCGGCTAGCATTGGAGGCGGCCGCGCTGTTTTTTACTCACGGACAACTGCTCCGGAGGCTGCTTGCGCGACAAGAGGCTGATTTTAGCCGTCTGAAAATTTCCTTAGAGTGAGCAACCTTTGCATTCCTATATTGCTAGTTTGTATGTTTATTGACTTTCCCTCCATGCTTATCACAAAATCCCATTCCGTTTCCCTTGAGAGAGGAGATCCATTAAACCAGTTTTTAAAGCTCCAAGCCTATGAACACTTACTTGTGAGAAGACCATACAAAACTCAATGGAGCTTATACCTGAGTAAATATGCTTAGGACCAACCTTCAGACTGCCTCATAAACACAATCTATATAAACTAGAAAGCTGGGCTGAAATTAATAAAATGAAATACAACAGAGACACATGCAAAATTCTACATTTAGGCCACAAAAAACACATGAACAGGTATAAGATGGGGATTACTTGGCTTGGCAGCACTACATGTGAAAAGGACCTTGTGATTATTATTGATTATAAATTGAACAAGAGCCAGCAGTATGATGCTGCAGCTAAGAAGGCAAATGCTATCTTAGCCTGCATTAATAGAAGCATAGCATCTAACTTGAAGAGAGTAATAGTCCCCCTATATTCTGTGCTGGTCAGGCCTCATCTGGAGTACTATGTTCAGTTATGGGCATCTCATTTTTAAAAAGATATATTCAAGTTGGAGTGAGTTCAGAGAAGGGCAGTGGAGATGATAAGAAGTATGGAGAACAAAACATATAAGGAGAGTTTGAAGGGGCTGGGCATGTTCAGCTTGGTGAAGAGGGATGACATGATCTCATTGTTTAAATACCTCAAGGACTGCCACAAGGAGGAAGGGTCAGGCTTGTTCTCTCCTGCCTCAGAGGGCAGAACTAGGGACTTTATCAGATGAGCCTCTTAAAACATCTCTTTCCCATTTTAAAGCATAATTGTCCTGGCACAATAACTCCCTTATCAAACCTACCTGTAATACCAACAAAAAGCAGCCCCAGCATTACTGGAGCATGAACGCTAGTGCTGTTTACGTCTGCATTCGTGATATCAGCGATTCTTGTGAGAAGATGTGAGCACCATAAAAATCTAAAAAACAGCAAAATCAGTTCACAAAACGTACAGGCAAGCACAGAAATATGCTTTAAAACTTCCAACTAAACCGGGGAGGTTCATAAAAAGAGCATTCTGTATCTGGTTTTCGTGATCTCACCCAGAAGTGTTCTGTCCATTGACACTGTATTCATGTGAGCACAATGGCATGTGGTTTCAGACACGGACAAAATCGTGGACCCCCCCCCCCAGCAGATCTATTGACGGCTTGGGCCGTCAATAAAAAGGAATGCCTTATTCACCTCTTAAAATTATGATTGCATGACGTCATGCAGTATAGGTGCCCTTTCACATTCATTAGGCATCATTATGATGCCGTATTTGCTGTGTCTGATAAAGTCCTGGATCTAATGATTTTAAGTTACAGGAGGGTAGATTCCGCTTGAAATTAGGAGGAACTTCTTCGCAGTGAGAGTGAATCAGCAATGGAACCAATTGCCTAGAGAGATGGTGGGGTCTCCTTCTCCAGATGTCTTGTAAAAGAAGCTGGACATCTACCTCCTGGGGATGCTTTACTTGGAGATCCTGCAGGGAGCAGGAGGTTGAACTCAATGGCCCATGAGGCCCCTTCCAACGTTATGGTTCTATGATCTTTTGGAAAGCTTGTCTTCAAACAAAAACACAACATCAAAGAAGCCATATTGCATTATGGGGGCAGGGCAAGTCAACAACTGTGTCTAGTGCACAATGATTTTCTCCCACTTGTGTTGCCACCAGGGCTGGTCCTACCATTAGGCAAAGTGGGTTAACAGCCTCAGGTGGCGGATGCTAGGGGAAAGCAATATCAGTCCCTTCGGTGTTTCTCCTGAGCTCCCTGGCTGTTCCCTTCTGTTGAAGAACAGAAACATATTTACCACATGGCCTGTACTGTTCCTCTAAATCAGCACTACACAAAATGGTGATCCATGGTACATTGACAGTTGATGAGCTGCTGGCACCTAGTGAGTTTCCAGGAAAAAATTAATCAGGCATAAATAAAGTACTGGTTCCTGGCACACTGCACACTTGGGAAGCATTACCCTAAAGAGGACTACTGCCCTCAGGTGTGGCGGAGAGTGCTATTCCATTTGCAATGTTCAACTGCAGTCCAATCTGATTCTGTGTATGGAATGAAGGAAAGGGTACCATCTTGTCAGTTAGCAATAGCAGAAGAATGTGAGGGGCTGCCCATCTACCACCATCTGCCCTGTCCGCCCCGCCCCCCCCCCGCAAAAAAATAAATTAAAAAAATCAGCTACATGATGGCATTACTGAATTGTATAGGTCTTGTCAGGTCGAGTACTTTCTGTAGGCATTTCCATTGTCTAATCCTGGAATGTTTTCAAATAGAACAAGGTGGAGGGCCATTAAACTCATATTCAATATACTGTCAACAGGTGGGGGTTCCATTTACAGAAGGTAGAAGCGAGTGTTTCTCTCCACACCTATTTTGTTAACCATCTCACTAAGCAACTATTAGAAAATGCAACTAAGCTTGCCTTTTTAAAGCTAGGGATGCCTGCCAAAAGCACAGATTCCTTTGTTTTTATAGAAGTGTTTCTGTTTATCTTGTTCTATAGTTATCATGAACTTTTTTTAAAAAAAGAAAAACCCCACAGAGTAAATGTTTTCATACACTCCTTTTTTGCTGTTTAATACTAAATATATCATATCAGAATTAAGTTGACCAATCTCAGACCCTCTCATAAAATCAAAATGCCCATCCCCAACAATAACTGAAAAGGAATTCAAAGGGAGGATTAATTGGGGTGTGTGTGTGGGTTATCTGTACTTTTTGTTTTGCTAGGAAACTCAAATCCAAAGAAAACATACCCCAGAAGTGGCCAATTTAATACTGAAACCCAACACTGGCAAAAGATCTGCAGTTTCATTTGTGCCTGTGTGGTATGGTCAAAGGACAAACACTTAGCAAAATGACCCTTGACATATTCTTATCACATGCTTGTCACATACTAAATAACTGGAATGAGAGTACTGAAAACAAGCAGTAAAAGCAGAACAGTGGAATCAAAAAAGTCTCCAAAGACAATCATTTCAAAAGATACAATTTAGGACAAGGCCTCATTTGTGTGTTGTCCTTGAATCATTTCCCAAACTGCTCTGGGGAGGACTTATCACACACTATCAGAAAGAATCCTTCAGAGCCAGTCTGTGATAGCTCCATATATGGCATGTTGAAATAAAGCCGGGCAGACTAAAAAAATAAAAATATCAAAAAACACCCACGCTGTTGCCTACCAACAGTACTATTATCTAGTAAAATAGCTGGTGAAATCCAGAACACTGAATAATTCAGTATGTATACAGATGGCTTGCCTGCATATAATGCTTATCAGGACACCAAAAGAATTTTGGCTTTGAAGATCAGTTTAGTTGATACTATAAATGTGATACTACAAATATTATAAATTCATTATTTTTTCTCATATTGCATTAAACTGTGCTGAAAAGTCAGTGGGGCAGGGTGGGGGTGGGTGGTGTTTTGGGATTTTTATCTGTATTGTATTTTAATTATTGTAAGCCGCCCTGATTGTTTTAACAGAGGGGCAGGGTATAAATAAATTTTATTATATTATTAGTAGTAGTTAGGATAAATTTATTTTGTTAGTACAAGCCACAGGGAATATGTTCCAAGACCCACCCACCCTGTGGATACCTGAAACAATGGATAATAGGGAACCCTATTATTTTCAATGAGACAAACACCAGAAGTTGACCATAGAATCACATTGGAAGACCTACAGATGTCTAGAAAGAACATATCTTTTTGGATGTGGATAAGTGAAACTGTGGATACCGAATCCAAGGATACAGGGGTTGACCTGTACATATTATCACTTTCCTGCTTAATCAAGAAATCAGAAAGTCAAAGACCAGCAAAGGCCGTTTCCTCCCTTTCAAGTATTAGGATGGCATAACCCACAAGCACAATCAACACCAGCAAATTCTGATGGTGGTGGTGGTAGTGGTGGTGGTGGAGGAGGAGGAAGTAGTGGTGGCAGTAGTTTTTTAGACACTTTTTCATGTTGATGTAATCTGATTTGAGCCCTGGTGGCGCAATGGTTAAATGCCAGGCTGTAAGACACAACGTGTTTGATCCCAGAGGGCTCCAAGGTTGACTCATCCTTCCATCCTTCCTTAGGTTGGTAAAATGAGTACCCAGCTTGTTGGGAGCAATTAGCTAACACACTGTAAGGACATTTTCAGACATGTCTTACTGCGCTAGATGCTTTCGGGAGAGCTTTGGTGCTGCAGCATGGCAGGGACTCCATTTCAGATGATGCCGTCCCTCTGGCAAAATTGTCCGTGTCACTTCCATGTAGGATTGGAGGCAGCTGAGCCATATTTCACCAGATTTTATTCACGGAAGTTGTCCGTGAATAAAATATGGTGTGGCCGCCTCCAATCCTACATGGAAGTGGCACCGATGATTTCGCCAGAGGGATGGCATCATTCAAAATGGAGTCCCTGCCGTGCAGCAGCGCCAAAGCTCTCCCAAAAGCTTCTAGAGTAAGATGTGTCTGAAAATGTCCTAAAACTGTTTTGAGAGTGCTTTGGCACTGATAAGCGGTACATAAATATCAATGCTATTGCTATTTTGGAGAAGCAGCATAGCAGATAGCCTTTGAAAGGAAAGATATTCATTGGAATTGTCTTTCAAGTGCTTGCTCTTTATCCCTTTCTGTCCCTTTTCTAAGGTGCTAAGGTGGCTGGTTCTACACCAAAGGCAGCCCCAGGCCAACAGCTTCTAGCATTCAAATTTTTAAAATAAAAAGTAACCCAAAAAGTTACTTTTGAGAAAAGTGTTACTTTTTAAAAACATATGACAAATAATGACAAGTAACTACTTTACTTTTAGAACTACTTCAAACTACTGTACAACATTTTTTTTAAAAAACTGACTTTCCAACCTCTTAGCATGAGACCAAGAACGTGTAGCAGCTACGACCGATTTTTACAGATTTCATACCTAAGGAAAGTACAAGATGTATTCCTGTACTAGTCTTCTCCACAGCAGTGTTGGAATTTAGGGAGGTGTTGTTCTCGGCTGGAAACTGTGAGACTAATTGTGAACCAAAGCAGTCACTGTGGTCTCTGGACCCTGCACAGCCTTACCTAACAATAAGATAACTGCAGAAATCGTGTCTGTAGAAATCCTGCAGTCCACATTCTTATCTCTTTTCCTCATTCCCAGTTCCTCCCACCACATCACCCTAAGAAATGTTTCTTCCACAAATGGCAGCATGAAGGCTGCCTTCACCAAAAACAGACTGCATAGGGACCACTGGCAAAAACATGAGTGACATTTTGCTCTTTAGAAAAGGCCAGCACTGAATCTCTCTTGCCTTTTGTAAGCTGTGGATTACTAGTTTCCTTCTCTACCTACTAAGTATACTGACCACCAGCATCACTTCAAACATGTGAGAGAAAACAGAACCTTAATAAACAGGGGGGGTGGGAAGGGAGGGAGCAATAAGAACAAATGGTCAGAGTAGCAAGTTGGAAAGGCTCCCTGTGGAAGAAACATGATAATTTCCTCATTAAATGCTTTGATGCTTCATTTCATTTACATTTTCCCTAAGCATTGGAGACATATTGTTTTGTAATAATGGCTCATAAATGATAATTAATTTTAAAAAATATGTAGCACATCTTTTACAATCTAGGGGGAAAAGAAAATAGAATGAGCAAAATTAGTAAGTCAATATGAGGGATAGGTGCCTCTTGTCTAAACTGCAGTTCTTATTTCACCAGGAATCTCCCCCCCTCTCTGGCTTTTCTTCGCAAACGAAGATTCAGGAAGGACTCATCCCGCGCTTTCTGCAAGTGCGCTGATGACTAAAAAGGCCAATCCGAGATAAACAAGTCCGGTTGCAAAAAGCACAGCAGAAGGTCTCCTTGGGTGATGTTTTTGGGTTGTGATTCTTTCTGCGTTGTTTCTCTTCAAGACTTGTTCGTCGTGAGTTCTCAAATAAGGCTGCAGGATTGTGGATAGTGCATCTCTATGCCTCCCGATGTGAGGCCAGGGCGGACCACTGTTGGTGATCAATTTGGCCGATCCTGAGATGTTGTTTCAGGGAGTCTTTGTATCACTTTTTTGGAGTGCCCCTCTTACGCTGACCCGTGGCGAGTTCACCGTAGAGTAGTATTTTTGGGAGGCGATGGTCCTCCATCCTAGAAACGTGCCCTGCCCAGCGCAGCTGCGTTCTCAATATCATGGCCTCAATGCTGGTGATCCCTGCTTGCTCAAGGACAGCAACATTCATCACATAGTCAGTCCAGTGTATATTTAGGATTGTGCGTAGACAGCGCTGATGAAAGCGCTCGAGGAGTCGTAGGTGGTGGCGATAGGTGACCCATGTTTCAGATCCATAAAGGAGGATAGACAGTACGATGGCTCTATACACACTGATTTTTGCCTTCGACACTGTAAGTAGAAAAGGTCTGTGGCGGATCCTGGAAAGACTAGGATGTCCCCCCAAATTCCTTAAAATGATTATCTTGCTACACAAGGGCCAGCGTGGTCAAGTCAGATATGGCAATGCTCTTTTAGAGCCCTTTCTAATAACTAATGGAGTGAAGCAAGGTTGTGTTCTTGCACCAACTTTATTTACAATCTTCTTTAGCACGATGCTCCAAAGGGCTATGGCAGAGCTTGAAGAAGACGACGGCATCTATATACGTTACCGTACTGATGGTAGCTTGTTTAACTTAAGCTGTCTGAGGGCTCACACTAAGACTCTAAACTATCTAGTCCGTGAGCTGCTCTTCGCCGATGATACCAGGAATCTCAAATCCAATGAAAATATACACCAGACATTGCCATCTTTATGCTTTAAAATGACACTATTAAAGGATTTGCAGGTGTGTGTGTGTGTGTGTGTGTGGCTTTGTTTGCTGAAAGAATAAACAACTAGCCAAATGAGCCCAGATATATTCATCACACATTATACAGAAAAATAACGATGTCATAGACTCAGGGCTGGTCCGCGGAGGGGGAAACCTGCACCGACTTTGTAGTTCCTACAATCAGGGCACACAACATTCTTGATGATTTGCAGGGGATGTATTTCTGAGGGCTGTAATCTGCTTTAAAAAAACCTCACCTCTTACCTACCCCAAACTTCTCCGGAAAATCCAGATAATCCTGGGGGGAGGGAGACAATCAGATGAAAGGGGGTGAGTGGAGAAAGTGATAAGATAAATGGGGTGAGTGGGGACAGTGATCAGATGAAAGAAAGTAGTCCACTGGAATGTAAATATCTTCTACATTTTCTTTAAAACTAGCAATAGCACAGCTGTACTTACTTTGAATCATAGAATCATACAGTTGGAAGAGACCTCAAGGGCCATCCAGTCCAACCCCCTGCCATGCAGGAATACACAATCAAATCATTCCTGACAGATGACTATCCAGTCTCCATTTAAAAACCTTCAAAGAAGGAGACGCCACCACACTACGAGGGAGCGTATTCCACTTCCAAACAGCTCTTACTGTCAGGAAGTTCTTCCTAATGTTTAGGTGGCATCTCTTTTCCTTTAATTTGAACCCATTGCTCCGTGTCCTAGACTCTCTGGAGCAGCAGAAAAAAAGCTTGTTCCATCCTCAGTATGACATCCCTTCAAATATTTAAATATGGCTATCATGTCACTTCTCAACCTTCTCTTCTCCAGACTAAACATGTCCAGCTCCCTAAGCCGCTCCTCATAGGGCATGGCTTCCAGACCTCCCACTATCCTGGTCGCCCTCCTCTGGACACGTTCCAGCTTCTCAATATCCTTCCTGAATTGTGGTGCCCAGAACTGGAAGAGTATTCCAAGCGAGGTCTGACCAAAGCAGAATAGAGTGGCGCTATTACTTCCCTTGATATAGATAGACACTATACTCCCATTAATGCAGCCTAGAATTGGCTTTTTTAGCTGCTGCATCACACTGCTGACTCATGTTCAGATTGTGGTCCACTAAGACTCCTAGATCCCTTTCGCATGTACTGCTATCAAGCCAGGTGTCACCCATTCTATATCTATGCATTTCATTTTTACTGCTCAAGTGTAGTATCCTACATTTCTCCCTGTTGAAATTAATTTTGTTAGTTTTAGTCTTTTAGTCTGCTGGCCATTTATTGTATTTATTGTTTTTTAAATATGATTTAGATTAGTTGCTTTTTAATTTATATTTGTTTAATATCTTTTTATGGGGGAGGGTGGGTTGGGTGGTGCTTAGGGATTTTTATCTGTATTGTATTATAATTTTTGTAGGCCACCCCGATTGTTTTAACAGAGGGGTGGGGTATAAATAAATAAATAAATAAATAATAATTATTATTAGTTTTGGCACAGCTTTCTAATCTGTTGAGGTCATTTTGGATTCTGATCCTGTCCTCTGGGGTATTAGCTACCCCTCCTAATTTGGTGTCATCTGCAGGCTTGATCAGCATACCCTCTATTCCCTCATCTAAGTCATTGATAAAGATGGGGAATAGCACTGGGCCCAGAACAGAACCCTTCTTGCTCCTTTCCAGGTTCAATGCAGTTTAATTAGGTTTTAGGTTAAATAAGGTAGCCTTTATTCAACCCAGTTCTCATTGTCTGGTCTTGTTATTTCATGGTTGGTCAGCAACAGCCATCAAGCTGTTGTGGGAAGGAGAAAGGTAGGAATATTGTTTTGTCTGGCTATACACATACATGCAAATAGAAAAAGAGAGGAAGAAAATGGTGTTCAAAATTTCCTCCATTTCTACTGTGCAATTGGCGTGTTATATCCAAGGTCAGTTTGGATAGCATTCTTTGTACAGTGTATCATCCTATTATATTTTTATTCCACTATTCATACAAATTCCCTCCAAAGGAGTTCACATTCAAGACAGATAATAAGCATGGGCTTTGCCCTCAGTCTGACAAACTTAAAAGACAACACACAAAGGAGACAAAGGGCTTATTTACACAGGGAATTTACCCTGACTTGCCCCTATTCCAGAGTTGTGCAGTCTGAACAATGCAGGGCATTTACCTCAATCTTCCCCTGGGCAGTCCAAACGACCCCTGGGCAGATTCAGGGCTGGAACAGGCGCAAGCCAGTATGGGGTCTATTAAACCATTTTTTTAAATGCCCGGTTTGACCTGGTTTACCAGACAAAAACCAAGTGGGCCCGGCGTGCCTGCAGGAGCCCATCTAGCACGCCAGTCCTCACTGCCTCCACCAGCTTCTTGACTCTCCTGGAAGCCAGGCAAGGATCTCTCAGCATGTGATGGAGACTGGGCACATGCAGGGGGTCTGCAGTCACATGTTGCAGGCCCCCTTTCTGGCTTCTGCATCAGTGGAGAAAAGGGTGGTGGGCCAGCTCCCTGTTTTGATTTCTGCCTTTTTTCTCCAGGTAATGGGAGGGGAAACAGGCCAGATCCAGAGTAAGGATACAGTGGTGGGAAGGTGGTGTATCCTACCTGGTGTAGATGAGCCCAAAGCGGGGGGGGGGGAGGTAGAGAAAGGTTATTGGGTTGACTGCAAAAATAGAAGAACAGCAGCTAATCTGTTTGCAGTGGAACAGCAACAATAAGTGTATTTCTGTACTTCAGACATGCAACTGCTGGTGCTACCAAGAAAATAAATAAATAGATGGGTGGATGAATGGTGGATGGATGCACTTGTGTATCTGTTCCATCTTTTTCACTTTAACATATCTTTTGTGGAATGAAAAAAGATGGAAGGAAACATGGGAAGGGTTACATGTATGGATGCACCAAATCTCAAGAACAAGGCAAGATGATTTTATGATAAAAGTATTACGTGAAAGCACCCTAAACTCCCACACCTGGAAGTATCCACAGTGACATCAGTCACCATAAGCATGCAAATTGTTTCTGGGAAGGTGTGACTTGGATGAACCCATGTCACATGCTGCATTTTTCCTCCTGCAAATAGGTCTTGGAAAATTAATGAACAATATCAGTTAAACATGTCTTTCCTGTATTGTTGACGTGGCTCTGCGTGTTTATTAATGCATTCATGATTTTGATTATCTTAAATATATATACCCTACAGAAGTAAATCAGAAGTAGCCACAGGTGTGCATGTGTTATGTATGTTTGCAAGTGTTAACTTTTTCAGTATGAATCCAGAAGTAAATCACCACTAATATTTTTCTGAGTGAAAAGCACATATGTATATTTGCTCTTCTTTTCTATGTAAAATATTCCAAGCCTCTAAAAACAAAGGAACAATGAAATTACAAAATATAAGACACATTAAAATAGTTGGAACTATAGAAACAACTATAGAAACTGCAAGTAGCAGTGTCAGAAACAGATTTGACAGTTACATTCATATTGCTGTTGCATTGCAATTCCTTTATCTTGAAATTTGCTGACGACATCCCATTCGAGCTTATCTATTCAGTTACAGGAAGCAACTACTGACTACTGTTATCCTTGGATCATTCAGCTTTATGGCAAACAGCAGGATTGTCAGAAGTCAGAAGCTGATAACTTTCTGCCAATAGCTTTCATAGTTAATGCCGGGTGTACGTGATGAAGACGTGATGAAGAGATTTTAAAAAATAAAATCAAAGCTCGGGCCACCTCATGAGCTTGTTTTCGACATCTCAGAACACTGACATTTCTGACCGTCTATTTGTATTCACCCTTAATATTACTTTTAATTATTTGAAAGTTCTGAAATTGTTCTACTGCAAGGACAGGAATCATGTGACCATCCAGATGTTGCAAGACAGCGACATCCAACCTCTTTCACCATTGACTTTATTTATTTATTTATTTATTGAATTTCTATACCGCCTATCAGTGCCAAAGCACTCCCTAGGAAGTTTACAATGTAAAAGACAAGTAAAAAATAAGACAATTTAAAATAATTACAAAGTAACAATGAAAATTATTTTTAAAAACACATACAACTTAAAACAATAAAACAATAAAAACAAATAAAAGCATAAAAGCACATTCCAATAAAAGCCTCTGTGTCCGCAGCTACAAATTAAAAGCTTGCTGAAATAAAAATGTTTTTCCTGTGGGCAAAAGGAAAGCAGCGAGGGGGCCAGCCTAGCCTCCCGAGGAAGGGTGTTCCAGAGGGTGGGAGCAGCCACTGAGAAGACATTCTCTCTTTCCTGGCTAGGATTTGTGGGATTTGCAGTTAACTCTAGAAAGGGACATGCTTCTCATTCCTGTTCTTATGATTAAGTCTCTCTTCCCAAAATGACATTACCAAAGTTAGAGAGTAATCCTAACTCTAGAGCTATCTTTCTAGAGCAAGTTAAAATTAGGCAAAGGTGCCTCTCCTCTAATTTGAGAAGGATCTATTATTACAGAGTCTCCACTGTGAGTGCAGAGAGCACCAGAGTTGCAAAGCTATCATCATCATCAGTGCTTCTGTTGGAGGCAGCTGACAAAAGCCCCCAAAGAATGTACATGTTGACCCCCATATCCACAGGACCGGTATTTATGGTTTCACTTATCCATGTCCGGAAAAAAAATGTCCTCTAGGCATTCACTAGGGCTTCCAGCGTGATTCAGTGGTATGCTTCCACAAGAAGCTGGGCCAGAAGTCATTCATTTCAATAGAGTTCACTATTATCCATGGTTTAATGTATCCATAGTAAGTCTGGGAATGTATTCCCCCACAGATACAGGTGGCAACCTGTCCTGTATTCTACTAATGGAGAAAAGCTGACTTTGTACTGCCAGATCCAAAGCCCCTTGGGATCAAGGCCCCTGTCACTGTAACCAATGGGAGAAAAAGATTTTCAATACAATTCTAACTGGAGGAGGGTGGGGGGAGAGGAGGCACACTACCTTCTATCCTGACTGCTGTGAGCCAATCAGGGCTGTTAATACAGCTACAAGATCTGCTACATCTCTTCCTGTCAGTCCAATGTAGGACTGCTATGCTGATTCCCCTTGCCTTTTGGAGCATGAATGCTCTTTGAGAACTAGAGCTAATGGATAGGTTTCAAGCACTCTCCTAAAATGTTAATTAAAACTCATAGCAACTTGCAGATCTGTTGACAGGAGGTGGATCTGAAACAGAGATTTGCATCAATGCTATCAGGCATTTAAGCATCTAAAGGTGGGAGGATATAATAAAGCATTGCTCCATCACAGGAAGAGTAGCCATGGCTGTGGGCCACATGCAGCAACTGGTTCCCACTTTTGAAGCTCCCAGCCAGCTTACCACTGTTTGACCCCCTATTTATATATATATATATATTTCATCATCCTTTATAAATCTTGTTATTGTGGGACTCTACTACAGACCCCCAAGTCAGACGGAGGAATTGGATGATGCCTTTCTAGAACAGATGAACACACATGCAGAAAGGAGAGATGTAGTAGTGATGGGTGACGTCAACTATCCTGATATTTGCTGGCAATCTAACTCAATCAAAACTTCAAGGTCTAGCAAATTCCTTACTTGCCTGGAAGACAATTTCATGGTCCAAAAGATGGAAGAGGCAACAGGGGTGACAGCTACTTTAGATCTGATCCTAACCAACAGGGATGACCTGGTTAATGGGGTGCAAGTGATGGGATCCTTAGGTGAGAGTGATCATGTTCTCCTGGAGTTTGTTATACAATGGAAAGGAGAAGCCAGGCATAGTCAGACACGCCTTCTCAACTTTAGGAGAGCTGATTTCAATAAACTCAGGGAAACACTGGGGGTGATCCCATGGTCAGGAATACTAAAAGAGAAGAGACCTCAAGATGGATGGGACTTTCTCAAAAGGGAGATACTGAAGGCACAATTTCAAACAGTACCATTGAGGAAGAAAAATGGGAGGTGTCTCAAGAAACCAGGATGGATGACTAAAGAAATTTCAACGGAGTTAAGTTTTAAATGGAACATGTATAGGAAATGGAAAAAGGGGGAAATCACCAAAGAAGAATTCAAACAGATAGCGAACACGTGTAGGAGTAAAGTCAGAAAAGCTAAAGTGCAGAATGAGCTCAGGCTTGCTAGAGAGGTTAAGAACAATAAAAAGGGTTTTTTGGGGTATGTCCACAGCAAAAGGAGGAAGAAGGAAATGGTAGGGCCACTACACAGAGAAGATGGCAAAATGCTAACAGGGGACAGAGAAAAGGCAGAATTACTCAACACCTTCTTTGCCTCAGTGTTTTCAGAAAAGGAAACAGTTGACCAACCTGAGGATAAAGGAACAGAGGACACAACAGGGGAAATCCAGCACAGAAAAATAACCAAAGAGGTAGTACAGGAATACCTTCTTAAACTAAATGAATTTAAATCTCCAGGACCAGATGAACTACACCCAAGAGTATTAAAAGAGCTGGCAAATATAATCTCAGAGCGATTGGCAATAATCTTTGAGAACTCCTGGAGAACAGGAGAAATCCCAGCAGATTGGAGGAGGGCAAACATTGTCCCCATCTTCAAAAGGGAAAAAAGAGGATCCCAACAATTATCGTCCAGTTAGTCTGATATCAATACCAGGGAAGATTCTAGAGCAGATCATTAAACAGAGAGTCTGTGAACATTTAGAAGGCAGTGCCATAATCACAAAAAGTCAACATGGGTTTCAGAGAAACAAGTCATGCCAGACTAATCTGATCTCTTTTTTTGATACAATTACCAGCTTGGTAGATGAAGGGAATGCTGTGGATATCGTATGCCTTGATTTCAGTAAGGCCTTTGACAAGGTTCCCCATGACATTCTTGCAAACAAGCTTGTAAAATGTGTGCTAGACAAGTTAACTGTTCAATGGATTTGTAATTGGTTGACCGGACGAACCCAAAGGGTGCTCAGCAGTGGCTCCTCTTCGTCTTCTAAAGATATGACCAGTGGGGTGCCACAAGGTTCGGTCCTGGGCCCAGTGCTATTCAACATCTGTATCAATGACTTGGATGAGGGAATTAGGGGCATACTTATCAAATTTGCAGATGACACCAAATTAGGAGGAGTAGCTAATCCCCTAGAGGACAGAACAAAATTCAAAATGACCTGGATAGACTGGAGAGCTGGGCCAAAGCTAACAAAATGAAATTCTACAGTTGCCCCTCCACATTCGCGGCTTTCACATTCGCGGTTTTGATTATTCACGGAAAGCCGCCTGCCCCCCCTCTCCACTCCGTCCCTTCCCAAGGCAGCGAAGGTGTTCTCAGGAATTCCTTCGCTGCCTTGGGAAAGGGGGGTGGAAAGCCTCCCTCATTCCACCCCAGTCCCTTCACAAGGCAGCGAGGGACCCCTACGCCACTTTGGGAAGGGCGGGGGGGTGGAGGAGAGTGACTGCAGGGGCTTCAGGAGCCCCCGCGGCCACTCTGGGAAGGGCGGGGGGTGGAGGAGAGTGAGCGCGGGGGCTTCAGGAGCCCCCGCGGCCACTCTGGGAAGGGCGGGGGGGTGGAGGAGAGTGAGCGCGGGGGCTTCAGGAGCCCCCGCGGCCACTCTGGGAAGGGCGGGGGGGTGGAGGAGAGTGAGCGCGTTACCTCCTCGTCCTGATCACACCCAGAAGTGTTCGGCAGGGACCTCCCACTGTGGCTGGCATTACGCCAGCCTAATGGGGCTTCTTATCACTCGCTCGTTGTTCTGTGAAAGGAGTAGAATGGGTGATCTATTCATGGCTTAAGCTGTGAATAGGAAGAAATGGGGGCAAAATGGAGCCAATATGGGACGAGGACAACATTGCCTGATAACTGAGCCCTTTGGCAATCTCCTGGCATTGCTGGAATGCCATATTAAGGATGTCTGATAATCTTAGTACTTTAGGAGACCCGGAACAGGTTGTGTGGCATACATAGCTTTCTTTTTCCTGCAGAAAACAGGAACAGCTGAGAAACTGCCTTTTCTGTCCACCATCATCTGCTACATGAGGCAATGGCTTTGCTCTGCCTAATGGTGAGGCAGGCCTTTGTGTTCCCTTCTGTTTTTTCTTCCACAGTTAAATTTAGTTTTTATTAATCCCAAGAAGATTGAATCAAATAGATAAAAAGTACTCAACACAGTGTTGGAGGGGATGTCAAGAATTGGGGACGTGTATTTATATGTGGTGGAATTGTAAATATGTGCAGAGATTTTGGCAAATAGTAATGAAGGAAATAAGTGAGATAATAGAGATAAATATACCTTTATGTCCTGAAATAGCATTATTATCATATTGTGAAAAAAATACAAGAATCTCAAATTGTTAAGGAATTATTAATAAATCTGCTGACAGCAGCAAGGTTAATAGTAGCAAAGAAATGGAAAACACAAGGTGAATACTAAATAGAAGAATGGTATAATGAAGTATGGAATATAGCTATAAATGAGAAATTAACAAATATGGTTAAAGAAAAAAAGGAGGGCTAAATAAGAATGTTTTTGGTGAAAAATGAAGTAAATTCTTAGAATATGTATTAATAAAGGGGAGAGGAAGCAAACCTGAGTTGGAAACAATGGCATTTTGGAAAGAGGGGTGAATGTAAAGGGAAGTCCCTGGGTGGAGGGAATCACTGTTATATGTGTTTGTTAAGTTGTGTGAATAAATTGTATGTTGTTTAATTTTAAAAATTAATAAAATATATTTTAAAAATTTAGTTTTTAAAGTTTGCATTCAGTTTGTTTTATTTTGCAAACCACAATGGATATTGGTGGGGCTGTAGAAGTACATTTTGACTCTACAATTCTTTGTCTGTAGTTTTAAATATATCCTTTCTAAGGCTTGCAAATGTTAACCAACCTCTGGGTAGGTTTGCAATGTTAAGCTGAGGGATTTGACATATATTGAGGCATATATCAGATCTCACTATCAGCTGTGTGAGGAAAACATTTAGGCATGCTTTTGTTTGTTTACAGTTATTTTCAAAAGATGGAGATCTGACAACTGGCTTTTTGCTGACAACATAGCAATTCATTTTCTGCTTTGACAGCTTTCCAGCACTGCTGCTGTGCTCGTCCACTCTGAATTAATCTCTTTTAATGAAGCTTATAGTTTCATTCTCATTTGCCTACGGAGCCTTTACTTTATAAGCCTAATGCAATGTGAAGTTCTTTGTTTGTGAGAACCATATATGTTAATCTGGCTCTAGAAAAGAGATGAACTGATTATGATGATGACTAATGTTCTGTTTTCTTTCAGGATCATTGTGGCTTTTCACAAAATCCATTTATTGCCACAAGTCTTTTTCTGCTGCATGAATCAGGAACAGATGTCTAATAGCTACTTTGGACTACATTACATGTCTTTGTTATATTAATATGTTTACCATGATATAAATGAACCATGAAAAGATAGTATGATAATGTCTTTAAAATTATACAAATATATGTCTGATCATCCTCTCTTCCTTGCCCTTCCATCTTTACAGAAAATTATTTTCTAATTAATCTTATTTCAGCTATCTCAGTTCCTTAGGGTGATTCCTAAGAGCTCCAAGTAAACACTGAGTCATCTTAACCATAGGATAAACAATTGTTATGCCAAGAGTATTTATTAAATGAGACCTACCCATGTTAACCCTTCAAAAATAATTATTATTACATTAAGAAAGAATGTACAAGCAATCAGAAAATAGGAGGAATGCATATGAAGTAATCTTGGATTTGTCCAAAAGAGGTAGCAGTCTCTTAAATATGAAATATAAGAAAAACATCCTGTAACATACTTCTCTCTGTGTGTGTTTGAAAAGTTACTTTTGTCTTCCTCTAAGGGCCAGTCTACACTGCAGAAATACAGCAGTTTGAAACCACTTTATCTGCCGTAGTTATATCCTGTGGATCCTGGTATTTGTAGTTTGGAGAGGTACCAGAATTCTCTGAAAGAAAAGGCTAAAAACCTCACAAAACTACAAATAACAGGATTCCATAGGATAGAACTATGGTGGATAAAGTGGTGTCAAACTGCTATATTTCTGCAGTGTAGACAGGCCCTTAAGCTTCTTTCTAAAAATGATGCCATATTCTGTGTGTGTGGGGGGGAAAGCTTTTTCCCTTCAGAGAGTTTTATGGGATTGAAATATTTATAGACCTTGTATCGATGTAGCTCATTTATTACTGTGGACTATTACTACTATGCTAGCAAAATTGTCCATAATTTGTCTCAAGCTGTAGAAATCTACACACTAAATCGGAAAACTACTGATTCATTTCTTTAGTGCATGGCTCTTAACCTTTTCTTTACCAGGGACCCCCTTTAAATATCTTTTGTTGCCACAGACCACCAAGACTTAACTCAAGATTTAAAACCATAATAATAATAATAATAATAATAATAATAATAGCATCAGCAACAACAGCAACAATAATACCTGATGATGATGATGATGATACAATTACACCATCCATTAAACCTTCCCTCAGAGGCACTGGAGGCGGGGTGGGTAGGAAGATTTTTCAAAGAATTCAATTTTATCTATGGAAGGTGCTGACAACAGCAATGGGGCAGAACCAGTGTGTTTGTCCACCTTCCCTCTTCTCATTTATTTATTTATTTATTTCAAAAGAAATACCTCAAAAGAAAAGTTGATCTATCTCGTAGGAGGAATGCAGCTCCATCTAGAACAAGCTGACAACTGTTTACCAAATCAGATGATCCATCCACCAACATTACCTCTGTTGAATGGATTGAGTTTCAGTTTCTTGGCTCCTGTGCAGCTCATGACTCATTCCTGGTACCAGTTGAACAACCACAATGGCTTTTCCTGAATCCAGATGGAACACAGAACTCTGAGGTGGTGTGTGGTAGCATTTGCTGTCAAAAAAAGATGTATGTAGCTGGCAAAGGTGGAAGCTGTGGAGAAGATGGGGCCAAAAGCCTAAAATATCTCTATGTGCAATATGAAGAATATAAAGTTGGTAAAATAATTTTCTGTATCGAATCAACTGATGTCAATAAACTAAGATGGTTCTAAACCAGTACGCATACTCTCTTGATTTTGTTCAACAATACATCCCATCATCATTCCATCCCAGGGATGGTACTTGGAGTCCAACATGTGGAGAGCCATTGATTGTCCACCCTCTCATTGAAACAACATCAACTACTTTGTACTTTTCATTCTCTTGGCCCAGTTTGATGACAAGATTTTTTTTTCCCTGACAGAACAACCTAGAGACAATATCTCAATATAAAATCTTACAGATTTAGTTTTGCTGCTTTGGTATATTCATTTTAATGTTCAAATGCATTGCTTATATCATAGGATTAAAGTGTAATACAAATTGTTGGATCATATGAACAAAAAATTTGAATCCAGTTTTTCTGTATTAATCATTAATCTCCAAAGCAAGCAGTTGCTACAAGAGAGGGTGAATTCTATCTCTCTGTAAATGTGGATGAACACTCCTGAAATCAATAATGTCAATTCAATATCTCTGACTGAAGATGTTGATCTATTATTTGTAAATGATTTGGAAGATTCCCTTAGGCAGCATATTGATTTAACAGTAAATGAACAATTGGGTATATAACCTATGTTTTACCCTTGATGAAATCTGGACATAACCAGTGCCCAATCCTATGCATGTTTATCTGAAAGTAAATCACATCATGTCCAATTGGGCTTCCTCTTAGGAAAGTGTGCATAGGTATTCAGCCTACCTCTCAGATTTGCACTTAGGAAGTAGTATGTGGCACCAGCATGCTGTAGGAGATTATCAGACATGGGGGAATGCACCAAAAAATTGCATTCCCAACTGTACCAGAAGATCACTAGAAGAACAGAAAGGGCAACCTTACCAGATGTCCATGTCCTTCTGCCATTCCAGGGGCATAGCACTGCCACAGACAAGGCTTCCCTTTTCTATTGAGAAGGACAGGTCGCTAATAGAAAGGGACACTATACTCACAGCCGCGCTACACCCCCAGATGCTGGAGGATGTCATCATCTGATAATATTGCCCCTTCCTGTTCTTCTAGTGATCTTTTGATGCGGTTTTTGTCATATCTGATAATCTATGAAGTGGTTTGATTGTTGGACTAGGACTCTATGAAGTCAGGGTTTGAATCTCCACTCAGCCGTGGAAATCCATTGGATGCCCTTGGGAAAGTCACACACTCAAGTCTCAGAGGAAGGCAATGGAGAATGTCCCCTGGATAAATCTTGCCAAGAAAACACCATGAGAAGGTCATTATAAGTTGGAGTCAACATGGAGACACACAACAACAACAACACATTTTCTAAATCAAACTATAGACACTGTTAATAACATGGCTCTTTGTTGACCTACTATTATTGCAAAGTAAAGCCAAAGACATGTAGGAAGTTAGGATTACAGCTGGAAATGTAACCAAGCAAAGATTCTGACTGGTAAGAAGGACTCCTTCCATCTGCAGGAGGCTTCTAGTCCAGCAGATATATTTCACTGATAAACTGGTGAGGAGATGATCTTTGTTTATTCCCCCTTCTCCAACAGAGAGAAAAAGACACACACACACACACAGAGATCTCTACTGTGAATGTATCGGGAAGTGTGGTGGACTGGACTATACTGCTTGCTGCCCCCTCCCCCAATTCTTGTGTGCAGAAATGAGAGTTTCCAAAGAGGCCACAATGCACCTATGGATGTATGACCTTAGATACTCTATGAATCCTGGGCTGCTGATTTTGTATGGAGACACTGTATGGGTTGTACTAAATGACTACGGATTTATGCATATAGGTGCTGTTTCGATCTTCAGCTCTACAGGTGAAGGGTAGAACAGAGCTTGAAACTTTACATAGAAAAATAATGTGTTATGTAACTTCTTGCAAAAGCTGCATTCAAAGAAACTCATTACCATTAATGTTATCAAAACTATTGAGACAGCTGATTATATTGCTTGTAACTGTTTTAGTTCCTTTTTTGAAAAAAGAAAATCCATCTGGAAAAGAAAATGGCCTATTTTTTTTAAGGTGGGAACTGAAAATGCCTCCCAAAACAATTTAATCTCCCAAAAGTAATGAGAAAATGATGATTCAGATGATTCAGATTCAGTCTTTCCCCCAGCCTCCAGTTCAGATTCAAAAATTACATTATACAAAAGTTAAAATATAATTAAATTATCCATAACCTTAAGAGCAATTTAAAAGTATAGCCATTAAAAGAGAAAAACAGCAAATTCAGACAACATAAAACACTATTAAAGGCCCTTTCCACAAGAGCAATCAGTTCTCAATGGTCTGTTGAAACAAAAAAAGGTTGTCACCTACCTACAGAAGAACAGAAAGTTGGATACCATTCTAGCCTCTCCATGGACTTGTCTGCATGGGCAATTTACTTAATCTCGCCTCCGTCTTGGAGCTCTGCAGTCCTGATGATACAGGGCATATGCCCTGTTTTGCCTCCAGGCAGTCCTTATGAACCCTGGGGCAGAGACAGGGCTATGTTGAAGGGAAGACAGGGTAGGGCCTGATAAAATGTTTTAAAATAATCTGTCCCAGCGGGCAAAAAATGAATCAAGTCCCACATGACCCCAGGAGCCCCTTCTGGCACGCCGGACCATCCCTGCAGCTCCCCTCTGGCTCCTCCATAGCTAGGAAGGGGGGCTGCAGCATGTGACAAAGGCTTATCCATTGCAGGGGTCCTTGCTTATGTGCTGCAAGTCTGCTTCCGGACATCAGAGAGTGCAATGTGGAGGGCAGCAGCCGCAGCTATGGCTGCAGGGATGGGCCAGCGTGCTTGTTGGACTCCGGCCTATTTTGTGTCGGTAACGAGGGAGGAACAGGCTTGATCCATGGGCAGGATATGCTGACAGGGAGCCGGCATATTCTGGCCCATGTAGATGAGCTGTAAGAAGAGAGTTCCAGAATCTGGAAGCAGTCCATGTCTCGTTTGTAACATGAGAAAAAGTAACCATACCTCTAATTATTATTTGCAAAAGGAATATCATTGTGCCTTCATTAATCTTCAAATAACATTATAGGCAATGTCTTTATTTGTTTTTTTAATTTCTTTTAATTATAGATGTTTACCTTATGATTTTTTTAAAAAAAATCTCATTAGCATTTTAATTTGCAGTTCAATAAAAAGGAGACATAATGAATTATTCAGAGTATTCAAAACAACACAATAAAAAAATTCAGAAAAAAAGGGGGAAAAGTAATAACAGAACATTATAACATTTGTCCTGTTTCTATAATGTCAGATTATCCCTAAATACATTGTATTAGTACTGCCTCAAAATGTATCTGACTGATACTGAATTACAATTGATGTTATAGTGGCTTTATATTATATTGAAATATTCTGTCAATCCAACTACCGTACATATAATGTAATCAATTATTATAATAATGCCTATGCCTTGCAAACATTATTTTGGACCAGTACCAAAGTTTGCTTCTTTGTTCAACTCAGTTTCTTCTGGTCCAGGTTCCAATAAGACAACACTGGTTTCCAGTCTCTCTTCACTTGATCTGTGGTTTTAAAGTTTATCTAGGCTGTTAATTTGTCAAGTTCAGTCATATCAATGACTTTTAACTTCCAATCTTCTATTTGAGGGTCTTAATGGTTTTAATGTCTTTATTTGTAATGTGTTACAAATGTGCGAGATTCCGTACTACACAGTTATATCACTATGATTCCACTTACTACCTCCAGGAGATTATCATAGTGTGTCTCACTTCAATTACGGTAGTAAAGGGAACAAGCCAGTCATACAACACTCATTATCACACTTCTCTTCCATTCTCACGACTTTGTCCATTTGGCAACCCCTGCTGCTGCCCCTGGTGTGATAGTCTTCAGCTCAGTCATGAAATGAATGCAATCATATGGTATGAGGAGGCCTTATTCTTGTCTTCTCTCCCCTCCCAATTGCTTTTCCAAAGCAGCATGGAGTCAGCCTGCTTTGGAATAGCCAGCAGAAGGGGGAGAGGAGGAAAATCAGGGCCCCTTATGCCACATGACTGCAGTCACCTCAGAACTGAACCAGAAGAGACCTATCACACTGGAGGAGCAGTGGTTTAAAAACAATAATGGCAGTCATTGATGGTATTTCCCCATCAGTGAAAACCTACGCTTCAACAATGAGTTCAATACAAGTTAGCAATGAGACAGAGAAAATGTCATGTGATAAGGTATGGTCCTAGATATTGTTATATGTGATAATATGTGATAATGGCCCTAGAGCACTAGAGCTCTCTGGGTAAAATATGTAAATACCCCTCCCTAAGCTGCAAATCCCAGGATTCCATAGGATGTCGCCATAGCAATTAAAGTGGAATCATAGGGCTATAAGTGTGCAATGTGAAAGTGGCCTGAGGTGGAGACAGTCCAGCACCTTGTGTGATGTTGAGCAAAGATAGGAGATAGACAATACATTTTGTCCTTTTCCCCATGCTGCTTACTGCATGCAGGGGGAAGAGGCCAGCTCTGTTTTTATTTCACGTGACGTCCATATCAAAATAAAAGCTGCTGAACAGAGCAGGAAACAACACAGATTTTTCCATGTAGTGCTTGGACTTGATGCTTTGTTAATTTCATGGCCAAAAAATCAGTGTAACTCCTTAGTATAAAAGATACATCCCATTTTAGCGTAAAAGCTTCCACTGTATGAACAGTTCATTCCATTACAGATCCAATTTCATGTTGACAGCAATCAAGCTGAACTCCCAGGGCACACCATGCAGTGATGTTAGTATGTTACACCATACCAATACATACAATACGTTAAATCATTAATGCAATTATTTTCAACTGGATAGGATCAAGATGACATTATATGATGAACAAGATGAACATTGAAGTGGGTAGTAGATCATAATACCAAGAATTAAGTGTTGTTGGGCAGAAAACCGAGAACCTACTTGCAGTTGTTTATTTACAATGTGCAGTTAGAAACAAAGTGAAGAGAACAACTGAAAAGTGCTTTATGCCATATCAGGCCTCCAATCACAGGTCCAATAAATTATTTTTCATTATGACAAAGCAATGACAGTGATGGTGCTCCCCAAACCTAACTCAGTACAATGTGAGATCTTATCCCACATCATTGAGGAACATCTGTATCTTATGTCAGAGAAAAGTATTGTAGAGTGAGGTCTGAGCTGGTGCCAGGCTTAGCTATGGGGGTGCTGCTGTTTCTACTTTCTGTTGTGTGGACAGAAAATAGTACCTTTGTGGCAGTTTACTACAGATAAGAAGTGGTCAGAGGGGGAAGTCATGGAGGGCAAGATGACAGAGAAAGTAGGAAAGGTGGGAAAGTTTTTCTCAGAGTACAAAATGCCTTTGCTTGGCCTGACCCAATCCAGAATAGACCAGATGAGCCAAAATGTGTTGCGTGAATATGAATGCAGTTTTTTACACTGGGGATCCCAATCTAAGGGACACTTCTGATATTAAATATGAAACTGGTAAATCTTAGGATCTGAATCCTAAAGTGCATGCAGAGCTTTAAAAATTTCCTTTTTTGGATCACAGCTTCCAGAGTCTCCTGGCCAGGATGGCCATTAGGGAATTCTGGAAGGTATAGTCCTTAAAAGTCCTTTCTCACACTCTGGTACATACAGATGTCAAGTGTTACAGATGAACTTGTAACATGCTTCTTAAAAGTGTGCTTGACAGAGGGGTCGTTTACACGGCAAAAATATTCCTCAAAGAATTCGCCTAGAATTCTGTTAGTTCCCACGTCTTCCGCATCTGTATCGCCCTTTTCGGAAGGAGGGGGGCAAAAATACCCGTAAGTGGCGCACTTAATGACACCGCTGATTTTCCGCCTTTTTAAAAAAAGTGTCGCAAGTTTGCGCATTATCGCATATGGGAACTATCCGACATTTTTATATTTGCGATGTTAAATGTAGGAGGTGTGGGCGGATTGTAAAGTGACGCAATCGAAATCCCGCCTACACATCCGGCATCCCTCTTTTTGAAGCATCTGTAAACATCTTCCTTTTTCTTATGGATTCACTAC
Organism: Gambelia wislizenii; assembly: GCA_030847615.1. Taxonomy (NCBI): domain Eukaryota; kingdom Metazoa; phylum Chordata; class Lepidosauria; order Squamata; family Crotaphytidae; genus Gambelia; species Gambelia wislizenii. The sequence goes on from JAUMIR010000003.1 coordinate 295,787,220, forward strand.
AGAGAACAAAGAAGGGGGGCAGGGGAATAGCTTGGACTCATGCGGAAAGAATTGATTTACTGGATCTTTGGGGGGAGGAAAAAGTACAGGAGCAGCTACGTCTATGTCATCGGAATATCGATGTGTTTGAGAAAATAGCCGCAGAAATGCAAAGACGTGGGCACAATCGAACCCCGGAAGAATGCCGCACGAAATCGAAAACGATGCGTCAGAAATACAGGGAAATAAGAGATCATAACTCGAAGAGTGGTAATAATGCGGCAACAATGCCATACTATAGAGAACTTCATGCAATTTTGGGAGTGGAGGCAAACATCTCTCCCAATCGTGTGTCGCGGAACGCAAACCCTGATCGGAGATCTGTACTCCTGAAGTCCAAAGAGCCTGGGTGCGTAGATGGACAGGACGCGGGACCGTCCGAGGATTCGATTATTCTCTTTGATTCCGGTAAAGTATTTAATTTAATTCTCGTGGCAGAGTAGCAAAATGACGTTCTGTTTTGCCAGATGTAACTTGCTCCTTTCTTCCTCAAATGACATATGACGCTTTATCGAACTCTCTGTGTGATCCTTACGGGTAGCTAGACTGCTTGATATATTTATTTAACGTTGGTATTTTACTAATTACTAACAATTTACTGTTGCGGAATTTTTTTTTTTTTAAATATATGCAGGTTAGCGCATTATCGTTAGAACTATGTCTAACATTAAATTTAGTGCATAGAAAACTAACACATAATGCTGTTTCTTAGGGGGAGATATGGTGTACGTGACTGGCTTTTCACTATCGATGGCCTCAGGTTTTTTTTTATGGGCTCCAAAGGTGTGAATAGCTGTTTGTAATGGAAGGGCTTACATTAGCACTTCAAAGGGGCATGGCCTGGCCTGGCAGTGTCAGCTTTCAACAAGCTGTCCTAGTTGAAATTTCCCAAGGTACAACTTTTACATTTTTGTTGTCTAGATGCTCATACTGACATATTTGTAATTAATTTTTACAAATAAACATTACTTTTACATAAGGTTTGCCGACTTGTTATTCTGAAGTGGAAACTAGTGAAAGGTTGCACCATTACTTTTGTTGCTGCCCCAGGAGAGTTTTCTCGTGATTGTAGAATGTTTACATTAACACAACAAAGCATTATACAAATGGAGAAACTCATGTAAGGCTTCACTGTTACATCTCATACTGAGATATTTGGTCCTATCCTATATTTGAATTATCTCTAGATATGCATACAGTATCTTATACCATGGATTGTGGTGTGAAAACACACGCTTCTACAATTGCTTATGTTTTCTGATTATACCTTTTTTTAAAAAAGGTATGGACTCTATCGTATGTCAGACAGTTATACCAAAATGATGACAATGCTCACGCATATACTCTTAAATAATATATGTTTATATCTTACTTCAGAACCAATACTGGATACCACAGATTCAGAAGAGACCCAAGTGGTGACTTTGACTTTAGAGGAAGTCCCATCTACCTCTACACCCACAGAAACTTTGGATAATGACAGTCTTAAAGAACCTTTGGATGAGGATGAAGCAACAGAGTTTGAGCTGCAATGGAGTGCCCAGCAGCAAAGAAATGGTAACTGTTGGGGGTGACTACCTTTCCTACTTCTATGGGATATTTCGTAGCACGCTTACTTAATATTTCAACTTTCCATAATTGCATACATTTTATTCCTTCTGCAGGGTCAACTATCAGTAACCCTAGAGCAGCTATGAGTCCAGCAGAGAGGCTTGCAGAGATCAGGAAAAAAAAAAGAAAGGAAGACATTCCACACAGCAGAGGTTCTTCAGCACTCTTCTAAAATGATTGACAAAATGCTGACCCACCTTGATTCCATGTCTCAGAAAGAGGAAGAACGCTTTGAAAAGTTATGTAAGGCCAATTCAGAGAGACTGGAGTATGAGGAACAGGAAAACAGGTTGCTTAGAGAGGAGCATAGGAAGGACAGGGAAGTATTTGAAAGTAGTATTAAGGAGCAAAATATACTGCTGGCTACTATGGTGCAGCATTTAGGTAATCTGACTTCGAAGGGGCCGACTATTAGGAGGGTTGTTAAAAAAAGGAAAACCGTAGAATCACACCAACCAACTCCTTGTCCAAATTCTCAAGTGGAAAATGGAGATGCAGTTAGAAGTGCCACACTTGCTTGTTCTAGGCCTGCACGAAAGATTAAGAAGCCAGATATTATGAGTCTATGACACTGGTGGTCATTAGCTTACAGTTCACTGTGATTTTAATGTTATCCAGGGTAAATTTTTTTGTTTAAGAAGAGGTACTACAACATCAGTCCCTACACATTCTTGTTGTTACAATGTATAGCTTCAGGAATACCAGGAAGCAAAAAAAATGTTTACAAGCCTAGTTATATTTTAGTTTACCATTTACACTATGTGCTTTTAGGAAATGATGCTTCTGGAAAGAAGAGGTTCGGTTAACCCTCACTGCTTCCCTGTTTAGACATTATTAGTTTTCCAATTTGAATGTGAAATAAAAGCAGTGTCTACTGCAGCATTCAATCTTTTAGATTCCTCTTTTATAACCAAATATTTACAATTTTTTTTTATCTGTGTTATGTGATTTAGGAAGATTTCTTTTTATTATAAGTTTGCATGTTTGTTGGTTATTACTGTGAGTAGATCATAGTATTTACAGTATAATTTCACTTAGATGGTCATTGTAAGGAATCCATGGAGAGGTAGTAGTAGCATATGTTCACACAGACTCATATTTTCCATCCATTTGTGATGAGTTTGTTCCTGCGGAAATTATTACATTGCTTTTATTATGAACTGATATTCTGTGATTTTATTTAACAGAAATGAATGTAGTTCTAATCAAATGTTTGCTTTCTGTCCAGTATTAACACTGATAAGTTTTCAAGTAAAAATTAGGAAGTATTACCTTGACCTTTGATCAAGGAATGGTAGAGCATTAATGTCTTTTCTATAAAGTTAAGAAATTAGTATGCTAACAGTACTGTGATTTCTTCCTGTTACAAATGAATGACAACATCAAATTTAACTAAGAATACTTTATTACAAGCTGTACTGAAAGTTAGTCTATAACTACTAATAGACAGGTAAACCCAAATTTTCAAATACAAAAATACCTTCTGTACAAGTAACATAAATACTATGCTGTTTTGTTCATTAAGTACATGTTATTTGAAAAAAGTGCCATACTAAAAAAAACAAAAAAAACATGACTTATAACTGCTCCTCCACAAGGGACATTCTTCTTTCTAGTGCAGCAATCCTGCCCTCCAAACGTGCGGCTGAAAGGTAAAACAGGAAACTTTTGGATTACCTGTTATGATTTAAAAGGAACTCACATGAGAAAAAATTATAGCACCTAAACTCACCAACTGCTTCACTTATAGCATCTACCAACTGCTGGAACTGGTTTGGCGGGATGGGCAAAGCTGCTTGCAATGGTTGCTCTGGGGAAAAAAAAATAAAAAAATGAAAACCTTGAGAATAATTAAGGTTATATCTCTTCAAAATTACTAATGAGTGCAGACTTAAAACAGAAACAGCATTTACAAATAGAATTTTTTTTTTAAGTTCGATGGATAATTAAAATGTACTTTGGTAACAAGGGAGTTTTTAACGAAGTAGAGGGCAAATATTCAAAAGTTTAATACTGTCATCAAAGAACACTACTGGATGTATTGTAATTCATACATGCACAACGGTATTACTATAAGATTTCATTTACACACACCTATTTTATTTTGTAGTACACCACAGAAGCAAAACCCTACTTCCTAGCTGTAACAAGAGAAACATAATTACTTATTAATCCATATCCTTAAAGTACAATATGTTAAGACTTGGAATACATCACGCAACTGCAATACACTTCCACATAGCTATGTTCATATGCCCTTTTTGCTTAATTGCTGTTCTATAATTAGCTTTATATTTATTAATGGTAATCTTTTTAGAATCTTTCCCACTTTGAAACACCAACCTCTTACTGGCTGTACATTGAGCTGTGCGGGCTGTTCCTCCTCTTGTGCTGATTGCTCAGATGAGGAATATAAGCCCTCAGCAGCACGTCGGGCACGGCGTTGCATTCCTGGCAATGGGTATTAATGAAAATATTAATTTTTCTGAACAAACATGTTTTAGTCTATTACAATAAAAATATATGTGATGACAAGTACCAGCAGGCCTTCTGTCCCTCCAGTCAGGACGACCTGCTGTCTCCCACATGTCGTGCAAATGACTATAAAAGGGTGGTCTTCTTCTGGGGGGAGGGCTGCCATCGAAAGCTTCCCTTGCCTCGTAAAATTTACCTTTCAGAATTTTAAACTTAGAACGGCACTGCTGTGCCGTCCTATTAAAACCACCTCTAATTAGAGCCCTAGAGGCACTTAAAAAATAATGCTTGTTCACCTGATTGGATGAACGCATTATTCTTGCCGGGCACCCCTCTTGTTGGGCAAGATTTTCGAGTAGAAGGGTGGTTTCCTGCGTACGCCAATAAGCGATCCGGCGTACCAAACGCACACGTCCTCCTCCTGGGACAGCCATCGTAACGCCACTGACAACAAGAGCGGTTTTCCTGAGTTTTATAGTCCAGGAAGTATACTTTCTAGCCGCCAATCAACACCCTCTGCTATGTGTTTAAAAGTACAAAACTTCCCTATTAGGACAATTGATTGGCTGTTTAAAGCGGGAAAAGGGAGTAGGGATATCTAGTATACATTTTAAAATAAATTAGTCCCCAGTAACTGATGGACAGATTTCTATATTGAAAATGCGATGCTCTGATAATATTTATTTTGCAGGTATGTACTATTAAATTCCGCTGAGTGAAATTTGGAACGGTAGAGTAAAAAAAAAAAAAACAATACACGTTATAAATCTTTTTATAGTTTTTATTTAGCAGCACACAGAATACATTGGAGAAAATATTCATCGTTTTGGTTTCAAAAAATTATTATGGGTTACATCATAGCTTGTTCTAAGTACAGCAATATCGATATTTCTCATCTGCGCCCATGCTGTTTCCACCAAAAGTACTCCGTTAAAGAAGCTCTAATTTTCTCCCCCTCCTTTTTTTTTTTAGATTCTTTGTTAACTTGCGGTGCGCGAAGTGTGTACAGCACATAATCATTAGACCTAGAATTCTCCTCATCCAGAACCGCTCCCTTTGTCTCACAATAGTTATGCAAAATTACACAGGATGCAATTACAGAACAAATGTTTTCCTCTGCAACTTCTAGCGGAATAGATAAGCATCTCCATCTCGATTTCAGACGGCCATACGCACGTTCGATCGTATTCCGCGCCTTGTTATGGCACTTATTGTACAATAATTTTTTTGGTGTCAGTCTACCATGATAAGGAGTCATAAGCCATTTTCTAATAGGGTAGGCAGCGTCCGCTAGAACCAATGGAACCACAGTAGATCCGAACACAGTAATAGTGGGGTTATTGGGCACGTATATACCTTCCTCCATTGCCTCGAAAAAAATTGAATTACGTAGCATTCGTGAATCGTGCACCTTCCCGCTCCAACCTATCTCTACGTCCCTAAATAGCCCAGTGTGGTCACAGACACCTTGCAGAAGTACAGAAAAGGTGTTTTTATGGTTAATGTAATTGTTTCCTTGTCTTACTGGTAGAACAATATTTATATGACAGCCATCAAGGGCACCAATAACATGAGGGTATCCCATTTCAGCAAATCCATCCATAATCTGAAAGAGAAAAAATAAGGGAGTTTTAAGGGTTTTTTTCTCCAAATTGAAAGAAGAAGTGATATTCCAAAGCACTGAAATAACACTAGTGTTCATTATGACAGGGTTCCTAAAAACAGTTGTTATTAAGATTTGCCATGTTTGAACTACGAAACCACAAAATGTTAAATATGTATATGCGCAAGTTATGTAATATGCGTTTTCACGGGATTACAGTGCACACAAATAAAATTAACAGGTACGTTATGGTATACTTTGGCAGGTAAACATTTACCTTCTTAGGATCACCAGGATACACTGCTTTTGAAAGTAGTAATTTTTCCATGGCAAGCACCACTTCAACAAATATTTTAGAAATTGTTGATTTGCCAACACCGAAAAGGTTACTTGCACCTCTGTAAGCACTACGATGTCCTAGCAGCCAGATCGCAATCGCAACACGTTTCTCTGGGCATATTGCCCTCCTCATGTTAGTGTCCTTCTTTGCTATCTCAGGTCTCAAAATTTCAACTAGTTTCAAAAAAAGTGCTCTGCTCATGCGAAAATTAGCATACCAACGTTCATCTGACCACACCTGCATTACAAAAATCTCCCACCACTCCTGTGTACTTGGGTAAACCCAAAATCTCCGTTGACGCAGTGAGCTGTGTATTAACGGGGCCAGCATGCATGGCAGCTCGTTCTGTAGGTTGAATGCGGTGATAATATTCCTCTTAAAATCATAACGTAAAGCAAAGTACTCAGTGAAAGCGTTCTGTTCTTTGCGAAGTCTTCTAAGCTTCCTAATAAGGGTTCTTCTTCGGTAGGAACGACACTTCTCAGAGAATGAAACCATTGTGGAGAGTACTTTGATAGCCAAATACAAGCAGGAAATGAGGGTAGCTAAAACCTCCATGGTGGCAGTAATTTACTTTGGAAGATTGAAGACAACAAAGGCCATAAAAGAAGAGTAGATGCCCAATCAGAAACCCAAGAGGGTGTAAAAGGTTGACCAATGAGTGTGCGGGTGGCGGGAATTCCAAAAGGAAGTACGTGTACAACGAATGACGTTCTACGTTGATTGACAGATAATATTGACAAAAGATGCGTAATATCGACATCGTGGGAATTAAAGTACTTCGAATTGTAGAAATTCGAAATTTTAAATAATACACATTATAATGACATGGGAACTACAACACGGATGTAAGTAGGAAGCGAAACTTTTCCATGGGAACTCCGCGGTGCAAATTCGAAAGAGCGCTAATGCGATACTTTGCGCAAAAAAAATAGCCGTGGAACCGACCCCAGAGGTTGGAAGGCCATGGCAGCTAGTCCAGGGGCTCATGCTGTTTACAGCCTCTGCCAGCCATCTGGAGCAACTCTATGCACATACACATGTATACACAGAGGGATTTTCCATATGAGGGGATATGTATTGTGCCAGAATGCCCCTCAAGTGACAGAACCTCACATATTTGACACTATATGCATGAAGAACTACTGTATATCTGAATGTGCAGCCAATGCACACGTCAGTGGCAGAGAGTGCTGCTAGATGACAGAACTGTGGCTGCAATCATCCCTGCATGTGCTTTACAACACATGACAGGTTTTATCATAACACCCTGATGTTGTTATTGTTATTATTATTGTTTGTCTTTCAGTCAACTCCAACTTATGGCAACCTTATAATAGGATTTTTTTTGGTATGATACATTCAGAAGAGGTTTGTTGTTGCCTTCCTGTAGGTGTATTCCCAAATTTTGGGCTGTACCTTCAAGAATGGTTGTTAAATTAATACATCAGTTTTACCAGGATAGTAAACAGATTGTGGAATTTTCTCCCAAAAGAGGTTTGGTGGTTGCTTTCTCCCCTTTAGGAATAGGAATGAGTTCCTTTTTAAAAAACCCACTATGCCTTATATGTCTATAGTAATATGTTGATTTATGTTCCTCTTGTATTGCTAATATAAAGAGTTAATTGATATAGTATATTGGTTCTATGTCGTTATTTTTATAATCTTGATTCTATTTTTTTAAAGTGGAAATCAACTTTAGGGGAAGGTGAATATAAAGTAATACTAATCTGAAAGAAATAAAAATAAGTATACACATAAATATATCTGTTGACAAGATCACAGAAACAGATACTATTACTAAAGTACTAATTAATATTTGGTATTAGTATATATGTCTTTAACTTTCCTTTGTCCTCAGTCCTTGCAAATCTATAAACTACTGTTGGAAAGAGAGTTGGAAAGTGAAAAAATAACAGAAGCCATGATTAAATGGGCCCAAGACCTTGGAGAAGTGATAACATTGGATGAATCGGAAAAAGCGTGGAAGGTCACAAATGCATTTACAGCCTGTCTAACCCTGAAAGAAAACCACCTAAAAGTGGTCAACAGGTGGTATTTAACCCCTTCGAGAATCAGCAAAATTTATAAAACTAAAAATAAGTGTTGGTGGTGTGAGAAAGATATTGGTACAATGTATCATATGTGGTGAGGATGCCCCAAAATTCAAAAATTTTGGATAAAAATTAATAAAATAATTCAAAAGATATATAAGACATACTTCGCTATGGACCCCAAGCTCTATTTGTTAAATATGACACCAATTTTGGGAAAAAAAATTTGAACAACAGCATTGGAGAACATTACTTTACTCAATAACAGCTGTGAGATTGACAACAGCAGCTAATTGGAAGAAAAAAGAAACTCCTTTGATAGAGGACTGGATACTCAAACTTAGTGATATGTAAGAGAACGACAGATTAACATACATTATAAATAAGAAAAAGATATCGAAAATGGAAGAATGGTCTCCAATCAGAGAATATTTGAAAAAAAGATGCAACATAAAAGGGAACTTATAGACCAGAATAAAAGGACAGTGGAAAATGAAATAGTAAGGAGGAGGAGGTAGAATAGATGGTAAAGAAGGTACTGAGAAAAGGAAGCAAAATGTTTTATGTAATCTTTAGATCTTCAGATACTGAAATGTAAGATTTAACATTCTAACAAATGGTATAAACAATAGAATTATAATAGATAAAGGAGAAAGAAGAGAGAAAGAATTTTAAAATAACTCATACAGGAGGTGGGACGTTGGGGGGCCAGAAGGTTGGACGAGTGTTTAAGAGGGGAAAGTACGTGAGAGGGTAAGAGTACGTGAAGGTGGGAATTGTAAGTGAAGTAGTGTGGGGAGGGAAGGATGGGAAAGAAAAGAAAAGAAATGAGAAAGGAGACATGCTAGAGTATGTTAGATTGTGGTATGTTATGGCTGATTATTGTGGTATGGTGTATGTATGATATGTATGTTTAAATGGATTATATAATTATCAGAATCATTATCAATGCTCTTTGTGAATGAGAAATCTGAATTAATACAGAAATATATTTTAAAAAGATATAGTATATTGTTTCTATGTCATTATTTTTATAATCATGATTCTATTTTTTTAAGTGGAAATCACCTTTAGGGGAAGGTGAATATAAAGAGCAGGTAGTAATAATCTGAAAGAAATAAAAATAAGTATACAAATAAATATATCTGTTGACAAGATCACAGAGACAGGTACTATTACTATTAGTACTAATTAATAATTGGTATTAGTATATCTGTCTTTAACTGTCCTTTGTCCTCAGTCCCCACATGGCCAAGAAGGGGAGTGACCTCTGCCTGCACAGATATCCCTCCAGACTATCTTAACTGACAACAGAAATAACATTTGAGGCAAAATGTAGGCCTGTGACTCTAACATCCTCACTGTTCTTCTCCTGTTTGATTTTTAACATCTTTACCCGGTGAAGAAGCCAGTGAAGCTTTGAAAGCTTGCTTGATGTATTTTGTGCTTTTTAGTTGGCCTAATAAAAATATCACGGTCTTTGTGGATTTTGTATTTTGTTGTATTTTGCTGCATGGCCAACACAGCTACCCATGAATATGTTTATTAGTAATTGGTATTATAGAATAACTTAATAGCAATTTGTACTGTAATAACTATTAATTAGTAGTTGGTGCTGTTATGACTGAGTAAAATTAATATGAGGGGCCCACTTTCCTTTATTTGACCCACCCAAGTTCTACTCACTTTGCATTTTCATTACCATTTCACTCCTTCCCTATCAAATCTGTGCTATCTGCTAATCTCTAATTGCTTCTACCTCATCAATGAGATGCAAAGCACATTGCCTTGCTATTCAGTGCCACACCTAGTAAGATGCTGACACTGAATAAATGTTAAGTCTTCTAGTAGCAGGATGTGCATGCATGCACTCCATTGATCCATCCAACCATCTGGAATATATTTGCTATTGTTTTGTGGTCTAAAGGAGTCATACAGTAAAAGAGAGGGAGAATGGAAAGAATGGAAAGATTTTATCTTCCCCTTTTATCACTGTTGTGGGATTAAAATGCACAATTGCTGAGATTTTAGAACATATGGCCTGCATGGATTACCCTAGTAATCCAGTCTGAATGGAAACTAATACCCAGAGTAAGTCCAAAGAAGCTATCAGAAAATGAACAATACACCTGTATGCACATTGTCTGCCTGTGGAATCTGTTTTTTTCCAGTAACCCCATGCTCCATTATAACCAGACATTATACACTTTGGAAGTGCTATGACCCAGTGGCAGAGGACATGCCTTGCCTGCAGAAGGTCCCAGTTCAGTTCTTGGCACCTCCAGGTAGGACTATTGTTACCCAAAGAGGTCTTGGAAATTCCAAGAAAATGTTGAGAACATTCCAAGAAAATGTTCTAATATGTTGGGGAAATCAGCAGCGACTTGACTTAGCAATGCGATAGGGGACAACATAGAAAGGGATCTTTACACCTCTGTACATCCCTACTCTCTCTGAACAGACACTAACAAATGCAAGATGAAAAATTAACAATAATATTTATTAAAGATATAAAAATAATAAGACCAAGCACACACACATTCATACAGAAAGCATTCATACAAGACCAGTAGGAATGAGGTCTTTATTATGAGATCTTTTCTAGAGGTTGCCGGAGGGATTGGTAGGAAAATTTCTGGGGAAAAATACTACACCTGTCTTGTAGTCCAAAGTTTGTCAATCAGACCGGCAGAGTGGATGGATGAATCTGGATTGGCTAACACAGAGTGATGTGGAGTCTACAGGAATATGGTCTGTGCACAATGAAACAGCCTTGGGGGGCAATATTTATACTAAAAATATGCCCTAAAAGGAGCAAGTTTCCTGACTTTTGAGAATAGGTGGCTGAAGATGTTGACATGCTGTAATGTCTGATGATTGGATTTACAAAACTTGAGCCGCCTCCTCTTAAGGCCGGGTGATTAACGAAGGGAAGTTTGAAACCAGCACACAAAGGATTGCTCCATCCATCTATTGTCTACCACTTAGGTGTATAGTGGAGAATGTGTCCCTTGAACTCTTGATGTTTCCTCATAATTTTGGAATTTGCCAGTCGCTCTTTCTGGGAGATGTGTATGTGTCTCTTTGGGGATCCATAGCAAGTCCCTGACACTTACTGCTCTTCCCCATGGAAGGCCACATTAAAAAGGCAAATGATTAATAAGCCAAATTTAGGGTTTCTGGGGGTGGGGATTTATTAGTGGCACTAACACTATAGGAAAATCTTTTAGGTTAGGAAAGATTTTCTTACAGTTAGTACAAACAACACTGAAATAGGGCTTGACTACATGAGGAAAAAAATTCTTGCTTACCTTGAATCTGGTGCTATAGGAACAGATGACATAAAGCCCTTTCCATACAGAAAGTGCTTCTTTTAAAGATTAAAAAAACCCTAAATTCTTGCTCTACAATTTCCAGGAAAAAAATTGGTGTTTACTGGGCTTTTGTACATGTGGCCATCTTGATCAGGGTGGCTTCAGATTTTTGGATGGCAAGTGTAGCCGTTTCTTATTAGATGTTCAGTGGTAGTTGCAGGGGTCGTTTAGCAGTAATGATCCAGGGCAGCCACAAAAAATAAATGTCCTTTCTTCCAGCCAAGCACCTCCTTGGCAGAGCCCCCTGGCACTCAGTCACTTGCTCTGAGGTCAGAACGAGGTCCTCAGCCATGAGATCAATGGTGATGATGCATTGATGATTATAGTAGTTCGCTTTTTTCCTGTGAACAAGTCATTGAACAAGTTGCATTCAGGGTTCTGACTCTATTTCTGCCACCTTTTACTTTTGCTTCTCATTAGTCATCTATTGAGGCTTCTCTTTCTTTTTGGCTGCAGATAGCGTCTTTTTGCAATCCTCCCTGATAATGCCCTTGGCTTCAGTCCAGAGTTCTTCTGGCTCCCAGTCAGTTAGGCTTAGTAGTCCAAATCTATTTTTCACATTATCTTTAAATTCTACAGGGATGTTCTTCAGGTTGTATTTTGGCATGATGGTTGAATTAGCTTTACTCTAATTTTTGATAATAGTAGTTATTGGTCTCTGCAACAATTAGTAGTTCATGGTCTATGCAACAATCTGCTCCTGTTCTTGTTTTTGCAGAGAGAATGGCTCCTCCATCTTCTGTTTCCAATTATGCAGTCTATTTGATTTCTATATTGGCCATCAAGTGATGCCCGTTTATGCAGTTGTTTCTTGGGTTGCTTGAATAATGTGTTTGCAATGAGCAGACTATTGGCCTCTCAAGATTCAGTCAGTCGGTCTCCTGCTTCATTTCTTGATCCTAGGACAAATTTTTCTACAATCTTTGATTCTGTGCCATTTCCTATCTTTGCATTCTAGTCACCTATGATTAACAAGAAGTCCTGTTTTGGTGTCTGATTAATTTCTTCCTGGACCCGAACAGCATAGAATCTTTCAGTTGCTTCTTCTTTTGCATTTGTAGTTGGAGCCTAAACTTGGATTATGGTTTTATTGATGGGTTTTCACTGAAGTCTTATTGCCATGATCTCGTGGGACTTTGCATTATATCCTTTGACTGCCTTTGTAACATCTCTCACACACCCCTTTTCTTCTTAGATTTTTCATTTCCTGCGCAAAACACTAGTTGGGGTTAATCAGATTGTTTAGGCCACAGTCACTAGAGGTGTTGTTTTTAATTTTTAATCCTCCTATTTCATTATTTTCTTTGTTTTGTAATAATTTTATTTAAATAATTTTATTTATATAATTATGTTAATTTTGTTGTAGAGATGAGAAAAAAAATCACAGTTATTTGTTTTCTGGTTGAAAAATCAGTTTCTTAACACTCAAAAAACCCAGTTGGAAAGAATAACACAATAGCATGAATTTTGAATAGTTTTTGGCCAGTATTTACACATCCCAAAGTGTTTCGGGAACTAATTAAATTGTGTGTGTGTGGGGGGGATTGGTGCAAAAACAGCTTTTTTTGGTACAAAAATCCTGAACCAAAAATTGCCCAGGTGGCTTTCTGGGCAGTTTTTTGGGTTTTTTTTGTTAGTTGTTACTTTTAATAAAAACAACAATCCCATGTATATTTCTGTGCAGAATAATTCTTCAAAAGACATTTAGAAGTAAAAATACCAGGTGAGAACTGAGTAGAATATTTGATTTTTTTCATAGCAGGGAGAAAATGACAGAAAAATTCTGTTGTCCTTTGTGAGGAGAAAATAGTCAAATACATATCTGTAAAATATCTATATTTTAGTCTTTTATAAGCTGCTCTTGAAATCATGACTGGTCATTGAAGACTGGATATAATTTTATAGAAACAGATAAATAAAGCAAATGCCTGCATTCTGTCCATGTGCAAATCGGCTTATCTGCATCCTTGTTTTGTGACTTTTTAACAAGAGTGTTTGCAAATAGAAACATGAGATAATATATCACACCAGCTATTCTTGTTTAGTCTCATTCTTTCTCTGTCCACAATAAAAGCAGCATTTAGAAACTATAGTAGGAGGTAGCTGCTCACAGTATTCAATACCAGTTGGAGCATTTATGTGCAATAGAAAATGCCAAATGGTGTGGCAATAACATGCCTAATGCTGTTAGTTTTAGCCAGCCAGTGAAGCTGCAGTGTTATGTACTGGCATGCCCTCAATGCAGCCAACTATCACTATCTGCCTGAATGCTCACCCTTGATGCCCATGGGCACAGATGGAGATAAGCAATTTAGATTGACAGATGGTTAAGAATGGAGTACCCTGACACATCATTCTCCCACCAGTAGACTTCATGGCTCATCTCTCCTTTTTGATGCACATGAAATGTTTTTGATAGGCTGGGAAGTGACTTCTGGGCAAGATCAAATCCATGGTGAGTAGATCAATTAATTATCAATTACAGGAACGAGAAAGAAAGAGTGAGAATTACAGTTGCAGAATGTTACCGCTATTCCTCCCCACCCCTTCTCAGTCTCTTTAAAGTGATATTCCATAGATTTTACTATCTTGATACTGGAGAACAAGAGCTTCAAATAATTTATGGCCGCATCTTTTATTATTCTAAAACTTGTTATTGCAGGAAGTTAAAAGGAAACATTTTAACTGAAATGCTACTTTCCCCTTAGAACAATTTCATGAGAGAAAGCATGCCTAGAGCTCAGGAAAAATACTTTTTTGGACTACATTTTTAAGCTCTAGTGATGCTAAATCCCTTTCTTTCAATTTCTATATTAAAAATGCCTCAATCACAAGTTTCTGTTGACCTCTTGTGTTGGGTGATGCTAGTATTTAGGCTGCATCTGTTCAGCCATCTTTTGAATATCCATTTCCAATCAGCTCATGTCCTAGCAAAGCTATCTCCTTTCAGGAACTCCAGATCAGTTCCAGTCGAGAGAGAAAGAAGGAATGAAGGAAGGAAGGAAGGAAGGAAGGAAGGAAGGAAAAAGTAAGAAAGGAAAAAAGAAGGAAGGAGAAGCGAAGAGGAAGAGGAAGAAAGACAAACAGACATCATATAATGAAGGAGAAAAGGTGTTATGGTGTGTGAGACTTTCCTATGGTATACATTTTACACAAGGGGGCAACATATTTCTTTCTATGGTTATTTGTACATTTATCACCTTCCATCTCTGTTGCACACTTGTATACTGGCATGTTCAACAGACAAGGGGATTTGTTTACAATGCAAGACCAAAATGCATGGTCATTACTTATGAGTGAATGAATGTTTTCTGCTTTTCTTGCATAGCAAATAATGAATGGCTCTTACAGAGCAGCAGTGGTCTTTAATGAAATAGTCATAACAATGTGTGACCTAAATATGGTTAACCTTTCTATTCTTCTGGGAATATTGGTTTAGATCTTAAGATCCTGGGATGCTCCTGATGACAGAATACAGAAACACAAGAAGACATCTTGGATTGGATCAAAGGGTTATGTAATCCCATGTAAGCATAATGCCCTAGTACTGGAGGATATATATGTGGAGAGAGAGAGACAGGGGGACGGGGTGGGGGGAGGAAGGGAGGGAGATCCTGAGTGGAAGTCATTGATGGACAACCTCCATGAATTTCTGTAATCTCCTTTTATTTTTTTAATTTTATTTTTTATACACAGAAATATTTTAAATTGCACAATATAAAATTGACTTTGTAATCTTATCTGTCCAGACAAGATACTGTATATTCTCCAGTCAGAACAATTGACCAGTTTTACATAAAAGAAAACAAAAACCAATGATCCTATTCCATTTAACACTTAATCTATACTATGAATGATGCATCCTGTCTTCCAAAATGTCTCTGTCACTGATTTTACATTGTAATTATTTCAGGCTTTCTCTAATCCCCCTTTAAAGCTGCCACAAGATCACTGCCAACTTGGCAACCATCCAAAGCTGTTCAAGTTAGCTGGTATCACTACCTTTTGGGCTGCAAATTCCACTTTTACTACATACTGTGTGAAGATATACTTCCCTTTGTCTGCCCTGAAACTCTCACCTTTCAGATGGAATGCGTGATTTGATCTGATTCTTCATTCCCCCTGCACCTTCCCATGTCCCCCAAAATCTTCTATGGAAGCTTGAAGACCCTTTGGAATATCAAGGAAGATGGTCCCTCCTGGGAATTGCAGAAGGAAATCATTAAAAATAGTCTCCCTATCCTCTTCTGCAGTGAAAACGGTCATTTCTCTACCCTAAGGAATTCAAATAACATTGCTTCAGTGCTTCTTCTCAGCTCCCCCATTCATTGTTGTGTCTACCTCTGGGTCCTGTTGCCTAGCTCATGGTTCATGTCTGATAACTTCCTTTACCTTTGCCTTGACAAGTGCTCAGCTATATACAGTAGATAAGACCCTGGAAGGTGAAGGACCAGTTAAGGCAGTTGTTGAGTGGAATGAAAATAAAATGGAAAAACTAACAACACAGATTTCAAGGAAGTTAAATTCCCTTTTACTTATAATCACTGAAAAAGTCACAGAAATGCAGTTCTTCCTTTGGTATAGGGCTCCCTAGTGATGAAAGGCAGGTGAAAAGAGCCAAAGACTCATAAAGATTCACTGATATTACAGTCCAGGTTTATTCAGAGGGCCTGTTAATAGTATAGTATAGTTGCAGTAGCTATTTTGGTACATTTGTACATTTCATAGAATCATAGAATTGTAGAGTTGGAAGAGACCCCAAGGGCTATCCAGTCCAGCCCCCTGCCATGCAGGAAACCATGATCAAAGCATCCCCGACAGATGGCCATCCAGCCTCTGTTTAAAGACTTCCAAGGAAGGAGACCCCACCACGCTCCAAGGGAGTGCGTTCCACTGCTGAACAGCTCTTACGGTCAGAAAGTTCCTCCTAATGTTGAGGTGAAATCTCTGTTCCTGGAGCTTGCATCCATTGCTCCGTGTTCCAGTCTCTGGAGCAGCAGAAAACAAGCCTGCTCCATGTGTGACACCCCTTCAAATACTTAAAGAGGGCTATCATATTGCCTCTTAACCGTCTTTTTTCCAGGCTAAACATACCCAGCTCCCTAAGTGCCTCCTCATAAGGCATCGTTTCCAGACCTATCACCATTTTAGTCGCCCTTCTTTGCACACGCTTAGAATCAGAAAAATAGTTAGATAAAAGAGCTAGGTATTAGCAGCATTGAAAGTCAAGGAACAACCAAAGTATAGGTTAGCACTGATTGTTGATGTAAATGTATTAATATGTTCATTTTCTTTTTGTTGCCAATACAATAATGTTTAGGAAAATATTGCCACCTACTGGTTATGTCTAATATGGCATAGATATTAGTAGTACTACATGATTGAACTGTGCACAAGTGTTGTCTGATATATTAATAAGGACGTTTCACCATACCTAACATTGAAGGTTTCTAGGTGGCATAGAAAGCCACCGCTGTAAACTTGATTGTTTAACAGAGCCTTTTGGTAAACTTCTAGTTTTCAAAAAACAAAACAAAACAAAACAAAACCCTCCAGGGTCAAAGGTGGGCCCTACAAGAGACACAGAGCAAAAAAGTCAGACAAGCTATTGCATGTATTCTTCTAATTAAGTAAAAACAATTTAGGTCATCAAAAGTTTTACATTGCTCTAGGTTTGCTAGATTTTGTTGTACTCTAAATAGACTGAGTACATGTATGAAATAAATGGGGATTAAAATCAGTCATGACTAATTTAAGTCCCACTGACTTCAATGTGCTTACTTTCTAACTAAATCTGGATCCAGCTCAGTATTTTCTGCACTCTGTATGGAGCACTCCTAGAAACATTTTCAGAGGCTGCAGCAGAAGTAGGTAGCAGCAGCCAAAAGTTGAATCAGGGTGCTGCAGGAATCATGGCAGTGTAAATGAAGAAAAAACACTGAGGTTTAGACTTTCTTGTGGTCTCTTACAGAAAGGGAATGAAGTCCAGAAAGACATTGCAGGCAGGGCTGCATTTGAACTAGAATGTATGTGAGTTTAGTCTCTGAACCATATTTGTATCCCAAAGATCTGTTCTATATTGTGGAATGTACCTGCCCCCCCCTTTTTAAACTTAATGTCTTTTCCCTTTGCATAATCAACCAAAGTGTACTACTTATAATGCAAATGGTGGAGGCATCTAAAAATAAGTGGAATGAATGGGTAATTTCCATTTACAGGGGAGTAAGGCAATAAGGGAGGAATGGCAATCCAGTCAATTGGGTCCTATTTATTTTTTGAGGCTGTAACTCCTATGAGTTTGCCCAGTGGGTAGGGAAACCCTAAGGTAGGGCCTGTACTGGCTGGTTGAGTTCAGAAGGAAAGGGAGAGCTGGAACTGCAGAGAAGCTGTAGTTGCCACAGCTAAAGAGTAGGCCCTTTTCACTTTCACTAAGGTAGTTGGTGTTAGTGCATCATCCCCCCCTTGTATAGACAAGACCATCATGTCTGACTACACTTGGCTTCCCCCTTTCTCTGTATAACAAACTCCAGGAGATCATTGTCAAGCGAAAAAATATAGGTGCTTGGAATCCTGAATAATTAGGGAATATGATATGCAGATGATACACGAGTTAGGTGTGATAATTCATGGCTATTATAGGGCTTAGTTGTTACTATGTGTAAATGTTAGTTTTCCAGAAGAGGCCAATCTCTGTTTCTAGAAACCTATTTCCCCAGCTAGTTTAGATCTGTTTTATGCAGATATCTACCTCTAGTAAAAATATGTTTGAATTTACTTAGAACTATGGTGTGTAGTCACTTACCCCTATCATATGGAAACAGTTTGTTGTAGTGTTTCATTTGTGGTACATTTTATAGGCATTTTAAGCAAACCAACCCAATTTTCTTTCACTGTTATTCTGTTAGTCATCCCTACTGAGGTCAGACACCATGTTTGTGTTAGGGAAGAGTAGCCAATCAGCAAACACTGAGTGAACATCCGCTGCTTCTATTGTCATCTCTTGGTGGTTACATGCAAAGGCAGGAATTCTTCTGTATCACAATCAGCACACAGTGGCTGTCAGTCATTCTTATTAGTGAACCAATACAGTAGATACCTCTTGGGGGAAGAATAACACAATGAGCACTGCTGGGAATTTGGCTTTGATGTGTTGCAAGGTTATTCTCAATAACTCTGAGAAAAGCAGGTGCTTACCATAATATAAGCCTTACTGATACCATAACTAATCTTTATGTCTAAGAACACTCTTGAAGTCTGAGTGGCTATGTTGACGCACCTTGAATCGCTATATTGGGAGAAAGATGGGATACAAATAAAGTAAATATAAATAAATGAATAAGAGATTTCAATAATCAACAATCTGTCTTTTCAAATTAACAATCTGTCTTTCCAATCAGATGGTATCTGAGATTGTGAGAAGTTGATTATTTGGACTACAATTTACAGAAACTTCAGAATAGCTATAGAATGCTAGGATCTGTAATAAAAAAGTAACTTTTCCAAGCTCTGTATCCTCTCTCATTCACTTCTCTAAGACTATGCTATAAGTCTGTTGTCTCCAGTAAGACTTTAATTAGGTGGGTGAGAGAGTGAGACTTAATGGGACCAATAGCATCATATGGAGACAAGTTTGCTTGTGTTTCATTTATGGTGTATTTTATAGACATTTTTAAACAAACAATCAAACCCAATTTCCTTTCACTGGAAAATATAAGTCTTTGCCTCTAAATTACCTAGTCCCTCTAGTGGTAGCTGATGAAATGTCAAGGGAAAAGTTCACCAGGTTTCAGTATACAGGTACTTCACTAATTGTAAACAAAACGCTTGCTTACAATTCCATCTTGATAGTCCTGCTACTGTATGAATTATGACAGAGAAATCTATATAAAATTTGTGTAAAACTGATGAACCAGTTAGCTAGGGTTTAATCTCATGCACAGCTGTTTTATTCCCATAGAGCAGGGATGGAGATCATGCAGCCTTCCAGATGTTGGTAGACTGCAAGTTCTAGCACCCCTAGCCAACATCGTAAATTGTGAGAAATGTTGAGAGCTGTAGCCCAACAATCTCTGGACAGCTGTATGAAAAAGCAAAGGAAGGGCAAAAATCTGCCCATTCTTCATATAAAAGGTGGCCTAGCCTCATTCTACATGTGTTGCATGGGGGAAGATAGCTGTCTTTAAATATCTGAAGGGACGTCATGGAAGAGATGGAGCCAGCTTGTTTTCTGCTGCTCTAGAGACTAGGGATGAATCAACACTGTAGAGATAATGCAATTTAACATTACTTTAAATGCTGTATCTCCATCCTATGGAAACCTGGGATTTATAGTTTTACAAGCTATTTAACTTTCTCTATCAAAGAATGCTGGAGCCTCACAAAACTACAAATCCCAGGACTCTGTAGGATGAAGCCAAAGTGGTGTCAAACTGCATTATTTCTACAGTGTAGATGCACTCTAGAACACAAACCAAGAGGTTCAAATTACAAGAAAAAATATTCTACCAAAACATTAGGAAGAACTTTACTGTAAGAGTTAAACTTTGTAGGTCTTTAAATGGAGGTTGGATAAGCAGTGTTGAACTGGTGATGGAATGTAGCTGAGCAAATGAGAAGAGAGAATGAGGGAGCCAATTCCAGAGCAGGGAGGCCTTTCACTTGCTTCTGGGCTCAGGGCTGATGAGAGTTCTGCCTGCCCCTTTTCTCCCTCTAAGGGCAGGGCGGTGGCAGTTGGGCTGGAGGGAGGGCCTTTCACTTGCTTCTGGGCCCAGGCCTGATGGAGTTCTGCCTGCTTCTTTTCTCCCTCCATGGACAGGGCGGTGGCAGCTGGGCTGGAGGAAGGGCCTTTGACTTGCTTCTGGGCCCCGGACTGATGGAGTTCTGCCTGCTTCTTTTCTCCCTCCAAGGGCAGGGTGGTGGCAGTTGGGCTGGAGGGAGGGTCTTTCACTTGCTTCTGGGCCTCAGCCTGATGGAGTTCTGCCTGCATCTTTTTTCCCTACAAGTCCCTCCAAATTAAGTTTCTGTGAAGTTTGGTTTGGAGTTTGGTCTTTGCAGTTGGAGAGTGTTGAGGCTGAATGGTTGATAGAGTGAGTAGAAATTGAGAGCGTGAGACACAGGAGATTAGCAGATGAGTGCCTTAAAACATGATTATGGCACTATATTTTACAGCGTTCATGTTCCAGTACAATGACACACATTTTCACATGCTGCTGTGATAATGATACAGAATTGCCCCAAGAGTCCGGCAATATGAGCACTCACACTGCTTACTTCCATGTTTCTCCGTGAATGTGATTTTGACGTCTTTCGAGAAGATAGGAGCATGCTAAAAAGCCCCAAAACACCAAAATTAAAAAAGAAAATGTTCAGAAACTTGCAAGCAAAACAGGGAGGTTCATAAAAAGAGTGTACAGTATGTAGTATTCCTGTTCACACCCGGAAGTGTTCTGACAGGACTGCCCATTAACACTGGAATTGCACCAGCAGAATGGTACGCCTTGTCGCACACACTGAAATCCAGAACATAAACGCCATGGGAGAGCAATTCTCGACTTCTCCCCATCAATAAAAAAAAAAAAAACTCCTTGTAACAGCAGCAGAATGCTTGCATAATGCTGGGGCACAACGTCATTTGATAAGGAAGCTCTTTTGCAATCTCATGGCGTTGTTATAATGCCGTTTTTGATGCATCTGATAATCTCCAAAGAGTGGATGAGTATGTTGTATATTTGGTTATAATATTAGAAGATCAAAGATTATTATATGTGCTTATATAGGTAGTTGGTCACCTTTGTCACCACAGAGTGAGACTAAGGAGATTTTTCAGATGGAGCTAATATTGCGGAACAGGGTCGAGAAAGGGGCTGTCTTTCGGACAACGTTGACCCCTTCCGTCCTGCTCCCATCCTGCCCTTGTGCTGCTCCCAGGACATTCTATTCATGACAAAAAACATCCCTTCTGTGCCTGCCACAGAATCAGGGACGTGGGAAATGGAGCCCTGTCCCTGTTCCGTGATGACAGGCACAGGGAAGGAGCTCCGTGACAGGTACTTACTGCCACGATCGGGACAGGTAAGTAAGTGCCACCCTTATCCTCCCGCTCCCTGGGTTCCATTTTTATTTTAAATTTATTTTTATATTTGTTTTCTTCCTTTGACAGCTGGGGGGGGGTCTTTTTGAATTTCCCTCTCGCTCGTTCTCTCGTGAGAACGAGCGGGATTTCCCCCGGCTGGTCATAAAAGCAGCCTTACAACGGCTGCGTTTACGCCCGGCCATCGAGCAGGGAGGGAGCATGTTCCTGGAGCAGAATGGAGGTCAGTGTCTGAACATTTACCTCCATTGCATTGCAGGAATGGGAAAGGAGGTGGCAGGGCAGCAACGGGGCATTTGGCCCCATCTGAAAATCTCCTAAGTGACAGTAGGCCAAGTAAACAAGTTATATGCACAGTATTGAAGCATTGATGTTACAACCTAAAAGTTAATAAACCAATTCTTATGTTTTGTTTATAAAGTCCAGACTCATGATTTATTCCACTCACTGACACATATTAGGCATATTTGATCCACAAAGATTCAGGCTTCAGTCCAAAGAAGGGATAAAGGGGGAAGTCTGAAAGGAAGGTGGCAGTGGCAGGCAGACATGCTGAGTAAGTGGGTAAACTTAGCTGGTGCATCCTCCACATGAGTATCTTTCAGTAGTGCTTTAATTGTGTATTCATGCACAGCAGGAGGACTAGATGGCTCTTGTGGTCCCTTGTAACTCTAAGATTCTGTGGTTCTATGAACATGGATATCCTCCCTGCTTTAGCCCCTTGTTTTCAAAACTGTATCCCCCCTGGCCAAGTCTGGACATCGCAAACCTCCAGGGAAAGCCCTAAAGATTTTTTTCTTCTGTACAAAAGTGTGCAGGCTCCAATATGAATTAAGACCATTGCACACAGAGGTTTTAGTTCTTTCATGTCCAACTACTTCTGCACTGAAGTCTGCCCTCTGCTTAACAATGGAAAAAAAGAAGAAAATATTCTTTAACAGAGGTTTGTTTGTTTGTTTTTTAAAGCTGACATGCCAGGATGGGAGTAGATTTGGGGAATTTATCTTCTCCATCTCTCATGCAGTGGCCTCTAACCAGATTGAAGTCCTGTGTGCTTTCTTTGGAGTACATGGTCCAAATTGGTCTTCCAAGCTATCAAGCATGCACAGTCTTCACTGGGCTGTTTCGGGGGTTCCTCATCAGTTCCCCTGTCCAAATAAACTTGTTTAAATGCTGGGGTTCCCACAAGCCTATACCATTCTCTTGTGCATGGGTGCTATAGTGTTGTCTACACATTAAGAACACTTAGAACACTGGCAATAAATTAAATTATCTTGTGTTGCAAAGAGAAGACTATCTACTCTGAGGGAAGACTAACTATGTTAAGAAATGCTCCAGTTACACTCAACCAAATTTCTGTCCACCTTTTAAAGGCTGATTGATTAAGCTTTTGAAATGTAAACTTTCTGATTCCACTGATTAAGCTTTTGAAATGTAAACTTTCTGATTCCACCACACACAACTATTTCCAGTGTCACTATTAAATGAAGTGTTGGCTGCTACAAAATGTGGCAGTACTCTAGCTCAGTGGCTCTTAAAGTTTTCTTTACCAGGGACCCCCTTTAAGTATTTTTTGTTGCTGTTGACCCCCAAGACTTAACTCAACTTTAAAACTTAACTTTAAAGCAACAACAACAGCAACAAACAATGATATCCATTAAACCTTTCTTCAGAGGCACTGGAGGGGGAGAGAAGACTTTTCTCCTGCTTCTTTCTGCATGTTTGTAGCTGGAGCAGATTGAATGGCAATGCACAGGCCAAGCCAGCCAGCCAGCCTTTGCTGTCATGTTTGTCTTCTGTCACATGACTGCTCCAATGTGGGGAGAAGGTGAACAGAGCAGCCTTCAAGCTTTTGCAGACACCCGTGATGATATCATGGCCCCCTGGGGGTCCCCGGACCACAGGTTAAGAACCACTGATCTAGCTTATGATGTCAACACTTTACCTGAATTTATATGGATCTGTTTGGTTAGCCTTTCCACTCAGATATGGCTTTCCTAGTTCTTTGTGCTAGTGTGTTACACAAAATGCTCCTTGGAAATTCCAAGAAAATATCGAGTGTCTAATATTTTGGGGAAATTAGCAGCAACTTGACTTTAGCTATGCAAAAGGGGGTAACAAGGGAATCTTGCAAACCTGTTTCTACCAGTACTAGTCTTGATGGAATACACACACATGTAAAATTAAGTATGTTTTTATTAAAAGAGTTCAAAATAAAATAACACCAGACATGCACACACTCACCCAGAAAAAAAGCATTCACACAAGGCTATACGAAAAGCAGTAGGAAAAACTTGGATAGAGAGTTGCTAGAGGATTTGTTGAGGTGATACAACCTGTCCTGTGGTCAATCCAGCAGAGTGGATGGAGGAATCTGGGTTGGCCACACAGAGGGACATAAGGTCCCTTGGAACTGAAGTCTGTGCACACTTGGGCATATTTTGGGGGTGATATACCTCCAAATACACCTGAGGGGATTGATGCTTCATGGGCTGAAACAATAGATTTCCTGAGCCTTCATGGATTGCACAATGAATGTCCTGGTCTTGACAAAAGGTGGGAAAGATGCTAATGTGTTTCTTAATGTCCAGTGATTGGATTTTAAAAGCTTGAGCAAGGGTCTTAAGGTTTGGGGATTAAGGAAAGGAAGTTTCAAAATCAGCAAATACAAAGGTTTCATTTCACCCATTGTCTCCCTTTCCTGGGAAATGTGTCCTTTTTGGCTTTTAGCCTTAGGCACAAAGCATGGCATTCAGCTGTCCTCTTCTCTGAGACCATTGTGCCTTTTCCCTTGTGGAAGGTCACATTGATGAACCAAATTAATACACAATTTCTGAGGTCTCCAGAAGTGAGGTGTTAGCCATGCTTAACAAGTGCACTGAGTAGCAATAAAGTTTAAAAGATTGGATGCCTGTCAAAAGGCACTATCCTTTCCAGATCAAATAAGAAGACATGCAACATACTTGATTCTGCCCCGATTTATTTGTAAATGAATATAGACTGAACTCCTAATAACACAACTTAACTTTAACAGCTTTAGCTGTCTGACATTGGCCAAATCCACACTCCTTCCTATGGTATACTGGAAATCCAGGAAATGTCCCAGGGTTAATTTAGTTTCCTAGAACAGATGATGAAACTTGTGTGGTGCCTGCTGTAAAACACAGAGGGTTGTTTAGATGCACCCCACCCAGGTGCAGTTACTACATCTATGTTCAAAACCTTTTAACCTTGCTATTAACTAAACACAAACTAAAATAAAGATTCCTATATCCATTTGCACATATTGTAACACCTGATGGGGAACTTAATATTTAGGACACATGTGTATATTATTTTTTAACTGGATCTATAGTACATTTAATACCCATTTGGGCAGAGTGGGCTATATTTGCAGTTAGTACTGCACTAAAATCTGTGTTGCATTGTTTTCTCTCTCTCTCTCTCTCTCTCTCTCTCTCTGTGTGTGTGTGTGTGTGTGAGAGAGAGAGAGAGAGAGAGAGAGAGACTTTTCCAGTTTGTTGTTGTTGTATGCCTTCAAGTCATTTTGGATTTTGGTAAACCTAAGGCAAAAATTATCATGGGTTTTTCTTGACAACAAGATTTGTTCGATGGAGGTTTGCCTTTGCCTTCCTCTGAGACTAAGAGAATGTGACTTGCCCACAGAACAGCTACACCACACTGATTCTTTTCCAACCTGCACTGTGTAATTCCACAAATCCATTTTTAAAGTGTTCTAGAAATATAGAAGGCAATGCCTTAATCACAAAAATTCAACATGGGTTTCAGAGAAACAAGTCATGTCAGACTAATCTGATCTCTTTTTTTGATAAAATTACCAGCTTGGTAGATGAAGGGAACACTGTGGATATCACATACCTTGATTTCAGTAAGGTCTTTATCAAGGTTGCCCTTGACATTCTTGTTGGGGTGTAGAAAGACGCGCTGTGTCCATCATGACTACCTGCAGAGTTGTTCCACATCAACAGGATGCCAAGGAGAAGGTTTCTGGAGAGACTTCTGCAAAAGACTTCAGGCTGAGAAGGAAAAATTCCTTCACCCCAGCACACTGCCTTGAGCTCTGGCTTGCCAAATAAAGACAGCAACAAGGCCAGCCTTCACTCAACTTGAGGGCTTTAATCTTTGCAATATATTTACAATATATATACAGAGTATAGGACAGCCATGTCTAATACTCATAAATCTCTCTCAGATCAACAAACTGCTTCGCCAACCACCATCCACAACAAACTCACACTGGATATAATTCCCATCTCCTTTTTATAGGCAGTTAAACAATGCCTGTTACATCAGGCATCTCAGATGTGCATAATCTCAAGTATTGACTCACACACACACCTGCCACTGGAGCTTAACTACTTTCATTACTAAGCTTAAAGTTCCATCTTCTGGTCACATCCATGTCATTTCCTGACAATTCTTGCAAACAAGGTTGTAAAATGTGGGCTAGACAAGTTAACTGTTAAATGGATTTGTAATTAGTTGACTGGCTGAACCCAAAGGGTGCTCAGCAGTGGCTCCTCTTCGTCTTGGAAAGAAGTGACCAGTGGGGTGCCACAGGGTTCTGTCCTGGGCTATTCAACATCTTTATCAATGACTTGGATGAGGGAATTAGGGGCATACTTATCAAATTTGCAGATGAAACCAAATTAGGAGGAGTAGCCAATACCCTAGAGGACAGGATCAAAATTCAAAATGACCTGGATAGACTGGAGAGCTGGGCCAAAGCTAACAAAATGAAATTCACTACATAGAAATATAAGGTACTGCACTTAAGGAGGAAAAACAAAATGCATAGATACAGGATGGGGGAGACCTGGCTGAACGAGACTATATGCGAAAGGGATCTAGGAGTCCTAGTAGACCGCAAGTTGAACATGAGTCAACAGTGTGATGTGGCAGCTAAAAAGGCCAATGCAATTTTGGGCTGCATCAATAGAAGTATAGTGTCTAGATCAAGGGAAGTAATAGTGCCACTCCATTCTGCCTTGGTCAGGCCTCACCTAGAATATTGTGTCCAGTTCTGGGCACCACAATTAAAAAAGGATATTGACAAATTGGTGCGTGTCCAGAGGAGGGTGACTAAAATGATGTAAGGTCTGGAAACCATGCCTTATGAGGAAAGACTTAGGGAGCTGGGTATGTTTAGCCTGGAAAAAAGATGGTTAAGAGGCTATCTGATAGCCTTGTTTAAGTATTTGAAGGGGTGTCACATTGAGGATGGTGCAAGCTTGTTTTCTGCTGCTCCAGAGATTAGAACATGGAACAATGGATGCAAGCTCCAGGAACAGAGATTCCACCTCAACATTAGGAGGAACTTTTTGACAGTAAGAGCTGTTCGGCAGTGGAACACACTCCTTCGTAGCGTGGTGGGGTCTCCTTTCTTGGAGGTCTTTAAACAAAGGCTGGATGGCCATCTGTCAGGGATGCTTTGATCATGATTTCCTGCATGGCAGGGGGTGGACTGGATGGCCCTTGTGGTCTCTTCCAACTCTACAATTCTATGATTCTGTGATTGTATAAAGAAATGCTAGGTTTCTAATATGAATATTTTACTGTTTTCAAAAGGAGGAAAATGATTAATTATTGAGACTTTGAATTTCAACAGCCCCTAAATCCATTTCCTTCCAGTAGTAATAAGTGATCTAAATTTGAAAATTCCACAACGCTGAGAAAAATAAAATAGCATTTGAAAAATTCAAAAGAAAAAAAATCCAGAGCAAAATCTACAGAAGTAGACTTTAGGTAAAGAACCAACTGGGTAAGGTAAAATTTCTTAGCTCTTTAGTTCTTAATTCTGGAGAAACATTTATGGTGAATTTCCAGTGTTGATTAATCACTTTATATTATTTTTTAAATATTAATTTGACTCATATTATCAGGACATTTGTAACTTAATTCACAATTTCACCAATAAATTTCCATATTAATTCACAAAGTAATTTATTTTAATTGGCTAATACCTGTCACTGGCCTTGTCCAGTAAGACTGTACTCAAGTTTTTGAAGTGGAGTCATTGCTGTTATTTTACCAGGAAATAAATATAACATCTACCACGTTTCTTGTTAGTTTCTACTGTGTCAGAGATGGTTTGAATTTTTTACTTTTTAAAATGTACCTTAGTTCTAGATAGGTTGATGGCCCTTAGTCCTGCAGATAGTATAATTCATCATACTGAGATACAAGCCAATTACAGTTACAGAGATAACTGGAATCAGATAATGAGAAACAGATGCATTTTTAAAAAATTCTACTGACTGAATATCATACATTGTCTGGAATATGCTGCACATATTAAAGACTGTGCCAGTTGCACAAAGAAAGCATGTTTCCAATACTGGCACTCTTGAAAAAAAAAAAGAATCAGAATGGCTAAAGAACATAAAATAAGCAGTTCCAAACATCTGATGAGTGGTTTGGCAGAAAAAGTGTATTATTAGTTAATAGTTTATATACTTGATATTGCTGAAAGGATTACATAATATTTTGTTGTACATGATCAAAGCAATAGTTACAAAACATGTTGCTGCTAGTAATGGTTTGGAAAGTTTCCAGATACTGTTCTTCATACAAAGCTTGGGATGCACATCCTATAATTATTACAGCAAAGGCTATATAATCTGCAAATCAAATAGTTACACATGGAACAGAATGGTTTTCTCAGAGTTTCCCTTTATAATCTGTGATTGTGATTCAGTCTGCCAAACTAATGGAATCAATTAACAACTTATTCATTTAGCCATTTGGTCCTTTTGTTAGAATCATAGATGCTTGAGTCTAAAGTATCTGTTTTGTTCTACATGCTCTGAAATTAGGCTAATTTTGTTCAGTGTTTAGACACCACAGATAAATAAGGTAAACTGCTGACTACTGAATTTGATTCCTCTGCTTTGAATCCATACTTATTATGATTTCAGAAACATTGGTATAGCCATGTAGTTCTAAATCCACACCAAAATTAGGATTTAAATAAATGTTTTTTTAAATATTAATTTTAACACAAACAGTCTAATTCAAAGTCAAAGTAATAAACATTCAGAAAGGAAAAAGGTAGAAAGGGGAGAAAAAATAAAAAGAAGGGGGAAAAGAGAAAAGAATACATATACTTATATAAGAATACTTATACACATATATGTATATGTTTGTGTATATGTATATGTACAGTTGTCCCTCCACATTCACGGATTTGACATTCACGGTTTTAAGTATTCACGGTTTGAAAATATTCTTTAAAAAATAATTATCCCAAAAGCAAACCTTGATTTTGCCATCTTATATCAGGGACACCATTTTGCTATGCCATTGCATATAATGGGACTTGAGTATTCACGGATTTGGGTATTCACGGGAGGTCCTGGAACCAAACCCCAGTGAATGTGAAGGGACAACTGTATTCTTATATAAGTATATGTATTCACTGTGCTAAATTGCTAAACTAAAACACAAAATATAGACTGACTAAAACACAATAGGGCTCTCATCCCCCAGTCCAAACTGTAATGAGAGGGGAAAAAATCAGAAAAAAGAAAAGATATACTATTCTACCATTACAAATTCAACTAAATAATCTTACTAAAATTACTAGTAATCATTGCTATAGATTATTACATTGTTATATTTCTTATTGCTCAAAAAGTCCATAAACGGTTTCTAATCTTTCAAAAAAAAATTTCATTTGGCTTATCCTTTAAAAGCCGCATTAGTTTGGCAATTTGGGCTAACTCAGATGGATTTAAATGTTGATGTACCATCGCTTGGTCCAGTGGGTCTACTTTAGCTGGGATTAATAATTAACATTAGGCTATACAATGTTATAAGAAAACTACAATTTAGATATTTGCAATTACAGGATTAGTTATGCTATAATCCTGTTATGGTAAGACTATCTAAATGTATACATGAAATATAAGAAATGCAGACTATGCTCTGAAATACAGTTGTCCCTCCACATTCACGGACTTGACATTCACGGATTTGAGTATTCACGGCTTGAAAATATTCTTAAAAAAATAATAATCCTAATAGCAAACCTTGATTTTGCCATCTTATATAAGGGACACCATTTTGCTATGCCATTGCATATAATGGGACTTGAGTATTCACGGATTTGGGTATTCACGGGGGGTCCTGGAACCAAACCCCAGCGAATGTGAAGGGACAACTGTATTGCTTTAGGTTTGCCCAGTCTACACCAAAGGTTGGATTTTTTAAAAAAATACAAACCAACCATGACCAACATAAAAGACATGCTGTTAACATGAGACAGTTTGCAAAAAAAGTGAATCTGTGAACTCTAGACTCTGGTTTGCATGTCACAACAAATCAGAGTAGAGCTCTTAGGTCTTAGAGCTTGTGATACAGCTTGAGGGGGTTCTTCTGCCTGAGAACCCCTAAGCTGCCCTTTTGAGAGGCAATCTTGGGAATTGCTCTGCCTGGGATTTCTCTTAAATTGTGCCCCCTTTTTGGTATTGGCACTACCACCCTTTGAATTCTACCTGCCCTTTCACAGAGTTCAAAGGGAAACTGGATGGGGTTTCCTACTCTCCTCCCTGCCCTTTGCAGAGATGTTACTGTCCCCTCCCTTCTTTCCCCAAGGGAAGAGAGAAATGACCAAGCAATAGGCATATGTATGCATCAGCTGAGAAAGATTAGGAAGACTTATTTATCTGAAGCAGAGTTCATACATGCAGATAATTCTCATGGAAAGGCTCTCCCTTTCCAGGTATATTCTTAGAAGTTACAGATATAGTTAAGCATCCAGCCAGTGGGAAAAATAAACATAATTTCCTAACACATCTAGCTAATACATTTCCTGATCGGCTCACTGCCCATGAAGTTCAGTTTGCTGGATTTAGAGGAGGCTGTGAGCTACATGTCTGTTTTCAGACCAGTCCCAAACAGCCTTCCTTCAGCCGACATGAGGTCCTCCCCATCTCAGGACTCCTTTGTTTTTCTCCTGCCTCATGGCCCCAAGGCAATATGTATTACCTTGTCTTTGAAGCATCCTGAAGGTTTACTACTTTGGAATCTTTGATTGGCCAGTGTCCCTTGTGACCTATGACATCTTGGATGATGCTAACCCTAAAGACGTTACCTTTCTTTAGACCCCAGTTAACCCCTTGTTATCTGATGACTGAGCTGGCAGATAATGGGAAATGGAGCGTTTCCATTATCACAGGGCTAATTCCTCTTCTTCAGTCCTCAAGTCAGTGCCTTGAAAATGATGTTTGTGTATAAAAAATTCCTCTTTGCTAGACTTGGTTTTTTATCTGAATGGAATTCTCTGTGTAAGCGTGGTCAGGCTTAATGACATCATCATGTTACCTGGCCTTATACATGCCCGTCCAAGGTGTAAGGTAGACTAGGCCAACCCAAATGTAGATTCATGTCAAGGCCACCCATAGACCTAACAAAGTTGTCTTGGAAATTCCCCTGATTAAAACACACCCAGGACATGATTAACCTTAGAGTTGTTAGGTAAGAATGTGTTAATCTTCCTTGATGGACCTGGCAGTGAGCCCAGGTAACATGGTGATTTTATTAAGCCTGACCACCCTTACACAGATTATTCCATTCAAATAAAAAAAAAAAACCCACCACATCTAGCAAAGAGGAAATTTTATACACAAACATACTCCAAATACAAACAGTGCCTGGAACATCTATTATCCCCACTCATCCCACAAATGTTTCTCCTTCACACCTTTCCTCATCCACAATACAGAGGAGGACATAAATCCATCAACTTTAATGTCCCAACCATTAGCAACAACCAACATAGCCAGAGCTATATTTAACTTCTTTTTTATAATATTTTTATTACTTCAAAATTAAAGCTTCTTAATAGACATACAAATACCTTGTTATATAATCTTAATTGCATCAACTTATGAATTGATACAAATATCACTGAGCGACGTTTAACTTCTATTGTTTAACTCTGGGAAACTCACTCAGGCATTGTTTCTCACTCAAAACACCCCTTAAGTGTATGATATCGAGTATAAATATTACCATTAAATCATAGCCATGTATGCACAGTTCCTCATATGCCATTACTCTGCCCATCTGCTGTGTGACCCTTAGATTCAAGTCTGAGTCTTTCTTCTCTACATGGACCTTTGCTCTCTGGACAGGCAGTTATAGCCTGTTTCCCAAATCTATTCCTCTACCCAAATACTTCCTCCTAATTCTTCGTTAGCCTGGTGTGATCACTTGTGAACGTGAGTGTATGTGTGAATGCTTCTGTGATAATTTTCCAATAAAACCCATTTTTATTTTACTTTGGCTTGGAGTCTCCACAGTTAGTATGGATATACACAGGTGTTTGTTACTCCAGACTCTTTTGTAAAGTCTTCCAAATGCGCTATATGCCTTTGCTAATCTGTGATCAATTTCTTTGTCAATCTTAGCATTTGAGGAGATGATGCTTCCCAGGTAGGTAAACTGCTGAACGGAGAATGGACTTAAACACAGATTTGTCTACAGCAATGTGGGGATGGTGGTGTTCGTCCTGTGGTGCAGGCTGGTAGAGAACTTCTGTTTTCTTCAGGTTGACTTCCAGCCCAAACAGCTCTGCAGCTGTTGCAAAGCAGGATGTTAGATGCTGCAGAGCTGCTTCTGTGTGGGCAACAAGGGCAGCATCATCAGCGAAGAGCAGCTCACGGACTAGATAGTTTAGAGTCTTAGTGAGAGCCCTCAGGTGGCTTAAGTTAAACAAGCTACCATCAATATGGTAATGTATATAGATGCCGTCTTCTTCTTCGAGCTTCAGGTAACAAACACCTGAGGCAAAGCACAAAAATCAGTGTGCATAGAGCCATTGTACTGTCTATTCTCCTGTACAGGTCTGAAACATGGGTCACCTATCGCCAACACTTATGACTTCTTGAATGTTTTCATCAGTGCTGTATATGTACAATCCTAAATATACACTGGACTGACTATGTGACGAATGTTGCTGTCCTTGAGCAAGCAGGATCACCAGCATTGAGGCCATGATATTGAGAACACAGCTGCACTGGGCAGGGCACGTTTCTAGGATGGAGGACCATCGCCTCCCAAAAATAGTACTCTATGGTGAACTCGCCATGGGTGAGCATAAGAGGGGCGCTCCAAAAAAGCTATACAAGGATTTCCTGAAACAACATCTCAGGCTTGGCCAAATTGATCACCAACAATGGTCCACCCTGGCTTCACATCGGAACACATGGAGACACACCATCCATAATGCTACAGCTTTATTTGAGAACTCAAGCCAAACAAGTCTTGAAGAGAAACGACAACGCAGAAAGAATCAACCCAGAAACATCACCCAAGGACTCTCTGCTGTGCTTTCTGCAACTGGACTTGTTTATCTCGGATTGGCCTTTTAGTCATTGGTGCACTTGCTGAAAGCGTGGGATGAGTCCTTCCTGAATCTTTGTTTGCAAAGAAAAGCCAGAGAGAAAGAGAGAGAGAGAGAGAGGTGTAAAGACCCCAAAGTTACCTGACCTCTCACAGCCAGACTTCTGAGCTAATTAAAATCCCCCAATATAATATTATAATTCAAAGGTCACGATTAGGTCCCATGGACCCCACATAATTTGGGTAACAAAATGTAAACCATTCCCTGAAACAACAGTTCATCAGGTCTTAGGTTTGGGTGCTGAAATCTCAGGGCCTGGAAAAGCCTTGACCTAGCAACCTCCAGGATTGGGAGTGGGGATTCTGGCTTCTTGTTTACAGCCCTGTGCTGGGACATGCTGTGTATTTTCTCCTGCTGCAACCAGGAACAGCTAGACAAAATCACAGATGACTGTATATGCGGCTGATTTAGCATGTCTGAATCTGAGGATGTCAGCACTCTGGCATGTACCCAGGAGAGAAAGAATCCATGGTTCTTTCTTGCTGGTTCCTGCAGATGTCACTCTGCAAGGCACAGCTTTCCCAAGATCAGAAGAGATTATGTGGCTCTGGGGAGGAAGCTGAAAGAAATGGATGCACAGGTTGTCATCTCGTCTCTTCTGCCAGTTGAAGGACATGGTCCAGGAAGAGAGAGGAAAATAGCCGATGTAAACAACTGGCTCCGTAGATGGTGTTGCTGAGAACAATTTGGATTCTTGGATCATGGGCTGCGCTTCCATGAGGGGGGACTCCTGGCAAGAGATGGGTTGCATCTCACACCAGTTGGCAGAAACGTTTTTGCCTACAGTCTCAAGAATTTGATCAGGAGGGCTTTAAACTGAGTCAAATGGGGGAGGGAGACAGTATTCTGGAAGGCAAAAGAGCTGGAGAAAATAGTCAAGCTGTCATAGAGGGAACAAGGCAAACAGCGCAAGGACCCAACAGTGGGAGGCAAAAAAACTTGCACAGACAGCAATTAAAGGGAACACATGGTCTTAGATGTCTCTAGACTAATGCACAGAGCATGGGAAATAAGCAAGATGAACTGGAACTCCTCGCACTACAAAACAAATATGATATAATAGGCATTACTGAAACCTGGTGGGACGAGTCTCAGATTGGAATGTAGGAATAGAGGAGTATAACCTTTTTAAGAGAAACAGGCCAAACAGGAAAGGAGGAGGAATAGCATTATATGTCAGGGATATTTACACCAGTGAAGAGATCCATGACATCAATACTGGAAGCCAGGTGGAGAGCATCTGGATAAAAATTAAAGGGGAGGGAAACAACACGGATGTTATTGTGGGACACTACTACAGACCCCCAAATCAGACGGAGGAATTGGATGATGCCTTTCTAGAACAAATGAACACACACGCAGAAAGGAGAGATGTAGTAGTGATGGGTGACTTAAACTATCCTGATATTTGCTGGAAATCTAACTCAACCAAAACTTCAAGGTCTAGCAAATTCCTGACTTGCCTGGAAGAGAATTTCATGGTCCAAAAGGTGGAAGAGGCAACAAGGGGGTCAGCTATTTTAGATCTGATCCTAACCAACAGAGATGACCTGGTTAATGGGGTGCAAGTGGTGGGATCCTTAGGTGAGAGTGATCATGTTCTCCTGGAGTTTGTTATACAATGGAAAGGAGAAGCCAAGCATAGTCAGACACGCATTCTTGACTTTAGGAGAGCTGATTTCAATAAACTCAGGGAAATACTGGGGGTGATCCCATGGTCAGGAATACTAAAAGAGAAGAGACCTCAAGATGGATGGGACTTTCTCAAAAGGGAGATACTGAAGGCACAATCAAACAGTACCATTGAGGAAGAAAAATGGGAGGTGTCTCAAGAAACCAGGATGGATGACTAAAGAACTTTCAACGGAGCTAAGTTTTAAATGGAACATGTATAGGAAATGGAAAAAGGGGGAAATCACCAAAGAAGAATTCAAACAGATAGTGAACACGTGTAGGAGTAAAATCAGAAAAGCTAAAGCGCAGAATGAGCTCAGGCTTGCTAGAGAGGTTAAGAACAATAAAAAGGGTTTTTTTGGGTATGTCTGCAGCAAAAGGAGGAAGAAGGAAATGGTAGGGCCACTACGTGGACAAGATGGCAAAATGCTAACAGGGACAGAGAAAAGGCAGAATTACTCAACACCTTCTTTGCCTCAGTGTTTTCAGAAAAGGTAAAAGGGGACCAACCTGAGGATAAAGGTACAGAAGACACAACAGGGGAAATCCAGCACAGAATAAGCAAAGAGATAGTACAGGAATACCTTCTTAATCTAAATGAATTTAAATCTCCAGGACCGGATGAACTACATCCAAGAGTATTAAAAGAGCTGGCAAATATAATCTCAGAGCCATTGGCAATAATCTTTGAGAACTCCTGGAGAACAGGAGAAGTCCCAGCAGACTGGAGGAGGGCAAACATTGTCCCCATCTTCAAAAAGGGGAAAAAAGAGGATTCCAACAATTATTGTCCAGTTAGTCTGACATCAATACCAGGGAAGATTCTAGAGCAGATCATTAAACAGAGAGTCTGTGAACATTTAGAAGGCAATGCCATAATCACAAAAAGTCAACATGGGTTTCAGAGTAACAAGTCATGCCAGACTAATCTGATCTCTTTTTTTGATAAAATTACCAGCTTGGTAGATGAAGGGAACGCTGTGGACATCGCATACCTTGATCTCAGTAAGGCCTTTGACAAGGTTCCCCATGACATTCTTGCAAACAAGCTTGTAAAATGTGGGCTAGACAAGTTAACAGTTCAATGGCTTTGTAATTGGTTGACCGGCCGTACCCAAAGGGTGCTCAGCAGTGGCTCCTCTTTGTCTTGGAAAGACGTGACCAGTGGGGTGCCACAGGGTTCTGTCCTGGGCCCAGTGCTATTCAACATCTTTATCAATGACTTGGATGAGGGAATTAGAGGCATACTTACCAAATTTGCAGATGACACCAAATTAGGAGGAGTAGCTAATACCCTGAAGGACAGGATCAAAATTCAAGATGGCCTGGATAAACTGGAGAGCTGGGCCAAAGCTAACAAAATGAAATTCAATACGGAGAAATGTAAGGTACTGCACTTAGGGCGAAAAAATGAAATGCATAGATATAGGATGGGGGACACCTGGCTGAAAGAGACTACGTGCGAAAGGGATCTAGGAGTCCTAGTAGACCACAAGTTGAACATGAGTCAACAATGTGATGTGGCAGCTAAAAAGGCCAATGCAATTTTGGGCTGCATCAATAGAAGTATAGTGTCCAGATCAAGGGAAGTAATAGTGCCGCTCTATTCTGCCTTGGTCAGGCCTTACCTAGAATACTGTGTCCAGTTCTGGGCACCACAATTCAAAAAGGATATTGACAAATTGGAGCATGTCCAGAGTAGGGCGACTAAAATGGTGAAAGGTCTGGAAACGATGCCTTATGAGGAGAGACTTAGAGAGCTGGGTATGTTTAGCCTGGAAAAAAGACGGTTAAGAGGCGATATGATAGCCCTGTTTAAGTATTTGAAGGGGTGTCACGTTGAGGATGGAGCAAGCTTGTTTTCTGCTGCTCCAGAGATCGGAGCACGGAGCAATGGATGCAAGCTCCAGGAGCAGAGATTCCACCTCAACATTAGGAGGAACTTTTTGACAGTAAGAGCTGTTCGGCAGTGGAACACACTCCCTCGGAGTGTGGTGGGGTCTCCTTCCTTGGAGGTCTTTAAACAGAGGCTGGATGGCCATCAGTCGGGGATGCTTTGATTGTGTATTCCTGCATGGCCGGGGGTTTGACTGGATGGCCCCCGTG
The DNA here is from genome assembly GCA_030847615.1 of Gambelia wislizenii. Classification (NCBI taxonomy): domain Eukaryota; kingdom Metazoa; phylum Chordata; class Lepidosauria; order Squamata; family Crotaphytidae; genus Gambelia; species Gambelia wislizenii. The sequence goes on from JAUMIR010000003.1 coordinate 295,824,014, forward strand.
GTCTCTTCCAGCTTTGCAATTCTATGATTCTATGATTCTTAATCAAAAACAGTCCAATGGCCCATCTTTATTCGGCCACTCCTATTGCAGCAAGAATGTTTGGGAAGCATCTATCAATATGGTGGCTTGTTCACAAGTCATGACTCTAGAATTCTGGCTTGTTGGGATAGCTGAATGCACTATCCATCATTATGTCTGATACATTGAGAAAGCGTGTTTCCATAAATAACTTTTATCAAGCCTGTGGCTAGTAGTACTGTGTATTATTTTTTGTCAGAGCTACTTTCCATACTTTTAGAAATCAACCACCAATTTTATATCCCCATTCTTGTCTCCCAATTTCTTTCTATTTCTATTTTAGAAATGTCCAGGAAAAAACAAAATAATAGCCTTATGAAAAGTCTGCTTTTATGCATCAGAAAAAAATACAGTAAGTGCTAGCAAAGTGAACTGTCTGTTTTATTGTTTGTGAAAGATATTTGAAGACAGATGTTCCAAAAATAAAAAAAACCACCACAGACACGTACATATCCACAAATCCTGAACATACAAAACAGGATGCCTCTAATCACACTTCCAATAATTTGATGACAGGCTTTTATGAATATGATCTAATGTTCATGGTGTTAAGTGCTCCCCTCCATAAGCTTCAGATGTGTTTTCCTGCTGCATAGATAGATTTAAGGGCCTACTTGGTTAGTCCCACCAAGAACAGATCTAACAATTTAACAGAATTTATGTAAATGTTGATATAGCAAGTTCCCATTGATTGAATGGGTTTGCTGTAGTTGGCACATGTACCATAACAATCTGACTAGCTTTGAATATTGTGCATCTTGACTTGTTGGGCAGTGGGCTAGAGGTGGGGGTATATCATTTACTGCTCTGCTTCAAGCAGCACAATGTCTTCAGCTAGCCCACCTTCTGTCAGGTACATAGTGGCAACACTGACAATTGCAACACTTTTTGGTGTCTATATATGGACTTTCAGCACTGCTGTGTTGAGAACATTAATCATATTCTTAGAGAAATTGGAATCAACAAGTCTAGTTTATAAATGTTTGTTGGAAAGCACAAACATTTATGCTAATGAAGTTCAGGTGGAGTAGAATAAAGAGTTACATGCTTGTGTTCAAAGTTACCAATGGAAAACTGCCCTGGCTTCAATATTTAAAATCTATTTAGACCAAAAACTATTTTTGGTTCAGCAAAAACTGATATTTCAGGTACACCAGATGCCATCATGATATTTTAGAAAGGAACTGACTGCATCAGCTAAATGTTGGTGATGTACGAGTAATGTAGATAATGCTTATTTGTATATATGATCTGGGTGTTTTCAGTGGTTATTCCTTTTTGGTTTGATGCTTTACAACATATTAATTTTATATTAGAAAAATGCTTGGCATTTGGAGATACACATGCACTTTAAATTATATTAATGTGATATACAATTTAACTGAGGGTCAGTATTGTTGGGTCCTACATGCTTTTACTGTTGCAAAAAGACTTAAAACTCAGAGGTTGGAAAGATAAACATTCACCATTATTGTTCAATACTCAGAAGATCTTACTGCTTTACACTCACAAATGTACATTTTATAGCTGTCAATTTTTTTTAAAAAACATGCATTTTGGGAAACTTGGTCATATCAGTGTGTATACGAGCCTTGTACTTTCCCTTCCTTTTTTCTTTCCTTTGTAATGTTTTTTATGCTTCTCTTCTTTGTAACCATGTACATACATACATACATACATACAGTACACTAATTCCAGATGGTAAACTCTTTTGGGAGCCAGCATGGTATAGTGGTTTGGGCATTAGACTATGCTTCTGAAGATCAGGGTTCAAATCCTTTGATGTATAATTGCCGTTTTTATTGGTTTTTTATGTTGTTTTTATCTGTTATTTTTACTTTATAGGATTTTAATTGGTTTTAATTGTGATTTTAATTGTTCTGTGAGCCACCTTGGGTCCCACTTTGGGAGAAAGGCAGCATAGAAATTGCACAAATAAATAAATAACATTAAATAATCCTTACTCAGCTTGGAAACCCACTGGGTGACCTTGGACAAGTCAAACTCTCTTAGCCTCAGGGGAAGGCAAAGACAAACTCCCTCTGAACAAATCTTGCCATGAAAACCCCACGATAGGTCACCTCAATTAGGTTCACCTCAGGGTCATCATAAGTTGGAAACAACTTGAATGCACACAACAAGAGGTTTCCTTTTTAAAGATCTCAATCCCTTCTCTTTCGTATATTTTTACCATAAATGTGTATGAGTTAAGTATCCATGATTATTTGCAGACTGACTGCTCTTTACAATGATGTGTGTGTGTGTGTGTGTGTGTTAGTATACATTCAGGAACAGTTGGGTGCTTAAAAGTTAAAACATCCAGATGGCTGATATTACGAAGAAGCATGGATTTTGCAGTGTATTTGTACACATCTTACATTCCAGTCATAGCAATGTGTGAAAATGTGGATTTGATAATTTCATATTGCCATAAACAATGAAAGTAGCGTGTTGCCAGATGTCATCACTGGTTACATCCAGTATGCTTGACAGACATGAGGCAAGAAGGAGGATGTATATTTAGCTGTTGCCAGGGGCTGCCTTATGCATCCAGCTAGTATTAATAAGAACCTTGCTAGGACAATGGCAGAGGTCAACAACAGTGCAGTGGGCTAAGTCTTAGATCAGAAAGATTTCCTCACTGAATTTCATCCGGCCATTGAAGATCCCAGTGTTAATAACAGAAAGCTGATTAACTTTAATGAGGTGGATATATATATATATATATATATATATATATATAAGTTCCTTTGCAACGGCCACATGTCTTATCACGGAAAGATTCCCTACTGGGATTAATGGAATTATCTCATTCAGAAACTGCAGGTGTAGGCTCTGAGCTGCATTCTTTGATTGCCACAGATTGTTTTACTCCTCCTTGTCTACAGTGAAGCTTACAATGCAAGTGTTTTAATTTTTCACAGAAAAAAAAGTAAGTAAGAAAAAAGAAAAGAGGAACATGGGGCTGAAATGTCTTTGGTTGTCTAGGGAAAGAAAAGGCATAAAATATACAGTACACAGGGCTGCTTTCCATGATGATAGAAACTTGGGGTCTCAAAGAAAAGCAGCTCAAAAGAGATTTCTTTCTCCTCCCAGCTAGAGCTTTTGTGACACATTGTCCCAAATAAATAAAAGAATTTTGCTGAAATGATCTACCTTGCTGTTTTCATTTCCTTTGAAGAATCCTGTGCTACAATAGCCAACCCATCAGGAATAATTAGATTATACAGCAGCAGCAGCCATGGAAACCATATAGCTTTTGAAGGAGGGGAACAACTCCTAACAAAGATCTTGGAAATCACATCCATTATGGGTATCTCTGACTATTTCAAAGCCAGCCCAGCTCCAAATAATGGGAAATAGTAATTGGTCAAATTCTGTTTGTTTCACATTCTATCCTGTGTTAATGAGATATAGCAAGCAAGAGGAAAACTGGATTATTTACTTGTGTTTTCACTTAAAACATTTTGTTTTAACAGAGCATCTTTAATAGAATTTCAGGTTTCCCCCTAAATTAATATGAAAAGAAAAGTGGGATGGGGAAGACAGTACTCTAAATAAAACAAGATCAACAAGAATGATGCCGAAAGCTGAGAGTATGACTTCTGACCTGTCAATGAGATCCAGATGACTTCTGCCCAACAAGGTGAAAACTGTCACCAAAATCCTATTGGGGTGTTACACTTGCATAACCAACCAGAAAGTGGTTGGACTTCTTACTGGTTGTATAAGGAGATATTGGAGAATGTTTAATATAAATATTCCCTTTGGTTGTACAACAGGTCCATGGAAGTCTTATAGAGATGTGCAGACACAGCTGTTCTTTCCCTCCACCAGTCTAGACACCTTAGTTTCCTTGCAAAGTTAGGGAGTTACATCAGCTCTTCAACAGCATCTTGGCTTCTGTCTGTTAGCAATCCTGTAGTCAGGACCAGATTTAGTCCAATTTGTCATTGCTTCTTACGGTTCAATTTCATACATACATTTCACATTACATAAAACATTGCAAGCTGTCCTCCTCCACCACATCCCAAAGAAGCACCATGAAAGGATAGGAGAGGTTTAAATCTCCTTCCAACAGCCTTTACCCACACCTTCCAAAAACCACAAGAATACTTTCAGGCAACAGCTGATGGTATGGAAAACTTCTAATTATATTAACAAATTACAATGGCAGTTTTGCTGAAAAGTACCACTTCTCTCTGCAACTGCTGAAAATCACAGTAGTTGCTAAATGTAATCCACTTCAATTAACCATAGTTGTTTATTATTTCAGTTATGTACTATCCATGTTTACTTAAGTTCCAACATGCTAGAAACCTGCGGCTGTTAAAAGCCACATCTTTAATGGATATGTTGTTTAGGCAATATGGAAATGGTATCCTATGCTATGGTTAGTTTGAATTTCACTGCTGCCCTGGAGCTCAATGGTTGTCAGTGGCAGTCTCAGATTTGTCTATTTGCCAAAATAGTCACATGGAAACTATGTAAGTGAGTTAAGTGCAACTTAAGTGATAAGCATATTAGAAGAAACAAACTGACCAGGGGATCATCATCATTTACTGGCATTACATATGGATTTGTTTTTTCCGTGCCCAACTGTGGAAGCATTATCATGGACAGTTGTGTTGCCATTGGTGTTCCTACATTCTCTGTTATTTAGAATGGTTTTGTTTTTGCTGTCAACTTTAGTGCTGGTAGCACACAAGACCCCAATTGTGTTATGTCAGTGTAGCACCAATTTCACTGACACTGGGATAGTGTGAGGTAGTTGGTTTATCTTGTCCATAACTTTCTGCTTTGAATCTTACTGCTCTCCTTGGCCAGTTTTCAAAATAGCCTGGTACTCACTATTGAAAAGTTAGAATTTCAAGTCATTCTGAGGGTTATAAAACCTCGTTACTCTATTACCAGGCTCTAAATCTGTATAAGTTAAATGATTACATAATCTTTCTCTCTTATCATTACTTCCCTTTTTTGTTCTCTTAGTGGGATTGGCCTGGCTTTGTCATGTTAGTTCTTATGGACTATAGGTGTGCTCACCTGGGCACTCACTGGGCATTAAACAGGATAGACAGTAGTGTGGTACAGCTGCATTTAATGCATGCAAGCAGCTGATGTAGAGATTTTTTTCCTGGACTGTGAGGCTGTGTTCTGGAAGAGTTTATTTCTGACATTTTGCCTGCATCTGTGGCTGGCATCTTCAGAGAATGGTGGCATAGGGATGTGCTTTTAAATAACATTTTGTGTCCAGTTTGGTTTGTAACACGTTCTGCTACTGCTGTAACACTGAAATTCTGGCCCAGGCCGACAACTACCATGTCAGAATGCACAAAGAAGCTAGTGAAATCCACAAACACCTGGACAACTTCAACAGGAAAGAAGAAACCCTAAAAGTAAACAAGATCTGGCTGCCAGTCCTGAAAAACAATAGAATCAAAACTCAACACTTGCAAATGAATTCCAGCCAGAGACAGGGAGATTTCCAGCAGATAATGGACCATTAACCAACCATTAGCCAAACAGACTCTAATCCTCCTTGCATATCTCCACCCAGAAACTAGCCATTCAAATATACTAATTTACATATACTCTCCAACAGGGGTTCACAGTATATAAACCCCACACATCCCTATGCCACCAATCTCTGAAGATGCCAGCCACAGATGCAGGCAAAACATCAGAAATAAACTCTTCCAGAAAATGGCCTCACAGCCCGGGAAAAAGAAACCCAAGGAAAATCTATGGATGCCAGCTGTAAAAGCCTTCGACTTCACAGCTGATGTAGAGGCTGGCATTCTATTGGTTAATCCCAATTAGAGTAGACCCACTGAATCAATTGTTGAATGATGAGTCAACACAGGCAAATCCTATTGATTCAAGGAAATGGTAGGGTCACTTGCATGGCAAAGATGGCAAAATGCTAACAACAAACAGAGAAAAGGCAGAACTACTCAACTACCTCTTTTCCTTGGTATTCTCCCAAAAGGAGAACAGTGCTCAACCTGGGGAAAATGGAGCAGATGATGCAGCAGGGGAAATGCAGCATACAATAAATAAAGAGGTAGTTCAGGAATACTTCAGGCTAGTACAAATGAATTCAAGTTTCCAGAGCTAGATAAACTACATCAAAGGGTAATAAAAGAACTAGCAAAAGTAATCTCAGAACCACTGCCAATAATCTTTGAGAATTCCTGGAGAACAGGAGAGATCCCAGCAGACTGTAGGAGGGCAAATGTTCTCCCCATCATCTAAAAGGGGAAAAAAAAAAGAAGAAGAAGACCCAAATAATTACCTTCCAGTCAGCCTGACATCAATACCAGGAAGGATTCTAGAGCAGTTCATTAAACAGACAGTCTGTAAGCACTTAGGAAGGAATGGTGTAATCTCTAAAAGCCAACATGGGTTTCTCAAAACAAGTCATGCCAGACTAATCTTATCTCTTTTATTATAGAGTTACAAACTTGGTAGATGATGGGAATGGTGTGTATGTAGTGTATCTTGATTTCAGTAAGATCTTTGACAAGGTCCTTCATGATATTTTTGCAAAAAAATGTTAGTAACATGTGACCTAGACAAAGCGACTCTTATGTGGATTTGTAATTGGTTGACCAACCAAACCCAAAGGGTAGTCACCAATGGCTCCTCTTAATTCTGGAGAGAAGTGACTAGTGGGGTGTCACAGGGTTCTGTTCTGGGACCAGTGCTATCCAATATCTTTATTAACGACTTGGATGATGGAATAGAGGGTATTCTTATCAGGTTTGCAGATGACACCAAATTAGAAGGGGTAGCTAATACCCCAGAGGACAGGATCAGAATTCAAAATGACCTGAACAGATTAGAAAGCTGGGGCAATGCTAAAAAAATGAATTTCAACAGGAAGACATATAGGATACTACACTTGATCAATAAAACTGAAATGCAGAGATATAGGATTGTTAACACCTGGTTTGATGGCAGTGCATGTGAAAGGGATCTAGGAGTCTTAGTGGACCACAAGCTGAACATGAATCAGCAGTGTGATGCAGCAGCTAAAAAAAGCCAATGTGATGATTCTAGGCTGCATTAATAGGAGTATAATGTCTAGACTGAGGGAAGTAATAGTGCCACTGTATTCTGCTTTGGTCAGACCTCACCTGAAATACTGTGTCCAGTTCTGGGCACCACAATTCCATAAGGATATAGACAAGCTGGAACATGATTATCACTGATGGCAGACGACTCTTTGGGCTGCATCGATAGAAGTATAGTGTCCAGATCAAGGAAAGTAATAGTGCTGCTCTATTCTGCCTTGGTCAGACCTCACCTAGAATACTGTGTCCAGTTCTGGGCACCACAATTCAAAAAGGATATTGACAAATTGGAGTGTGTCCAGAGGAGGGCGACTAAAATGGTGAAAGGTCTGGAAACCATGCCTTATGAGGAGAGACTTACGGAGCTGGGTATGTTTAGCCTGGAAGAAAGACAGTTAAGAGGCGATATGATAGCCCTGTTTAAGTATTTGAAGGGGTGTCACGTTGAGGATGGAACAAGCTTGTTTTCTGCTGCTCCAGAGATTGGAACATGGAGCAATGGATGCACGCTCCGGGAACAGAGATTCCACCTCAACATTAGGAGGAACTTTTTGACAGTAAGAGCTATTCGGCAGTGGAACGCACTCCCTCGGAGCGTGGTGGGGTCTCCTTCCTTGGAGGTCTTTAAACAGAGGCTGGATGGCCATCTGTCGAGGATGCTTTGATTGTGATTTCCTGCATGGCAGGGGGTTGGACTGGATGGCCCTCATGGTCTCTTCGAACTCTGCAATTCTATGATTCTATGATTCTATTATTCTTTGTCCACAGGAGGGCAACCAAAGTGGTGGGAGGTCTGGAAACCATGCCCTATGAGGAGCAGCTTAGGGAGCTGGTTACGTTTAGCCCTGAGAATAGAAGGTTAAGAGGTGACATGATAGCCATGTTTAAATTCTTGAAGGGATATATTGAGGATGGAGCAAGATTGTTCTCTGCTGCTCCAGAGATTAGGACACAGAGCAATGGACTCAACCTACAAGAAAGGAGATTCCACCTAAACATTAGGAAGAACTTCCTGACAGTAAGAGCTATTTCACAGTAGAATGTGCTGCCTCAGAGTGTGGTGGAGTCTCTTTCTTTGGAGGTTTTTAAACGGAGGCTGGATGGCCATCTGTCGGGAGTGCTTTGATTCCTGTATGGCAGGGGGCTGGACTAGATGGCCTTTGTGGTCTCTTCCAGCTCTATAATTCTATGATTCTATGCTTCAATGGTCAGGTCTAAGAACAGAATTTAGGCCGGGTGTAGGGCTGGAGAGAATATTCACAAATATTTGAACCCCAGATAAAAAAAGGTGTTTCCCAAGCACTGAGAAACCCTGACAAGGAGAATCAATTATGGGCTACAAACTTTGCCTTTTGGGTCTTATTCTGTGACAATTTCCCCCCCCAGAAAACAGCACTTTCTGCTTAGAAAGCAAGTTTCCTAAACAAAACAATGTTGCTGCTCAGAAAATGCTGTGTGTTTTGTTTTGTTTTGTTTGCTAGAAAATCCCACATATGGATTTTTTTGCAGAATAAATCCTAAACTGTGAAAAGTCTTGCAACGGGGAGAAAAAAATAGTTAAAATATATGGATCATGCCCATGAGAACTCTGTACTGGGATGGTTGTGAGAACAGACCCATGAAAAGATATTTCTTTTGAAGGTCTTCTGTTAGTACAACTGACCTCATGGACCAATGAAAACCTGTAAGTATTTCCTGTTAATAGAGGAGTTGACTTAGAAATGGAAAAAAAATGTACAGGAAATCATTTGGATTTCTGTTGTGTTCACGTAGTAGAAATAAAACTAAACAAACTTACTAAATTGATTAATTTATTAATAATGTCAACATTTATATTACATGTATATAAAAGACAATGATTGTCTTTGTTCTGATTTTTATTTTACATGGCAATACTAGCTGTGTCCACTAAGGTGTGCTAAACCACCAATGATCACCTCCACCTTCCCCATACACATGCAACACACTTGTTTCTGTTAACTTGAAAGAGTAACACTAGTATGCATTCTCCACTTTGGTGGTTTTGTCTGTTCAGTCTTTTATATAACTATTTTCTACACAGTATATTTGTCATGAAAGTGTGTGTGTGTGTATTGCTGAATACAATACAATACACACCAATATAGATCTGTTGGCTTTGATTTTACAGGGGAGATTGGTGTTTGCCTGGAAAGGCTTTGGACCAAGATGATCTGAATCTTTAATTCAGATTTCATAGATCTGGTTGTCGCTGCAATCCTATACACCTGGAAATATGTCCTACTGAACTTAATGGAGGCTACCACTGGGCAGACACATACAGTGTTACACTGTATATAAGACTTACACTGTATATGTAAGAAAATGGGTGTATGTGCAGAGTAGACCATTATGGAGGAAAGAGATACAGCAGATGAAACAAGGAAATCTGTGGCATGTTCAATGTGTTTATTTTGACTAATATGTTTATTATGACATAGCCTTTTGTGAGCATACATTGGCTACAGTAGGCTGAACAGCATTTCTTAGCCTGAACAGAATTCTTTGTTGTTTGAAAGTATGAGAGTATGTACCTTGACACTTAACAGCTTAGAGGATCTATGTATACCCGCTGCTGTGTTGTCTTTTATAGCTGTCAATGATATAATCCTTTTTTCAATTCTACTTGACTTACAGTTCCTCATTTATCTTGATCAGTATATACCAAGCCTGAGCATAGAGATTTCAAACTGAAACGTTTTTTAAAAAAGAAGGTGAGGGTATGGAAATATTCAACATGCAAGAGGGTGGGGTGGGGACATACTTGAGTATATTGTAACCTAAAAATAGATATCCACTGAACTTAAGAGCATTTCTTTCCACTTAAAGTGGGAAAAAGCTCTCGTTTTCAATTTGTGAGTCCAAGCAAAAATTGCAATTTCTACCACTAGCACAAAGCTTCCTTTACCCTCAGGCTTGTACATAAATTTTACCTCAGTGTCTGAACACTTTCCGACCAGATTCAATGTAACAAAGACAAAGGCAACTGGGAAATGTGAACTGAATGTTAATACAGTAGAATGCCTCTAGCCCCTCCCTTCTCCCATTGTATTTTATTTGATTTTAGAATCAAGTTAAAAATTCAGGCACAAGAACAAAACACACATTAAAAACCCAAGGGATTATTACAGAAATAAAGAAACTTGCTGATTATAATTCCAACAGAATCATTCTACCATTAGGGTGGGGAGATCTAAATGGGATAAACCTTCTTATCAAAATTCCTTGTGGGCTTATACCACCAAGGTGGAAGAAAGGGTGGGAGGAGTGATGCTTTTTCCCCTTCCATGAATGAATTCTGCACCAAACCTCTTGCTTGAACTGCTTTCCTGCTGCTGATGCCAATGGGAGAGAAATGAGCTCCTGGCAAAGTTCCTGGACTGGTGGGGTTCTTTTGCTAGAAGCAGCAACCTTAGTCTGCCTGTACTCAGTAGTTACTAGTTTACATCTCTCTCTCTCTCTAAGAGTTTAGACATCTACCTCAACTTTAAGAGCTAAAGCATTGTTTCAGGATATACTCTGTGCTCATATGTACATCTCTCTGGCTTTTCTTCGCAAACGAAGATTCAGGAAGGACTCATCCCGCGTTTTCTGCAAGCGTGCTGATGACTAAAAAGGCCAATCCGAGATAAAAAAGTCTGGTTGCAAAAAGCACAGCAGAAGGTCTCCTTGGGTGATGTTTTGGGGTTGTGATTCTTTCTGCATTGTCGTTTCTCTTCAAGACTTGTTCGGCGTGAGTTCTCAAATAAGGCTGCAGCATTGTGGATAGTGCGTCTCCATGCCTCCCGATGTGAGGCCAGGGTGGACCACTGTTGGTGATCAATTTGGCCAAGCCTGAGATGTTGTTTCAGGGAGTCTTTGTATCACTTTTTTGGAGTGCCCCTCTTACGCTGACCCGTGGCGAGTTCACCGTAGAGTAGTATTTTTGGGAGGCGATGGTCCTCCATCCTAGAAACGTGCCCTGCCCAGCGCAGCTGTGTTCTCAATATCATGGCCTCAATGCTGGTGATCCCTGCTTGCTCAAGGGCAGCAACATTCATCACATAGTCAGTCCAGTGTATATTTAGGATTGTGCGTAGACAGCGCTGATGAAAGCGCTCGAGGAATCGTAGGTGGTGGCGATAGGTGACCCATGTTTCAGATCCATAAAGGAGGATAGACAGTACGATGGCTCTATACACACTGATTTTTGTGCTTTGCCTCAGGTGTTTATTGCTCCAGACTCTTTTGTGAAGTCTTCCAAATGCACTATATGCCTTTGCTAATCTGTGATCGATCTCTTTGTCAATCTTAGTCATCACACTAAAATGTTATTTGAATAAAACAAGTTGTGTTACTATATGTAGCACATAATGATAAATGTAAAACTGCACAGGAGCTGGATGTGAATGTAATGCATATAAAGTCCCCCAATGCACCTATTTTGTCATAGAATGAACTTCATATTTTTTATTACAGCACTGAGCTGGGCCTTCAGAAGCAACATAGAAACAAGAAGGATATATATCTGCTCTAGAATGAACAACAGTATCACTGTATAGACTAACATAACCGCTCATCAGCAGTATATATCAAAAAGTGTTTGAGTGTAACTAAAACTGACAAGTATCCTTTCTTATCTGTAGGTCTTGGCAAAACATAAAATTCCCTATAAAAAATGTTGAAAATACAGTTGTCCCTGTATGTATTCATGGCTTGAAAATATTATTAAAAAAATAATAACTCAAAAAGCAAATCTTGATTTTGCCATCTTATATAAGGGACGCCACTTTGCTATACCATTGCATATAATGGGACTTGAATATTCACGGATTTTGGTATCCATGGGGGGTTCTGGAACCAATTGGTTGACTGACCAAACCCAAAGGGTAGTCACCAATGGCTCCTCTTAATTCTGGAGAGAAGTGACTAGTGGAATGCCACAGGGTTCTGTTCTGGGCCCAGTGCTATCCAACATCTTTATTAATGACTTGGATGATAGAATAGAGGGTATTCTTATCAAGTTTGCAGATGATACCAAATTAAGAGAGGAAGCTAATAACCCAGAGGACAGGATCAGAATTCAAAATGACCTGAACAGATTAGAAAGCTGGGGCAATGCTAACAAAATGAATTTCAACAGGAAGAAATATAGGATACTACACTTGGTCAGTAAAACTGAAATGCAAAGATATAGAATGGGTGACACCTGGCTTGATGGCAGTGCATGTGAAAGGGATCTAGGAGTCTTAGCGGACCACAAGCTGAACATGAGTCAGCAGTGTGATGCAGCAGCTAAAAAAGCCAATGTGATGATTCTAGGCTGCATTAATAGGACTATAGTGTCTAGATCAAGGGAAGCAATAGTGCCACTGTATTCTGCTTTGGTCAGACCTGGAATACTGGAATACTGTTTACAGTTCTGGACACCACAATTCAGGAAGGATAATGAGAAGCTGGAACGTGTCCAGAGGAGGGTGACCAGGATGGTGGGTGGTCTGGAAGCCATGCCCCATGAGCAGTGGCTTAGGGAGCTGGGCATATTTAGTTAGTCTGGAGAAGAGAAGGTTGAGAGGGGACATGATAGCCATGTTTAAATATTTGGAGGGATGTCATACTGAGGATGGAACAAGCTTATTTTGTGCTGCTCCAGAGACTAGGACACAAAGCAATGGGTTCAGATTACAGGAAAAGAGATTCCACCTAAACATTAGGAAGAACTTCCTGACAGTAAGAGCTGTTTGGAAGTGGAATACACTGCCCCATAGTGTGGTGGAGTCTCCTTCTTTGGAGGTTTTTAAACAGAGGCTGGATGACCATCTGTCTGGAATGATTTGATTGTGTATTCCTGAATGGCAGGGGTTTGGACTGGATGGCCCTTGAGGTCTCTTCCAACTCTATGATTCTATGATTTTATGATTCAGACCCCAGTGAATATGAAGGGACAACTGTGGTAGGAATCAATGCTAATTTTTCATGCAATATCTGTGTTGGATAATCACTTGTCCTGCCATGCTATGTTTGAAACTCAGGTGAGTCCATCAGCAACATGAGGATTGCTTACATCAGGAACTGGAAGGGGAATGAAAACTCATCTTTTCCAACCCCCTGACATCACATAAAGCATCCCTGAGAGAGGGCCCTCCAATCTGTATTCAAAATCTCCAACAAAGGAGATTCTCTCTGCTTTTTCTTCGCAAACGAAGATTCAGGAAGAGTTCATCCCGCACTTTCTGCAAGTGTGCTGATGACTAAAAAGCCCTATCTGAGATAAAGAAGTCCAGTTGCAGAAAGCACAGCAGAGGGTCTCCTTGGGTGATGTTTCCGGTTTGTGATTCTTTCTGCGTTGTCATTTCTCTTCAAGACTTGTTCAGTGTGAATTCTCAAATAAGGCTGCAGCATTGTGGATAGTGCATCTCCATGCCTCCCGATGTGAGGCCAGGGCAGACCATTGTTGGTGATCAATTTGGCCAAGCCTGAAATGTTGTTTTAGGGAGTCCTTGTATCGCTTTTTGGAGCGCCCCTCTTACACTGACCCGTGGCGAGTTCACCGTAGAGTACTATTTTTGGGAGGCAATGGTCCTCCATCCTAGAAATGTGCCCTGCCCAGCACAGCTGTGTTCTAAGGATCATGGCCTCAATGCTGGTGATCTCTGCTTGCTCAAGGACAGCAACACTCTTCACATAGTCAGTCCAGAACAAAGGAGATTATACCACCTTCAGTCCACTATAGTTCAGTCCACTATAAAACAGCTCTTACAATTAGGAAATTCTTCTTAATGTTTAGTTGCAAGCTTCTTTCTTGGTTCAATTTGAGCCAATTGGTTCAGGTCCTACCCTATGGAGCAGCAGAAAACTAGCTTGCTCCATCTTCCATGTGTCAGCATTCAGATGTTTGAAGATGGCTATCTAATCACTCCTCAATCTTTTCTTTTCTGAGCTAAACATATCCAGCTACCTTAACCTCTCCTCAAAGGGCTTAGTTTCTAGACCCTTTACCATTTTGTTCGCTCTCCTCTGGAAATATTTTAGCTTGTTGATATCCTCATTAAACTGTGGTGGTCAAAACAGGAAATGATGATCAGGTGAGGTCTGGCCAAAGTAGATTACTGTGGTAATATTACTTCCCTTGATAGGGACACTATCTTTCTGTTAATGCAGCCTAAAATAGCATTAGCTTTCTTTCTTTCTTTTCTTTTCTTTTCTTTTCTTTCTTTCTTTCTTTTTTTTTTTTTGCAGCTGTATCAGAATGTTGATTCTATTAAGACTCCTGGGTGTCGGTTACATGGCCAAAAATAAATAAATAAAAAAATAAAAATCTTCAACTGATTTGCCCAGAATCCTAATGGTCCCCATGCATTTCGGGCCAATGTCGCCATATTCAGAAGGAGGGAGACCAAAATACCCATGAGATGCTCAATGTAAGCTTTTGTTATTTCCCCCCGACTTTCTTGAAAAGTTCCGTACAGTTGCACACTATTGGCTGTGTGATTTACCAGCAATCTTCCCAAAACAGGAGCTGACAGCAGAGCTGAGCTGTGATTGGTTGGACTTCAGAGGGGGCAGACTTGCAAGAGATGCCTTGCAATACTGGATCAGCCATTTTTTAATGACAGACCAGGTAATCCCAGCGCTCTGCCCATCCCCGATTGCAGGCTGCGGTGGCGGAGAGATGGGCCTCCATGACTGTTGCGGTTCCGGAGGCCAATTTCTCCACCACTGCTGTCTGTAATGCCCTGCACCCACCCAGTCTCTGATCACTGGCTGTGGCGGCAGAGAGATGGGCTTATGGGACTGTCACCGCTGCAGCTTGTTCTTCCCTGCACTCCCTTTCCCTGTTCTCCGGCTGTGGGGTCAGAGAGATGTGTCTACAGGACTGACAGTCCCGTAGGCCCATCTCTCTGCCTCTGCAGCCTGTTCCTCCCTACACCCTCCTTCCTTGTTCGCTGGCTGCGGGGGTAGAGAGATGTGCCTATGGGACTGTCAGTCCCATAGGCGCAACTCTTCACCACTGCAGCTTGTTCTTCCCTGCACTCCCTTTCCCTGTTCTCCGGCTGTGGGGTCAAAGAGATGTGTATACAGGACTGACAGTCCCATAGGCCCATCTCTCTGCCTCTGCAGCCTGTTCCTCCCTGTACCCCCCTTCCCCATTCACCAGCTGTGGGCAGGGAAGAGATATGCCTACGGGACTGTCAGTCCTCTCTGCTGCTGCAGCCTGTTCCTCCCTGTACTTCAGCGACAGCTGCTTTGGTGGAGAGATGGGTCTCCATGACTTTCAGTCACAGAGGCCACACACCCCCTTTGTGAACTGCAAAATCACTAATTTATCGGAATTTATCAGAAGAACTAGTTTCTTCCAAAATCCTGTAAACAGCTTGGCACTGGAGTTAAAGAGAGGTAAGCTAGCATTTTCCACATTAAAAATGGTCACGTAACTGACCCCCTAGACCCTTTTCAAATGTACTGCCATTATGTCAGATGACTCCAATCCTGTATTTTTATGCCCATTTTCCCTACTGAAATTCATTTTGTTTGTTTTTTTGGCCAGTTCTCCAAGCTATTGAGATTTTGAATCCCAGTTTTGTCTTCTGAGGTATTACCTGCCCCTCCTATTTTGGTATCATCTGCAGATTTGGTGAGTATGCCCTCTATTTCTTCATCATTTCCATCTTCTTCACACAGTGGACACATCTCAACCTTGTTCTTCTTACCTCGGACACAGCTGATATAGGAGACAAAATGGTGTTTCCAGGTGTGTCAGAAGATGGCTACAAGAACAGAAAGGGCAACCTTACCAGACACCTGTGTCCTTCTGCCATCCTGGGGGTGTAGTGCTACTGCGGATGAGGCTGCACTTTTGCATTGATGGGGACAAGCTGCTAATAAAAGGGGACACCTTACTGATGCCTGTGTTACGCCCTGGAACACTGAAGGACAACATCAATTGGGAAAGGCTTCCCCTTCCTGTTCTTGTTGCTATCTTTTGATGTAGTTTTTGCTGAATCTGATAATCTCCATACATGCTCACACAGATGGATTCAGGAGCAAACGGTGATCCAAAGACTGAGGGACAACAGTGTTAATTTTTCAGTGTCCAGTAAGATTTAGTAATTTAGCCATATCAATACCAATAGTTCTAGTTCTCTTAGTGGAAAAATTCTCTTTCTTTTTTAAAAACACCTCTTTGTGTTTTATTCCTGGTACATATAAACATGTGCTAGTTAAAACAATGAGGAAAAAATAAGTTTGAACTTACTTAATGGGCAAAAATGAACCTACTTTGTTTAGTGTTTGCATGGGTAGAGAGGGTTTCACAATTTGGCTATATTGCAATTACATTGACCTATTTTGTAGAAAACAAATCTTTATAAGTTCCCCAGTGACCTGTAAGATAATTGAAAACATTTTAAAGTGTAATTTTCTAGCAACTCTTTCCATGTGTGTTTTTTATTCTGTTGTTCCAAAAGTACCTTGGGATAGTTAATCCAAGGCATTTGTGGTGATTTTCCTTTTTTACAGTACATGTTTTACAAAAGTTCATAATGGAAAGAACCAATTTACTGTTTGGAAAAAAAATCACATATAAACTTCATACTTAGTTTTTACATGGAGAACATTTTTCAAACAGTAACTGAGCAGTCATGTTCAGTTTACACCTACTGGGTATGGCAGCCTTCCCCACCCCAGATGTGACAAAGTACAGATACGAGGGATACAGCTGTCATCACCCAGCTGTCTGTGCACTGTGGGGATTATGGAAGTTCTTGTCCAACATATTTTAAAAGTGCCAGGTTGGGCAAGGCTGGAACAGGGATATAATGACACCTAGGTTCTCTTGCGCTGGCAGAACCTGAAGACACAAGCCCTACCCTTGGCATTTTCCATTTGTGACTCACACTGCCAGAGCACCACCAATGCAAGCTACAAAATGAAAGCAAACAGTAGCATTATGAAATGGGAGTGGAACTAGTTTTCAAAAGTTAATTTTTGGATTACTACTCTCAGAATCCCCCAGCCAACATAGCCACTAGGAATTATAGTCAAACATTATATATTTTCCAAGCTCTGGGAAGGGAACATAATTGAAATATTAAGAATTTATTTTGGTTTCCTGTGAAGATGGAACATTTTGCCTATGAAAGAGTCAGGATTATGTTAAACATACCCATTGATAATGAAATAGTGAAACTGTTAGCAAAAAGAGCTTTGATAGCAAAAACTGTTGTTTGCATCTTTTCCCTCTCCTGAACAGCTTCTATGGAAGATAGTATTCTAGGTTAGTAGCCAATCAGGGAAAGCCACAAGGGGGGGGGGGGCCAACAGCTCAAAAAGGCCCAATTATTACCACCACCTCCTTCTCCACCACTCCTTTGCTGCTTTCAACACTGCATTTTCATAAACCATATATTGGTTTGTATTTACTGAAGGGTTTATTTAAAGACTCTCCTTCTTGGATAGGATTCAGACTCTTTCCTCTTAAATCATGGATACAGAAAGTGCAATCTGTGGGCTGCATGTAGTCCAGAACCCTACTTTTGCACCCCTCAAAGCATACTGGAAATATTCCAAAACTCCCTTGAGCCTGTACATTTTTTTAAAAAAAGTATTGGGCTGATTTGGGGCATTATTTTGCTTGAAAATGTCTCCAAAGGAGACAAAGCTGGTCACAGACCTGGCAGTTATATTCTCCATTGGAGATGGAGAGAGTACTCCATGGATGCTTCCAATGGCCTTTTCGGACTGAAAACCAACTAAGGGCTTATCTACATGAGCTTGCCCCCATCTCATAATCCTGCAGTCCATATGACATAGGGCATTTGCCCTGTTCTGTCCCTGGGCAGTCCTCTTCACCCCCAGGGCAGATATGGGGCTGAGAGAGGGGGAAGCAGGGTAGGTCCCAATAAACTTCTATAAGAAAATACCCAGTTTACTCACTTACCAGAGGCCAAAAACAGATCAGGCCCCATGTGTCCACCGGAGCTCATCCAGCACACCAGCCCTCGCTGACGCCACCATCCCCCTGGCTTTCCCACAGCATGTGACCAAGGCTGGTCATATGCAGGGGGCCTTTGTTCACATGCTGAAGTCTCCCTTCCTGGCTTCCAAGACAGCAGAGAAAATGGTGGTGGTGACAGCAGTGGCTGTAGAGCCAGGCTGGTGTTCCTGTGTGGACTCCGGTCTCTTGTCAAGGTAACAGAGGCAGAACGGGCCAGCTCCACAGCTAGGATATACCAGCGGGCTGGCTGATGTAGACGAGCTCTAAAAGTGACAACCAGCAGTGTCATAATGTCACATTCATTGCACTGTGATGTACCAGTTGGCCTGTGCAGCAAAAAAATTAGATCACAGCAATCACACACTCCATTTTAAAAACAAAATCTCTACTGTTCTATAAGGTTGCACTTTAATTTTGGTCAATATAGCTAGTTGTAAGGCAGGGGCAGGCCATGTTGGAAGGCCTGAGCACCAGTTTTCAGCCTCTCTGAAAGCTGCAGTAGTCCCTCAAAGACTGGAACAAATATCTAAACTGGAAGTGGCTGTTGATTTCATTTTTTAAAAAAGTTTAGCTTGGATTTGAGGAAGCAAAAAAAACAAAAAGAAAGAAAAAAAGGGGGGAAGGCTAAAAAAAAAAGAAGAAAAAAGAAAGAAAAAAAGAAGGTGGGGTAGGGATTGAAGGTTTTAAAGAGGTATAATGGGTACAAAAATGGTATCAGGTGTGTGTAGGGTTGCCAGCTCAGGAACCTCCCAGGCCCTGAAATTTTGGGTGTGACCCTGGGAATGTCATACAATAAACCTTTCTCAATTTCTGCCTTAAAAAATCCACAATACACAAATAATGCATCTTGAAACTGGATTATTTGCCATGGCACCTTCCCATTGAAGCCTGGGATTTGTAATTTTACAAGGCCTTTAGCTTTCTCTGCCAAATAATGCTAGTGCCTCACAAAACTACAAATCCCAGGAGTCCATAGGAAGGAGACATGCCAAAAAAAAAATCCAGTTTCAAACTTGATTATTTGTGTAGTGTGGATTTGGCTCTCTCACACACAAAATGTCACTAGCTGTGCTTTAGCACATGGGATGGGATGATGGGACTTGTAATTTCTCAGGTTTTTTTACAAATTAAAAACCTCCAAAGAAGGAGACTCCACCACAGTCCAAGGCAGTGTTTTCCACTGTTGAACAGCTCTTACCATAAGGAAGTTCTTCCTAATGTTTATGTGGAGTCTCTTTTCCTATAGTTTGAATCCATTGCTTTGTGTCCTAGTCTCTGGAGCAGCAGAAAAGCTTGCTCCCTCTTCAATAGGACACCCTTTAAATATGGCTATCAAGTCACCTCTTAAGCTTCTCTTCTACAGACTAAACATACCCAGCTCTCTAAGCCACTCCTCATAGGGCATGGCTTCCACGCCTCCCACCATTTTGGTTGCCCTCCTCTGGACACATTCCAGCTTGTCAATATCCTTCTTGAATTGTGGTGCCCAGAACTGGGCACAGTATTCCAGGTGAGGTCTGACCAAAGCAGAACAGAGTGGTACAGTTGGCCCTCCATATCCATGGATTCTGAATCTACAGATTCAACCAACCATGGCTTGAAAATATTCCAGAAAAAAAAAAACCCTTGCTGTTTACCATTTTATATAAGGGGAACCATTTTACTATCCCATTGTATATAATGGGACTTGAGAATACACAGATTTTGTATCCCTGGGAGGGTTCTAGAACCAAAACCCACCAAGGAACCACTGTACCATTACTTCCCTTGATCTAGAGACATATACCCTCATCACCAGCTCTGCTTTTCCTGCCAGGAAGAGCAGGGAAAGAACAAAGAATCATCACCACAGAATCTCTAACAGCCAATCCTTGCTGGATGCAGCACATCTCATGGAAAGGGGCAGGACTTCATTACAGGAGACTTCAGGAGGTGCAACCCTAGGTGTGTGAGCTCTATTTTGTCCAATTATTAAATAAGCGTTCTAGTATAATGGATAAAATACATGTGGTATAGGCACTAAGTAATTACTAGATAACTTGCCTTCTTTTGAGTCCACATAGGGAGTATTCTGGACAAACACAACTGTAGCCCTCCAGATGTTTGTATTGCAATTGCCACAATCCTTCATCTTTGGTTAGGGCTGATGGGGCATTTAAACATGTAGTGCCAAAGTTGCCCAGCTCTCCCCTAGTGTGTTATTCTGTGAAAACTGAGGTTTGAATTAATTGTTTTGAGGTTTGACTGGAAAGAGTTACACCAAAGGGAGGGTGTGCTCTTAGAGTTCCTGAGGGAACTTTTCAGTCTGATGACCACAGAAGGGTCTTAAGGGTCCAGAGAGGGACTGAATAGACTTGGAGAGTCTAGTAGGGAGAGGCTCAGAGCAAGTCAAGTATATAAAGGGGATTTAGCACTTTGTTCCTGAGTTAGTAGTGCTGGTGCAGCTAGATTGATGTTATTACTTTAAAAGGAATCTGATGTAACTAAGCCTTAAGAAGATTAACAATTTTAATACTCAACTACAGTTTATTTGTTTTATATTTTTCAATAAACTTTTATTAGAGTTAAAAGCTGCTTGGCCTCCGTTTAATTTAAACCACACTACCTGATATCAGGGACAAAGGGCTGTCCCAATAGAAAGTGGTTGGTGCTTCACACATTCTTTTGGGGGCAGTAGTAGGATGCAAGAGAACCCACAGGATTGCCATCCTAAAGTCAGAGTGTTAAGGTGGTGGGTTGACTGTGTACGGGTCACCACAGTAAGGATAGTCAGTTAATCTGACATTTATAACTGGCCAATACCATGCCATCAATATACTAGCAACTCATGGTCTGAGAGGAGAGTGTCTTTTTGCTTAGACCATGGCCTGTCCCTGGAAGTACAGAAATTACCTAAACTAACATGGGGAAAAATGATAATGTTGGGACCAGACAGAGCTCCCTGGGGATAGCATTTCATAATGAAGGGAGAATGACTGAAAAAGCCACTTCCGTTATTATACCTTCACATAAAATCAGCACAATTACATTTTGGATTATTTCCCCTCAGTAGTGACCTTCTGCTTCAGAGTGGGTCTTAGGAAATTATCAGACATATTCCCCCCCCCAAAAAAAAAGAAAAGAAAACAAGAGCTGCACATGAGGACAACATTACTGTCCTGCAAATAGAACCTTGTTTCAGATGTCCTTGTCATCGTTGCATGCTGCTTCTGTGCTGCTGCTGTGAATAAGGCACCACTTTCAATTGAAAGGGAGATCCTGTCAAAGAGAAGCTATGCCTTACTGATAATCTCCTTACTCTTAGTAAGAGCAATTTGGTAGTGGAATTAATTGGCTTCTCTGGATGTCTTCAAAAAGCAGCTGGACAGCTACTTGCTGGGGATGCTTTCGCTGGAGATCATGTACTGAGCAGTGGGTTGGACTTGATGGACCATGAGGCCCCTTCAACTCTACAATTCTATATGGATGAAGTATGATGACCTTATGGAAATGCTACTACAAGCACAGACGCTAATGTATCATGTATTGAGAAGTCTTCCAGAAGATCTGCTGTAACACTCACTATACAATGCTACATTTTGAAGCAGCCAACAAGAAGGAATGTTGCGAGAAATCATATAGCAACATTCATGATGACGCTCTAGCAAATATAAAGGCAGTCATGGAGCACCAACCATGCTCTGACAGATGATGTGAAGGGGTGGTCCTTCTGTGATTGCCCTCAAGCCTTTTCCAAGGCATTCTCTGGGCTAGATAATATATTTGAATTTTCCTTCAAAATAATTGAGGACCACACACTTAAGGTAAGCCCATAAACATGAGAGTGTCCAATGAGATTCTTTAACAATTGAAAGGGAAACTGTTTTTGAAACTGAAAGGACTCTAAAAAATCAAATTGTGCTGCTGTGGCATGGAGCCTAAAAAGAGAAATGTGGTAAGGAGTCTTGGAGGTATGACAATGAGGAATTCTCACTTCCCCTATTTGAGTATGCACACATTTTTGGGGGAGGTCTTCTTTGAAGAACAGTAGATGTAGGCCAATGAATTAATCCAATAATCAATTAATCAAAGAAGATTGGTTCCCAGTGTTTGGAAGTCAAAACTGGTGAAGGAGGGAACCTTTAATACTTTTTAAAAAAAGGAATCTTCGTACCAGATGGAAAGAATTTGAAATAACAGAACAAAATCTGGTAGGATATTCTTGAGTTTTGTTAATTTTAGCAGAGGATCACTGTTGCTTAAGCCAACTTTCCAGAAGGCTGACTTAAATTACAGAAAAAGAGGGGGTTGGGGAAAGAGAATAAAGTCCTGCAATAACTTAACCCATATGAAGTGCAGATCTTGCAGTGAAATGGACATATTACAGTATTGAATACATAATATACAGTAAGCTCATCTTCAACTTATAACTTCATTACTGTATAGATTCAGCACCTAAACAGAGACAGATGGAAGAAAGGGGGGCCTGGTGGGTGAAGAGGTGGTAAATAAATACCATAAATAAATAAATGTCATATATAAATAAATGCCACAAATAACACACACACAAATTCTTACACATGCTTATCCATGGGAAACTGGGGGGGGGGTTGTTGCCCTAGCCCAGAATCCTACATTTATTTATTTAATATAATGTACACAGGCATCCAGAAAGATGTTTAAAGTACTTCTTGAGGCCATCCTGTTGAGAATCTGGCTGCTAGATTTGGCCTCTCTGTACAGATTTAGACGCAGAAAGAATCACAACTCGGAAACATCACCCAAGGAGACCTTCTGCTGTGCTTTTTGCAACCAGACTTGTTTATCTCGGATTGGCCTTTTTAGTCATCAGTGCGCTTGCAGAAAGCGCAGGATGAGTCCTTCCTGAATCTTCTTTTGTGAAGAAAATCCAGAGAGAGAGAGAGAGAGAGAGAGAGAGAGAGAGACAGACAGACAGACAGACAGACAGATTTAGAGGAAAGTTTCCTGGGCTCACAGGCAGCTCAGATGAATGCTCCTGTTTTTTATCTAATGATTGGTTTTTGCAAACTTTACAAGATTTGGAGATATAAAATCCCTATTTCTGGGAACACTATACCTGTTGAATATCTGTATATCCTGTAGGTGCCCAACGCACAAGAGATCCACAAAAAAGTGGTAAAGAAATGGAGTCACAGGGTCATTTTTGGGAAAATATCCAACTATTTTTTTACGTGGAAACCAAGTTTGAAAGGAGTCCTTCAGAATGGGAAATTTGGTATACATGTGCTGGTCAACACCCTCAACCCCTACCATAATTAGCAAACATTTTACAATATGCAGATTGGGCTGCTTGGATGTAGGGAACTAGACTAAGGCAATCCAGAGAGAGGGAGAGGGGGAGGGAGAGGGAGATGCCTGGAACTTGCAATAAAGATGTAAATACTCCATTATTTTGTCCTTGTATGCAGGATGAATAATTGCAATAATTTTCTCACTAACTGAAACTCACATGTTCATTTCTTACTGTGGAGAACCTACTATGATCAACTTTTAAAGAAGCTAAAATGCTACAATATTATCTTTGTGGTCCAAGCAGAAAAGTTTGTCCTTGGGATGCATTTATGACCTCAAAGCATTTAAATTCATTTTTTTTTTTTTTTGGCCAAGAAACTCAACTGCTATTCATTGGAATTCTGTTGTGGAACAGTGCCCTGAGCACTCCCCCCCCATCACTGAGTAAAATTCAAGACACTGGGGGGACCAGGAGGCTTCCTTTGTAACATGGCCTAGGGATGTTAGATATTCTGAAACATTAAGAGAAACAAAGTTTCATACCTTTTGCTATTGCCTGATTCTATGTAGAGTAGAGATTTTACAAAATGAAACTTTGAAAAGAGTGTAGTGTGAATTTAAGAGCCGCCATTCCCCCCCCCACCCCCATTTGCTAGACTTCAGGTCATTTATGTTAGTAACACAGGAATGGTAAGCTTATAGGAACCCAATAGAACCTTATGTAGTCTAATGTTCATCTCACCAGTTCTTTGGGTGACAAAATGATACGAGAAATAATTTACTTATTATTTTCACAAAAACATTTCTAGTGATGTGTCTTGAAAAAACAATTTAAAATTTAGATCAAGGGAAGTAATAGTGCCACTCTATTCTGCCTTGGTCAGGCCTTACTTGGAGTACTGTGTCCAGTTCTGGGCGCCACAATTCAAAAAGGATATTGACAAATTGGAGCGTGTCCAGAGGAGGGCAACTAAAATGGTGAAAGGTCTGGAAACCATGCCTTATGAGCAAACACTTAGGGAGCTGGATATGTTTAGCCTGGAAAAAAGACGGTTAAGGGGCTATATGATAGCCCTGTTTGAGTATTTGAAGGGGTGTCACATTGAGGATGGAGCAAGCTTATTTTCTGCTGCTCCAGAGACTAGAATACGGAGCAATGGGTGCAAGCTCCAGGAACAGAAATTCCACCTCAACATTAGGAGGAACGTTTTGACAGTAAGAGCTGTTCAGCAGTGGAACACACTCCCTCGGAGCGTGGTGGGGTCTCCTTCCTTGGAGGACTTTAAACAGCGTCTGGATGGCCATCTGTCAGGGATGCTTTGATTGCGATGTCCTGTGTGGCAGGGGGTTGGACTGGATGGCCCTCGTGGTCTCTTCCAACTCTACAATTCTATGATTCTACGATTCTATATTCTGATTAACAGATGCAATGTGATTTAAAGTAAAAGCAATGAGAAGTTAAACAATAGTGTCTCTCAAAAAAAAGTTTAAAACATATATAATGAAAACTCAAGAAGAATTAAGTGATGAAAATATAGACAGTTATTAGAAATTTTTTAAAAGACATAAAATTGGAAGGAATAGAATTAGAAAAAAAACAGAATTAGACATATTGTTACAAGGAGAAAAGAAGAAAATGCTTTCTAAAATATATAAGATCCTAACAAAAACTAATTTAGAACAAGAAAGAATTAAAAATTATGTGACAAAATTGGACCAAAATATCTGACACACGATTCAATTAGATCAGTGGGAGAAAACCTGGAATAAAAATTTGCCATTTACTAAAAGTTACAATATAAAAGAAAACTTTGATAAAATGATCTTTAGATGGCACTTAATGCCAGAAAAATAAAGTACAAATGTTCATCAGACAAATACTGGAAATGTGGAAAAACAACTGGAACATTCTTTCATGTCTGATGGACATGTGAGAAAGCAAAGAAATATTGGGGGAAAATTCACACTTTAATTACTAAAACATTAAATATAGATTACTCATTTGAACCGGAAGTTTATCTTTTAATCATGCTTCATAACATAAACATACAAATACAGAAAAAAGTACTGGAAAATTCTTCTCTATATGGTATCAGCGGCTAGAATAATTTATGCAAAAAATGGAGGAGCCTAGAAATACTATCAAATGAAGATTGGATTATAAAGTTATATGACATGTATGAGATGGACAGGTTAACAATTATAATGGATGAAGAAAAAACACTGAAAAATAATGAAGATTGGAAAGAAATGATTCCCCTATGGAAAGAGAATTAGGAAGAACTGGCAATTATAAATATAGACTATAATATAAAACAAAAATATGAAAAGGAAAAGACAGAGAGTAGATGTAAAACAAGAGAGAAGGGGACAATAAACTTGATATTATCAACACAAAATGGGGAAGAAAAAGAAAGTATGATATTGTTAGAACTGTGTGAGGTTTGTTTTATGTAAATGCCTGTTGTATGATTGAGACATTTTGATGTTTAATATAATTGTATTTTAATATTATGGAAAATCTGAATGAAAATATTAAAGCAACAACAACAACAATAGTGTCTTTCCTGGAAAATAATACCTGATGTATCAGAATGTTAAGTTCTAACTTTCTCTCAATATCCCCCCCCCCCAATAAATAAATAAATAAATAAATAGAATAATTTTATTTTGTATATTCTCTTCTTTTTTACTGGACAATCATTTAGGACCGCTGAAGAGTTTATAAAAAGTAATATTGACAAATACAAGACATGTCATCTGTAAACGCCTGGTAGCAATGTAATCATTTGAAATAATTCCTCTAAGTGGTTCTTCAAAGAGCTTATTATCAGCTTAGGCTGTTATGCCAGCTTGCCAGCTGAGCCCCTTTCTAGAATTGGAGGACCTAAAGATGGTAGTGCACTTTCTGGTAACCTCAAGGCTGTACATTGAGCTACCTCTGTACAAAGTTCAGAAATTTCAATTAGTTCAAAACATGGCAGATTGGTTACTGGTACATCTAGGAGTTAACATATTACTCCAATATTAATAAAACTTCACTGGATATATTATACCAATATTAAAATCACCTGACTGGCTGCCAATTAGTTTCCAGAAAAGTACAAAGGACTTTATCAGACACGGAAAATATGGCATTATCATGATGCCACATAACTGTGAAAGGGCGTGCAGATCAGATGATTTTGCTCTTTCAAGCCAAAACCCATCATTTTTAATTGACGGCTTAAACTGTCAATAGATCCCCTTGCTGCTTTTTTGCCAGCATTGCAACCTTTATTTGAAACCTTTAAAATGTGTGTGTGTGCTTTGTGCAACTTTAAATGTAGTTTTCTTGTTTTTATTTTTGAATTTCCCGTGCGATGATATTATGCGAGATTTTGAGCAAGGAAGTGAATGGGGGTCCATTCACTTCCTCTTTATTGCCAGGGAGCCTTTTCTGGAAAAGGAGGTAAGTGGGGGGGGCATTCTTTTGCCGACATAGAAATGGGATTTTCTATGCCAGCAAAAGAACGTTTTAAAACTTGTAGTCTGATAAAGTCCAAAGTATTGGTTATTACCTTTAAAGTCCTACATGGTTTGGGTCTGGGTTATCTACAAGATCACCTTCTCCTGTATAATCCACCCTGTACACTCATTTCCTCTGGGGGCATCTACGTCAGTCAGCTAAAACTATGCTATTACCCAGAGGAGATTTTTTTTCCGGCTGCCCCCAGACTGTGGAATGACCTGCCGGAAGAGATTTGTCAACTCAAGACACTGTCTGAGTTTACATCAGCAGTAATGGCCAATCTCTTCCTGCAGGCCTATCCACATTTTGTTAAAATGGTTTTTAAAGCACTTACTGATGGATTTTAATACATATATTGGTTTCATATGCTCTTGTAACTGATGTTATGTGTTGTGTTATTTATTATTGTTGCCTGCGTTGATCCACAGGGAGAAGTGGGAAAGAAATAATAATTTTCTGGCATTTCTGCTCACTGTTATTCACCTCTTTTTGTTCATATTCTATGTGTAGGAGTTGTATTTCTTTTCAAGGAACCACCCCTAATTTTTCTATCAGTGGATAAAAATAATTAGAGAGTACCTGTTTACATGAATATTCACAAGAAAATGCATACAAAATTATCAAAATGAGGTTTAGGTGCTGAATAAATAACTGATGTCAGTAATGGAGAAGATAAATGTTTGAGGGCTCTCTGATGTGGGGCACAGGCATTATTTCCCCTCATGTTTCAGGAAGTGGTACCATATTTGCCCCCATTGGCTACAATGGTTGTTTTCTTTCCTGGAAACACACCAGTGCCAAAGATTCAGAAAATGGCAATGTTCCACGGACCACCACTTTGAGTAGCACTGGACTAGATGGTGCTCAGTTAGGCTAAGTTCAGATCAGGCAAGATACAGTTACCAGGTCTCCTCTCAGAGCACACTATGAACTCACACCTATTCTATGTGCCTAAAGGAATCTTTTTATTTTGACAGTAGGGCATCTTAGGCAAAGCAGAACAGAGCAGTAATTTTACTTCTCTCGATCTAGACACTATTGATGCAGCCTAGAATTGCATTGGCTATTTTTAGCTGCCACATTTCACTGCTGACCCATGTTTAGCTTGTGGTCTATTAATACTCCTAGATCCCTTTTACATGTACTATTGTCAAGCCAGGTGTCACCCATCCTACATTTGCGCATTTCAATTTGTTTCCTGCCTAATTGTAGTACCTTACATTTTTCCCTGTTGAAATTCATTTTGTTAGTTTTGGCCCAGCTCTCTAATCTGTTAGGGTCATTTTGAATGTTGATCCTGTCCTCTGAGGTATTAGCTACCCCTCATAATTTGGTGTCATCCTACTCCACAAATTTTCCAATTACATTCTTCTGTGATGGCATTTGGTGTCCTTAAGGTTCTTCCATTTAGGATTGTCAAACTTCCCATATTTATCTCACCTCAACAGTGCTGAAACATCAGTATAAGCAGTAAGGCATTAAATAACTGAAGAAAATCAATTTATTAACATTAAAATTTGAAGAAATTTTAAAATAATGAGTTTATCAGTTTGTTCAATCAGTAAATTATTGAATTAGAAATATTTTAAGATTACAAAAATTACCAATACTAAATAAAAGTAATAAAAACATAAACTCTTACTCACAAACAATGCTGATGGTGTTACTGATTGCAATAATGAATTTTAAAATAATTGCTGAAAGTGTTAAAATATCAGGGGTAACAAAATATTTCAGGTTCTGCTCACTTTCAGTAGCATGTTCTAACTAGTTGATTTTGAGCGTACAGACCATATATTCAATACTTGATTTGTACTAAGTTGTTGTTAACTACTGTAAAGTTGATTTTGAGTTATGGTGACCATATTAATGAGAGACCTCCCAGTCAGCCTGTCATCAACAGCCCTGCTCTGATCTTGCAAACTCAGGGCTGTGGCTTCCTTGATTAAATCTATCCATCTGTAATGTGGTCTTCCTCTTTTCCTACTGCCTTCTACCTTGCCAAGACTTATTGTTTTTCTAGTGAGTCATGTCTTTTTATGATATGTCCAAAGTATGACAGTCTCAGCCTAGTCATCTTGGTTTCCAGAGAGAGTTCAGGCTTGATTTGTTCTTGGACACATTTATTTGTCTTTTTGGCAGTCCATGGTATCTGCAGCACCACATTTCAAATGATATTATTGTCTTCTTATCAGTTTATTCACCGTCCAGCTTTCACAACCATACATAGAAATCAGAAATACAAAGGTCTGGACAATCCTGACTTTAATATAAAATGATATATCTTTATACTTCAGGATCTTGTCTAGTTCTTTCATAGTTACCATTCCAAGTCCTAGGGCTCAGCTAGACAGGAGAATTAATAGCAAAAAATAGCACCTTACCTCCCCATCGCAGCAGTATTCATTTGTGCCCACAAATCATTTGCAAGATCACTGGCATGGAAACTTGGCTGAGTTTGCAGTTTACACGGAGCATGTCCCCAAGAAAATATGGTGACCACAGGTGAATTGCCTCCTGCAAATCTCCCTCCGTTCTCTCCCTTTTTTCCCTTTAAATGACAGATATGGAACAGTTTTTTCTGCTTTAAAAAAATTTGCTCTGATGGTTGAACGATTGTGCACACAGTCATTCACCCAGCAAAACCCAACAAAAATGGTGGCTCCGTCTGCTTCCTCCCTTGCAAGCCCACCCCCACTAATGTCCAACCAATCACATTTCAGCTCTTCTATGTGCCCCTATTCGAATTGGTTGTTCAGATGGCCTGTTATGTACAGTTTTGCACAATTAAAAAAAAAGATTGTGAGAAACAGCGAATGCTGTTACTGCAATCTATTTGGAATTTTCAAACCCCCTCCTTTCCAAAGGGTGAATCCCAGCAGGAGCTCATCTAAACAAAAGGTATTCTGCCCACATTCTTTGTGGATTTTTTTTTTGCATCTAAACAAGCCTCTAGAATCATAGAATCATAGAATTGCAGAGTTGGAAGAGACCACGAGGGCCATCCAGTCCAACCCCCCCGCCACGCAGGAAATCCTGATCAAAGCATCCCCGACAGATGGCCATCCAGCCTCTGTTTAAAGACCTCCAAGGAAGGAGACCCCACCACGCTCCGAGGGAGTGTGTTCCACTGCCGAACAGCTCTTACTGTCAAAAAGTTCCTCCTCATGTTGAGGTGGAATCTCTGTTCCTGGAGCTTGCACCCATTGCTCCGTGTTCCAGTCTCTGGAGCAGCAGAAAACAAGCCTGCTCCATCCTCAGCGTGACATCCCTTCAAATACTTAAACAGGGCTATCATATCGCCTCTAAACCGTCTTTTTTCCAGGCTAAACATACCCAGCTCCCTAAGTCTCTCCTCATAAGGCATTGTTTCCAGACCTTTCACCATTTTAGTTGCCCTTCTCTGGACACGCTCCAATTTGTCAATATCCTTTCTGAATTGTGGTGCCCAGAACTGGACACAGTATTCTAAGTGAGGTCTGACCAAGGCAGAATAGAGTGGCACTATTACTTCCCTTGATCTAGTCTTCTTCTGATTTCTTGACTGCAGTCTCCATTTTGATTGATGACTGAGCCAAGGTATAAGGAATCTTTGACCATCTCAATATCTTTATTGTCTACTTTAAAGTAATATAAATCATCTGTGATCATTATTTTTGTTTCCTTAATGTTCAGCTGTAAACCTGCCTTTGTACTTTTCCCCCTGACTTTCTTCTATGGTCATTCCAAGTCTTTGCTATTTTCTGCTATTAGTATGGCATGATCTGTATATCTTATATTGTTTATGTTCCTTCCTCCAATATTCATGCCTTCTTCCTCTGAGTCTAATCCGGCTTTATATATGATATGTTCAGTGTACAAGTTAAACAGATAGGGTGATAAAATACAACCTTGCCTGACCCCCTTGCCAATTGGAAACCATTCTGTTTCTCCATATTCTCTGTCCCAGTAGTGGCTTCTGTAATTGTTATGATCTATTAAACCCTATATGGTTTGGGTACAGGTTATTTGAAATACCATAAGAGAACCAGTGTGGTGCAATGATTTGAGTGTTGGACCATGATTCTGGAAACCAGGTTCAAATTCCCGCTCAGCCATGGAAACCCCACTGGGTGAACTTGGGCAAGTCATACTCTCCCAGCCTCAGAGGAAGGCAAAGGCAAATCACCTCTTAACAAATCTTGCCAAGAAAAATGGTGATAGGTTCACCTTAGGGTGGTCATAAGTCAGAAATGGCTTGAAGGCACATAACAACAATTTTGCCATAGAAAACTGCCCAAGTTTTGAGATCTTCTGGGGAGACCCTTTTCTGCATCTCACCAACTTTGCAGTTACATTTTGTGGGAACATAGGAGAGGGGGCCTTCTCAGTGGCTGCTCCCAGGCTCTGGAACTCACTTTCTAGCACCTCCCTACTATACTTTCATAGGCAAATGAAAACCTTTGTGTTTAAGCAGGCCTTTGATGTTTGATTGCTTAGGGGAGGAAGAGACTTTCATAATGTGTTGTATGTATATATATATATATATATATATATAAAAACTTGCTTTTAACTCCACTTGATTCTATTGTTAATCATAGTTTTAATTTTTGTATGATATAAATCTCATGAGAAGGCATGACTCGTTAGAAAAGACAATAATGGTAGAAGGCAGTAGGAAAAGAACACTGTAGTATAGGTAGATGGAGTCAAGTCAAGGTGGCCACAACCCTGTGTTTGTAAGACCTGAGCTGAGCTGTTGGTAACAAGATGACTTGGAGGTCTCTCATTTATAGGGTTATGATCAGCCTAAGTTGACTTGATGCAAGTAACAACAGCACAAACAATAACAACAACAATGGTTTTTAAAGCCACTTTGAGTTCTCGGCTAGGAAAAAGAAGGGAACAACAACAACAATTGTATAATGCATCTCAAACCCCTTCTCCTATGATTTTAGCACTAATTTGTTATAAACATGCAAAAATGTGTTTATCGCCATCATTTCTATGAATTGTCTGATTGCATATTTTAATTCTCCATGCTCCATATGTGACTGTGGACTTTAGCACACCAGGCTGCTAAGATGCCACAATCGTGTTAGTGTAGGAAACACAAACATACTAGTTTGGGGACAGTCATTTTCACATAGCTTTTCAAAAGTGCCATGGTGCTGCTATAGTCCCGGGCTCTGTATTCAGTATGCCGGCCTCCATAACCCCATCTTCCTACCCTATGCCCTTCTTAGCATACCTTTCAGTCTGTATTCCCCTCCCATTTTTTTTATTTTCAGCACAATTGCACAGTCACAGCAATTGATTAAGTAACAGAAAAAAGAAAAGAAACTGAAAAACGAAAGAACAGCCTGCTTGGGTATAGCAAGGGGGAAGGGGGGCAGGAGAGGAACTGAATCACACCTACTCTTACCACATGACTGCCTGCATATCAGAACTGCAGTGGGAGCAGCTTATCATACATGAATCAGTGATAAAGAAGCATGATTGGGAGGGATTGATGGGTTTTGCATGTCAACAAAAAGGAGTGTTCCAGGAACAGATGGAAGACAAAGCAGCTGCAGGACAGGCACAGTACTGTGTGATAAGGTACAGCCACAGATGTTACTTTCCTGCTGTAATTCCACTTTGGGAGCCTCTGTGATAAAGACTTGGATGATGCTGAATGACACACTTAGTAATTTATAAATCAATAATTCAAAATAGGATGCAGTGTTTTGTTCAAACAAGAGGTCACACATTCAGCTTGAATACTTTACATGACTAACCTATGGATTCAATTTTTGACAGAAAATTTGGCTTTGTGATAAACACATTTCTGCCATTAAAAATAAAACAAAAGCAGATTTGCATTGGCATGGACTTTTATTGGGAAAATGTGAGGACAACAGGTTTTACAATGTGCTCGGTTTGTGGGATAGCACATTCCTAAGAGTTATTACCACTCAGTAAAGCACACATTCCATATACATAGGACAGTGTTTTTTAAATAATAGTTTGGAACACACTCTGTCATGGTTTCAGTTGCACTCTTTCTCCAATTGGTACTTGAGGTATCAACCTCCCAAAAATTCAACAAATCCCAAAGTAACAGCAGAAGATTACTCTCAAAAGACCTATGTTGGTTCAGCAGCTGGGCTTCTAGGCAAGCCAAACAGAAAGTCAACTAAATGAGCTGAACCATCAGGAGCACTGCCCTAGGCATGCAGGGTTTAACAGCCCATAACTAGATTTTTTTTCTCCTATGGGAACCTTTTCATTCTTTTATTAGATTAAAGTTGTATGTACCTCATCCAACCTTTTGCCTTCCCCTCCATGCATTTTGTATTTTTGGTTTCTTAATAAATCATTCTTGCCAAGAGGAAATTTTGGGAGTGTCAAAATCAAGATTTCAGTCAAAATCAGAAAAATGTGCTACAAATTTAACAAAAATGCTTCCTTAAAAAAGGTTAAACATTCAAGTTAATTACTTTTACATTGAAAAAGGAGTGTTTATTATACTTAAATTAATTCTAACGTGGTTTTTAAATTAATGTTACATTACTGAACTAAAAACCTCACAAAAATGAGGGTGAAAGAAAGATGTGATTTTATGCAGTTGCTTGTTTGAGCATGGGGTGCTGCATGAATTTTGAAAAAACCTATTTCTCACCCATCCTCTTAAAAGGAATGAGTAAGGTTAATTTTTTCTCTCTCTCTCATGACATTTCACCTCTTTCATTGTTTTTCTTCTTTCATATTGTCAGCAGTGTCCATGTTGGCATACAGTCACAGAATTATAGGGCTGGAAAGAGCCATCTTGTTGTTTTGTACCTTCAAGTCATTTCTAACTTATGGTGACCCTAAGGTGAACCTATTACAGGGTTTTCTTGGCAAGATTTGTTCAGAGGAGGTCTATTGCTGCCATCCTCTGAGGCTGAGAAAGTATGACTTGCCCAAGATCACCCAGTGGGTTTCCATGGCCAAGTGGGGAGTTCAGACATGGTCTCTCAAGAGTCCTAATCCAACACAAAAACCACTGCACCATGCTGACTTCCATAACGGCCATCTAGTCCACAGTTAGAGCATTATGCAAGAATACTCAGTTAAAGCACTATATTATCTCTATCCGTCTCTGGTGTCCTGCTTTCATCCTCTGTAATCTGTTTAGTAGTTCTGCATGTCTTAGCTCCCCCAAGTCCATACATCCTTCTGTCTTTCTTTTCCTCTTCTGTATGTCTCTCCCTCTTCCTTCACTTCTCCTGTCCCTCTCTCTTGTCTAGTCCCTTCCTCCATGCAATCTCCTATGTCTCTGTCTCTTGTCATCTATCCACCCTCTCCCCTCTCTGTCTCCTTCTAGATTTTCAGACAACACTGTTATAGTGTTACTATTCCACTATATTTGCTATGGCTGCCTCCTGTTGAATCCTGGGATTTGCAGTTTAGGAAGGGGCATTTGCAACTCTCAGCCAGAGAGCTCTTAGGCCTCACTAAACTACAAATCCCAGAATTCCACAGGAGGTAGCCAGAGCAGTTAAAGTGGAATAGTAACACTATAACAGTGTAGTCTGAAAATCTCCTTAGTCTGCAGCTTCCATCCCAGACAAGTGCACTGCATCACAAGGCAGCCTGCCATGGACCTCTTCTTCCTGTCCCTTTCCTCTCATTCTTTGCTGCCATCATGCTTCATGCTACCTGCCTCCAGTACTGCTGTGAAGTGAAAAATTTAAGCAAGGGCTGCAGGGAAGATAGGGATGGGAGGAAGAAAACAATGAAGCAAATGAAAACACTACATCCCATACAATGTCTACAAAAACACTTTTAAAGTACAGTTGTCCCTTCATATTTGCTGGGGTTTGGTTACAGGAACACCCGTGGATACCAAAATCCATGAATACTCAAGTCTCATTATATTCAATGGCATAGCAAAATGGTGTCCGTTATATAAGATGGCAAATCAAGGTTTGCTTTTTGGATTATTATTATTTTAAGAATATTTTCAAGTCATGAATACTTAAATCTGTGGATACCACATCCGTGGCTATGGAGGGACAACTGTATATAGCATTTATAAGACAGCAAGTTTGTGAAAAGGAGAGTCCAAGTTTATTCAATGACCAAACAAAGAAATGGCCACAAGCATGAGTCAAGCTATGGAATGATGACTGAAATGGGTGTGTGAACAAACAAAAATAATCCCATTAGTAATGGAAAATTATAATACTGTTGAGCATACCAATTCATTAAGTGTAAAGGGGAAAAGCATAAATTAATACATAGTATTATTAGGAACAGTCTTTATTGCTATGACTAAAACACCCATGTCCCACCTAAATTACCTTTGTGTCTCCCTGGCAGTACATGTACTACTGGCTAATAATCACTAGATTAGAAAACAATAAGATCCTTGAGGGGAATTAGACTTAGGACTAGCTGGACCTGGTGTACCATATGCCATTCTCCTGGAATCATTGAGGGTAACTCGTTCTGTTGCCTTGCTGTGGCCACAGCTGTCACTGCCACAAGTTGACTGTCTGGGTGCCATTGCAGTAGCAGTAACGGTGTCCCGCTGCCACCACCAGTTGACTGCCTAGGTGCTGTTCTAATGGCAGCAGCATCAGCCCACCTCCATCTCCAGTTGACAGTCTGGGTCCCATTCCAGCCCATGACTGGTGAATGGCTGAGGGAGTGAGAGGAGGGAAGGGCCCTTGAGAGGCCGGGGGTGTAGATGCAGATTCAGTGGCAGGAGTAGATTGTGAGGTGGAGAGGGAGTGTGCATATGGGTGGTGATTGGTTGGGTGTGTTTCCTGAGCAGCCAATCAGCACACTGGGAAAGGAAACATACCCAAGCCTATTGCAAATACCCAAGCCATTTATATATGTAGATGTTATCCACTGCACAGTTATATCAGTTTCATATCAAATATCTTGGGATATGTAGTTTGGTGAGGTATAGGTTGAGTATCCCTTATCTAAAATGCTTGGGACCAGAAGTGTTCCATATTTTGGATTTTTCAGATTTTGGAATATTTGCACATACATAATGAGATATCTTGGAGATGACATCCAAGTCTAAACATGAAATTATTTATGTTACATGTACAGTTCACCTACCTGGGAAGCATCATCTCCTCAGATGCCAAGATTGACAAAGAGATCGATCACAGATTAGCAAAGGCATATAGTGCATTTGGAAGACTTCACAAAAGAGTCTGGAGCAATAAACACCTGAGGCAAAGCACAAAAATCAGTGTGTATAGAGCCATCGTACTGTCTATCCTCCTTTATGGATCTGAAACATGGGTCACCTATCGCCACCACCTACGACTCCTCGAGCGCTTTCATCAGCGCTGTCTACGCACAATCCTAAATATACACTGGACTGACTATGTGACGAATGTTGCTGTCCTTGAACAAGCAGGGATCACCAGCATTGAGGCCATGATATTGAGAACACAGCTGCGCTGGGCAGGGCACGTTTCTAGGATGGAGGACCATCGCCTCCCAAAAATACTACTCTACGGTGAACTCGCCACGGGTCAGCGTGGGAGGGGCGCTCCAAAAAAGCGATACAAGGACTCCCTGAAACAACATCTCAGGCTTGGCCAGATTGATCACCAACGGTGGTCTGCCCTGGCCTCACATCGGGAGGCATGGAGACGCACTATCCACAATGCTGCAGCCTTATTTGAGAACTCACGACGAACAAGTCTTGAAGAGAAACGACAACGCAGAAAGAATCACAACCCAAAAACATCACCCAAGGAGACCTTCTGCTGCACTTTTTGCAACCGGACTTGTTTATCTCGGATTGGCCTTTTTAGTCATCAGCGCGCTTGCAGAAAGCGCGGGATGAGTCCTTCCTGAATCTTCGTTTGCGAAGAAAAGCCAGAGAGAGAGAGAGAGGAGAGAGAGAGAGACACCTTATACACCTAGCCTGAAGGTAATCTTGTACACAATATTTTTAATAATTTTGTGCATGAAACAAAAGTTGTGTACATTGAATCATCAGAAAGCAGAGGTGTCACTATCTCAGCCACCCATGTGGACAATTTTGAATTTTGGAGTATGTTGGACTTTGGAGTACGTTGGACTTTGGAATTCCAAACTGTACTTATATTTCTCTGTTCTCAGGCCCTGCAGAGCTAAAGTACATTCCCTTGAACAATAGCACTAGAACATTCTAGTGAAGAATTCTAAGTACTTCACCTACCTACAGATGCCAGGATTCCATAGGTTGGAGCCATGGCAGTTAAAGTGGAACCACACTGCTATGAGTTGAAGGTGGGGAAGAGAAAAGAATGATGTGGTACAAGGCAGAGCTCAAAGAATTACTCTTTAAACTACAACTACCAGGGTCCCTCAGCCATGCTATATGGGGAATTCTGGGATCACAAAATCCACAAACTTAACTTTTCCATAAGCACAGGAAGGAAAGACCATTAGATTAGGACATTATAACCATAATTTGTTATTATATATCAGATAACTACTTGTTCTGGCTGTTAAATTCCCTCTGCATTGGATTATATGTGTTCTAATTTGGCTGGATTCTAGGAATAATATATCTTACCGCATGAGCTTGTTTGAATGACATAGCCCACAAGTTTATAAAAGGGGGTGTCCTACTGCTGCCTGTAAATTCCATAGATGGTGGCAGCATGCTATTCTGAGGAGAAGTCTGAGCTCAGTGGACCAGGAAAGTAAGATACCCAGTGACATCTAAGAGCCATAGCTTTGTCGTATGCCCCGATAACTACACAGTAATCTCTGGCTTTTCTTCGCAAACGAAGATTCAGGAAGGACTCATCCCGCGCCTTCTGCAAGCGCGCTGATGACTAAAAAGGCCAATCCGAGATAAACAAGTCCGGTTGCAAAAAGCGCAGCAGAAGGTCTCCTTGGGTGATGTTTTTGGGTTGTGATTCTTTCTGCGTTGTCGTTTCTCTTCAAGACTTGTTCGTCGTGAGTTCTCAAATAAGGCTGCAGCATTGTGGATATTGCGTCTCCATGCCTCCCGATGTGAGGCCAGGGCGGACCACTGTTGGTGATCAATTTGGCCAAGCCTGAGATGTTGTTTCAGGGAGTCTTTGTATCGCTTTTTTGGAGCGCCCCTCTTACGCTGACCCGTGGCGAGTTCACCGTAGAGTAGTATTTTTGGGAGGCGATGGTCCTCCATCCTAGAAACGTGCCCTGCCCAGCGCAGCTGTGTTCTCAATATCATGGCCTCAATGCTGGTGATCCCTGCTTGTTCAAGGACAGCAACATTCGTCACATAGTCAGTCCAGTGTATATTTAGGATTGTGCGTAGACAGCGCTGATGAAAGCGCTCGAGGAGTCGTAGGTGGTGGCGATAGGTAACCCATGTTTCAGATCCATAAAGGAGGATAGACAGTACGATGGCTCTATACACACTGATTTTTGTGCTTTGCCTCAGGTGTTTATTGCTCCAGACTCTTTTGTGAAGTCTTCCAAATGCACTATATGCCTTTGCTAATCTGTGATCGATCTCTTTGTCAATCTTGGCATCTGAGGAGATGATGCTTCCCAGGTAGGTGAACTGCTGAACGGACTTGAGCACTGATTTGCCGACGGCAATGTGGGGATGGTGGTGTTCGTCCTGTGGTGCAGGCTGGTAAAGAACTTCTGTTTTCTTCAGGTTGACTTCTAGCCCAAACAGCTCTGCAGCTGTTGCAAAGCAGGACGTTAGGCGCTGCAGAGCTGCTTCTGTGTGGGCAACAAGGGCAGCATCATCGGCGAAGAGCAGCTCACGGACTAGATAGTTTAGAGTCTTAGTGTGAGCCCTCAGACGGCTTAAGTTAAACACAGTAATATTACTAGAAATAATAACAAAAAAATGAGTCAATTCCTCCCTCCCCTTAATTCATTGGAGACTGAGCATGGAATGCAGAGTGATGATCTGAAAGGGAAAAAAAGTATCCAGAGTAAGGGAGGGGTTGAATTCAACGCTCAAAAATAATGGTTGATTACATCAATGAGCAAAACTACTCTCATTTCCCCCCCCCCCCTGTTGCATCGCTTGGTACTGTTTCATAACAATGGAAACTATTAATTTAGACTAGAAGAGCACCAAGACCTAAAGTCCCCTGAAGGCTCACTTAAGCATTCAGTTCCCCCCAGCAGCCAACCAGATACAGGCGGTTTTGAGGCATATTCAAATACCAATCGACTCCCATATCCATGGATTCAGTATCAAACGGCTTCACTTATCCACACCCAAAAATATATGTTCTCTCTTGGCATTTCTAGGTCCTCCAATGTGATTCTATGGTCAACTTCCAGTGTCCTTCTCATTGAAAATAATAGGGGTTACCTATTATCCACAGTTTTAAGTATCCATGGTGTGTGTGTGCCTTTTAACATATCCCCTGATGATATGGGGGCTAACCTATAATACAAGGATGTTTTACTTGTCAGCATAATAAGATGGAGAAGAAAAAAGAAAAGAAAGAAAAGAAAAAAGGACCACTTGTGGCAGCAAAGTGTTACTGGCTCTGCTCATCCACAGGAGGGGAAGTCAGTAGGCACACATTCAGGAAACAGAGAAACTTTTGGGAAGGAACAAGAAGGAGTTGGCAACAGACCTCTCTGAAGCCCCAACAGGAATCCTCATATTAGCCTCAGCTGTGTATCATTCCAAGTGCTCTAAACCCTAACTGGAGGAATGAATGTTGATTCTCCTGTTCAATACGTGAGTTAAAAAACAAAAATCACTCTTATATATTTGCTAAGATGTTGAACATTAATTATATCATCTACAAAGCAATCACTGATTTTATGAAACCTGTTACTTTTTGGTCAGTTGGCAATGTGCTGAAATCTGCCAAATAGCAACTTTCTCATTTCAAAGACTGCAATGGCCAAAACAACTGCGGGGCTACTTATCTATTGTTGTTTTTATGTGCCTTTAATACGCACCAAGGAGCTAACAAGAACAACAATAAAATAGCATAAGAAGAAACCACAGCTGACCAATGGTATTCACCAGTGTCAAGAATCTTAGCATGGAGCCTGAGGTTTAATTCTTTATCTTTATGCTGCACAGCCAGTAAACAATAAAGTCTACAACAATCTTGTGCACATTTATTTCAGAAGGAACAAGCAGAGGTTCTGGCTCCAAGCTGAGTGCAGCCCACTAATCATGTCTGCTGTTGCTGTCCTTGAGCAAGCAGGGATCACCAGCATTGAGGCCATGATATTGAGAACACAGCTGCGCTGGGCAGGGCACGTTTCTAGGATGGAGGACCATCGCCTCCCAAAAATACTACTCTACGGTGAACTCGCCACGGGTCAGCGTAAGAGGGGCGCTCCAAAAAAGCGATACAAAGACTCCCTGAAACAACATCTCAGGCTTGGCCAAATTGATCACCAACAGTGGTCCGCCCTGGCCTCACATCGGGAGGCATGGAGACACACTATCCACAATGCTGCAGCCTTATTTGAGAACTCACGACGAACAAGTCTTGAAGAGAAACGACAACGCAGAAAGAATCACAACCCAAAAACATCACCCAAGGAGACCTTCTGCTGTGCTTTTTGCAACCGGACTTGTTTATCTCGGATTGGCCTTTTTAGTCATCAGCGCGCTTGCAGAAAGCGCGGGATGAGTCCTTCCTGAATCTTCGTTTGCGAAGAAAAGCCAGAGAGAGAGAGAGAGAGAGACCCATGAAGTGCTTGATGAACTTCCAGGTTCTGCTGCTGGTCTGGAATGCATAACGAGGGAGGGCTATCACTTAGGTCAAAGGACACACTGATTTCCTTTTTTTTTTTTCAAATATTTTATTTCAACAATATCAACATTTACAGATTCACTTTTAAATCATACATTTTCTGTTTCATCCAGTATCATTTTACATTTTCATTATATGTTATACATCCCACTCATTCCATCTCTCCACCCATATCCGCCCTGCCCATTCTTCCTTCTTCCATTCTCTCTTTCTTTCTGTCTTCTTCCCCTCTACTTTCACATACATTCTCTTTCACATCCCTTCCATCCTCCCCTCTGACTTCCTTTATTTCATAACCTTTATGGAGTGTTATAAATCTCTCCTCTTTCCTTTATCCTCCCTTAACCATAATACCCTGATTTCTTATCTTAATTCTCTCAGTTTTCTTTCTATTACCTATTTCTTTCTTCTTTCTTATTACCTAGTAGTTTATGCTTTTGTATTCGGTTCCTCTCCTTTTAATTTCTGTTACTAATTCACAAAACAAAATTTTTTATAAAGTCCAATTTATTATGTCTCCAAAGTTATATTTATTGAACATGACCTCTGAATTAGAGTTGGAATTTAAAAAACAACACTGAAGAATGCTACTATATG
The DNA here is from genome assembly GCA_030847615.1 of Gambelia wislizenii. Classification (NCBI taxonomy): domain Eukaryota; kingdom Metazoa; phylum Chordata; class Lepidosauria; order Squamata; family Crotaphytidae; genus Gambelia; species Gambelia wislizenii. The sequence continues at coordinate 295,865,240 of JAUMIR010000003.1, forward strand.
CAGTGACAGCAGCAAGATTATTGGTAGCGGCAAAGTGGAAAAACAAAGAAATCCCGTTGTTAGATGAATGGTTAATGAAATTAACAGAAATGCAAGAAAATGATAAGCTAACATACATTCTAAATAAAGCAAATACAGTAAAAATGGAGGAAGAATGGTCTCCACTTTGAGAATTTTGGAGAAAAAGATGGAACAAAAGGACACATTGATTTCCAATGCTCTAATCCAAAATGTCATAACATCAGAACTCCAGCATGAGGCTAGGATTGCCAACTTTTGCACCAGCCACTGCTGTTGTGCTGCAGCAGTTTTTTTTAAATCACTAATACCATTGTTGTCCTTCCTGTGTAAACCTTTGCCAATTGATTTCTGAAAATCAAGACACTGTTACAGCATAATCACAGATCAGGCAACCTTTTCTTTCCTCAAGTAGAGTTCTCAAACCTCAGGGCCTGGCCCTGAATCTGAGGTTTGGTCCCTTTTTTTCTAGTCCTTAAGGTGAGGAGGAGGAATCTAAGGGTGAAATCTCTGCCTTGAAAGATGTGTGTTTCCTCATTTTGTGTGTTAGTGTAAGTTTATCACACTACATTGTTATAGCATTATTATTCCACTTTAACTGCTATGGCTGCCTCCCGTGGGATTCTGGGTTTTTTAGTTTAGTGAGGCATAAGAGCTCTATGGATGAAAATGGTAAATGCCCCTCCCTAAACTGCAAATCCCAAGAGTAGAATAATAGTGCTATAACAGTGTAGTTCTATAAAGCCTTTAGCTAGTTAATGCTAGACTAAGGGACCATCTACATGAGCCAAGATATGCTGGTTCCCTGGCAGCATATCCTGGCCTGTTGTTCCCCCACTCCCTCCATGAAAAGGGAAGAAGGGAAGAAGTCCTGACGGGCACACTGGCCTGTTGGGGCAGCTGCCACCATTTTCCTCACTGACTTGGAAGGCAGAAATGGGGCCCATAAAATGTGACTGAGGCTCACTTCCTGTGACCAGCCTGGTTCACATGCTGTGGGACTCCTTCCTGCCTTTCAGGAGAGACATGGAGACCACAGCAGTAGTGAGTGCCGGCCTGCTGGCGGTAAAAGAATAAACCAGGTAATTAAAAAAAATGTTCTATCAGGTCCTAGCATACCTTCCCCCGTGTCAGCTCTGCATCTTCCCCAGGGGTGCTGAATTGGGCAAATGCCCTACTTCATCAGGAGTGCAGGGCTCTGTGGTGGGAACAAGACAAGAGTATTTTGCCCATCTAGAGAAGCCTTTAGTGTTTTTCTGTTTGAATGGCATTATGCTTAAGGGATCATGCTTGATGGGATTACTGAGAGCTGTCCTTTATAACATCATCTTTGCCACATTATCAGTATCTGCTTCCTGTGATGCAAGAGGTCACCCATAGGTCTCAGGCTTTGGCACTGAAATTTTGGGGCATAGTCCTGAGCTGGCAATCCTACTGGTTTGTTATCTGCTTGAACAATAAAATGATAAAATAAGCAACCAAAGAGATCTTTGCAGCACTATGCAATGTGATCTAATGCAGGGGTGGGCAAAGTTTAGCCCTCTGCCCTATGCAGTGTCCAAGGCTGCTATTGTGGTCCTTGTCCCAACTCAGAATACCCTTCTTATGGTAAAAAAGTTGGAAATCCTGCTCTAGAGATGATCAGAAGTGGCAATTTATTTTTTCAACAGATTGCAGTACCCCCACCACTCTTTAACTTTAAACAAAAACGATTCTCAAAATTAGATGTGGACTTTGCCTGCTTTTGCTTTGTTTTTCACTTTTGGGCACACCATGGGGTTTTCCAAGAGTTCTAGAAGCAGAAAACTGGACTCAGAAGCATCAAAAAGAGCCCAATCATCTAGCAATATATTTTTGGACATGTCCAGGGGCCTTTTTACACTACAGAACTATTGCATTAATTACATTTAACTGCCATGGCTACATCCTATGGATTCCTGGGATAAAACCTGTGGAATCCTGGGATATGTAGGTTGGGGAGGCGTAAAAGAGGTCTGTCAGAGGGATTGTTTAGATGGGCTATTTACCCCACCTTACAGCCCTGCAGTCCAGAAGACATAGGGCATTTGTCCCGTTTTGCCCTCGGGCAGTTCTTGCAACCCCTGGGGAAAAGACAGGACCAAGATGGGGTAAGGCCTGCTAAAATGTTTTTTAAAAAATACCTGGTAAAATCTGCTCCAGCTGGAAAAAAATGGATTGGACCCCGCCTGACTGCAGGAGCCCATTCCGGCCTGCCAGCCCATCGCTGCAGCTGCCAACTACCGTCACTCTTCCAGATCCAGGAAGCAGGCCTGCAGCATGTGGCCAGCCTAGTCGCATGCAGGGGGCCCTGCTCATGCACTGTGGGCCAGCTTCCTGGCTTTGGACAGTGGGATGTGGGCAGTGGCGGCAGCAGCTGCAGCAAAGGACCTGTGTGGTAGTCTGGACTTCCTCCTATTTTAAGCTGGAGATGGGGGAGCGACGGGACTGATCATAGAATCATAGAATTATAGAGTTGGAAGAGACCACAAGGGCCATCCAATCCAACCCCCTGCCATGCAGGAAATCATGATCAAAGCATCCCTGACAGATGGCCATCTAGCCTCTGTTTAAAGATCTCCAAGGAAGGAGACCCAACCACGCTCCGAGGGAGTGTTCCACTGCCGAACAGCTCTTACTGCTAGAAAGTTCCTCCTAATGTCGAGGTGGAATCTCTGTTCCTGGAGCTTGCTTGATCCATAAGCAGAATGCACCAGTGGGGCATATTCTGCCCAGGGCCGGTTTAAGGAATTTTGGGACCCCCTGCAATGCTTTATTTTGGGGCCCCCATATGTTTATTTCATTTCAATGTAACCTAACCTATTCACAGTACAGGATGTTCAGATTACAGTAGGACCCGCGTATCCACAGATTCATTATCCATGGCACAAAACAGCACACCTACCATAGAGTTTTCCTAGAAAATGTGTCCTTCCTAGCCATTTTCTAGGCCCTCCAAGGCAACTGTATGGTATTTTAAACCAGAAGTCCCATTATTTTCAGTGGTGTTCACTATTATCCACAGTTTTCAGAATCCATGCCCGCACAGAACCAATCCCCAGTGGATAAGGGGGGGGGACCTACTGTATTACATAATTTGCCACCAATAATTTAGTTTAAAAACTATATTATAGGCACTAACAAAATATTTTTTGTTAATTAGCAATTAACGTAATGGTGTAGATTTCCTTAAAAAAAAGAAAGTAGACTACAAGCTAAACATGAGTTAGCAGTGTGATGCAGCAGCAAAAAATGCCAATGCGATTCTAGGCTGCATTAATAGGAGTATAGTGTCTAGATCAAGGGAAGTAATAGTTCTGGGCACCACAATTAAGGAAGGGTATTGAGAAGCTGGAATGTGTCCAGAGGAGGGCAACCAAAATGGTGGGAGGTCTGGAAGCCATTATGCCCTATGAGGAGCAACTTAGGGAACTGGGTATGTTTAGCCTGGAGAAGAGAAGGTTGAGAGGTGACATGTGAGCCATGTTTAAATATTTGAAGGGATGTCATACTGAGGATGGAGCAAGCTTGTTCTCTGCTGCTCCAGAGACTAGGACATGGAGCAAAGGGTTCAAACTCCAGGAAAAGAGATTCCACCTAAACTTTAGGAAGAAGTTCCTGATGGTAAGAGCTGTTTCTATAGTGGGATATGCTGCCTGGGAGTGTGGTGGAGTCTCCTTCTTCGGAGGTTTTTAAGAGAGGCTGGATGGCCATCTGTCATGAGGGAATTGATTGTGTGTTCCTGCAGGGCAGAAGCCAATTGGATGGGATGGCTGTTGGGGTCCCTTCCAGCCCTATGATTCTATGATTCTAGGCTGCATTCAGAGCCTGGGAAAGTTACTTTTGGATTACACCTCTCAGAATCCCCCTGCCAGCACCCTTCTCAAGGTCCGGTTGCATTGTTCCTTTTCCAGCATTCTCTAGCCCAGTGGTCTTTAAACAGAGGCTGGATGGCCATCTGTCAGGGATGCTTTGATTGTGATTTCCTGCATGGCAGAATGGGGTTGGACTGGATGGCCCTTGTGGTCTCTTCCAACTCTACAATTCTATGATTCTATGATATCCTCACAGGGAGTCCACAAAGGTTTGAAGACTGTTTGGCCCACCTCCTCCCTGTAGTGGAACAGTCATGTGACATGAACCAAAGCAAAGGCTGGCTGGCTTGGCCTGCACATTGCCATTCAGTCCACTCCAGCCACAAACATGCAGGAAGAAGCAAGAGTGCCTCTGAGGGAAAAGGTTAATGGATGGTGTAATTGTGTTGTTTTTGTTGTTAGCTATTATTATAAGGGTTTTAAATCTTGAGTTAAGTCTTGGGGCAACAAAAGATATTTAAAGGGGGTCCCTGGTAAACAAAAAGTTAAGAACCATTGCTTAGCCCAATGGCTCTCACAAAGCACTAATGGGATACTGGTGTTTTAGTGACAACAATAAAACCATTTTTCCTAGTAATATTACTCCAAATTTTTATTTATATTCTTTATATTCTTCTGTTAAAAGAACCAGAGTGTTGTAGAAGCTTCAGCATTGCCCTATGACTGTGGAGACCAGGGTTTGAATCCTTACTCAGCCATGAATACCCACTGGCTGACCTTGGGCAAGTCACACTCTCTCAGCCTCAAATGAAGTCAAAGGCAGACCCCCTTTGAACAAACCTTGCCTAGAAAACCCCATGATAAGCTTGCCTTAGTCAGAAATGACTTCAAGGCACATGGGCAAATACACACAGTTTCCTTTTGCAGGTTGAACTCAGTTGTCAGCAAGGGGAGGAAGCTGAAGAAGACCAAGGGGTGAAGGGAGGGAGGGAGGGGAGAGAAGGACATGCTAAGGGCACCTGGAAAGATGGGCTCGAGGGAATCTGTGTGGAAGTTAGGAAAGGGAAGAAAGAAGGAAGGAAGGAAGGAAGGAAGGAAGGAAGGAAGGAAGGAAGGGAGGGAGGGAGGGAGGGAGGGAGGGAGAGAGAGGAGGGAAAGAAAGAAAGAAAGAAAGAAAGAAGTCTTTTCTGAAGATAGAGCAGGGGAGAACAAGAGATGACCCCCCCCTTCCCCACCTCTCTCTCACACTCACACACACACACACCCTCTCTGACTTGCCTTTGACAGTGATCCTGGGAGGAGGAGGGAGGGAGCTCAAAGAAAGCTCCGTTTTTCTCTTTCGCTTTTGCTTTGGCTTTCTAGTTTGAGTGATGTCGTTGTTGTTTTTTAAAGCAGGCAGGGGGTTAGGTCCAGGAAGAGGGTTAGGTCCAGATGGGGGCCCCTGCTGGTGTGGGCCCCCCCACAGATGCTGATTTGGCTGAATGGTTAAGCCGGCCCTGATTCTGCCTATGATTGGCATATTCTGCCTATGTCGTATGTATCCCTGTGATGGCTAAAACTGGCAAACTAAAATTTGCAGGCTGTTGTTCCACTCACCAGTATGGCTGGTAGATGAGCCCAGATAATTCTAAATACCTCATGAATCTCTGAATCCTAAGGTTCTATAAGATGCAGCCATGGTGATTGAAGTCAGATGAAATTGTATAGTATGCAAGGGCCCCTGAACTTGGAAATACTATTCTTTTGGACTACAACTCTCAAAATTTCCCAATCACTATAGCCATGGCTACTTTTGAGCTTCTTATTCTACTTTCTACTCCCACAGACACAAACCTATGGAGTTTTCAGCCTCAAGAACCAAAATAACTTGGCCACCTTAGGTACCATACACTTTGCACTTTGAAGAGAGCAGATTTAATGTTCTACTTCAGGCTGCAAAATGTCTTAAGCCATTTCTGTTCATCCATTATCTCATAGTGGCATATCTCAAAGACTAATAAATGCTACTGCATGTTTTATTTTATAATCTCTTCGTTAGTGATATTTATATGCTTTCTTTCCTCCAGCAAGCTCAAGGCAGCACACAGTCCATGGCATTCCCATTCCCATTTTAATTTCACAACATGCCTTTGTGGCAGTTCAGGCTGAGTTACTGGCCCCCAGGTGTGGAGACCATGTGATGGGCGGCTGATGAAATGTTAGAGAGCATGAAGGAGCCAATCCTGTGGCAGGAAACAGGTATGGGAGGGGTCTCCTAGTGTGAAAGGACTGGATGACAGTTAGGAGAGAGAGAGAGATGACCGTTGAGAAGAGGAATGATGGTTGAAAGAGAGAGTTGAAGATGTGATGTGATGAGGAATGGGCACACTAACCCTGTAAACACCCCCACACAAATACAAATACTATCCATCGAAAGTCAGACCCCAGTCCAAGGAAGGGATAAGGGGGAAGTTTGACATAAAGGTGATAACCGTGGAACTGTGGTCTCCACAGATATTTATTTGGTGGCAGCGGTGGGATGTGAAAAATCCCTGCCTCACAAAAGTGGTGGCAGTGTAAGTGATGAGGTGGCCGGGCTGAACAGTGATGTCAATTCAGCTGGTGCGCCTGCGTGTCACACAACGTCGCTCAGTGCATCACATGGCTCATTGTGGACTACAATCTGGATTTCCAAACAAACAAACAAAACCCCCAAAACAAAATAAAACACTCTAATCACACTTGCTCTTTTCAGATTTGTTACTGAACCATAGTCATATCTGCCTTAGAAATCACACTTTCAGCCCCCAAATCCATTTTTAGTGTTTCTAGTAAAACATACTGCCTTCCCCTTTTATCTCTAGAAGTGTAGCAAACTCAGCAATCCTTAATATCCACACATAAATCAATGTTTCCACAAACATTTGAACCACAACCACCATATTGCAGGAAATTAACCATCAATCATTCAGGTTTTAGATCTGGTCCTTCCATAATAGCTGCTTCACAAAGGAAAAACAGTGAACCCAAGCAAATAGGATGTCCCTGATTTAGAAGAACCCGTATAACCATTTCTTAGCACGTATAATTCTTGGAACTGTTACAGAGGTTTGTCTTTTTACCAGATGTACAAGTTATGCTTTCTTCAATCTGCTGAACTCACTTGTGCATTGTACATCATTGTAAGTTGCCAGAGACAGAAAACTTCAAAACACTATTCCTAAAAACAGGCTTATTTGTATTCCTCAGGGGGTAGTTTCATATACAAAGTAGCAAAACTATCAATTGAATTTTACCAATCAATCTCTTATTGGGGAAAAAGTGCTGGTATTCAGTATTCCAGTTATGGATAAGAGCTATGGTTCCATGAATGATCTAAGTAAGATTACATAGTCTTACTGGAAACCTGCATAAATGCCACCCCAGTCTACCTTAAGAACCAGCTGCCAGATTGGGTGCATGAGGCCCATTCAGCTTCTGATGGGGGCTCAAGGAGGATAACTTTTCCACTCCTCTCCCTCCAGTGACTTTCTTCACCTGGCTCATAAGGTGGATTTGAAAGGGAATTTGGGGCAGGAGACATTACTTAGTTACAAAGATGTAACTATGTATCTGGGTTTCTGGTGAATGTTTTAAAATTTCCTTTGTTGTTACTGAATTATTTTAAATTATTAGATGTTAGGTAAGGAAAAGGATGACTTTCCCTGCTTGATGTATAAGGAATCTTCTAGAAAAGGAAAGATAATTTGTTGTTGGACTTCAGTGTTATCAGTTTACAACATACTCCTGTCTACGGAGATTATCAGACGGGGACAAATATAGCATCCCCATCACACTATCTCCTCTCCCGTCCCACTCCCATCCCTGTAACATTTAATTTTTTTCCAGACTTACCTTAATAATGCTGCAAAACCTGCTCCCCTGCCCTCCAGAAGCCCAGGAGTGAATGCAGTTCTCACAGAGCTGCATTCACTACATGGAAAAGAAATCCTGGCCATTCTCATGAGAGAGCGATTGCGTGGGAAATTCAAAAATAAAAATAAAGGTAATAAATTACACCAAGCACAAAAACACATAAAAAAACCACAAGTAAACCAGAGGGGGGGGGAATGTGTGTTACTTACCTCAATGTCCCGATCTCAATCAGAAGTGTTTGGCAGGGACCTCCCAGTGATGCCGGCATCATGCCAGCATAATGGGGCACCTTTTCACTCACCCATCATTCCATTACAGAAATGGAACGACAGCTCAATTCATGGCTTAGCCCATGAATAAAAAGGAGTGTGGGGGGAATGGAAGGGGCATGGGAGCATAACGACACAGGGACATCATTGTCTGAAAGGGAAGCCCTTTCACGATCTTCTGTCATCCCTGTGGTGGGATATTTAGGTTGTCTGATACTCTCCTATCACTGAACCTTCTCAGTCCTTCTTGGTTCCACTTTACAGAACTTTATAGGCCTTGCCTCCCATTAGCTGCCCCATTTACTCACTAATTCTTTCCTTATATAAACAGAGACTGCAGTCACACCCACATTTTAGAAACATACCTGGAAATGTTGAGATAATAATAGCTAGCATGCCTACCCAGTGTATAAAAAGCATATTTCACACACTGCCATGTAGCTGTAGCCTAACTTTGTGCATCTAGCATTAGGAAACATGAACCAAGATAAGGAAGATCAGCAGGGGGCAGGGGTGGAGCTAAATGAGGACATTGCCCACCCAAAATAAGAATTCTGCTCCCTCAAATGAAATTCTCCTTCATTTCCCAAATGTCTAACATTAATGTAATATAAAATTGCACAGAAATATGCAGTTCAGGTATCTAAAGAATGGAATGTGAACACAACAAATATAAAATTTTTAGGTATAAATGATTTTTGGTTTCTCAACCACTGCCATGCTAGAAATTTGAGGTCAGTGGGAACATTTCACTAGGAGAGCTGGAATTCTTATTTGGAGGGGCAATGTCCTCACCCACCCCTGTAGCTACACCCCTGAGGTGGAGCTTCCATCCAAGTCTGACCAGCACTTGAAAAAACATTTTCAGAAAGTCATTGGTGGATGTTATCATTCTAAACCCCCAAAGCCATTAGTCAAGTTACACTTTTCAAAAGGAATTTTATGTTCCCTTTTCTTGGCAGTAACCATACTTTCCAACATTTCACAGATGGAAGCTGGGCCATATCTGGCCAAGCAACATCAAAATGTGGTCAAGATGGGAAAAGTTATTAATGAGGAAGAAGAGAAGACACAAGCTAGGAGAGGCTGGAGCAGTTCATTTCTGGCTGAGCCTAAGGGAAGGGCAAGATTTTGGAGATTATTAGATGCAAGCAAAAAGCCCACAAAATACCCGTGAGGATGACATCACCACACCGTGTGGTTTCACACATGTCATCCTAGTGTGCTGCCTCCATGCAGACTCTGTGCTGCAGTAGAGAACAAGCCATTGCTTTTCATTAGTGGAAACTTCAATCAATGAAAAGTGATAGCTTATTCTCCACTGCAGCACAGAGTCTGCATGGAGACAGCACGCGAGGATAACGGCGTCATGTAAAACCGCGACCTGTTCCCAGTACAGTGACATCTTCCTCACATGCTCCTGTTGGGCTTTTTGAAGCATCTGATAATCTCCTCTGTCCTTTCCTTTCCTCTCCTCTCTGCTGAATGAAGACAAGGGGGAAAGTAGGAGTTGGTAAGAGAAACTGGGACATTTTAAAAACAGCTGAAAAAAAAAAAAGGACAACAGATGATTAATGGCAACTGTCTGTGCCAAACTGGGTGTCAGGGCGGCTGACACCGGGACACTTGGAAGATATGCAGTAATGAAAATAGCTACTTTTTAGTTCCTTTGGATAACACAGACCCTCCTCCAGTTTAGCTCGTTGTCACCACAACAGCCACAACAGATCATGAGGCAAGAGCAAAAGGCACAGTACTAGCCAACACTCCAGCCATGTAATGTTTCTTCTTCTCCATTTAATGAGATCACACTCCTGTAACTATAAAAGTAACTAAAACTTACAATTACACATTAAAATGAGTAATGGTGTTCCTCATTGAGTTACAGTTGTTGTGTAACTTACTTATGCCCTCATTATTGGAGAAAGGAGTTAATTACAAATAATGTGTCATTTGCAACTTGTTCCTTCAAAACTCTGAGTTTGAGCCACAATACATATTTTTGTATAGGATAAGCATTGATAGTTTGGGGGGGGGGTTGTTGCAAGTGATAGCTGTAGAAGGATGGTAGAAGATTGCACTAAATACTTTTGAGGCCTTTTCCAGCTCTGTGAAATGTTATTTACTATTAGAATGGTTACATTATCACATTTTCATCAGAAACATCTGTGGCAGTCAAATTAAATGTAATATTGTAATGCTACCTGTATTTACAGCTACAAAAGATCCATTCAGCTGCTTGTATCCCCAGTTCACAATAGGCTTGTTATTCTGTACAGCACCAAGTCATTTATGGTTTGGTGAAGTTCATCCAAGGGTGACAGTGTCCAAGTAATGTGAGGACATGATTAAAAAAAAACATGCAGGAGAAGGCAAATTATCTGAAAATTTCTCCTGGTAAACAAAGACATCTTTGAAATCTTAACTTTGTTTATTACAGGTACTGCAGCTTTAAAATGAAATTACATGATACTTATACTGACATAAATTTGATGGAATACTTTAAAGCATCAAAGTCTTAAGATGCAATCTTATACCTTCATACCTGGAAGTGAGTGCCATCAAATTTATTTATTTATATCCTGCCTTTCTCCCAATATAGGGACTCAAGGTAGCTAACAATGAATTTAAAACAATACAAATTAAAAACACAGTGAACACAGTGATACTTGATTCTGAGTAGATATATATTGGGTTGCCTTATATAACTTACTAAATCAACTAAACTGTGTGGTTTCATTTCAAAATAGTTACTGAGGAGGGAGGGAGGAAAGGAAAGGAATTGGTGAAGTCAAATGAAACATGCAAGGAAAAGGAAGCCTGTTAATTGTTAATTTGTTTTAGCAAAGCAACTGTTACTGAACCAAAATATATGTTTTTGCTATATAAAAAATGAGATATTAATGAAATACTCCTGTTGTGTCTCTAAACCTGAGCTCAGCCAAAAGAAATTATAAAAGTAATCCAAATTAATGTTAAAACAAGAAAATGTGCACAGAGAAAAGAGAAGACACTGTGCACTTTTTGAGAAGTCTAAGTATTAGGGAGGGTATATTTACTATTTAATTGAGATGTTCATATATATATATATATATATTATATATATATATATATATATATATATATGATTTCTTTTTCTTCTTAGATTCTGTGGTGGAATTCGCATGACCACCTCCTATACACAATAATGGAAAGAATACAGGAGGAGGTTACAGGGTGGTGTGGGCAAGTCCAACTCCTGTTGTTGAGGTACTTGGTGGCCATGCTCCTAATGGATGTGATGTGTGGTCATACACCTGTGTTACATGCCCTGATAATAAGCCAATTATTATCCCACTCTTTTAATAATTCAATAATTGTCTTTATTTAATAAATTGGCTTATTATTGGCACTCCACATGGCAGACAGTAGACCATAGACTTCCAAGTACAAAGAATCAAGGTTTGCTCAGAAAACCCAAGGAAGTAGCCTGCTAGATTCCTGAAAGATAAACCCAGTTAAGGATTAAGAGAACACCCACCCCCTTGGACGGGTGAGTTAGGGAGGAAATGGGCTAATTCTCCTGAATGAACATGGAAATGAGTCATTCGATAATGCCATCAAGGTAGCTGGACACTCTTTGCTTGCAAAACTGGTTTTTCCTCGCACCTTTTCCTAAAATGATAGAGGTTTGCCTGAGACCTATCAGTTTTAATGTTCCATCCATTAGTAATTGTTAACACATCCAGAGAATCCATTGTTTAACTCTGGCAGACATTGTATTCCACTCAAACTCACTGGCTATAAATATCACCTCAAAGACTACTAAAGTGTGCACAGCTTCCCTTCCTCCCATCACTCCGTCAGTCTGTGTCACCACAGATTGCAGCTTCTACACAAATCTCTGCTTGTCAGGCAGGTATAGTATAACCCATCATCCCAAACTCTATTCCTCTATCCCAATATTTCCTACTTTCTTTGATAGCCTTGTATGAGTGTTTGAAGTCTGAGTGTGTGTATGTGTGCATTCCCCTGATTATTTCTCAATAAAAAACCTTTTTTATTTCATCCTCTGGCTTGGAGTCTTACCAGTTATTACTGGTATACATAGGTCCTGAATCTTCATTTGCGAAGAAAAGCCAGAGACATAGGTCAAAAGATTCTGCCATTACCCAACCTCTCACAGCCACTATTTGAGCTAATTAAAATTCCCCATAGAAATAGCGATTTTCAGTAGACACGCGTGGAATTTCCATGGACCTCAGTAATTTGGGTAACACCTGCTGTCATTTCACATACAGATACCCATATATGAACACAGTTAGGGAGCTCATTTATGCAATGCAGCAGGAAGATCTGAATGCATCAAGATCCCTCTATACATGGAGAAATTTTACCCATTAACATCAGACTCTCTTTAAGGCATTCTTCACGTGTAGAGGTTAGAGCAGTGAAACTCAGAGCTTGGACATGTTATTTATTTGGATGACAGCTCTCAGTTTTCCTCAGCCAACATGGCCAATGATGTTTGCTAGCATCTACCAGATACATCAATACACATTCTTCTTTCTGATTTGGGGAATTCCTTCCTTCCTTCCTTCTTTGTATGCTACAGCTAATACATCAGATAAAGCTACCCGTACAGCAGATGACATACACAGCAATCTAAACCAAATACTGAAGGAGAAGCAAGATATTTTGAGTGCTAGCATGGTCCAATAGGAAAATGTATTTCCAAATGGAAAAAAAAAGGTGGCCTTGCATATGTTGAGCATGAAAGAAAAAGTCTACCTCCTAAGTATAAATAAAACATTAGAAGAGTGACCAGACAACTCAGTTGGCATCCTAACAGGGGGGTTTGTATACATTGGTATAGATAGCAAACACACTGCATCAGTATGAAGGGCATATGCTGGTTTAAAATTCAGGGTTTTAATTTAATCTCATTACAATAACTTTGAATGGAAAATCTGCCTTTGCATTTTATCTGGAGGGTGATCAGATTTGAAGGAGTTTTTTCCAAAGTCAGTCACATAACCATTTTGAAGCTCATTGCTAGATAGCTAAGTAAACGAAAATTTTAAAAAGTAACCTGGAAGGCAAATGATGGTGCTTTTAAATCCTGAGAAGACAGCACCCAATGTTGCATAATGACTATTTTAAATAAATTTGTTCACCCTTACAATAAATTGAGTTTTATTTCTCTTACTCTAATTTCTGATTCTACTTTGTATGCATATAGCCAGGTTATTCATATCTTGTCAGTAGATGGTATGCAGCAACCATATTTTTGGCTCTCACCAGATGAATAAAATATGCTTGTTATGTGCTATAGATGCCAGCTGGTGCCAAGTTTATGTCAAGCTCTTTACAAACCTTCCCTCTAATTACACTGTTAGCTCTTGAGCTGAAAAGTAGTGCCTGCCTTTGTGTTTCTCTAGTGCAGTGGTTCATAAACAGCTACTAGTACACTTGTGGACACTGAAGTACTCATAAAAGGGTCCTTGAAAAATAAAATCCTATATAGGGAAGCCTTTCTTCCCTCTCCTCATTGCAACTGTAGCTGAGTGAAGGAGGAGATGACAGCGACAAAGAAAAGCTGAGCACTGGTACCATTTTTTCCTGACTGTGTGTGTATGTGAAATTGAAATGTAAATAGCCAGTAAAATACACATAGGAAGATGCTTTCTTTTATCTGCTTGTGGGCAGGTGTGTGTGTGTGTGTGTGTGTGTGTGTGTGTGGAGAGGAACTGTGCTCCTCAGGAGGTGATGGGTCCAGGATCAGGAACTGACTAGACAAAGTTATTTCAAAAGGAATAAATGATGCCTAGTGCTAGGCCTTCATCAGTTACAGGTATAAAAAGCCAGGAATTAGATCTTGAAGGCAGGCCAACATTTTTCTGGTACCTAGGTCATAATTTCTATAGGACTGATGCTTCAGGTATTTTCCCCTATAGGAGAAGTGACAGTTCAAAGTATTTGCTTAAATTATCTAAAACTCTTTTTTGATTAGTTATCGTTTTAACAGAAAAATTATCTGTGCACCCATTACAATCTTGATTTTTGGTTGTTTGCACAGAGACCTCCCCCTGCCACTCCTCACACCAGTAGTTCAGATGCAGAGCATTCTGAGCCTTTGTCTAAGTATAGTTTTACAAATTGTGAAACTTGGCCTCGCTGTGCCTCTTTAGTCATCATTTGATGATGAAGCCTAGACTTGTTAGGCTAGGGAAGCATCATTTTTAAGATTCAGAATAAGGAAGCAATACATTCTCCACAGAAACTTGCTGAACTATCACTTCTCAGTCCCCAAGAGTATTGCATAAAAATTTAACAGAGCATAAGGTAAATTATCATGAGGGAGAAGCCTTCTAATGAACACAAGGGAGCATCATTTAGTACAGATTCACCATCCTAGAAATTATGATGTTCATTTTAAGCAACTAGTCCAGGAGACACTATATGTTTGTTTTAAGACTTATTTCATCTCCATGTGGTTACCTTTGCATTGTCAAGTGAAGTAGACTTTTTTTCATGATATGTTTCTTTATCACAAGGTAGTAAAAGTCAGCCACCTGATTTAAAGTCTATAAACAATCATGTGGAAATCAAATTAAGCGCCCTCAAAATAAATCTGGAAAGTGATTTCAGGTTTCTAAACTATGAAGGCACAGAGAAAACCTGGAAAATGTACAGACAATTCCTGCTTAGTAATCCAAAATTAGTCTCCTAATCCAAAACACAATTAACCAAGATCATATTTCTAAATACCATTGATTTCAGTAGGAGAGTAACAGTGTGAGCTTATGCATATCTACTGAGAAATGAGTTCCATTGGACATAAGAGGTTCTGTTAGGTATAGGAGAACTAAAATTAACAGAATTTGCATCTTGTGATTAAATGCTACTAGATGTTTAGTAGTAAATATCTTCTAGGTAGGAGGGGGCTGAAATACCCTAACAGCACTAGATCCTGTCTGATCTTGGAAGCTAAACAGGGTCAGGCCTGGTTAATACTTGGTTGGGAGACTGCTAACAAATACCAGATGCCGTAAACTATATTTCAGAGGAAGGAACTGGCAAAACTACCTCTGAGAATTCCTTGCCTGAGAAAGTCCTATGAAATGTATGGGTCACCATAAATCAGCAGGTGATTTGAAGGCACACACACAGAGCCGTGCCCTCTCTGATGCCTTACAGATGCTTAACTATTGTCTCGAGCAGACAAGATTTCCAATTGCCTGATGGAGATTAAGCTATTGCCTTGGTGGTGCAGTGGTTAAATGCAGGTACTGCAGCCACAACATCGTGTATTCGATCCTACAGGGCTCCAAGGTTGACTCAGCCTTCCATCCTTTCATGGGTAAAATGAGTACTGTCAGGATGCCTGTCTGAATTAGGCCTCACTTAGCCTAAGTCCAGCCAGGGTCCTGTCATGCATGTTAGGGGCATGGGGATTGTTGCTGTGATGGGAAGGGGAATGGAATGTGAGTACCTGACAGTTCCCAGGCCTGGAGCAAGTACCGTATATCTCCAAGGTCGCCCAGCTGCTAAAGCATGGGAAAGAGAAAGGGGGGAAAGGGGGGGGGGGAATTCAAGCCTGTTTTTAAACTGTTTCTTTCTTTCTGTGAATTAGTTTTGCCAATGACTTGGAACCTATTCACTTCTTTACCTCTGCAATAACTTGGAACCTGTTCACTTTTTTACCTCTGCAATAAAACGCTTTGACTAGTGATTGTTGTCTGATTGAATTGAACCTTACAAATACCCAGCTTGTGAGGGTAATTAGCTAGCACATTATAAACTGTTCAGAGACTGCCTCACACTACAGTATAAAGTGGTGTAGATGTGTAAGTGCTATTGCTAAACAATTTGTAAGCTGCTCTGAGAGTTTTTGTGGCTATAGTGCAGGGTATAAATACTACTACTACTACTACTACTACTGATAATAATAATATTTGCCAAAGGCCAAAGCGCTTTACAATAGTTGGTTGAAGGGAATAATGTTTTTCTTTTGGTTTACATTATGCAATTACTTTTTTTGAATTAACTAGCAAAAAAGATTTCTGTTTGTTTGTTTGTTATGGATTGGTGTACAAAGTAAACTAGCCTCTTATAGCTATGCAGTTTTCACAGTGTGTTGATATAAATGACTCCAGTACAGAAGGTCACTGTGGTACATAAAGAAAATGTAATTCAATCAGTTGAAATCATTTTTTTTAAAGGAAACAAAACTGATGTGGAAAATCCAGGTTATGGCGTAGTAGGAATGGCTAGATTTCCATTTAAAAGGAAATGTAAAAGAGAAGTGAAGAAAGACAATGAAGAAAAACAATGAAGGAAATAAAGAGCTGTTATGCCTGACAGATGAAATAAAGTCAAGATGATTCTAACAAATTCATAGAAACCTTCATTTGCATATACAACAGGCTGAAGTAGAAGTGAACTAATGGAAACAGCATTTCAAGTGACCACAATGTAATTGCCTGCTTAAGGTTCAACCAATAGTGTAACAAGGGAGACTAAATAGATTATTTAAGTGTTTGTATAACTGAAAAATATTAAGGATTCAGTCCAGCTGTGGAACAATTTGATCAAACATTTTGAATTTTGTGCTTGTTATTTTTGACAGTCTACATGTGACCAAAGTTAGGTATATAATGTAATTAATCTTATGGGCTCTACAACCCTGAGCATCATAGCTACCTTGAGCATTATAGATTTTCCTTGGTTTTTTTCTGGGCTGTGAGTCCATGTTCTGGAATAGTTTCTTTCTGATGTTTCACCTGCATCTGTGGCTGGCATCTTTAGCGAATGGTTGGGTAGGAGTGTATGTGGAGTTTATATGCTGTGACCCCTTGTTAGGGAGTATGTGTAAAGTTGTGTAATTGAATGGTTAGTTTCTGGGTATAGAAATTCAAGGCTTGTTAGTGTCTGTTTGGCTAATGGTTGGTTGATGGGCCATCATCTGCTGGAACTCCCCTTGTCCCTGGGTGGAATTCCATTGTAAGTGTTGCCATAGATGCAGGTGAAATGTCAAGAAAGAAACTATTCCAGAACACGGCCTCACAGCCTGGAAAAAAAACAAGGAAAATCTATGGATGCCGGCTGTGAAAGCCTTCAACTTTACCTTGAGCATTATTTGTTGGAATGACAAGATGCAAATCTTTAATAATAAGAAGATTATCAGACGGGAACAAAAAAAGCATTCCCATCTCGCAATCTCCTCTCCCACCCCTCTCCTGCCCCTGTAACACGAAAAATAAAAAGTTTTCAGACCTACCTTAATTGTGCCTTGTTCCCTCAGCAGGGCAGCCCACTTTCTGTATTGAAATCCCAGCTGTTCTCACGAGAAGATGAGAGTGTGGGAAATTCAAAAATAAAAAGCAAAAAACAGTAGTAAAAGTTACACTAAGCACCAAAACACACTTAAAACTGAACAAGTAACCCAGGGAGGGTTCAAAAAAGTGTGTCACTTACCTTGATGTCCTGATCTCACCCGGAGGTGTTTCTGGCATGGACCTCCCATTAATGCAGGCATTGCACCAGCATAATGGGGCACCTTTTCAGACGCAGGACATTCCATGACAGAAACAAGGGGGTTCCATTGATGGCTTAGCCCACCAGTAAAAAGCAGTGCTGGCTGAATGGAAGCAGAACAGGAGCATGATGAGATGGGAATGACGTCATCTGAAAAGGAAGCCCTTTAGCGATCTCCTGGCATTGTGATAACGCCATATTTAGACCACCTGATAATCTCCTAAGAGGGAATGAGGAGAGAGGAATCAAAAAAACATAAAACCTAGACACCTGAAATTTGCTATGCATTTTGAGGAGATCTTGTTGGTATGCATATCAAATCCATTTTCCTTTTAAAGTTTGTTTGCTGTTTCATTTCTTTAAGATATTGAAACTATTGTCCTCGTGAGATTTTCTCCCTGTTTCAGGCTGCTTGGACTTAAGACATTCACTATTTATTTTTAGTTTTATAGGCTTTGTTCAGCATTAATGAGTAGTGAGGACTTTGTCTAGTTAGCAAAGGCAACAACATACAATGCATCACCTAAAAAGAGGGCATAATTTCCATAAGTTAATGAATAGAGGCACATTTAGTTCTTATTTTTTTTTATTTTTTTTAAAAATCACTACCTGTCACCACAGTGAGGAGACTGTAACAAGATGCCTAATGAGCCTGCTTAGTATGCTGCCCAAATGATAACCATTGATGGGCAACCTCAAGGTCCCTTACCCTCCACCATTTTTAATAGTTCCTGATTGTTAAATCATATTGGTCAACCCTTCAAGAAGAGCAGGAATGGCCAAGATGTTGTTGCACTGCAACTCCTAGTATTCCTCATCATTGGTATACAGGTTAGGGCTGCTGGCAGATGTGGTCCACCAACTTCTAGAGGGCAATGTGACACCTAGTTCTGACAGGGAAAGTCTTCAAACAGCGGTCTGTCTTCTGTAATATAAAACACATGGCAAACCTAACCCAGGGCTAGGAACATATTCTCCATTCATTCCCTATCTTCCATTTTCTCTTCCCAAAATTATTGTAAATCCTTAGGTATATCCTGATTCATCTGACGGGATTCTTGAATGATCAGAATTCTTATAGCCTTCAACACTGAGGTCAAATAAAATGTATTATATTTGAATCTGGCACATTATGTATGATTTGCTTTATAGAAGCAAAATAAATAAATAACTAATATACATAATTTCTCAGTGTAGAAATTCAATGAGGTTACAATTCTCTGGGGTGGAAAAATCTGTTCAGCTCACCAGCGATATGAGAGAGTTATTGCAAATGATTCACAGTTGAACATGCCCTTACAAAGTCTCAAGTGTATATTACATATCAAAGATTAAATTACAGCTGGTGAATATTTTTTTAAACAAGAAAAGATAGGAGATTGTTAAACAATTGGAGCTTATTAATCTGTCAAATCCTTAGTATCAAAGGGAGCAAATTTTTAAACCACAAAGGAAATACACAAATGCCAACAATTTGTAATGGGGAATAAGAAAACACTGGAAGTAGTTTATTTCACAATTTTACATGCTTTTTTATATTACTGAGTAAAGACTGAGATGATTTAGAGCACAACATTATCTTATATTATAATGAAAGCAATTGAACTTCTATGAAAAATGGTGTTTTCTTTCATGGGGTAGATGAGGAATTATAAATGCCATGACAACCAAAAATAAATGCAGGCTGCATGGGTATAGCACTTGTGTGATTTGTTATTTTATACTATTCCTTTGAAAGCATTTTAAAAATCTTCCTTGAGGTCCTTGAGGCAGGGTTGATTGAAAACTGATAGGCAGCAAATCAACCCAAACCCAGCCATTTTTAGTTAACAAGTACAAGACATTTGCCTCTCCACACACCAATATTTTGATTGGCTGTTTAAAACTGCTTCTCAGTACAGCAAGAAGCGGAATATCCAGCAAAACATCCAAGTCAAACAGTTTTTGGATCTGCAAAATTTCTTGAAAGTGGGGTTTTAATGATTTCATTTCATTTCTTTAATTGCACTGCACCTCATCTCCAGGTTGGTTTGTACAACAGAACAGTCAGAATGCATTAGTCTTTGATCCGCCATTTGTGAAGAACGGCACCATTCTGAAGAGAATTAAGTAGCTTGAATTTCTGCAGGCACTTGAAGAGGAAATCTTTTCCCCTCATGAATTGAGTTGCAAAGGCCTTGCATGCCAAAGCTAGTTTGGTCATGAAAAGAGGATGTGTAATCAAACACTCTTTCCTATTCCCTTGCAGTGTGAATAGAATAATAAATTATTTCCCATTTTACTCCCTTCCCCTATTCTTGGAAGCCTGACCAGTTACTTTTCTGGGAATACTTGGTGCTTAATCAGGGTACTGTGATAAGATAAATTTCTCTGTTTCATTTTCCTTCCTAAATATAGTAGCATATGTTTATCCCTTTTAAAATTCATTTCTTTACTTTTGGCCCAGCTCTCCAATCTTTTTAATGTCATTTTCAATCCTGATATTGTTTTCTTGGGTATTAGCTACCCCTTTCTATTTTGGGGTTATCTGCAAATTTGAGAAGCTTGCCCTCTATTCCATCATCCAAGACATTTATAAATATGTTCAATAGCACTGGGCTCAGGACAGAACCCTGTGGCACCCCAGTAGTCACTTCTTTCCACGATCAAGAAGAACCATTGGTGAGAAGTCAACCAATTACAAATCCACCTAACAGTAGGATTGTCTAACCCACAAAATATTCTGCAAGAATATAATGGGTAACCTTGTCAAAAGCCATGCTGAATTCAAGATATATTACATCTGCAACATTCCCATCATTTACCAAGCTTGTAACTCTATCAGAAAAGGGGGATAAGATTAATCTGACATGACTTGTTTTTGAGAATCCCATGATAATGGGTATATCCTGGTGGTCTTCCATGCAAGGAGTAATAAGGCTTGACTCTGCTTGGCTTCTAAAATCAGACAGGAATATGCATGTTCAAATTATTCCCCTTAGACTCTCAAGACAATAAGGCCTAGAAAGTAAGTAAGATTTAGATACTTAGGTATCACTTAGTCAGAGGTAGGCCCAAAAGCCAATATTTTGACTTAAGTGCAGGATACAAAAGACACAGCAAACTTGTGATGTTTGTTTCCAGGGAATTGGGCAGATGTCAGGACAATCTAGTGTGGCCTGAAATGATAGTTTCCTAGACCAAATAATAATAATAATAAATAAATAAAATAAAAAATAAAAAAAGAGGGGGGAGATGGCAGTAGAGACCAAACATGCTTCTGTATCTTCATCTTTCATCTGACTTCTATGTCAGCTTCTAGTAGGATGTTGCAGAAATTAATTATCTGGATATGGTCCATGGTACTGGACCAAAATACAAGGAAGATTTTGGTTGAGTCGGATTGTACTCTCCCCATGATTCCTAGGAATACTAATACTAATAATAATACTAATACTAATAATACAACCCTGCTTTTCTCTCAAAACCAGCACTCAAGGCAATCAAGAATGATGCTCATTTAGAGCTCAGAAGCACATGAGAGTGAAAATATAAGAGGGATAATAAAATGGCAATTCTGAGAAACAGAGAACTTTCCTATGGGTAATGATAAGTTCCCTTTTCCTCCAATGCACCTGTATCACTCAGAATCTGAGGCTGCAGTACCGCGCTATACATAGTTATCTGGGAGAAAATCCCCATGAACTCAATGGCTTTCACTCATAAAGAGAAATGAACAGGATCGTAATGCATAATCGTACAGCAATATGGGTAAAACAATTGTAGAACCATTGTAAAATTGGCTAAGTTAGTGACTGGATCACATTTTGAACATTACTAGAATAACCAGTGGTTCCCAAATCTGGGTCCAAGATGTTTGTGGGACTACACTTCTCAAAGACCCTTCCCACTGACTGGAATCTTTGTGAGTTGAAGTCAAATAACTGAGGGTCCAAGCATGGGAGCTGTTGCTCTAAATGGTGTATGAATACTAACATGTAGTTCCAAAGCCTGTTGTTGTTGTTGTTGTTGTTGTGTATCTCCTATGGAAAAAGTTTCATTAAAAACATTGTTTAGATTTGCATTGTATCTATATTTCTCTCTGCCAATATGTTTGTCATGCTGAGGACAAAATATATTTCTTTGTGTATCAGAACTGAATTCAGCAATGTCCCTCAGGGCAAGATAACAAATTATACTTCTTCCTTTGAGAAAAGAAACTCTTATCATTTGAAAATTGTCAGACATTATGGTTAGAATAAAATCATGGCCCTCCCCATCCAGTGTCATAAATGTAAGTCTAGCAGTATCAAACAAACAGCATATGGTTATATAAATAATATCTCCAAGCATTTTAATGGTTCATAGCATGCATATTATAGATTTGGCAAGCATGCCAGGGCTATTATCACAGAGTAACACTTTTATCCTAGTGCAGTATATATCTTTAGATCTCAGCCATTCATTCATTCATTCATTCATTCATGCTTGCTTGAAAATAAGTTCCTTTCATTTTCACAAGCTATATTTCCAAGCAAATATGGTTGGAGTGTGGCATACATGCTTACAGATAATGGATATGAATTCATCCGTCCCAGGGAAGGCCAAATCAGGAACCTTAGAGAAATCAAAACAAAACAAAAACCCAGTGTGTCAGCCTTGAATTCTCCTTACTGAGTAATACCGTACTTTGGATGGGACTTTGAGCTGGCTCTACCACTAGGCAGAGTGAGCAACCACTTCAGAGAGAAGTTTTGTTTTTGTTTTTGTTTTTTTGGTGTGATGAACAGCTTTTTTTTTATTAGTTACACTTATTTTCCATCAATTTTATAAACAAATCACAATCTTTGTAACAGAATTTTTATATAATCAAAAAAGGAAAAAAAAACTTACACATAGAGAAGCATCTGTTATCTATATATTCTTCACTTCTTTCAAATAAACTTTAAAGCAATTTTTAGAAATATTTCTCCATGTGACCCTTCCTCCTTTGTTTGTGTGTGATCCCTGTTTAAGAGAAGATTTAAGATGTTAGGAAATTTTAGACATCATTGTTTTTTAAAAAATATTTGATTTGTCCCTTCACTACTAGTGACTGGGAGAGATGCTTGAGGAATGTTGCTTCTTCATGCCCCACCAAATAACTTGACTGGCTTTGATACGATGTACCTTGTGTGTGGGGTGGTGGTGCTGCATTGCCTCATGCAGTCATATGTCTTGGGCTAGCCCTAACTGACTTCACATTCTCACCAGCTTCTGTTTCCTCCTAGATCTGGGAAGTAGCTGAGAAGCACTCTGAAATTCACTGCCTCCTTTAAGAAGAATGGTTTCATATAAGAGCTATCAGACAGGATCAGCCATTCTAGTTTTGGTTTAACCTGCCAGTTGCATACAAGAGGTATAATGGAGGGTAAGCCAATCCTGATCTAGTTCTGATAAGCTTATGGGTGTTGGGACTGAAGCTGTACTTGCTGCTATGACTGCAACTGAGGAGGACAAAGAGGACAGGCTTGAAATTCAGGAAGCTGCAGAAGAAACAAATGGCTGAGACAACTTAACATTACCTTCATAAGTGACTCAGTGCTCTGGCTGCTTCATCATTTGGCTGTCAACAGTGAAGTCAGTAAAGAAGTCTCCTACCCATTCATTCTGATCCATTTGCTCCTTCATGAAAGAAGCTTTTAAATTTCTCTGATAAAGATATACTTTAGATGCATATATTGCATATGACCACATGCACTAAGAAGCACCATGCCTTTAAACAACCAACCAACCAACCAGCCTACCTACCTCTAGTCTCATCATAGAACCAACAATCTGCCAATTATATTTTCTTCCATTCAGAATTTATATTGCAATAGTAATTTCAAATTTCTTACCCTTATCAATAGACCATATCTTATTTTTTTGGAGAAATACAAGCACATCTGTTGCATCCTTCAAATAATTTGACTTTAAAACTTGCTCAACATTCTTGTGCGGGTAATTCTTGGCTATTCCTTTAGCATGTATAGGCTATCTGTAAAGTGCACTGGAAGATCTTGCTGTCACCACGTGAAGTGGTAAAACACAAAGAAGGATCCAAAATCAACCAACTCTGAGTCACAAACTAGTGTGGACATGCCATTTGGCTGCGTCCTCTTTATTTTTTTTAATGAAGATATAAGTCAGTATTTTTAGAAGACTTTAAATACCACTTAATAGAATAGAAACTTGATTCAAAGGCACATCACAATTTGGCAAATTACTAGGCACCACCCATGTAGTAATATAAAGCCAACTGCTGGACTGTTAAGAAACATAGGCAAAAGTGGAGGATGGGGATGTTTTTCCTGGACTGGAAATACAGAAGTTTCTATAATTCATTCCAGGTCCAAGCACTGCACAAACCTGCCTATTCAGATCATTTTGCTGCAGTGCAAATGGTGTTCATTTCTTGGCGGAGATATGTTGAGGCAGATGGAGCTTGAAAATGTTCTTTTATGTAATACATGTTTGGCAGAGTTCCTTTAATCATGTCACAACAATGAAAAAGAAAGCATTCAGGCAGATGACCCTGGTTCCCAACCTAATAGTTTTCTGGGGCAGCATGGGGTAGTAGTGTAGCTATGGTAGGTGCAAAATGAAGATTTTGGCTTCAATTAAGAATTCTGACCCCCAATGAATTTTTTCCTTCAGTCTCTAAATTTGTAGCATTGCAGAGTGAAACACTGTAAATTGTTCATCCCTAGAACTCTTATATTTGCTGTTTTCGTTTTTTTCTTAGTACAGTATCACACAAGGCTTGTATTCTGGAATTACAGCAAGATCATAGTAGATGGTGCCCTTACTTATCACATGATGTCATCTCTATCTCATTGCTGTCTGCTTCTGTAGTGTATCTTATCATTGATGGGTAAAACCTGCTAATATCACTGCTATGGAAGCATTCCCCTCTGTGCAATCACATGACTGGGCACCCCATTCTGACCTTAGTAGAAGTGATGCTGCTGGCCAGCCTCTTGCAGGGAGCTGCTTGGCTGGCAAGGTGGCAGTGGCTGTGATAGGGATCGATCCCCTTCCCTGCACTGCTCAGTGCAGGGTAAGGGAGAGGGCACTGTGTTTATATCCAGACAATTTGATTAAACTGAATCTAACCAGATCCAACTGTCCAGACAGCAAAAGAACATGAGTTTTCCCCAACTTTGCTTAGTTCAGAGCAAAGTCAGGTTAAGGGCAAAAAAATAAAATAAAAAAATAAAATAAAAATGCAGTTCCTCCCTGGAAGTAGCCATACAACATCTGGACTATTGGCACTGGGTTTAGAATGAGTCCCCCCCCCCTTTTTTTTTTTTTGCTGGTGTAGGCAAGCTCTCAGTTATCAAAAATATTATCAACACATGGGGAAATCAGTGTGTGAGGGAAAACAAGGCCAAGATCCAGGTTTTTAATATATTAAGCAAGAAGTTCACTATATTTCCAAAAGCTGGTGTTTTCCACTCCAAGAAAATTCTTTTTTGAGTGACTGCATCATTCTTCGTTCCCCCTTTTCTGGTTTTATCCACACTTCCTTCAGTTTTCTTCATCCTTTCATACTTCTGGGCATGTTCTACTAGTCCCACTGCTGGTGGGATGCTTCTGCTGTGAGGATGTCCAAATCTAATATATGAAGCACAGATCTAGAATCCCTGTCCCATGAGCCCTATTCAACCCACTCTGGTTCCCGATCTCAAGGTTCTCCAGATTCACTGAGCTGTGCTTTGCAAACCAGGCAGCTGTTGTGGGGAACTGAGTTGTGTTCTGCAAACCAGAAAGCTGTTGCATGGAATTGCACTGAACTTGTTGCAATGGGGCTTTCTCCCAATGAGACATGCAAAGAATTTTGGATCTCAGTTCATTTAGTAGGAAACTGCCCAATTTGGTAAGAGCTACACCTGGCTCAGCAAATGGGTGTGAATGCCATTTCAGTCTGGTTTTGCTACAGATTTACCCACATTCATGGTTTCCCCTCCCCCTGATATTTGAAATAGAAAAAAACATTGGAATTTAATACATTTCTAGCACGTCAGAAAGCAAAACTGATCACCATTTCTGTTTCTGATAAATGCTCACGACAATTTTTTCAACATATCCTGGCATAGTCTGCATTAAATGTTTGTCTACGTTTGTTGGCTTTCCCACCATTTGCTGTCAGATACTATTTCCACCCCACCCCACCCCTCAAAACATGTCTGGGATAGAAAGAGCAAACATATTCACACAGAAAATTGTGACTCAGAAGCAAATTGTATATCTAGGGGACCTCCTACCATTTATTATTTAAACCCAGAGGAAAGGAACACCCAGTTAATGGGAAAGATAGCCAGTCTCAGCCTATTGTTCTGAAGGAAAAAAACAGCATCTCCAAAGGTGATTGATTAGGTTGAAGTCTGGCAGGTGTAAAAACAAAATTTGACCTGAATGACATTGCTGGAAAGTGAAGCTTTTGTTTTAACATACTTTCCATTCTGCTTTTACGATCAGGATATGTCCCTCTGAGGTAATATGTCACCATGATTATGTTTAACATAGTTTCCACGCTGCTTCTATGGTCAGGATATGCACCCTTGAGGTAAGATGTCACTGACTTTACATAATATAATAAATATAATCCTGGCATGCCTATAACCTGGAGGGGGGAGCATCTAATTGATATGGATATGCTAGACTGTGCTCTGTAAAAAGGCTAAATATAAAACAGAGGGCAGCCAAGGTCTTATGCCCTTAGTGAAATTAATGGTTGCCTTTCAACTAATGTATCAGTGTTAAAATGCAAGGAGAATGCTGCTTCAGTCAGCATTAGAACAAATTAGAGCACCCACTTGTTTGCCATGCACATGGCCAATACAGAGCAAATGGAACTGATACTTTGATAAATTAAAGGCTATGTCTTTTCATTTTTGCTCTTGCAGTATGCTAACTGGATAAGGCAAGCCTTATGAATGTACAGTTACAAGATTTACAGTTTAATATTCAGTCAAGCAATGAAAATGACTCTGTTTATGTTAGGAGAGAGAAGCCAAAGAAGGAAAGGTTATTATGTTGTGTCCGCAGCTTTCACTCCTAATATGTGTGGTGCACTTCTCAGTAACTAGAAGATCAATATTGTTTTGGGGCTGCCTTGGATTCCAAGCTGTGAAGTTTTTTTTTTTTTTTTTTACCCTCCCCATGGAGGTGACTTAGAATAATCATGAGAAATTATGCAGTGTTGTTTTTACAAAACTCATGTGTTCACTTCAACTGTTCTTAATTGCACTGAGGTGTCTTGTCTGGATTGGTAAAGAAGGAAACATTTCACAAGGTCTGAAAGTCTGAAAGCTATTTAATGCTTTCTTTTACCATTTGTCTCATGGTCACACTAAATGAGAGATAGGAGACATGTATGAGTAGTTTTCCTTTCTGTTTACAAAAACTAAATAAAGTTGCAGAGAAAAGGAGGCAAAAGATATAATCAAAACAGGAGGAGAGAGAGGCAGTTAGCCCTTCTCTGTGAGCAGTTCTCTGCCCCCATCCCAATCAAAAAGTACCTCTGCTTAATTTTCTCCCACTGGAAAAAAAGTTTCTTCAGTGGGGAGAAAATCAACTGGGGGTGGTTTTGTTTATAGAATGTGGAAGGGGATGCTGAGTACTCCTCTTCTGCTGGTGGTCTGAATGAATCTTCAACCACAAATCCTGTGGCTCAGTTTAAAACACATGTTAAGCAACTGTTCATGAATTTTCTGGCTCTCACTTAATTTGGCTATTATATGTCCTACACAAGCAACAGAAGATGGATGCACATGAAACCATCTGTATATCCAATGAATATGAAACAGAGCTCAGAGTTATCCTTTTCAGTGACTAGAATAATGTACCGTTTCCCATGTCTCCTTACAAATATTCAGTGGACGTGACTATTTGCAGACACCAGAGATAGGTTTAATAAGGGCTAATAACTTTATTTAAGTATTTATGTAATACAAGATCTGCTGGGGAGGGGTGTTCCCAGTGCAGGTGCATATTGAGGTCAGGATACACTCTTCAGCTAATCATGGATGAGCCATCAATACCCTAATTTAGGCCGACTAATAGCTTGCAACCAGCTCGCTACTAGCAGTGGAGAGAGTTCACTTCCAATAACTTTCCTTCTCCACACCCCAAAATCCCATGACTTAAACTGGGATGCCCAGGCCGTCCCATGAGGTTGCATCATACCCCCACCTTTGTGCCCCAAGACCTGAGAAGGAAGTCTCTAGGGCCCCTGTCTCTCTCTCACACAAAATTGCCTGTGGGAGCTCAGAGTTAATCAATATCTTCCTCATACATCCCAACTCCAGTATTCTCTGCCAAGATGCCCATTTTGTGGTTTCACATGGTCACATGGAGCTTAGAAGCAGCAGGGGACACTTTGGGCTTTATAAGACAAGGCAAATAAGGCATCATGAGGATGCCTAATGATTGTGAAAGGGTGCGTGTACCAGATGACATCGCCCTTCTGTGATCAATGTCCAGTTAAAAAGATGTACATTTTTATTGATGGCTCAAATCATCAACTGATCCCCGTGGTGCTTTTGTGCCAGCACTGCCAGCGTTTTAAACTTCATGCCATTGTGCTCACATGAAAGCAGCGTCAGTGGCCAGTCTGGTGAGAATGCTTCCAGGTGAGATCACGACATCCAGGTAGGTGACACACTTTTAATGACTCTCCCTGGTTTACTTGGAAGTTTTAAAGTGTGTTTCTGTGCTTTTTGAAACTTTTAAAGTTTCTTTTTGTTTTTATTTTTGAATTTCCCACACTAGGTATTCTTGTGAGAATCCACTGGATTTCAAACAAGGAAGTGAACGGAGCTCTGGTGGATGGGACTCCATTCTGGCACTTTTAAATTTTTATTTTTTTTCGCCATTGTGTGCATATCTAGATAAGTATCTATCTCTGCTTATCAAGTAATACAGTACTCTGGGAGAACATATATTCACATGCAAGGTTCACTCAGCCTTTCATCCTTCTGTAGGTCGGTAAAATGAGTACCCAGCTTGTTGGGGGAGGCAATTAGCTAACACATTGTAAACCCCTTAGGGAGTACTTTGCACTGATAAGCAGTATAGAAATACAAATGCTATTACTATTGCTAAATGCTATTGAGCCAACAGAACCACCCTCCAGAGCAGCCCTGCCTGTGTGGCCAGAAATAATTTGACCTATAGGACATACGATCAGTGTTGGACCACCTTTTTATGCCAATGTGAGTTTGCTTGCACTTACAACAGTGTAGTACTCTGGAAAAGCCCTGGTGACTGTGGCATTTACAGGGCTGCTGCAGATAAAAACATCCATGGGTAGTATGAGGTGGAGTCGAGATTTCCTACCAGTGTAGTCAAGCCTTGACTTGCCTGAATAAATGTGGAAATTCTAGGTGTAAGACTGCAACCCTCTTTTCCTGTGCTGAAAGGACTAAAAAAAATTCTGCAATGTAACTTTTAAAATCCTCCCACAATGTCAGTAATATCCCCCACACCCTCATGTAAATGCATTCCTGCTAATTTAAAATCTACAAACTGGTATACACAAAAATAGAGTGCAGAAAGAACTATCAAGGGAGAAATCAATGAACTGATGCAGCTACTTCAGTACACAGGGGAAAGGGAGTGAAGTGTGTAACAGGGCAGGGTTAAATGCAAAGAGGTAAGTATATGGCCTGCATTACATTCTCACCTGCATTGAATATAGTGAGATGCACATACACCCCTGAAGTGCTAGATTACCCAGAGAGTGGAAAATTCAACTTGTAGTACATAGCAGAAAAGCAATATGATTATAGTAGAAGTGCTGGGTGTTTTCCATTGTGGGTATCTTCACCCAAGAGCACCCCACATCTTTGGAACTATTCAGTTAGGATTTACTTTCAAAGATGGAAGAATTCAAATATACAAAGACAGCTGCTAGTAAGTGCTTTTTTACTGCTGAATTAACAGCTGTATGCCATAGTTTGTAAGTCTTCGGTGTACTTCTGAGTAAACATACTTAAGATCAAACTACAGTGGGCACTTAGTATCTGCTGGGTTTGGTTGCAGGACACTCTGTGGATGCCAAAATCCATGGATGCTCATTCCATTATATTCAAAGGTATTGTAAAACACTTCCCTTCTATAAAATAGCAAAATCAAGCTTTTTGGGTTTTTTTTTATATATATATATATATTTTCAAGCAGTGGATCAACCTTTTGTTTGAATCTGTTGATGCAGAATCGATGGATATGGAGGGCTGACTATATTGCTGTTTTTGAGCTATTATTTATTTATTCATTCACACACACACACACACTCCTCTAAATCACTAGATATCAATTTAATCAATTTAAATCAATTTAAACAACTTAAAATTTAAAACAATAGAGATTTTTTTTAAAAAAAAGAACAAAGAAAAAATAGAAAATAATTTAAACAGACTAAGAATGGGTTACGTAATTTAGCAAGTTAAACAATTTAAACCATTCACATGTACAGATTTGGATCAAATTGGGTATTGAAGGCTTTAATCCAAAGCCATGACTTAACTTTGTACCAAAATGGAGTCAGTGTTGGCATCAATTGGGCTTCCAAGAGCAGAGCATTCCACAACTAGGGTGCCACAACACAGATTGCCCATAGCCTCACATTGTGCATTGATTCCACTGGTGGAACACAGAGGAAGGCAGTAGGTAAATAAACAAAATGAAGGACAGTAAAGTGCAGAGAGAAAGAGAGATCCTGAGCTGCTAATAATAATAATAATAATAATAATAATAATAATTCCTCTCCACAGCCACCAATCCTTCTACTTTCCTAACACAAACCCACCAACTGCTCTCAGTTGGCAAGTCAAGTCTCAAACTTGCTTTTCCCTCCCTTTGTCTGGTAAGAAGTGTACCTCTGTTGAAAGAGAGCCCCATCTCTTCTCAGAGCAACACTCCTACCCTAACTAAGGAGAGAGAGAGAGATACAGAAGAAAAAACACCCCAGCTGTTGGCTGCCTAAACAAGCCTTGCCATTTCAAAGAGAATCACAGTGGGTCTGAATCCCCCCTTTCCCCCCACTCAGGCAGGTAGCATCCAGACTCCAGAAAGAGGTGCCCCCCCTCCTGTTTCACCTGGAGACAACCTCCCCTTCCAGTAAAGGGCACCCCCCACCCAAGCAGGGCACCATAAAAAAAGGACAACCAAAGAAAATCACTCCCTTTCCTGACCAGCAAGCCAGGTACTCCTGCCCGCACCTCCCCACGCCACCATGTAACATGACTCTCTGGCCCATGTCCTCTTGAATAGGAAAGAGATACCCCCCCCCCAAAAAAGTATCTAGCTGCCCTCACCACTATTTCACCTCACATAACTCAACAACCTAGTGGGAGTTACTGAGTAGTTTAGCTTGCACTTTTCCACCTCTGAATCTGCAGAGACTTTCCCTCCCCCTCCTGTTGGAGATGAGAACTCTACATGCATATGCATACATGTGAGCACACACCAAGCAAAGGTTTGTGAAGAGAGCATGTAAAAGAAGAGATCTTTAATGGAAAGCTTGTATTCTAAGAAATCAATCTTACATTACAAAGGGTGTCTTGTACACGAAGGCACCTTCCTTCAGGTGTTACTTAGGAGTACCCCCCACCCAATTACCATTGTGATGGCTGGCTGGCTGAGAGAATGGGAATAGTGAATTCCAGGAGCCAATCCTATAGCAAGGAACTGAAAGGGGAGGGGATTCTGGATGTTTTAGTCTGGATGACAGTTGGAAGAGAGGGACAGTGACAGTTGAGAAAGGTTGTTGACAGTTGAAAGGGGAGAATGAAAGAGGTGATGTGTTGAGGAGAAGCTGGAACGTGTGTATGGCTGAGTGGAGCTGAAAGAATGTATGTGCAGAATAATTGTTAAAAGGAAAATCAAAAAGTGAGAGAAGTGGGAAATAAAGGAATGAAGAGAATTAAAGTAGAAGGTGTGGAAATGCAATTGAAGTTATATAGAACCAACAGGATGAGGAAATGATGGAAGGTAACCTAATTGTTTGATTACGATTTGTTTTGTTATGGTTTTTGTTTTATTGTGTCTTGGTATGATGTGATTGTTGTATATGTTGTTGAAAATTTAATAAAGATAATAATAATAATAATAATAATAATAGAATGTATGTGCAGGAAGAATATGTAGTAGGAGGAATAGAGGCTGGCAAATATAAATCCCAAAGTAGTTCTGCTATCTTGTTAAAACAATAAACCCGACTTCATGTTTATTATTCATATCCAGTCTCCTCATTAATGTATTTGACCTTATTGATATGTAATGTGCACTCTAACCCTTTGAACCCCCCACCACCACCCCAGATGCAAGTATTATCCATCTAATTATGGAACTGGGGTCTCCACAGTTTATTAGATTTGTAGCAGTAGTGGGAGGTGAAAAATCCCTGTGTCAGAAACATGGTGGCTGTGTAAGTGATGAGGTGGCCAGGCTGAATGGTGATGTAAATTCAGCTGGTGCGCCTGTGTGTTGCAACCATCACCAAATGGGAGGACGTCCAGATTAGCATGCTGGCCCATTGCTTCACCTGCTACCACTGCCATCTCCCTCACTCTCTTGGAAGCTACGAAGCTGGCCTGCAACATGTGACCAAGGTACCCCCTCAGTTGGATCTCATGGAATACAATACCCACTCTGCCTGTCACCTCACTCTCCCTTTAAGATGAACAACCTCGGCTTTGAACAGACAGACAAAGACAGGAGAGTTTCTTGAATCAGGAAACTTTTACTACAAGAATACAAAACTATGCCAAGTGCGCTTGGGGTGCCAGATTAGGGACCAAGAACTATAAAACGACCCTACCTTTTATAGGTAGCGATGACGTCTGAAAGCAGGCATTTGTTTACGCCAATCCCTGCTATTCAGGGAAGGGGTCCATTGACATTGATCTATCTTGTATACGTGCCCATCTTCCCTCATATAATGGTGGGTCACCATGTGGCATTTATAGACCTCTGGTATTTATTACCTCTGAGAGGGAATGGGGGGGGGGCGAAGATGCAGAGCAATTATCTTCCCATGGAATGTGTACCTCTAAGGGGGCCCAAGCTCTCATGCCTGGCAAGGCAGTGAGACTGTTGCCGAGTTTCAGCAGAAGGTGTGAGCTTTGAGCAAAAGGATTGCATATCTCTGGCAAAAATCCAATAGAGTCCAGAAAACTTCCAAAGCTTTATTACAAGATCAACAAGTTAAACAAAATACACAGAGCATTCATTTCTGCTTCTGTGTCTCTCCAAGGTTTCTTCAAAACTAAAAGAGAAAAAGCAGCTTGCATTGCATACGCCAAAGTTCTCTCCTGCTTTTATAATGAAAAGCTTACAAGACATTCAATTCACTCTGAGAAACGAAAGTAACTATTCCCATCTCTACTCTGTCTACCTAGCCTTGAAAAGGCAGGGCTCAAGAGAACCAGGATGCCAATCCTGACAGATTTACAACCTTCAGCAAGACAAGCTGGCTGTTTTTGCCTGGTGATTAAAATTATCTAAAAAGGACTCATGGGTTTTAATTACAACACCCATTTTCCCTGACACTGGAAACATCTAGAAGTTTCCATACTTCTCCTGAAAGTTTGCTTCCCTTTGGGCAATTGCCTCTTTTATTCTTCCATGATGTTGACCCCTAATAAATGTAACTTAAAACCAAAACATCCATAACCCTTTGTTTACATGAAGGAGAGACTAAACCCCTCATCTTTATTGCCCAGATAATGGCAGAGCCTATTCACAAAGTGTAAGGTGAGTTATAGAAGCCTAAGGATTGGGACTGTGGGGACAACAGGATATGGGTTTCATCACATGTATCTTTGGCAGACCAGGCACTCTGAGGTATACAGTGCACCTGACTTTAAATGATCATGAATATCTGGAATTGCTTTGTTGCAGTTTTCCTGCTAACTACATGTTATGAAAAGGGTTGCATGTACAAATAACAGCCTGGAGAATGATGGAAAATGCTTTATGAAATAATTGCATCCCTTATCAGCACTTATTAAAGCCTTCACAAGTACCTAATACCCCCCCCCAAACCCACACAAAGAATGCTTATTTGTCATTCAAGATATAGATTTGAGAAGTTCAGAGCAGCATAAGAAAGTGGAAATCTGAAATTCCACTCTTATAACTTGAACAACAACAGTGGCTGGGATCTTGCAAAGTAATCCTGGAAATAAATAGGATTTACTTGTGAGTAAGTGTGCATTTGAATTACAGCTAAAACCACATAACACATTTTTTCCATTAACATTATATTTTCATGTAAGACTGCAGATCAGGTAGACATTCCTATATGTTTTGTATTCACCTCATGTCACTTTCAAGAGTGTTCAGTGCCAAAAGAAATATTATTAATGCAACTCAGGGAGAGTTCCACATAGCCAGAGGACTCCACGGATACATCTAGCAGCAGAGGCATGATTTTGAGAAGGAAAAAAAAAAAAAACTATGAGAAAGAGATGAAAAACCTTTGTCAGCACAGCAAAATTAAATACCACACCATGGTACATTTATATTCCATTATGCATCAGGTTAGGCTGTAAATATTACATGGTATTTATGTTTTGTATTATATTTTCATACTTTTTTTCCTCCTTTCTGAAAACTGTGGACTTCACAAACACCTGAGGGTTAAAACCAACCGACCAACCCATAGATTTATTTATTTCTTAAACCATTATTGAAAGCACAATATAGTCATATTCATGTTGACTCAGAAGCAGATCTCATTGAGGAGATTATCAGATGTGCTAAATATGGCATTATCATGACACCAGGAGATCGCTAAAGGGCTTCCCTTTCAGATGATGTAGTTCTCCTGTCGCCATGCTCCCATTCTGCTGCCATTCTGCTGGCAGTTTTTTATTGATGGGCTAATCTGTGAATGGATCCCCTGTTCCATTTCTGTAACAGAATGTCCTGAAAGTGGAAAGGTGCCCGTTTCGCTGACGTGATCCCTGCATCAATGGGAGATCCATGCCAGAACACTTCCTGGTGAGATTGGGACATCCAGGTAAGTGACACACTTTTTTGTACCCTCCCTGTACAAAGTTCTTGTGAAGGCTTGTGAAGGCTTTAATAAGTGCTGATAATGGATGCAATTATTTCATAAAACATTTTCCATCATTCTCCAGGCTATTATTTGTACATGCAACCCTTTTCATAACATGTAATTAGCAGGAAAACTGCAACAAAGCAATTCCAGATATTCATGATCATTTAAAGTCAGGTGCACTGTATACCTCAGAGTGCCTGGTCTGCTAAAGATACATGTGATGAAACCGATATCCTGTTGTCCCCACAGTCCCAGTCCTTAGGCTTCTTGTAAAGTTTTAAGTGTGTTTTTGTGCTTGCTGTCACTTTTTACTTATTATTTGGGTTTTTATTTTTGAATTTCCTGTGCTTTGGTTTTCTTGCAAGAACCAGCAGGATTTCCTTCTGGGAAACGCATGGAGTTCTGTTAGATCTCCATTCCCTCCTGGGCTGCCTTGGAAGAGTGAACATGGTAAGTCTGAAACTTTTAGTTTCTATTCCGTGACAGGAATGGGAGAGGAGATTGTGGGATGGTAATTTTTGTTGTTGTTGTTGTTGCCATCTGATAATCTCCTGAGTTTAATAAGGTTTACTCAAGAGAAGCATGTGTAATGGTATTGCAACCTTAGTATCCAGTTCTATATACATTAATGCCTTTCATAATGAATGGTGGGCAAGAGAGCTCCTGTCTGGGAACTGTGGCTAGGTCCTTTCAAAAGTGATTATGGCTGCCCAGTATTCCAGGGAGTAGCAGTACCAATCATCTGCTTATTTTGCTAGGTAAAATTTACCCAATGGCTTGATTGTTATAATGAAAAGGTGTGAATTACTGTGTCTTGGTTGCACCAAAAATTGCCCAAGCAGGGATCTGGATTGCTGTTGCTGGTTGGAGCTTCTGCTGCTGCTCATTTGGGAAGAAGTGGGCCTTCTTTCTCATCCCTCATTTCTACCTGCCATTTTTTCTGAGTCACTCCTACTTCATGACCAACAGAAAGCAGGCCCACAGAGAATGTCCTTCTCCCTCTTGTTCACAAATTGGCTCCAAATCCTCTGAGTCATAGAATCATAGAATTGTAGAGTTGGAAGAGACCACAAGGGCTATCCAGGCCAACCCCCTGCCACACAGGAATCATGATCAAAGCATCCCTGACAGATGCCCATCCAGCCTCTGTTGTTATGTTATGCTTTGGTTCCTGGACTATGCCACTCACTTCTGTTTTGAAGTGGTGGCTGTCTTCTCTGGGATCCCCAGGATCTAGGACCTTACTCATCTGTGGACCTAGATCTGGTGTGGGAACTGTTCACCTAGACATTGTTGGATTACAAGTTCCAGCAGCACAGCCAATGGTGAGGAACACTGGGAGTTTCAGTCCAACAGCGGGAGGGATGCACTCTTCCCACCCTTAATCATAGGAACTAGTCACAAGGGTCATCTAACTAAAGGAGACCCTGTCAGAGCTGAGCATTCCATGGCCTTCAGAATGGTCTTCAGGAGCACCACAAGATCTGAGATGACATCTCAACCCTTACACTCTGATATCCCCCATGTTTGTGTTGGACTAGGATTCTGAGAGACCAGGGTTTTAATGCCTGCTCAGCCATGGACACTCTCTGGGTGACTTGGGCAATTCACACACTCTCAGCCACAGAGGAAGGCAATGGTAAACTTCCCCTGATTAAATCTTGCCAAGAAAACCTTATGATAGTTGACTTGAAGGTGCATGGTGACAACAATAAGAACAACATCCTATATATTTCTCCATGACCAGATCGTCGGCTCAGACTTCAGATGGCATCTCTCCTCTCAATGACTGTCTCAGAGCAGTAATGGATTGGATGAGGAAAAACAGATTGAGACTAAATCCAGATAAAACAGAGGTACTGATAGTCACAGGCCCAAAACCAGGTCTGGGAATACAACTTCCATTTCTGGATGGAGTCACACTCTCCTCTAAGGACTGTGTTTGCAGTCTGGGGGTACTCCTGGATTCGTCGCTTCACATGACTAGTCAGGTGAGTGCGACGGTCAGGAGTGCCTGTTATCAGCTTTGGCTGATATGCCAGCTGTGCCCTTATCTGGATACAAGGGATCTGGAAACTATGGTACATGCTTTGGTAAGCTCATGTCTGGATTACTGTAATGCACTCTAGATGGGGCTACCCTTGTGCCTAACCCGGAAACTTCAACTGGTACAAAATATGGCAGCCGGGTTAATTACGGGTACATCTAAGAGAGAGCATAAAACACCTGTCCTTAAATCTCTCCACTGGTTGCCGATCAGTTTCCGGGCACAGTACAAAGTGTTGGTTTTAACCTTTAAAGCCCTACATGGCTTGGGTCCATCTTATAGAATCATAGAATCATAGAATTGCAGAGTTGGAAGAGACCACGAGGGCCATCCAGTCCAACCCCCCTGCCACGCAGGAAATCTTGATCAAAGCATCCCCGACAGATGGCCATCCAGCCTCTGCTTATCTCTGGGACCACCTCATCCCATATGATCCCCCCTGCGCACTTCGGTCCTCTGGGAAGAACCTGCTGCAACCTATGAAAACTAGGCTGTCGCAGATCTCCCAGAGGGCCTTCTCTTCTACGGCTCCCAGACTTTGGAATGGCCTGCCGGACAAGATCCGTCATATCACTACTCTTGATAGCTTCAAGAAAGTGCTAAAGATGGATCTCTTCCGGCAGGCCTTCCCGGAATAACTTCCCAGCTCAAGTGGAGTTGATTGCCTACCCGCCCCCATGCCGCTATTGCCATTTTTTTGGTCGTAATTTGTATATTGTATTGTACTTTATGTTGTTTTAATTCTCCACTAGTTTAATTTAGTTTTAAGGAGTGGGAAGGTTAGGATTGGGAAGGATTGTTTTAACTTGCTGTTGTTTTAATCCTGTTGTACACCGCCCTGGTTGCCGAGCAGAGGGGCAGGTAAAAAATAAATTATTATTAGTAGTAGTATTAGTAGTATTAGTATAATTACTATTATTTAGTGATATGTTAGGTCTCCTGTGGATGAAAGCTGACAGAGGAGAATCCCTGTGCTGAACATACTGACTCTGTCCAGAACAGCCCTGTTGCCCTCACAGCCCTTGGCATCTGACTTCTCTATCTCTAGCAAGACTGACTGGTGCTGCCTCTTCAAGTACTGGAATAGACATGTGGTTATATCACAGTGTGGCTGCATGGCCCTGCACCCATTCTACAGTACAGGCAATGTGACACAGCTGAGGAACCTGTGGCAACCTTAAAATGATATAAAGTAATGTCAAAGTGGTAATGGCAGAAAAAGGCTTGGGGAATCTAGAGGGGCTATGGGCTGCAAAAAACAGGCCATAGGGCCACATTTTTGCCCACCCTTGGTATATACATTGTGCATATACGTGGCACAGTGGTTAAATGCCAGTACTGCAAGCCACCACGTCGCAAGTTCGATTCCAGCGGGCTCCAAGGTTCACTGAGCCTTCCATCCTTTTGTAGGTCGGTAAAATGAGTACCCAACTTGTGGGGGGCAATTAGCTAACACATGTTGGAAACTGTTTAATGCAGTGTAGATGTGTAAATAGCTATTGCTTAAAACAATTTGTAAGCCGCTCTGATAGCCTTGTGGCTGAAGAGCGGGGTATAAATAAATAAATAAATAAATAAATAAACTTTCATGATATTCCATGCATCTGATCAATTGGAATGCAATCCAGAAAAAAACACCTCATGGTGTAATTCATCTGTTAGCTTTAAAGGTACCACAGAACTGTTTCTTTAGTGGGGATTTGTTTATTTATTTGATTTATATCCAGGCTTTCTCCTGAGTTGGAACCCAAAGTTGCTTACAATATAATCACGAATATGTCAATGCTATAACCCAAAACACATCTCTCCCTGTCCATCTTTATTGTCATCTCAACACCTACCAAAGAGCGTGGGGTAACTTCTCAAGGCACACAATCAGCCAGCACTTCAACCATGTGATATTCCTCTTCCACCATTTAATAAGGCCACACCCCTGAAATTATAAAAGTTACCAAAATTTGATTACACTGCAAAAGCAATGACATTATTGCCCATTAAGGTACAATTATGATGTAGTTATACCCAGTGACAGTTAGAGGTTCCCATATCCCATTTTGGGAAGTGAATCCACTCTGGGATTTAGTCAAAAATATAAAGGAATTATCTGTAATATATATAAAGGAGGTAAAGGTGTTGAATGGCATCTCATACCATCTGACCTTGGAAGCTAAACAGGATCAGCCCTGGTTAGTACTTGGATGGTGGTCCACCAAGGAATGGCAGGTACTATAGGCTATGTTTCAGAGGAAGGCAATGGCAAACCACCACTGAGTATTCCTTGCCTAAGAAAACCCTATGAAATTCATGGGGTTGCCATAAGTTGACAGGTGACTGGAAGGCACAAAGACACACAAACAGGTGCGGAAGTTATATTGAGAATAGAGCTTAGCACCTTGGATAGCTCCTTTGAAGTGTGGACTATAACCTAGAGCAGATTCACCACCTTACAGACATGGGCACCACCAACTGCTACTGGTTATGGTTATAACTTTCTTACTGGAAAAGAAAGGATTATTTACAAGTAATGCCATATTGGTGACTATTTACTTCCAAGCTCTGTTTCAGGCATCCATCAACACCACCCCCAAGTCATGGCTGCCATTCCTGAATTTTGGTCACCTGGGCATCATACAGGTTTTGCAGCCAAGTTGTCAACAAATATTTGAATTGATTACAAATATAATATGTAATATGTGCACATTCCCAGTATTTTCACAACGGGAAGGCAGATAAAGTCTTTCCATTTAGAAACTTAGAAACATTATTTTAAAGTTGAAATTAGTTTGACAAGAAAAAAAGGTTTCTGACAATAACTATGCTGCAATCATTGCTTAAAAATACATAAAAGAATTGATTCTTGCTGCCATATGGTTTAATTCACAAAGGGTTTCTTTTTGTTGTTGAAACTTGATGTTAAATAATATACTTTTTTTGTATTCATTAACATTTGTCCAAAAAACTTGCCTGATTGATTAGTTTAAGATGCAACAGCGATCCCTTATTCTAGCTGAGGACAAAGGTTTGTTGGGAAAAAAGTCTTTTTTTTTTTTTGCATTCATTTATTTTTTCATCAGGCAACCTCATGCTTTCAGTCAGCTTGTTTCTTTTCCTCTTGAATAAATATAACTAATTTAAGATGTAATTGAACAATCATTTAGGCTGTATCCAAGGCACCCAATTTTAACACTAGACTGTGCACTCCATAAACGAAGAAGATCCATAGTTTGCCATTTGTCTCTGTGGCATATTTTTGAACTCCACTTTTTAAGATAATGAAACTCTTCCTCTTTTTTTGGTCATTTTGCACTTCTTGGTATTTGTTTGTAAAGAAGCTAAATTATTCCTTCCTTGTTTTGTAATCACTATTCTAATCGGAAGGACCCATCAATGAATAGCCTAATAATTCAAATGAAACAACATGAATTTATGCATCATCCTTTTGGCTGATGTAGGGGGTGGATAAATCAATAGCCATTGTTGTACTGTAGCTCCCAGCAGCCCTAGTCAGCATATCCTATAGTGTGGAGAGGTGGAGTTACAGTTCAGCAACACCTACAGAATCACACTTTGCCTTCTGCTTTACAGAGCAGAAGAAAAACAGCTTTCCTCCTGAGAAGTTTGCAATTCAACATTCAGTGGATTAGATCCAGGCTCTGCTTTCCATGGATGACAAGGTTCCCTTCATGGGGGATGCCTCCACATGATTTTTAGCAATGTAGCATTTTTTTTTTGGTGCTGAGGAACTGCTATGTTTTTGCCAGTCCAGAGGCCCTTTCACACTGCATAGTTATTGCTCTGTTGATGCATCAGATGGAATCCTAGGATTGGCAGTTTATGGAAAGGTAGTTAGAATGATCTGCCAGAGAACTCTAATGCCTCATCAAACTACAAACCACAGGAATGCACATAATGCAGTCATGTCAGTTGTAGTGGAATCATAGTGTTATGTAAAAAGGCTGTATGTGCTTAAATTTGGCTCTTTCCCAGTGCATGCTAAACAACAAAGAAGGATGGAAATAGAGGCAGGACTAAACAGAGAAAGAATATCTAGTTGTTTCAGTTGCATGTTCTCAGTATTAGCTGCCATTGGACTTGGCTAACACCTTACAATACCTTACAATGTAAAGTAGGTTGGGATTCATATCCCCCCTATTTCAGATTGAGGTGCAAAACCTTAGGCACTAGAGCTCTCTGCCATGAGAAGTGAGACACTAGTGCTCTTTAACAGATAATTCTAAATAGCCCTCTGTGAACTGCAAATTGCGGGATTCCATAGAATGCAGCCATAGCCATTAACATGGAATCAAAATACTATAATCATGTAGTATGAAAGCACTTGCTCTTCTGATCTGATACTATACAATTAAAATTAGAATGGTCATGACTAGTTTAAAAAATGAACAAAAGCAAAACAATCAAATGTACATCTTTGTTGTTTCCTTGCTGATTGTGGTGTAGCCTTACATATGAGAGATGATCTTGACAAAATCTTGTGTTTTTTCAAAGACATTCTGAATGTAAAATGACACACACACATGGTACACCAAATATATTCCATTATTTTTCTGCAGCAGTGTTTCCATCATTTTAATAATTTCTGATGCATTCTGCATTGCACAAAGGAAGTTCTCATCTGCTCAGATATAGGAATTTGGAGGTTCCCATATTGCAAGGTCTCATGAACTTTTAAAAGTGTTATCACCCATGAGAACTAAAATGTAAGTGAACATTCTTGAGCTTTTAAAAACATGAAGCTGGGGGAAAAAGTGATAGTCACTATCATAGTACTGTTGGCGTGTGTTCTTTGTATATAAGCTCTCTCTATATATTGAAAAGTTTGTATGTGTGGGTGGTTTGTTTGTTTTTTTAAAAAACAGCATTCATTATGAGAACTCAAGTACAACTTGAATGTTTTTCAGTGATAGATTTCATCCCTTTTTTTGTTTTTTTGCAGCCAACAAGCCACCATGTTGCAAGTTTGATTCCAGCGGGCTCCAAGGTTCACTCAGCCTTCCATCCTTTCGTAGGTCGGTAAATTGAGTACCCACCTTGTGGGGGCAATTAGCTAACACACATTGGAAACTGTTTAATGCAGTGGAGATGTGTAAATAGCTATTGCTTAAAAAAACAATTTGTAAGCCACTCTGATAGCCTTGTGGCTGAAGAGCGGGGTATAAATAACCAAAGAAAAAAAAATTACAAAAATATATTAATAATTAGAAAGAAATCTTTAGCATCTATTTATAGGAAGTTAAGAAAGCAGCTGTCTCTTCCTCCATATAGACTTCTTGCTCATGGTATATCTAAGCAACTAACATGAATTATAATGACAATTTCAAAACATTCTTTTCTGCTGATGTTTTTGTACTTGACCTACTTTTTATGTTTCATAGGCTGGAA
Organism: Gambelia wislizenii; assembly: GCA_030847615.1. NCBI lineage: Eukaryota > Metazoa > Chordata > Lepidosauria > Squamata > Crotaphytidae > Gambelia > Gambelia wislizenii. The sequence goes on from JAUMIR010000003.1 coordinate 295,907,294, forward strand.
AAATGCTTTTATTAAGGGCTACAAAGTGACACTGATGCTCTCTTTGTTACATTTTCTTTTTCTATTTTGTTGCATATCCTCCTTCCCTACAAGAACACACTGTTACAGTTTGTTACGCTTGTAGAGGATTGGCAGAATTATTCTACTCTAAAACTTTAAAGACAACATTAAACATTGTGGTAGACATGTTAGGAGCAGGGAGGGACCCCAAATATATTGCAGTTAAGGGAGAAAATTTGGCATTAATAAATTGCCTGTTTGTGGGTTGCATTTTTGCTGCAGTGCTCTGGTCATGAATCTCAGTTAAGCAAATCCATCTCCAAGGACTAATTATAAGCATCTCCTTAGGGAGTGGAGGAAGCAGAAGGCTAGAAGGCTAGAGTAGAGAAACTGTCCCTATAGCAGAAATGCCAGGGTGTCTGGATATTTATCTATCCAGTTCTTTTGATTTTGGTCAGAGAGAATAAAAGCTAAGATTTAAAACCTGCAAAGAATAAGAGCAAGAAAAACTACAAAGATCAGAAAGATCAGAGGAACATATTTAAATACATGGAGGGATGTCATGTAGAAGATGGAATGAGCTTGCTTTCTGCTTCTTTAGAGATTAGTACACAAACTAGTGGATTCAAATTACAAGAAAAGAGATTCCACCTAGACATTAGTAAGAATTTCTTAGTCATAATAACTCTTCAACATGGAAAAGACTGTATCAGGGGAAGGGGGACTCGACTACTTTGGAGGTCTTCAAACATAGATAGGATGGCTATCTTTTGGGAATGCTTTAGTTGTGTCTTCCTGCATGGCAGGAGGTTGGACCAGATGGCCCTTTCAGCCCCATCTCTATGATTCCATGAAGCGCACAGAATTGTCCTGTGTTTTCTATCTGAGGTGGTAAAGCAAATGGTGCCATCAGTGGCTGGTGGCCTCAATATTAGCAGGGTGGTGAATCAACTCTGAGTTTTACCCTGAACTTGAAGGGAGCTATCCAACACACTGAGTCTATTTTGCCCCCTTTAAGGTCAGACTAAAATCCAGACCACATTTACTACCCCATGGCATGGAAGCCACCAACTGCCACTGAGTGACACTTTCCCCCCACTCACGCAATTCAAAGTGCATAGAACCCCAAAGCAGCCAAGTCATTCTGGCACATAAGGCTAAAAACAGACACTTTTAAAAAATACCACAAGCATCATGCTTCATTTCTGGCATGAAAATGCAATAATAAAAAAGTGAAATAATAAGGAATTTGCTGTCCTTTCATGGCTTTCCAAATTTGCTTCCTGGGGTGACTGACTCACTGTTTAATGGTGAAATTCAGAATAGCTGAACTTATTTAATCAAACTAAGGCAAAGAAGTCCAAGGCCCAGTCATAGTGGCTTAAGTCCAATTGCTAATCTCAACTAAAATAGAGCCACTGAATTATCTACATAACAAATGTTGATTGTTTTTCAAGGTCCTATTAATTCAGTGTATTTATTGTAGTTGGGACTACCAATTTATTTAAGACAGTGTGTTCTCACTTTTTCTAATGCCTGTTTCCTTAAGCTGGCCCACTATAACTGCTTCATCACAGAGATAAAGCAATGCCATTGCTGTTGTTACTTCATCTTACTTACAAGTGTGGCACTGCTGTGTCAAGGGACTGATATGGATCAGTTCTATACATGATATCATTCTGTGTATCACATTTTTCTGGTTGTTATATGTGTTAATACTGGGAGAGGGATTCAGGAGAAAGGAATATAGAGAGCCAGAAAAAATCTAGATGCATATCATGTATTTTAAAATCAGAAAATGAAGGAGCCCTTTTAAATGCTTTAAAAACAAAAATCTCAAAACCCTCAATCTCATATGTCACATTTTAGCATAATAAATCTTTTACAACTCAACCAGAACCTACAAAACAAAGTTTTAAAGGTGTATCTTGGCAAAACATTTGACTTAAGCACCAGTAGGTGTCACATCTTTAAAATATGCAGCCCTTATATCTCTTCCGTTTATTTTGTACCCCCATTATGAGCTGTATATGTAATAATAAAATAAAACATTTATTTAAAAAAATATGCAGCCCTTATATAGATAAGAACATTTTTTTATTCTAACAACTTGGTTCTTTTCCATAATTCAGTTTAAAACTTTTCCTGATGAAAGGCTCAGGATCAATAATAATATTTTAAAAGCAGGGTTGCAACTTCTACAGCACAATTTCATACATGTCTATGGAAATAAGTCCCAGTGAAGTGATTAGAAGACACTTTTGTGTAGACAGGCATAGGATGGTGTTGCTCAAGAGGAATCCTAAATGGGCTGCAGGACCTGCTGCCAGTTCCAAAACCCTGGTGGCTTATGCCAGGGCAGGAAGTGGCAAGAGCAGACTTCCTTCTTTACCCTCTCCCTCCAGTGTATGTTAAAACTTCCCTCTCACATTCAACAGGAGGACAAATTATTTATAGATTTATTTGTTTAGATATTATTAAAATGTTTATATCCTACCTTTGCTGTGGGATACAAGTAAAACAATGGCTGAGATGCTGTGCCATCAGATGATGGGAATCTGCAGTTGTAGCTACTTTAGCAAATGCCACCCCAGGTTCTTCGCATGCCGCCAGCCAAGCCACTCTCGGCCTGAGCTTGCAGGCTCGCTGCATATCTTGGCTGTGGAGAGACGGGCTGCCAGTCCCCCAGCCAAGCCACTCTTGGCCTTAGCTTCCAGGCTCCCCGCATGGCTCAGCTGGAGAGAAGTGGGCCACCATCCCCCCAGTCAAGCTGCTTTCGGCCCAAGCTTGCAGGCTCCTTGCATGGCTTGGCTGGGGGTGGGTGGGCCACTCTTGGACCAAGCTCCAAGGCTCTCCATGCAGCTTGGCTGGGGGGAGGTAAGCCGCTCTTGGCCCGAGCTTCCAGGCTCTCCACATGCCCCCCCAGCCCCCCAGCAAAGCCTCTCTTGGCCCGAGCTTGCAGGCTCAGCTTGTAGCTTGGCTGGGGGGAGACGGGCTGTCATCCCCCCCAGCCAATCCGCTCTTGGCCCGAGCTTGCAGGCTCACCACATGGCTTGGCTGGGGGGAGGTGGGTCGCCAGCCCCCAGCCAAGCCGCTCTCAGCCCAAGCTTGCAGGCTTGCCATGTGGCTTGGCTGGAGGGAGGCAGGCTGCCCCCCCCCAGCCAAGCCACTCTTGGCCTGAGCAGCATGGTGGTGGTGACGGGGTTTGTAGCAGCAGGGGCATGGTGATAGTGACAGGGTAAGTGACGGTGGGGTGGCGGTGGTGGCCTGGGAGGCCTATTCATGTTTTTTTTCCCACTTTTGCAGGGGTCTTGCACCTCTAACCCCTGCAAAAATGAAGGGTTGACTGTACTGCCATCAAGCCAGGTGTCACCCATCCTACATTTGTGCTTTTCATTTTTACTGCCCAAATGTAGTATCTTACATTTCTCCCTGTTGAAATTCATTTTGTTCGTTTTGGCTGAGCTTTCTAATGTGTTCAAGTCATTTTGAATTTGGATCATGTCCTCTGGGGTATTAGCTACCCCTCCTTATTTGGTGTCATCTGCAAACCTGATAAGCATGCCCTCTATTCCGTCATCCAACTCATTGATAAAGATGTTGGATAGCACTCATCACAGGACAGAATGCTGTGGCACCCTGCTGGTCACTTCTCTCCAAGATGAAGAGGAGCCATTAGTGACTACCCTTTGGATTCAGTCAGTCAACCATTTGAGAGGTTTGAGGACACAGCTCCATTTCCTGACCACTATCTGGTTGCAGGAGTGCATCTGCTGCACTTCTTCTTTCACAGATGTGCAAAAGCAGCTGAACATGCCTGGTTGCTCCATGCGGCTCATCAGTGGCTGAGCCAGATAAACTGCACTCTCAAGGCCATCAGCTGCTGATACATACCTGAAATGAGGAATGCTGTGCAAGGAGATGCAGTATACAAAACATCACCAAATAAAATAAATAAATAAATATTGGAGTAACTTGAGGTTATGCCAGCATATGGTATAAGGTGGAGAAACTATCAAAAATAGGGAAAAGCCACTAGATCTTTCTACTCTATCACCCCTAAGATAAGAAACCATAACTTTTAAAAAGCCAGAGTATGAAGCTGATTTACATTGAACAAGACCATTGGCATGTCTAGCTTAGCAATGTCTACACTGACTTGCAGCTTCTCTGCATGCTTTTAGGCATAGCTATGAACCAGCCCTATCTGAAGATGATAAGGATCGGATTTGGGATTTTTTGCAGGTAAATTGGTAGATGAGAGTTCCTGGAATCATGGTGAGCATCATGGAATAGCTATGTGCTAAACACTGCACAGAGAATGTCCTTGTGGTGAAGTAAAAGCAACAAAGAATCTTGTGGCATCTTAAAGCCTACAGCCAGAAACCTATTGGGTAGTTACGAATGTATACTGACTATAGTTACATTGGTTATGAAATGATTCCCAGCTGGTTCCCCCCAATCCCCATTTACTGGGAAGCAGTTGCTGCAATCAGTGGGGGTCCCTTCCCCTGTCACTCCACCCTCCCTCATGAGTGAGTTCCATTGTGACAGGCAGAAGCAGAGTCCTTGTCACAATTCCTCCTCACAACAGAGATTACTTGCACAAGGGGGTAAGTCAGCTGCTTCTCAAGTTACGAGGAATAGACCTTTTTCTATCACAACAGCTTATTCCCGATGAGTGGGGATTGGGGATTATCATAGACCCAATCTGTTCCCTAAAATAGAGAATACATAGGGATCATGAATACCAAAGAGTTGTTGTTGTTATGTGCCTTTAAGTAATTTCCAACTTACAATGACCCAAAGGTTACAAATGTGTATTCTAGGTTATATAGTCATAATTTCCCTAAAGGATCTGGCCTACTAGATTTATGATGGTATAAGCTTTCAGTGAAACCCATAGTCAGAAACTGCCAGCCATTCATGTTAGGTCAATGGCCAACAAAACAGCTCTTCTGCATGATTTTAATATTGCAAGAGGCCACTGCCCTGGTATGTATCACTGGATGAGAGTGAAGAGCCTGTTCTGGCCAAACTGGTTCCAGCTGGGCTCCATGTTTTTCTTTCCTAGGATTACTTTAAACTTCAAAGCATTTTCTTCTAGTGTAGGCAAGGTTTTTTTTCCCTGGGAGGGGAAAAAAAAACCCCAAAGCCTTTTCATTCTAAATGCTTATAAGTAACACCTTGGACTTCTGGAAGGAATCTTGGAAGAACAGAGACATTTGCTAAGTTTAGCTACAAATGAATATAAATCTAAACTCATACAGTTCCCTAATCCATACTGAAATTTAGAGAAAGACGAAAGTTAAAAATTTGTGGATAATATGCATACTACTGTACTCTTTTAGAATTAAAAGAATTGGAAAGATGTGGCAAATATTTAACTGAGAATCTGTTGGAAGCATTTAGCTTCCAAAGAAGCAAAGAAGTAATGGAGTTTCATCTACTTTTCAAATTTCATATTTGTCTACAAGATACAAGGAGACACTAAAAACAGAGCATAAAATCAATCAAAGTGAAGGATAAAATTGTGTATTGTTTGAACTATTTAAATTTTACAGAACTATCAAGGTTCTGGGAAATGAATTGGGAAAAAAATACATCTCCCAACAGGAAATAAAATCCAAAGTTGCACACAGATAGACAGACACTCACTCATGTTAAATCACTTCCTCTTCTTCTTCTTCCTGCAGTCCAAATGTTTGAAGGATACCCCAACCATCTGTAGCAGGTTTTGAATCACCCCCTTCTCATTTTGTTGACAGAAGCAAAAGTACCAAAGCCTCATGCACCTCATAGGAAAAAAAATATCACTGAGTGAGTTGTGGGGTATTTTATGACACACAATGGAAGTCCATCATACAGAGGGTTAGCAATAGTGACTCACATTGGTGTTATGGCCTAATTGCATTGGTGCAACAGGGTTAACAATTAGGTTTAATGTACATTTCTTGTATTTCCTAACCCACAGAAACTTCCAGTGCTCTCCTTCTCCCCAAACAGGGCCAACTTCTGGATGTATCACTTCTGGATTCTTGGCATCATGGTTTGCCAGAAAATGTTACATTGGCTGGGAAAGCATACCACAATGGCAAAAAGCAATACGTTGAGGGGAGGCAGATAGGGATGAAGATTTATTATGGTTTATTTTTTTCTGCACTTGCCAAGTGGCTGAAATACAGACTCAATGAGAGAGACTCTTATCATACTGGTAGAGGGTAATTATCTACCAGTACACTTATAGGAGTTTGTAGAGACAGTGGAGGCTGCTCTCTCTACCTGGTGGCTTTCTCTGGCAGTCAGTTAACTCTGATTCTCTGATTGGCTGCAGAGGTGCACTGGGGCGTGTTCTTGTTACTCTTGAGTATGGAGAAAATAAGACCAGTGTACTCCCCGCAGTGTATGCCTGGCCCTCACTCTTTTGGTGCTCAAGTGCAGCCCAAATGAGCCCAAGTATACCCATATAGTTGATCAGTGCACAGGGAGAGGGAACTGGACCTGGTAGCCCTGTAGCTGTTGTTGCTCACTGAAGAGAGGTTATGTTAAAGAAGGTACTGGATACATCCTTCCACAAGGCCCCAAAATGACATATTCAGGCATCACTCCAGTTACAGCTGTATATGTCATCAAAAGGCTGCTGGGTATCATCGATATCTCTTCAGATGATAATGTCAAAGTCTAGTCTAGACTAGAGTAGACTAGACTACATTATAGGTGTCTCTGGCTTTTCTTCGCAAACGAAGATTCAGGAAGGACTCATCCCGCGCTTTCTGCAAGCGCGTTGATGACTAAAAAGGCCAATCCGAGATAAACAAGTCCAGTTGCAAATAGCACAGCAGAAGGTCTCCTTGGGTGATGTTTTTGGGTTGTGATTCTTTCTGCGTTGTCGTTTCTCTTCAAGACTTGTTCGTCGTGAGTTCTCAAATAAGGCTGCAGCATTGTGGATAGTGCGTCTCCATGCCTCCCGGTGTGAGGCCAGGGCGGACCACTGTTGGTGATCAATTTGGCCAAGCCTGAGATGTTGTTTCAGGGAGTCTTTGTATCGCTTTTTTGGAGCGCCCCTCTTATGTTGACCCGTGGCGAGTTCACCGTAGAGTAGTATTTTTGGGAGGCGATGGTCCTCCATCCTAGAAACGTGCCCTGCCCAGCGCAGCTGTGTTCTCAATATCATGGCCTCAATGCTGGTGATCCCTGCTTGCTCAAGGACAGCAACATTCGTCACATAGTCAGTCCAGTGTATATTTAGGATTGTGCGTAGACAGCGCTGATGAAAGCGCTCGAGGAGTCGTAGGTGGTGGCGATAGGATAGGTGTAGCTTTGTGTCGATTGTGCAACAAACCACGAGGCTATGGCACTAAATGTTTTCATTCTAGTGCATGAGAACTAGTTGGGCTCCTCCTTGTGATTTTGGTACATATGATCTGTCATGCAAAATCAGAGGACATACTTTCTGCTTAAATATGAAGGAATGTTCCAAACAGGGTATTACATCGAAGGAACTCTTTCATACACAGATAAGCTCAGATATTGAGGAGAACTGAGCAGCTGTATACTTGGTGAACTATGTGCATCTCAAAATTTCATTGTGTTAAAGCTTTGTTGCCTTTATTCACTGAATCTGTGACATTTTCATTCGTAGATTCCATTGATTCAGGGATCTAGGTAGATCTAACAATCTAGTTCTAGTTAGATCTAACAATTGGATTTATGCTTTTGCTATATTTTTCCTGAGATGGGGCAAATGACCTTTGTTTCTACAGTCAAAGGTACTTCATCTTCATTTTTAATAAGATTTACCCAAATGCAGCTGTAGGCAGAATTGCTGCCTAACAAAATTCAGTAACTAAAGAAATAACAATAGAGTGTCCGTAGCTAGCCAGCTATTTAAAACAAGGAATAAAGTATTTGGGACCATTTATCATTACTGTGGTTTTCAACTTTGTTCCAAACTATCTCCCTGCTGTTTCTGATTTGTTTCAATGCCTGAAATATTTGACCTCTCAGTAGATTAATAGGAGATCAGGTTTATCCAGATCAAAAATTATTTTGTTGCCTGGCATGAAGAGTATGTCTGATTGGTTTAATATTCTTGGAAATTAATTGAAATATGTAATTCTGTCTGATCTATTTTCAGAATCACGGCTACTAATTTTTAATGTACATCAACATTTAAATCACTCCTTCATGAACACTTGTAGAACTTGGAATAATGTTAGTCATTAGTAACAGTGGGGACTTGAATGAGGAAAGTCACCTTGTAGAACATTAAGGAATCACAACAAAATAGCCTGAGGCACAGTTTTTAAATTCCTATCCAAGGATACACAAAACCAAGTATTTGAAGTAGTTATACCTCAAAAACCCACTTTAAATATAATGTCTTTACAGATTCTTTCCACATTTACATAAAGAATGCAATATATCTTATAACTTCCAGAGCATAACAGTTATGTGTTGTGGATGGCAGTGACAGCCTAAGCAAGATATTAATAAAAGATATTGTTGCCATCATACTGGGTTAATTATTCAAGGAAGAAAAGACATCCACAAGATATTCTTTAAGAGATGGTCATAAAGCAAAGTCAATAATTAGTAGATCTACCCATATTTTATTTTAAAATAAAACAATAAAACAACTCTCCAATTAAATGAAGGGGACTGGTTAATTAATGCCACAGCAGGTGCTTATAATAGACAGATCACTCCTTTGTGTGTTGAATGAAGGTGGAGAATGGGTTGTGAGGCCATATGGATCAGCTCTACCCAGTGTTACTAACCCTACACCTCCTGGAATATGTCTGTTTTTTGTTTATTAAAAGAGAGTCCTACATGTTGTACAGACAGTATATGTACAGAAAGAATATGAAAAAGGACCACATTCAATCAAAAATCTTCCTTCCAATGAACATCAAACAGATGTTTGATACTCATTGTACCTTGTTGTAGTGTGGCCTTCAAGTTCTTTCTGACTTTTGACAACACTAATGCAAACCTATCCATGGCTTTTCTTGCCAAGATTTGCTCAATAAGGGTCTGTCATTGCTTTCCTCTGAAGCTGAAAGAGTGTGACTTGCCAAGATCACCCAATGGGTTTCTATAGCTGACAGGAAACCCTGATCTCCCAGAATCCTAGTCCAATACTCAAACCACTACATGCTGACTCTTCCCACTGTACCCATGAATCTAAAATTATGACTTGGTCAGGGGAAAAAAGTGCTGAGTATACTAGACAGCAAAATGCCTTTTCAGTAAAAGACAGTGACGTTGCAAGCATTGCAAGCACTTAGCATACCTGCTCCTCCTCCTCCTCCTCATTTTCTGGCTTTTCTTCGCAAATGAAGATTCAGGAAGGACTCATCCCGTGCTTTCTGCAAGCGCGCTGATGACTAAAAAGGCCAATCTGAGATAAACAAGTCCGGCTGCAGAAAGCACAGTGGAAGGTCTCTTTGGGTGATGTTTCCAGGTTGAGATTCTTTCTGCATTGTCATTTCTCTTCAAGACTTGTTCGGTGTGAGTTCTCAAATAACGCTGCAGCATTGTGGATAGTGCGTCTCCATGCCTCCTGATGTGAGGCCAGGGCGGACCATTGTTGGTGATCAATTTGGCCAAGCCTCAGATGTTGTTTCAGGGAGTCCTTGTATCATTTTTTTGGAGCGCCCCTCTTACGCTGACCCGTGGCATGCTTGCCTAAGACACCTCTCCAGGCTTCAGAGTTCTTTCCTACTCTGGCATTGAAGTCACCAAGGATAATAATTTTATCTTCTACAGGGACTTTTTGTATGAGGTGGTGTAGGTCTGCGTAGAATTTGTCTTTCTCAACAGGGTTGGCTTGCATAGTTGGATTATGTATACTGAAGATTACAACATGTGGGAGGTGTAAGGAAATAATGCGATCAGAGTGACCTGTTGGCAAGGTTTCGAGTTTGGAGGCAATGGAGTTTTTAATCATAAAGCCTACTCCTGAAAGATGCTTTTTGGTTTTGGGTTTGCCAGGCCAGTAAAGTGTGTAGTAAGTGCCGTGTTCTTTAAGGCTGCCTTCCTCATGGTGATGAACTTCACTAAGAGCAGCAATGTCAATATTAAGTCGTGATCGTTCATGGGCTATTAGAGCAGAATGACGCTCAGGCCATCCACTATCTGTAGAGTCTCACATGGTTCTGATGTTCCAGCATGCAAGCGTCAGCTTATTTACACCTTTGGAGGCCAGTGTGTGCCTTTGTTTCTTTGTCTTGGTTTGACCGCATCAGAAGATGCCCGTTGGCCACAGCTAGCCAACCAGGTTGATGGGTATGAGCTTTCGTTAGGCCACCTTTTCTAGGCCCCTCTCCATATGGAGCAAGCAGTGCACTCCTTAAAAAAGGCTACTTGGTCATTCAGGATGCTGCCGAACAAGACTGTCATCTCTCGGGTCAGCCTTGAGCAACCAAAGTCCTGAACTGCTTGCATGCAGGGTTGGGTCTGCGGCTTCCAGTGCATCTTTACACCTGTCGTTTCGTCCCTCGCCTATCGCTACAGGGCTTTTTCAGAATTGAATTTGTCCTTCGAGCCTGTGAAATGGATTTTTCTGGTGGAGCGCAGTGTGCACAGAACTGGCCTCACCCTTTAAACCAAAGATTCATCTGCTGTGGCCTTGCAAGCATGGATGGTAGCAGCGAGGTCCTCGGGTTGCAGGTTTGATTAGAGTTTCCTTCTCTTAGATGGTTGACCTTACAGGGTTGGATGAGCACCATCTGCCCGCATTTGGGATTAGAGTTTTCCTTCTCCTAGGAAGGTTGCCATAAGGCTAGTTAGCCCATCCTGCCCTTTGACGCTCTTTGTCTGACCCTTTGGTTTTGACCTGTCTGGCATGCGAGACCCTACTGGTGGCTATTATGTCACTGCCAGCATAGCTCAAAACATCATTAAGGTACGCAAGCCTCTCTCCCATGACAAGGGGGCATCAACGGAGAGGTTAGCATACTTACGGAGTTAGTAAATAACAGTCAATACTTGAACACTGAAATAAGATATGTTCCATATTGTTTTTTATGAAAAGGTCAGTAAACAATGCTGTACTGTCTAGGGGAAAACACAATTCATCTTTTTGTAACCTGGTACATCCACTCTAAAAGTATAGACCCAGAACTGCCAAAGTCCATACCAAATGCCCCCAGTTTTCTCATTCTCGCTTTTTACTCCAGACTCTTTTTTAACCTTATCAGCACTGCCTCAGATAACAATATTAGATAATCTTAGCAGCACTGCCTCAGAGATTCCTTTCCTAGTTTCTAAGCCATAAAAAACCCCCAATGTTATAGTTCTGATGGTCCTTTGATTCTAGAAATCTTTCTGTTTTGCACTTTGACTTGAAATTGAACTCTGCAGCTTAGCCAATTACCAAAAACACTTTGTTACATTTTGGAATGACTGCCCTAATGACCAGATGAATTATGACAGTTGCTCTTTCTGCTTCTAGGAAGCTCCTTTAGCATTTTGACTTTTCAGCTTGAAACTAAGTACTGCAGCTTGGAGAACCACTAAAAATTTCTAATTTTTTAACCACTAAATATTTCTAACCACTAAATATTCTGCCAGATTCTGAGGTGCCTATTACAATACCCTGATGAATTAACAGTTGCCCCACTTTTTTGCTTCTAGCAAGACCCCTGTTTGAAAGTTTGTCTTGAAACTCAGCACCACAACTTGGATGACAACCAAAAATACTGTGTTAGATTTTGAGACATGCAGTTTGAGTCTACCAGATGGATGCAGACATTCTTCTGTATCATTACAGAATTTTGTAAAGTATTGTACAGGTTATTCAGTATCAGTAGTACCAATAATGCAACAACATATACATAGTCATTTTCAGCCATGCCATCAGCTTCTATTACTGAAATTTTCTAAATGTCTCAATGTGGTACAACATTTGTATCATTAGAGCTAAAGGTATGCAGATATTTATGTAATATGCACACACACTATGCAGAACAGTAGCACGTTGTTAAAGAGAAAGAAGAACAAGAGCAAGGTGCTCATCAACCTGCTTCCAATTACTTGAAAACTAGGGACTTTATCTTATACGGTGTCATAACAATGCCATATAAGTGTGAAAGGGTGCACACATCAGACAATGTTGTCCTTTTGTGTTTATCTTCTGGCCAAAACCCATCCTATTTTATTGACAGCTTAAACCTTCAATAGATCCCCCATGATGCTCTAGTGCCAGCATTGCCGGGATTTGAAACCTTGAGTAATTTAACTCACATGAAGGCAGCAGCAATGGCCGGTCCTACCAGAACACTTCTGGTAAGTGACATACTTTTTATGACCCTCCCCGGGTTACATGGAAGTTTTTAAGTGTGTATGTGTGCTTAGAGTGTTATTTTTTGTAATTTTTTTTTTAATTTCCCACATGAGCTTCTTCTCACGATAATCTGTGGGATTTTGAACAAGGAAGTGAAAGGAGCCCCATTCACTTCCTCTTCATTGCTGGGTAAGTGTGTTGGGAGGTGTTCTTTTGCCAAAATAAAAATGGCTTTAATTATGCCAGCAAAAGAACATTTTTAGAGACTAGCCTGATAAAGTCCTGAGTAGAAGCAGCCCAGTTTCCAAAGCTGTAAAACAGTGGACGTGGTTTCCACAATACATTGGGACTGAACTGTCATAGTGAATTTGCAGGGCTGTGTGGTTCTTAACATTGCCTCATACTATTACATTGTAAACTGAAAATGCGTCAGCAGACATTTCTGTTTTGCCAAAAATCATATTACTATTAGCGCAGATTTGGAAAGCTTCCCCACCACACCATACCCCAAGCACTTTTATTTCTTTTCTTTTTTAAAACAAAAGCCTTTAGTTCAGTACTACCACACAAATGTTGCATACAGAAAGTCCCAGCTTCATTTCCTGGCACCTCAAGCAAGCACTGGAACAGGCTTCTGTCTGAGACTCAATGTTTAGACTGAACTAAGATGGACCAATACTACAACTCAGCTTTCTATCTTCTAATTGCAATATATTTCACCCAGGGAATTGCATAAAGCAATCTGCTTGACCAGCTCTCCTTGGCATTCTGAAACTCAAATGTATCTGTTAGAGTAGGTGTTCTCATATTCCACATTATAGAAATGAATTTGCCAAATGAGAGCATATTGTTACTGGTAGCTGTTGTAAGGGCCAAAAGCTCTTCATATGTCAACATTAGCTGAGCAGTGGTGTGGTTAGCAAGTCTCCAAGCCTTCTAACTACCCCAGTACCAAACAAAAACAAAATGATTTATTGACACCTCTAAACAGTGGCCAGTTAGTAACTCATGAAAGCATAATTCTGCCTTATGTCTGTGTCTCTATTTTTATTTTGTCACTATGGAACTCACTGTATCATTGGAATAACCATCACCAACAGCCATTCCATTGCTTATGGGGGCCAGAGGAGATCAGAGAAACATTTGGCCAGATGCAGACCAAAGGCATCACCTGCTGAGGCTTCCAGAGAATTCCAGTGGATCTTGGCAGAAGACATCCTCAGCCTATATATCCTACTTTGTTTCCATAGCCATCTTCCATAGAAGATGTCCTCAGCCTATATCCAGCTTTGTTCTCCATCAGCAATGGAATGGCTGGAAAGGTCGGGTTGGCTATCAAAGGAACAAGTTGAGTCCAGGGACCCCTGGACTCAACTTGTTGCTTTGATAGCCAACCTGACCCCTACAGCCATTCCATTGCTGGAATGGAATGATATTGGAGTCGTAGCAGAATTCATAGCAGTTCTACATGCAGAATTCTTAGGCAATAGGATCTTGGAGTATGTGTGTGTGGACATGTGTGTACTGGAAATAAAACCATAAATTAAATAAGATTAATCAAGCGAACACTTAACTTTAAGCCTTGACTGTTCATGTTCTGAGGCAGAAAATGTCATTTTAATACTGGACTGGAAAAGTGTGGTAATGCTCATTTTATATATACTTAAGTTCCTTTTAAAACAGCATTAGACTGTAATGTCTCAATTTCATGGCATTTGACCCCACTGCTTAGATTATTTTTTAAATAACTATGGATATATGTGCCAGATGAGGACAACACTTGGTACCTTTCATGAAATGGACTCTTGTCCATGAATGTTTATGCTATATTAAGTATTTAAGGAGTAACAACACAAGATTCTTTGACATTTTTGCTGGAAGCAGAATGTGTGTAGGTAATACACTACTAGAAATAAAACCTACCTATCCTGCCAAACATCTCGTGTATATTCTTAGTTATTTAGGGAGTTAGCAGGCCCCATCTGGAAAGCTTGTGTTGGATTACAAGATATAAACACAGATATAAAATATCCAAATAAAATCAGACAAACTAAAACAGAAAACCTCATCCAATCAACCCTCCCTATCAAAAGCTGGACCAAATAGAAACAGTTTTATTCCAAAAAAGCATCAGGACCAGCTTTTGATGAGTCTCCAAAAGAGGAGAACTCTATTGGTATAGACTATGTACCAAGGGGAGTTTTTCAGTTGCTGTCTAAACCTGGGACACCAGGCAGAATAAACCAGAAAGTTACAAATCCACCCCTCCACTTGTTGAATTCAGTAAATAATCTGGGGTAATGTAATGCTATTGCTGAAGTTAAGCAGCTGTAGCTCTAACAAGTTTCTTGAATATGAGACCGCTGAGGAAAGACTCAGGACCCAGTGCTGTCAGGCAACTGTTTGGGCCCATTTAGGACCCACTGCCACTGATGTCAATCTTGTGTTTGTAAGCCACCGTTTTAAAGTTCCCATGATGTCTACAAGATATCCTCCATTTCACAGATGAAAGCCAGGCATGTGTGGCCAGGCAACACTGGAGTGTGGTCAAGGTGGCATAAGTTATTAATGAAGGAGAACAGACAAGCTAAGAGATATAGCAGCAGATTGCTTTTGCTTGAACCTATTGGGAAGGGCAAGATTCTGCTTCTCCCTCCTGCTCAGTTATTTGCATGAAAATGGCTTTTGCTGATAGACCCAGGAAATAACGAGACAGACACATGTATTGGGTTAAAATAGGGCCACTTTATTAAACTTAACCTATTTAAGCATTTCTGAAGAGATCTGCAATGGAAGAGCAAACTAGGAGTGAGTGTGGGCATCTGCAGCCTTTAAAAAGGCCTTCAGCCACCACCTTTTCCTCCAAGAGCAGCTAGGAATGAGTGTGGGCATTGGCAGCCTTCAAAACACCCTGCCTAGGGGTGTTTTGAGGGTGGGCTTATCTGATAAAGAGAAAACTTGGAAACAGACAGTTGTTGCTTCTACCTCTATCCAGTGGGATCTGGTTGCTTTAAACACCGAGTGAGGGAGCCAGGATGCCGAGCCAGGAGGCTGACCTTTTCCCCCTTACTACTGGGGTCAAGAGAGGTGGTGGTGAGGCTACAGTGGCTACCTGATCATTTTTATTAGGCTGCCCTCGTGCCAAGTTCGGAAACTTCAATTGGTACAAAACATGGCAGCCAGGTTGGTTGTGGGTACATCTAAAGCCAACCACATAACACATGTATTAAAATCCCTTCATTGGCTGCCAATTAGTTTCTGGGCAAGGTACAAGGTGTTGGTTATAACCTTTAAAGCCCTACATGGCCTGGTTCCAGGCTACTTGCGGGAGAGGATTTATCCCTTAGTCCAGCCCCCAAGGAGATCCCTTTCCCCTCCCCCCAGCTCGCAGGACCTAAAGGGGAAGTTCCAGATCCCCCCTTCACCTCCAAAAGGGGGAGGTGCCAAGGTGCTCACCGATCTACCAAATTTCCCCCTTTCCCTGCCAAGTGACCACATATTTAAGGTACCACCTGAAGCCAATTGTCAAGTCCGCATCCACAGTGTGGGGTAGGTGAAAAGACCTGAGGTAAAAGGGCAAAAATTCCTACCCAGCCCCAAAGTGACCAATTACATCACACTGATTCAGTGGGAGGGTCAAGCGAAAAAGAAAGAGGGAGAGCTGGGGCGGCGATGCCCTAAATAGGCTCTAGCTCTGCCCTCAGATCTCTGCACTGAGGTGCATATGCCCTAGCCAGAACCTCCGTCTCTGTTCCCAGTCCTTATCAAAAGCAGCACCCCAATGGCACAGCTATGCTGGCCATGTGGACCCAAATTGTACTTTGAACTCAGGAGCAATTAAAGTAAACTGAGGACAAAGGAGGAAAGTGGAAGAAGGGGAGAGAAACTGTGGCATTTTAAAATCAGATGAAAAAGGTGAATGGCAAAGGATTAATTGAGACTGTCCCTGCCAAATCAGGATAGTCAGAGGGTTTGCTACACACTGTGTTCCTCTGTAACACTGTAAGAAATTCACACGACAACATGCAGTTGTCATCACCAAGCCAGCTAGCAACCAAGGACCCACCAGCATATAAAGACATAGGAGATTTTCACATGGGTTATAAATCCCGTAGCAGGAAAAAAACAGGGTCGGGAAAGGTTTTCTCTTTCAGATGACAACGGCCCTGTTCTGTCCTGCATCCATCCTGCTCCCGTGCCTGTTCTGGAATAATGTATTCATGATCTTTCATTGTGAATAGACCACACATTCCATGTCTGTCATGGAATCATGGGTGTGCGATCAGTAGCCCTGTTCCTGTTCCGAAATGACACCTGCAGTGGGGAGGTCCGTGCCAAGCACTTCCAGGCATGATCTGGACATCCAGGTAAGTGGCCCCCTTTATTTTACCCTCCCTGTTTTGATTATATACTTTAAAGTGTGTTTTTGTGCTTGGTGAACTGATTTTATGTTTTTTTGGGGGGGGCTTTTATTTTTGAATTTACCGCCTGTCCATTCTCTCACGAGAATGGCTAGGATTTCAGCTGGCTGGACATAAATGAAGCCCTGTGACGGCTGCACTTACAGCCGACCAGCAAGGGGAGGGGGAGCCTGTTTGTGCCATGGAATTAAGGTAAATGTGTGAAAGATTTACTTTATTCCATGGCAGGAACGGGAGAGGAGGTGGCAGGGCAGTAACGGGGCATTTTGGCCCTGTGTGAAAATCTCCATAGAAGTTGGGCAACTGGAAAGCAGTTTACAAAAATCCCTGTAGATCTATAACTGGTCCTGCTTGCCCATGTAAGAGCAGTATATTATACACAAATGTTTACTGTTATGTGCTTCATGATGACTTCTCATAGACTATTTTAGTATACACAGAAAGAAGTAAAGATATCCTAGGTTTTTTTTTAAATAATACTTTGCCATAGATTTACATGAAAACTTTATTCACTAAGTGGTTCTACAGATGGAGAGAACTACAGTTTACAGATATAAATCTACAAAGGTAGCTTGGAATAAGCTTTCCTTCATGACCTATCAGGAATTTGAAACTTTGATTTAAAAACATAATCTACTCTCCACCCCACCCGCATACAATCTTTTGGTTTTTCAGTGTATATAAAAAGAAAATTAACAAACAAGAATATCTAATACTGTTCTCAGACTTGGATATATTTTTGTTCATGGCAGACAACTCCCACAGAGATTTTAAAAATAAGTCTTTGCTGCCATATTTCACACTTATGAATCTAATTTCCATAAACACTATTTATGTGTATTACACCAATCTTCAAGATGGCACATTTTCATTTGCCATCCTTTTTTTTTTTTAAAGTACTCTTCCAGGTTCTGAATATGAATGTCATTAAAAAAATGTTAACATGTATTTAGAATTAATGTCCACATCCAATTAGCAGTCCTACTAGAGTAAATCTGTTGAAATAAACTGTAAGCCAAAATTTATAGAAACTCTAAACATATATAAATTTATTCAATAAGTGTACTGTGAATGGACTCAGATGCCAAGATTCACAAAGAGATTGATCACAGATTAGCAAGGGCATATAGCACATTTGGAAGACTTCACAAAAGAGTCTGGAGTAATAAACACCTGAGGCGAAGCACAAAAATCAGTGTATATAGAACCATTGTACTGTCTATTCTCTTTTATGGATCTGAAACATGGGTCACTTATCGTCACCACCTACGACTCCTCGAATGCTTTCGTCAGTGCTGTATACACACAATCCTAAATATAAACTGGACTGACTATGTGACGAATGTTGCTGTCCTTGAGCAAGCAGGGATCACCAGCATTGAGGCCATGATATTGCGAACACAGCTGTGCTGGGCAGAGCACATTTCTAGGATGGAGGACCATTGCCTCCCAAAAATAGTACTCTACAGTGAACTCGCCATGGGTCAGCGTAAGAGGGGTGCTCCAAAAAAAAAAAAAATGATACAAGGACTCCTTGAAACAACATCTCAGGCTCGGCCAAATTGATCACCAACAGTGGTCCACCCTGGCCTCACATCGGGAGGCATGGAGACACACTATCCACAATGATGCAGCCTTATTTGAGAACTCATGCCGAACAAGTCTTGAAGAGAATCAACAACGCAGAAAGAATCACAACCCGGAAACATCACCCAAGGAGACCTTCTGCTGTGCTTTCTACAACCAGACATGATTATCTCGAATTGGCCTTTTTAGTCATCAGCGTGCTTGCAGAAAGCACAGGATGAGTCCTTCCTAAATCTTCGTTTGTGAAGAAAAGCCAGAGAGAGACTGTACTTGTAACTGATTGTTGAATTTTGGCCACTTGCATGAACAGTATAGCAAAAAACATGAACATGGTGTGTGGGGCAGTGAACAGATACCACCTTTTATTTTCCACTCTTTTTTGCTTTAGATCTATGCATAGACTGCTGCACTTACGCTTCACCTCCACTTTTCTTTGAAATTAGTTCCTCCTCATTCTTCTCCCTGCTAGAAAGCAGCAGGCAGCATATGGAGTCTTCATGATGGCCGCCTTATCAGACATTCATGCATGGAACCTAGCTTGGGGGATTTTTGCAACAAAACATAGTTTTGTTCTTTTTCTCTTGTCCTATCTTTGAAACAATAAAGTGTATTTTTAAAAAACTTACTCCAAACATCCAGAGTGGTTCTTCCTGTTTTGTAACCATCACCCCAGTGGCGGCACTAAGGGCATGTGGAGACCAGGGGACACCATGGGGGAGGGGAGTGACACCAGCCTTAGTGATGCCACAGCATGACCCCATAGTACTAGTCTTCAGTACTCTGATAATATAAGTGCCAAACATTCTTACAGTAAATAGGCTCACTGATTACACTTCTTCACTCAAAATATTAAGGTTTGTCTCCAAAGAGCAGAGAAAGCTTGATGACCTGGAGTCCAAATATTAACATCTATTTACAGTATTCCCTTGTTTGCTCAAGACACAAGTTCTGCTGATCACTTCTGCACATTCCAAAAGTATAGCCTTGTGGAAGTCAGCCTAGGGACATAGCTGAAATATGTCTTAGGAGAATCACTGCCAGCGTTACCCTGGCTTTATTCTACCAGTTGCTCTGGGG
The DNA here is from genome assembly GCA_030847615.1 of Gambelia wislizenii. NCBI lineage: Eukaryota > Metazoa > Chordata > Lepidosauria > Squamata > Crotaphytidae > Gambelia > Gambelia wislizenii. The sequence continues at coordinate 295,926,668 of JAUMIR010000003.1, forward strand.
CTCATCTACACCAACAGGAAAACCTGGATGGCTTGGAGGGGCTTCAGACATTCTACATGCAGCTAAAAATATGGGTATGTTGGTATGCACTGGACCCTTCCCCTTGCAGAAGGGAGAAAGGAGGTGACCCATCGCCAGCTCTGCCATGCCACCGACACCCCCCACCCACGGGGAAGGGAGAAGGGAAGTGAGGTCTCCTCCTCCCTCCCTTCTCTGACAACCCCTCTGCCATCACCAACCGTGGATAACTGAATCAGCAGATGTTGAAACAGCAGATACTGGGGTGCTACTGTAATTATGTTTTGGATCCATCCAATATTAATTCATTGATAATTATGGATTGGATCCAGACTTGCAGCTGAGATTTCCTACCCTCTTTCCACTGTGACCCCTGCTCTCTAAACTATTCTCCTTCCATTCTCCCTTCCTGTTTCAGCCCTCATACTGTTCCTAATGGTTTCCCAAGTCTCAGGATAAACACCATGCTCACTGGAGAGGACCATACAGAAAGACTCATTCGTAGCTTTCTATGCATGACTAAAGGCTCATTCCAAGTCTAATATTATAACCCGGTTATGTTGTCATATGCACTTTTTTCTAGTAATTCACAGGGTGGGGGGAGTGAGAGAAAGTGGTTGCCTTTTGGGGGAGAACTGTCCTGATAGCTCCTGAGTTTTCTGTCTCGACAGCAGTAACTTTTTCTGCCTTCTGCCTCACTGCTGCTGCCCCTGTGACCACTTGTGGCATTGGCCATAGGCACTTCTGTTACACCAGTGTAGTGATACCCAACCCATAAGATTGCAGCCTAAGGATTTAGGTTAAATATATGCTTTATTGAATAAATGAACCCCTGTGACAGACCATGGCCTAATTTAAAAAGCTCTCTGTAAGTGGTCAGTTCAGGTCTCTGCAAAAGTGGTCTGCTCCATTTCTAGCAGCAGGAAGGAGGAAACAGAGGGAGGCTGGCAGTGTATGTATGTGTGTGAGAGAGAGAAGGGGGGAGAGAGGAGGAGGGAAGAGGTAACAGAGAGAAAATGGTAAGTTCACTTATTTTTGGCTCCAGCTGCACCCAGCATTATCTTCAGCCCTTTCCACCACTAGCATGAGGCCTCAGCAAATTAATCCCTAGGCGATACAGCCCTTGCGATAAAAACAGTCTGCTCACCCTTTTGCTACAATCACCAGTTTTTGTTTGTTTAGTTTATCATCTATGAGAAAAAGGTTTGATTTAATTCATTTCAGGTAAGATAGAGAATTTGGACCTCACACACACAGTTGCTGCTGGACTGGTCTTGGTTATAAAACAAGCAATAGGGATTCTCCTCCCATTTTTGGATGTTACACGTTAGAATGTCTGGTTTAAATTAGCTTGGTTTGCAAATTTACCTATAGAATGGCCCATGCAACTTTTGGTTCCTTCTCCAACTACAGTTTTATTTCTTCTCATAAAAAAGTAGAATACATAAAACACCAGGGAGCTGGCCACAACTAAAACTCATGTAATTCACTGTCAACCTTTGTTGAATTTGCAAGTTGGCAACTGGATTGACAAATGGATGCCAAGTTCTCTGAGACACTTTTTCCAAATAATATATTCTACAGTTGCTGTAGTTTGTGCCTCAATTATTGAGGACACAATGATGTCATATTTTTATTTGTCTCTGCCTTTCATGTTCATTTCTAGTTGTCACTGTTTAAAAAAATAATATTTTTGTCTCCAAAGAAGGATGCTGAATTGAAAATTAGAAACCTCTAGCCACAGAATAAATTCTAATAAATCGATCCAATAAATTTCAGTTACCATTAGGTAATGTCAAGCCTTCAATTATCTTCCTACTTTTTGTGTATCATATTTGTTATATATAATAATTTATTCTAATATTTATATGTAACTTTCCCTATTTTTATAAGAAATCAGCAGCACAAAAGAAAATGCAATTGAAAAACAAATAGCATAATTTTGATACAACACCATCACCATATCTGAACAAACCAGAAATATTGCTGCTAGATTTTGCAGATATATTTTGCACACTCTCTGAAAAATCATCAATGGTAGCTCATAACATTTGGGGCAATTATTTAAAAAAGCCGAACTGGGCTGGCCCTGCTATTATGTGGAGTGAGGTGGCTATCTTAGGCAGAGAATACTGGTGGAAGCAATGCTTTCTTGTCATTCATCTGGGTTGCTTACAATTGTCATGTTTTCTCAGTGAATAAAAGACAGCACCAATAGGAAAAGACCTTACTGGGCAAGCAGGCACTGGCTGGCATCATGATAGAAGCATCGAATCATACAGTTGGAAGGAGCCTCATGGGACCTTAAGTCTAATCTCCTGCTAAGTGAAGGATCCTTAGCTAAAGCATCCACAGCAGGTAGCTGTTCAGCATCTTTTTGAAGATATTCAGAGAGGGAGACCCCACCACCTCTCTAGGTAATTGGTTACATTGCCGAACCACTCTTCCAGTCAAGAAATTTCTTCTAATGGTGGCTCAAAATCTACTCTCCTGTATCTTCAAACCATTAGACCTGGTCCTACTCTCTGGGGCAGCAGAGAACAGTCCTGCCCCCTCCTCCTGTGACAACTCTCAAGGTATTTAGAGTGCAATCATATAATACCTCAGTCTTAGTGACATACATTAGCTAAGTTTTTTTACACACATGGTTGTACGCATGTGGTTGTAATGTGTGCATTCAGCTGAAGACTGTGGAAGCAGAGTTGAACATGTGGTGCCACTGCACATGTGGTTCCATTGTGCATTGTATGTGCTGATGTCAACTGCACATTGCAATTATGCATTTCACATTTGTTTGCACATTCAGTTGTGCAGCATTGTACTTCAATAATGCATAATCATCACATAACACAGTGCCCAGAACCTGTTTGTTAGTCTCAGTTAGAGTAGACCCTGTATAACCTGAAGAATGGTGAGTCAACACATTGGTTAGTCCCACTGAATCAATAGGCCTACTCTAATCAAGACTAGCAATAGGATTTGGGCCAGTGAGTACTGTATAAAGTTATATCCTGTCTCTTTGATATAGGATTTTAGCCACTGCATGTGTTCATTACTCATGTCCCATGCTGGTGTCTCTTCTGTTTAATAGTTTTTTGACTGTAACAAAATTTATGCAGAAAAAAAATCTTGATGATGTCCAAGAAATTCTGCTAGAGTATATTGGTTTTGGACAAGATGAATGTGCATGCAAGTTCATTTTTGGAGCTGTGATGGAGGTGAGTTTCAGAGATCAATATCCCCAAGACATTTCACAGTGCATGTATAGTGCCCAACCCATTCCCCTTGCTACACAGTAGGGCTCTTTAAAAGGAAAAGGTTGAAACATGGAGTGGCAAATGATTGTAATCCACATACAGTGTTCCCATCTCAAAAAGTCTTCTTATTTTCATTGTGCATTCATTCATACAGGCTGAGTAGCTGTATGAAATAACAATAACAATAATAATAGCATAATAATAACCTATTAAAGAGAAAAAGATAGATAAAGCTTCAGTCCTTACTAAAGTATAACATCTTAGTGGCCTTATGATGTAATGTAATGACTACATGATGGTTTACATATAATATAATGTAATGTAATGAGATGAAAGCAAGCAACCAGACATTTGAAATAATAATAATAATAATAATAATAATAATAATTTCTATCCCACCCCTCTGCAACACAATCGGGGTGGCTTACAGTATAAAAACTCCATAATTACATCAATACCCTAATGCACCCACCCCTTAAAATAATATTAAACTAAAAAAGATTAAAATCATACAATAATTAAAATAGAAAAACATACATCAACTAGTAACAGCAGCATAGAATAATTCAATGGCAGCTCAAAGGGGAAAAGACAGCCAAATCTTTGGGCTGGGATAGCTACTCAGGAAAGGTCTGCCAGAAAGGATCCGTCTTGACAGCTTTTTGAAGCTTTCTAATGTGGTAATAGGATGGATCTCATCCAGCAGGCCATTCTATAATCTGGGAGTCGTAATAGAGAAGGCCCTCTGGGAGGTCACCGACAGCCTTGTTTTCATAGGTTGTAACAGATTCTTCCCAGAGGACCGAAGTGCACGGGGTGGGTCGTATGGGAAGAGGCAATCCCTGAGCTAAGTCTGTGTTTCTCCCTGAAGAGGATGTATATGTTTGTATATCTATGAATGCATATAATAAATAGCCTAAAAGATTACCAAAGAGCCTGATCCTTTCCTATATAAATATCTTGATATACCAAGATTTAAGAATATTTAAGTGGAGTGTTGATATTAACTCTGCCTGTCTGGTTTAAACACTATCATGAATTGGGCACTCAGGTGCCCAAAAGGTGACAGACAGAATCCAGACTAGCTAACAAGTGACAAGGACCCTCAATCTCTCAGTCTAAAGAGATGGAATCAAGACATTCTCTTTATTATGAAGTACCAGGATCCCATTACATTCCTACTGATCCTAATACATTCCTGCTGTTTTACAACAGCTGATTTCTGCTTCTATTCTTTCCCTGCACACATTCACAGAATTCTGCAGGTGACATATGCAGGTGTAATCTGTAATTTGCATGAGAAAGGACACATTTTTGGACAATGTAGAATAAATATACTCAGCTCAGCTGAAAGAGTGGAATTCTGCATGTGAAACTGTTCCAGATGTGCAATAGTGCACCTAGAGTATGCACATTGCATATTGTCTGCTGACGCCATATATTATGCATAGAACATTCTGCATTCTACATTGTCCAATGAGATGATAGCTTTGTGCATTCACTGTTTTTCATATGCTGCACTACAATAGTATTTAGCATGGGGATTGCATAGTGCTAGCATACTGTAACTCTGCTGGTACATACCAGTGCTATGCCCTGGGAATGGCTGAGGATCCGGGCGTCTGATAATGTTGCCCTTTCTGTTATCGTTGTGTTCTTCTAACACGGTTTGGGATATGGTTTTTACCCATGTTTCCCCATGTTTGATAAAGTCCTTGGAGTAAAAGACTTGACTAAATCACTACAACAGGGACATATTCCACCTGTCCAACTTCCAGTGTAGGTCATCTATCAAGGTGACCAAGGCTGTTTCTGTCCCATAACCATGCCTGAACTCAGATTGGAATGGATCCGTTTCAACCAAGGAAACCTGGAGTTGTGTTGTCACCACTCGCTTTAGGAACTTACTTAGAAAGGGGAGATTAAAGACTGGCCAATAGATACCCAGGAAGTTGGGGTCCAATGAAGATTTCCCCCCCCCAACAAAGGCCTTACAATTGCTTCTTTTAGAGAGACTGGGATATAGAGCTTTTTCAAGGAAGCTTTTACAACCTTCACCATATAGTTGGTCAGTCCTCCTCTTGCATGTTTAAATAACCAGGATGGACATGGATCTAACAGACAAGTGGTTGGCCTCACCTCTCCAAGCAACTTGTCTACATCATCATGTTGAACAACCTAAAACTCATCCTTCAATCACTACATGCCTCACTTACCTTCCCAGACTCTACCTTCAATATGGAGTCCAACTCAGAACAAATCCCCAAAATTTTCTCTGTACAGTATTTAGCAAATTTGTCACAACACATTTATGATGGCTCCTCCTCAGCAATCTGAGGTCTAGGATGTATTAGCCCTTTCACTACCTGGAACAGCTTCACCAGAAGAGATTGAGTTGATGTAATAGAGGCAGTAAAAAATTATTTCTTTGCTGCTCTGACTACTGCAAATTAAGTTCTAAAATGGGCTTTAACCTGTGCTCAGTTGGATTCATCCTGAGTCTTTCTCCACCACCACTCTAGTCATGTACCCAAGTGCTTCATTGTCCTGAGCTCATCAGAAAACCAAGAAGCCCATGCTCTGCACACAAGCAAAGGATGCTTGGGAGCAACGGTGTCAATTTCCCAAGTCATCTCCCTATTCCGCAGATCAACCAGGCATCAACAGAATCACCAACTCTAGAAGCGGTAAAATGCCCCAGAACATTTGGGAAGCCTTCTGGATCCTTTAGTCTCTGGGGGTGGACAATTTTAATGGGCCCACCACCCCTGCAGAGGTTAGGAGTCCCACCAAATCGAAACCCTACCAGGTAGTGATATGTCCATAACAACGAGCTTCTTTCAAACCCCACTACCCCAGATCACCATCATCCTAACCAGCAAAAACTAGATCAAGAGAGTGGCCTGCTACATGTGTAGTGCCAGATATTAGCTGAGACAGGTCCATGGTTGCCATGGAATCCTGAGCTTGCCCTGGTGCCTCAGCATGGATGTTAAAATCCACCAAAACAATAAGTTTGGGGGAGATTAGCACCACCTTCAAGACCACCTCCAGCAGTTCAGGCAGGGAGACAGTCGGGCAATGGGGCAGATGGTATACCAACAAAATTCCCATTGTGTCTTGTTGCCCTATTGCCAGGTGTATACACTAAAAACTTGGAGATTGTCAGACAGGGTACCTCAACAGAGGAATGGACTCACAATAGATCACTGCTCCTCCCTACCCACCAGAGCTTGTCTACTTCTGCACCTGGAACCCTTGTGGGCATAACTGGATCAAGTTGACACCACCCTCTTCAGTAAGTTCTACTAACTGGACTTCAATTGGTGAGTGGCCTCATATGAGAAAAGATGGCCCTTAAAGATTACATTTTAATTTGACATCATCATGTTGTTTTAGAAAAGGAAATGTATTAAGAATTAAAAGGACACAGTTATATCTGCATCTCAAATAAAAAATATTAGGACTGCAGCAAATTGTCTGAACTTCCTGTTTCCTGTTTGTGTCTAGCCATTTTGGTGGAATAGAAATTTCTGAAAGATTGGGTCCAACCTATCCCCTGTATAAGCCTGTCAGGACTTTACAATCTTTGAGGGAGGCCTTCTCTTGGTCGCACTACACCAAAGGAACATTTTGTGAGGCAGCGAGAGAAGGCCTTTTCTGCAGGGGCCTTTTTGCTTCCAGGGTTTAGCACTCACTACCAAAGAGGTTTAGGTTTGTCCACTCTCTGTTCTTCTGCCTGCAAAGAAAGACTTTTATATTCAGGCAGGCTTTTGACAATGAACTGGATGATAATGAAGGGGCTTTTAAAGTGTGGGTGTCATACTTTCCTTAATACTGTAATTGCCTTTAATTTGTTTGCTTTTTATTTATTTATTTATTCATTTTATTTATCATAAGTATTTGTTAAATGTCTCTCACTCTGCCAGGGCTCCTAGAGTAATGTAAAACATATTAAAACATTCCTTAAAAAAAAAAAATGAAAACTATTTTTTTTTAAAAGTTTTTTTTAAATTGCATAATTAAAACAATACCCAAACCCTATACAGATAGTTTGACTAAATTCTCTCCCTCTCTTGTTTAAACATGTTCTACTGTTATATATCTTTTTTAAAAAATCTGTTAACGTTTTTAGTTAATCTTGTTGTAGAGCATTCTGAGTCCAAATTTTTGGAGAAAGACAGAACACAAATAAAGTAAAATAAAGTGTAAACAAATTAAGGGGGGAAGTATTTTTCATCATTGCCAAAAATGTTCCCATATAAATGTGCATGACCTTAGTTCAGCTGTTGTAAACTTCTTTATATAGGTTAGAGCTTATTAGATTGGCTCCAGCTACAGTGACAGAATCAGTGATATGCTCTAAAACGTAATCCCATGGCTGACAAGCAGAAAAGAGATCCCTGGCACTGATGACCCACTTACTAATAAAGCCTTGGAATAATATATTTTTCACGATCATGAGGAGGTGGAGCTCTACAGGGCCTTCTAACATGTAAATCATCATTCCCCCCACAGCCATTGTAACTCTGGAGTCCTCTGTTATATGGCTCATATCAAGGGCTCCTTCACACGGTTACCCCAGGCCAAATCTGGGTTCATGTGCCCATTGCACCCTGTGCCAAATCAAAAAACCCACCAGGGTGTAGATCCAACAAAGCTTTATTCTACTGCACAGAAGAAGGTGACCAGAGGATCTTTCGTCAATGCAGGCCCCCCAGCATAGTTGGCATCCTAGCATTTATACAGATCCACAGGGAAATTAATAAGGTAGCTCCTTATTGCATTACACTTAGTGTATCCTGTACACACACACAACCCAAGGGCTTGTCTATATGAGCCCCCTAAAACCTGGAGTGCCCCACAGTAATGGCATTTCACAGCAGCTGCGACTTGTCTTAACAATGTTTTTGCCCCCATAAGCTTTGCATGCAAGATGGTGGCCATGAGTGATGTTTGTCCTTACCTCAATTTGCTGCTGCTGAACTTCAAAAAGGCACACAATGTCCAAGGTGTGATGGAGCAATTTTTTCAAGGTAACAGGAAAGCAAAAACAAAAACAAAACCACACCCCCCCCAAACTACACCCCAACCTCTATTTTATCACCTTAGTGATTGCTCGCTAAGGAGAAACTCCAACATGGTGGCAGTGGACACTTGCCTCGTTAACAAGCCCAGCTCCCTGTGCTCACCCGGCTGATCGGCTTTGCACTTCCTCTCCTATGGGAAAGTGATTCATATTGAATCGCTTGTCTCAACAAGCAGGAATACACACCCCCTTGATGTTTTTTTTTTTTTTTAAACTCCAGGAAAAGCCACAAAGGCAGAGTTTTTGATGTTTCCTTCCCAATACAGCGAAATGATACGGACTGCCATAAAGACAGGCAGGATTCTCCTTGCATTCTGTGAGGAGTATTTTCACCGTTTAGACAACCCCTAAGTCATATACTGCCATCCCATAATAATCTGTGGGGGTGCTACTTGACATATTAACTCTGCCTCTGGCTGTAATTTTGACCATGCTAGTGAGCACTTTCAGCAACCCCACCACCATATCAGTATGTTTGGGCCTTATTGCTGGTGTTCTTGCAGCATCTTCATGTTTCAGCAAAGCGTGTTAACATAACAAAGTTTCCTTGGTATTAAGTTCAGTACGTAACATTTCTGAATCTCTCACTCCCCCATCAGCAGTACAAAATTATGTCAATTTGATGATTCCCACTTTTAATTGCTGTGGCTGCATCCTATAGTTTGGTGGGGCACTAAAGCTCTCTGGCCAAGAATTTTAAGCACCCCTTTCTAAACTCCAAATCCCAGGATTCCAGAGACCCTTAAAGTAGAATCAAGTTGATCTAAATTTGTAGTGTGAAAGGGCCCTATGTTACTATTTACTGAAAAAAAGGGGGGTGTAGAAACAGAATTACCATTACTCTGTGAAACTCTCTGATTTAATGCTACAGATATAGACCAAAGATGGAAATTTTTACAGAAGGTGACCTCAAAAGGGAATTCAGAGACTGAAGACTAACAGCCATTGGCTGCATTTGAAAGTGGAACAAGCTCATAAATGTTACAGGCAGTACTCTTTTTCAACTGAATGATGTACATATTGAGGCTGATTTTTCTTTGACACATTGAACTCATTTGTGACTACCCACCAAGTATATGAAAATCGGAGAGCCACTCATTCTATTTTTCAGAATCACACTACCATTCTATTTCAGTCCTGGTTCTATACTGGGTTGCAGTATTTTTCCTCCCTGCCTGGAAACGTGTGTCCATTTTTAATGCATTCCCCCCTAAAACATACTCATTTTTGTAAGCATTTCTCTAATGACAGCATGTCTTTGCAAATTTTTCAAATGCATACATTTCTAGTTCTGCATCTTTTTTACTTATATACATAGTTTTGTGTGTATTGTCCCCTTCCCAAAGCATCACTAGCCTTGAAAATGTAGAGATTTCCATCACAATATGCTCTTTGTTTCATAGCCAGTCCTCGGATATGCAAGATAGTTATTTCTAGAAACGAAATGTGAACCCAACACATTTATTTCAATTCTTGTTATCCACCATAAGAGATGAGAGCTTTCTCTAATGAGCAGGTACTGGACTCTGAAGAGCATACCAAATCATCAGAAGTTCCTTGTGTTACTTTTTGAGAAATGTACTCCTTTGAAGATAAAAGCATGTTTCTGAAACTCTGATGTGCCACTAACTGTCACATGCGATGAATATGTGCCCTAATAACAACAGATTTTAGGCTCTATCAGACTAATAAGGTCAAGATTTACATTTCATTGTAGGTCAAAGAGGAACCGAAACTATTTTATAGAGCAATTCCTACAGTGTAATCATTGAGCAATAAGACCCATAAACTGGTTGAAATAGAGAGACAGGATCTAATTTGATTTACAGTGGGGTTCTAAGAATACATGGTCAGAAATACCAGCTACTGACTTCAAGGGAACCAAACCTCATTTATGTACACCAGCACATGGCACCTTTTCAGCACATGGCACCTTTTCAGCACATGGCACCTTCACATGACACAGGCCAGATTCAAATCAGGATGATGACAGGATGATAATGGATGATGACAATGACCTACATTTTGTCATGCACAAGGGTTTCCATGGCCACTTCCAGACTGATGGAAAAGTCCCAGATTTTGTTCCTGTTCTTTCTGATTTTATACTGGGTTAAAATAAACCAACTTTGAGAGCTGGTATAAAAAAATGTATCAGGAGCTGACAGAAAATATTTTGGGATAAACAATTTGTATGGACATCCAAAAACAAAATAGGAAAGAAAGGGAACAAAATCTGGGACTTCTGGTATTTTTAATCACTCTAGATACAACTTCCAGTGCAATGGCATTGTGAGCTAGTTGTGTGTAGCAGGAGCTCCTTGATTTCGGAGGGAATATCACTCCGACTATACCCTCCCTGGGACCGGGGGTGTGTGAGTGAGTACTCATTGGGGGTCTAATCCAGGTCCAGTGTTCAAACCCCCATTGAGAAATGGGGGGGGGGAGAGAGACAGCCAGACCTGAGAAGACCGTATGAGCCACTCTCCCAACTCTAGGTACCTGCCAAGAGTGGTTCTAGCGATGCCTGCATCCTTTTTTAAAAGAAGCGACTTTTCAAGCTTAAGGAGGAGCCTTCCCAGATGGACTGGAGTCTGCTGAATCCCATGGAAGAGAGTCTTCTAAGAACAAAGAGGGAAAGCTACTATAAACTGATACCAGAAACCAGAACTCACTGTGTTTCTTTTCCATCGGAGACTGTGAGCGGCGGAGGTAGTTAGAGAGCAGCTGAGCAGTTGAGCGGAGTGTGGTGGTGTGAAGTGGATCAGAGGTGTGTGTGAGATGGAGGAGGAGAAAGGAGGAGTAAGAGAGAGAGGGACAGTGAGAGAAAAGAGAAAGAGAAGGAGAAGAAGATTTGGGGAAATTGGAGGCAGCGCGACGGAGATGGAGACTGAGTGTTTGGATGAGGTGTAACAGCAAACGGTTCGTGGAGTACAACAAGGAGCAGAGGAGTATAGTGGAGAGTGGTGAAGTGGTAGTGGAGCGTGACGGCGTGGAGAGTTTGAGACGGTGCAGAACTTTGAGTTGGGGGATTAAAGGGAGTTAAGAGACTAAGGGGAAAGGAGGCTACAGAGAGAAACCTGTGGGTTTAATGAAAGAGTGAATTGAACTGAACTGAACTGAAATAAAAAGGGTGAAAGGGTGAGCTGTATAACAAAAAAGTAACCTATAAGTAACATAAGATAACAAAAAAGGGGCGGACTGGGTCTTTGAAGAAAAAAGCACAGAAGCAACTTAATTTCTAATTCCCAACAAATTGAGAAACTGAGAACTTGTGATTTGAGTTTTCGTGGGATATTATATATCTGCGTTAGTGTAACAGACATTGATATCATTACTAACTCCTTTTGTATACCTTACATTTCTTGTGGCTAAATTTCAATATATATTGGTTCTCTATACTTGGAATTATATATTTATCAATTATTAACTGGGCCATTAATTAATTAATTAAATTAATCACTATCCTTATACTACATATATTATTACTCTTTAAATATCATGTATATATGTTGGTTTTCTATACCCAATACTATATATTAACTTATTATTAACTGTGCCACTTATTAATTACTAATCCTATACTATATATATTATAACTCTTCAAATATCACACATAATCAGATATATTACAGTCCAAGTAGATATATTAGACTACGTAGATATATATGACTATATATCTATATCATAGAATCATAGAATTGGAGAGTTGGAAGAGACCACGAGGGCCATCCAGTCCAACCCCCCTGCCATGCAGGAAATCATGATCAAAGCATCCCCGACAGATGGCCATCCAGCCTCTGTTTAAAGACCTCCAAGGAAGGAGACACCACCACGCTCCAAGGGAGTGTGTTCCACTGCCGAACAGCTCTTACTGTCAAAAAGTTCCTCCTCATGTTGAGGTGGAATCTCTGTTCCTGGAGCTTGCATCCATTGATCTGTGTTCCAGTCTCTGGAGCAGCAGAAAACAAGCCTGCTCCATCCTCAGCATGACATCCCTTCAAATACTTAAACAGGCCTATCATACCTCCTCTTAACCATCTTTTTTCCAGGCTAAACATCCCCAGCTCCCTAAGTCTCTCCTCATAAGGCATGGTTTCCAGACCTTTCACCATTTTAGTTGCCCTTCTCTGGACACGCTCCAATTTGTCAATATCCTTTTTGAATAGTGGTGCCCAGAACTGGACACAGTATTCTAAGTGAGGTCTGACCAAGGCAGAATAGAGTGGCACTATTACTTCCCTTGATCTAGACACTATACTTCTATTGATACAGCCCAAAATCGCATTGGCCTTTTTAGCTGACGCATCACATTGTTGACTCATGTTCAACTTGTGGTCTACTAGGACCGCTAGATCCCTTTCACACGTAGTCTCGTTCAGCCAGGTCTCTCCCATCCTATATTTATGCATTTCATTTTTCTGCCCTAAATGCAGTACTTTACATTTCTCCGTATTGAATTTCATTTTGTTAGCTTTGGCCCAGCTCTCCAGTCTATCCAGGTCATTTTGAATTTTGATCCTGTCCTCTAGTGTATTAGCTACTCCTCCTAATTTGGTGTCATCTGCAAATTTGATAAGTATGCCCCTAATTCCCTCATCCAAGTCATTGATAAAGATGTTGAATAGCACTGGGCCCAGGACAGAACCCTGTGGCACCCCACTGGTCACTTCTTTCCAAGACGAAGAGGAGCCACTGCTGAGCACCCTTTGGGTTCAGCTGGTCAACCAATTACAAATCCATTTAATAGTTAACTTGTCTAGCCCACATTTTACAAGCTTGTTTGCAAGAATGTCATGGGGAACCTTGTCAAAGGCCCTACTGAAATCAAGGTATGCGATGTCCACAGCATTCCCTTCATCTACCAAGCTGGTAACATTATCAAAAAAAGAGATCAGATTAGTCTGGCATGACTTGTTTCTCTGAAACCCATGTTGACTTTTTGTGATTATGGCATTGCCTTCTAAATGTTCACAGACTCTCTGTTTAATGATCTGCTCTAGAATCTTCCCTGGTATTGATGTCAGACTAACTGGACGATAAGTGTTGGGATCCTCTTTTCCCCCCTTTTTGAAGATGGGAACAATGTTTGCCCTCCTCCAGTCTGCTGGGACTTCTCCTGTTCTCCAGGAGTTCTCAAAGATTATTGCCAATGGCTCTGAGATTATATTTGCCAGCTCTTTTAATACTCTTGGGTGTAGTTCATCCAGTCCTGGAGATTTAAATTCATTTAGATTAAGAAGGTATTCCTGTACTACCTCTTTGCTTATTCTGTGCTGGATTTCCCCTGTTGTGTCTTCTGTACCTTTATCCTCAGGTTGGTCCTCCTTTTCCTTTTCTGAAAACACTGAGGCAAAGAAGGTGTTGAGTAATTCTGCCTTTTCTCTGTCCCCTGTTAGCATTTTGCCATCTTCTCCCCGTAGTGGCCCTATCATTTCCTTCTTCCTCCTTTTGCTGCGGACATACCCAAAAAAACCCTTTTTATTGTTCTTAACCTCCCTAGCAAGCCTGAGCTCATTCTGCGCTTTAGCTTTTATGACTTTACTCCTACACGTGTTCGCTATCTGTTTGAATTCTTCTTTGGTGATTTCCCCCCTTTTCCATTTCCTATACATGTTCCTTTTAAAACTTAGCTCCATTGAAAGTTCTTTAGCCATCCATCCTGGTTTCTTGAGACACCTCCCATTTTTCTTCCTCAATGGTACTGTTTGAAATTGTGCCTTCAGTATCTCCCTTTTGAGAAAGTCCCATCTGTCTTGAGGTCTCTTCTCTTTTATTATTCCTGACCATGGGATCACCCCCAGTATTTCCCTGAGTTTATTGAAATCAGCTCTCCTAAAGTCAAGAATGCATGTCTGACTATGCCTGTCTTCTCCTTTCCATTGTATAACAAACTCCAGGAGAACATGATCACTCTCACCTAAGGATCCCACCACTTGCACCCCATTAACCAGGTCATCTCTGTTGGTTAGGATCAGATATAAAATAGCTGACCCCCTTGTTGCCTCTTCCACCTTTTGGACCATGAAATTGTCTTCCAGGCATGTAAGGGATTTGCTAGACCTTGAAGTTTTGGCTGAGTTAGATTGCCAACAAATATCAGGATAGTTGAAGTCACCCATCACTACTACATCTCTCCTTTCTGCATGTGTGTTCATCTGTTCTAGAAAGGCATCATCCAATTCCTCCGTCTGATTTGGGGGTCTATAGTAGAGTCCCACAATAACATCCCTGTTGTTTCCCTCCCCTTTAATTTTTATCCAGATTCTCTCCACCTGGCTTCCAGTATTGATGTCATGGATCTCTTCACTGGTGTAAATATCCCTGACATATAATGCTATTCCTCCTCCTTTCCTGTTTGGCCTGTTTCTCCTATAAAGGTTATACCCCTCTATTCCTACATTCCAATCATGAGACTCGTCCCACCAGGTTTCAGTAATGCCTATTATATCATATTTGTTTTGTAGTGCGAGGAGTTCAAGTTCATCTTGCTTATTTCCCATGCTCTGTGCATTAGTGTAGAGACATCTAAGACCATGTGTTCCGTTTTCTTGCTCCCTGTGCAAGTTTTTTTTGCCTCCCACTGTTGGGTCCTTGCGCTGTTTGCCTTGTTCCCTCTATGACAGTTTGACTATTTTCTCCAGCCCTTTTGCCTTCCAGATATATATCTATATCTATATCTATCTATACAGATGCAGGTATAGAATATATATATATATATACACACACTGTATATTCATATTATATTCTATTTTACTGACTGTTTATGTGATATACTGTTCAAACAAGAAGAGGATAATAATATTAAGGGGAAACCAAAGGAGTTGGAAGAAACACACAAGGTTTAATGGAAGAACAAGAGCAGATGAAGAAAACATTAATATTGAATGAGGGTAGATATTGTAAAAAATGCATCAAATTGAGAGGTCTAAAAGAAGTGATGAATGAAGACTTAGAGTAAAGAGTGATCCCGGCATTAGCAAACTTTGTGGAGGTCCCTGACAGAAAAATGGATTCAGAGGTGGATAAAATATTCAGAATTAATTTGACAGTACCAAAAGAAAAAAAAAGATCCCTAGGGATATAGTTGTGACATTTACAAGAAACAGACTAAAAGACCAAATCTTGCAGAGGAGCTATACCAATATGTTAAAGATTGAGGAAAATGAGATAAAAATTTATAAGGACATACCGACTCAGGTCCTGAAAAAAAGACAGGAATATAAATTCTTGACACAAGAACTGACAAGAAATAACATAATGTATAGGTGGGAAAGATTACAGGGAGTATCCTTTACGTTCCAACGAAGGAGATATAAAATTAATATGCTGAAGAAAGTGAAGGAATTTCATAAAAAGATTTGTAAAGAATTTGGGAAAAGGAGAACACAACAAAAGGAAAATTGGACAGAACAGAGAAAAGAAGCAGAAAAACCTGAGGTAGAAGTGCAACGAGAAGAATTAAGAGAAGAAGAGGTACTAGAAACAGAAGAAGGAGAAGAGATCGAAATAGAAGAAGAAGAGGAAGAAGGGTTGGATTTAGAAGGGGGAAATCTGCAAGAAGAGGACAAAGAAACAGAAGAATTAGAAGAATAAACATAAAACTACTATGGAAAAGAAAGATAAATATAAAATTAATAAAGATACAATAATAAGTATACAATCTATAATTTATAAAATAAAATGGATTGCAAAATCTTGTTTTGGAACATAAAGGGAATTAACTCTAACTATAAAAGAAGGCAAATATTTCATATCTTCATGTGATTAAAAAGAAAAAGGGTGTGGCTCTATATGTAAGTTAAAAAATTATGAAGCAATAGAAATATTTAATGATGTTAATGGACACTACGTAGGAACAAAAGTTAAAATTGGGAAGCTGAAAGTATTGATAATCGGAGTGTATGGCCTGACCAAAAATAAAGAACCTTTTTTAAAAAAATCTGATTAAGGAAATTGAAAGATCTGAGAATGAAAATATTTTAATTCTGGGAGACTGGAATGGGGTTATAAATCCCATCCAGGATAGAATGTCACATAAGCTAATAAAAAAAAATTAGGGGAAGCTACCAAAAAAAAATTGTTTGAAATGTGTGAGAGTTTTGGGCTAATGGATGTATGGAGATGGAAATATGGAAATGCGAAGGGGTATACTTTTTACTCTGATGCGCACCATATTTTCTCAAGAATTGATATGTTCTTAGCATCTAGATATTTGCATAGAAACATAAAAACTATGGATATTCTCCCAAAATGTATTTCAGACCATAACCCTATCCAACTAAAGCTACAAGGGCATAAGAGAGAATGGTGTTGGCACTTCAATGACATACTCTTGTATGGATGAAAAAATTCTTTAAAAAGCCAAAGAAACACTGAAGTTATATTTTCTTGAAAACACAACAGATGTGAATACAAAAACGATCTGGGAAGCCTCCAAATCTGTCATGAGAGGGCTTTTTTTAATCAAACAGATGGCAGAAAAAAAGAAGAAATGAGTCAAAAAAAAAACTTCAGGGAAGGATGTAAGAAATATCAATCAGAGAAAATAAACTTCAAGATACACCAAATGATAAGGAATTGCAACAAGAATTGAACTTATTAAGAAAACAAGTACAATCAATGATGAATAAAGAAGTAGAAGTTAAGCTTAGAAGTTTAAGACAACAACATTTTGAATCCGCTAACAAAATGGGCAAAAGATAAAGGTATTGAATGAAGAGCAGAAAGAGAGTCTAAATGCTAACATCACTATGAATGAGATATCAAATGCCATTAGTAAATTAAAGACAGGTAAGGCCCCAGGTCCTGACGGGTTTATACCAATGTATTACAAAAAAATGGAGGACGCATTAATTATCCCCTTACAAAAGACCATGGGAAAGATAATAGAAGAAGGGATACCAACATCATGGAATGAGGCCCACATAACCCTTATACAGAAGGAGGGAAGGGATATAAAGGAACCTAAAAACTACAGACCTATTTCACTCTTAAACTGTGATTATAAGATATTCGTACTGATTCTTGCACAAAGACTGAAGAAGATTCTATCACAGGAAATCCATGAAGATAAAAATGGGTTTTTAACTGGAAGCTATCCGAGGAACAACATAAGGAAAATCATAAACCTAATTGAATATTATGAACAACATAACGAAATAAAATTAGCCATGATCTTCTTGGATGCCGAAAAAGCTTTTGATAGAGTGAAATGGGCATTTGTGGAAGCAGTTTTGGTCAAACTGGATATGAGGAAAGATTCATACGTTTGATTGATTCAATATATAGAAATCAATCTGCACAATTACTGGTGAATGGAGAAAAAAACAGAGAAACTAAATATAAAGAAAGGAACCAGGCAAGGATGCCCATTATCCCCCTTGCTATTCATAGCTACTATTGAGATTCTGGTTGATAACATCAGAAGAAATAACAAAATCTCAGCTACAAAGATTAAGGCTTACGCTGATGATATTGTCGTTATTTTAGATAACCCATTAGAGCAAATAGATGAATTGGCAAAGACTATTCAAGACTACGTGGAGGTTTCTGGATTTAAAATAAATAAAGATAAAATGGTAGTGTATACAAAAAAAAAAAAGACTTAAAACCAAGAATGAGATTGCACATAAAACTGGGTTTATTATGGAAAATAAAGTAAAATACGTAGATATTTAGATTACCAAAAGAAACACGGAACTCTTTAAAAATAACTTTGATAAACTATGGAGTGAAATTAAAAGCAATATCATAAGATGGTCTAAACTTAACCTCTCTCTATTGGGGAAAATAGCAGCTTTTAAAATGAATAATGGACTGTATGGCCCTCGTGGTCTCTTCCAACTCTGCAATTCTATGATTCTATGATAATTCTATGAATATACTCCTGAGGTTTATGTTTATCTTCCAGAACTTACCAATTACAGATAATGATATGGCAATAAGAAATATCAAAATACATATGGTTATGGAAAAAAACCCACATTAAATGGAAGCTGCTATTGGATAAGAAGGAAAGATGTGGGTGTGTGATGCCAGATCTGGAATTATACTTTCAATCATGTGCGTTAGTATGGATCGAAGATTGGATTTATTTAAAAAATAAAAAAAGCACTTACTCTGGAACGATCGGGTAACAGATTTGGTTGGCACACATACCTATGGTATGGAAAGGTAAAAGAAAACAGAGACTTTAATAATCATTACATTAGGAAAGCACTCTTAAAAGTTTGGATGAGCCTGAAGAAAAAACATTACAGGAAAATCCCAGCATGGATCTCACCTGAAGAAGCTTTCTTTGGCAGGATTATGAATAAAAATGAATCTTGGCTTAGGTATAAAGATATTCTGGTGAAAGAGAAGATGGATTTTAGGATAAAAAGTAGGGAAGAATTAGAGAATGAAGGGCACACTTTAAATTGGTTCCTATATAAACAGCTATATGAACATTTTAAAATGGATTGTAAACTGGAAAGTTTTGATATAGATCAAAACCAGATAGATAAAATAATCTGGGATAAAAAGAAACAACATATAGCCAAATACTATAATGTGTTGTTAGAAAGATATTAGAAATGGAATATATAAAGGAACCAATGATAAAGTGGGCACAGGATCTGGGACATGATACTGAATTAGTTAGATGGGAAAAGGCATGGTGCCACACAAAGAAATTCACACTTTCCCAAAATTTAAAAGAAAATTTTTTTGAAGATATTTTACCAATGGTACTTAACACCTGTAAAATTAAACAAGATGTATAACAAAGGAAGTAATTTATGCTGGAAATGTCATGGTCAGCCAGGACTCTGAGGACTCAGAAGGTGAGGAGGCTGAGCCAGTTGCAGAAAAGCTGGCTGAGTCTGAGTCCAGCCCTGAAGAACCCAGGGCTCAGCAGCCTAGCCTTCCCTCAGCACAGGGTCCAAGTCTGGGAGACATAGTGGAGCAACAGCAAGAGGTAGAAGAGCAAGTACCTACCTTTAGCCACAGAAGAGCAGGGAGGGCGTGGCTTCATCATTCCCGGAGATTAAGAGAAAGACGCTCATCAATCACCCAGTAGCTGTGAGTAGGAACTGGGCCAACATAAGCAGCTGGGGGATGCTGAATTCCTTGTCTCAGTCTATCTGTGCTTCCTGGAGGAAGCCTCTGCCTTTGACTCTCCTGGCTCTTGGAACCTTGCTATCTTGAAACTTCAGATATCTTGACCTTGGACTCTTTGTTGACCCACCTGCCAGAATCCTTTTGACCTCGGACTGCCTCTTCATTCTTCGCTCTCTCTCGACTACTGACCCTCTAGGACTGCTACTGACAACACCAGGTATTGTGCTTTGCAACTGAGTTGTCGAGCCGGGCGATCTTATCAGCTATTTGATTTGGCTTCCCGACAGAAAATGTGAACAGACAAGAGGCACTTTAATCCATCTGTGGTGGAATTGTCAGTTCGCGAAAACATTTTGGGAAAAAAATCATGGAGCCGTTGTTGAAATATTAGGAGTAAGGTTCCCTATGGACCCTGAAATTTACTTGGTAAATATGATAGATAAGATCAAAGATAAAAATCTTAACTTGAAATGGAAAATAATACTATATATGATCTCTGCGGCGAGGTTGCTATATGCCTCAAAATGGAAAATGAAAGAGAATCCTATTCTAGAGGAATGGTTGATTAAAGTCCATGAGATGATGGACATGGATATCTTAACCACTACAGTTAAGGGAAAGATGATAGATGAGGTTAAAAGAAGGATGGAAACCAATAAAAAAAAAAGAAATGGAGAGAACTAGATAAATTTAACTTGTAAAATAAATATACACAAATATCTTAACACTATATTATATTATATTATAATTATTATATAATATGATTATTACATCATATTATATTGCATCTTACTATCAGATTTAATTGTAGTCAAATGTAACATTGTTATGGATAAAATAATTAGGAGAGCGAGATACAAACAAGGAATGGGAAACAGTGTTTAAAACAGGACTTATTAATGCATTGTACACTTGTTGAGGAAGGGAAGACAAGGGAAGACATGGGAAGTAAGATCATTGTAAATATAGAATTGGAAGGATTCAACATAGATTGGGATTTAATATTATATAATTGGATAAATATGTAATGAAGCTTTGATAACTTTGTTTCTTAGATAATGTGAAAACCATTCATGTTTGTTGGATGTTCTGAGAATACTTGGAAGAGAATTCTTTTAATAAAAAATATATTTAAAAAAATCAGTCTAGAGGGACCTGTGGTAGTTTTTGCCATCAGTTTTTTTTGTTTTTTTTTTACAAAGATGACAAAAACATACTTGTATCTATGAGAATACCACAGGAAGCCTTCCAAGACAGTGACACAACACCATCTGATTCATGGGGAGGAGGGAATGCAGTATCTCTCTGGCTTTTCTTCACAAACGAAGATTCAGGAAGGACTCATCCCGCGCTTACTGCAAGCACGCTGATGACTAAAAAGGCTAATCCGAGATAAACAAGTCCGGTTGCAGAAAGCACAGCAGAAGGTTTCCTTGGGTGATGTTTCCGGGTTGTGATTCTTTCTGCGTTGTCGCTTCTCTTCAAGACTTGTTCGGCATGAGTTCTCAAAGAAGGCTGCAGCATTGTGGTTAGTGCGTCTCCATGCCTCCTGATGTGAGGCCAGGGCGGACCATTGTTGGTGATCAATTTGGCCAAGCCTGAGATGTTTCAGGGAATCCTTGTATCGCTTTTTTGGAGTGCCCCTCTTACACTGACCCGTGGTGAGTTCACCGTAGCATACTATTTTTGGGAGGCGATGGTCCTCGATCCTAGAAACATGCCCTGCCGAGCGCAGCTGTGTTCTCAATATCATGGCCTCAATGTTGGTGATCCCTGCTTGCTCAAGGACAGCAACATTCGTCACATAGTCAGTCCAGTGTATATTTAGAATTGTACGTAAACAGCGCTGATGGAAGAGTTCAAGGAATCGTAAGTGGTGGCGATAGGTGACATGTGTTTCAGACCCATAAAGGAGAATAGACAGTACAATGGCTCTATACATACTGATTTTTGTGCTTTGCCTCAGGTGTTTATTGCTCCAGACTCTTTTGTGAAGTCTTCCAAGTGTGCTATATGCCTTTGCTAATCTGTGATCGATCTCTTTGTCAATCTTGGCATCTGAGGAGATGATGCTTCCCAGGTAGGTGAACTGCTGAACAGACTTAAGCACAGATCTGCTGACGGCAATGTGGGGATGGTTGTGTTCGTCTTGTGGTGCAGACTGGTAGAGAACTTGTTTTCTTCAGGCTGACTTCCAGCCCAAACAGCTCTGCAGCTGTTTGTGAAGCAGGATGTTAGGCGCTGCAGAGCTGCTTCTGTGTGGGCAACAAGGGCAGCATCATCAGCAAAGAGCAGCTCACGGACTAGATAGTTTAGAGTCTTGGTGCGAGCCCACAGCCGGCTTAAGTTAAACAAGCTACCATCAGTACGGTAATGTATATAGATGCCATTTTCTTCTTCAATCTCTGCCGTAGCCCTTTGGAGCATGATGCTGAAGGAGATTGTAAATAAAGTTGGAGCAAGAACACAACCTTGCTTCACTCCATTAGTTATTAGAAAGGGCTCTGAAAGAGCATCGCCATATCTGACTTGACTATGCTGGCCCTCGTGTAGCATGATAATCATTTTAAGGAATTTGGGGGGACATCCTAGACTTCCAGGATCTGCCACAGACCTTTTCTACTCACAGTGTTGAAGGCTTTGTTGAGGTCGACAAATGTGACATAGAGACCCTTGTTCTGCTCTCTACATTTCTCTTGCAGTTCTCTAAGGGCAAATGCCATATCTGTAGTACTCCTATTGGCTCTGAAGCCACATTGACTTTCAGGAAGAAGTTCTTCTGCAATGGCGGGAGCTAATCTGTTCAGGAGTATCCTTGCAAGGATTTTTCCAGCAATAGAGAGCAATGTTATGCCTCGATAGTTTGAGCAATCGGATTTTGCTCCTTTTTTCTTGTACAGGGTGATGATGACTGCACCTCGGAGATCTGATAGCAGTTCCCCCTTTTCCCAGCAATTCACAAGGAGTTTGTGGAATTTATCATGGAGTACATGACCTCCGTGTTTCCAAACTACAGGTGGGATTCCATCAATCCCAGCTGCCTTGCAGTTTTTCATGTGCTGTATGGCCTTAAGGGTCTCTTCCAAAGTGGGAGCTATGTCCAATTCATTTTTCACCAGTTTTTGTATCATATGTTGGATACCTGAGCCTTGGACTACTCGTTTGGCACTGAAGAGACTTTGAAAGTGTTCAGCCCATCGACTCAGGATGGTGGCTTTATCAGTAATTAATGTTTGACCATCTGTACTGTATAAGGAGCTTTGGACCTGATAAGTAGGTCCAAACACTGCCTTAAGAGCTTCATAAAATCCTCTAGAATCACCCAGATCTGCACAGTGTTGTGTCTTTTCTGCTATATTGATCCACCACTTGTTCTGTATGTCTCGGAGTTTTTGTTGAAGTTTACTACATGTGAGGTGGAAAGCTGCTTTTCTTACATGGCAAGTTGGCTGGGTGAGGTATGCCTGGTGAGCAGTTCTCTTCTTTGCCAACAGCTCTTGGATCTCTTGGTTGTTTTCATCAATCCAGTCTTGATTTTTCTTGTGGGAGAACCCGAGGGATTCTTCCGCAGACTGCAGGAAACTGTTTTTGATATGCTGCCAAAGCACTGTAGGAGAAGGATCTGTAGGATGGTCTTCAAGTTTTGTTTGCAAGTTTTGTTTGGGATTAGAGTTTTCCTCCTCCTAGGATGGTTGCCATAGGCTAGAAAGCCCATCCTGCCCTTTGACGCTCTCTGTGAGACCCTTCGGTTTTGACCTGTCTGGCATGGGAGACCCTACCAATGGCTATTATGCCACCGCCAGCATAGCTCAAAACATCATTAGGGTATGCAACCCTCTCTCCCATGACATGGGGGCATCAATGGAGAGGGAATGCAGTATAAAGTGAGAGCAAATAGCAAGAATCACAGGGTAAAAAGCAAGATGTGCTTTCCTTAAGATATATAGAAGAAATTGTTTATTTTATCAAGAGCACTTGCTAGTTTTAACTTTCTTTTTGTCCTATTTGATTTTCTTCACACGTTCTTTATCCTGTTGATTAGTTCCAACAAGAGTAGACCTATGGTTTAATGTTGAGTCAATACATAGGTAAATCCTATTGACTGCATGAATCTGTGTTAACCAACCTGTCCATGCTAGGATGTTTCTACTACCATCCAATACTGGTTCTTACTGATCACAGTTAGAGTAATGCTTGTCCTTTTTGCACATTAAGTCCCTTTCACCCACTGAATACAATCTCCTAGCCAAAAGTATGTGTAATACTTTGTCAATTCAAGCAAGACTTCATGCACTTGATGAAGTGGCTTGGAATCCACAAACAGGCCTACCCTATCATTTAACCAGTGAGGCAACTGCTTCAGGCAGCAGGATGCCAGAACTGGTGAAATGTGCTACACAGTGTGAGTCACAATGAGAAAGTCTTGCTGTTGGTATCTCATTTCATTCCCTTCCCTGTCCACATAACCTCACAATGTTGGCACACCTGCCTGCTACTCATCTAATTTCAATCCCTCTGTTTCCCAATTGTTCTTGCATGCTAATGACCTTCGTCCTCCTTTCCTCCCCATCCAAGCCCTTCCATTAGCCCCTGGCTGTCTCTCTCCTGTTCTCTTGTTCAGTCACAGAACAACTGTTGCTGCTACTGCTCCACTTTGACATTGGATGTGGCTTCTGCCCATTCCGTTTCCTGCTCATTTCCTCAGTAGTGATAATAACTGTCCTCCTCCTTTTTACTCCATCTTTCCCTTACCTGCTCATGTGGCAGCTAGTGCTACTCCTGTCTGAACAGAACTAGCAGAACCCGGCCTATGTTTTTAAAAGAATGTAGAGCCTATGGTCAGGGGACTGCAAAACCGAAGCAGCAGCTAGAGAGCTTTGGCTACTGCTAGCATTAACAGGCAATGTGAAATAAAACCTGTCATTCTTTAAGGTACCATGTTTGCTGTTTTTCCTACCACAAATAAGCATGGGTGCCATATGGCGAAGCAAGTAACACTTCAATGTGGCCAAATTGGGTTTTCCCACTAACACTATCCTTCCATATTTTATTTCCACTTCTCAAAATAAATCACTCCTACTCAGCCAATAGCTGCTGTCTGATTTCCCTACTCTGGGCTACACTACATTGGGAATGGAATGAAATCCTTTAAAATACAGGTTGACCCCAGTATCCACTGATTTGGTATCCATGGTTTCACATATCCACGTCCAAAAAAAGTTATCTTTAGGAATTTATAGGTCCTTTATGGTCAACTTCTGGAGTTCATCTAACTGAAAATAATAGGGTTCCCTATTATCCACGGTTTCAGGTATCCACAGGGCATCTTCTAACATATCCCCCATGGATACAGGGGCCAACCTGTACAAATATATAAATCTCTTGTGCATATTTATTTTGGTCTAAGACTCATTTAACATAGTCCGTAGATCATATGTCTGCTCAATAGTTCAAAAGGCTATATGATATAAACAAAACATACACATATCAGTATGCAAAGGGATCTAGTAGCACTTTTGAGATTGAGAGAAAGCAGTTGGAGGATAAGCTTTTGTAGACTTAGGACTTTATCAGACATGGCAAATATGGTGTCATAACGATGCCTAATGATCACAAAAGAGCGTGCATACCAGTCGGCATCGTCCTTTTGTGATCATGTATTGAGAAAAACCCATTCCTTTTTATTGATGGGCCAAGCTGTCAATTGATCTGCCATGGTGATTTGTTGCAGTGTTTTGCTGGCATAAAAACACTTCAAAATATGCCAGAAAAAAACTTTTGAGAAGGGTGGTCTGATAAAATCCTTAGCATACTTCCTCAGATACATGGAGAGAGGTAGACAGACACTGCTGCCATACTGCAGAAATAATGCAGTTTGACACCACTGTAACTGCCATGGCTCAATGCTATGGAATTCTGAGATTTGTAGTTTTGTGAGATATTTAGCCTTCTCTATCAGAGAGCTCTGATGCCACAACAAACTACAAATCCCAGGAGTCTATAGGATGGAGCCATGATAGTTACAGCAGTGTCAAACTATTATTTCTACAGTGTGTCAGCAGCCTAAGTCTATGGAGATTTTCAGATGCCCTAAAAAACCCCCACGGATGTTGGGAGAAGGATGGTGCTGTCTTGCTTTCGGCGATTGATTTTGCATGCCCCCCTCCTGTCCTTCCTCCATCCTTCTTCCATGCTGGAGGGACGAGAAAGGCACCTCTTTTAATCAACAGAAGTTTTTGTCAGGAATGATTTGATTGTGTATTCCTGCATGGCAGGGGGTTGGACTGGATGGCCCTAGTGGTCTCTTCCAAATCTATGATTCTATGAGTTAAGTATACATAATTAAGTAGCTGATGTAGAATACTAGTCATTGTCCTAGCCAGATTGTGGAAGCAGAACAGAGTGGTGGTCAGTCTAGGCTTCTGGAAGGGAACCCTGCAGCCTGGGAGCACCATGGAGCATGTCCTCTTATGTATTGTTAACAAATTTGCTTTTAATAGTGGTGGGACCAAGAGAAATCCCTTCCACAAAGATCTACATGAATGTGGGCAGGTTCATATAGGAAGATATGATCCTTCAGCTAGCATGGAACAAAGCTATGAAGGGCTTTATAGATCATAACCAGGACTTTGAATTGTGTCTAGAAATGGACCAGCATCCAGTTGAGCTGTTGCGACAAGGAAATTGTATGTTCTCTATAGCCAGTCCCAGTCAGCAGTCACTGTTGTCAGATCAGGAACAGGTACAGCTTGATGCACTAGCTTTAATTCTACAGATTCTCAGCACTGTGGAAACCTACCCATTCAGGCTCAGGTCTGAGTCTAGGAGTAGACCCAAGCTGTGAACCTGAGAGTTCAGGGGGAGTATAACCCAACCCAGCATAGGCTGGATATTAGCCAGACCTCTTAGAAATGCTATACACTGAGGAAGATCCTGGCAATTACCAATGGAACAAACACTTCCTTGCCCTACCCTCTACCGGCAATGTGGGCATACCATACCGCTAATCATTTACTGCTGTTAAATTATCACTACAATAATTAAAAATGAACTGTTAACATAATGGAGGCTTTCCTTGTGAAATGTTGAAAAATATGCACAACCATGATTTCATTGTTGAGGGGAAATAGGTAGCTTCAGAAAAAGTCATAGATGCATATACTGTATAACAATAAATGAGTAAAAATGTGCATACATTTCCATGTGGAAGAAAGACACAACTTTTGGTTCCTTGATGTAGAACATGGTTGGAACGAAAATGCAGGTGAGTTTGGAACAAATGGAACAAAACTTGAGAGTAAGGGATTTTCACATCACTAGATTGCAGCTTTAGTCACTAGGGCTTGTTGACTGTTGACAGGACCACAACATTCAACTTTTGTTTGCTTTTTCTGTTTCTGTCTTAAATGGCTGGAATCCTAAGAGCTACTTCACCTATACCCACGGGCTTAACTGTCTGGTGGGGTTTGAAAGTCACACCTTCCTGCCATATCACAAACTGCAACTATGCAGTAAGGAGAATTGCTGTTTGTGAAATAGTACCAAGCTCTTTTGGGCATGGAGAACTAATTTATCTTCTTCTTTTTTTGGATCCCAGCCAATACATATATTAATTTTTATGGCTGTATGTCAGTGGTTCTTCCTTCTCATGCCTGCACGATCTCATAAAAAGTAGGCCTCTCTAGACTTACTTATGACAACATTTCTTGGTTCATGCACTGAACCAGCCCCTCAGCCATAGCCGTTTCATCCATTATTCACAGTTACAAGTGTTTATCAATCCTAGGTTTGTGTATGTGAATTCTGGGATTTGAAAATGTGTACTCCCTGTGCATCTGTTCTCTGTTTCAGAAACACAGCACAACTTTTTCTTCCTTTTTAGGTAATGAGCCACAGAATTTGCTATCTGTAGAGATATACGTCTATTAGACAGAATAGTAATTTCCCTGATATGACAAAAAGTCAGGCTTTAATTTCAGAGATTGTTTTTTGTATTCCTAAGACTTTATCAGATGAGGCAAATATCACCTCAAAACCATGTCATTAGGATGCAAGGATAGCACAAAGTGCAAAACTATCAGACATCCTCATCATTCACCCATTCCTGCTATGTCGTGCTGGTATGAATGAGGCATCACTTTTTTATTGACGGGCAAAGCCATCAATAAAAAGTAATGCCTCATTTATGCCAGCATGACACAGTGGGAACAGGTAAATGACATTGTTGTCTGATAATTTCAACCCTTTGTGCTATCGTTGCATCCTAATGACATGGTTTTGCGCATCTGATAAAGTCCATAGACTAGTCCATTTATTAAATGGTTGATCATCATCATTTTTATCATTTCATGGACTTCAAAGGAGAAACAGAAACATTCAGAAAACAACTTGTTACCAAAGCCACCACCACCACCATCATCATCACTGCTGCTACTACTACTGTATCTGGTCTTCTTCAGAAGGATGAAGTCTTAGCACACTTGAGATGAGTGTTCTATTGGATACTGAGTTATAAAGTTGTAGAAGTTTGGTATTATTTTAACTGCCATGGCCCCTTCCTGTGGAATCCAGGGATTTGTAGTTTGATGAGATACATGGAATTCTATGCTAGAGAGCTATATTGCACTTTCCTGAACTGCAGTACTAGAACTCTCTTCATAGTGCAGTTACATTCACTGATACTTTCCCCACAAAGAGAAATGTATATAGATTGACTGACAAGGCCATTCAGTTGGCCATCCACTCCTAAAGACTTGATATAATTGATCCTATGACTATTGCTGATATAGCTTACCTAAAATGTACTTGTTATCAAAAATGTCCCACACTTTCCCTAGCCTTATGAATGAAAAACAAACCAAACAATAGCCATGGTACATCAACATAGCTGCCAGACATTTTAATAGGTTCCCATGATCTGGAAGGGATACCCTAGTCTTTATGTATCCTTGCATATCAGTATAGATCCTTCACAAGGACAGCACTCCCATGTGCTGTTTGTTTTACATCACCTTGCTGATGCAATATTGTCAGAGCAGGGATCCATGGGATTAAGCAATTACCCCATGTGATTAATTTTGCTGAGCTACTGTGAAATATAAGTTATTGTCCAACGCTATCATCCACTGTTAACACTTGACATTAAAGTAAAGTTATCAACATAAAGGATATTAAACTCAACCATATTCCTCTCCCCATTTTTGCTTAGTCTCTTAATAATGTAGAAAATGTAATTTAGAAAAGCAGTGTTTCACATGACATGGGAGGACTATGCACATATAGCATGCTACCCTTTCTTGAGTAGATGCTGGAGTGGTACCAGAGGGCATGTCCCTAACTTCTTCCCCCATGTTATTTTTCTTGCTCAATCCTGTGCATGTCTTCTCAGACATAAGCCCTACATAGTTTATTTGGGTCAATAGGTTTTAATCAATATATATTTTAACTGATATTAGTTATGTGTAAATCTGTTGGTCCCCACCTTGACCCATGGGGATTGCTGGGTAAGAAATAACAACTACTACAACTACTACTACTTGGGACTTACTTCCAAGGAAGTGTGTAAAGGACTGCTGGCCTAATTTGAGAATGCCCAAAAAGGTGGTTTACAGAGATCGATGTGCAACCTAAGCATGTAGTGCATCCTTTCTCAACCTTTTTATTCTGGAGGAACCCTTGAAATAATTTTCAGGTTTCAGGGAATCCCTGCATAAACATTATTCTATATACTGCTATTGCTTTCCCCCATAATCACAGTCTCTTGAGGAACCCTTAGCAACCTCCTGGTGAACCCTAGGGTTCCAGGGAACTCTGGTTGAGAAACATTAATGTAGTACAACACAGAGATAAGGTTCCTACTTGTATGCACAAAATATTTTATGTGACTAGCTGTACATAACTAGAAGTGGACTTGGCCAGTGTGTTTAGGATGAAACAAAAAAATTGGTTCCAATAATTAACTGCACCCCCCGCCACACACACACACACACACACACACACACCTCATACAAAGCATTATTTTACCTGACAATTTTTGGCTTTCTTTCCTGTACATAGTGGCTAAATCTAGCTACAGATGTATAGTTACAGACAGTGAGAGACACACAAACACATTTTTATTTATATTAACATGGGAACAATTATGCTGTTACAATGGATGATTGCTTCTGTAGAAGTCCCGTTTTGTACGAAAATAAAGCATTTTCATGCCAAGGCATTTAAATTCTGCAGTCTGAAAGGACTCTGTTTCCAAGATCTATAGTTTTGAAAGATGCAAAAGATTTTAGTACAAATTGTAGGAACAGAAGGAGGATCAGCAAAGGAGCTGGCAGCATTAGGAGATATCATGCCACAGAAGAAGGAACGGAACTGTGGAAGGCCATGGAATGTATGTCAACTGCTCCCAAAGGTCTGCTTGGATTCCTAAAGCTAAACAGAAACTGTCCATTCATGTTCAAGCTTTTTTTTTCTTAGCCAAGAAATACAAAATTTGTGATACCAAGTTCCATATTAGATATCAGAGCCAGGGCACACATGGCAAGTCTTCAGGATGCAAGAATACGCACATGGCTCTAGTTGTAATTAGTGGAGCACAGTTTTGACTCAAGCTGTTTCCCCCTAATAGCTGAACTGTGGGTTTCTTTTGCACAGATTGTGAAACTGCCATTCCTTCTAATGGAGATTTATTTACTGGCCTTTAATTCATAAAGAAAATTAATGGCATTCGCCAGGGTACTGATATTTTTTTAATAAGCAACATTAGTACAGTTACTGTAGCTCTTTCTGGTTCTCATTTTTGTCCTCCTTAAAAATGAAAAGAAAGCCCAGAGGGAAAGAGATTTAAGACCTGGGGCAATGGTGGGATTTATCTTCTTTTATCAGAATTTCATCCCAGGAAGTGTCACTAGAAAAAGGGATTAATATTTACTTTTTCTGATAGTTTTAAGAAGAAGAAGAAAAAGAGAGAGAAGAAAGAGTTGGATACATTGCACAGCCATCATCAGAGGAGAACATTTGCTCTTGATTTAAGATGAAAAATTCTGTAGACAGATTTCTCCCCCACCACACCCCCTGCCAAGCTTCAGCCCTCAACGCTTTAACCAGTCAAATAACCCCTGAGGGTTAATAACGGGTAGATGTCTATGGGCAAAAGTAAGAAAAATGAGTTCATCAAGGAGCTGTAGCATGCCTCCAAAATGTGGCAAAGTAAGTGCCTCTTCACCATCTGTTACTTGTGCGACAATTTTATTATGTAAATGTGCACACACATTGCCATCTAAACAAAGAGAAACTGCCTCTCTAGCAGTATGTTGTTGCTGCCAGGCATGTTTCTGTGCCATGTTGCTTCTCTCTCCACCAAAGTGGTAGACAGAAAATCTTGGCTTTCGTTCATCCTGCTATTCATACTCCTATTGGTGAAAAACAAATTGGGGGTGGGGAGTTTGTAAATTGGAGGCTATGGATTTCTCATAAACCCTGAGAGTAAAAAAAGAAAGTAATATGTAGTCATGAAAGGACTGGGTGCAATCAAACACACATAGTGTTCTCTTGCTAGAGTCTACTAAAGCAGAGGTATAACTGGGGTGGGTGGGTGGCCTCCCCCTAAAATTTCCCTTCAGTCCTCAACTCTCTAGCATTGTAGAGAGCAGGCTATTGAAAATCATTCACACTTAAGACTCTTATAAATTGCATTTCTAAAGGCTCAACTGCAATGTTAGATGTTTGAGGACTGAGAAGAAATTTCATTTGGAGGGGCAGAATTCTTATTTGGTGGCAGTGTCCTTATTTTGCCTTTCCCATAGTTACACCCCTGTACTAAAGGATCATTAATTACATGGTACACAATGGCATGCATGGTCACATATAAGGTTGAAACTGTCTTTGTGTACTTCTGTTAAGCTCATATTAACATTTCTCTGCACATTTGTGGGCCCCAGGGAGAAGCAAAATAACTACCCACATGTATCATTTAGCCATTGGCTCAGACAAGAGATTTATAGAGTCAAAGAGATTCTTTCTATGGTGGTTGAATATAGGTGCCCCTTCCTCTCCAATGTTCAACTGGCATGTGACACAGGCATTCTGTGGGAGGTTGGATTCAAGGGATTTGCAGCCAAGAAAGAGGTTTGTCAGAGAGCTCTAGTGCCTCATCGAACTACAAATGCTGGGATTTCATAGGATGTTACCATGGCAAGTACAAGTGGAATATAGTGCTAGAACTGTGTAGGGCAAAAGAGCCCCTTACAACAAGATTGCACCTGTTTAGGGTTCATTTCAGTAGGCTCATGACCTCTTGTAGTGCTGTTTAGAGGCTGCAGAGAGTAGGGGTGGGTGTTCAAGGGAGCAGCAAAGGTAAAGGACACCTGCAGTGTTTTATAGCACCATAGGTTTAGAGTTGGCCAGCACCAAACACAAGCATCTTATTGCTTTACAGTATGGGTGACCAATTCTGGAAGGTGTGGATTCAATTTTTGCCCATGCAGTGGCCAGTTTGGCCCCAATTGGCCAAGGCCTTTCACACTACACAATTATGGCACCATGAGATTCCATTTCATGGTTCTATGGTCATGGTTCCATGCTATGGGGTCGTGGGATTTGTAGGTTAAGAAGGGACATTAAGAACTCTCAGCCAGAGAGATGTAGTGCCTCACCAAACTACAAATTCCAGAACTCCATAAAATGCAACCATGACAGTTAAAGTAGAATCATACCACTGTAACTGTGCAATGTGAAAGAGACCCAAAACTGAAACAGAAGTAACACTCTGTTTCTGGGACAGTAGAATTCTAAGATGATAGACATGCTGGTTTGAATATGTAGCACCCTTGAGACTGAGAGAAAGGAGTTGGTAGCAGCTTTCATAGACTAAGGACTTTATCAGTCCATCCTCCTCAAAATTTCTTTTGCAGGCAGATATTCTAGTGTTTTTATGCCAGCAAAAGAACCCCATCAGACTTTACTTTGCTTGCGTTAAAGAGGCAACCCAGGCACTAATGGCGAGTGAATGGAGCTCCAGGTATCAAATCCCACTGATTCTTGTGAGAAGATGCTAGCATGGGAAATTAAAAGAAACACCAAATGAAGACACAAGAAGTTAACACAAGCACAAAAACACACTTTTAAAGTCTCAAGTAAATGGGTCTCTGTGTGTTAATAAAATAAGTGTCTCCTACCTGGCTGTTGCGATCTCACCTGGAAGTGTTTGCCCATTCATGCTGCATTCACGTGAGTACAATAGCATGCAGATTCAAATGCCAGCAATGCCGGCAACAAATCGCTATGGGGATCAACTGATGGCTTGGTCCATCAATAAAATAGGACAGCTTTTTTAACCTTACATGATCACGAAAGGGCTGCCATGCTATAGCCTGCTGTAGTCTATGTTCAGGAGTCCAGCCAGCAATCAGGTTAGCAGAGTAGCAAAAGCCTGGTCCAGATGCTTCTAGCATGCTCAATGTTCAGTGAGTAGATGGACACATTTAGGAGATTTTTGGATGCCCAAAATCAGCTTCTTGCCATGCAAGCAGCCTCCAGAACAGTATCGAGGCTGCTGCGTGGCAAGGGTCCATTTTGAACGTCACCGTTTCTCTCTCGGCATCGTCCGTGACTGTTGCAGCCAGCATTGGAGGCAGCCACGCTATTTTTTACTCACGAAAGTTGTCTGTGAGTAAAAAATAGCACGGCCACCTCCAATGCTGGCTGCAACAGTCACGGACGACGCCAAGAGAGAAACGGCATCGTCTAAAATGGACCCTTGCCACGCAACAACCTCGATACTGTTCCGGAGGCTGCTTGCATGGTAAGAAGCTGATTTTACGTGTCTGAAAATGTCCTTAGTGTCTAAGTGATCTCAGGAGCCCATTCCAGCACATCAGCCCATCGCTATAGCTGCTGTCTGTCTTCACTCTTCCACAGCCAGGAAGCAGGCCTAGAGCATGTGGCCAGGGTGGTCACATACAGGGGTCTTTACTCGTGTGCTATGTGCTGCCTTTCTGGCTTCAGACAGTGGGATGCAGGTGGTGGTGGCGGCTGCAGTGACAGACCAGCATGGTGGTCTGGACTTCCTCCCATTTTATGCAGGTAATGGGGGAGGAACGGGTCTGATCTGTGGGCAGAATAGGCCAGTGGGGACTTGGCATATATTGTCACCTGTGTAGATGAGTCTTCAATCTCCAAGGTGCTACAAGATCCCTTTGCATCCTGCTTCCGTGTTCAACTATTTTTGTTCATTTCCCCCCATATGGTAATGGAGGATTCCATTCCTGGATACATTGTGGAGTGGTGCTTTAGCAATTTGGGATTGGTATGTGGGGGGGGGGATATGGGGCCACAGGGATGCTAACAGAGGTCTGTGAGGACAGCAAGAAGCCCCTGATGACTGAGTATGGCCTGCAGGCTAAGGTTTCCCCACCACTTCTATAAAATATAGGAGAAATTGTGCTGAGTGTCTCTTTCTATTTTCTTAGTCCTCAAACAAGCCTCTCTATATTTAGAAGGGTAGTTTTATAAACCCACCGCACACAAATACACCCCCTTCCCAAATCTAGATAGTCCATCCCCTTTAAGATTCTTATTTTAAGCTGTTAGGGTCTCATGCAGTAGAGTGTCCTCCCTTTCCCTGCTCTACATGTTTTTCTTTCTCTTCAAGTGACACACTAGCACTCTATTTCTCAGCTGCTCTCAACCACAGACTCAACTGATTGATTTGCACTTTCTTCCAAATGTCCAGACACTCTTTCCTCTCCTCCCTAGGATGGAAGTGAGAGCTACAATGAGAAAACTTTGAACAAATCCAGGATTTTAGTACAGCAATGTATTTCTATCTAGCCTCAAGCAAAACAAAATGGTAGAAGCAAACCCAGCAGTTTTTTGGTACTCAGTGTACCATTTCAGACAATGGGATGCACTGTTCTAATATTTCTTCTCTCTATAAGCTCAGTTAGCACCAACATGTCATAGTTTCTCTTTGCCCTCATAATCATTGGTGAGGACTCAAGAAAGAATCTTCTCACTGGCTGCTCCCAAATGATGAAATTCTCTCCCCATAGAGGCCCCATTTCCTCCCTGTCTACTCTTTTCCACTTACAGGCAAAACCCTTTTAATTTCTGCCCTTTGGCTCTTAACCTACTGTAGCAGATGGGACTTTTAATGGTGTGTGTTAAACTTGTATCCTTTCTGCTATATTTTAATATGTTTTAAACTATTTTAACTTAGTGTTGTTAATAAAATTGTCTATTTGTGTATGTGTTTATATCAAATAAGTTTTAGCTGTACTTAAAAAAAAAATCTTGAACCCACCTTGAGGAGATTTTCACACGGGGCCAAAATGCCCCGTTACTGCCCCGCTACCTCCTCTCCCATTCCTGCCATGGAATAACATAAATCTTTCACACACTTACCTTAATTCCGCAGCAGGAACGGGCTCCCCCTCCCCTCGCTGGCCAGCCATAAATGCAGCTGTCGTATGGCTGCTTTTACGACCGGCCGTCTGAAACGTTATCACGTTATCACTTGATAACACTGGACAGTAAATTTAAAAAATAAAATTCCCCCAAACATAAAATCAATTCACCAAGCACAAAAACACTCTTTAAATCACATAATCAAAACAGGGAGGGTAAAATAAAGGGTGTCACTTACCTGGATGTCCAGATCATACCAGGAAGTGCTCGGAACGGACCTCCCCTCCGTGGCTGTCATTTCGGAACAGGAACAGGGCTCCTGTTCGCACACCTGTGATTGCGTTATAGCGACAGAATGGGAGGTCTATTCACGATGAAAAATCGTGATTACATTGTTCTGGAACAGTCATGGGAGTAGGATGGATGCAGGACAGAACGGGGTCAACGTCGTCTGAAAGGGAAAACCTTTCCTGACCCTGTTCTGTTCCTGCCACGGGATATATAGCCCATGTGAAAATCTCTTGAGTCATGTACCAAGAGAAAGTCAGGTTATGAATCAAATAGCTAGGCTGACTATAGCCAGATAGATTTTGGATGTTTACAGGTCTTTGCTGGGTTGTTAGAAGAAAATTGATTTCATACATATATTACTCTCCATGCTATGGATATTCCATAAATAGCCACTATCTTATTTAGGAATGGTTCCATTTTGTTTCCAAAGGAGCCTCCTGATTTTGCTATAAGATGATTGCAGTTGGTCAGAAAGAAAACTGTTAACACTTCATGCCTATAACATGTATCAGTTTAGATGGTCAGGAGCATTTCCTGGCATGACCTCTTCCTGCCATTGTCAGTGTTCTCTTGTAACCTTGCTGTTAATTCTATTTTCATTTATTTGTGCTAGATAATGAGTGTACTGTGGCAACTGTGGAGGGGAGTATAATGGTTGCTAATGGGAATTGAGGGATAAGCCTGCAGCTGGCTTGGGAAAAATGGGATGGACATTGTATGGGAAGAGGAGGTCATGGGATAATAGATAACCAAATTGTATTGAAGTCCACCAGATTTCATAGATTGTGATATGCTTTTAGTATACTGTCTGCCCTCTAAGGACTTTATCAGAAGCTCCCGTTTAAAACATTCTTTTGCCGGCATAAAAAAATCCATTTTTATGCCGGTAAAAGAAGGTTCCTCATGCACTCACCTTCCTCTCCTGGCAAAGGCTCTCCAGCAATAAAGAGGAAGTGAATGGAGCCCCATTCGCTTCCTCATTTGAAATCCCACAAGATTTCATTGTGCAGGAAATTAAAAAATAAAAACAAAAATAAAGTCTAAAAAGTTACACTAAGCACCTAGGCACACTTTAAAAGTCCCAAGTAACCTGGGGAGGTTCATAAAAAGAGAGAGACATATCTGGATGTCCTGATCTCACCCAGAAGTGTTCACGCCAGACTGGTCATTCTCTCTGCAGTGATGAGATTTCGCATGCTGACAATGCTGGCACCAAAACGGCAGAGGGATCTATTGACGGCTTAAGCTACCAATTAAAAACTATGGGATTTTGACAGGACATAACTGTGAAAGGCTGGCATCATCTTAAATGTGTGCCCTTTCACGGTTATGTGGTGTGACGCCATATTTCATGTGTCTGATAAAGTCCTAACTAGATTTTCAGACAGCACTGTTATAGTGTTACTATTCCACTTTATTTGCTATGGCTGCCTCATGTTGAATCCTGGGATTTGCAGTTTAGGAAGGGGCATTTACAACTCTCAACCAGAGAGCTCTTAGGCCTCACTAAACTACAAACCCCAGAATTCCACAGCAGGAAGCCAGAGCAACTGAAGTGGAATAGTAACACTATAACACTGTAGTCTGAAAATCTACTAAGTTTCAGTTCTGACCAACAACCTTGTATGAGATGATTTTGAATTACTGTGCCAATAAAGTTTTGTGATTAACTCTGAAACTTCTGGCCACTGTATCTGGTAATGCAAGTACATAACATAGACTTAGAGAAAGAGATCTAATGTCTGAAGTTACAAAAGTTAATTTATTGGAACAAAGAGATCCTTTTTCTGCTTTTGCCTTGTAACAAATTACTTTCAAATTGTTTCAGGAGTGAAAAATGGAATAAAATAGAATGCTGCATCTACTGTTTATTTTCATGCCAGGCACTTTCATCTTCAGTAATGCCATATTCTGATGTGACTCCAGTGTAACTAATACTGGAGAATATACTACACTCTTTCTGGATTGGACCTTTCTATTAAGAGCACAAGGATCACTGTTCAGGGAGTGGAAATCTGAGCTGTGTTGTAGCATGCCATGTCTATTAGCATAAAATTACCAATTTAAATTAAAATGTAATTATCCTAACTCCCAGTAGCGATTAAAATAAATATGAGCTACACTGTATCCCATGAAAGCCCACTGGACTCACAGCACTTGGCCCTTAATCAAAACTTGCCAAGGACACAAAAGCTTCCACTAATCTGTGCCAAGTTCTCCTGGACAGCAGTTTTGCCTGGAGCACCCTTCTGGTGGCATTTAAAACACCTGGTGCCCTAAAGAGATGGGGTAAGCAGGGGGATGGGTCCTTTTTAGACTGTATTTCTTAATCCTTTTCTCCCAAGCCATCTATGTACCAAGACTGGTGCCTGCTTTTCTGATAGCAGAAATAATATGATTTTATGCAAAAAAGCAACTTGAAAAGTAAATTAATAGTTCTAGCAATTTGTTCAGTCCCTGGCACCCAAGTGGTTATCTACATGAACAGACTTCCTCATTGTGTGTTTTATGTGGCTTAATATAATTAAACTATCATTGCATGCATTGATTTAGCTTAAATCTTAATTTGATAAGTGGGGAATGTGTACATTCTAAGTGGAGGAGATTAATTGATACTTCAAGTGCTCTTGGACAGAAGTAATTGAAGTCACTGCCAGACTCAGCCAATTTGCTGATTTAAAGGTGACTCCTGGTTTCATTCTGTTTCTATGATTCCTTATACTTGGTGTTATCAGTTTCTCCTGACTCAATCACTGAAAACCATTGAACTTCACAGATAACCAACTACTGCTGCAGCTGTATTGATTAACTTTGTTTGCTATTAATGTGCTAGATTTTGTTGTTGCAGTTGGGACCTAATTTTGCCACAGAGAAACAAACAACTCAAAAATAGCTAAAACTCTCTCTCTCTCTCTCTCTCTCTCTCTCTGGCTTTTCTTCGCAAACGAAGATTCAGGAAGGACTCATCCTGCGTTTTCTGCAAGCGCACTGATAACTAAAAAGGCCAATCTGAGATAGACAAGTCCAGTTGCAGAAAGCACAGCAGAAGGTTTCCTCAGGTGATGTTACCGGGTTGTGATACTTTCTGCGTTGCTGTTTCTCTTCAAGACTTGTTCGGCGTGAGTTCTCAAATAAGGCTGCAGCATTGTGGATAGTGTGTCTCCATGCCTCCCGATGTGAGGCCAGGGCGGACCACTGTTGGTGATCAATTTGGCCAAGCCTGAGATGTTGTTTCAGGGAGTCCTTGTATCGGTTTTTTGGAGCGCCCCTCCAAAGTTCACCATAGAGTACTATTTTGGGGAGGCAATGGTCCTCCATCCTAGACACATGCCCTGTCCAGCGCAGCTGTGTTCTCAATATCATGGCCTCAATGCTGGTGATCCCTGCTTGCTCAAGGACAGCAACATTCGTCACATAGTCAGTCCAGTGTATATTTAGGATTGTGCGTAAACAGCGCTGGTGGAAGCGTTTGAGGAGTTGTAAGTGGTGGCAGTAGGTGACCCATGTTTCAGATCCATAAAGGAGAATACAATGGCTCTATACACACTGATTTTTGTGTTTTGCCTCAGGTGTTTATTGCTCCAGACTCCTTTGTAAAGTCTTCCAAATGCGCTATATGCCTTTGCTAATCTGTGATCAATCTCCTTGTCAGTCTTGGCATCTGAGGAGATGATGCTTCCCAGGTGGGTGAACTGCTGAACGGACTTAAGCACAGAATTGCCGACGGCAATGTGGGGATGATGGTGTTCATCCTGTGGTGCAGGCTGGTATAGAACTTCTGTTTTCTTAAGGTTGACTTCCAGCCCAAATAGCTCTGCAGCTGTTGTAAAGCAGGATGTTAGGTGCTGCAGAGCTGCTTCTGTGTGGGCAACAAGGGCAGCATCATCAGCGAAGAGCAGCTCACGGACTAGATAGTTTAGAGTCTTAGTGTGAGCCCTCAGACGGCTTAAGTTAAACAAGCTACCCTCAGTACGGCAACGTATATAGATGCCATCGTCTTCTTCAAGCTCTGCCATAGCCCTTTGGAGCATCATGCTAAAGAAGATTGTAAATAAAGTTGGTGCAAGAACACAACCTTGCTTCACTCCATTAGTTATTAGAAAGGGCTCTGAAAGAGCATTGCCATATCTTGACCACGCTGGCCCTCGTGTTACAAGATAATCATTTTAAGGAATTTGGGGGGACATCCTAGTCTTTCCAGGATCTGCTACAGACCTTTTCTACTCACAGTGTCGAGGGCTTTGGTGAGGTCGACAAATGTTACATAGAGTCCCTTGTTCTGCTCTCTACATTTTTCTTGCAGTTGTCTAAGGGCAAATACCATGTCCGTAGTACTCCTATTGGCTCTGAAGCCACATTGGCTTTCAGGAAGAAGTTCTTCTGCACTAGCAGGAAATAATCTGTTCAGGAGTATCCTTGCAAGGATTTTTCCAGCAATAGAGAGCAGTGTTATGCCTTGATAGTTTGAGCAATCAGATTTTGCTGCACTGGAAGCTGCAGACCCAGCCCTGCATGCAGGTCGTTCAGGACTAATAAAGTATCCTGTGCCTCCAAAGCCCAATGCAGAGCATCATGCTGGAAGGGGAAGAATTTGATGGCCTCCCTGATTAGAGGCCTGACGGTTGAGCCATTTGGAGCTGCACCAAAACAGGTGGTGTGATTGATGGGCATGGCCAGAGCTAATTTAAGGCTTGGCTACCCCTCAGCTTGCCCTCCTTCCACCTTCCGCCAGACCCACCCTCAGTTCAGTATGAGTCTCACTGGTAGCGTTCTGGGCCAGATAGGAATTTTTTTCCCTCTTTTTGGGGAAGGTTTACTTGCCTACCCCTTACTGTATCTGATGGGACCTGGGCAATTGGCTGAGGTGGTGTCTTAAATAGGCTTCACCTGACAGGTAGTAGGGAGAGAAATTAAGAGATTGGTGTTCACCTTGGCACACTTTTGGTGAAGGGCATGGCTCTGGAGCTGCCTTTTCAGGTCATGGGACCTGGGAAGTTTGAGAAGAAGTCTGCCCTTGGGGCTGACCTAGGGATTTACTCTCTCTTGTAAAGTCCTGGGACTAGGGGGAGAGCCCCCTAGATTTGCCTTCCAATAAATATCTGTCTAAGTGACAACCAATGATTGTTGGATTGTACTCGGGGTCTGGTGTTTCGCCCAAGGGAAGGCTGGGTGGGGGGCTGGTCACAAGGCGATGCCTGGCCCTCTGCTTGGCCCACATCAGGTTGCTCCCCACATTTGGTCCATCCCCAGGCCAAAATTTGATTAAATAGATTTTAGGTCAATAAAGTGGCCCTTTTAACCCAATTTTATGTGTCTGGCCTTGTTATTTCAGGGTTGATCATCAATACTTGTCATTCCTGCAATAAGCATGAATAGTTCTCCCCCTTTTTTTCATCTCAATAACCCTGTGAGATACATTAAGCCTAAGGTTTCATTGAGACCATTATGGCCAACTAGGAGGTTGAAGCTGAGCCTAGCCATACCTAATTCAACATATGACTGGTGAAGTTGTCGATCCTATAAATTAATGTTTCTTTTTTCTATGGAACCACATGAGTTTGCTAACAGATATTTATCAATCAGAAAGGTTTTATCTAAGGTTGGAAATAATATTTGAAAATATTTTTAAAATGATTGAAAAGCATGTTTCACAAGTTTCAAGAAATCCTGATGAGAAGAAATCTGGATCTTTGCAGTTTGGGACTCGTGTCCCTCAACTTATGGTGACCCCCATGAATGATACATCCTCAAGAGCTTGTCTACGAGTACACTGACCAAATAAAACAACCTCACCTTGTTCTCACGGCAAGCTGTCCAGAAGATGGACAACTTGAATCCAGGTCTTTTCAGTGCCTCAGGGCTTTAATCGTTACCAAAAAGTGGGGATTTACCTCACATTTCAGGGGAAAATCCAGATATTTGTGTTTCTGTGTGGACTGTGCTCCATAGTGACATTGGTTTGGGGATGAGGGAAGGGTTTTTTGATGGGCAAGCAAAAGAGGTTAGGAAGAGGCTCCCTGGGCCAGGCGATCACCTGCTAATTCCTGCCAGGAAATACCTCTTCCTGTTTCTATTTCATTTTTAGTGGTTCCCCTTTTCTTTTTCTTTGGCATATGCAGCAGTTGTTCGGAGAAGGACATACCAGCATACTCATATCATTAGCTATGTGTACCTCCACTTAATGGAATGTCTGGATTTTCTGTAATCCATTGGAAAAGACATACATACATTTTCATGCAGGGAGAAAAGCACAGCCGTGTGGCCACACATACTGTGAATTATTGAACTGAGGTTAATACAAAAGGGAGAACTGTGTGTGGATAGTGCTCCAGAACTCGTGTCAGGGTGTGTGGAGATCGTGTAGACAAGCCTGTGGTTGCTGCAAACCAGGATACCCTGAAGGTAAATTTGATTTCCCGGTTGGTGTACATGAGCCTCAAGACACCCTAAACTCAACAACCTTGTTCAGGTCTTTCAGATTCTTGTCCATGGCTACCTTAATTGAGTCTATCCACCTGTTATGTGGTCTTGCTCTTTTCCTGCTGATTTCTCCTAGTCCTAGTCTTCTGATTTCTTTACTGCAGTCTCCATTCTGATTAATGATTGAGCCAAGGTATGTAAAATCTAGAACTATTTCAATTTCCTCATCTATTTTAATGTTATGTAAATCATCAATTTCCATTGGGTTTTTATTTCATCTTGGTCTTATTTATGCTCTCAGTTCATGATCTGCGCCACAATTTGCTCCTAGTCTTATTTTTGCAGTGAGAATGGAGCTTCTCCATCTTCTGTTTCCAATTATGTTATTTATCTGATTTCTATATGGGCCTTCTGGTGATGTCCATGTATATAGTTGTTTTTTTGGTTGCTTGAAGAATGTGTTTGTGATGAACAGATTGTTGGCCTTGCAGAAATACACCAGTCACTCTCCTGCTTCATTTCTTGATCCTAGGCTAAAATTTCATCCTATCTTTGCTTCTGCTCCACTTCCTACTTTTACATTCC
This sequence comes from Gambelia wislizenii, assembly GCA_030847615.1. Classification (NCBI taxonomy): domain Eukaryota; kingdom Metazoa; phylum Chordata; class Lepidosauria; order Squamata; family Crotaphytidae; genus Gambelia; species Gambelia wislizenii. Next base: position 295,968,833 of record JAUMIR010000003.1, read on the forward strand.
AATCACCTACAGTGAAAACAAAGTCCTATTTGGGTGTGTGATCAATTCATTCCAGAGCACAAGCATAGACACTTTCAATTTCTTCTTCTTTTGTCTTTTTGGTTAGTTCCTAGATTTATGATTATATAGACATGATTTGGTCAGACTTTGTGTTATATTCTTTTTTGCTATATCTTTCCTCACTATAAATGCCACCCCATTTCTTTTTAACTTTTCATTTCCTGAGTAGAACACTGTGTAATTATCTGACTAAAAATGTCCCATTCCTGTCCATTTGAGTTCACTCACCCCAAGTATTACAATGTTTATGCATTCCATTTCTGGTTTTTCTATACCTAGATTCCCTTGGTTCATGCTTCTTACTTTCCATATTCCTATAATTTCTGTTGTGCAGCTTCAGACTTTCCTTTGGTATCTTCTGAGTATGTCCCACAGCTTTACTTCCTTTCAGTTTGAGTCAAGTTGTGTTGCTTACCACATCGCTACTCGTAACTGCCCTCTGCTCTGCCCTATTATCTCATTCTGTAGGAGCTTATCAGATGTGGGAAACACAGCAAAAAAGTGTCCAAAACCACGCCAGAAGAATGCAACAATGAAAGAAAGGGCGACATTATCAGACATCTGTGTCCTAAGCCGTTCCTGGGGCATAGCGCTGGCGCGGATGAGGCTTCACTTTTTGTTGATGGAGCTAAGCCATCAATACAAAGGGATTCCTTATTCATGCATGTGCTACATCCCCACAACACTGAAGGCTGATGTCATCTGATAACGTCACCCATTTCTGTTATTGTTGTGTTCTCCTCCTCCGGTTACTGGCACAAAATGGGAGTAAATCCAGATTGCCATACCAGTCTGCTGCTGCACCTGCAACCACCCAATCTCCACTCTCCAGATTTAGAAAGCCAGCCCGAAGCACATGAGCAAGCCCTCCTGTATGTAACCAGCTAGGTCACATGCTGTGGGCCTGCTTCTTGACTTAGGAAGAGCAATGGCAAACAGCAGCTGCAGTTGATGGACCAACGTGCTGGAATGGGCTCCTGAGGTCACATGGGGCCCGATCCATTTTTTGCTGTCTGGAGCAGATCTTTGCTGGTATTATTTTAAAATGATGTAACAGGGCCTACCCTGTCTCCCCCCCCCCATCTTGACCCCATCTTTGCCCTGGGGGGTCATGAGGATTGCCTGGGGGGAAGAATGGGGCAAATGCCCTGTGTCACCTGGACTGCAAGACAGGGTAAATATGCAGCCAAAGCCCTTGGTCTTGAACTACAAATATTCTTAGAAGTTTTTGAAGATTTCCTCATAGCAAGAAAAAAAGCTTAAAAATTACTCATTGCTTCCTTCAACATGAAAATTAGCAAATCATTGCATCTCTAGTTTTATCAGACAGTAGTGTGCTAAACAGCTTATGCAGCAAACGAGCATGTTATAATGCATGCTCATTTCATACTTACTTGTACACCAAGTCATAATCTGATGGCAGAAAGGCTGCTTCAGTGACATTTTTCAAGATGGAACCTGGCAATGAAACTAACCCTATTCAGGCATTATGCATGAATCACACCTGAGATGTGGTACTATGTGCTCCAACTCCATATCCAAGTCTTTTTATACAAAACAAATGTTGGGGACTTACAAGTTAGGAAGAAGCTAAGGAATTGAGTTTCTTTTCTTTCTCTAATCTTTACTTAATTTTTGTTCAAGAACTCAAAAATGCTGAAGTTTTGTTTAAAAGAATGTCAGACTGATAATCTGGGCAAAATTGTTTTGTTTTTCTTCAATTATATCTAGGATGGAGGACCATCATCTCCCAAAAGTAGTACTCTACGGTGAACTCACCATGGGTCAGCATAAGAGGGGCACTCCAAAAAAGCGATACAAGTACTCCCTGAAACAACATTTGAGGCTCGGCCAAATTGATCACCAACAATGGTCTGCCCTGGCCTCATATCGGGAGGCATGGAGACGCACTATTCACAATGCTGCAGCCTTATTTGAGAACTCACGCTGAACAAGTCTTGAAGAGAAACAACAACACAGAAAGAACCACAACCCGGAAACATCACCCAAGGAGACCTTCTGCTGTGCTTTCTGCAACCGGACTTCTTTATCTCGGATTGGCCTTTTTAGTCATCAGCGCACTTCCAGAAAGCACAGGATGAGCCCTTCCTGAATCTTCGTTAGCGAAGAAAAGCCAGAGAGAGAGTATTCTCATACCCACTACTATCACCATCCTTTCAGTTTATCTCCCCTTTCCACAGTTTTTTTTCCTTTTAGAGTAGAACTACTCATGCTGTCTGGATTTGGGGGAGAGCTGTCATCCAAAAATATATATTTTGGGGGGTTTATCACTTTCTGTGTAGTGCAGGTAATGTAGGTTAATGTTGGCTATCACTTATGGAGACTTTTTGAGAGAGGACTAGAGGAAACTGTCCTTTCAGTTTTTCTCTCCTGTGTTTCTGGGATAGCTTTTTGATTGTGACAAATGTTCTGTGGAAGATCTGGCCTCTTGCTTTTACCATGTGGCACATAATAACCCCTGCAGCTGTGAAACCAGTAGAAATGCTGCTGAAGAAATGCAATCACAAGCAATAAGTGAGCCTGAAAGACAAGAAGCTCAGTATTCTTGACATGCGTTCAAAAGACCTGATGCTTAGCCTAACTTATTTGGTTTGACAATGAGGGTGAATAGTTTCTATATTAATGGTATTGTAAAATTTCCAGGACCTCTGAAGTTATGTGCTCAAAACACTGCAAATATAGTCCTTTCCTCTATCACTGATCTGTTGAAGTATTTATTTCTGGCTCCAAGCCTAACCACAACTACAGAAGGAATATGCAAAACTGGCTATTTGTTTTAAATGAAGGCCTAATACTAAATATCAGAGGAAAATATATGTGTGTTCCAAGACATTCTTGTTTGCAAAAATCCCTTGCATTGTTTCTTTACACCCCATTTCCTCCTCACTACTTGACATTTTTTTTGTTTCTTTTCTTTAAATGATGGTCTCATTCCTTCCTTTTAAAAATTTGTCTCCTAGATGAAAAAGGGAAATGCCTTCATGGAGACAAACAAACAAAACAAATACATGTATTCAGAGTCCCTACCCCCTTCTGCTCAATCCCTGACCTGGAGGAAGATCTTGAGAAAAAGATCTGAATGGGGCTTCCCTACCTGTGTTTGCTTTAACATAAGAACAACATTATAAATCAGTCCACTGGTTTATTTAAACCACTATTATGGTCTCTGAACAATAGTGGTCTTTAAGACTTCAGTAGGATTCGTTCCTAGCTGTACTTAAAGTTCCCCTGTATCCCCTGGTGGTCTTCTCTCCAGTGACTAACCAGATGCTATCTTTCTTACCTTCCAGTCAGATGACAATAGGTACTTTTAGGATGGTAAGGTGGAATTCTCTCCCCTGACTCTGGATGCTTTCTTTACCATGGGGCCATTTGCACGGCAAAATAAATTCTCTAAGAATTTGTAGAGTCCTAATAATTCCCACATTTTTTGGATCAAAGTCACCATATTCAGAAGGAGGGGGGCAATAAACCTCATAAGTCACGCAGTATCAGCTTTCGCTATTTCCCCCAACTTTTTTGAAAAGTAGCGCAAGTTAGTGCACTATCGATTGTGTGAACTACCATTTCGCTTACAGCAGTGGAAACTACCAGCAATCTTCCCGAAACAGCCACAGCAGAGCTTAGCTGTGATTGGTTGGACAAGGAGGGGGTGGACTTGCAAGAGATGAGCCTGAAACGAAAAGATCCAGCTAGCCAGCTTGTTTTCCACTTAGCAATAATTACAGTTCCTCTCTCTCTCTCTCTCTCTCTCTCTCTGTGTGTGTGTGTGTGTGTGTGGATGAGAGAGAGAGAATAGCGATCTGCTCCACCAGCCATTCACTTGATCGCATTTGTGTGTGTGTGTGAGAAAGAGAGAGAGAGAGAGAGAGAGAGAGAGAGAGAGAGAGAGAGAGAGAGAGAAGCAATCTGCTCAGCTGGCAGAGTGAAGGGAATTAGCCTGCTTTCCTTGCCTCCTTTGTCATTATTCCCCCCTCTGTCTTCCTTCTTTTTTTGGTTGCTTTATCTGGTTTTCTCGCTCAGACGAGTTGCTTCCTCCCTACTTCCTGCCTGGCTTTAATGACAATGATCTGGAGTCCATGCCCCCCCTCCTTTGTCTGACTGGAAAAGTGAACTGCAAAAGCAAAAACACACCGGACCAACCAATTTAGCAATAAATCATGTGAACTATGCAGTGCTGGTGCGAAAGGACAGTAAGCTGGATTTTCGCAGACTTTATTCTGTTGTGTAACTGGCCCCCATGGCTTCTTGAGAAGTTTCAGCTTCTCAAACTACAAACAATTCAGAGTGGCTCTTTTCTGGGTATACCTACCCAGACAGCAGATATGGAACTAGTTACTTTTCTGGCCTACTATTCCCAGAATCTGCAGCAAGCCAATTCTTTCCAAGTCTGGTTCTTACTACTTGCACGAAAAAATGGGGGCAAGGCCTACACATTTTGATGCTGGAAATAAACATAAAGAGCAATGTGAAATCTACATTTTGAACTTCATTATCCCATGGCTCCAGACTTTTCTCTCAACACACCCGTCTTCAGCTTCTGACACCATACCCTCCAACTGTCCTGATTTGGTAGGGATGGTTCCAATTAATCCCCTGTTTCCTCACTTTTTCACCTGCTTTTAAAATGTCACAGTTTATCTTATTCCTCTAATTTCACCTTTTGTCCTCAGCTTTCTTCAGTTGCTACAAACTGAGTTCAAAGTGCAAAGGTAGTAGGGAGGAAAGGAGAGAAGGGGATGGAATCTTGCCTTTAGTAGGTTTAGGCAAAAGCAAACCATTACAGCTTCTAGTTTGCCTGTTCTTCCTTGTTAATAACTTTTGACATCTTGACCACAGTCTCATGTTGCTTGGTCACAGGTGTGCTGGGTTTCATCTGTGAAATGTTGGAGGGTATGTGACATAGGAAAGATAACTTTCCTAGTTGTATTGGGTAAGCTACAGAGTTTTCTTTTAACTTTATTTTTTCTTTTCACATTTTCAGTTCTGTTCAGTTTAATGTGTCACACCACTGGGAACACTGAGATTCCTAAATTCAGACCTATGCAAATAACTTTATTACAGTGATGCATTACCAGACAATTTGGAATTGATTTTAAAAATCTTCATTATACAACGAAAGATAAATCATTTACCAAAGTCCTATTGTAGTTTGCCATTCCAGCTTCATGTCCATTTGTTATTCTTGCATGGTCATTGTTTTATAATGTCAGTAAAGGTTTAAACAACATTTGTGTTGCTAACTAGGATGATCTTTCTCCTCAGCCTTTTCTACATCCATTTTGAGTTAACAATGGCATATGACAGGAAATGCAGGCTATTAATCCTGAAGGCAAGACTGATTTATAGCATTGGGGTGACACTTTATCTATTTACCCAACTAACAAACTAATGACTCTAAGCTGAGCAGTGACATATAAAACCATGGGATTTGATTCATCCAATATTATGCACTTACATATGTGGTGGCTTTCTGCTCTCCAAGGTTTCTACCCACACCCATGAGCTGTACAAATTGAAAAGTATCCATTATCACTGGATAAGCAGAAGCCAATGTTATATCTGTTTGGCTTGTATCAACTGTAGAGTAAGACTGGACCCAAGTGATTTTGTTGGTAAAGTACTGGGTCCCGAGTCCCAGTCTTGGAGCAAAAAGGCAGGATATAAATAGCATGATTGGTTGATTGGGCAAATTGTTCATAGTGGGTTGTTGAGTTGTCTCAATTTTCTTCTTGTGGGCCAGGGTGTAAAAGAACTCTGACTAGTTGCAACAGCTCCTCTGGATGGATCTTTGCAGATGCATTGATGACAAAGAAGGCTTGTGGTTTTTATTTTTTAAGTTAAAGTTAAAGATATAGCAGCATCACCTCCAAGAGCACCTTGGTTAGCTCATGAAGGGAGTTTGTTGAGCAGTGCCGTGGACTGTACACCAACAGAATCCCTGTTCTGTCTGGGCCATCCACGTTCAAATGCACACATTCAAGCCCCACAGACTAAGGGATATGGCACCTGGTCAGTATGATGGAATCACAACTGATCATTGCAAATCTGCTTCCTCTCCTTCCAAATCTCTTCTCTTATTGTATGAAGAACTCCAGTGGACAAAGGGGCCTTTCACACTATACAACTATAGTGCTATCAATCCATTTTAACTGCCATGACAATAATATATGGAATTCTGAGACCTATAGGAGACTATCAGACATGGCAAATATGGCATGATACAGACAATACGCTATCGCAAAAGGGCTTTCCTATTGCATGACGTCATTCCCTCACATTCTCCAAGCATTCCACTCCTGTGAAAAAGGTGTTCTTTTTTATAAACAGGCCAAGCTGTCAATTGATCACTGCTGGTGTGTTTTTTCTGTGGTATTGCCAGCGTCTGAAACCGCATCCCATTATGCTCTCATGAATATGGTGTCAATGGGCGGTTTCTGCCAGGTGAGAACACGAAAACTAGGTATGGGACAACTCTTTTTATGAACCTCCACATTTTGCTTGTAATTTTTTAGTGTGATTCAGCACTTGTGTCTTTGTCTTCTTTATTAATTTTGGTGTTTTTAGACTTTTAAGCACACTCATGTCTTCTCACAAGAACCACCAGGATCATGTGCCCCGGTGAATATGGAAGTAAACAGCACTAGCAGTTGTGTTCCAATAATGCTGGGGCTGCTCTTTCTCATTATTATAGCAGCATGTGATAAAAAGGTTTATTATGCCAGGACACTTAAGCTTTTAAATGTAGTGGGACAAGATTATTTTTAGACACTCGTCTGATAATCTCCATAGTTTAAGGAGGGAGATTTAGAATTCTTAGCCAGAGAGCTCTAGTGCCTCACCAGTCCTCAAGATCTTGAATTCCATAAGATTCCACAGGCAGTTAAAATGAATCATAGTGCTAGATTTGTTAGTGTGAAAAACCCCAAATGAGACACACACCCCAGCTGACACACTGAGACAGATTTCATTCGGCCAGCTTTCTGTGATACAAGCCAGATTGACATGCTCATGCTCATCCTGAATCACATCTGGATAGCTGTTGTTTTCCCATTCACTAACTTGGCATCACCTCCCCCTTTCCGCATATTTAACCAAAAGGTCATTTTGCTAAGGCTATGAAGGCTGTTTAAATGCTGGATAGTTTGGCGGCAACCAGCACATTGTTGCTTTCCTATCTCCCATGACAATGCAACTACCCCCACCCCATATCTCCCACCGTCCTGTATAAACCCAATGGCTGATTCCTGAGTCCCACTACCTTCTTCACAATTTTGAAAATATATCCTTTCTGTGTGTGTATGTGCCTTCAACTCCCCTGTTGACTTATGGCAACCCCATTAATTTTATAGGGTTTTATTAGGAAAGGAATACTGAAAGGTGGTTTGCTAGTTCCTTCCTCTGAAATATAGCCTATAGCACCTGGCATTCTTTGGTGGTCTTCCATCCAAGTTCTAACCTGGGAGGACCCTGATTAGGTCAGGGGATGACAGGACATTCAATCCCTGGCAGAAGCCAAAAACTGTCTCAGAACACTCAGTAGCAACCCGTTCCCAAGAACACTCACACACACAAAGTGTTTTGGCATCCAGAAAAAGGAGGTTCTTCAATCTTCAAGTAGTTGCAGATATTCACAAATATTTACAATCTCGTCAGTCAGACTTCTATGTCAGGCACTCATGAATCACAAGAAGAGAATGAGCTATAGACTGAGCTCACTTATATACACATCTACAGGGCATTGGCTTATTCAACCACATGGGTACATTGCATCAGATCTTGCACTACATAGTTCGCCCTCTAGTAACCCTCCTTCTGCAGCTGTGGCATGACTTGGCAGTGTTGAAATATATAGTTTGCAATCCAATAAATGGAAATGTTTTGCTATTGAAGGGTTAACTGAGAAGCCAAACAGTATGTGTTGATGTAACTTCCTAATGTTTTGCTATTGGGCTTTTAGGGAAAGGGGAGTGTCTAAGTCTTCCTCCTTTGTCTAGAAGCCAGCCACAAGGTGTTTACCTTTTCCCCCACTCTTTGCCATGATTTGAGAGAGAGAGAGGACCTCCCTCTCAGGGAGTCCTGCATATTCTTTTGTTATGATGTAGTTTTTAGTCATTTTAAGTAGTTTTAGTCTTCTTGGAAGCTGTACTGAAGTTCTGCCACGTGTAAATGCTCTGAAACTGTAAGTAAATGAGTTTTGGTACTTTTTAAGCTACTTTTATGAGTCTTGAGTGATTATTTGGCTAAACAAGTAACTTGGGACAAGGAAGGGTGTTGGTTGTTTATAGCAATCTATTTTCATGTATGCTAAGATTATTACACTAACACTGGTGTGTGTGTACTCTGCTAATTGGCTGTACTCCCATGAGTAAAGTGCAGTGAGGAGGGTTTAACAGGGAACATTGGAACCCTGCATTTTTAAACACTTCCAATAGGCAGTTCATGGAGTCAGCCATCATGACTCAGCATGATTTCTGCAGTTGTCTAGCCATTTTATAATGGAGTTCAGTCTCTAACTCCTGACAATCCCCTCCAAAATGGTCAAACTACTACACAGGACACATGTTATCATCACAATATAACATCTTTAACATACATTGTTAGACATCAATCATCTGTTGGTTGACCTTTCCCTTTTGACACTTTTCACTTTACACACTAGTGACAAGGCCCAGCCTCTTTGCCATCTCCTCATGGCTTTCTGCTGGAAGGGCTTTTTTGAGCAGGTCTGCAACATTGTCCTCAGATGGACAGCACCTCAGACACAGGAAACGTCTTGTATTAACTGCCTCACATTTTGGTAGCCTGCCGCAATGTACTTGGTCCTACATTTCAGGCTTTCTGCTTCTGCCATCATTATGCAGGCTTGTGAGTCCTTGTGCACCTCAACAGGCATTTGGCACAGCTCCACAAGGTCTACAAGCATCTGCCTTACCCATTGTACCTCACTTACCATCTCAGACAAGGCTGCAAATTCAGCTTCCATGGCACTAATGGCTACACAGTTCTGCTTTCTTGATCTCTGCACTATGGGGCTCTCTGCATACCTGGCCACCAACCTGGTCACTGATTTCCTGTCTGAAGTCTCTGCAGCAAAAGAACTTTCCACATAGCACTCCAGGGTCACCTGACTTTCTGTCGGCTTCAAGCTCATGTCCCTGGTCCCCTTGAGACATCTAACTATCCTCTTCAGGGCTTCCTAATCCACCCTCCTTGGCTTGGAGACTCCTGCTGAGTACCCCAACTGCAAAACTGATGGCAGGCCCTGTGTTGTTTGCAATAAACAACAGGCTGCCCACCACTGAGTGGTACAGGTCTGGCCTCTCAAACTCCTGTTCTGCCTCTAAGTTCAAAAAATCAGTGGTCATTAATCAGTGGTCCGGACCACTTTTGCTTCACTAAACCCACACTTGGCCACAAGACTGTCAATCTTTGTGCACTTCTTCAGGCTTAAGAAAAATTCTCCAAGACCGGTTCTTTCTACTTCTACTCCTAAATAACGCTTTAGGTTGCCTAGGTCCTTCAACTTGAACTGGCTTTCTAACTCCACCTGTTCTTTCTTGACATCATTGGCACTCTTTGCTGCCACACAGAGGTCATCCACATAGATAACTAGCATGACAGCATTGTCACCTGCCCCCTTGGTATAAACATATGCATCAGCAATGCTCCTTGTGTACCCAAGTGACACCAAAACCTGATGTATGCGCTTGTTCCAGCAACGTGCACTTTGCTTTAAGACATAGAGAGCTTTGCATAACAAGTACACTTTGTTCTCTCTTGCACTGTCATACCCTGGGGCCTGTTCCATGAACACTGTCTCTTCAAGATCAGCATTCAGGTATGCTGTTTCAAAGTCAAAGTATTTCACAACTATCTGCCTCTTGACTGCTACAGATAACACTAATTTAAGACTTTCTGGCTTTGCTGTGGGTGAATTTTTTTTTTCAAAATTGGTGTAGCACAGTTGTGAAAAGCCTTTCACAAACAAGTGTGCCTTACACTTTTGTGTCCCATCAGGCATGTCCTTCAGCTTGTACACCCACCTGCAACCAAAAACCTTTTGGTCTTTTGGCCTCTCTACTACCTGGAACACTTTCCTCTCCACCAGTGACTCGAACTCAGAGTCCATGGCTAAGTTCCACTTCTCTTGCTCTTCTTGGGGAAGTTTTAGGAGATCATGAAAACCTGCAGGCTCTTCTGCTATGACATTGCACAGCCTAGCCTCCTGAACAACAAATCTGTCAGGAGCCTTTCTGACCCTCCTTGACCTTCTGGGAATGAGCACCCTAGTTCGGCCTGACTCATCCCCACTTGTACTGCTGCTGCTTTCTTGCCCTGTGTCAGGCTCTCTCTTCAAAAACATGTCAGGCTCAATGTTTGTTTGTGGTTTGTGTGTCAGAGTGGCATGTGAAGTATCAGGCTTTTCTTCCTCAGCCTCCCCTTCATCATCATCAGGCTTAATCACCCCTCCATTTGTGGGACTTTTGGAAGTTGTTGGCACATCCCTCCCCAAGAGAACAAAAACTTCCTGATTGCAGCGCAATCTATCCCACCCTGAGTGCATTTCAAAATTTGCACTCCTGGAGAACACCACCTTTCCAGGATGGAGAGAAAACATGTACTTACTGCCCTCCTGGTTTTAGGCTGCCCAGGCTTCCTTAGGCTCGGGTGAATCAGTACATTTGCATACTGTCCAAAAATCCTCAGGTGCTTGAGGTTTGGTGCTCTACTATACAAAAGACAATGTGTGGTCTGGTTGACACTAGATATCCATAGTCTAATTAAATGATAAGCAGCAGTCTTCCCTGCCTCCCCCCACAGCCCAGCTGGGGTTTGTGCATCTTCCTTCATGCACTCCATCCTACATTCTAACATCCCAATTTTCCTTTCTGAAAGCCCATCCTCCCCTGGGGACACTGGGTTTGTGGTCTTGTGTCTAATGCCCCTCCTACGCATTCAGATCTGCAGACTGTTGGATAAGAATTCCCCTCCCCTACCCATGACCAGACTGGAAAACTTATGAGAAGGAAATTCACATTCCACCGCATTCACCCTCTCATGAAACCTGTCTGAAGCCTGACTTTTCTCCTTCAGTAAGTATATGTAGGTGTACCTAGTATGTCTGTCCACAATTACAAATAAATAACAGTTATCCCCTTCAGTGGGCTTATAGGGGCCTGCTAAATCAGCGTGGAGAACTTCAAAGGGTCTGTTGGTGACACATTGAGTCTTTTTGACAATAGGGAAAGCCTTCACCTTAACTTTCCTGCACACTGCACATTCTAAGAACCTTGGGCAGTGTTTCATACTTAAACCAGGGCACACTTTTGCTAGCTCCTTTAACCCTTTGTAGCTAGCATTGCTACATAGACCTTGGCTGGGCTGGGTGAGTGTTTGCTGGGAGCCACGCCCCTTCTTCCACCCTGAAGCTTCAAGAACTGCTTGCCTGCCAGAGTCAAGACCTTGGCTGGGCTGGGTGAGTGTTTGCTGGGAGCCACGCCCCTTCTTCCACCCGGAAGCTTCAAGAACTGCTTGCCTGTCAAAGTCAAGACCTTGGCTGGGCTGGCTGAGTGTTTGCTGGGAGCCACGCCCCTTCTTCCACCCTGAAGCTTCAAGAACTGCTTGCCTGCCAGAGTCTAGACCTTAGCTGGGCTGGGTGAGTGTTTGCTGGGAGCCACGCCCCTTCTTCCACCCTGAAGCTTCAAGAACTGCTTGCCTGCCAGAGTCAAGACCTTGGCTGGGCTGGGTGAGTGTTTGCTGGGGAGCTGTGCCCCTTCTTCCACCCTGAAGCTTCAAGAACTGCTTGCCTGCCAGAGTCAAGACCTTGGCTGGGCTGGGTGAGCTTCTGCTTGGGAGCCACGCCACTTCTTCCACCCTGAAGCTATAAAGAACTGCTTGCCTGCTAAGAGTCAAGACCTTTGCTGGGCTGGGTGAGCTTTTGCTGGGGAACCATGCCCTCTTCTTCCACCACGAAGCTACAAGAACTGCTTACACTGATCACTTATCAATACCACCATGTAATGGAGCCGGGAGTGGTCTGGGCACAGGAATTGAGGTTGTGTGGGGGAAGGGAAGGTATGGCAGCAACAGAGTGAAGAAATGTTACAAAAGAAGAAGGGATTGATGCTTAATATCTATCCCTTCTTCAGTTCACTCAGTTTCCCAGAATAATTTGGAGAGCGTACCATCCTTTCCACAGCCCCTTACTCTGCTCCTTTGCAATGCCAGGTCGGTTAAAAATAAGACTCATATTATACATGACCTCTTAGTGGATGAGGCCACCGATCTGGCATGCTTTACCGAGACCTGGCTGGGAGATGCCAGCACTGCAACATGGGCGCAGGCTCTCCCGGTCGGGTATACGGTCAGCGGGCAGATAAGGGAAAGTGGGCGTGGGGCGGCGGCGTGGCCTTGGTTCATAGAAACAACTTAAACTTGACCAGGAAGCCTGTCTGGAAAACAGCTTGCATTGAGTGCATGTACCTTAGCCTGAAAACCAGGGATAGTTTGGGGATTCTGTTGGTATACCGGCCATCCCGTTGCTTAACAGACTCCCTCACCGAGCTGACCCAGCTGATCTCTGAGTTGTTGTTGGAGTCGCCCAGACTTTTGGTTCTGGGCGATTTCAACATTCCACTAGAGACCAGCGTATCGAATCTAACTGGTGCGGCTCGGGATTTCATGGAAACCATGGCAAACATGGGCCTATCCCAATTGGTTAACGGGCCCACACATTGTGCAGGTCATACCCTCGATGCAATTTTCAGTATGGAACAGGAATATCCGTGGGCAGAGGTTATAAAAACCTCCGCATTGTCATGGACGGATCACTTCCTGGTCAAGATGGAACTAAGAGCCACTGTCTGCCCCTCTGGGGGTGGTAGACCCATTAGAATGGTCCGCCCTTGAAGGCTAATGGAACCAATTGGCTTCCAGAAAGCCCTAGAGGGTTTAATGGTTGGTAATGCCAGTGATTCTGTAGAGGCTTTGGTCAGCATCTGGAACACTGATCTTACCAAGGCTATCGACACAATTGCTCCCAAGCATCCTTTCCAGCCCGCCTCTAGTCGTAAGCCCTGGTACACAGAGGAGCTTAGGAGGATGAAGCGAACTGGACAACGGCTAAAGTGCAAGTGGCGGAAGACTCGACTCTTATCCGACAGAACTCGCCATAGGAGGCATCTTAATTCCTATCGGGAGGCAATACATACAGCACAGAGATCCTTCTGCTCTTCACGTATTGCATCTGCAGAGTCCCGTCCAGCAGAGTTGTTTAAGGTGGTGGGGGAGCTGACGCAGGTTCCTCCTGCACCAAATCCCCTACTTAACCCGACAACAGCATGCTGTGATGCATTTAATATCCACTTTGCAGATAAAATCTCTCGGATAAGAGCCGACTTGGATGCCAATGTTCTGACAGAATCCATAGATGAGGCATCCAACAACTCCATTGATGGCACTTTACTGGATCAGTTTCAATCGGTGAGTACCGATGATGTGGACAAGCTCCTTGGAAGAGTGAGGAAGACAACTTGCCCTCTTGATCCTTGTCCATCTTGGCTGGTCGTCCGGGGGGGGGACGCATTGAGAGTATTCCTACGGGACACAATCAATGCATCCTTCAGGGAAGGTATTGTACCATCTTGTTTAAAGGAGGCGGCGGTTAAGCCACTCCTGAAAAAACCCTCCCTGGACCCCCTGGACAAGAACAATTACAGACCAGTGTCCTTGCTACCTTTTTTAAGCAAGGTGATCAAGAGGGCAGTTGCTTCCCAACTCCAAGCCATCTTGGATGAAACTGATTATCTTGATCCATTTCAAACCGGCTTCAGGACAGGATATGGAGTTGAGACTGCAATGGTCGCTCTAACCGATGACCTCCGCCTGAGCATCAACAGGGGTAATGTGACCCTGCTGGTGTTCTTGGACCTCTCAGCAGCCTTTGACACTATAGATCATTCCATCCTCTTGGATCGCCTGAGAGGGTTAGGAATTGGAGGCACTGCTCTGTGATGGTTCCATTCCTTTCTCTCGGGCAGATCCCAGAGGGTGAGGCTCGGGGACAGCTGCTCCTCCAGAATTGAGCTCAACTGTGGTGGCCCTCAGGGTGCCATTCTGTCCCCGATGCTATTTAACATTTATATGAAGCAGCTGGGAGAGATCATCCAGAGGCATGGAGCTCGGTGTCATCAGTACGCCGATGACACTCAGATATATTTCTCCATGACCAGGTCATCGGCTCAGACTTCAGATGGTGTTTCTCCTCTCAATGACTGTCTTAGAGCGGTAATGGATTGGATGAGGAAAAACAGATTGAGACTAAATCCAGACAAAATGGAGGTACTGACAGTCACAGGCCCGAAAGCAGGTCTGGGAATAGAACTTCCAGTCCTGGATGGACTCACACTCTCCTCTAAGGACTGTGTTCGCAGTCTGGGGGTACTCCTGGACTCATCGCTTCACATGACTAGTCAGGTGAATGCGACGGCCAGAAGTGCCTGTTATCAGCTTCGGCTGATACGCCAACTGTGCCCTTACCTGGATACAAGGGATCTGGAAACTGTGGTACATGCTTTGGTAACCTCACGTTTGAATTACTGTAATGCACTCTACATGGGGCTACCCTTGTGCCTAACCCAGAAACTTCAACTGGTACAAAATATGGCAGCCAGGTTAATTACGGGTACATCTAGGAGACAGCATATAACACCTGTGCTTAAATCTCTCCACTGGCTGCCGATTAGTTTCCGGGCGCAGTACAAGGTGTTGGTTTTAACCTTTAAAGCCCTACATGGCTTGGGTCCATCTTATCTCCGGGACCGCCTCATCCCATATGATCCCCCCCACGCACTTCAGTCCTCTGGGAGGAACCTGCTGCAACCTATGAAAACGAGGCTGTCGCAGACCTCCCAGAGGACCTTCTCTTCTACGGCTCCCAGACTTTGGAATGGCCTGCCGGATGAGATCCGTCTTATCACTACTCTTGGTAGCTTCAAGAAAGTGCTAAAGATGGATCTCTTCCGGCAGGCCTTCCCGGAATAACTTCCCGGTTCCAGTGGACTGATTGCTACCCACCCCCTTGCCATCATTGCTGTTATTTATTTATTTATTTATCATATTTTATTCTTGTTTTAACTCTTCATTATTTTAATTTAGTTTTAAGGGGTGGGAGGGTTAGGATGGGGAGGGATTGTTTTAACTTGATGTTTTAATCTTGTTGTACGCCACCCCGGTTGCTGAGCAGAGGGGCGGGTTAAAAATAAAAAAATACTATTATTATTATTATTATTATTATAGCATGGCCCATTAGCCTGTGGTAGTAATGATCACATTTATCGTGTAGGGGCACATTGTCTGCAGGGTTCACATTTGCCACCTTCCCTTTAGGCAACATGTAATACAACCCATGTTTCTTTATCCCTTTTGCACATTATTCATGTTATGCCTTTCTGTTACTGTACAGTGTTCCCCCTCAAATATCACTTTATAACTATTAGTAGTCATTTGGGACACACTTAATATACAATTCTCTAGTTTGTTAACACATAACATATTTTCAAAATCTTTACCAAAAGATGGCACATATGCAGTGCCCATTTTCTGCACCTTGCTGGGAGCACCATCTGCAAGGGTAATATTGGTTATTGAAGCATTTTTAACATTGCTTAACAGCTTTACATCATTTACCATATTGTGTGTCTCTCCACTATCAAGTAACCAAATCCTTCCCTCAGTACCATCAGGATGGTGCTTTGCTACAATGGCATGGTTTGCATCCTGAGAGGATGCACCCTTCCTTTTCCCTGTAGCTGTGCCACCCCTCCTATCTGGTGCAGGCATCTTACAGTCCTTCTGAAAATGTCCAGGCTTTTTGCATCTGAAACAGCATTTCACATAGCTGCAGGCTCCCTCCTCTACAGAGGCCTTTGTTTCAGTGATCTCCTGATTGTGTCTGGTAATTTGTGGCTGTTTATTACCCTCCATCAAATTGTTTGCATTGGACCTCTTCCAGAATATGCCGAGCTACCAGGTCTTTGTGTTATAAAGTCTCTTAGTCCATATCATCTTTGAGAGGCAAGATGAATTCTGACGAACTGTTTTCAAAGCTGTCCAAAGCTGAAAGGCTGTCCCTGGGGCCTCATGTATTAACTGGGAGGGGCTGAGCGATAAGATAATTGCAGCTCTAGCCTTCTGGTCTGCTAGCCTGAATGCTGCTTTTTCATCTTCTGAACCCTCTGGGATCACACTTTCATTCTTCAAAACATGCCACAAATTGTCCTTAATTAATAAAGCCTCCATGTATAAACTCCATACTGAATAATTTGCATCAGCCAGCTTTTCAAAGCAAATGAGACTATTATCTGCCATTCTGCTGTTTGAGTTCTCCAGCTATGAAACACAAACAGCTGGCAGCTAGGAGCACTCCAAGGTTACTTGAAGATAGGGCCTGACTGAAACAGAGCCTGGTTGAAACTTAACTGTTTCTCAGACAACTAGCCAGGCACTCATGCATTGCAAGAAGAGAATGAGCTATAGACTGAGCTCACTTATATACACATCTACAGGGCATTGGCTTATTCAACCACATGGATACATTGCATCAGATCTTGTACTACATAGCTCGCCCTCTAGTAACCCTCCTTTTGCAGCTGTGGCATGACTAGGCACAACTTGGCAGTTCATGGAGTCAGCCATCATGACTCAGCATGACTTCTGGTGCAGTTGGCCATTTTATAATGGAGTTCAGTCTCTAACTCCTGACAGATTATCCCTCTCTAGCCTCACCTTGATAGCATATTATTCTGATAAACACCATCTCAAAGACGGGCAAAATGCACAATGCATGATACAAAAGTGAAAAAGCAATTAAATAAACAACCATGTTAAAAATGTTAATTTAAATAAAAAAGGAGTTAAAACATAATAATAATGATAACAATACAACAGACCCCAGTTAAAAGACTTGCAATGGCCAATTAACAGTCAGAGATCTGGGTAAATAAGAAGGTTCTTCCTTTCTGATAGAAAGAGCGCAGAGGTGGGGCAAGCCTACCATCCCATAAATTTCATAGCCTAAGTGCAGCCACTGAGAAGATCTGTTCTATGTCAGTGGCTCTTAACTTTTCTTTACCAGGGACCCCCTTTAAATATCTTTTATTGCCGCAGATCCCCAAGACTTAACTCAAGATTTTCCTGCAAGTTTGCAACTGGAACAGATTGAATGGCAATGCGCAGGCCAGGCCAGCCAGCCAGCCAGCCTTGGCTCCTGCCACGTGGCCAATCCACTGCAGGAAAGAGGTGGGCCAAGTAGCCTCCAAGCCTTCGTGGACCCCTGTGAGGACATTGTGGCCCCCTGGGGGTCCACAGACCACAGGTTAAGAACCATTGTACAGTTGTCCCTTCATATTTGCTTGGGTTTGGTTCCAGGTTCCCCCATGGATATCAAAATCCGTGAATACTCACATCCCACTATATGCAATGGCATAGCAAAATGGTGTCCCTTATATACGATGGCAAAATCAAGGTTTTCTTTTTGGATTATTATTCTTTAATGAATATTTTCAAGTCGTGAATACTTAAATCCATGGATACCAAATCCATGGATATGGAGGGACAACTGTACTATGTCATTACCAACCATATCTATAATGTTGGTGGGACCAATGCCCTCCCCTGAAGATCTTAAAAACCTAGCCAGGCTTTTATTCTCCTGCTCCAGGAGACATAATTAAGTTGGGAATAGGATAGTAGTTGGGTCTAAATACCCTAAAGGCAACAGATCCTGTCTGATCTTTAAACTAAGCAGGGTCAGCCCTGGTTAGAACTTGGATAGGAGATCACCAATGAATACCAGGTGCTGTAGGCTAAAATTCAGAGGAGGAAACTGGCAAAACCACCTCTCAGTATTCTTTCCCTAATAAAACCCTATAAAATTCATGGGGTTGCCATAAGTCAACAGGTGATTAGAAGGCACATACACACACACTCACACAGGGAGGATATATTTTCAAAACTGTGAAGAAGACAGTGGGAATCAGGAAACAGCCATTGGGTTTATACAGGATGGAGGGAGATATGGGGTTGCCATAAGTCAACAGATGACTTGAAGGCACACACACACACACGATAGTACTTCCTGTTGGGAATGGCTGAGTCAAGACATACATCCCATGAAGATGTATGAGCTCCAAAAGTCCCATCAGTGAAACAGAGCAGGCAGTTGTAGCTCCCCTTCGTTTTACCTACAGTTGTTTCTGTAATCCTTCTTCTATCCATAAGGGTATAGTGAAGAAATAAGGACTCACAACAAAAAAACAGAATGTCCCTTCCACCTGCCTCCCCTACCTCTCAGTTCACACACATTCACTACTTGTTCTGTTCAAACACTGATGTGCCATTCATTTGGTTTCCTTCTTGCTAACCATGACATTTACTAGGTATATCATAACAAGCCCACCCTGAGTCCTGAGAGTGGGTGTGCAGAGTCTGTAGGTTTAGAACATGTTTCAGAAGTGTCCTCCAGCCTTTAGGTTTAGTTTTGATGAAGTCCTTTCTTGAACCCCTAAAATGAGCAGATTCTAGGAGCTCTCCACTGTGCATTTCTATTCCGTCTATATATAAACACCATGGTAGCTTGGGCAGGGGAAAAGGGGCTATAGAGAGGAGTCTCTAGCATCCAGAGGTTTGCATGGAGCTAGGATGAGATTAGAACATCCTGATGTCCTGAGCTATATCACATTTAAAAGGTCCCACAATAATGTCAAAATGTGAATTATATAAAATTTAAAATCACCAATTTTTTTTAAAAAATGCCTTCCCCAATAACTGGGCTCCTAAATGTAGTTTACATATATCTGTGACACTTTCAACCAGTGTTTGGAAAAGTTACATTTTAGATGACAACTCCTAAAATCTCCCAGCGGATATGGCCAGTGGAAGGATGAACATAATCCTATCTGCTGTTCTCCCTCTATGAAGAGAGCTGAAATAATCAATCACTTACTTGTATGAGAGAGAAGATGAGAAGAAGAAAGTCTTTGTATACAGTAGTGCTTCTGGCTTTTATGACTGCTCTTTTCATTAATAAGAGTAGTCTAGGTAGGTGAGTAGCATAACCCTGACATTCATGGCATATTATAGTTTATCAGCCAAAATAAGGATCTGCAATCTTTAAAAAAGGTCAAATCACTGGGGGCTTTTAGTGCTGGTGTTAAGGGACTGGAATAGAGATTAAAAGGTTAATAGATTTTATCTCAGCTAAGGAGTAAAATCAAGGACTTCAAAGTATATTTTCTAGACTAGAAAACTGCTACTTATTTTTCAGATTAAGATTTGTTTTAAATGAAGAACTGGAGAGGTTTTTTTTAATGACATGGCAATCATAATTGATTAGAATTCTTCCCTCCCTCTCTCTCACACACTAACAAAGATCCCCAGAATGGTTTTCTAAATAAGTGGAGATCCAAGTTATATCACACACAGTTTTAAAATGAGCAAATTCCCTTAGAGCTTCTTAATCAAACCAGGACACACTTCAAATGTATTATAATTTTGACATAAAATATTCCATATGGCTACTTTTCCTGTGGAAAATTAGGTTTGCCTGTGTTAAAGGGCTTAAACTCAAGATATTAGCATATAATTCTCAAATAACAGAGTTTGGTACCAGTTTAGATCTACATATCAGCTATGGAATTTCTGGTCCACTGCCAAAACCAAAATACCCTTGCCATGTCTCCAAGAAATGGGCAAATAAACCTGCCCATAATTTCAGCATAGGTGCAGATCAAATGACAACACAGTCCTATGTGTGTCTACTAAATTCAGTGGAGCTTACACATAAACATGTGACACATTCCCATTTCTTCCTCTATATTTCTCCACACTTATAGTCTTAAAAAATAGTTGCGATAGATGTGAAATACTTTCTTATAAGCATTCTTTTAAAGTTGCCTCAGTAGTTTTAAATTAAACCTTAGTGACACTGACGTTGAGCTTAGTATTCATTCCTGAAAATACTCTGGAGAATTCCCTTTTTGTCTGAGACAAGCCTCAAGCTTTCTGCCTTATGGAAAACATCATCTATAAGTGAAATGAACTGCAGACATGTCTGTCATTTAGAGAGAACATAACAGCAATGTCTAAATACCTGTATAAAAATATAAGTAAACATTGCTTAAAATCGTATTTCTGAGACCTGCTTCAGCCAAATGCTTCAAAATTCTATAAGATGGAACAAAGACAAAAGTGATGACAGCAAAATAAGGTGTTTCAAAATCATCTTTTTATCTGTCACATTTATTTTCCATTAGCTTCTCTCCCACTTTCAACAAGTCACTATCAATCACTTTTTTGCTAAATGTTTTTGAAAGCTCAGAGAACCACATAAACTACTACTGCTGTTTGACCTCTCACACTTGAGGTTAATGGAAGTTCTTGCAGAGTCAGAGAAATGCATGGCTTTAAGCCAGCCTAACCTGTCAGGGAGAACCAATCAAGAATGGACTCCAAACACAGCTGCTTACATGTGACACTTACATGTCAAGGTAATTCAAAGCAAACAAACTCATTCTGGTTGGATTTTACTCTGCTGGTTTCAGAGAGCTAGCTGATCCCCTTACATGGATAAATTTCACTTCTCCACAGACACTTTCAAGTATCTTTGGATTTATTTATTTTCAGAGGTGGTAATAAAATTCTTGTATCACATGGTTATGATTTTGGTAATGTAAAACTAATCTGAAGTGGGAATCTGAATCCTTTATCTCAATACTTAGCTTTACTGGTTGAAAAAGGAAACAGTACTGACAGGTAATACCTGGTTCAGTAGAATTAGACAGAATTGTTTACCTAAAAGTTGAATGATGACTTTTTTGGGATCAGTTTTTAGATATTTCACTGCAGCTGTGGGTCATATAGGTGTCAATTATAATGTTACCTTCGTTAGCTGCTAGCTGTATTAGCAATATAATACATCATGCCGAGATCTTTCAATGTTATTTTATTCTGGTATATTTTAATCCTGCCCTTCATCCATATGGATTGCATATGCATGAGAGACATACTTATTTTATATCCTGTGAAAGGCCTGCATTATTTGCCAGCATGCAAATCATTATAAAATATTTCTTCAGCTCAGAATGATCCCTAAACCATTTACTTTGCTGTACTTGAATCTAAGCTTGCATAATCCCACTGAAGTCACTAAGACAAATATACTGATGCCAACCATCTTTACTTGTATGAAAGTCTTCAGGGAGTTCCCTTATGCTGAGTCAGACCCTTAGTCCATCTAGTTCAGTATGGTTTATGCCAAAGATTGGGAAATTCTGTCCTCTGGGATGCATAAAGTTCATAGAAGTTCCCTGTCAAGTCTGTAAGCTTCTTTACTGTTATTGCTAAACAGTGAACAAGAATAAGGCTGCTTCTATACTGCAGAAATAATGCAGTTTGACACTGCTTTAACTGCCATGGCGCAATGCTATGGAATTCTTGGATTTGTAGTTCGTGAGATATTTAGCCTCCTCTGACATACAGCTTTGGTGCCACCATAAACTGGAAAATCCCAGGATTCCATAGGATGGAGTCATGGCAGTTAAAGCAGTGTCAAACTACATTACTTCTGCAGTGTGGCAGCAGAAGGTACATAAAGGCACACCGTACAGAGCTATGCTTTGCAGGTATGAAAGCTATTTGATGACCAACCTGGAAATAATGAGTGAGACACAGAAATGGGTTTAAACAGGGTCACTTTTTTTTGACATATAACTTAATTAATGAATTGTACCTGGGAGAAAACCTAGGAGGGGGGAGCAAGTTGATGTGGGTCTGGCTGAGGCCAGGTGTCAACCCATGTCCACCTCCTCACCCACCCATGGGCATCACACCTGACCCCAAGGGCAATCCAACATTATTGGGTTGCTCACCCCAGCTGGTTTTAACTGGAAGGTAACCTGAGGCACTCCCTCCTGAACCCCAGGACCCTATAAGAGAGAGTGAACTCCCTAGGTTAGTCCCAAGAGCAGGCTCCTTCACAACCTCCCAGGGCCCAGGGCCCAAAGAGGCCATTCCAGAGCCCTGCCCTTCACCACAAGGGGGATCCAAGGTGTACACTGACTGACCTTTATCCCCCCCCCCAGCCCCTGCCACTAGCAAGGGACAAGCATCTGCTTAGTCCCTTCCACCCACCAAGCCAGCCAAAACAGCTTTCACCCCCTCCTGCAAGTCACTCAGGAACAAATTATTCCCCTCTTCAGGCAGATGTATGCCATCAGCTCGGTAGAGCTCTGGCTGTCTGAAAACTATGCTGGGATGAGGGAGAAATTGCCCCAAGCCTCTGAGAGCATGTCTAATATCCCTATTAACCTTATGGTGGGCCAGGTCTAGCCAGAGGGAATCCCCTTCCCCCACCCATCAAACTTGGTGAGGCAGTATGGCTGACCAAATTAACAAAAACCCAGGCCATAGATTCTGTATGAAAAAAGTCATACAAAGCCTGCAAAATAAGGGCCTTCCCTTTTAGCAAACCCAAATCACTACCCCCCCAAGTGCATGACCAAATACATCAGGAGGAGGCCCTGTGCACTCCTTAAATAGCAGAGGCACCAACCTGCTCAACCGGAGGCCTCTTTTCCCAAGCCACTCCACAGTGGCAATGTCACTCAAATCCAGGTGAGCTCCCAAATGCAACTTTGGGCCTGCTGGGCTGCCCAATAGATCATGCTGTAGCCACAGATGAGGACTCATCATCTCACTGAGCTGCACTTGGAGAGCTTCATGAGGAGGTCTGTGTGTCCCTTGAACAAAAAATGCTGCAACCACTCTACATGGCAGCATTGCTCAGACAGGCTGAGCCCAAGCTGACAACTTCAGACCTGTCACGTTGCCCAGTAGAAAATGCCATGGCTGCGGACCAGGTCCCGATGTCTCAGTGTACAGCACCTAGGAACTAAAGGAATCAAGTGTGAGTATGAGCAACATTCCCATTTACCAGGACATACATATTTCTGAAACAGTGCAGATCTCCAACACCCAATGCCCTGCAACATGTGACCAAGGGCTCCTGCATGTGACCAGCCTTGGGACTCCTTTCTACCTTCTGGGAGAGCTAGGGAGACCAGCAGCAGTGAGGGTCAGCCTGCTGGGACAGGCTTCTGTAGACATGTGGGGCCTAATCTCTTTCCTCTTAGTGGAATAGAGTAAAACAGGTATTATTTTAAAACTTTGTAACAGGCCCTAACCAATCTTAGCCCTGTCTGATCCCAGTATCTGCCCCAGGGATGGTGAGGACTGTCTGGGGGAAGAATAGGAAAAATGTCCTGTGTCGCCAGGACTGCAGGGCTCTAAGATGGGGTAGGATGGGTTATTGTAGACAAGCCCTAAATATGCATGTAGCAATAATGCTGGATTGTGACTGGTTTCAAAAATAAGTAGGATCTCAGATCTGGGTTTTAGTCTCCACTGAAACATGAAGTGTTACACAAAACACTCATGTTTGTGGAAATATCCACTCACAAAACTGAGCTTACAAACAGAAATTAATAGCAACACAAATGGCATATGAGAGGTTGCATAACTTACGAGATCTTTGTACTATGTATATGAGTGGAGCCAGGAAAAAACAAGGAGCCAGATATCCAAAAATAATTGATGAAACTTTATTGACCTGAGTATAGCATTCACACATGAGACACATTCATTTAAACAAGCAATAAGACTAACAGAGTAAGGCAAGAAATAGTTAGAAAAGGGAATTAGGCTGAGGGCTTCTTGAAGTAATAATGCACCTGCTCCTACAGCTCGGACTCTTTGGGAGAAGTGGCATTACTCTTGAGTAGCAGCAACAGAAGGTGGGGTGAAAGAAATTTAGGAAGGGGAAGGTAGGATTATGGAAGTGGGGAGGCAGTACCCAGGGTCAGTTGAAGGCTGTCCAAAGGTCCAGGAGGGTTAGCGAGGATTTGGGAAGATGGAGAGAAGAGAATTCTCTCCCTTCTGTTAATGAATGTCAAGGAATGGAGCAAAGTGGATTCAGAAGGAAGGATGATCTGAAGCAAAGAACCTGAGTTTTCCAGGGTTTTTTATAAGGAAAATTCTTTTGAAGTTGCACTCTGGATCAATGGAACATTTATTTTCAGATAACTCTCAATTGTATTAACAACGGATTTGCAAACCAGTCAAGAACTGGGAAATGGGAATTTTTAGAACTAGGGAATTTTTTATTGGAGTAAGACCATTCTACTAAAAAATACACCCGACCGCAAAAGGCCATAACAATAATACAAAAATAATACTAATTATTTTCCTCTTTTCTTACTAATACAAAAATAAATCTATCCTAACACTAATGTATTTTTCCCTTTAATCTAAACACACTATAATCACATTATATTTACACATTATAATTATACCTACTTAGAAATAAAAAACCAATAAAATATTAATTAAAAATAATAATACAAAATAATACAAAAATAATAAAATATTTATTTAAAATATCATTTTATGATATTGCTGGGGTCTCACTAAACCATGGCCAAAACTTTTTCCAACGATGGTTTGGCAATTTCTCTTTTTCACTCAGAGCTAAATTTTAAATCACATTCTTCACATAATAGTTAGTGCCTTTTACATCCTGCAGATTTTGACTTTTCACCTCCTTTTGTCTCTGGAAAACTAACCCTAACATCACATAGAGGTTTACCAGGCACACCGTGGACCAGGACACTTTCCAAAACCTCTCAGCCACGGCGGAACCAGGCTCCTTCCTCTTCCTTTTTTGGCCCACTGACTTTCTGGGTCCCCTGACACCCTCTGGAGGTTCAGTCCCCGAAAGCACCATCTCCCAAGCCTGCTGTGCCAAATCTGGCCAATCCAGGACCCGGGCCACCTCCTCCCATGTTTCCCGGGCACTCGGGCAGTCCTGGACAAAATGTCTGATCATCTCCTTTTGTGCCACGCCACGCAAAATCTCAGCCTTTTTACATTTCAGACGCGGACAGGTCTGCTCATCCTCTGCGGTCCATGGTCTCTTTCCCCTCAGATTAAGAACCTGATGGTAGAGCCTCCACTTCAAGTCCCGCAACTTTTTGGGGACCCTTTTGTCCATGAAATACTCAATTGGGTTAGTCTGGTGATTTAGGTATTCTGATAAATCTAGTTTGGCCTGACGCTTTTGCAAAAACGGGTTAACATAAATCTCCTCCACTATTTTCCTGTACAAACTCCTCTTGATGCTCTGACCTGGTCTGTCTTCCCCCTTCAACTCCTCAGCATGAATTTTATATTTCTTTATGTAAAAAACAAAGTCTTTCAAATAATCTGGTGCTTTCAATTTTTCAGGTAAAGAAAAACTAAAACTTAATGAGCCTTCCTCCCACCAAGTCTTTCCCCATCTATTCCCTAACCAGCACTCACAAAACAAAACTAGCCAAGCCTGAGGTTGAATCTGACCCTTTTGTAACTGAGAAACTTTCCCAAAGCTTTGAGCAGAAAATATGGCGATGAACTTAGGTCCCAGGGCTGGGAAGTCCAGGCCCCCTTGTTCTACCTGCCCATAAGCCACTGCCCTTGCCAGGGGGAATGTGGCCATTCCCCAAAGGACTTGAAGAGAACCCGATCTGCTTCTTTAATCACTGAATCTGGAGGCGGAAAAAAAAGGCGCCAAGTTGGCTGCCACCGGAAGCAGGTAGGTATTTACAAAAGCGGCTCTCTGGTAAATGGTTAGCTTCCATCTCTGCCAGAGGGTCACCCTCTCCTTCACTTTTTCCAACCAGCGATACCAATTTTCTTTCCATCCCTCCGGAGCCAACGCAAAATTCAGCCCCAGGATCTTCACCCTATCCATCTTTGCCTCTTGCTCTGCTTGCCACCCTTCCTTTTCTCCAACTACGTCCTTTAGAAGAATAGCTGCCATCTTGTCCTCTGCAGCAAAAATTCTGATCAAAAAACTCTTTTCCATGTTAAGTCGAGCACCAGAAACTCAACCATAGGCCTCAAAAGCATCTTTAATCTTTCTAACTTCCATCCTGTCCTTAACCAAGAAGGACACATCATCAGCATGGGCAACAAATTTAACAGATTCACATCGAACCAACCATGAACTGTCCAATGGACGTGGAATTTGGATCCCCGAGATGCTCTTGTCCAAACTAATCTTACACAGGATAGCATCCAAAGCAATAACATACAAGAGAGGGCTTAGGGGACAACCTTGCCTCACCCCAGAATTTAACTTAATCCTCCTTCCTCTATGACCATTGACTTGCAAAACTACCTCTGCATCCCTATAAAACAATTTAACTAAAGCAATAAATCCCTCTGGCACCCCTTTCCACTTGAGGGCTTCCCATGGGAACATATGATCTACATTGTCAAAAGCTTTCATCTGGTTGACCTGTAGGATTTGACCAGTCCAAGCTCCCTCCTTGTTGAGTCGGAACACTTCCCGAAACAAACAAAGAGAGTCCACCATAGTCCTACCTGGCACAGCACTGGTCTGTGCTTCCATCACAATCTTATCAGCCACCTTAGCCAGCCGATTGTTCAGTATTTTTGCCAACATGCGGTAGTCTACGTTGGTCAGAGCTATGGGGCGCCAGTTTTTTGGGAGGCTTAGGATCACCCTCCTTTGGGAAAAAAATCAGGACCCCTTGATAAAATGTCTCAGGGAGCTCATTATTATCCCAAAAAAAATTAAACAAAGTTGTTAAAGGGGGAACAATCCACTTCCTGTAAACTTTATAAAAATTCCAACTGAGGCCATCTGGGCCAGGGGCCGACTCACCCTTCCCTTGAACTATGACCTCATGAACTTCTTGTTCTTCTATAGGAGAGACCAACCTCTTCCTGTCCTCTGGGCTCAAACCGTTATAGAGGGTGGTCCTCTGAAAAAGCTTGGAAAAAACCCTTAATCTCTTCTATATCTATGTTTTTCCGAGCATATAACTGCCTGTAATATCCTTCCATGATATCCAGCATCTCACTTGGTCTAAATACAATAGGGTCTGACTCAGAGGCCCTCAAGCCATTTAATTCGATCGGAGCCTTTGGACTCCGGGCGCCTGCCCACTCATCCACGTCAACCACACCACCTCGAGTCCTGAAATTTTTACTCCTCTTTCTGTTTTGTCTTTGCTTTTGGCAAAATCTTACTATCACTCCCTTCGCCCAGTTAAGCTCTTGTTCTGAAAAAGGAACACCTTGGTTCAATTGATAATGACATTTCAAAAAATGATAAATGGCCAAATGATACTCCTGAATCTGTCTCCCATTAATGTTGGTCTCGTAAGCCCGGCTAGTGGCCCGAACTGTGCGTTTCACACGTTCCCACCACCTACACAAATCATCCTTGTACATGTCCGCAAGAGTTAGGCTGTGGGCTAGTGCTGAGGCGATGCGCTCTTTATATGCCACATCTTCCAAAAATTTAGGGCACAACCTCCAGAGAGGTCTTCCTTTGGGGTAAACCTGACCTATACTGAACTCTACAGCCAAGAGCCCATGATCTGACCAAGGAGTGATCATAACAGTGCACTTTTCCACCTTCATTTCCTTCACTGTTCTCACACGGTCTATTCTGCTGGCTGAGATTTTGTGATAATGAGTAAATCGAACTCCTTCCATTGGGGGAAAATCTGAACCAAAAGCCTTTCTGCAAAAAACAGGAAAAAATTCTAACTCATTCTCCACATCAAGAGCTGCATCCTTAAGACCTTGCCTCTCTAGAAAAGACTCCAACTCTCTTTCTTCTGCTGTCAGGGGTTTGGGCAGGGACAACTTTGTCCGCTCTTTCTGGTCTGCGTAAGCACTCCTGTCCATCATCCTTGCCCTGTTATTGAAATCTCCTACGATAATAAGATGCCGTCGAGTGTTACACTGATTTTTTAAATACCCCCAAAACTTTTTCCGTTCGGCATATTTTACAGGAGCATAAAGCCCACACAGCCTGAAAGCTTTCTTTTCTACTCTTCCATCTTTCTGCTTTTCCTCCATACTAAAATCCACCACCACCAACCTCCCCAAAACTACTTCTAACATGAAATCAATGGTCAGATTGTTCCTGGACCTAAACAGTACCCCTATTCCCCAACCGCCACACTCCCCATATGACCATACAGAAGGTCCTTGTGTCCACAATCTCTGATACTGGCTCTGCTGTTGTTCGTTACAGATATGAGTTTCCTGCAACACAATGATGTCATAACGCAGGCCGCCAAGGCAGGGCAAAATCTCATTGCACCTATCCTCAGTTCGCAAGCCACGAACATTCCACGTGGCAATTTTTAATGAACCCATTGTTTTATGTACCCAAAAATGTATTAAGGCCTCTGTTATAAATAACCAAAAACTAACAGAAGTATATTGGCCATACCGATTGAAATAATTGTTTTTCTACTAAAAATCTAACTTAAAGTCTAACTTAACTGAAATCTAGTTTTCAGTCCAACTTATTAAAATTCTCATTATTAACACATTCTTTCTCAACACAGCTCTGGTGACTGTATCTCTTGTTCCTCTGAATGCATCACCTCTACCTCCTCAGGATTTTCCTGAGGTGTAGCCTTACAAGTGTTGGAGATGGAGGGAGGTGAGGATGGGGTGAAAGGGGGTTGGGATGAAAAGGAAGGGTCAGGAGCCAAGGGGCCAGGGTCTGGAGGTTTAGGGAGTTCAGGGGTCAAAGGATATGATACCAAAAGATGCTCTGGGATCAAGGAGTCTTGAGAGCCAACCTTTGGAATCAGAGAACAACCTTGTTCACTTGTATCCATCTCTTCCACTCCATCTCTCGTTTCCTCCCCTGATTCTTTTTCAAATGCCTCCCCTTCTTTTTCCTTTTTCTCCAAGCTCTTCTGATGGTCCATTTCCATGACTGTAGACTCCTGAAGCAATTCCTGATCAGTTATTTCTCTTTCTGTACTTTCTCGTACACCCACAGCAGCCTGTTTTTCTTCCTTCTTCTCTGGAACTTGATCACCATCCCCAGTAGCCTCTTTCTCTTCCCCTTTTATCAACAATTCAAACCTGTTTTTTTGAGCCACCTCACCGATAAGATACAACTCCCCCTTCTGTGGTGATTTCCTCCCCACTTTCCCTTTTTTTTCTTTTTGTCCACTGTACTCCATTCATCCTTCTCTGTCTGCTCCTTTCCTTCGGGCTTCCCTCCAATCTCTGTCGATCTTTGAGTTCCTTTTGGTTTGTTACCTTCTTCCTCCCTCTTTTCCCTTTCTCGATCAACTTTTTGAAACTGACCTCCTCTCTCCCGGGACTGAGTTCTCACTTCTTTCTCTTGAGCCTTCTCTCTGCCTGACCTAGCCACCTGGTTTGCTTTTTCCAGACGCTGTGCATCTTGACAATTATAAAAGGCCTTGGGACACCAAAAATAGGTATGCCCAAATTCTTCACAAAAATTGCACCAAATGCTCGCCTGACAGGTGACAGAGGGGTGATCTCTTGCTCTACAGTGGGAACATAAGGGTGTGTGACAAGTACGCCTCTGGTGCTCATAAGAGCCGCATTGAAATCAGGCAGCTGGCTGCCCGCTGTATCTGGTGATTCCTCGGTCAGCCCCTAGGAAAAAATACTTGGGGATTTTGCCTCTCCTGAACTGAGGGTCATCATTCTTGAAAGATACAATACAGCAGTATTCTCCATTCCATAAACCAGCAGTATCTCTTACCTTTTCAGGTCCTGAAAGGATGGTGGCATATTTTGAGACCCACTGAGCCACATCCTCTTTGGGTATTGTGGTTGTTCTAAAACTAATGGTAAGGACTTTGGTATCACTTCGGAACAAAGGGACTACCTCATAGGCTTTCAACAAATTAGGGTCCTGCTGTTTTACTCGCTTGCAGTTGGCCCAAAAATTGCGATACACTAGTTCCGAAGCTAAACAGACATCTGTCTCTTTTGACCCCAGTAACTGTATAACGGCCACCACGTCTTCTGCCTCCTCCCCTCTGTAGCCTAACGCATCCCTGAGCACCTTTTCTGAGATGTATTGACTAGCCTCCCTTTCAGGATCCTCTCCTTTATACCTGAATCGGGCCACGTACCGCTGTCTGGGATCTCTTTTACTGGACAGGTTTTCAAAAATCCTATCGAGGTAAGCTTCCTCCTCCTCTTCTTCCCTCCTGGCCCTCCAATCCCTCTCTTCTCCCAAAAGCCATCGCCTTCCTGAGTTTCCCTCCCTCGTCACCCCTGCGTAAGTCTGATTTTTATTTTGCCTTTCCTTTTCCAACGGATGTTTCAAAGGATGTCCATAGGAGGAGGCCACATCTTCATTCATCACCAGTCTCATTTGCTGATCCTCCTTCAAGTCTCTTATAAGTTTCTCCTGTCTGTCTTTCTGGTTGGTGGAGATCACTCCCATCCTCAGTGCGAATGCTCGCTGTTGCCTTAACAGATAAGAAGAACCAGAAAAAGCAGTATCTACTTCTGGAGGCAAATAAACCCCTCTTCCTGCCCCTCCCAATTCCTTGCCCCACAATTGCCCTTCCACCCTTTCATCAGCATCTATCCCCATGAAGTCACTCCACCTTGTTCTTTTCTTTACAGCATTTGGAGCCTCTTTTTCTAGATCAGAACCACTTATATCACTTAATGTTTCTGGTCTTTCTATCCCAATCACTCCATTTTCCATTTCCTCCTCCCCTTTTTTAGTTTGTTCTCCCCTTCTTTGGGCCTCACCAGTTGACAGGGGTGGCACCATAGCGCTCACCCCCGACACAGCAGACAGAACCGAACATCCTTCCAGATGGTCAGGGACATCTTTCCTGATCTTCTCTCTCCTTGCCCTGGGTGTGGTCTTCTTTGGACGCACCACTGGATCGGCCTCCTCTTCCACCGCCAAAGCACTCCCAGGCAGTTGAGACTCCTCCTTCTGCTTCATAATCTTGAGTCTGTGCCGCAGGTCTGAGATAATAATAGAAAACCATTCCAAAACAGTTTCCTTGGATACTTTCTTTTTTGTATTCTCTATCTTCTCGACGATCATGGATTGCTGTCCATCTGGTAAGGCTTCCCATGCTCTGCGGATCTTCTGGAACTTTTTAATCAACTGAAGTTCTCTTAACCAATCAGGAAACCCCCTGGTCGACGTTCTCGGTTTTTTCCTCAGGAGAAACCTGTGTATAGCTCTTAAGGCCAAAGCCTTTGCAAAAGCTTGTTGCTCTTCAGAGTCGGGTACCTTTAGACCAGACAGGATTTTCTCCAGCAGTCTCGAAGCTTTCTCTAGGCAGGCCCATATCTTGTCCTGACTAAATTTCCGCAAATCTGGGAGTCTCTTTTTAGGCATTGGTAAATTTATATGGTCTACAAGAAAACCCCACAGCCTTAACATATCATGTTGTTCAAACTGTTTTGGTAAAATAATATTAGCCACTTTCATAAAAGGAGTATGTAAAGTTTCAGTCCATATCCTATTAATTGTCCTCTCACGCTGCTGTCTCCCGTATGTGGAATCCGAACACATGGAGTCTTCGTCGCTCCTCTCGCCATCATCTATGCTCTGGAAATCACCGTCATTTTCTTCATTCGAGGAATCGGATGAGGAGCCTTCACTTTCTTCCACTTCTGCCTCTTCCTCGATCCCACAATTCTCCCTCTCCTCCGTCTTCCTTCCTCCTTTTTGACGGTGCTTGGTCAGGATCGTTTTGTTCCTCCTTTCTGGAATGCTTGTCCAGGCCCATAGTAGTGGCCTGCTCCTCTTTTCTTTTTCCATCTCTTTTCCTCATTGCTCTCTGTTCATGAGTTCTTTGCCATAAAAAATCTTGTTGTTCTTCCATGATTTTTGCTAGCTCATGCACAGCTTCGGCACTTTCTACTGTAAGTTTTACCTTTCTGACTAATTCATCATAATCAGCCTCACTTCTCTCTTGAGGGGGTGTGTTGAAGAACACCTTGCCTTGTTCCTCTAATTCTTGGAACAATTCAGAAAAGTATTCTATACTAATTAATAACTTTTTTTTCCACACATACATTTGAATCTTGGCTCTCTTCATCAGATTCATTTACATTCAACTGTAAAAAGGGATATGCTTTTTCCAGCACTTCATCTGAAATATTAAAGAATTCTTGTGCTTCCTCTTTTTTCATAATAAAGGATCCAATATTTTCATCAAAAACAAAAACCCTAAGCAAAAAGTCTTGTACATCAGTTATTGGAGAAATGTCTTCATTTTCTTCAGCTGTTTCCTGTTCTTGGCTTTCCTGCACACTTTGTGAGAGGGTTATCTCTTCTTGTCCAGTCTGGGCATTCTCCTTCATACCTCCCAACAGCCCTTGCCAACAGCCCAAATTCACATTGTGACTTCTCTCTTGTCTGTGCTTGAAGCCAATATTTTCCATTTTTTTTTTTTTTGAAAAACATTTCTGTGCCAAACCTGCTTTTCCCATTAATTTTGTCTTCTCAGGGGCAAAAAATTCTTCTTCTAACCTGGCTGTATTCTTTAGGCCAAGTGATCTGATATCTTTAGTGCTTGGTGGGCCAGTCGCAGGTTTCCCTTCTGTTTTTTTTATTTTGTTTCTCAGGTTCTAAAAAAGCACTCTCAGTTGAATCTTTTTCCTGACTTTCCCCCACAACAATAGCTTCTGTAGGTGAAACCTCCTCAGCCTCTCCTAGTGGACTTGCAAAGTGGGAAGGAAACTCTGAAGGAGAACAGTCTTTCGTATTGCTTTCATCATTGTTAAAATTCTCTACATAAATGGCCTTTTCCTTTTGTGAGATTAATGTGGTATTTGCCCCTTTTTCTATTTGGATTTTAAACTGCTCAGGTTGGGAAAAAACATTCCTCAAGTCCCCATTTGTTTTACTTTCCTCAGGTTCTGTTCTGGGGTGAAAAAGCCTTTCTGCAAAAATGCCCATGCTTGCAGCCTTCTCTGTTTGCAAATCTAGTGGAGCAGCCAAGCCTTTTTTCCTTTCTGAAACCTTCATCTTAAAGACACACATTTCTTCCAATAAATTGCTTTTAATCTGACTTTTCTCTGATTCCTCAGTCACAACAGCAGTACCCACTGCAGTCTTATCCACACAGAGGAAAACACCCCCCCCGGGGCTGTTTTTCCTCCAAGCTCTCTAAACTTTCCATTAAACTTTCCATATTGCCTTTGTCTCCTCAACTTCCCAAGTCTTATTTTTTCCTTTTGCTGTTTACAAGTGGTACTCACAGTTAGCCAGGCCTCTCTTTCACTTTCTTTTTCACTCTGTTGGCTCACAGCCATTTTCCATCCTTCAGCAGGTAATGCATGCTGATCAGGAAGCTGTTTTTCCTTCCTCAGTTCTCCCTCAAGAGTTGAATTTTGAGGGTCCACTTTTCTTCCCCCCCCAAGCCTGGGGGCTTCCCCTGCCTACCCCTAACATTGGGGTTGCAGCATACTCACATTTAAGTGATTTATTCAGCGTTTTTGCAGGAGCTGTTTTCCACATAGGTCTTTCCTCTTCAGCTGAGAGGTGGGAGGTGGGAGGTGGGAAATGGGGGTGACCAGGTATCTACTGCTTGACAGGCAGTCTTCCTTTGACTAGAGAATGGGGAAGATAGGACTTTGATTTGCAAAGCAATTGAAATCAATCAGCATGGCAGATAGCTGTCAGTCATGTCCTGCATGTTAAAGGAAGAGTTTCCTTGTCACATAGGAATGTAGGATTATCGTAAAGGTGTGAATGCTTGGATAATTTAACAGGCCCATTTCCTTGGCAGAGTACATTTATGAGCTTTGTGTAACTTTTCACCTTCCAACTCTGCAATTCTATGATTCTATGATTTCCATCAGCCAGTGGATGGCCTGGTTTATTGGCCAGATTGATATTAAGCCAATTAAACATTGGTCCCAAATTGGGATGATGGGACATACAATGGTTGTGATTTCAATATCAAGATGATGGGATCTGTTGTGAGGGTTACAGAATCTGGGTGTCATTGGGCCACTTATTCTCTCTCAGTATTACCTACCTCACAGGGCTGTTGTAAGGATTAAGTGCAAAGGAGAAGAACTTGGTATGCCACTTTGAGCTCATTGGAAGACAGACAAGATGCAAAAGGAAGTAATATGTAAATAAAGATAATACAAATTTTTAGACTGGTTGCACTTTTATTATGAGTCATAAACCATGACCCTTGAATGATAGCTGCCTTCAAGTTTAATAACAACTAAAATATTTATGGCCCAACATCCTCAGTCAAATTTAAAGCAGCTAGCACAAAGAAATAATTAAAATGCAATGGATAATTAATAACAGGATGCCTTGGGGTTTTTTTTTCACCTGTGGGGTTACTCTGCCTTGCTTCTAAGAGTTCAAGGAAGTTATCAAAGCAGGTCAAAAAATCCATTGTCTGTTTTGCATACATTCTCAGAATGTGATTAGGTACCTTGTTACCCATTCTGAATGAGAAAGTACCCTCCTTTCCTGATAGCTGTGTCCTAGTCAAAATCTACTTTGCTTTGGGGGAAGGGAAGAGGACTAATGTAATCCAAACTCTGTGAGTTTGCTTAATCATTCTCATGTTTGTCTCTGCACTATAGGTCACAAGAGATATTGCAGCCACAGGGAGGAACCTATACAGCAAACCAAAGGTAAAATTTTTGCATCTTTACCAAATAAGTTTGTAGTTACTGGCACAAACATGATTTGCATGGGGATTTGGGAAGGTTTGTTTACCCCTGGTGGTACTCTAAACCATCATGTTGTCATCAAAACATTAAAGCAAGATAAATTTTAATAAACATATGATCCACTCATAAGGACAAACATAGGAGACAGTCATACATGTATGTGAACATCTGTGTGTATATATACCCAATTACCTGATTGCTGTTAGTACCAATCAAAGTAGACTTATTCAGTCAATGAAAATTACCTCTGTGTTTACTCACTGCTTCACAATTGATTCAATGGGTCTCCTTTACTTGGGACTAAATACTGCAATTCACATTATCTATATCCATATTCACATATATAATGATATATTAAATTGTTTAAATTTTCTAAAATTGTTTTAAATTCTTAAATGCTCTAGTCTCAAATTTTTTGCTATAGGGTGGGCTATAACTATCTGAATAAATAAAATAAATTAACATGCTTTTTGCTCTTAGCTGCTTTTTTTTGGTAGCATATTGCTCACCAGCTCTTCTGTTAACAGTTCAGTTGTGACCACTTCATGGAAGAAAGGATAGATTGATCACGATGCCAAGTGGCACCTGCTTGGCTTCAGTTTACAAGTACTGGGTGTGTATGTTTTGTGATACATTTGGAAATCTATGAGCCTGAGAGGCAAAATATAAAAATAAGCAATTATTAATGGCAGTCATTCATCTCAACAATGTCAAAGATCTTCTTTTTCTGGAGCTAAAACTCAGACATTGTAGCGGCTAAATATCTCATTGCAGAGGACTTTATCAGACTAGCCTCTAAAACATTCTTTTGCCGGCATAATTAAAGCCATTTTTATGCTGGCCAAAGAACACCTCCCACCATACTTACCTTTCTCTCCCAGCAAAGGCTTCTCCAGAAATGAAGAGGAAGTGGAAGGTGCTTTATTCACTTCCTTGTTCAAAATCTAGCAGATTCTCGCAAGAATACAAAGCACGGGAAATTCAAAACAAGCAAACAAACAAGCAAAACAAACAAACCACACACACACACACAAAGTTAAACACACACACACATACACACTTAAAAACTTCAATGTAACCCAGGGATGGTCATAAAAAGTGTGTCACTTACCTGGATGTCACGATATACATTCAAGTGAGTTACATGGTGTGAAGTTTCATACACTGGTAATACTGGCACTAAAGCGCCATGGTGGATCAATTGACGGCTTCAGCCGTCAATAAAATAAGATGTGTTTTGGCCAGGACATAAATGCGAAAGGTGATGTTGTCTGATATGCACATCCTTTCGCGTTTATGTGGTGTTGTTATGACACAGTATTTAGTGCATCTGATAAAGTCCAGAGTCATAACCATAAGCAATACTGATTTAGAGAAGGAATGCTTATAAGTGTATGAGCGACAATGGGAAATTACAATGGGAAGCAATGGCACTGAGGAACAGAGTTTGTTTTTGGCCATTTGCTCTCCCTGAGCACATGGTCTGAGGGGGCGAGGCAAATAATTTCACAGACTAAAAGCACAGAGAGGACAAAGGTCAGCCTTAAAAGAGCCTTCGGCTGAGCCACTGAAACTGCCTGGGGGAAAAGTTAGCAGCCACTAGCTCTATATAACTACTGCTACAACCTTTCCAGGTTAATCTTGGAAAAGAAGCAGAAAGTGCCTTGTGGCACATGCAGTTCTAACATAAAAGGAACATAGGAGCTCTTCTGAGAAAGAAGGCTAACAGGTATTAGGGAGAGGGAGGGATACCAGAAGAGTTTGGGCAGGGAAGCCCAAAGTTCTCTTTCAGTGACTACTAAAGAAGACTGAATATGCAGAGTGAGGGAGCTGCTGCAGTCACCTGCAGTACCTGTGGAATGTTTGTCTTCTTGCCAGAGAATGTGGGGAACTATATCTGCAGCAAGTGCAAGTTGGTGTCCCTGCTGGAAGAGAAGGTCAAGCATCTTGAGGACAGGGTATCTACTCTTCTGAATATTAGGGAGCAAGAGGTTTTCTTGGACAGAGTGGAGAAGAATATCCTGGATGTGGAATAAACTGGAGAAGT
Source organism: Gambelia wislizenii (assembly GCA_030847615.1). Taxonomy (NCBI): domain Eukaryota; kingdom Metazoa; phylum Chordata; class Lepidosauria; order Squamata; family Crotaphytidae; genus Gambelia; species Gambelia wislizenii. The sequence continues at coordinate 296,005,569 of JAUMIR010000003.1, forward strand.
GTCTGTGGAGGAGGCCATTACCCATACAGAGGAAGTGAACACTTGGAGGAATGTGACACAGAGAAGTAGAAAGGCCAGTGCTCGTTCAGCCAGCTTGAAGCTACAGAATCAATCTGAGGTCGTGTCTACACAATTTAAATAATACGTACGGTGTGCGGAAGTTCGCACTTTGGTACACACGGCTGTTCGGATTCACACACATCCAAAAGGGGGGGGTGGTTTTCCACCCTGAAATACGCACATGCGGTGTTCGGGAGGGAAAGTGGATCGCGATGAGAAATCCGTATGTCGTTCGGATGGCTGACGGGTCTGTACGGTCCGTTCTCACACATACGAAGAGGCTGTGTAATCTGATTGGCTGGCCAAGTAGAGGGGATGGGGCTAGCATGGAGGGGAATTGGGAGCGCCCGCCATGTTGGATTCCCGGCTAGCGAGAGTCCAGTAAGTCCGTGAATTATATATGTTTATTTATTTTTATTTTATATTTAAAATAGGGAAAACCGACGGTCTGCAAAGCAGGAACCTTTAAAAAAAAAGCGGTGGGAGATTTAAAACCGCCACTTGGCTTGCTCGCTCCAGCCAGCTTGGGGAAAAGGGAGTCATATGGAGTTTAGGGGGGTAAAAAAATCATGTGGGTGGTTCGTATGCATATGAATGACAGCCTATTAATATTTTTTTACCCCCAAATGGATTTTTTTATGATCATAGAATCATAGAATTGCAGAATTGGAAGAGCCCACAAGGGCCATCCAGTCCAACCCCCTGCCATGCAAGAAATCACGATCAAAGCATCCCCGACAGATGGCCATCCAGCCTCTGTTTAAAGCCGTATAGACGCACCCTAAAGCTCTCTCTCTTTCCAGAGAAGAAGAGGAAGAGCAACAGTGCCAGGCCTTAGGGAACATACAGGATACCTTGGTAGATTCAGCACATGAAATGGCCTCTGCCAAGACTTGAAGGAGGTGGGTGGTGGTGGTAGGGGATTCCCTGCTGTGGGGAACAGAAGCAGTAGTCTGCAGGGCTGACAAAATGTCACGGGAGGTATGCTCTCTCCCTGGAACAAAAATTCAAAATGTAACAGAGAGGCTGACAAGAGTCATCAAGCCTTTTGACCGTTATCCCTTCCTTTTTATCCATGTGGGAACCAATGATACTGCAAAACATAGCCTCCAGAAGAACAAAAGAGATGATGAGGCTTTGGGTAGGAAGCTGAAGAACCTGGATGCACAGATAGTCATTTAGTCTGTCCTTCCAGTGGAAGGGCATTACCCAGGAAAGGAGAGGAGAATAGTAGAGGTGAACAACTGGTTACACAGATGGTGCTGCCGGGAACAATTTGGCTTCCTGGACCATGGGATGCAGTTTCAGGGAGGTGGACTTTTGTCAAGAAATGGGTTGCACCTCATAGCAGTTGGTAGGAATGTTTTTGCTAAGAGTCTGAAAGATCGTATGAGGAGGGCGTTAAACTGAGTTGTATGGGGGGAGGGGAGACAGTACTCTTGAAGGCAGGAGTTCATCAAGTGCTAGAGATAATAGCCCAAATGTTATACAGACAAGACAAATAGCACAACAACCCAACAATGGGAGGAATAAATCCTTTAAAAGGCAGATAGGGGAAATGGTCCATGGTCTTAGATGTCTCTATATGAATGCACAGAGCATGTGAAATTTAGCACAGCAAAACAAGTATGATATAATAGGCATCACTGAAACCTGGTGGGATGAGTCTCATGATTGGAATGTACTAACAGAGGGGTATAACCTATTTCAGAAAAATAGACCAAACAGGAAGGGTGGTGGAGTAGCATTATACGTTAAGGATGTGTACACCTGTGAACATGTCCATGATTTAAATCCTGGGAGTCAGGTTGAGAGCATCTGGGGAAAAATTAAGGAAGAGAGAATTAGCAGGGATGTCGTTGTAGGCGTCTACTACAGACCTCCAAGCCAAACCAAGGACTTGGATGATACCCTCCTGGAAAAGATGACCGCACATTCAGAAAGGAGAGATGTTCCAGTAATGGAGATTTCACCTACCCTGACATTTGTTGGAAGTCCAACTCTGCCAAGAATTTAAGGTCCAACAAATTCCCCACTTGCCTTGCAGACAATTTCATTGTCCAGAAGGTAGAAGACTCAAGAAGGAGATCAGCTCTTTTAGATCTGATCCTAACCAATGGGGATGACTTGGTTAATGGACTGTTACTGGCGGGATCCTTAGGGGGCAGTGATCATGTTCTCCTGGAGTTTGTTATACAGAAGAAAGGGGAAGCCAAGCATAGTCAGGCATGCCTTCTAGACTTTAAGAAAGCTGATTTCAGAAAACTTAGGGAATTACTGGGGGTTATCCCATGGTCAAGAATATTAAAAGTAAAGCGAGTTCATGAGGGATGCGAGTTTCTAAAAAGTGAGATATTGAAGGTGCAACTTCAGACAGTTCCAATGAGGAGGAAAAAAGGGAGGTGTCTAAAGAAACCAGGATGGATGTCAAAAGAACTCTCAACTCAGGTAAAACTTTAAAAGGACATGTACATGAAATGGGAAATGGGAAAAGGGAAAAATCACAAAAGAAAACTTCAAACAAATAACCAGCTCATGTAGGAGGAAAATCAGAAAAGCTAAAGCACAGATGTGGCTCAGGCTTCCTAGAGAGGTTAAAAACAATAAAAAGGGTGTTTTTGGGTATGTCCGTAGCAAAAGGAAGAATAAGGAAATGGTAGGGCTGCTGTGTGGAGAAGATGGCAAAAGGATATCAAGGACAGAGAAAATGCGGAACTACATAACACCTTCTTTGCTTCAGTCTTCTCCCAAAGGGGGAACAGTGCTCAACTTGGGGAAAATGGAGCAGATGATGCAATAGGGAAAATACAGCACAGAATTGGTAAAGAGGTAGTTCAGGAATACCTGGCCAGTATAAATGAGTTCAAGTCTCCAGGGCCTGATGAACTTCATTCAAGGGTATTAAAAGAACTGGCAGAAGTAATCTCAGAACCACTATCAATACTCTTTGAGAATTCCTGAAGAACAGGTGAGGTCCCAGCAGAGTGGAAGAGGGCAAATGTTGTCCCCATTTTTAAAAGAGGGGGAAAGAAGACCGAAATAATTACTACCCAGTCAGCCTGACATCAATACTAGGGAAGATTCTAGAGCAGATCATTAAACAGACAGTCTGTAAGCACTTAGAAAGGAATGCCGTGATCACTATAATCAACAACTCAACCAAAATATCAAGGTCTAGCAAATTCTTTACTTGCCTGGAAGACAATTTCATTGATGAAATGGTGGAAGAGGCAACAAGGGCGTCAGCTATTTTAGATCTGATCCTAACCAACAGGGATGACCTGGTTAATGGGATGCAAGTGGTAGGATCCTTAGGTGAGAGTGATCATGTTCTCCTGGAGTTTTTTATACAATGGAAAGGAGAGGCCAAACATAGTCAAGCATGCATTCTAGACTATAGGAGAGCTGATTTCAATAAACTCAGAGAAATACAGGGGGTGATCCTGTTGTCAGAAATACTAAAAGAGAAGGGACTTCAAGCCGGATGGGACTTTCTCAAAAGGGAGATACTGAAGGCACAATTTCAAACAGTACCAATGAGGAAGAAAAATGGGAGGTGTCTCAAGAAACCAGGATGGATGACTAAAGAACTTTCAACGGTGCTAAGTTTTAAACGAAACATGTATAGGAAATGGAAAAAGAAAGAAATCACCAAAGAAGAATTCAAACAGATAGCGAACACATGTAGGAGTAAAGTCAGAAAAGCTAAAGTCTTTAAACAGAGGCTGGATGGCCATCTGTCAGGCATGCTTTGATCATGATTTCCTGCACGGCAGGGGGTTGGACTGGATGGCCCTTGTGATCTCTTCCAACTCTACAATTCAATGATTCGATGATTCAATGTACATGGATTTCTCAAAAAACAAGTCATGCCAGACTAATTTAATCTCTTTTTTTTTGATAGAGTTACAAACTTGACTGATGAAGGAAATGCTGTGGATGTAGTGTATCTTGATTTCAGTAAGGCTTTTGACAAGGTCCCCCATGATATTCTTGCAAAAAGGTTAGTACCCTGTGGGTAGACAATGCAACTGTTAGGTGGATTTGTAATTGGTTGACTGACCACATCCAAAGGGTAGTCGCCAATGGCTCCTCTTTATTCTGGAGAGAAGTGACCAGTGGTGTGCCACAGGTTCTGTCCTGGTTCCAGTCCTATTCAACATCTTTATCAATGACTTGGATGAGGGAATGAATATAGGGTATGTATATCAAGTTTGCAGATGACACCAAATTAGGAGGGGTAGCTTATACCTCAGAGGACAGGATCAGAAACCAAAATGACCTTAACAGATTAGAAAGCTGGGCCAAAACTAACAATATGAATTTCATCAGGGAGAAATGTAGGATACTACAGTTCAGCAGTAAAAATGAAATGCACAGATACAGGATGGGTGACACCTGTCTTGAGGGCAGTACATGCGAAAAGGATCTAGGAGTCTTAGTGGACCACAAGCTGACCACGAGTCAGCAGTGTGATGTGGCTTCTAAAAAAGCCAATGCTATTCTAGGCTGGATTAATAGGAGTATAGTGTCTAGATCAAGGGAAGTAATAGTGCCACTCTATTCTGCTTTGGTCAGACCTCCCCTGTAATACTGTGTCCATTTCTGGGTGGCACAATTCAGGAAGGATATTGATAAGCTGGAACATGTCCAGAGGAGGGCGACCAGGATGGTGGGAGGTGTGGAAGCCATGCTCTATGAGGAGCAGCTTAGGGAGCTGGACATGTTTAGTGTGGAGAAGAGAAGGTTGAGAGGTGACATGATAGTCATGTTTAAATATTTGAAGGGATGTCATACTGAGGATGGAGCAAGCTTATTTTCTGCTGCTCCAGAGACTAGGAGACTGAGCAATGTGTTCAAAGTACAGGAAAAGAGATTTCACCTAAACATTAGGAAGAACTTCCTGACAGTAAGAGCTGTTTGGATGTGGAATACACTGCCTCATAGTGTGGTGGAGTCTCCTTCTTTGGAGGTTTTTAAACAGAGGCTGGATGGCCATCTGTCGGGAATGATTTGATTGTGTATCCCCGCATGGCAGGAGTCTGGACTGGATGGCCCTTGTGGTCTCTTCCAACTCTATGATTTTATTATTCATTTATACATTATACTTGCCTTAGGGTGCCTTCCCTTCCACCCACCAGGTTTGTCCAGCCTTCTGAATGATATACACTAAAATTAGCGAACACACATTGGAAACTGCTTACTGCAGTGTAGATGTGTAAATTGCTGTTGCTTAAAATAATTTGTAAGCTGCTCTGATAGCCTTCTGGCTGAAGAGCGGGGTATAAATAAATAAAAAAATAAAAAAATATATTTCTATTGGGCTAACTAAAAAGCACAAAATACATCATGCAAGCTTTCGAGCTTCATCAGCTTCTTCATTAGGCAAAGATGTTAAAAAACCATACAGGAGAAGAAAAGTGAGGATGTTAGAGTCACAGGCCTACATTGTGTCTCAGATGTTACTTCTGCTATCAGTTAAGATGATTTAATACGGAGAAATGTAAAGTACTGCACCTAGGGCGGAAAAATGAAATGCATAGATATAGGATGGGAGAGAACTGGCTGAATGAGACTATGTGTGAAAGGGATCTAGGAGTCCTAGTAGACCACAAGTTGAACATGAGTCAACAGTGTGATGAGGCAGCTAAAAAGGACAATGCAATTTTGGGCTGTATCAATAGAAGTATAGTGTCTAGATCAAGGGAAGTAATAGTGCCACTCTATTCTGCCTTGGTCGGACCTCACCATACTGTGTCCAGTTCTGGGCAACACATTTCAAAAAAGATATTGACAAATTGGAGCATGTTCAGAGAATGGCGACTAAAATGGTGAAAGGTCTGGAAACCATGCCTTATGACGGTGATGGCGAACCTATGACACGTGTGTCACCACTGACACATGTAGCCATCTGTGGTGACACGTGGCTAGGCCTCCTCCCCCTTTCCCCCCCTGCAACCTCACCACCCTCCCTAAAGTGGCAGGCAGGGCTTCGAAGCCCCGATCACCACTTTAGGGAGGGTGGGAGGGGGAAGGAAAGTGGCGGGTGGGGCTACGAAGCCCCGATCACCACCACCATCCCTGAGGCCTGCCTGCTTCCCCGGAGCCGCCTCGGAAAGGCTGGGTAGGGCGGCGGGCGGGGCGGCAGGACTGTTCCCGGCCTTCCCAAGGGGGCTCCGGGGCATTGAAGCCCTGGAGCCACCTTGGAAAGGTTGGGGAAGGCGGTGGGCTGGCAGGAGGGTGGGCGGGAGTCTGCCCGGCCTCTCCCCGGCCTTCCCGAGGGGGCTCCGGGGCTTCAAAGTCCTGGAGCTGCCTCAGAAATGCCGGGGAAGGCAGCGGTCAGGCGGGAACCTTGGAAGCCCGTCGGTGCCTTGAGAAGGGAGGGGGAAGCGTATGGCTGGGAGGCTTTCCACCCTCCCCTCGTGAAGGCAGCAACAGGCTTCACAAGAAGCCCGTCGGTGCCTTGGGAAGAGATGGGTGGATAGCATGGGGGGTGGGAGGCTTTCCACCCCCGCCTTCCCAAGGCAGCGATGGGCTTCATGAGAAGCCCCTCGGTGCCTTGGGAAGGGAGGGGGGAAACGTGCGGATTGGAGGCTTTCCACGAATAGTCGAAGTTGCGAATGTGGAGGGGCAACTGTATATATTTGTTATTTAAACAGTAAATATTGCAAAATCATGTTTTTTCCTTTAAGTGACACACCACCCGAGTTATGCTCAGTTTTTTGTTGAAGTTTGACACACCAAGCTCAAAAGGTTGCCCATCTTTGCCTTATGAGGACAGACTTAGGGAGCTGGGTATGTTTAGCCTGGAAAAAAGACGGTTAAGAGGTGATATGATAGCCCTGTTTAAGTATTTGAAGGGGTGTCACGTTGAGGATGGAGCAGGCTTGTTTTCTGCTGCTCCAGAGACTGGAACCCGGAGCAATGGATGCAAGCTCCAGGAACAGAGATTCCACCTCAACATTAGGAGGAACTTTTTAACAGTAAGAGCTGTTCGGCAGTGGAACACACTCCCTCGGAGCATGGTGGGGTCTCCTTCCTTGGAGGTCTTTAAACAGAGGCTGGATTGCCATCTGTCGGGGATGCTTTGATCAAGATTTCCTGCATGACAGCGGGTTGGACTGGATGGCCCTCGTGGTCTCTTCCAACTCTAAAATTCTATGATTCTATGATATATTCTAAAGGGATATCAAGGCACGTAGAGGCTACTCAACTTCTTGGCCATGTGGGGCCAGGGACAAAGGAGAATGGTTCTGTCTATGTTTCCTTCTCAGTGATGTCAGAATACCCCTGTATCACCCTTGGTCCCATTTAAACCAGGATACTCTGATTGGTAGCTAGGATAGACATGCTTATCTCTCTGCTAGGCAGTTAGTACGGTAGGACTTGGTTTCCCTGACCTGGTTCATTCTAGGTCTATTGGGTTATAATTGACATTGGCTGAGATCTTTTTGAATACTGGAGGAGCATAAAGAAAGTGTTGCTACATAGGAGCTCAGGGAAGGAGGACACAGGAAGTACTGGAGGGAGGGTGGTAGTGTAACCAAATTCTCCTGGTGCCCCATGGTTAACCAGTGGCTGTTTGGGGCAGGGGTAGAAAGCAGCCTGGAGAAAAAAAATGTAGAAGGAGGTATTATTTATTTACTTTTATGATTAATTTATATGCCACCTTTCTCCCAGAAAGCAGCTCACAGAATCACATAAAAACAGTTTAAAGCCATTAAAAACCTTGCCGGACTTTCTGCAGTGTCTCCAAAAGCACTTATGTTGGCATAACTTCTAATTACACTTGTGTAAGTCAGAAGGGAATCCCAGCCATAATCTTTAGCCATCAGTATTGTGTGATATTTATTTATAACCAACTATCTGTGTGAATGGTGCTTTGCAGAATACAAGAGGTCAGATTTCTACCCCAAGGAGTTTACACTTTGTCACAATAAAAAAGAATTCCCTGGGGACTGAAATGGCACTGAACTACCAGTCTATATTCTCTCTCTCTGTTCAGAGTGTTCCATCTTACCAGCTGTAAGGTAAGCACCATTTCTTTTTCTCTCCTCCCCCCACTCCAATATCTTTAGCTAGATCATTGCGGATAAATGTGTTGATGAACAAGACTGCATATCTGCCTATTTTGGTATTCTGTTACATTCTCATCTCAGCAGCCTGTGACTGGCTGTCTCACAATAAGGCGTTGGATGTGTCAGAGAGATGGATTATATCTGCAGTGTCTGAATTTCCACTCTACATGCTTTTGCTCACTTCACGCTGCTGGATTTTGTGTCATCACATTAGACAAACAGAATAAAAATTACAGTATTTATAATGCTGTATTTATAATGTTTAATAACACATTAAACAACTTTCTGGAATAAATGCATATAAACTTCTGAAAGGTAGCGTATAATAGTTTTACCTCAGTTAACCTCTGAGGCTTAATCTAAATTGCTAAAAAAATCTGGGCTACATTGTAGCTGCCTGCTGTTTTGTTTTCTTTTTTTCTTTCTTTCTTTTGTTAATTTAGCTTTCACATTCCCAAACAGGTCAAACAGGAAAGAGAACAAAGTATGGATTACCAGCAAACACCCCCACACCAAGATTATTTCTAAGAGTTTAGAAAAGGCTGCATAAGAGGAAGTTATGCTACTAAAAAGAATCAGATTCTTGGTACATCCAAGGAGAACACAGAGTATTACAGTCGTCCCTTCACATTTGTGGTGTTAGGGGTGGAGCACCACTGCGAAAGTGAAAAAACGCAAATAAATTAAACCCCACCCCAGACATGCTGTACTGCATTTGCACGATGCCTCAGTCTCTTTGCCTCCCTCCACTCCAAATTAAATGTTAGTAGCAGCAGCTGCCACAGCAACCACCAACTAGACCACACCTCTTTCTATCCTCCTATCCATGCAACAAAACCACCCCATGTCTCCTTCTGTCCTGGCACCTAAGCTGACCTGTGCCAACTTAAAAAAATTATTCCACCCCATCTTCCCCCAAACCAAAGTGAAAAACACAATCCTAGCCACAGCGGTAGCAAGAGTTCTCAGGCACACAAACCCTTCCCACCCTTTCCTACCCTTCCCTCTGCCCAGCCAGCAACAGCACCCCACATCTCCTGTTCACATGGAATCCAAACCAGTATGAATTGTGCACCATGACCTGGAGCTAAACATTGCTATGCCACCTTAAAACTCCATTGTCATTCAAACACAGGAAAGGGAGAAACAGGCAATGTTGTTGGCTGGAGTGGAGGAAGAGAAGGGAAAGGATGAGGATGGGGTGGGTGTGGGGTGGAGCCATTCTTCCCGGGAAGCAGAGGGACTTTGCAAATATTGCAGAATCATGATGATATGAAGATTGAGATTTTACCAGATAAGAGGAGGGGGAGGAGAAGGAGGACAAGGTCTTGCAATAACAATGCTGTAGACATATTCCAGCAGTAGTTAGAAACTGCAAATAATCAAATCCACGAAAGTAAAACCTGCAATATGAAGGGATGACTATACTTCCTTTTGCTTAAATAATGTCCACCATCAAGTTTGGGTAAGGGCTTGTCTATACAAGGAGGAAAATGTCTATTGATGCACACTAACGCCAATTCAAAGCAGCTTCAATTTGTCTTAATTTTTTTTAATTTTTTTTTTGCAAAATCACAGGCATGAGAAGCGATCTGCATTTTCATGCCTGCAAATCAAGATGGCAGGCTCAAGTGAATTATTCACATTTTTATTGTCACCAGTTGCCATCACTGAACAGTATTTTTAACTTATCTAAAGTGTGAAAGTGCAATATTCCACCTAAATAAATAAATAAAAGGCTCTTTCATTGCCTTAGAACATGATTGCTAAGGAAAAAAATTCAACATGGTAGTTCCGGGCATTTATCTTGTTGGCAAGCTCCACCCCCTGCCCACATTTGACCAATCAGTTTTCTATTTCCACTCTTATGGGGAATGCGAATGAATGGGAATTGGTTGTCCCAATGAGTGGGAATATACATTCCCCACGGAACTTTTAAAAAACTTTGTTGAAAGCTTCAAAGGCTTTTCCTTCTGAGTTTTTGGTGGATTTGGCCCCTCTCCTTCAGAATACTGCGGATGGATGCGGGACGGCATTTAGACAGATCGTATTCTCCTTGAATTTTATGAGGAGTATTTTTGCCATATAGACAACCCCTAAGTTCCACTAATTTCACTGACACCTGAACCAATGATCATGATGTCTGAAGATGACATGAAATGTTATCCACCCTACCTGGAATGCACCACATTGTGGAAAGTTAGTTTTATAGGTTTTGGCTTCTAAGAACTGTTTCTGTTCCAGTTATCTCAAAGGTGCATTGGCAGTGTTTGTTGAAAAGAATGCAGGAGCCCTCATTCACTGCCTTCAGCCTATAGGTAAGACCACAACAACACTCAGAAACATAATGGTAATTATGGTGAAGTGGGCTCAAGATTTAAAACAAGCATTACAGTTGGAAGTCTGGGAAAGAAATTGGACAAAAAGATTGAAATACTGTATACTCTTAGCTCAAATCTAAAAGAAAATTACCATAAAATGCATTTTATATGGTACCTAACACCAGAAAGATGAGTTAAAATATATAAAAAGATGAATAATGAATGCTGGAAGTGTGCCAAAGGAACTGGAACTTTATATCATGGCTGGTGGGACTGTAAAAGATTTAAAACATATTGGAGACAAATACATATATTGATAAAGAAGATATTGAATATAAAAATGAAATTTGATCCAAAAATGTACTTATTAGATATGGTGGATAAAGAAATAGAAAAAAATCATGGAAAAGTCCTTTTTAAAATGATGATTGCAGCAAGACTAATATATGCAAAAATGTGTAAATCAAAAGAGATACTAAGTACAACTGAGTGGCTGCTTAAATTATATGAAATTGATAAATTGACTAATTTGATCAGAAATAACTCAATGGAGAAATTTAAAAGAGAATGTGGAAAAATGATTGTTTACCTCAGACAGATATGGGGAGAAAAGAGCATACAAGGAATTGTAGACTAACAAGTTGTAAACTAACATTTGCAGATCAACATGATAAACAGGAGACTAAGGAATTTTGATAACATACATTAATTCATCAAGGTTAGTTAAAAAAAGAATGGGAATAAGTTAGAGTACAAAAAATCCTACACTAACATATAATAACAAATAGATAATATCTAACTCAATACATCAACATACAAATAAAATGACTTCCTTCCTTCTAAATCTTAGCTAATAATAGATGATATCACATACCTTTATAAATTTTATGTACATAGAACCTATGTACCTTTCCAAATAAACTTGTTTTCCAAATTGTTTGTCTACTTATCTATATATATATATATCATAATTACTCTTTGTCTTTCTTTTTGAGTTATTAATTTGCAAATTAATTACTCAAAATTAATAACTCAAATTAATAACTCAAAAGGAAAGACAAAGAGTCTCTCTCTTTCTCTCTGGCTTTTCTTCGCAAACGAAGATTCAGGAAGGACTCATCCCGCACTTTCTGCAAGTGCGCTGATGACTAAAAAGGCCAATCCGAGATAAACAAGTCCAGTTGCAGAAAGCACAGCAGAAGGTCTCCTTGGGTGATGTTTCCGGGTTGCGATTCTTTCTGCGTTGTCATTTCTCTTCAAGACTTGTTCGGCGTGAGTTCTCAAAGAAGGCTGCAGCATTGTGGATAGTGCGTCTCCATGCCTCCCGAGGTGAGGCCAGGATGGACCATTGTTGGTGATCAATTTGGCTGAGCCTGAGATGTTGTTTCAGGGAGTCCTTGTATCGTTTTTTTGGAGCGCACCTCTTACGCTGATCCATGGCGAGTTCACCGTAGAGTACTATTTTTGGGAGGCGATGGTCCTCCATCCTAGAAATGTGGCCTGCCCAGCACAGCTGTGTTCTCAATATCATGGCCTCAATGCTGGTGATCCCTGCTTGCTCAAGGACAGCAACATGTGGGACATTTTCAGACATGTAAAATTACCTTCTTGCAGCCTCCAGAACAGTATCGAGACTTAAAAATGATTAAATACAGTTTAAAACAGTAGATTCTAAAACAATACAGCATCTTTTGAAAAGCCCTTCCCTCAAAAATCTTCAGTTCAATAAGCCTGTTGGAATTTTTTAAAAAACTATTTGCATGACAACAGAAGGGCAGCAAAGAGGGAGCCATTCTAGGGGTTGTTGAGATGAGAGGATACAATGCTGATTCCTGTGCATTATTGCAAATTCACAGCAGTGCTCATTTGTCTCAGTGGTCTTTTGGCAAAATTGATAGTATGTGAAGCTATCCGTGTTTGAAATGCACATGCCTGAAAATCAAGATGTTGGCTGAGTAAATTAGCGTGTTATTTTTCTCCACACATTGTTACTGCACAAGATTTTTTTAATTTTAAATCAAAGGTGTGCAAGTGGGATCTGCTTAAAAAAGCTATTTGTCAACTCAGAACAGCAAAAAAGCATGCAACAGGCAACACAAACATCCAAAATGACACTTTCTGTTGCTTCCTTGCTGGCAAGCCTGCCCCCAGCGCACATATGACCAATTAGCTGTCCAATTCTGCTCCTCTCCAAGAATGCACAGCATCCCGAATCAATTGTCCAAATGAGCGGTAATGCACATTCCCACACATTATTTTTTAAAAATTGGGAAAAGCCATGAAGGCTTTTCCTGCATAGTTTTTGGCCCCCCTCCTCCTGAATAAGGTGAATCGCCTTGGGATCTCATTGGGACAAAAAGTATTGCCTGCAAATTCCATTAGACAACACCTAGACTTCCTAGGAAAGGAATTCCAGAGTTTAGCGGCAGCCACTGAGTAGGCCCTGTTTTGTGTGTCCACCAGCCATACACGGTGTTTATCACCATGGCCATATCAGGCATCTCTGGAATGAGCTCCCTTTTCCTTTTAAGAAATTGCCTTAAATGTAATCTCGATTCCAGGAATCTATCTGTTACTCTGTTCCTGAATCATGATCCTTTAAAGTCTGAGTAGATGAGAAAAGTGCACCTGTAATGGACAGCTCTGAGCATTAGAATGTCCCAGACTAAATTTGTCTGCCTTTCTAAGCAATTTAGATGAGTCCAGATTCCATTTTTAAAAACCATCCAGTCTTGCATATCTTTCAATGCATATGACAAATTCATGGGCAATTGAAACCATAATTATCATAAAATGACTGGAGAACAACACACAATTCATGCCCACATTCACCCAACAGTACGAAGCTTTCTTTATCCCTTGCAGCTCTGTGAAAAGATTCCTCTGTAAGCTACTATGATCACCATTTGATGGTGGCCCCTGGCCAGTCTGAGCAAACAAAGTGGGAGATGTTATACATTGAGTCATATAGCAGTTGCTCTTTCATATTACACCTCATAAGACAAACTATTTTCTAAAAAGAGAAAGGTTTTTTTTTTTCATGTCCTAAAATTTACATGCATGAAAACCATGACCAACAATTGTCTAGCCAAAACAACTAAAGAACTCCACATTCCTGTGAAGGAAGTAACAAGCACTTGATGTAGTCATCATCTGTTCCACAGTAGTAAGACATAAAGTGAAGTTTCATAAAACAGTTTCATCTACAGTTTGAAAGTACAGTGCTTTTAATAGCTGAAGTTATTGCACCACAAAGTTGCTGCCTTCTTCCCTGGAAAATGGCTGCCAGGTTTCTCCAGAGAAAGCCTACAATGAAAATAACACTGTCCTGAATACTGTCTTGATCACAGTTGGTACCTGACTATCCATGCAAAAAGCTGGGTACTCTTTGGATTATCCCTTAAAGGGGGAAAGAAAGCATCACTGATGAAATTCAGAGCTTCTTGATATTCTCTTCTATATTATCCAGATACAATATCTTCTGACTATAGCTTCTTAGTATTGGTTCTAAACAGAAGTCACCATCCTGTTGGTGACATGCATGCACATAAATGCAGCTCATACACACATACAATATCTCACTTTTTAAATATGGTGTTAGTATGCACTACTACCACCTCCCCACAATATATCTCATAATTGGAAATATTGGACACTTTTTGGGGTCAAGTTGGCTGGGGTGAATCAAAAAGAGGCCAAATGGAGGTTACAATGACCTGGGATGTGTTAGAAATATTTTGGCAAACAAGCCCATATTAGGATTGTGCAGAAGCCCCTTACTAAACACAGTTGTTAAGGAGGTATTTGCTAATTTCTTCTTGAGCACCTCAGAAATGCACATATTCAAACAATTAAGTGACCATTCCCAACCTCACTCCTACAGAAATCTCACCTCCTGTCCAGCATTACGAGGTTGTCATAAATCCATCAATTCTAATCTCCCAGCCACTGATACAATTAAGTTTCGGTTTCTTTTGTTTACTGGGTGGGAAAAGCAACCAGGCTTTGTCATAGCCAGAGTATGATATGAAGCGGGATATAAATATTAGTCCTGCAACAATAGACAGGTGTGCCACAGTGGATGAACCCAGCCACTCTCTTTCTTGGCATGCCTCAGGACTGGAACCTCCTGTGTCACCCTCAGTCACCCTTCTGAGAACCTTTGCTGTGTGAAATTCTACTCTTCAAGACTGGTAACTATCACCCTATATCTCTTATTCTCTCCCTCTATCCAGTCTTTCTACCTTACTCTTCTATAGCCTTGTGTCATTCTCAGGAACACGTGTTTCATGTGTGATTGCATTTTGTATTATTTCCAATAAAGACATTTTATTTCACTTTAACTGGACTGCTCTCTACAGTTTTCACCTATACATAGGTGAAAAGATCCCCACAGTTACCCTCCTCTCACAGGCATCAGTTTGAGCTAATTATTCTCCCAGTTAAAAATAGAGATTTTGATATCATGCATGGGTCTCTAAAGCATCCCCCTCTTAGTATAACAGTGATATAGGGGCCTATTCGCTTACCCTTGTGCTCCATCCCCCAAACAGTCCCAGCAGCTGTCATGCCCTAAGAGGGGCTGCAGTTTCTGCTTCTTACCAGTGGGAACTGGAGGGAGGGGCAATTCAGACTATGAAGATACAACTACTCTATGCTTTCAGGGGGAGGAAAAGAAGGGTATACTCCATCTGTGAAGGCATCCTCTGTCCTACCCTGACCTGAGTCCAGCTGTACTCCATGGTCTGAATTGTATGCCCCTTCCAACCCCTCCCCACTGGTAAACAGCAGTCCCTCCCAGGGCATGAATGTTGTGGTGATGGGGGTAGAAGGACACTCAACTGTGTAGATGGATTTAGTATGTTGGCCAGGGAGGCAGCTAAATGAGAGCAATGAGAATTCTGCCCATCCCCAGTGAGAAATTTTCCTTTAGGGACAAAATTAAAATGTCAGTTGCATATTTAGAAATACAGTTTATGCACTCAAAGAAAAAGGACAGGCAAAATTACCAAAGGGGATGCAAACACAGCAAATGTAAGGTGTGAACAATTTTCAGTGGGAGTCACTCTCTGCAATGCTAGAAATTTGGGGCCTGAAAGAAAATGTTCAGGGGCAGGGGGATAATTCTTATTGGGAGAGGCAATGCCCTTATTTTGGCCCCTCTATAGCTATACCTGATTTCTCAGCCAGAGACTGCCATTTCTGAAATGGAAAGCCAAACTAAACACCCACCTCCTTCCCAGTGACTTAACAAGTAGGATACAAGAGGCCTGGGAATAGGAAGAGAATGCTTTGCTTTGAGGTGCCTTAGGTTCTGAGTCTATATAAAGCTTGACAAATTCACAGAAAAGATATTCTTTGTTTTTGAATTTTTAACACCAGCTAAAGGGATAATGGGGGAAATCCTCTTAATCTTTTCATTGTCAGAATGATACGTATGGATATTTCTTCTTGGACATATTCAAAACATACCCACAAAACATATATTGACTCCACATTTCAGAGGACATCAACATTTATTGATCCTTGAGGTAAATATTAATCTCCACTTTGGCATAAATCAGTATTTACCACTTGGGTCAATACATCTGGATGCTCTGCTCAAGAAAATTCAATATCTGCTTAATTTGCAACAAAGTTAATTATGCTGTTACAAGGTTTTACATGCCATGAATATCTGAAACAGATTTTGAACTTTTATTTTTAAATGTGCAGTGGCAGGGAAAAATTCTTTATCAAGGCCATTAACTCCCAAACTATGGAAGCTATATGAGTATAGGCATTTTCTGTTGCTTTCGCTGTATTGCAGGTTCCCTTTTCTGCTTTGCAATTGCTCTCTCCCATATGTGAGAGAGCTGAGAAATGATAATGCAGTGATGACGTTTGGTTTGATACACTCTATGAATAAAACAACGTTAGAGGATGAGATTATAATGTTTTCCTGCTATCTCTTGCTCACTGGTTTGAACTACATACAAACACCACACTCAAAATATAGTCCAAATCTATAGGAAACATGGAGGTTAGGACTGTATCTTTTTGCACTTGACATAGTTGCTAATGAATGCAGGGGATTTACTTTTGAATAAACAGCCATGGGATAAGACTGTATGTCTGCACAGTATACGGGAACTTTTGCACCCCAGATTAAACATTAATATGGAACATCTACATGAACAAAGAGAACAAGGTGGATGCTGTAAAGGTTAGAAGAAAATTAATCTGTTGTAAGGTCAGGGTGGCTTTACCAAGTTGGCCACTATGCTACAACTATAATGAGAACTGTTATAAGATTATCAGTTTGGAATACTTGTGATGAAACATTACTATTCTTAGTTTTATAATGGGAATATCATATGGTAGTCCTGCAAAACACAAAAGCTTCAAACTTTATCCTGGATCTGCACCTTTTGCTCTTTTCTCCAGGTGGAGCTCCAGAAGGTTACCAAGATAACTCACTTTAAAGCAGAAATGGATACTTGCATAGAGGCGGGGGGAAATTCCCCATGACCCCCTGTGAGTAACACACATCAAAGCATACCAAAGTGCCTCAATTTTCTAAGGGGTCCCTACCAAAATGGCAACTGGAAATGACATTGCATCACTTCCAATTGGCATTTTGAGAAGGAATGCAACAAAAATGGAGGCATTCAGGGTAGTGGTGATTATGAGGGGAGAATCATTGAGTGGAAATGTTTTCTGCACATTTTTTGTGAGGTCTTTCTATGCAATTTCCAAATGAAAATTGCCTGAAAATAATGTATTTTTTTTTTTTTTTTTAAAAAGGGGGTGCAGGAGCTTTGGCGGATTGGTGGTGGTGGGACTTCTGGTCCACCAAAATGGAGTCCTGGGGCTATGATACAGCTGCCAAATTCTCCACAGATTGTCCTTTCAAGCAATGATGTAATTACTTATAATTTAAAGGAATAGAGAGAGCCTTTTCTTTTCAGTTGTCTTTAAAAAATGCAACAATTCTAGTCTTCTATGCTCTGGTTAGTACTGGGACGGGAGACAGTTAATGAATACCAGGTGCTGTAGGCTACATTTCAGAGGAAGAAACTGGCAAAACCACCTCCGAGTATTCCTTGCCTAAGAAAAACCTATGAAATTCATGGGGTCTCCATCAAGTGACTTGTGACTTGTGCTACTATTCCACATTGGCATGGCCAGTATCAGACTACTTTCTAGGGCTAGACCATTGACATGCTTACCTATATGACTATCAGCTGCTGTAACTCCTTATATTGGCATCTTCTCTGTCATATAGCCACAGCCTTGTGCAGCAACATCAGACAGAGAGCCTCATGTGAGGAAAGGTCCTTGAAGCCAACAGGACTTCCTTATCAACATAACCTTGTTCTATTCCAGCAGCAGGGAACATTTGTCCTTCCAGATGTTTTGGAACACAACTCTGTCCAAGATACAATTGAGCATATTTTGCTGAAGAATCTGTTCATTGCTGGGAAGTATAGCAACTCTGCTTGTTCTGTAAATTTAATTGTCCTGTACAGTTTTTACCCCATTTTTTCCTGCTTCTTAATATTCTTTAAATGATGTGACAGTAGAAGAAAGCCTGTCTGAAACTCACACTGTATGATCAGGAAACTGAACTCCCTATAACCTGGACCTTATATCTTCAGCAAGAGTGGGCCAAGAGCAAATCAGTGGGATTTATTTACATGTTTATATTATATATGGATGTTCACATACCATTCAGTAGGTTCCCCTCCCCCAGTGCATCTACTTTGTGTGAAAGTGGCAATTGGATTTAGGTCCAGTGGAGGCTGGTGGCTTCCATAGCAATGGGGTATTGAAACTGCTTTGGATTTTGGATAGCTTTAAAAGAACTATTGAAGGTACTGAACTTATTTTGGGGAGATAAGATTCAGGACCTTGGATAGCTCTTTAAAGCATTCCAGTGGGTTCACTGCCCTACTGACATGAGAGCCAAGGTCCACCACTGTTTAGGTGCATATTTGTGAATACTATTAGTACTTAGTAAATGTGGATCAGTAAGCTGCCATACTTGGACTCTTCCTCTTAACATATAAAAAGAGATATGAAGAATATAACTCACAACTAATGCCTTGGTACATTCATAGTGGTGGTATTGTTGTTGCTGTTGTTCTCAATTCCTATAAAAGATAAAACACAAGGTAGAATAGTCAGTTCTGAAAACTTTGATCATCTAGACAGGGGACTGATTTGAACCATCTGTTTTCCTATGGATTCCCCAAGCTGACACATTTGTGTACTGCTATCAAAATTTTGATTGGAATCTTGTTGGTGTCTTATGAAAGTATAAGTTTCCTTACAGATGCTGCTGCACACTTTTGATTGAGGTAGAACATACACATTCAGTTCAAGATTATGGAAGCAGAGTTATAATGTGATGCTATTGCACATGTGTATCTCTGTTGGGTTGTACATTGGGTTTCCCATTAGTTTGTTCATTCATTTGTGTAACATTGCCATGTGACACAAGTGTTGTATAGCACAATCAATGCATGACATCACATGTAGTGTTTTAGGGCAAAGTGTCAAAAATATATTCTTTAGTTAATGTCAGTATTATTCTCTGCCTACCAGGAGAGATAGGTAGTTTATGAATATGTACAGTGGACCATCCCGATCCATGAGCTTCAAATCCACAATTCTGAGCAACTATGGATCATCATGTCATATACTTAAAATGGCAGTGATGTAAACATGGACACACTGAAGTGTCCATGAGCACATTACCACCAATTGATAATATGAGACACAATGGTAATATGAGAGCATGCTACAATTAACACTTCTCATCAGTCATAAAGCAGAGCACATCTGTTTCTCAGTGCTGTAACTATATCCAAGATCTGACCATATAACAGAAATCCCCAGTTCCTGCCAATAAGTAGTCTTCTTCCCCACCTCTCTCTTTTTCTCTTTCCCCATTCATTGTGTATTACTGCAAGTGATAAGATTAGCTGGTGGCAGTTTTGTAGTCCGGGGAAGAATGGAGCTCAGAGGGGTTGATTTGATGTGGTACCGAAGGCTTCTTTTTCCCAGGGTCCTCCACAGCATGGTGCATACCTGGGGAAAGGTGGGAACTGCTAACCAATGGATTCAAACCAGGTTTGAGTTCATTGGCTAGAGATAGGGCCAGAGTGAGCTGCTTGAATTTCTCAATCTGGTTGGGTGGAGGGAAACATATTTTCTTGTTTGGCAGAAGTGTGCTTTGCTGTGTGTTCCTGAGCATCATCCCACCTGCCCACCTTCAGTTTATCTTGTATCAGATCATGCATGTTGTAATACAAGACATATTGGTATCTATGTAATTGTCACAACATTTGGGGGGTGGTTGGCATGGGTCCTGGATCTGGGAAAGTGAGTACCAGTGTCTTCCTGGCATTGGTAAGGTAACAGAGTGCCCTTATGGGATTCAGGGGGTGAGGGGTAGACCTGGTCTGTCCCAGCTCAGGTGTCAGACCTTGTCCTTGTAGCCCCTGGTGCCATGGCGGACCATGCTGGGGCTACAGCTTTTCCTGTCATCCTGGAGGTTCCAGCTGCAGGGCCAGAAGAACAGGCTCATCAAGCAACAGGTGGGTTGTTTGATGCTGGATCTAGACCCATGTGTGCACCAACCCTATCTACAACTGTAAGCAATAAAGTTGCGGCCTACTTTTTCCTATTTCACCTTAATGTATATTGTGTGGGTATGTTTTTCTCATAGAGCACAACTCATCCCTAGATACTCAAAACCTCCAACCATTCTATAAAATGTAATTGTGTTACCTATTGGCATGGAAATCCCTTCAACAGGCAAAAGTCAGCTAGATTTAACATAAATTAACTCACCAAACATATTTCTGGTTGAAAGTTGGCTTTGAGTGGGAGCCTTCCATAGCCAGGGTGGACTGCTTAGCAAGAGTATTAGTTTGGGAAAGAGACTGGTAAAAATTGTACTCCACTCAGCAGGCATAGAAATAAGCCCTCAATCTTCTGTTAAGCAAGAAGACCCCCCAACTAGACAGATTTTGTCTACTGTGTAAATACTTGAGTCAAGGGCAAAGACATCACAGGATAGTTTGCTTTAAAACACGCAACACACACACATTAAGAAAAATATAATCCAAGAGAGCTCTCTGCAAAGTAGGCATCAGCAATTTGGTGATTAAGAGAATCCTCAGAAGAGTGTTGGGATTTTTAATATTACTGATAAGTATGAATAAAGGTTTCTGAAAAAGGCAATATGGGAGGAAGTGTCAGCTTCACCTTGGGAGCAGAGCACAGACCCTAATAAATGCTTTCATTTGGGTTTTTTTTAGAGCAAGGAATGTTTATCTAGGTACCTTTTCTGTATGGGATCATGAAAATTAATGTAAACTGTCATGGGTTTGCAAGTTGATTGCTGAACGGATTATCCATAAAGAGGTTTAACTGAGATGTGTGAACTTCAGGTTATGTAAATCTTCTCTTAAGTGAAATAAATAAATAAATAAATAAACAGAGATACTGAATAAAAGTTAAATTCTGTTATCTAGAAAGGGGCTATGCATGGCCAGCTGTAATACCTATACACTAGGGTGGTCTGGTTTTCAAGAGCATTAAAGTTAAGGATAACTACAGCTGATAAACACCAGATTTATGGCTCACCTAACATTTATTACCAGTAGATAGCCCTAACTTTACATAAAATGCTTAGAAAATGAGTGAATTGGTAGCATTAATTTGTTGTTGTTAAATAATCCTGAGACACAAATTAGTTGAGGTTAGTTTGATCATTTCAAGCAAAATGTTTCCTACTTGTGTTTTTAAACAGACTCTGGTTCCCCTTGACTAAAAAACAAAACAAAACAAAACAAAAAAACTAACATAAATCTGGATCTCAGCTAGCTGAAATACATTTTCTAAGTGTCACAAAAGGTCTAGGGAATTAAAAAAAAACCCTATTATTTTTGAGGCTCTGAAACATTGATTACATTGGAAGCAAGCATCTTTTTCTGGGGTGTATGTCAGCAACCTCATAATTTATTTGTTTATATTTATTTGGGGTGTTTATATGCTGCCATGTAACAAAGAGATCTCACATCAGCTGATACAATAAAACAGAGAAAATTATGATTTGCTTTAAATGGCTTTGCATACAACAATGCCAAAGCATACTGTCCAGAAAACTGAAAAAATAGCACCTAACAGAGCAGCAGATTTAGCAACTTTTATGCTCTAACCTGACAACAGATCATCTACAGATGATTTATTTTCCATGATTTGAAAGTTGGGCTTTTTTCCTTTTCTTTTTTAGAAGCCTTATCTGGAGATGTCAGGGATTGAAACTGGTAGTCTTCCCACTAGTTGTTGGGCTATAACACCTCTTAGCTCTAGCCAGCTTAGCCAATGGTAGGGGATGATGGGAGTTATAATCCAACTGTGGCACAACTGGTAAGCATTCAGTCTCCTTGCTGACAGTAAAATGACCCAATCTGGTTCAGCTAGATTTACAGAAATGCAGCATTGCTCAACCAATGCACACTGTGCATTAATATGTAATGCACAACTATGCACAACTATGCAATGAATGCACCATGTGCAATGGCACTATTTAAATAGATCTGCCTTTGGATTTGTCTACACTAAGGAAATAACTTGAATTTACCCCAGACCTGGTGTAATGTGTTCAAACGATATACTCAGTGAATCTGCTTTATTAAGCTGTTAATCTGGTTTAAGTGAAACCACAGAAAACTTTGGCGACAAACTCCAGAGTGCCTCTGGTTCTTTTGCTGTCTGGACAGCTAGATCGGGTTTGATTCAGCCTGATCCAGTTGTCCACATGCAAACATAGCGCCATCTCTAGAAGGGAATGGATCTTCTTCGAAACTGCTGCTGCTACTTCACTGGCCAAGCAGCTCCCTGTAGGAGCCTGGCTGGCACTGTTGCTTCTGCTGAAGTCAGAACATGGCACCTGTGTGATCAAGAAGGAGGAGGCAGAATGACCACTTTGTTGATCACATGTCTGGGTGCCCTGTTCTGACCTCAGCAGAAGTGACAGTGCTGGCCAGGCTCTCACGGGGAGCTGTTTGGCCGCCAGGGCAGCAGCCGTGGCAGCCTCGAGGAGAGGACAGAAGGCTGATGTGCTGTCGGCCTGTCTAACCATCTGAACTCCAAGATGGGTTTGCATCGCTTTCATGCCAGTAAATGTGGAGCCCACATAGTGATTCTGGGGCAGCTCCAGGTCAAAATAGTCTGGATTCCATGCAGATTTTTGCGATGGTGTACACAAGCCCTTTGTCACCAGCCCAAAATGCCCATACATGCATAAAACACTACCATCAGCCCAAAATGCCCACACATGCATAAGATACTAACAGGTGCCATCATACTGTGGGAAATTCTGGTTATGGTTTTCCCATTCCCCATCTGGTTTGACATTAAAACAAGATTCTGAATTTCTGCAATGGGCCATACATTTGGCAAGCAGATAGAATAAGAGAATTCCATCTGTTTCAAGATAACTGCTTGGTTCCAGAGGTGTCCTTTTATTTGTATAGCCTTGGGAAACCTTTGTGTTTTTGTTTTCACCTCCCAGGTAGCATGGCCAAGGGTGAGGAATTAGGGGAGCTATAGACCAAAACACCAGAAAGGCCAAAGTTCCCCAGCTCTGTGCTAGTGGAAACCTCTCTTACTGGTATCAAGGGCTAATCTCAGATCAAGAGAAGTTCTTCTATTCACACAGTCTTTCATGGAAGACTTTGTACAGCTTTTAAAAAACTTTTTCATAGGACAGGCTCTGTGCTATAGTCTGTCTCTTACTCATGTTTCTCATAGTGGCTGTGTTCACAGATAATAATTCAGAATCTGGAGTATCCGGGCATATCATTCACAAGTAGCATGCCCATACATGTTATCTGATTTCTTCTCCTTGGCTCATCCCATGAACAGAAACAACCAAAATAGCTACCAATCAGGTGGCATGTATATGTACATTTCTCATTAAGCAGTAAACCAGGATTCTCTGGAATTCTTACTTATCATTATATGCACACAAAACTACAATAAGCCAATATATTATATACTGTGATACTTCACTGTGAGAAGCCTTCCATTAACTTATGCAGAAGTTGAAAGAATGGTACTAATATATTTTCTCCTGCTGCTTGTGTCTCATTGTATCCTAGCCATTCCTGCCAACCTGGATGCAAATACTTTAGTGTTTAGATTATTGAATCCAATCAATATTGTTTAATAACACTGTCTGTATGATTTAGGTCATTTCAGAAAGGCAGACATCAAGGTTTTGCTGTGCCTCTTAAGTTATATAGCCTGTAATTGTTCACAGAAGAGACAGGCAAGATTCACCTAGCTATCCTTATATTACTAATGAGTTTACTTTGGGAATGAGGAAAGCCATTTTGAAATGATTTCCACATGTTTTGCAAATGTAGTTACAAGAAGAATGAAGTTCTGAAAGGTCTCATTCTAAATGCAGTTGCAGATTGGAATTTCTGGTTCAATTTATGAGTTTAGATATATACATTTACAAAGGAGCCATTTCAGATCTGATATCTGGACAGCTTAAAAAGTAATCTGTAAACTGGACAGGCCCTAATTAACCCTACCCTCTCCAGCTGCTATCTCAATGAATGCCACTCCACACAGAGAATTGAGTATAAAAAGAACCCTTGTTGGCTTTAACAGAAACTTTAAAAAAAACTAAAGGCTTATCTACAAGAGCCAGGATACACCAGCTCCCTGTCGGCATATCCTGACCACTGATCAGGCCTGTTCTGCTCCTGTTACCTGGACAAAATGGGCAGGAGTCCAAACAGAATGTTGGCCCATTGCTGTGGCTGCCACTGCCACCCTTTTGGGTCTAGGCTCTGTTGGGTCTTGACTCTGTTGGGTCTAGGAAGCTGACCTGCACCATCTGTTGACAAGACTCCCAGTATCAATGGACTCAATGTGGAGAAGCTTCATATGCATATCTGTGCATTTTTTTAAAAAAAATTATTCATGATCTGGAGCTCTAGTCATGACAGCTATATAATTGGTGGCTCTTCTCAAATGTCTGCATTCATTTCAGAGGACAGCACATGTGATTTCTAGGGGTGGAAAAGAAGGCACCATCTCTTCCCACCTCCTCATGTTTCATGCTATGTGTGGGAAGAAAGTTGTAACACACACACCATGAAAACACTAGTTCTCAAGAAAATAATAGTTACCTTTTCCCCCTTATATAGAAGTATAACACACTGTAGAAACTTTTATTAAATTTAGGTTTTATTTCTACAGGTTTCTTCAGAAGAAAAAACTATATATGTTCTTTCCTTATTAAAACCTTAACTAAAAGCTACATAGCTTTAGGAAAAAACTTTTCAGGCCTTGTTATTCAACTTGTGTCAAAGTACCACATCTTACTACATCATGGTGGGCAACTGTGGAAGGTCTGAGGGAACACACAAATTACATCCCCAAAAGATCTTAGAGGCCTAAAACACCACCACACAGGCCCAGAAGAAGTCCCTTTTTAACAACAGGAAGTGAGTGGAAGTCACATCCTGTTCACTTTCCTGCAAAACATAGAAAAAAGGCCCCCATATCTAGAGGGGATTTTGATTTAAAAAAAAATATTGACCCCCTGGGGACCTCAAAAAATAGGGGGCTGCATGTAGCCCACAGTCTTCACTTTGTCCTCCCTACACTGAAGAGATTATCAGAGGAACACAAAAGGATGCCAATATCAGACATCGTCCTTTTTGTGTTCCTCTGGTCTAATTATGGTATTTCTCTTTATTGATGGGCTGAGCCATCAATAGATCCCCCCCCCCGTTGTGATTTGGTGCCAGCATCGCTGGTGTGTGAAACCTCGGGCCATTTAACTCTCAATGCAGTGTCAATGGGCAGTCCTGCCAGAACACTTCCTGGTGAGATCAGAATATCCAGGGAAGTGACACACTTTTTAAACACTTCCTTGGTTTACCTGGAAGTTTTAAAGTGTGTGTATGTCCTTTTTGTAACTTTGTGTATTTTTGTTTTTATTTTTGAATTTCCCATGCTCATGTCTTCTCAAAAGAACAGGCGAAATTTCAGTCCAGGAAGTGAATAGAGCTCCATTAGAGCTCCGTTCATTCCTGGGCTGCCTGTCAATGGGAGAGAAGGTAAGTGTGGCAGGGAGGGTTATTCTGCCATGACAGTGGTGGAATTGGAGATTGTGGGACAGGAATGCTTGCATTCCTGTCTGTTAATCTCCCACATGGTTCAAAAAGATGGTGGAGCATTTAAATACATTTTAAAGCTTGAAGGGCAGTTTACTGGTAGCATCCAGGTCATAAAGCAGGGGTGAGAAAAATGCACCCTATTGGCCACATGCAGAATTCAAATCCCACTTTTACAGTCCCTAAAACCAGTCTTCTACTAGTTCCCTGAAGTCTCCCAAGTCCTCTCCTTTTTAAAAATGCCCCAAACTATGCATAACTAGCAGTTTCCCCCCTCACACAGAACCCCTAAAAGCTTTTTCTTCAGCCAAAAAATGGCCCCAAATGGCAGCCAGAAAAGTGATGCAATATAACTTCCAGTGTGCCAGGAAGCACTGTTGTGACACACAGTATGAGGCAATTGCAGGGGCAAAAATTTCCCCACACATTTGACCACCTCACATAAAGACACTCAATTGGTAGCAGCAATGAAGAGAGAAGAAGGAGGAACAAGGTTAGCTGGTTTGATCCCCCCCCCTCCTTCGACTGAGCAGATAGCCTGTACAATCACAATTATTTTGCAGTTGTCCCATAAGCTCAAATATAATAAAGTCATTGTGGGATCTTATTGTTCTATGGATATTTCAAACGACTCACTGCAGCTCCTTCTTTAACTTCCAATCAATAGTATTATCAGCACTTAAATATATTAAGAACTAGTGATTTGGTGCAGTCCAAATTGTCATTTAGAATGTAATAATCTCTAAGACTATCTACTGTATCTGTCTTTTTATTAAAGGCTTATTGGAATTATTATTTTCTTTTAATTGAAGTATTTATGTATTACCTTCAAGCCCACAAGGACTCCTGCGGTAATGTACAACAAATAAAATTACAATGCAAACATCAAATCTATGGCTATTTACCACTTAAAAACTCACATTGTTATGTCATAGATCTGTCAGGGGATGACAGGACATTCAATGCCTGGCAGAAGCCAAAACCTGTCTCAGGTAGCAACCCTTTCCCAAGAATACTCACACACAGAGTGTTTGGCATCCAAAAACAGGAGGTGCTTTAATCTTCAAAGTAGTTTCAGCTATTCACAGTATTTACAGGCAAAGTGCTACGCCAGGCATCAGAGGATCATAGGAAGAGAATGAACACTGATCTGGCTCTCTTATATACATCTCAGCACAGCATTGGCTTACCCAAACACATGGTTACATCGCATCAGATTTCCATACTACGTGGCTTTGTACTCTAGTAACCCTTCTTCTGATGTAATCCTTCTCATGCAGCTGTGGCATGATTAGGCATGACTGGCAGTTCATGGAGTCATGGAGTCAGTCATCATGATTCAGTATGATTTCTGCAGTTGTTTGGCCATTTAAAAACTAATAATAATAATAATTATTATTATTATTATTATTATTATTATTTATTTTTAACCTGCCATTCTCTTCGGCAACCGGGGCAGTGTACAACAAGATTAAAACAGCAAGTTAAAACAATCCTTCCCAATCCTAACCCTCCCACCCCTTAAAACTAAATTAAACTAGTGAAGAATTAAAACAACATAAACTACAATACAACATACAAATTACAACCAAAAAATGGCAATAACGGCAGGGGGCGGGGGCGGGTAGGCAATCAACCCCACTTGGGCCGGGAAGTTATTCTAGGAAGGCCTGCTAGAAGAGATCCGTCTTTAACGCTTTCTTAAAGCTATCGAGTAGTGATAAGATGGATCTCGTCTGGCAGGCCATTCCGTAGTCTGGGAGCCATAGAAGAGAAGGCCCTCTGGAACGTCTGTGACAGCCTAGTTTTCATAGGTTGCAGCAGGTTCCTCCCAGAGGACCGAAGTGCGCAGGAGGATCATATGGAATGAGATGGTCCCGGAGATAAGATGAACCCAAGCCATGTAGGGCTTTAAAAGTTAAAACCAACACCTAGTACTGTGCCCAGAAACTGATCAGCAGCCAGTGCAGAGATTTAAGCACAGGTGTTATATGCAATCTCCTAGATGTACACATAATTTAAAGCCAGCTCCAGCCAGACCACCGGCGGTGGCAGCAGCAGCAGCAGCAGCGTGGCTTCAAGCTGGGGGTGGAGAGTGAGTGCTTGGCGCTCCTCCTCCTCCCTAAGAACACCCGGCCTTTGAGTGCCTTTAAAGCCAGCTCCAGGCAGACCACCGGCAGCAGCAGCAGCAGCAGCAGCAGTGTGGCTTCAAACTGGGGGTGGAGAGTGAGTGCTTGGCCCTCCTCCTCCTCCCTAGGAACACCTGGCCTTTGAGTGCCTTTAAAGCCAGCTCCAGCCAGACCACCGGCAGCAGCAGCAGCAGCGTGGCTTCAAACTGGGGGTGGAGAGTGAGTGCTTGGCCCTCCTCCTCCTCCTCCCTAGGAACACCTGGCCTCGGTGTGCCTTTAAAGCCAGCTCCAGCCAGACCATCGGCAGCAGCAGCAGCAGTGTGGCTTCAAACTGGGGGTGGAGAGTGAGTGCTCTTCCATCTTACCTGAGGCTGGGAAGGAGGCGGGGGCAGCCATCAGAGTAGTGTTGGGGAATGGGAGATATGGCTGGAACAGAGCGAACAAATGTTGCAAGAGAAGACGGGATCGCTGTTTGAAAGCTATCCCGTCTTCAGTTCCCTCTGTTTCCCAGAATGGCTTGGAGAACAGACCAACCATTCCACAGAACCTCACTCTGCTCCTCTGCAATGCCAGGTCGGTGAGAAATAAGACTCATATCATCCAGGATCTTCTCTTGGATGTGGACGCCGACCTGGCTTGCTTCACAGAGACCTGGCTGGGAGAGGATAGCGCTGTCACATGGGTGCAGGCCCTCCCAGCTGGGTACTCTGTTAGCGAGCAGGTGAGAGGAAGTGGGCGGGGGGGGGCGGAGTGGCTCTAGTCCATAAGAACCACCTGACCTTGACCAGGATACCTGTCCGGAACACAGCCCACTTCGAGTGTATATACCTAAGCCTGAAGACCAGGGACAGCTTGGGGATTCTGCTAGTCTACCGGCCACCCCGTTGTCTAGCAGACTCTCTAACTGAGCTGACACATCTGGTCTCAGAGCTGCTGCTGGAGTCCCCCAGACTTTTGGTTTTGGGGGACTTCAACATTCCACTCAAGACCAGCTTAACAGGTGCAGCTCGGAAGTTCATGGAGACCATGACAAACATGGGCCTATCCCAATTGGTCAACGGGCCCACTCATTGTGCAGGTCATACACTCGATGCGGTCTTTAGTTCAGATCAGGCATATCCGTGGGCGAAGGTAATCAGTACCTCTGCTTTGTCATGGACGGATCATTTCCTGGTCAAGATGGAACTTAGAGCCTACATCTGCCCCACCGGGGGTGGTGGACCCATTAAAATGGTCCGCCCTCTAAGGCTAATGGAACCTATGGGTTTCCAGAAAGCCTTAGAGGGTTTAATGGTTGGAAATGCCGGTGATCCTGTCGATGTTCTGGTTAATACGTGGAACACTGACCTTACCAGAGCTGTCAACACGATTGCTCCCAAGCATCCTTGCCAACCCGCTTCTAACCGTAGGCCATGGTATACACCTGAGCTTAGGGAAATGAAGCGGTTTGGACAATGACTAGAGCGCAGGTGGCGGAAGACTCGACTCTTATCTGACAGAACTCGCCATAGGAACTTTCTTTGGTCCTATCGGGAGGTGATGCGCGCAGCGCAAAGATCTTTCTCCTCTGCACGTATTGCGTCTGCAGAGTCCCGTCCAGCAGAGCTGTTTAGGGTGGTGAGGGAGCTGGCGCAGGTGTCCCCTGCACCAAATCCCCTGCTTAACCCGACGACTGCCTGCTGTGATGCATTTAATAACTTCTTTGCAGATAAAATCTCTCAGATAAGAGCTGACCTAGATGCCACTATTGTAACAGAAACAATGGACGAGGTGTCGAGCGACTCCGCCGATGTAATTATACTGGATCAGCTGCAATCTGTGAGTACCGATGATGTGGACAAGCTCCTTGGTAGTGTGAGGAAGACAACCTGCCCCCTCGACCCTTGCCCATCTTGGCTGGCCGTCCAGGGAGGGGATGCATTGCGGAAGTTCCTTGTGAGTGTTACAGCAAGTAACAAGGAAGCATCGCGATCCAGAAGCAAAATGCTAAAGAGATTTTATTCAGAGTTTGCATGCTAAGAGAAAGACATTAGGAGAGAGCAATGGACACTGCATCTCAGTCCAAGCAATGCAGGCAGATAGTTACAGCAAGCAACAGAGAGACATGATGAAAATGAACAGAAGCTTCTCCTTAAAGAGCAGAAGCTCCTTCCTTTGTCCAGGGGTTACAGGTTATATAGGCTCTTTGTCACGTACACAGTTAACCATTTGTCTGTTGATACACTCAATCACTGAGATCAAAGGAGGTCTTAGCCTAGGGATGTGATGTTACATGAAAGGAACTTCCATGGGAAACTACAGATAACATGATAACACTAGGTTATAAAATCCAAGGTAATTTCCTGAGCTTCCCTTCAAAGATGGCTTATGAAGCCAGATGTTTTATTGGCCCAATTGTAAAGGCAGGAACAAAGGAAGCATGAAGTTCCCATGAAATGTCCGGTGTGCCAGACAGCTGAGAACCTCAGATTCCTACATTTCCCCCTTCTTTATTTTTTAAAATCCAAATTGTTTAGTTGTTGTCCAAATATAACAACTGATGTCTCTTTGTAGGAAAGGCTCATGAAAAATCCTATAAAATAAACAAAGTCAGTTTGTAGTCAGTTTAGATTAGGCAGCTAGCTTAAAAGGTCATGAAATCCTATATTTGTAGTAATGTGTTGTCAAGTTTCTTAAATAATGCAACTGTTGTTCTATAAAAAGTTCATATCTGTGATGATGCACGTAAAGCAAATAGTAGCAGCTCTACTGACAGCAAGAAACATATTCAGCATTATGTGAGCATAATTAAAGGATACATATTCATATGTTTAACAATTAATGCAGGTGGCAAACATGTTCTGGCAACTCAATGGAACCTTGGTTTGAATTAGATCAGGCTTTACAAACATGGAATATAAATTGTGCAACAGAGAGTTAGAAACAATGGAAGAGATAAACAGAAATAATATACATCCAGATGTGTCCATATGTTGAATAAAACAGTCATGTAAAAGTCTCTTTAGCAGTTAGGAGTGACTGTAAATAAGCAGATAAGGTACAAAAGTGTTTTGCTGAATTAGCAGTAGGTCCAAACTGCTGCAACAAAAGTTCTCAGGTGTCCTTTAGTTTGTTCAGTCAATATAATTTGTGTTTGAACAGTCCTTTAATATCTTCCCAAGTTACTGGACAATGGTTTGGTTGATATGGAATCACTTGTTGCAGGCTTGAGATTGAAGTTCAGGATCAGGATCTGGAAGCTGGCTATTCAGAACCTGTGGTTATGGGAGCGAAAATGTGCCAGAAATGCTTCTGTATTGGGGAAAAATCAGAAAAAGTTAATAATTCATAGTGTAAATATACAATATGCAATTACTGTTTGACTGACTAACTACCAAGGAGCGCAAAAGAGGCACACTCCCCCCTTTTTGTTTTTCAAAAGTCTTTGAGTGACTATGCCCAATAAGTTGACCTGTAAAGAATGTCATGAGATTAGGAAAGAGAAAGATGCATATCACAAAACATAACATCAGTCTTTGAAGAAAGGGAGAAAAGAAGTAAAATGCAGTTATTCATATGCCAAAGTTCAAGGTGAAGGACAAAGTTTTAATTTTGGGGTCAGACTGGATGTCCTTGTAGGGTCTCCAACTTTGCCTCAGGGTTGGATTCAAATTCCTGTTTTTGTAATTGGAAAATCAGTGCATGTTAGATCTATGTAAATTGTGTAGAAAAGAACAAAATTCTAAAACAAAGGCAAAGAAAAACTATGAAAGTTAATCAGCAACAGTTGAGCAATCTTCCTTCCCCAGCTGTGGAGAGGGCATCAGGGCAGTCCAAAAAATTGGCAGCTTCTGAGACTTTCAGGCTTAGTCTTGTCTAGTGCTGATGAGACACCTGTTTCTGAGAAAAGTTTTGAAAAATTATGCAAAAGCATTCATGGCAACAATAGCTGAGGGATAACTAACCAAAACATCATGGGCTTTAGAGTAACTCATTTAACTAAAGTGAAAATCAATAACAACAATAACAACAAAGCAAAAATAATGGCTAAAAGGAGCACAAATTCTACTACGACCTGCAAAAGGACAAAAGTTATTGGGGTTCCCAAAGATCAGACAAAAGAGTCATTGGCAAGGCTTTTAGACCATCTGGTAAAATAACAATACTTAAAATGGAAAATAGGGCAATTCCCTTTAAAACAATGGAATTCTCTTTCCCAACATAAGTTGCTTACAGAGGTGGGAGTTCATGAAAGAACTATCTGAGAACGCAAAAGCATCTAAAACCAATTACTATGTTTAACAAAAATCCCAATGAAAATCAAAATTCAGTTATTAACATGTAACTTTTGGGAACTTCAGGCAGCAGAATTTCATGGGTCAGCAATCTCTGGAAAGGATCAGGGAATCAATAGGATGTCAGAGTGCATGCTCTGACTTCCTCCTACATGCTTAAAAAAGAAAAAAAAAATTCCCAATTCAAAGAACTGCAATTGCATGCCATGAGTCTGGGGCCTCCAAATGCCCCAATTTGCATGACAGAGAGAAGACAAAAGAAAGGCACAAAACTATTTACAAATGATTGGGTTGTGAGGACTTCTTTCCTTATGAGATACCATTCCAGCTTTCCTTATGGGGGATACCATTCCAAAAGATGGGGGAGAAAGAAATGAAAAAAGAAAAATATCTTGAGTTTTCTCACTCAACTGTTACAGAAGAAAAATACATTCATGGGATAAACTTGTTAGCAATTAAATGTTTCATGGGGGGGGTGTAAATTCCCAAAAGATTTGGCATCTCTCCAGTCAAGAGACATCTTTTCAGTCATCACAAGTGGTAACACTGTCTCAGCCTCTGAAAGGCTAGGAAAGGCTAGGGCAGCCTCATTTGGAGGTCTGCCGTTCCACTCAGACAGCTTCTGAGGAATGGCAAAGAGGTAATGAAACTTCTCTGCTTTTGTCTGCTCAGGGTTTCCAGGAACACTTTCAAGAAAGAAGGCTTGTGATTTTTTGTGGACTGGCTGGAGTTTGTAGCATCTCATCTAAGTGGTGTTTGGCACTTGAAGCCATTACCCTTAGGAATGTGGTTAAAATTGAGCTGCATGTTGCCATTGTGAAGGAAACTAGAGAAGTTACAGCCTCATGGGCATTGCAGTCCACAAAATTTCTATTGGGGACTTCTGCAGCAATGGTTTGGATTCCCTTATCCAAAATCAGGAGAGAAACTGCTGTTGTGACGTTTGAACACACAGATTTCTCTTTTCTGAGTGCTCTCACTCTCTGGGGAGCATTTCCTGTGATGGGAGTCATCAAGGCTGTTGTTTTGAAGGGTTCCCATAAGGGGAACTTGCAAAAGATTCCCTTCAGGTCCGCACTTTCCATTGCCCAGTTGGGGCTTGTCTGGATGACCTTTTAGACTAAGGGGCAGATCTGATAAATCAGGATCTTTCAGCATGGATTTCAAGGTTGTCAGACAGGGAACTTCTAAATTTGGAGGTTCTGAGAACAGAGTTGGTTTACTGGGACCTCCCAAATTTGTGGACTCCATAAATGCTAAATTAACTTTAAAAACACAAAAAAATCATACTCACCATTCTCCGTGGATGTTCTGTCCTGTGTTCCATCCTGTAGATTTGTTCCTAAAGGAAAGCCTGTGTATTCTAGGGAGAGTTTCCCTGAAATTTGAGTCTGTGTGGGTGACACTATCTCAGCTTCACAAGCATTGCTTGCTCTGCTCAAGGCAGAGAGTTGGCTTTGTGCCATCTGGGGGTCTGCTATGCCATTCCAGTACCTGCTTTGGGGTGGCACACAGGTGGATCACTTTGGGTGCTGTGTGATCCATTTCTGGGGCAAGCATCTGTGAAACTTCACTTGCATCTCTAATCTTTGTTTTAAAGGTCATTTCCTTTTTCTTTGATGTCTTGTGGGGAACTGATTTTGCCTGTGCTTTCTTAGACCAAGGCTTTGCCTTCCTAGTGAAGGTTTTCCAAACCACTTGGGGCTTATGGCATGGTTTGTGGATGGATGCCTGTTTGGCAGAGGCCATGCAAGCCACAGGGGTTTCAAAACTGAGATTCTCCCATTTGGAGAGCTCTGCATCCTCCCAATCTGAATCCCTATCATCACTGCAATTCCCATCATCCTGGCAAGATTCATCCATTCCTTCCTGAGTTACAGGTTTGACTAGATGATCTTTAGTTTCCATGTTGCATATGGCAGGCATTTCTGCTGATTCCTTAGCCAGAATTTCTCCTGCCATCTCCAGCACTGCACTATGATTTTTTGAGTTTTGAAATTCATTGGTTGGAATAACAGAAGTGGCAGTCAGTGGTGGTATAAACAAAGGGGATTGATGAGTTGGAGGAAAAGTGGATAGCTCTACAGTTTTTGGTTCACAGCCAATTTTTTCCACTGCATAACGACAAAGATGCCACATCTGTAAGATTTCAGTTGAAGCCCTAGGTTCTGCATGCAATTCCCTTCCTAATTTCTCCCAGTCCTTAAGCTGTAGGGATCCTTTTGGGGGATACCATGGGCATTTTGCCCCAAGTTCAAGGACCAGCCTTTGAACTGCATCCCAAGAAGGATGGCGATCTATTCTTTGTAAACGAAATAAGAGTTCCTCTGCATGCTTCTCCTGTTCTCCTGACAAGGAAGCGCCCATACTTACCTTGGGGGGATCGGTTGAATCCGATGGTGAAGTGGCCACTTAGCTCATGCCGAGCGAGGTAAGATGAGAAGAGGTCTGCGAAGTCCCAGGGTGAGAAAAGCTGAGTCTTGGTTCCAGGGTGAGAAAAGTTTAGAGTCCCTGTTCGCTGCGCCACATGTTACAGCAAGTAACAAGGAAGCATCGCGATCCAGAAGCAAAATGCTAAAGAGATTTTATTCAGAGTTTGCATGCTAAGAGAAAGACATTAGGAGAGAGCAATGGACACTGCATCTCAGTCCAAGCAATGCAGGCAGATAGTTACAGCAAGCAACAGAGAGACATGATGAAAATGAACAGAAGCTTCTCCTTAAAGAGCAGAAGCTCCTTCCTTTGTCCAGGGGTTACAGGTTATATAGGCTCTTTGTCACGTACACAGTTAACCATTTGTCTGTTGATACACTCAATCACTGAGATCAAAGGAGGTCTTAGCCTAGGGATGTGATGTTACATGAAAGGAACTTCCATGGGAAACTACAGATAACATGATAACACTAGGTTATAAAATCCAAGGTAATTTCCTGAGCTTCCCTTCAAAGATGGCTTATGAAGCCAGATGTTTTATTGGCCCAATTGTAAAGGCAGGAACAAAGGAAGCATGAAGTTCCCATGAAATGTCCGGTGTGCCAGACAGCTGAGAACCTCAGATTCCTACATTGAGCATCATCAATGCATCCTTCAGGGAAGGATATATTCCATCATGTCTAAAGGAGGCGACTGTTAAGCCTATTTTGAAAAAACCTTCCCTGGACCCCCTGGCTATGAATAATTATAGGTCAGTCTCTATTACCATTTTTGAGCAAGGTGATTGAGAGGGTGGTTGCTCTTCAACTCCAAGCTGTCTTGGATGAAACTGATTACCTAGACCCATTTCAAACTGGCTTTAGGACAGGCTTTGGGGTTGAGACTGCCATGGTTGCTTTGACCGACGATCTGCGTCTGAGCATCGACAGGGGTAGTGTGACCCTGTTGGTGCTCCTAGACCTCTCAGCGGCTTTTGATACGATAGATCACAGCATTCTTCTGGATTGCCTGAGGGAGTTAGGCATCGGAGGCACTGCTTTGCAGTGGTTCCGGTCCTTCCTCTCAGGCAGGACCCAGAGAGTGCTGCTCAGGGACAGTAGCTCCAGTAAAAGGGAGCTTACCTGTGGAGTACCACAGGGTGCTATTCTGTCCCCAATGTTATTTAACATCTATATGAAGCCGCTGGGTAAGATTATCTGGAGTTATGGAGCTGGGTGTTATCAGTACGCTGATGACACTCAGATCTATTTCTCCATATCTCATTCGTCGGTCTCGAATTCTGACGGCATCTCTTCTCTCAATGAATGTCTTCGGGCAGTAATGGGCTGGATGAGGAAAAACAGATTGAGACTGAATCCAGACAAGACGGAGGTGCTCACGGTAGCGGCCCCAAAACCAAGAATCGGGTTGCAATCTCCAGTCCTGGATGGGGTCACACTCTCCTCCAGTGACTGTGTTCGCAGTCTAGGGGTGCTCCTTGACTCGTCACTCCTGATGACAAATCAGGTAAATGCGACAGTCAGGAGCGCTTGCTATCAGCTCTGGCTGATACGCCAGCTGTGCCCTTTTCTGGAAGTAAGGGATCTTGAGACCGTTGTGCACGCGCTGGTAACCTCACGTCTTGATTTCTGTAATGCACTCTACATGGGGCTACCCTTGTGCTTAGTTTGGAAATTACAGCTGGTAGAAAATATGGCAGCCAGGCTAGTTTCTGGAACATCTAGGAGGGACGACAGTACTCCGGTTCTGAGGTCACTCCACTGGCTGCCTATCAGCTTCCGGGCCCAGTACAAGGTGTTGGTTATCACCTTTAAAGCCCCAAATGGCTTGGGCCCAAGCTATCCCAGGGACTGCCTTCTCCCTTATAATCCTCCCCGCGCTCTCTGGTCCTCTGGGAGGAATTTGTTGCAGCCACAAAGACCTAAGCTGGCGACCACCTCCCAGAGGGCTTTCTCGGCTGTCGCCCCCAAATTGTGGAACGGCCTGCCGGATCAGATCCGCCTATTGACATCATTAGACAGCTTTAAAAAGGCTGTCAAGACGGTTCTCTTCAGGCAGGCTTTTCCAGAATAGCTAACCCCGGCCTCAGGACCCCCCTCTGGAGGTTGCTTCTGGACCTCCAAACTGATGCTGCTTGCTTGAAAGGGTTTTTAATAAATTGTATTATATATTGATTTTAATTTGTATTAATTTAATAATGTTTTAAGGGGGGAAGGGATTTTGAGTTGTTTTATACTGTGTACTATTTTATTGTTGTAAGCCGCCCCGATTGCTTGCAGAGGGGCGGGATATAAATAAATTTTATTATTATTATTATTATTATTATTATTACAGGATCTGCCTAAAAACTAGGATGTCCCCCCAAATTCCTTAAAATGATTATCTTGCTACACGAGGGCCAGCGTGGTCAAGTCAGATATGGCGATGCTCTTTCAGAGCCCTTTCTAATAACTAATGGAGTGAAGCAAGGTTGTGTTCTTGCACCAACTTTATTTACAATCTTCTTTAGCACGATGCTCCAAAGGGCTATGGCAGAGCTTGAAGAAGACGACGGCATCTATATACGCTACCGTACTGATGGTAGCTTGTTTAACTTAAGCCGTCTGAGGGCTCACACTAAGACTCTAAACTATCTAGTCCGTGAGCTGCTCTTCGCCGATGATGCTGCCCTTGTTGCCCACACAGAAGCAGCTCTGCAGCGCCTAACGTCCTGCTTTGCAACAGCTGCAGAGCTGTTTGGGCTAGAAGTCAACCTGAAGAAAACAGAAGTTCTTTACCAGCCTGCACCACAGGACGAACACCACCATCCCCACATTGCCGTCGGCAAATCAGTGCTCAAGTCCGTTCAGCAGTTCACCTACCTGGGAAGCATCATCTCCTCAGATGCCAAGATTGACAAAGAGATCGATCACAGATTAGCAAAGGCATATAGTGCATTTGGAAGACTTCACAAAAGAGTCTGGAGCAATAAACACCTGAGGCAAAGCACAAAAATCAGTGTGTATAGAGCCATCGTACTGTCTATCCTCCTTTATGGATCTGAAACATGGGTTACCTATCGCCACCACCTACGACTCCTCGAGCGCTTTCATCAGCGCTGTCTACGCACAATCCTAAATATACACTGGACTGACTATGTGACGAATGTTGCTGTCCTTGAACAAGCAGGGATCACCAGCATTGAGGCCATGATATTGAGAACACAGCTGCGCTGGGCAGGGCACGTTTCTAGGATGGAGGACCATCGCCTCCCAAAAATACTACTCTACGGTGAACTCGCCACGGGTCAGCGTGGGAGGGGCGCTCCAAAAAAGCGATACAAGGACTCCCTGAAACAACATCTCAGGCTTGGCCAGATTGATCACCAACGGTGGTCCGCCCTGGCCTCACATCGGGAGGCATGGAGACGCACTATCCACAATGCTGCAGCCTTATTTGAGAACTCACGACGAACAAGTCTTGAAGAGAAACGACAACGCAGAAAGAATCACAACCCAAAAACATCACCCAAGGAGACCTTCTGCTGCACTTTTTGCAACCGGACTTGTTTATCTCAGATTGGCCTTTTTAGTCATCAGCGCGCTTGCAGAAGGCGCGGGATGAGTCCTTCCTGAATCTTCGTTTGCGAAGAAAAGCCAGAGATTATTATTATTAACCTTGCTGCCATATTTTGTACCAATTGAAGTTTCCGGCTTAGGGACAAGGGTAGCCCCATGTAAAGTGCATTACAGTAATCCAGACGTGAGGTTACCAAGGCATGTACCACAGTTTCCAGATCCCTTGTATCCAGGTAAGGGCGCAGCTGGCGTATCAGCCGAAGCTGATAACAGGCACTCCTGACCGGTGCGCTTACCTGACTAGTGATGTGAAGCGATGAATCTAGGAGTACTCCCGGACTGCGAACACAGTCCTTAGAGGAGAGTGTGACTCCATCCATGACTGGAAGTTGTATTCCCAGACCTCGTTTCGGGTCTGTGACTGTCAGTACTTCTGTTTTGTCTGCATTTAGTTTCAGTCTGTTTCTCCTCATCCAATCCATTACTG
Organism: Gambelia wislizenii; assembly: GCA_030847615.1. NCBI lineage: Eukaryota > Metazoa > Chordata > Lepidosauria > Squamata > Crotaphytidae > Gambelia > Gambelia wislizenii. The sequence continues at coordinate 296,044,105 of JAUMIR010000003.1, forward strand.
CATTGAGACAGTCATTGAGAGGAGAGACGCCATCTGAAGTCTGAGCCGATGATCTGGTCATGGAGAAATATATCTGATTGTCATCAGCATACTGATGACACCGAGCTCCATGCCTCCAGATGATGTCTCCCAGCGGCTTCATAGAAATGTTAAATAGCATTGGAGACAGGATGGTACCCTGAGGGATGCCACAATTAAGCTCAGTTCTGGAAGAGCAACTGTTCCTGAGCCTCACCCTCTGGGATCTACCCGAGAAAAAGGAACGGAACCACAGCAAAGCAGTGCCTCCAATTCCTAACTTTCTCATGCGATCTAAGAGGATGGAATGATCTATAGTGTCAAAGGCTGCTGAGAGGTCCAAGAGCACCAACAGGGTCACACTAGCCCTGTCGATGCTCAGGCGGAGGTCATCGGTCAGAGCGACCATGGCAGTCTCAACTCCATATCCTGTCCTGAAGCTGGTTTGAAATGGATCAAGATAATCAGTTTCATCCAAGACAGCTTGGAGTTGGGAAGCAACTGCCCTCTTGATCACCTTGCTTAAAAAAGGTAGTAAGGACAATGGTTTATAGTTGTTCCTGTCCAGGGGGTCCAGTGAAGGTTTTTTCAGGAGTGGCTTAACCACTACCTCCTTTAAACAAGATGGTACAATACCCTCCCTGAAGGATGCATTGATTGTATCCCGTAGGAATACTCTCAACGTGTTCCCCCCCCCCCGGACGACCAGCCAAGATGGACAAGGATCAAGAGGGCAAGTTGTCTTCCTCACTCTTCCCAAGAGCTTGTCCACATCATCGGTACTCACAGATTGAAACTGATCCAGTAAAATGTCATCAACGGAGTTGTTGGATGCCTCATCTATGGATTCTGTCAGAACACTGACGTCCAAGTCAGCTCTTATCCAAGAGATTTTATCTGCAAAATAGATGTTAAACTCATCACAGCAGGCTGTCGTTGGGTTAAGTAGGGGGATTGGCACAGGAGGAACCTGCATCAGCTCCCCCACCACCTTAAACAGCTCTGCTGGACGGGACTCTGCAGATTCAATATGTGCAGAGCAGAAGGATCTCTGTGCTGCATGCATTTCCTCCCGATAGGAATCAAGATCCTTCCTATGGCGGGTTCTGTCGGATAAGAGTTCAGTCCTCCGCCATTTGCACTCTAGCCATTGACCAGTTTGCTTCATCCTCCTAAGGTCCTCTGCTTAGGGTTCAGTCTCTAATTCCTGAGAAGATCATGGACCTGTCTGTCCTTTTTCGTTAAATTTAGATGTGGGTGAGAAATTCTTGGAGCTCATATTTAATGTGAGATTACCTCACTTTCACCTCTTGGAATTGAAAACAGACTACCTTCCCACATATTTTTGAAGAAATATATGTATTGGCATTTGGGGAAAAAGACATGCTCACAAACCAGTATAGTTCTATACTGGAACAAGCATGGCAGTTGGAAATGGAGAAGCTTGATGTACTTGACAAATTCTAAGATTCCTAATTAAAACTAATAAAAACAATTTAAATTTGCATGTCCATCTTCTCCAGAGTCTATATAAAGCTATAGACATTGACTGGCATTGTGTTCTGCATTTACAATATCATAAATTGGACTTATGACATTATGACTGCTAAGATTCATGTTTATGGTCATGACTGACAGAACAAGACCCTAAAAACCTACCTTAAAGCCTGGCAGTGCCTTGGCCAAAGCATTTCGAAGGCTCTAGAAATCAGGGCACTGGGAAATTATGTCTATAGCATGCTCCCAGTTGCAAATTGTCTTCTGACAAGCAGTTCTTGAAGGACCCAAAGGGGTCTTTCTGGCTGCTTTTTCTCAAGGTGCCTAGCAATCAGGATTGCACTATGGCTGTCATTTCCAAGTGCTCTGATCTCCAGCACCTCAGAAATGCTTTGGTTAGGATGCTTCTAGGCTGCAAACATAAGATTGGCAAAGATTATTAGCTGTAAGTACAACTTATGATGATGAGGCAAGATCTCAGCCACAGTGTTTGATGCAGCCTATGGCCAAGAACCTGCATAGGACTCTTGAAATGTAATTTGTTAATTGTCAAATTAACAATTTGTAAGCAGCTTTGGGAGACTTTTTGGATGAAGGGTGGGGTATAAATGTTCCAAACAAACAAACAAACACATTCTCTGTATGTGTAGCTCTGTGCTTGCCTCTCTCCCCCCACACAACTGACATGTCCTAAGGGTTCACTGCTGTGGGTGTTAAGTGGTTGTGGGGAAGGCAGAGAAAATCAGTGGACTGGGCAGTGGGGACTCTCTCTCCACCCCACTCCCGTCAGTGACCTAAAGAGATGGGCAGAGGAACAACATCATTGTTGCTTCTTTCTCCTGCAAGCTGCAGAGGAACTGAGAGCCAGTCCCTGCTCCCCAGATGCCTCCCTCCTTCCCTCCTTTTATACACCATTAAAAAGGGACATATTGTATTGCCCATGTAAAGGTATAAGCATTGTATATGACACAAGGCTATGTCAGGGATTGAAAGAATATTTGAAGACTCTAGGGAAGAAAATGAGAAAGGGGCTTCTTCAGGAGGACTATACTCCTCAGGCCTTCTACTTATCATAGAATCATAGAATTGCAGAGTTGGAAGAGACCACGAGGGTCATCCAGTCCAACCCCCTGCCATGCAGGAAATCACGATCAAAGCATCCCCGACAGATGGCCATCCAGCTTCTGTTTAAAGACCTCCAAGGAAGGAGACCCCACCATGCTCCGAGGGAGTGTGTTCCACTGCCGAACAGCTCTTACTGTCAAAAAGTTCCTCCTAATGTTGAGGTGGAATCTCTGTTCCTGGAGCTTGCATCCATTGCTCCGTGTTCCAGTCTCTGGAGCAGCAGAAAACAAGCCTTCTCCATCCTCAACGTGACACCCCTTCAAATACTTAAACAGGGCTATCATATCGCCTCTTAACCACCTTTTTTCCAGGCTAAACATACCCAGCTCCCAAAGTCTCTCCTCATAAGGCATCGTTTCCAGACCTTTCACCATTTTAGTCACCCTTCTTTGGACACGCTCCAATTTGTCAATATCCTTTTTGAATAGTGGTGCCCAGAACTGGACACAGTATTCCAGGTGAGATCTGACCAAGGCAGAATAGAGCGGCACTATTACTTCCCTTGATCTAGACACTATACTTCTATTGATGCTGCCCAAAATTGCATTGGCCTTTTTAGCTGCCGCATCACACTGTTAACTCATGTTCAACTTGTGCTCTACTAGGACTCCTAGACCCCTTTCGCATGTAGTCTCAATCAGCCAGGTCTCCCCCATCCTATATCTATGCATTTCATTTGTTTGCCCTAAGAGCAGTACCTTACATTTCTCCGTATTGAATTTCATTTTGTTTGCTTTGGCCCAGCTCTCCAGTCTATCCAGGTCATTCTGAATTTTGATCCTGTCCTCTAGGGTATTAGCTACTCCTCCCAATTTGGTGTCATCTGCAAATTTGGTAAGTATGCTCCTAATTCCATCATCCAAGTCATTGATAAAGATGTTGAATAGCACTGGGCCCAGGACCGAAGCCTGTGGCACCCCATTGGTCACATCTTTCCAAGATGAAGAGGAGCCACTGCTGAGCACTGGTCAACCAATTACAAATCCATTGAACAGTGGTCAGACCTCACTTAGAATACTGTGTCCAGTTCTGGGCACCACAATTCAGAAAGGATATTGACAAATTGGAGCGTGTCCAGAGAAGGGCAACTAAAATGGTGAAAGGTCTGGAAACAATGCCTTATGAGGAGAGACTTAGGGAGCTGGGTATGTTTAGCCTGGAAGAAAGACGGTTTAGAGGCGATATGATAGCCCTGCTTAAGTATTTGAAGGGATGTCACGCTGAGGATGGAGCAGGCTTGTTTTCTGCTGCTCCAGAGACTGGAACACGGAGCAATGGGTGCAAGCTCCAAGAACAGAGATTCCACCTCAACATTAGGAGGAACTTTTTGACAGTAAGAGCTGTTCGGCAGTGGAACGCACTCCCTCGGAGCGTGGTGGGGTCTCCTTCCTTGGAGGTCTTTAAACAGAGGCTGGATGGCCATCTGTCGGGGATGCTTTGATTGTGATTTCCTGCATGGCAGGGGGGTTGGACTGGATGGCCCTCGTGGTCTCTTCCAACTCTGCAATTCTATGATTCTATGATTCTATGAGTTAACTTGTCTAGCCCACATTTTACAAGCTTGTTTGCAAGAATGTCATGGGGAACCATGTCAAAGGCCTTACTGAAATCAAGGTATGCGATATCCACAGCGTTCCCTTCATCTACCAAGCTGGTCATTTTATCAAAAAAAGAGATCAGATTAGTCTGGCATGACTTGTTTCTCTGAAACCCATGTTGACTTTTTGTGATTATGGCATTACCTTCTAAATGTTCACAGATTCTCTGTTTAATGATCTCCTCTAGAATCTTCCCTGTTATTGATGTCAGACTAAATGGACGATAATTGTTGGGATCCTCCTTTTTCCCCTTTTTGAAAATGGGGACAACGTTTTCCCTCCTCCAGTCTGCTGGGACTTCTCCTGTTCTCCAAGAGTTCTCAAAGAATTATTGCCAATGGCTCTGAGATTACATTTGCCAGCTCTTTTAATACTCTTGGATGTAGTTCATCTGGTCCTGGAGATTTAAATTCATTTAGATTAAGAAGATATTCCTGTACTACCTCATTGCTTATTCTGTGCTGGATTTCCCCTGTTGTGTCTTCTGTACCTTTATCCTCAGGTGGGTCCCCCTTTTCCTTTTCTGAAAACACTGAGGCAAAGAAGGTGTTGAGTAATTCTGCCTTTTCTCTGTCCCCTGTTAGCATTTTGCCATCTTCTCCACGTAGTGGCCCTACCATTTCCTTCTTCCTCCTTTTGCTGCGGATATACCCCCCCCAAAAACCCTTTTTATTGTTCTTAACCTCTCTAGCAAGCCTGAGCTCATTCTACACTTTAGCTTTTCTGACTTTACTCCTACATGTGTTCGCTATCTGTTTGAATTCTTCTTTGGAGATTTCCCCCTTTCCCCATTTCCTACACATGTTCTGTTTAAAACTTAGCTCCGTTGAAATTTCTTTAGTCATCCATCCTGGTTTTTTGAGACACCTCCCATTTTTCTTCCTCAATGGTACTGTTTGAAATTATGCCTTCAGTATCTCTCTTTTGAGAAAGTCCCATCCATCTTGAGGTTTCTTCTCTTTTAATATTCCTGACCATGGGATCATCCCCAGTATTTCCCTGAGTTTATTGAAATCAGCTCTCCTAAAGTTGAGAACGCATGCTTGACTATGCCTGGCTTCTCCTTTCCATTGTATAACAAACTCCAGGAGAACATGATCACTCTCACCTAAGGATTCCACCACTTGCACCCCATTAATCAGGTCATCCCTGTTGGTTAGGATCAGATCTAAAATAGCTGACCCCCTTGTTGCCTCTTCCACCTTTTGGACCATGAAATTGTCTTCCAGGCAAGTCAGGAATTTGCTAGACCTTGAAGTTTTGGTTGAGTTAGATTGTCAGCAAATATCAGGATAGTTGAAGTCACCCATCACTACTACATCTCTCCTTTCTGCATGTGTGTTCATCTGTTCTAGAAAGGCATCATCCAATTCCTCCGTCTGACTTGGGGGTCTGTAGTAGCGTCCCACAATAACATCCTTGTTGTTTCCCTCCCCTTTAATTTTTATCCAGATGCTCTCCACCTGGCTTCCAGTATTGATGTCATGGATCTCTTCACTGGTGTAAATATCTCTGACATATAATGCTATTCCTCCTCCTTTCCTGTTTGGCCTGTTTCTCTTTTAAAGGTTATACCCCTCTATTCCTACATTACAATCATGAGACTCATCCCACCAGGTTTCAGTAATGCCTATTATATCATATTTGTTTTGTAGTGCGAGGAGTTCCAGTTCATCTTGCTTATTTCCCATGCTCTGTGCATTAGTGTAGAGACATCTAAGACCATGTGTTCCCTTTACTTGCTGCCTGTGCAAGTTTTTTTTGCCTCCCACTGCATTGCAATGTTTGCCTTGTTCCCTCTATGACAGTTTGACTATTTTCTCCAGCCCTTTTGCCTTCCAGAATACTGTCTCCCTCCCCCATATGACTCAGTTTAAAGCCCTCCTGATCAAATTGTTGAGACTGTAGGCAAATATGTTTCTGCCAACTGTTATGAGATGCAACCCATCTCTTGGCAGAAGTCCCCCCTCATGGAAGCGCAGCCTATGATCCAAGAGTCCAAATCGTTCTCGGCAACACCATCTTAGGACGGGTTATGGAGTGGAGACTGCCATGGTTGCTCTGGCTGATGACCTCCGCTTGGGTATCGACAGGGGTAGTGTGACCCTGTTGGTGCTCTTGGACCTCTCAGCGGCCTTTGATACAATAGACCATTCCATCCTCTTGGATCGCCTGAGGGAGTTAGGAATTGGAGGCACTGCTTTGCAGTGGTTCCGTTCCTTCCTCTCGGGCAGATCCCAGAGGGTGAGGCTTGGGGACAGTTGCTCTACTAGAATAGAGCTTAACTGTGGCGTTCCTCAGGGTGCCATCCTGTCCCCGATGCTATTTAACATCTATATGAAGCCGCTGGGAGAAGTCATTCGGAGGCATGGAATGCGGTGTCATCAGTATGCGGATGTCACCCAGATATACTTCTCTATGTCTCGGTCATCCGCTTCGACTTCAGATGGCATCTCTCCTCTGAATGATTGTCTTAAAGCAGTAATGGACTGGATGAGGAAAAACAAATTGAGACTGAATCCAGACAAAACGGAGGTACTAACAGTTACAGGCCCAAAACCAGGTCTGGGAATACAAACTCCAATCCTGGATGGAACTACACTCTCCTCCAAGGATTGTGTTCGCAGTCTGGGGGTGCTCCTGGACCCGTCGCTCCAGATGACTAATCAGGTTAATGCGACGGTCAGGAGTGCCTGTTATCAACTTCGGCTGGCACGCCAGCTGCGCCCTTTCCTGGAAACTAGGGACCTCGAAACTGTGGTACATGCACTGGTAACCTCCCGTCTGGATTTCTGTAATGAGCTCTACATGGGGCTACCCTTGTGCTTGACTCGGAAACTTCAACTAGTCCAGAACATGGCAGCCAGGTTGATTTCTGGCGTTTCCAGAAGAGAGCATATAACACCGGTGCTAAAAGCTCTCCACTAGCTGCCTATTAGTTTCCGGGTACAGTACAAGGTGTTGGTTATGACCTTTAAAGCCCTACATGGCTTGGGTCCAACTTACCTCCGGGACCGCCTCCTTCCGTACGACCCTCCCCGCACACTTCGGTCCTCTGGGAGGAATCTGTTACAGCCTATGAAAACAAGGCTGTCGGTGACCTCCCAGAGGGCCTTCTCCACTGCTGCTCCCAGATTATGGAATGGCCTGCCGGACAAGATCCGTCTTATTACCACCTTAGACAGCTTTAAAAAAGCTGTCAAGACGGATCTTTTCCGGCAGGCCTTTCCTGAATAATTATCCCGGCCCAAGACTCAGCTGCCCTTTCTAGGCTATGATTGTATGTTTTAAATTTTTTTTTCTTCTAATTTATATATATTTTAATTAATCCATGTTTTTAATCCTTTGTAATTTAATATTATTTTAAGGGGTGGGTGGGCTAGGGTATTGTGACTATGGGGTTTTTATATTGTAAGCCGCCCCGATTGCGTTGCAGAGGGGCGGGATATAAATAAAATTTTATTATTATTATTATTATTATTATTATTATTATCTACGGAGCCAGTTGTTTACATCGGCTATTTTCCTTTCCCTTCCTGGACCATGCCCTTCAACTGGCAGAAGAGACGAGATGACAACCTGTGCATTCATTTCTTTCAGCTTCCTCCCCAGAGCCTCTTAATCTCTTCTGATCTTCGGAAAGCTGTGCCTTGCCATATCATTGGTTCCCACATGGACCAAAAGGAAGGGGTAATGATCCGTAGGCTTGACGAGTCTTGTCAGCCTCTCCATCACATCACAGATCTTTGCCCCAGGGAGACAACACACTTCCCGAGACATCTTGTCAGGCCCACGAACCACTGCTTCTGTACCCCGCGACAAGGAGTCCCCCACCACCACACGCCTCCCCCGAGGCTTTGCAGCTGCTGTTCCTTGCGGTGGTCCTCTCAGGGTCCCCTGCTCTGCCCCTGAAGTCTGTCCATGCTGTTCTTCCTCATTTTCCTCGATAAGGGAGAGGGCTTCAAATCGATTCTGTAGCTGCAAGCTGCTCAAAGAATCCCTGGATTTTCTTGTTCTGTGTGTGACATTCCTCCAGCTGTCTACCTCCTGTGTCTGTGAAGTGACCCCCTCCTCCCCAAGCAGTTTGTCTGTGCGGTCCCCGCCCAAGACTGTTTGTTCTATTCTGTCCAGGAAAATCTCTTGCTCGTGAATCTTTTGAAGTGTAGCTACCCGTGTCTCCAGCTGCTGGACTTTCTCCTCTAAGAGGGCTACCAACTTGCACTTGGTGCATGTGAAGTTCCCCACAGCTGTAGACAAGAAGACAAACATTGCACAAGTGTTTCAGGTGACTGCAGCAGTCCCCTCAGTGTCCATGGTGAGAGCTTTTAGGTAATCTAAGAACTCTTAATGCTGAGAGCTCTATGCTGTACTTTTGTTTGGTCACTCAAATTCGTGCACCATTAGGCACGCGCCTTAGCAACAAGCAGCCTCTTCCAACAGTTAAAAAAAATCAAACTCACAGAAGCTCCACTCGACTCAGCAACAAGCAGCCTCTCCCAACAGTTTTTTTAAAAAATTCAAACTCACAGAAGCTCCACCCCACTCAGCAACAAGCAGCCTTTCCCAACAGTTTATTCTTATTCTTACCTCAGTCCTCAAGTAGACTCATGGCCCACCTTCCTGTCCAGACTCCCCTTTTTCCTGCACTTGAAAGGTGTTAGGGTGGTGGAGTGACAGCCAAGCAAGGAAGATCATTGTTGGCTGTGTTCTGATAGCTAGAGCATGATATATCATTGTGATTCACCTATCAGAACATAACCCAGTTACCCTTCTAGATGCAGGATAGGGACCTGAGCTGATTATGGAAAGCTTTTGTTTTTTGATCCTTGCTCCATCCCCACCCCCTGATGTCAGGTGAGGGAGAGCGACAAGGTGGGGGCTGAGACAAGACAGCTACAGCCTGCCTGATCCTCAAATGCCTTCTCCCCCACCCTCCTGGTGTTGCTGAGAGAAAATTGTGAAAAGCTATACCTTGCCAGTCCTCACTCACACACACACCCGCCCACACACCTTGTTGCCAGGACTTTCTTCAGTTTCTTTGGACTAGATGTCTGGCAGCAGAGAGAAAATTGATTGCATTATTAATTCTCCCCTGCAGGAACGAATAATTTAATGCAGAACACCCCTAGCCTAAATTAGTTAAATTCAAATCACACTGAAATCAATGTGGTTTATGATGCCACATGATGTTCAGGCATTCTCTTATAGGGTCAACTAAATTCAGAAGGAGGGGAAATTGTGGCCCCAGCTCCTCCATCATTCTTACTCAGTATATCCAAAGAGAAGAGCCTCTAGTGTCTTTGGAGGGTTTCCATGTCATCCTGAACTCTGATTCTCTGACATTCTAGCTTATCTGGAGAGCCTTCATACATACATGAAGCCCTAAATTTCCAACTTACTGCTTTTCATGTGATCAATATTAGATTATCATTGCTCTGCATCTGAAATTTAAATCCATCTTGACAAGGATTTAGAACCATTGTTATTGTTGTTTTCTTGTTCACTACTTTGAAAGAATCAGTGTCTTACAATACCTAGGAATTAACAAAAAAATATTACTGGTTCTTGAAAGCACAGTCTATCATTAGATGGTCTCTGTTCCCAATAAAGAAAAAAAATATAAGGGCATAATTTCTTTGTATTGACAGGATGGTAAAAGGTTTTATTTGGTCCACATTTTATGAGAAATAATCTGATTTGCATTTCCTTGACTGATGTTCTGATTAGAATATAATTATCCTCTGGATTTCACATGATGCTGAATTTTGTAATGCAATTATTTCTTGGCTCAAAAGGCATACCAAACATGCCCATAAAATGCACATTGTAGGATTAAATATACAGATAAACATAAGTATATATTTTGTGAGTAAATGTTCTCCAAACATCCATTTAAGGATACATTTACACAAACACACACACACACACACACACACACACCAGTTTAATATAGAAACTGGAGAGAAGGGACTTATGAACAAATATAAAACTGACATGGAACAGGAATAGACTGTTGTGTCCGTCCCTAGACAGAACCCCAAGAAGGTGTCAAAGCAGATTGCAACAGGAGAGGGTGCTCTCACCACACCTGACAGTAGCAACAGTGGAACCAAACCCTGTGGGACTTAGGTGAATGAATAGTTTTAAGTCATAAAAGTGGGGACATCCTTACTCTAGTTTGTTATGTTTAGGATAAGTACTTAGCTAACATAGGTTTTCCGTGGTTTTTTTCTGGGCTGTGAGGCCGTGTTCTGGAAGAGTTTCTTTCTGATGTTTCGCCTGCATCTGTGGCTGGCATCTTCAGAGTGTGTGTGTGTGTGGGGGGGGTTATATCCTGTGAGCCCTTGTTGGAGAGGATATGTAAATTTGTGTATTTGAATGGCTAGTTTCTGGGTGGAGATATGCAAGGAGGATTAGTGTCTGTTTGGCTAATGGTCCATTGTCTGCTGGAAATCACACTGTCCTTGGGTGGAGTTCATTTGCATGTGTTGCATTTTGACACTAGTGTTGAAAAACACTAAAATCAAAACTCAACACATGCAAATAAACTTCACCCAGGGACAGGGTGATTTTCAGTAGACAATGGGCCATTAGCCAAACAGACACTAATGGACCATTAGCCAAACAGACATTAATCCTCCTTGCATATCTCCACCCAGATACTAGCCATTCAAATACATAAATTTACATATCCTCTCCAACAAGGGCTCACAGGATATAACCCCCCCCCACACACACACAATCTGAAGATGCCAGCCACAGATGCAGACGAAACGTCAGAAATAAACTCTTCCAGAACACGGCCTCACAGCCCGAAAAAACAACAACACGGAAAACCTGTGGATGCTGGCCGTGAAAGCCTTCGACTTCACTTAGCTAACATTTCATTCATATTGAGAGGCTGGTTTCATTTTTATCAATTTCCTCATGCTTGTCATAAAGGGTTGCTTGTTTCAGTTTAGAGCTTATTTGTTCCCATGGCAGCTTTGTCTTTTCTGTTCCATTGAGATTTAAGACCTCACCTTAAATCACCTGGTCTCACTGCTAAAGAATCTTGTATATTTTTGATGACATCATGAACATCCATAAGCAAAATAGGCTGAGCAGGATCAGATCTTCCATCAGACTGAGGAGGCTGGCTTAGGTGGCTAATATAGAGTATGCAGGAGGTAGTGGCAAGGTTTGGACTAAAGAGGTATGTGTGTCCCACAACCTGTTGAATCCCCTAAGCCACCTTGATGTCCTTAGATATGCTGGTGTCTACTGTCTTTTTGCCAGTGCTGAAATAGCATTAAAAAAACCCAATTAATCAACATGGGGAAAGAGACATTTTGCCTTTTACCCCAGGATTGGTCCTTACCATGGATCAGAAAGGAAACAATGAAAATATTTGATGAGTTTGTTGGTAGGTTTTATTAATTAGAGGGGGATTAATCCAACTGTATCAAACTTGCTAACCTCAAGGTGAATATTGAGATAATATTTTCTACAACCAAAATACAAAGAGTAAAATCCAGATTTGGAGGCCCAGGAGTTTGTTCTTAACTCTGACGTCAAATTATCTTCAGTGTGTGTGTGTGTGTGTTTTAAAAAACAAAAGTGATGACCACAATCTTGAGTATGCTTTTACTCATCACATGTAGTGTGAGGAAAAGTTTGAGCCACTTCCTCCATGATTAAGATATTGCCTGATCAGAGTAAGACATGACTACTTCTGAGGAAGTTGTGGCAGATTCTTACTCAATTTTGGTATACATATGTCTTCCTCAAAGGTGTATTTTTTGTTGTTGTTAACTGCCATCAAGGTGGTTTCCACTTACGGTGACCCTATGAATGAGAAACCTCCAAGTCACCATGCTATGGGCTTGCTGCCTGCACCTGGAAGAGTAAGGGTGACTGGCAGCAGCAACAATCAGGGCTGGCATGCCAGATGGGCTTTTGTGCACATGGGGGCCTGGTCTGGTTTTTGCCAGTGGCAATGGATTCAACTAGGTATTATTGTACAACATTTTAGTGGGCCCTACCCCAGCTTGCTGCAGTCTGAGCGCCATATCTGCTGGGGTGGTGAGGATTGCCCAGGGGCAGAATGGGGCAAAAGCCCTGCGTCATGTGGACTGCAGAGCTCTGAGACGGGGCAAGACAGGGCATTTAGCCCATGTAGATAAGTCCTAAGGGATGCAGCTAGCTTCAGGGACTACAGGCTAAGTTACACACAGATTTTCTCACACTCTGATGAAAGAAGAAGCCGGGTGATTGAAAACCAGGGAACCTCTGGAGACAGCTTCTGGGTAGAGCTTCTGAGAGAAAGGGGAGTGGAGCGAGAAGGGAGAAAGTCTCTCTCTTTCTGGCCTGCATATAGGCCTTTTCTAACTTGGGGCTGTTACATGGAGTGAAGACGACACCTCTGGGCAGGTACTATTATTCTATTGGAGGGTTTGAAAGGCCCCATGTGCTTAAAGTTATGAGTGTAAAGTTGTTGTTTTTTTGGTCTGTATGCGAAGGGCACATGTGAATGTGACCTCTGCCTTTCACCCCCTGGGTACTGGTAATGACTCATAGATGGTCTCGGGAGACAAACACAGTGGAGCTGCACATATTAGACAATGATATTAGGTATAGTCTAATATACCTAGACCTTTGCCTTCCTTTGAAATCCAATCAGAGTTGCCCAATATCTCTAGATACTGTACAATACCAGTCTGAGCCAGTTTGGCAAGGTCTCCTATTCAGTGGAGGTAAGCAAGACAGTTAAGCACTGATTATATCAATAAGATCATTTCCTTGTCAGCAGGAGGGAGGGAAATTCCAGTTTGTATTTTAAAATGAGGCTTGACTCTCCAAGATAGATGGAGAATCCAGGCTTGTGCCCTACCCTTCCAATATATGCCTCTTACTGTGTGTGCACACTGGCAACAGACAGCTTCCCGCCTTAAACAACAAAGTCTACTTGAAAATAATATTTATAAAGTATAACTCATAACAGGTGGATGACCTATGCAGGGAACTGGACAAGAAGAGTTGATTCTGCTGGACTTGTCAGCATCTTTCTCATCAACTATGGTATCCTTCTGGGCCACCTTGCTAGGATGGGACTTGGAGGCACTGTTTTACAGTGGTTCTGTTCCTTCCTAGAGAGGTGAACTCGGAAAGTGGTGTTGGTGGGCTCCTGTTAAACCCCCTGGCCATTGGCCTTTGGAGTCAGTCTCTCAGGGTTCTGTTTTGTCCCCCATCCTATTTATCATCTGCATGAAACTGCTGGGAGAAGCCATCTGGAGTTTTGAGGTTCAGTGTCATCAATATAAGGAAGATGCCCAACTACCCCTTTTCACCCCAATCCAAGGAGGCTGTCCTGGTCCTAAACCAGTGTCTGTCATCAGTTATGGACTGGATAAGGGCAAACAAACTGAAACTGATAGAAGTCAGTCAGAAAGCAGATCAGGGAATAGAGCCTGTGTTAGATGGGGTTACACTCCCCCTGAAGACACAGGCAGTACTGGACTCAGCTTTGAATCTTTTCTGTGGTGGCCAGGAATGCTTTTTTCACATTTAAAGCTTGTGGGCTAACTGCTTTAATTACATGGCTTGAGATGCTAGATCTGGCCATGGTGGTACATGCCTTAGTTACAACCCATTTGGACTACTGTAACATATTCTACTTGGGGCTGTCTTTGAAGAATGTTCAGAAACTTCAGCTGGTTCAAAGAGCTGCAGCCAGACTGTTAAATGTGGCAGGTTACAGAGACCATGCCCCTATTGAAATAGCTCCACTGACTGCCAGTTTGTTTCTGCGCACAATCCAAATTGCTGGTTACCTATAAAGCCCTATATGGCTAAGGTCCAGACTATTTGGCAGGCTGTATCTCCCTTTATGAGCTGGCTTGGGATCTGAGATCATCAGGAGAGGCCCTTCTCTCAGTCCCACTGCCATCGCAAACACTGTTGGTGGGGATGCAGGATACAGCCTTCTCAGTGCCCTTAGACTCTTGAAACTCCCTTCCCAGGGAGGCAAGAATGGTCCCCTCCTTTTTGTCCTTCCATTGGCAGGCTAAAACATGTTTATCCAAATAGGCTTTTAAAATAGAAAGTTTTTAAAGAATGGATTGGGGGTGCTGCATTGTTTTAACTAAACTGTTTTTAAGGTCTTTTAAAAAAATCTTTTTACTTGTATTTTATCCTTTTACTGAAATGTGAATTGTTTTTAATACTGCAAATAGTTTAAATCTATTTTAATGTCCTTATTTTGTATGTTTTTAATTGCATTGCTCTTTCAAATTGTGAGCTGCTTTGATTCCAAATTTTTGGGAAATGGGATCATCATCGTCATCACCACTTAAAGTTATTTAAAGTCTTTCCTATTTTTTGCTACTAGTATAGTGTCCTCTGCATAGCTTAAATTGTTGATGTTCCTTCCTCCAATTTTCATTCCTCCTTCTTCCAAGTGTAATCCTACTTTATGTTCAGGGTACAAGTTAAACAGATAGAGTGATAAAATGCAGCCTAGCCTGATCTCCTTCCAGTTGGAAACCATTCCATTTCTCTGTATTGTCTCCTAACAGTAGCCTCTTATCTTGAGTACAGGTTGTACATCAGGACAATCAAATGTTGTGGCACACCCATTTCTTTAAGAGTAATGTGTGATCATAATCCTCTTGGTGTTTAATGTAAGAACCTTACAACCATGAGGATGACATGAAAAAGAACTCACTTGCCACACAAATACAAACGGCAAGTGGCTATTACTAATAAATATTTCTAAGCAATGAATTGCCTGTTTTAAGTTCAGAGCAATGCAAAAATTTCATGGAAAGCAATTGGAGAAATCAAAGATAAAATCTGAGAACTTCTCTCTCTCTTTCTGTCATTAATTCCCTTGGTTTTTGTGTTGTCCTACCCAATGCTCTGAAACAATACTAGGTATGGTGGCCATGTTGCCTGAAAAGTTATTGATGTTCCTATTTGCAATGACAGAGGAGAAAGAAAAAAGAAAAGAAAGAACCTGTATTACTACTAATAATTTATTTTGCATATAGGTATACCTCAATTAATGAAGTAGAAGTGTTCCATGGCATTACTTCTTTAACAGAAAATTTGGTACCAAAGGCAGAAGTAACATGGAAAAAATAGGGATAGATGACTGACTACTCACAAAAAAGAAGAGCGGTTCAACGTGTCTGGGGAAGCCTTTTGTCCACAACTAACACTATGCACATGTGAAAGGAAGCAGCCACGTCAGGTAAGCTTTGCATAAGTGAACAAAAACATTTTGAACCATTTAGGCACCATTTGGAAGTCCAGGGTGGCTGCATCCAGAGGTGGCTGTTTGTTTCACCAGTGTCCACTTTTCTTATGACTCCATTTTGGTGGCAGGCTGTATAGATTTATGGTTTTTTTTAACCTCCTGGGGATAGCAGGTAAAGCAAGTTTATCTGTTTTCTCCTTTTCTGTGTGTTTTCCTGTTTGTGCACACACAGTAAGAGATTCTAGAGGCAGCTGCTGTTTACTTTGCCCATCATAGAGAAGTAGAATCAGCCAGAGGAGAATCTCATTCTTTCCCAGCTCAAGCTTGAGTGCATTGTTTACTGTAGACACAATGCTGCACTCCAACACTGAAAGTCTGTGTTTCTGTAGACCTCCTGCACCATCCTCCCAATGCCAATACAGCTAAAAAAAATCTTCCAGCTAGGTAGAGGACAAAGAGGAAAGGCACGGCTGGACAGTCATAAAAGGTCTTTGTAAAAAGGAGCTTTTTTGCCAGAGGCTTTGTTAACTGAGGAATGTGTGTATTACATTACAGTATATACCACCCTTTCTCAATGGAGAGCAAAACATTTCATCCTCATTTCATCCCAATTTCACCCCCATTTTGTTTCATCCCCATTTCATCCTCATAATTTTCCTGTGAGGGTTTTTTTATTATTATTATTATTTTTTATGAAAGACTGGCTGACTTGGCATTGAGTCCCAAGTCTCCCAGGGGCTTGTTTAGATGGGCAATTTACTCCATCTTGCCTCTGTCTTGGAGCCCTGCAGTCCAAATGAGGCAGGGCATTCCCCGGATTTTGCTCATTTGAAAAGATAGAGACTGCACACATAAATTTCAGCATTATTATTTGGCTTCTGCAAATACCTTCTTTGCTACTCTTATTAACAGTTGCCCCATCTGTAATTTTTGATTAATCATGGCGAGTAAGAGCAGTGCTGAATAGAAATTTGTATCATGAGCTGCTTTCTTTTTCCAAAGGCTTCTCTTTCTGTCTAAATTCTGCTTGAGATCAAAATGCATCCCCTCCCCTCACTTCCCATTATGATTTTCTTTTTAGCTGCACATCTGCTTTCACCATGAAGTGACTTGGAATCCTGGTGGCTGGATTCACACTGGGAATTCATTTTAAAATGCCAAGCTGCTGGAGAGACATCACATGTGAGATGTGACTTGGCAGCAGTCTCTTGGAAATGGTTGTTGTAACCATTGTAAAGGGGTCCATTTTATGTAATGTAATAATAATAATCTTGGACAGTGAAAGGGATTAGTTTTATATCCACTATTTATGAAGTTGTAACATGTGTTTTCTTTGCATGTACGAAGCCTGAAGCGTGTTTGTTTAGCTGCTGTGCACTCAAAGCTTAAATACTATGACATGTCAGCACTCATAGAGCTTGGGAAAGTTACTTTTTTTTTGGTATACAGCTCCCAGTGTTTTCTCTAGCAGTTGTAGTCCAGAATGATAACTTTCCCAAGATCAATGCATTAATGCTAATATGCCATAGTATTTTGGTGCATGCCGAGCTGCCAGGATTATGGAAATTCCAGTTAAAAAGGGAGTTTTCCAAGATCTGCCCACTTCTTGTTACTTTTATTAAGGGTTGTGTCAGGCCCAACTGTCTGCTCTGGATCCCAGCACAGAGTGGCTTGCTGGATTGAATTTCCAAGGGGTTGTCTAAAAGGTGAAAATAATCCTCATAGAATTTGAGGACAGCAAGGAGACTTTCTCGGTTTTGCGTAATTTTTTTTTTTTAATGCTGTGTGGGGAATATGCATTCCCCCTTATTGGGACAAGCAATTCAATATGACTTGCTTTCCCATAGGAGGGGAAGCACAAAACTGATTGGCCAGACCAGGGATAGCACCTGGTGTCACCATGTTGGATTCTCACCTTAGCAAATGAGAGCTAAGGTGCGAAAATGGGGTGTTCTTTTTTTAAAAGGGCAAAATATCACTGAAGTGCACAATGGAAAATAGTTTTTTAAAAAGTTCAGCAGTGGCAAATTAAAAATGCAAGTAAATCACTCGTGGCCACCATCTTGATCAGTGGGCATGCAAAGATTTTTGTTGGGGTGTGTGTGTCAAAACACCGTTAAGACAAATTGTAGCTGTTGTGATTTGCCATTACTGCAGAGCAATCCATTCTCCCCCCTTGTATAGACAAGCTCCAAGACATTTTGATTAGTAGGGTCATCACCACACTCACAAGATATCCTATTCCCACTCTGCACACCACACAATAGAGAAGTATGCATTTTACAAGCAATATCTCTCTCCCCCCGCCTCTCCTTTGATGCCCCCTTGTTGTAGGAGAGAGGCTTGCATACCCTAATGATGTTTTGAGCTATGCTGGTGGTGGCATAATAGCCACCGGTAGGGTCTCCCATGCCAGACAGGTCAAAACCAAAGGGTCTGACAAAGAGCGTCAAAGGGCAGGATGGGCTCTCTAGCCTTATGGCAACCATCCTAGGAGAAGGAAAACTCTAATCCCAAACCCGGGCAGATGGTGCTCGTCCAACCCTGTAAGGTCAACCATCTAAGAGAAGGAAACTCTAATCAAACCTACGACCAAGGACCTCGCTGCTACGTCCATGCTTGCAAGGCCACAGCAGATGAACCTCTGGTTTAAAAGGTGAGGCCAGTTCTGTGCATGCTGCACTTCACCAGAAAAATCCATTGCACAGGCTCGAAGGACAAATCCAATCCCCCCAACATGTGGGGGAGGGGGCCAGGGTAAATTGTGTAATTTGTAGATTTCCCAAATATAAGAGAAATAGATTTTATTTAAGCTAAACAGAAAGGGAGTCTCAGAGACAAAGTGTGTTCAGGTGAGCCAGCCTTGTAACGTCCAAGCCAATTTGTCCAAGGCCAAAATGCAAGGCAGCAGCTAATTAGGAACACCTGGATGAGATGAGCTCATGGCTAGATCTGATGCACCTGTTGGAATGACTAGGCAATTTCAGAGGCTTGCACCAGCCAATTTGGGTCTATTTAAACCATGAGGCCTTGCACATACAGTATGGATTATTAAGTCTGTGGTGTTGTTGGTTGCTAATACTTACTGTATCTTTCCTGTACTTAGTAAACTTGTTTTAACTAAGAAGCTGTTACTCTGCTGAATCCTTGCTACAGCTGGAAGATAGTAAGTGCCTTGTATCACAGTGCTTGTGCTTGAACTCTACACATGCACTGGAGGGTTGCATTTTATAACCTGTGACAAATTGTCTATCTAGACATGCCTGTAGAGACACCTCAAGTTTCCTGCAGAAGAAACTGTTTTCTGTGCAAGAAACCCAGTTTCTGCACAGAAAGCAGGAGTTTTGAATAAAAAATCCAGTGCTTTTCTCTGCAGAATAATTCCTCTATAACATTTTGAGCCATTTCATACTGGGAGAAAATTATTATCTTTTCCAGTGGGTTTTCCTGACTTTTGGGAAACTTGTTTTTTTGCCCTGGGAATGAATAATTAAAAATACTGTTTCTATTCCTACTCTTCTTCCATTGTGTCTGGCAAATTTTCTTTATTACAGAGTTGATCCTTTAATTTCCAACAGCTTACAAGTGCCAAAATGTAAAGTTAACTTGCTTCCTTCAGGAAAATGTTCTGTTTTTTCTCCCCTGGGTTCTTTGCATAGCAGCAGGACACTTGCAAATCATTGCCATAGGCTTAGTATGCTCTAAACTCTATTATCCTGAGTCTATTCAGAGAATGCATGTGAATTAGATAGGTACAGTTAATGGAGCCAGATCCCATGCAGTAAATATTTGCTGGTGGGAGAAGGGATTTTGTAAAGAAAACTGTATGCTTTTCATTCCTATGAGGACTTCAGCTAGACCCACTGTTATCTGATGCTACAGTAGTACAAAGCTGTTTATGGAAGGCTTTTCTGCCCCTGCATGATGCAGCATGTGTTTCTTGTGAAAAAGGGACTGTCCTGAAAGGTGTGGAATGTGATATAGGGCACTGCAAGGAGGGGGAGCTTTTAAAGCAGGGTGGAGGCAGTTTGCAAGAATAGAAAATTGCTTGCATGAGCTAATTCTAATTAGGGTCAGTTCCCATCTCTGACTGCAGCCCCCATGTGCTACATTTGAAGGCATTTTCTGAGGGTTACCTGAAGCTTTTTAGGGAACACAGAGAGGCATTTGAGGGACCAGAGACCTGCAATAGGGAAGAAGGGCCAGGAAAACCCACTGGTATAAGCAGAGCTTCATTTCATATTTTTTTGTGAACCAACATTAAATGAGATGAGCAGTACATGGATCATTTTTGGGCCTGGCTAATGATGCCATTTCCCCATTGATGATCCCATATCCAACCTGAGAATTGGCTATTGTACTAATCAGTGGGAATAAGAACTGATTAGCACTACATGTTCTTGCTTTTGGACATTTCATGTTACTTTTGACTTTATGCTTGAAATCAGTATTCCGCTGGGATTTAACCACTTAATATATTCAGTAGGGAGTGCACTATACACATTGTTCTCTAGTGGGAATAATGGATGATTATGACTTTTTTACTTTGCTGAGTGAACAAAGTGAAACCTTCTGTTTAGCAATGGGCACATTTGGGATTCAGTTTCAAATTCTGTTTGCATATTGATCACTGTCTAGGGCATCTGGGTATCACAAGGAAATGCAGCATTCACAGATGTAACATAATTTTATGGTTCAAGTCTGATTATCAAGTTTGATCCCATTTTCAAGGTGGCTGTGTGGGAAGTGCAGTATCTCCCTTGAAGACTAACTTGTAGAAACCTCCTGCACCTCAACTTAAAACAAAACAAAACCTATCTGAAAGCCTGTGAATGATCTTCAGATGAAGAGAATGCAATATAGGTTGAAATATGATATCTGTCTTACATCTGCAAATATTGGCTGGGATCCTGGATCAGGAGATGCATCATACATGTGTAAGAATCATATGTCTCCTATCCAGCCTCCCCAAATGCAAGTTATCTGTGCTGCACTCCCCCTCACAACATAGCCATCTCCATTCTCCTGGCTGGCGGAGAGGAAGGGGACAAGCAGAGAAGTGTCCAGGCAATTTCCTGTAACTGGATGCACAGCAATGACATCATCCTCAGCGACTTCTGGAGGGCCTGGAGGATATATGTTACTATGTGTCCAGCTAAAGAAAAGTGGCTGGAAATCCCTCTGCTGCTCCCACAACTCTCCACTGGCTGTCCAATGGCTGTTGGTTGTTGTGTGATCAGTGCAGAATTCCAGCCTCCATAATGGCCAAAAAAAGTGAGTTAGTCTGGTCTAAGTTGGACTTACACCATCAGAACCGCCTAACAAGGTGCCAGCCTTAACACCCAAAACATGTTCTCCACCTTTTCTATAAAACGTTCAAGATGGTTTGCAACAGTAGCAAACTTTTTAAAAAATGAATAAAACACAAGCTAATATGCATATAAAAAGACATAAATCAGCACACACATGTATGCACACATCCTTAATATGCCTGGGAAACTGAATGGCAAGGAGTTGGTAGGCCAAATGGCCAGAAGAAAAAGACTAACAAAATGAAAAGGCTATCAAAGAGGAAACATGATGAGCTTCTCTCCACAGAGTTCTTGAACCTCTTGGGAGGAAGAGAGGGAGGGAAAGTGAGACAGAAGAGGGAGAGGTCCTTGAAATGAAAATTATTATTGTGAAGCTGTTTCACTCACATAGAAATGGATAGTGTTCATTTGTCAATGTTTTTGTGAAATGGAGAAATAAACAAGAATGTCTTTCAAAAAATCAAAAGATAGTTTATTTTAAAGACACCCCAAAGGTTTAAATGTTGTATTGGGACTGGAGAGGGAAATAAGGGATTAATAATGCAAACCTACAGTATGCTTGTTTATGCAGGAGGAAGTCCAAGTGAGTTGAGTGGGACTTATTTTCAAGTGATTGTGCTGATCAATCAGCAAAACAAAGGCGGTAGTTGGCCTTTTGGGGAACTATTTCTCCTCAGATTTCTGGATCAGTTTCACAACTTTTTAGTCAAACTGCTTTTTTACTTGCCAGAGACATGGTACCTACAAAAAGGCAGGTATGTGTTTAATTTGAGTGAGAGCTACGTTAAACACAGTGTGCACACACACAGTGTGTGTGTGTGTATACACCCCCAATTTGTCATGAATGAGTGACCAGTATCCTAATATGTTTGTGCTGCTTGAAAACAAACTTTCTCTTTAAGAGATCATGTGGCGGGGGGGGGCATTGCTATAAATATATGGTGTTTCTTTTAATGCAGAACATTACCTCATCCCTCTCTGTTCCTCTGAAGTCTTGGTGAAAGAGGAAATTAAGGGAGACAAGCTGAACTGTGGTGCTTAGGGAGTCCCTTGATTTGGTCTGTCACAGTTTTAAGCCTGCTTTGGGCCTCAGGGGAGTCTGGCTGCTCTTACTCCTCCTCTGCCAACCAGACAGTAACGGCCCACTGCTTTTATTCATTACTCTCAATGTAATGCACTAAATTTAACAAGCAGCACATGCAGTGGGAATTTATTGCCCTTTTGCAGCATCACTGGAAGGTAAGATGTGGATTCCAATTACTGCAGATCCTGGCAACAAAATCCATCTAAGGTTTTAATTTATCTGATGTGATTGCATAAATTGCAACCAGGGAGGGGAAGGCACATAATCCACATTTTGAAAAAGAACAAAATGTTGGGGAATTTACCCATACATACATGTTCCAAGTTGGCATTTCTTCCAAAATGTACCTAACGTTGTAAATCTTCTCAAATATACCTATGTTATTTGTATAAGTATGAGTAAAAATGAAGGTATAGCAAAAACATGGACAGGGATGTAGGAAGATAATACTAAAAGCTATAGAAGAGATGGATTGGGTGCAATCCAGCTGCATTAAAAGCAAGAATTCTCCATGCCCTCTCTGCTGCCCTTCACTTCAACAGTAAATGGAGGGACTTCTATGGTTTGGAGATAATCAAACATGGGGGAACGCACCAAAAAAAAATCATGTTCCCAACTGTGTCAGAAGATCACTACAAGAACAGAAGGGGTGACCTTACCAAATGCCTGCATCCTTCTGCCATTCTGGGGGCGTAGCACTGCTGTGGATGAGGCTTCCCTTTTCTTTTGATGGGGACAAGCCATCAATAAAAAAGGACACCTTACTGATGACTGTGCTATGCCCCTGGAGTGCTGGAGGATGACGTCGTCTAATAATGGAGCCTTTTCCTGTTCTAGTGATCTTTTGCTGCAGCTTTTGCCACATCTGATGATCTCCATAGATGACTGGAGCTAATCTTTCTATAGGGATACCTAACTACATTACTTCATTCACTTCTATTGAATCTCAGAGACCCATTTCTATTTGTTTTGCCATACTGGTACTACAGTTGTCCCTCCACATTTGCAGGTTGAACATTCACAGATTTGATTATTTGTGGATTTGATTAATATGTTCTCTCTAGACATTTGTAGGTAGATGACCATAGAGGTATGCTGGAGAACCTACAAATGTCTAGAGGGAACACTTCTCTGGGCATTAGTTGGTTCTCCAGTGTGATGTACCAAGAACCCATGCTCACTTTCACTCAATAAGAATTTTTTATTGGTAAGGAAACGTGTGTCAGGAACGCAGAACAAAGCCAAAACTGAATACCGGCTAGCACAAACCCCCAGATAAACCCTTACAGCACGAGAATGGCATGTAGGGAGGAGAAGCGATCCAACCAGCACCTGGAGCTGTGACCTTGAGCTGCTGTGGAGAACAGCGTTCCCAGGCCAACAAGGCGGGCTGGCACCCCTCCAAAGACAGAGGGTCCTAAGCAAAGGAAACAGGTCAAAGTCAGCCTCATGTCAGTGTCCTCCATGAATTCCACTCTAAAGCCTAGAATTCAGGGATGAGTCTGACATACCGCCCTCCCGAAGAGAAACTCCCCCCCCCTTTCAGCCCAGCTTATCAGGAAAGCGGGCATGGAACTTTCGCAATAAGCGTGGAGCATTCACATATTCAACATTAACCCATTCTGCATGGCCCAAGGGCAAATGTTTCCATTTCACCAGATACTGCAAGCCCCCCCCCGTGTACCCGAGAGTCCAATACATCAGAAATTTCAAAATGTTGATCCTTGTCGACCAGGATAGGACGGGGTGCAGGTTCAGGATCTTGATGATGACGGTCCGAAAGGCACACCGGCTTGAATAAGCTAGAATGAAACACAGGGTGGGCATTACGGTACAGCTTGGCCACGGGATTAATCACCCTAACGATGGGAAAAGGACCAATATATTTAGGCCCCAACTTCTTCGAGGGTTGAGGGCTCTTAGGAATTTGGTGGACAAGAACACCAAGTCCCCTATTGCATACTTTGGGGTAGGGTCGGCATGATGCTTATAATGTGCTTTTGCAAAGTCCAAAGCCTGTTTCTGGTCAGCATGATGCTTATAACGTGCTTTTGCAAAGTCCAAAGCCGATGCAACTTTCGGTCATGCTTCTCTAATCTTTTGACTCCATTGGGTCACTGAGACCCGGTCCTTTGAAGTCCCCTCCCCTAAAGGTAGAGGGTTAAAGTCTTGCCCTGAAACAATTTTAAAAGGAGAGAAGCCAGTACTCTGGTGTGTGGTATTGTTATATGCGACCTCCGCAAAAGGCAAAAGGTCCACCCAATCGGATTACTGGAAGTTTACATAACACCTCAAATATTGTTCCAGAATCTGATTTACACATTCACTCTGTCCAGCACTCTGTGGATGATGGGAGCTGCTTAGCCCCAGTTCGACTCCCAAAAGCTTTGTGAACGCCTTCCAGAACTGGGAGGTGAACTGAGCCCCCTGATCTGAAACGATCTTAGCAGGAACCCCATGTAATCAGTAAATGTGTTGCAGAAACAACCTAGCCAACTGGGGGGCTGTTGGGAGCTTCTTACAGGCCACAAAATGCACTTGTTTTGAAAATAAGTCAGTCACAACCCAAATAATGGTATTCTTCCTACTCTCTGGTAACTCTACTATGAAATCCATACTGATGACTTCCCAGGGCTTAGAAGGGGTAGGCAAAGGTATCAACAAGCCTTTTGGCTCCCCCCTCCTTTAGCCATCGCACACGTGGGGACCCTTTGACATACTCCTCCACCTCCCTCCTCATTTTGGGCCACCAAAACTGTCTTCGTGCCAAATGTAATATCTTTATATATCCAAAATGCCCTGCACTTTTTACATCATGGCACTGTTTAAGGATGGCAGACCTCATGGTCTCTGGAACATACAGGCGCTCCCCCTTCCATGCCAGGCCCTCTCGTAGAACTACCTTGGTGAGCCAAAAACTATGGGTCCTTGGGGAGGGCCATTGCCATTTGGGCTTGCTACCCACCCCCATCGTCCTTGGAGGGGGGGAGAGGGCACCAAAGAGGGCAGAGTCAGTGTCACACTGGGGTCTGAGGTCCTTGCTGGTGGGCCGGCATTTCCACTTGCCCCAGAGTCCAACCCTGGCTCCAAAGAGGGGCCTGCTGGGGTCTCCTGATGTTTGGCCTTACTGCACGTTAGGACTGCCAACCCCAAATGGGAGGGGGAGAAGACTGTGTCAATCACCTCCTTCCGTTGACTGTCATGTTGAGGGAGCCTGGACAAAGCGTCAGCTAGGAAATTCTTTTTTCTCGGGATAAACTTTAGGGTGAAATTGAACCGGTAAAAGAAACTGGCCCAATGAATCTGTTTAGGGTTCAAACGTCTTGGGGTTTTCAAAGCTTCCAGATTCTTGTGATCTGTCCAAACTTCAAAAGGTTTGGAAGATCCTTCCAGCAGGTGGTGCCAGGTCTCTAAGGCCAATTTGATTGCACCCGCCTCCTTCTCCTACACAGGCCAATTTCACTCAGTCTCATTAAATTTTTTGGATAGATATGTACAAGGCCTAAGCTCCCCCTCTTCATCCTGTTGCAACAGCACCCCTCCCATCGCCACGTCTGAAGCGTCAACTTGGACCACAAAAGGTTGGGAGGGTCGGGGTGCTTAAGAATCGGTTCAGAGGTAAAAAGCTTCTTCAGCTTGTCAAAGGCCCTTTGGCATTGGTTAGACCATACAATCTTTTGGGGAGGCTTCTCTGCCTTCCCCTTCCCCTTTTGTTTCTTTTCACCCTTGGTTTTCAGCAGGTCAGTCAGGGGAAGGGCTATGGCAGCAAAGTCAGGGATGAAGGGCCGGTAAAAGTTAGCAAACCCCAGGAAGCTCTGCAGTTGCTTCCTGGTTCTGGGGGCCTCCCATGCCAGCACCCCCTTTACCTTCTCTAGGTCCATTTCTACCCCCTTGTTTGAGATGCGGTACCCCAGGTAGTCTAAGCGGCTCTGATGGAATTCACACTTTCACATTTTGGCATACAAATGGTTCTCCCCCAACCTAGTAAGCACCTTTTTCACCAGTTTCACATGGACGTATAATCCTCAGAATAAATAAGTACATCATCCAAATATACCAGTACCTCCTTGTACAAAAACTCTCTCAGTACATCATTATTTAAGTTCTGAAAAATTCCTGGAGCTCCACTAAGTCCAAAAGGCATTACTCTGAATTCAAAAGTCCCTAGGGGGCAATTAAAAGTAGTTTTCCATTCGTCCCCTTCCTTCATCCTCACCTTGTAATAGGCCTCCCGCAAGTCCAGTTTGGTAAATATCTTCCCCTTGGCCAAATGAGCCAGTATGTCTTTCATTAAGGGGAGGGGATACTGATTTGACATGGTGATAGCATTCAGGGATCTGTAGTCCTGGCAGATATGAAGGTTCCCATCTGCCTTATGCCTAAACAACACAGGGGCCCCCAAAGGGGAGGTCGAGAGTCTGATGAAACCCCGGACCAAGTTTTTGTTGATTAACTCCCGGAGGGCGTTCATCTCAGCTGGTCATATAGAATAAATCCTGGGTTTGTGTAGCTTGGTCTCTGAAAGTATCTCTATGGCACAGTCAAAGGGTTGGTGGAGTGGTAAAATGTCACACTCCTTCTCCTCAAACACATATTGCCATGGTTTATATTCCACTGGTAACCCTTTCAGCTTCCCTTGGACTAGAGCGGTTTTGCAGTTCTGTGGTTTGGCCTCTAGAGGGACCCCCCTGGGGAAGCTTCACCCACCCCGTGCTCTTGTACACACACAAGATCTGCAAAAGTCACTGTCTCTTTCACCCAGTCTATGGAGGGGTTGTGGAATTTTAGCCAGTTTAAGCCCACCACTGCAGTGGGAACTAGGCCTGGGGCTATCACAAATTGAAGCTCTTCCTGATGATTCCCATCCTCATGTGTACTGGGCCAGTCATTTGCCTTGCAGGTCCCCCTTTCATCATCCCTCTGTCCATCTGAGACAGCCACACTGGCTTGTCCAGCTTGATGGTGCTAATTTCAAGTTCACTAACCAGAGAGGGGTGAATTAACACTTGGGTACATCCACAATCAATCATTAACATTACTTTTTGGGTGACTCCACTGTTTGCAACCCCTATTTTGGCTTTTAGGAAAAAAGGGCCTTTTACACCACTCACCATAGCACTTGGGCGCCCTTTGGGATTAGCCCGCCCTTGAGCGCTTAGTAGGGTGGGCTGGAGCCATTTCATGCTGGCTCCGCGTCGGAAGAGGAAGATCCACTGTCATCTGGTTCCTCCGAAAATTCTCCTGCTGTGTGGCCTGGTACCAAGGCGCGTACTGCTGCTTTGGGCTTGGGCTTGAACTGTGTCTTGGGTGCCGTAAACTTCCCCTCCACCCTCTTGGGCTTCTCGGCTGCCGCTGGTTCCCAAGGGCTCCTCTCTGGGCATTCGGCTATGCGGTGGCCCCCCTTCCTGCAGTGTAAACACAGGCCTTTCCTCATCCTTCACTCCATCTTTAACTCCCCCGTCGTGGTTCCGCCTGATTGGGCCGCCTTACTTTTCTTCCCGGTGGCCCCAGTGGCCTTTCCCTCGGATCCCTGCCGGTGCCGAGCCTGCTTGATGCTCCGCCACAGTGTCTCTACTTCTCCAGCTAGCCGCACCCATCCCAAAAGGGCCTCGGGGTTCCCCTGGAACAATGCCCACTTGAGAATGTCGGTGTTCAGGCCATCCTGGAAGTACTGTACCTTTATGGCTTCAGTCCAGTCGGGGACCTGGCTGGCCAGGCAGCGGAATTCAGAGGCATACTTGGCCACAGACTTCGAACCTTGC
Organism: Gambelia wislizenii; assembly: GCA_030847615.1. Classification (NCBI taxonomy): domain Eukaryota; kingdom Metazoa; phylum Chordata; class Lepidosauria; order Squamata; family Crotaphytidae; genus Gambelia; species Gambelia wislizenii. Next base: position 296,071,740 of record JAUMIR010000003.1, read on the forward strand.
CTCAGTTGCCAGAGGTCCGTGCGGGCCCGTCTCACTCTCAGGGGGTCTTCAAATTGAGCCCGTAGGGCCATCATGAAGTCATGGAAGCTCCCTAATTCTGGAGCCCCCATGTCATAGAGCCCCACCAGCCACTGCGCCGCCTCTCCCTCTAGCTGGTTGGATACATACTGCACCTTTCAGCCTCTGTCTGGAACACCTCATCCCACTAGGACATAAACCCCATCTCCTGTGTTAGGAAGTATGGTAGCTTCACCGCATCTCCATCAAAGGTCACCTTTAGATCTCGGTGCTTCAGCCCCGTGGCCTTTCCTGTGGCTTGACTGGGCCAGCTTCCCCAGGGGGTACTGGTCCAGGAGCCGGTGGGCCAAGCGTCCCAGCAGGCATGGCAGGGTCCCCTCCCCCGGGTACTGGGGCTGACACTTGTGGATTTTGGGGAGGTTGCCCCCCTCCCAGGGCAGCTGGTGGCTGAGATAGTCTCTGCAGGATCTCTAGGAGGCTCGTCTGCATAACCTCCATCTGTTGCTTTAACTGCTGGACCTCAGCTCCCACTTCTGCAAGCAAAAAATGCACCCCCGGCTCTTGGCGCCCCTCGATTAAGGGTTTGTCCCACCGGTGGGACCTGCATTCCTCCCAGCCTCGTTCTTCTGGCCAGAGCCAACTGGCTCCCATGGCCGTTCCAGCTCCATGCACTGGAGTCTCAGAGAAGGGTAGGCTGCCCCTCCCCAGGGTTTGCCTGGCTCCCAGATCCATCAGGTTGAGGGGATGTGTCAGCCTTCCAGCCCTCCAGCGGGCTCGGCTACCTTCTTCCTCAGACACTCCTGCAGCGTCCCCCGACACATCTGCACCATCCCCCGGTGCACCAGCTCTCTGGCCACCGCCTGCGGCCAGGTCCTTCTCCATCTGGGTTCCAGCCTCCACGTCGTCCGACATTGTGGGTAGAACCCCCCAAAATAAGTAGGTTTAAGGTGAGTTTCAGCTTACTGTGATGTACCAAGAACCCATGCTCACATTCACTCAATAAGAATTTTTTATTGGTAAGGAAACGTGTGTCAGGAACGTAGAACAAAGCCAAAACTGAATACCGGCTAGCACAAACCCCCAGATAAACCCCTACAGCGTGAGAATGGCATGTAGGGAGGAGAAATGGTCCAGCCAGCACCTGGAGCTGCGACCTTGAGCTGCTGTGGAGAGTAGCGTTCCCAGGCCAACAAGGCGGGCTGGCACCCCTCCAAAGACAGAGGGTCCTAAGCAAAGGAAACAGGTCAAAGTCAGCCTCATGTCAGTGTGCTCCATGAATTCCACTCTAAACCCTAGAATTCAGGGATGAGTCTGACATACCGCCCTCCCGAAGAGAAACTCCCCCCCCCTTTCAGCCCAGCTTATCAGGAAAGCGGGCATGGAACTTTCGCAATAAGCGTGGAGCATTCACATATTCGACATTAACCCATTCTGCATGGCCCAAGGGCAAATGTTTCCATTTCACCAGATACTGCAAGCCCCCCCCCGTGTACCCGAGAGTCCAATACATCAGAAATTTCAAAATGTTGATCCTTGTCGACCAGGATAGGACGGGGTGCAGGTTCAGGATCTTGATGATGACGGTCCGAAAGGCACACCGGCTTGAATAAGCTAGAATGAAACACAGGGTGGGCATTACGGTACAGCTTGGCCACGGGATTAATCACCCTAACGATGGGAAAAGGACCAATATATTTAGGCCCCAACTTCTTCGAGGGTTGAGGGCTCTTAGGAATTTGGTGGACAAGAACACCAAGTCCCCTATTGCATACTTCGGGGTAGGGTCGGCATGATGCTTATAATGTGCTTTTGCAAAGTCCAAAGCCTGTTTCTGGTCAGCATGATGCTTATAACGTGCTTTTGCAAAGTCCAAAGCCGATGCAACTTTCGGTCATGCTTCTCTAATCTTTTGACTCCATTGGGTCACTGAGACCCGGTCCTTTGAAGTCCCCTCCCCTAAAGGTAGAGGGTTAAAGTCTTGCCCTGAAACAATTTTAAAAGGAGAGAAGCCAGTACTCTGGTGTGTGGTATTGTTATATGCGACCTCCGCAAAAGGCAAAAGGTCCACCCAATCGGATTACTGGAAGTTTACATAACACCTCAAATATTGTTCCAGAATCTGATTTACACATTCACTCTGTCCAGCACTCTGTGGATGATGGGAGCTGCTTAGCCCCAGTTCGACTCCCAAAAGCTTTGTGAACGCCTTCCAGAACTGGGAGGTGAACTGAGCCCCCTGATCTGAAACGATCTTAGCAGGAACCCCATGTAATCAGTAAATGTGTTGCAGAAACAACCTAGCCAACTGGGGGGCTGTTGGGAGCTTCTTACAGGCCACAAAATGCACTTGTTTTGAAAATAAGTCAGTCACAACCCAAATAATGGTATTCTTCCTACTCTCTGGTAACTCTACTATGAAATCCATACTGATGACTTCCCAGGGCTTAGAAGGGGTAGGCAAAGGTATCAACAAGCCTTTTGGCTCCCCCCTCCTTTAGCCATCGCACACGTGGGGACCCTTTGACATACTCCTCCACCTCCCTCCTCATTTTGGGCCACCAAAACTGTCTTCGTGCCAAATGTAATATCTTTATATATCCAAAATGCCCTGCACTTTTTACATCATGGCACTGTTTAAGGATGGCAGACCTCATGGTCTCTGGAACATACAGGCGCTCCCCCTTCCATGCCAGGCCCTCTCGTAGAACTACCTTGGTGAGCCAAAAACTATGGGTCCTTGGGGAGGGCCATTGCCATTTGGGCTTGCTACCCACCCCCATCGTCCTTGGAGGGGGGGAGAGGGCACCAAAGAGGGCAGAGTCAGTGTCACACTGGGGTCTGAGGTCCTTGCTGGTGGGCCGGCATTTCCACTTGCCCCAGAGTCCAACCCTGGCTCCAAAGAGGGGCCTGCTGGGGTCTCCTGATGTTTGGCCTTACTGCACGTTAGGACTGCCAACCCCAAATGGGAGGGGGAGAAGACTGTGTCAATCACCTCCTTCCGTTGACTGTCATGTTGAGGGAGCCTGGACAAAGCGTCAGCTAGGAAATTCTTTTTTCTCGGGATAAACTTTAGGGTGAAATTGAACCGGTAAAAGAAACTGGCCCAATGAATCTGTTTAGGGTTCAAACGTCTTGGGGTTTTCAAAGCTTCCAGATTCTTGTGATCTGTCCAAACTTCAAAAGGTTTGGAAGATCCTTCCAGCAGGTGGTGCCAGGTCTCTAAGGCCAATTTGATTGCACCCGCCTCCTTCTCCTACACAGGCCAATTTCACTCAGTCTCATTAAATTTTTTGGATAGATATGTACAAGGCCTAAGCTCCCCCTCTTCATCCTGTTGCAACAGCACCCCTCCCATCGCCACGTCTGAAGCGTCAACTTGGACCACAAAAGGTTGGGAGGGTCGGGGTGCTTAAGAATCGGTTCAGAGGTAAAAAGCTTCTTCAGCTTGTCAAAGGCCCTTTGGCATTGGTTAGACCATACAATCTTTTGGGGAGGCTTCTCTGCCTTCCCCTTCCCCTTTTGTTTCTTTTCACCCTTGGTTTTCAGCAGGTCAGTCAGGGGAAGGGCTATGGCAGCAAAGTCAGGGATGAAGGGCCGGTAAAAGTTAGCAAACCCCAGGAAGCTCTGCAGTTGCTTCCTGGTTCTGGGGGCCTCCCATGCCAGCACCCCCTTTACCTTCTCTAGGTCCATTTCTACCCCCTTGTTTGAGATGCGGTACCCCAGGTAGTCTAAGCGGCTCTGATGGAATTCACACTTTCACATTTTGGCATACAAATGGTTCTCCCCCAACCTAGTAAGCACCTTTTTCACCAGTTTCACATGGACGTATAATCCTCAGAATAAATAAGTACATCATCCAAATATACCAGTACCTCCTTGTACAAAAACTCTCTCAGTACATCATTATTTAAGTTCTGAAAAATTCCTGGAGCTCCACTAAGTCCAAAAGGCATTACTCTGAATTCAAAAGTCCCTAGGGGGCAATTAAAAGTAGTTTTCCATTCGTCCCCTTCCTTCATCCTCACCTTGTAATAGGCCTCCCGCAAGTCCAGTTTGGTAAATATCTTCCCCTTGGCCAAATGAGCCAGTATGTCTTTCATTAAGGGGAGGGGATACTGATTTGACATGGTGATAGCATTCAGGGATCTGTAGTCCTGGCAGATATGAAGGTTCCCATCTGCCTTATGCCTAAACAACACAGGGGCCCCCAAAGGGGAGGTCGAGAGTCTGATGAAACCCCGGACCAAGTTTTTGTTGATTAACTCCCGGAGGGCGTTCATCTCAGCTGGTCATATAGAATAAATCCTGGGTTTGTGTAGCTTGGTCTCTGAAAGTATCTCTATGGCACAGTCAAAGGGTTGGTGGAGTGGTAAAATGTCACACTCCTTCTCCTCAAACACATATTGCCATGGTTTATATTCCACTGGTAACCCTTTCAGCTTCCCTTGGACTAGAGCGGTTTTGCAGTTCTGTGGTTTGGCCTCTAGAGGGACCCCCCTGGGGAAGCTTCACCCACCCCGTGCTCTTGTACACACACAAGATCTGCAAAAGTCACTGTCTCTTTCACCCAGTCTATGGAGGGGTTGTGGAATTTTAGCCAGTTTAAGCCCACCACTGCAGTGGGAACTAGGCCTGGGGCTATCACAAATTGAAGCTCTTCCTGATGATTCCCATCCTCATGTGTACTGGGCCAGTCATTTGCCTTGCAGGTCCCCCTTTCATCATCCCTCTGTCCATCTGAGACAGCCACACTGGCTTGTCCAGCTTGATGGTGCTAATTTCAAGTTCACTAACCAGAGAGGGGTGAATTAACACTTGGGTACATCCACAATCAATCATTAACATTACTTTTTGGGTGACTCCACTGTTTGCAACCCCTATTTTGGCTTTTAGGAAAAAAGGGCCTTTTACACCACTCACCATAGCACTTGGGCGCCCTTTGGGATTAGCCCGCCCTTGAGCGCTTAGTAGGGTGGGCTGGAGCCATTTCATGCTGGCTCCGCGTCGGAAGAGGAAGATCCACTGTCATCTGCTTCCTCCGAAAATTCTCCTGCTGTGTGGCCTGGTACCAAGGCGCGTACTGCTGCTTTGGGCTTGGGCTTGAACTGTGTCTTGGGTGCCGTAAACTTCCCCTCCACCCTCTTGGGCTTCTCGGCTGCCGCTGGTTCCCAAGGGCTCCTCTCTGGGCATTCGGCTATGCGGTGGCCCCCCTTCCTGCAGTGTAAACACAGGCCTTTCCTCATCCTTCACTCCATCTTTAACTCCCCCGTCGTGGTTCCGCCTGATTGGGCCGCCTTACTTTTCTTCCCGGTGGCCCCAGTGGCCTTTCCCTCGGATCCCTGCCGGTGCCGAGCCTGCTTGATGCTCCGCCACAGTGTCTCTACTTCTCCAGCTAGCCGCACCCATCCCAAAAGGGCCTCGGGGTTCCCCTGGAACAATGCCCACTTGAGAATGTCGGTGTTCAGGCCATCCTGGAAGTACTGTACCTTTATGGCTTCAGTCCAGTCGGGGACCTGGCTGGCCAGGCAGCGGAATTCAGAGGCATACTTGGCCACAGACTTCGAACCTTGCCTCAGTTGCCAGAGGTCCGTGCGGGCCCGTCTCACTCTCAGGGGGTCTTCAAATTGAGCCCGTAGGGCCATCATGAAGTCATGGAAGCTCCCTAATTCTGGAGCCCCCATGTCATAGAGCCCCACCAGCCACTGCGCCGCCTCTCCCTCTAGCTGGTTGGATACATACTGCACCTTTCAGCCTCTGTCTGGAACACCTCATCCCACTAGGACATAAACCCCATCTCCTGTGTTAGGAAGTATGGTAGCTTCACCGCATCTCCATCAAAGGTCACCTTTAGATCTCGGTGCTTCAGCCCCGTGGCCTTTCCTGTGGCTTGACTGGGCCAGCTTCCCCAGGGGGTACTGGTCCAGGAGCCGGTGGGCCAAGCGTCCCAGCAGGCATGGCAGGGTCCCCTCCCCCGGGTACTGGGGCTGACACTTGTGGATTTTGGGGAGGTTGCCCCCCTCCCAGGGCAGCTGGTGGCTGAGATAGTCTCTGCAGGATCTCTAGGAGGCTCGTCTGCATAACCTCCATCTGTTGCTTTAACTGCTGGACCTCAGCTCCCACTTCTGCAAGCAAAAAATGCACCCCCGGCTCTTGGCGCCCCTCGATTAAGGGTTTGTCCCACCGGTGGGACCTGCATTCCTCCCAGCCTCGTTCTTCTGGCCAGAGCCAACTGGCTCCCATGGCCGTTCCAGCTCCATGCACTGGAGTCTCAGAGAAGGGTAGGCTGCCCCTCCCCAGGGTTTGCCTGGCTCCCAGATCCATCAGGTTGAGGGGATGTGTCAGCCTTCCAGCCCTCCAGCGGGCTCGGCTACCTTCTTCCTCAGACACTCCTGCAGCGTCCCCCGACACATCTGCACCATCCCCCGGTGCACCAGCTCTCTGGCCACCGCCTGCGGCCAGGTCCTTCTCCATCTGGGTTCCAGCCTCCACGTCGTCCGACATTGTGGGTAGAACCCCCCAAAATAAGTAGGTTTAAGGTGAGTTTCAGCTTACTGTGATGTACCAAGAACCCATGCTCACATTCACTCAATAAGAATTTTTTATTGGTAAGGAAACGTGTGTCAGGAACGTAGAACAAAGCCAAAACTGAATACCGGCTAGCACAAACCCCCAGATAAACCCCTACAGCGTGAGAATGGCATGTAGGGAGGAGAAATGGTCCAGCCAGCACCTGGAGCTGCGACCTTGAGCTGCTGTGGAGAGTAGCGTTCCCAGGCCAACAAGGCGGGCTGGCACCCCTCCAAAGACAGAGGGTCCTAAGCAAAGGAAACAGGTCAAAGTCAGCCTCATGTCAGTGTGCTCCATGAATTCCACTCTAAACCCTAGAATTCAGGGATGAGCCTGACATCCAGCATCATTCTGTGGTCAACGTCCAGCAGAAGTTGACCATAGAATCATGCTGGAAGACTTTCAAATGCCTACAGAAGTGATCTCTGAGATAAAAATAATAATTTAAAAAATACCAAGCCAATTTTTGCAGTTTCTCCATTTTAGCTGGACTGCTGTGCCCCAACTGCCACAAAATTTGAGGACTAGCTGTAAATTTGGATACTACATCATGTTGGTACTACATTCTGGGAAAGCAACATTAGAGCTAGAGTATAATGCCAGCCTGAAGAGACTGCATTCCCCCCTCCCAGGAGTTTGTCCGCTGAAGGGAAAAGGGGGGGGGGGAAATGCCACTTCAAACTTTATAGTTATGACTTTTTCAGGTACTACTGCTTATCCCTCTTGCTCTGTCTTTGCGCCACCATCTTCTTTCCATTCCATTTTCTCACCTGTTCAGAATAAAAGATTGTGAGACATATCTCTTCTTTATGCCTCATCTTATTATTTTTAAATCACACAGAAAAGGAAAAACGTATTTTGTTGTTGTTGCTGCAAACCTTTGTTTCCTTTGGGGGCAAAAAACCCCACTCAGACTACTACTAGCTTGGGCTTGTTCTCATAAAATAGCTACTGCTCATGTAACAATAACTCTTCTGAGCTCCCTTTGAGAGCCACACTGTTCTGATGATACATGAGCACTGGTTAGGAAAGGAATTCTCCATAGGTTCTCTTTAACCTGAAATAAAGTGTGTCTGACCTGTGTCAAAGACTTTTTCGTCCTAAAATTATCCCCTATGGACAAATATGGTTTAGCACTACTCCTGATTGGGTCAAATAATGTTCTGGCTTTCTTTTCAGTATGTTACTGAGTGGCCAAATTAAGTAACTATTGGCCTTGGAGCAGAAGACTATTTTGGGATTATTACAACTTCATACTAGAGCCAATCTGTGTAAAAAAAAAAATCCTCATATAGTTTTCATTTGTAGATTGGTTTTGTTTTCTGAGAAACAACAGAGGTAAATTTCCCAACATCAATACTCCTTTAAAAAAGAAGCAACATGTTTTGAAAATGTGGGACATATTCCATGTTCTGCTGGATTCTGAATGATCTTTGCATTGCAAAGGATGTTTGCAATCATTATTCAGTGCATAGGGTCTCACTTAAGGGTGTTATGAAGGCAGATAGTCCATTTGCTAGGTCTCATATGTAATCCCATCTACATTTATGTGGATTCTGGGAGCTATAGTCCAAAAAGTAACTTTTATAAACTCAGGATGGAGCTAACATATAAACAGAGTAGTCAGAGTGAGAGGGTTACAGAAAACCATTCTAATACCTTACACCTATGTCTAATGTGTACTAAAATGAGCCTTACTGCTTGGCAGGATGCAAATATTCAAGCACTCATGGGTCAGAGAACTCACCTGGTCTCTGGTTTACATATTCTTCTAAGTCACATGATGCACTTGATAGTAATCACAGTAGCAGAGTTTTTGAATAAGTATGGAATAGCAATAGCATTGATATTTCTATACCCCTGATCAGTGCAAAGCACTCCCTAAGTGGTTTACAGTGTGTTAGCAAATTGCCCCCAACAAACTGGGTAGTCAATTTACCAACCTATGGAAGGGACTCAAACTACAGGAAAAGAGATTCCACCTAAACATTACGAAGAACTTCCTGACAGTAAGAGCTGTTCAGCAGTGGAATGCACTGTCTCAGATTGTGGTGGAGTCTTGTTCATTGGAGGTTTCTAAACAGAGGCTGGGTGGTCATCTGTCAGGAATGATTTGATTGTTTATTCCTGCATGGCAGGGAGTTGGACTGGATGGCCCTTGTGGTCTCTTCCAACTCTATTCTATGGAAAGTATATAAGGGTTCCATAAGAGTATGCAAGTTAGCTCTGCCCACACCACAGTGTCTGGTCCTGGGTCCCATAGTGCATGACCCTTACACAATGACAGAAAGTGTCATTAAAAACCAACTGTGGGCTCTCCTGTCTGAATTTTTGAACTAACTCCACTGAAAACCTTTGTGCTTTTGAACTGATGTGAAGGGAAATTCTTCCAGATGTATCTGTGATGGCTTTGCAAAAACTAGATAAAAAAATATTCTTAAAAGTATATTTTTGCTTGTCCTTTGAACTTCCTTACTTCATCATCTTTTTCATCCACTTTATATTAACACAACACTCATTTTGTTTGGGGGTAAAATGTCATCAACAAAACTGAATCTCAAGTATCTCATTATTTTACCACAACTTGGCAACCACAATTGAAGCAAGTTATAAACAAAAGAGGTTATGACTAATCTTTAATTGAAAGTGAACAAACAAAGCACTGGTGCTGGAAATGTAAATCCACAAATGTTATTAAATATATAATACAGATTGAAATTACTTTAGTTGTAATCACTATATACTTGGTTTGGGATTACTATATCCTGCTTCTCTGCTTAAGAAAGGAGCAGTGAGCTGCATGCAGGACAGGAACAGCCAACTCTTTTCTTGGAAAAGTTACTTTTCTGTTACTATTAGAGTTGAAATTTTATTGCTCTTCATCCCTAGTACTCACATGGCCAATAAGGAGAGTGGCCTCTGCCTGCATCAAAATCCCTCAATATCTTTGTAACTGACAACCTCTCAGACAGAATGTAGGTCTAACATCACTATGTTTATCCTGTATGATTTTTAACATCCTTGTCTGATGAAGAAGCCAGTGAGCTTCAAAAGCTTTCATACTGCATTTTATGCTTTAGAGTTGGCCCAATAAAGGTATTATTGCTTGAGGATTTTGGATTTTGTTGTATATCCAAGATAGTTGATTAAGTTTAGTGCAAACTGAAATATTGCTAGTAAACAATGTAACAATGATTTTTTTGTTCTAGGTAACTTTCAAATTATCTGTTAAGATGCCATACAACCCAAACCAAATTTTTATGAGACAGTCAAATAAACATCTTTGCTAAGCCATGTTGACGGGCTGGTTTTTGGAAACTTGATGCCACTTCTGAGTGCAATGGCTTTAGACCATTAAACATGTTGAGCATCAATACTTCTGACCAGTTGACTGGCTCTGCACACTGTGTGATGGTTGAAGAGAATCTCCAGGTCAACAGACAACTTTGGAATGACATCATCTAAGTTTAAAATAAAACTCTTTGCTCAACCAGGCAATGTCTGGAAGTTCCATGATTTGAACAAGCAGTAGTGGCACCAGGGGAGTGCAGAGTGGCCGAACCACACCAGGTGACACCATCAAGGGGAGGGGTGACAACAGCCTTAGTGACACCACAGAGAACAAGACAAGTCTTCCTGTGAGTTCTTCTTCTTCATTAAAATAACTTTGAACTTTTGATACTTGTAAAAACAATTGAACATGACAGTGAGTTAATCTTTCTGATCTTATTGTGCTGTTGTATTTATTATTCTTTGTTTTTGATACTAGGTTATTGATAACAAATAATTATAATACACAGAGAGAAAATTATATAAATCTGTGTGCTAAAGAGGCATGATACAGGCAGAACACCTTTGGCTTTAAGGGAACAAATTCTATTAAACTTGTGCTGAGAATAGAGAATTATGATTAGGTATACAATACAACAAAAACCCTTAAAATACAGTATCATTTGTATAGTAAATAGTAAATATATTTTGAGCGGGATGCTAAAGTGTGCTAAGAGTCTTTTTATTTTTTTAATTTTTTATTTATTTATACCCCGCTCTTCAGCCACAAGGTTATCAGACCAGCTTACCAATTGTTTTTTAAGCAATAGCTATTTACTCATCTACACTGCATTAAGCAGTTTCCAATGTGTGTTAGCTAATTGCTCCCACAAGCTGGGTACTCAATTTACCGACCTACAAAAGGATGGAAGGCTGAGTGAGCCTTGGAGCCCGCTGGAATGGAACTTGCAATGTGGTGGCTTGCAGTACTGGCATTTAACCACTGTGCTACCAGGGTCTCATTCTTCTGAAATATGAAATGACCCTCCCTAGATAATTTATAAAAATTACCTATATAGTGCTTTACGCGGGATGAGTCCTTCCTGAATCTTCATTTGTGAAGAAAAGCCAGAGAGAGAGGTACCACACGCTGAATGGTGATTTGTAGAGAGAAGTGTTTCAGGGCACCAGTTAGTATTGTTAGATTGGGCTACACATGCTAGTTCACAAGATTACTGTGAGGAAAATGTCAAGAAAAGAAGAAAAATTGGCCATTTTGATCTAGAGACCTGGATGCCAACACAAAACTTTCTTCAGGAGATTTGAAATTGTCTGAGAAAGTGGTGTAAAAATTTGCAAGTAAAACAAACCCAACAAATGTCAAGAGTTCAACACAAAACCAATGTTACAATTTTGGAAAAGTAAATGTCAGACACTGCAACCTCATCTCCCCTTTAGTATTACCTGTAATAAGCAAATATTCCTGATGTGAACAAATATGAATACTTTCTCAATGCTTCTATACTGAGGATTTCTTGGGTATGAAGATTAGTGACATCTACAAGGTCACACAAGGACCTTTGCTCAACCTATGTTGGTCATTGCTAAGCTAGATGGCCAGCACACCGTAAGAGGAGTGAGCGTTATGGCACAGACAGCACTGATACCTTTTGTTGAGTGCATCTTTTTCGTCTTGACTAACTTCACACTAAAGAAGAGGTGAATGTGTCTTTGTTCTGACTTTTGGTTGGTTATTTGAGATTGAAGGCCGGATGAACTCCACCCAGCATCTTTCACCTCTTATATTCTGCTTTTATGGGAGGGGGAAATAGCTTGTTCCTGCTAGAGGTTGCTAAAATGGCATGATCTTTATTTTTATCTGCACAAGAAACATCACTTTGGAAACATAACTGAAGAAAATTGGGTTGATTGTGAGTGTTGTCCTTAGTTCCTAAGGGAAACAGGCATGGTGTGTGGGGGGGGTTAATAATTTAATATTGTCAACTATGGCTGGTTACTCAGCTGTTGTCTATTGGCAGACTTCCATAATCATCTTGATTCAAGGACAGATGTCTATTTTGCTCTTCTCATTTTTTTTTTATTTTTTTTTTACCCTATTGACAGGTCTGCCATCATGGAGCTGCTGTCTGGTGCCCAAACAGCCTCTCTTTATGTGCTCCAACCTGGGAACACTATGGTGGTTTGTCTCCCTGCAAGATCAGGATTAGTCTAACAAATGAACTGGGAAATGCTCCTCTATGATTAACTAAAATGCACTGTGCGGGAGACTGTGGAGAAAGGACTGGTAACGACCACCAGCAGTGCCAATAGGCTTAGAGCTGTACCGAGCCATAGAGGGTTAAAAGTTTTGTCTGTGACACTGAAATTGAGGCCAGCTGTAGGTCATATTCATGTCCCAGCCACAGGAAAATGAACCTGTGAGACAGAACCTAATTATCTGCTAAACCAAAAGCCAGTCTCAGTTCAATAACTTACGACAGAGCTGGCAGCCAGATATAGGGTTGCCATGACAACTCTGAAGAAGAAGAAGAGGGGAAAAATCCCACTGCTATAGAGAAGGAGGAGGAAAAGGAGACTGTAACCCTAAATGTGCTGTAGCCATTTGATCTCCAGCAAGTGGGTACATCTAAGGACTCGGACTGAAGCATGTGTCCATCCAGTTTAATATCCTCTGACATTACTGAAATGAAGGAAAATGTAATTATTATGGTCTCAGAGCTAAAATCCAGACACAGCTAGGTAGTTAGGATTTTTAAAAATATATATTTTTAGTGTATGTCACCAAGGACTTTCCCTCCCAACAGGTATTCAAAGAAGTAAATGGAGACCTGGAACAGGAAGGGTCAAATTACATTCTAGTCTAAAATGTCTGACTTCAGGCCGATTAAGGCTTTGGTTTCACTTTGGTTCTCTTTCCCCAAACAGAAGAGTATTTCTGAGGAATAAACGTGTCTGTTAGGATGCCAGAGGGTTTTACTTCAACCTGCTGTTTTATGAGTTTAGAGCTATCGGTGAGAGAGGAATAACCACTTCTACAGCAAACATTGATCATATGACATGTATATTAAGGATTTTAAAATTGTCTCATATTCATCACAGCGAATATAATAAACTCAGCAATGTGTCTCTTTTCTATCTTTATTATTATCTATATAGGCATGTCTGTATCATAGGACTTTATCAGTCCATCCTCCATAAACATTTTTTGCTGGCATATTTTGAACTGTTTTTATGTTGGCAAAAGAACCTCCTTTATCAGACCTACCTTTAGCAGTGTTAAAGAGGCAGCCCCAGCATAAACAGAGCACGACACAGCTCTGTTTACTTCCTGGTCTGAGATCTTGCCAATGCTGGTGAGAAGATACAAATGCAACAAATTTTAAAAAACAAAGCAAAATTAAGGCATAAAATATTCACACAAGCACAGAAACACACTTTGAAAATTACAAGTAAACCAGGGAGGTTCATAAAAAGAATAATTTCCCCTACCTGGCTATCACAATCTCACCCAGAAGTGTTCTGTCATTGATGCTGTATTCCTGTGAACACAATGGCATGAAGTTTCAATAATAATAATAATATAATAATTTTTTATTTTTAATCTGCCCCTCTGCTCAGCAACTGGGGCAGTGTACAGCAAAATTAAAACAATAGCAAGTTAAAACTATCCTTCCCAATCCTAACCCTTCCACCTTTTAAAACTAAATTAAACTAGTGGAGAATTAAAACAAACATACAATACAATGCAGTGTACAAATTACAACAAAAAATGGCAGTGGTTTCAAACACTGACAATGTCGGCAAAAAAGCATCATGGCAGATCTATTGACGGGTTGGCCTGTCAATAGAATGGAATGACTTTTGGACAATTCATGCTCGCGAAAGGATGATGTCATATGATATGTGCGCCCTTTCGTGTTAATTAGGCATTGTTATGACACCATATTTGCCTGGTCTGATAGCATCCATAGCATGAGTATGGAAGCATGTGTAGACTGACTTAAAATATGAATCCATTAGCAAAAGGGAGAGGGCAATACATTACAAGCAACATATGACATGCACAGGAAATAAGAATTTTGATTCAGTGACTTGACTTTGCCAAAGCTCAGATAGTCATCTGAACAAATATAGGATTAAAATTGGGGAGAGGGATGTGAACATTACCTAAGACCCACTTATCCTGGTAACTGAGAGCCTGAAAGTAAATTAGACCTTTGCTCATTTAGTGTAAAGGTCTGAAGAGGGCTCTGTAACTGCAATCGGCAGAATGTGGTTACAAAACTCTCGTGACTAGGAACTCCTGATCATGACGACTTTGTAAGGTTCTTGTGGATGCTGAAGTTATCAGAGGGCAAAGGTTATGAGCTCACCATCATTTCACCTCCAGTTTCAGCCTTACAAGTGTACAGACCTCAGCAAGACTAGTGATAAAACTGCTTCTGAACCATACAACTTCAAGCTGCAAAAGGAGGACAGATAGCCTTCCATGTACACTGCACTCCAAATCCTTGCTGATCAAAAACAGACATGTCAGATAGAACATGAAGTTAGACTTCTCTGTTTTGTTGTTGCTGTGTGCCTTCAAGTCATTTCAAGCTTAGGGTGACCCTCTCCCAAATCTATCAGGGTTTTTCCTGGTGAGATTTGTTCAGATGGGGTTTGCCATTGTGTTCCTTTTAGTCTGAAAGAGTGTGACATGCCCAGGATCCCTCAATGGGTTTCTATGGATGAGCAGGGATTTGAACACTAGATTCACTCAAACTACCACAGCACACTTGCTCCCTGATGGCTATTATAGAAGATGAGATTGCTGTTGTTCTAAGTGGAGAATGTTGTTTTCTTTTATGCAGCAGGAAAATATGCTTCTGAGACAATTCCCAGTTGTGGAAAAGCTGTACTGCTACAGTGTCAGTTTGTGAATGTAGACAATTGACTTCCTCAGTAAGGATTTGGGGCAGCGGAAGGGAAGTTGCCATTTCTGTAGAACATGATTGTTATATTTTATTTTATTGCTAATTGTGCAAGACAACTGTTTTTATCCCTCCTAGATTATCATTTACTTTTTCTTTTCTTTCTTTTTTTTTAAAAGTCCATTTTTGTCAGGGATTAAGAGCTAGACAAGATAAGACACCATAGAAAGTAGAGGGTATAAGGTTTCAGTGCAGAAACAAGGGTGGAAATCATGTTGGACTGCAGCTCCAGATCTTGTTGGACTATAGCTCCCCTCATTCCTTGCTCTTGACTATACTGGCTACAACTGGCTCAAAATTGTAGTCCAAAAACATCTGGAGGGCTGTGTGATTGAAATCCCTAGTGTGGGGATTCAGGACCTTTGTTACTGAAAGACCTAGACCCCTTGCATTCCCCCTCTCAGTCTCACTTGCCCTCAGTACTCAGGCCATCATGAGGGTGAAACATTTTCCAAATTTCCTTTTCTTCAGGCTGGGTCATATTTTAGTCTTACATTTACAGACTGTGGGATTATTTCTGTACTCTCTCCCACCCCCACCCCCAAATCATGTATACAAGCACATCATTTTGCTTCAACTATCTTCATCATTCTCCCTAGTCTCAACAGTTGAATAAAAGAAGGGAGTTCTGCAAGCACACGTCCTCTTGTGGGATCATTAGAGGCTCACTAGATTGTAGACTGTGCTTATTCACTTGATAAAATGAAATCATGCCTCTTGATATAAGTGCTAAAGAAAACACCTTGTTTTGTAATTATACACTGGGAATGACAGTCATTAGCTTCCATTAGAAGAAGAAAATTATTTTTTCAATACTTCTTTTTCTGTAAAACTCCTCTGAAACTGTGATAGAGGAAATGGGTGCCATCTATATCATATTGGAATGTATTATGTAACCTCTTTGGATAGTTTTTGTTGTGGTGGTGGTGGTAAACTTCTTAATTTAATTCAATATAACATTTAAATGACTCTTATAACTCTGAAATAACTAAAATATGTAACTTAAAAAACATTTGAGGAAATAGTACAAATACTGTACCTTCCATTTCATACTTACTATAAAGATCCATGACTCATTGTTATATTAGCCTGGCATAGGAAAAAACTCATAGAAAACATTTTTTTAAAAAAATCCACATCCTAGGGGTGCTGCTTCAAGTGCCCAATATCTACTCCACCTAAGTCTTCAGGGAGGGATGATGTTGGTAACGGTGGACGAAAAAGGCATCTGGATGCCTTTTGACAGCAAAATGTTAGATATTAATCATGAAGTCTCATAAGATTCACAATTTGAACGGGAGCCTTCTGAGATTTCAGGATAGAGCAGTAGTGACTCATGGGCCAAATCCACACTACACAAATAATCCAGTTTGAAAGGGATTATTCCTAAGTAATCCTGGGATTTGTAGTTTGGTGAGGCAGCAGCACTCTTTGCCAGAGAAGGCTAAAGACCTTGTAAAATGACAGCTCCCAGGATTCAAAGTGTTTTTTTTTAATGAGGATAATCCTGGATTGATAAGAATCTTCACAATTGTGTACTTATTATGTGCCAAATTTGCATGTTTTTGTACAGAAAACAGCATTTTCTGTGCAGAAAATATCTGTGTCCAGAAAATGCTGCTTGTCCCACAAAGTGCTGTTTTTTTTAAGGCTTTCTCACAGTGGGAAGAACATTGCTTTTTTTAAATTAAATATTTTACGACACATTACATAATCACATTTTTCATTTGCTCCCCTTCCTCCCTCCCTCTCTCCCACCCTCTTCAACGGCTTCACAGAGGATATATCTGTTTAAGTCTTCATGATACATTTTCCATGATATGGGTAACAGTTGCACACACATTGGTTATTGTGCTACTCCCCCATTGTTCATTAACTTTTTGCATCCCCATTTTCCATTTATTGTTCCAGGTTTCTTCCTTTATCTGTCCTATATATTTCAGTCTTCTTTCTCTATAACAGCCAAATAATAGAATTTCTTCTATATATTTTTCGAGATTTGATTTACACCACTTGGATTTTTTCTTTCCAACCCAGGGCAATAACTGCATGTGCTGCTTTTAATATTTGCTTTGTCACATACGCTTCATTCTTATTCAGGCCCATTTTACTCAGATTAAGCATAAAACTGTTTTCTTTACTGAGTTGTATATCTTTCCCTAGTATCCCATTTATTTCTTTATTTACTTCACTCCAAAATTTCTGAATGAAGGGACAACCCCACCACATATGAATATAGGATCCTTTTATACCACAGCCATGCCAACAGTTTGTTGAACAATACGACTTATAAAGGATAGTTGATGTGGTGTTCTATACCACCATCCCATCAGTCTCATTTGTCGTTCTTTTACTTTTGTGTTTTTATTCTTTACTATTACTTGAGTCCATACTTTAATTTCCTCTCTAGTTATTGTTAAATCCTTGTTCCAGTAGGGAAAATTGCTAATATTACCCATTGCCGCATTCAAGAATGAAGCTCCTTCAAAGTTTTGATTAAAACCTAGAGAAATTCACTGGCTCACTAGTGCAGAAACCACTAGCTGCTACTGGGCTGGAACAAAAGTATACTCCTTGAGAAATGGTTAATTCACACCCTAAGAAAAGGTGAACGCTCTTGGGCAGTAACTTCTGGGGTGGGTTATTTTCTTTTTTTAAAAAGGTTGTTCCGGATTGACTATTAGGCTAGCTTGTTTTTCTTTAAATCCCCTTTATTGGAGACTAAAGGTGTATCCACACTACAGTTTGATATCACTTTAAGTTTGACACCACTTTAAATACCATAGTTCCAATCTATAGAATCCTGGGATTTGTAGTTTTACAAGGTCTTTAGCTTTCTTTGTCAAAGTGTGCTTGTGCGTCACCAAACTACAAATCCCAGGATATAGTAGTATGGAGCTGTGGCAGTTAAAGTGGTGTCAAACTGCTTTAACTCTGCAGTGTGGATACATTGTTAGTTGGATATTCTTATCTGTTGCTAAATCAGGTATATTTACTATCAGCTAATGTGTCAGCAGTTTTTAAAAGAGGTTTTAAATGTATGTTTATTAATATAGAAAAAGTATTATGGGGAAAGAGGGAAAAGAAAAGGAAGAAAGAGAAAAATCAAAAGATGATAACAACAAAAAATGCAATTATCAACAGGTCTGTGGACAGTTTTCAATAAAAAGGTGATTAAATATCCAGATAGCAATCCATATTAAGTTGACATCTATATGCCATGTTTTCAAATGTTGAAAGATTGATGAAGTCCTCAATCCACTGAATAATGCAAGTTGTGCATTTGTCTTTCCAGAGTTTTTTTCTTATACATTTTAAAAATATTTTATTGAATTTTAAAAATATAAATGCAAAGACCAATGAGATAAAAGAGGGAAGAATAAATACATAGAGGAGGAAAAAAGACTAAGCCTATGCATCAATATAGTGGGCCCTTGGTATCTGTTGGGGTTTGGTTCCAAGGCCCCCCCCCCCGTGGATACCAAATTCCATGGATGCTCAAATGCCATTATACACAATGGCATAGTAAAATGGTGTCCCTTATATAAAATGGCACAATCAAGGTTTGTGTTTTGGAAAAAGTGTTTTAAATATGTTCAAGCCATGGGTAGTTGAATCCATGGATAGAGAATCCGTGAATATGTGGCACTGACTGTGTATGCTGACCATATGTCTTAAAATATATTTACTTTGGGCTGATGGATGTAAAGCACACTTTTATGTGTGGCTAGACCATCGCCTCCCAAAAATAGTACTCTACGGTGAACTCGCCACAGGTCAGTGTAAGAGAGGCGCTCCAAAAAAGCAATACAAGGATTCCCTGAAACAACATCTCAGGCTCGGCCAAATTGATCACCAACAATGGTCCGCCCTGGCCTCACATTGGGAGGCATGGAGACGCACTATCCACAATGCTGTAGCCTTATTTGAGAATTCATGCTGAACAAGTCTTAAAGAGAAATGACAATGCAGAAAGAATCACAACCCAGAAACATCACCCAAGGAGACCTTATGCTGTGCTTTCTGCAACCAAACTTGTTTATCTCAGATAGGTCTTTTTAGTCATCAGCGCACTTGCAGAAAGTGCGGGATGAGTCCTTCCTGAATCTTTGTTTGTGAAGAAAAGCAAGAGAGAGAGCATTATGATATTATGACCACTGACCAATGAATGGTGAAATATTACCTTCCCATCCTTGAAGTATATATATATATATTCAGCTACAACAACAGTACACAGTTTTTTAAACCTCTTTTATAATGAATTTTACAGAAAGGTCTATAGGGCTGTGGAAAAATATATTCATGGGCGAAAATATATTCATGGGACAAAAAAGCATGATGTGATGCAAATGCAGAATCACAAAGAGCAGAACTCAGAATGTTACTAGAGCAAAGTAATTCATTACATTACTAAATTGAAGTGCCATTGAAGGAATCATTAGGGTTAACATTTCCCAATGTGCATGTTGTAACATATGGCATTACTTGTTTTTGACCCACTATTTTGGTCATTCTCTACTGTTATTACTGTGTGTGAACTTTGGAGCATTTTGAGCTACAATTCTGTTACATCCTGCACTTGCATACTTATTTCTTTGGCAGAGGGCAGGTGCTATTCACTTTCCCTTTCTGCTTACTCTCACTATACAACATCAAATAGGACTTGCAGGTGTAGTTCCATCTCACTGGCCACCATTCAGGGGTGGGAGTGTGCCTAAGCATGTTCCAGCTGTCCTTGAGCATGCTGGAACAAAGGAACACCCTCCTTTCTATAGTGTCAGCATCCTCAGTTGCTCAGGTGAAGTTGGAACAGGTTGCGGTGTACCACTGCCCCTGGTCTAAGGAAATGGAAATGGACCTGCAAGTCTAGCAGCTCTTGTTGTGTACCCAGAAGAATACCTCCTTCCTCATTGTCAAAATCTGACAGAGCACGAGAGAGAGAGCCAAAACGTAATGTCTTCAAACCATTCTCTCTCTCTCTCTCTCTCTCTGTGTGTGTGTGTGTGTCAAACAATTTAATATGCTTGATGTCATTTTTTTCAGCAGAGATTCTGGGAGCACTGTGGAGCTATATCACTAAAACACTATAGGGCTGGTAGAAATTTGGTGAACCATTGATGGACAATAGGTTTTTAATTAATTAATTAATTAATTTTTGCATAGAGCATGCCATTTTCTGTGCAGAACGCAACATTTGTGTGGGGGAGAATGCTTTTTTGGCACAGAAAAACATTTTATGCACAGAAATGATATTTTTTATCACAAAAATGGTGTTGTTCATGTAGGAAGATTGTTATCTGCATAGAGAATATTATTTCCTGTGCAGTCCTCCCAAACCCCCATACACACACATGCACGCGCGCGCGCACACACACACACACACACACACACATATTTGCAGAATACATTCCAAACTATGAAGATTTGTACCCATCTAGGATTCTACTCAGGATTTCCCAAAACTGCAGAAATTCATCTTTTGACTATTTTTTTTCAAATACTTTTGAATCTCCTTTCAGTATCTATTCGGCGACATTTGTGCCTTGATCATAAGGTTATAAGTACATCCAGTTCTCAGAATATTTTTTCTTAAAGAAAGAGGAATTGGTTTTCCAAAACACAAACAAAAAAACCCCACACAGACACACATTTGTGACATAACAAGTAAATGTAAGTGTACCAAAAGAAGAACATTTGGGAATTAATGTCAGAAGTTTAGAAGTTTAGTTGTTAATTGATGTCAAGTTGGCTTTGACTTATGGTGACCCCATGCATGAGAAACCTCCAAGTCTCCCTATCATCAACAGCCCTGCTCAGGTCTTGCAGACTCAGGGCTGTGGCTTCCTTGATTGAGTCCATCTACCTGGAATGTGGTCTTCCTCTTTTCCTACTGCCTTCTACTTACTGAACATTATTGTCTTTTCTAGTGGGTCAGGTCTTCTCATGATATTTTCAAAGTATGGCAGTCTCAGTTTAGTCATCTTGGCTTCTAGGGAGACTTCAGGCTTGATTTGTACTAAGGCCCATTTATTTGTCTTTTCAGCCAAATTCATAATATCTGTAGAACTCTTCTGCAGCACCACACTTCAAATGTTTTTATTTTCTTCCTATCAGCTTTCTTCACTGTCCAGCTTTCACAACTATACATAGAAATTGGAAATCCAATGGCATGGACAATTCTAACTTTAGTATCCAATGATATATCTTGATACTTGAGGATCTTGTCTAGGTCTTTCATAGAAGCCCTTCCAAGTCCTAGATTTATCCTGATTTCTTGACTGTAGTCTTCATTCTGATTAATGACTGAGTCAAGAAATGGAAAATTTTGAACTACTTCAATGTTTCCATTGTCTATTTTAAAGTTATGTCAATCATCTGTGGTCATTTTGTTTCCTTAAACAAAAGCAATTGAATATGTCTATTCAGAAGTAAATCCCAAAGGGTTGAGTAGAATGCACTCCTAAATAGATGGGTATAGGAAGTACTAAAAGCATCATCACAACAAAACAGAACACCAAAGGACATGTAGCAGAGAGATGCCAGATTCAAAACAATAGGAACAGCAATTTAAAATAACCAAATATCTTTTAATAAAGCCACTAAACATGTCCAATATTGTGGCTGCATAGCATATTTCTCCACATGTGGTGTTACACATTGACTCTGTAATAAAATCCTTGTGTTGAATAGAAACATTGCACAACTGAATGCACACCCCATGAAATGCACAACTGAATGTGAATGAGCATCTCATGCTACTGTGACACCACATGCACAAATCCATTTTCACAACTTTGAACTGATACGGATATTCTACATCAGATAAAAATGTCCAGCTGTTACCTTAGGCAAACTAGAGGTTGCATGGGACACCAATAGGATGCCGTCCATGATTTCATCCAACTGAGCTTGATTACATTTTGAATAAATTCTCTGCACCTTGCAGGACAAAACAAGGGAGTGAATAACTGAAGTACTTGCCAAAGCTATTAATTCTTGAACTTTAACCAAGTTTCAAAGAAAAGGACACTGTGTACATCTTTGCTCATGCTTCCCATGTCCTTACAGTTAGAATCCACACTTTGTATATACCTATATATATTTCTAGCAGTGCAAAATGTGCTTAAATGGGTGAAATGCTTCCCAGTGCAACCAATCCTTTATCAAAGCCACAGGATTCTTGAATGAAACAGAGGGGAGGGGGAGATGCTTTGAAGTAGCATCTGAAGATTTGTGAAATGAAATTGATTTCCATTCCAATCAGGTCTTTTACTCTTCTTGAAAATGTCAAGGTGTCGGCCTTGGCCATTACCCGCCTGTGATTTATAGTTGAGACAAAGCAATAAGACTCAGGTGACTGTCTGGAGCTCTGCTGCAATGTCTGGAAAGGCTGCAGATGGGAGCCATTTCTTTTCTTAACCAACTCCTATCGCTTATCTAAGATCATAGCTCTTTGTTTTTAACATTGATAAGCAGATAATGAAATATAGGCCTTGATATTTACCTAAGTATAGAGGAAAGAAACAAACAGTGGGATGAAAGGATCCCAGTATTTCTGAAAGTTTTTTTTTTAAGAAAAACCTTTATAATAAAGCCTTTATGGTTGTTTTTTTTTTTTTTTTTAAAAAATACATTTACAACATTCAGCTGTGATGTTCTGAACTGGAAAACTCACCCATACAACAGTTGCACAAACAGCACAGTTGCACAATTCTTTCATTTGCACAGTGCCAAAAACGAGGTTTCAAACATTAATAAACCATTTTATAACCATAAGTCCTTTAGGCAGAA
The DNA here is from genome assembly GCA_030847615.1 of Gambelia wislizenii. NCBI lineage: Eukaryota > Metazoa > Chordata > Lepidosauria > Squamata > Crotaphytidae > Gambelia > Gambelia wislizenii. Next base: position 296,094,380 of record JAUMIR010000003.1, read on the forward strand.
AAATAATGATAGAACTTCATATTCATAAACTGATTTTGCTGAAAATTAATTGAGCAGTATCCACATATTTTAACTTAAGCAGGTTACAGATAAAGGAATGATCATAGTATTTATAGCCAACTTAGAATCAGACTGATTTTTGAGAAAGAATAATTCCTGAAAAATCATGAAATTAACTGACAGTCTTAAGAACGACTGTCTTTCATCTTAAACCATGCAGGGTGTTGAGGACCCTTAAATAGAATAGCACCATATTATGCCTCCCCAAAAGATACAGAGATCATAAAAACTACACTACCATCAAGATGGAGAATGTACAAACAAACCTCACTAGAGGAAAAATGCATTAAAATGTATACAAATGTATGTGCATACCGAAAAAGTCAAATTATGCAACCTAAAGTGAAATCTGAATGGAAAGAAAATGCATGGTGGGATTTAGAGAATATAACATAGTGGACTGAGAGATTTGAAAAACCCTGAATCAGGCAATCAGTTCATCTATTTCACTAATATATAAACTGACTATATAAACACATTTGGAGTTCCCAGAAACCTAGATTCATGTAGTTTTTGTAATGTCTTCAAGTTGTTTCTGACTTACAGAGACCCTAAGACCACTCTATCATGGGGTTTTCTTGGTAAGATTTGTTCAGAGGGGGTTTGCCATTGCCCAAGCCACACTGGCTCTCAGCCCGTACCTTAAAGGTCCAACCCATGAATTAGTGTAGTGGCTTTTAAACTGAGCATATCAGGACCAACAATTTCATGATAAGAAAATACATCGAACTACAATACTGCCAGTTAATCTCCAACTGCTTCCTTAGGCAAATGTCAGGTTTCCTAGTTGGGTATCCTGCCTCATGACCATTCAGTTGTCAGGGAAGGATAGGCAGAGGATTCTTCCTACATTGCCCTTAAGAAGATAAAAGTATCCTCTTGTACGTCCTGGCAGTCCTCCAGAGGTCTAGTAGGATGATATCATCTTCCTTCAACTGGCTGGCTATGAATGGCTCTAATTCTCCTGTGGTCCTACCCTAGCAACTGAATTACTATGGAGAGGGACACCTAGCCAGAAAACAGGTAGGTCAAGCATAACACAAGGAGGAGAAGCTATAACTACACCTGGCAGAACTTTATGATTCACCAGTGTGATTCAGAATCTTGGCCTAGGGATGTAAAAGAGTATTTTTTTTCTCATTTTCTTCTTCATCAAGAAGAATGAGAAAGGGAATTCTGAAACATCAGAAAACCTCCTCAAGAAAATGATTGAACTTCATGAGATGCTTTTGGAGCCTTTGAGACACACATGCACAAGAGGCTAGCTTTTCATCAAAATGGGAGGGGGGTTGCACAGAAAGGAGTGCCTTTTGTGTAAACATTTTTTGTCTCCCCCCCCCCGCAAAACACCCTCCCAAAATACAAGGAAGGAAGGAGGAGGAAGAGGAGAAGGAGGAATAATTAGCAGTAGTAGTTGTAGTAGTAGAAGTCTGTACTCTTACCCTGTACAGAGAAAACTTTGAAATTCTTCATTCTTTGGTGTAAAAATAAAATAAGTAAAGGTTTACATCTGTATAACACAGTAACCTCTAATGATTAGATCCCATTGAAGAAACAGCAGTCTATTCATTGCTGTTAAGCAATCTGTGCAACAAAAGACAGGGTGAGCCAGCAGCACATAACAATGTGTTTAGTCATTGTCTGTTGCCCTCTTTTTGAACTGAAAATAATGTGATGTTATAGATGCAAGCAGAAGTACCACAGGCAGCAGAGTTTGCTTATCTGAAACTCCACAGTACTTTGTAAAGGGGCAAAGGAGAAAAAATAGTTTAGGCCACATGCTGCCTCTTGTATCCTTGTGATTGAAAAAGTTGCCTTGTGAACTCCAATAGACCTGCGGGGTCTCTTCATGACTGGTAGCACTTAGGACCACACTCCAGTTGGGGACTAAACGAAGGAAGGATAAAGGTACTCGTCATGTGTAAGCAGCAAGGGCATTTGGGGCTAGCATAAATGTACAGGGAAAAGATTTATAGTGCCTCTTCACCTGGATGATGAAGCATCTGGTCCATCCATCCAGGCAGGGACAAGGAGAACAGGAGGGGTAATATGCTGCTAGTAGTGCCTCCCATTAAAAAAAAAAAAAAAAAAAAAAACTTCCTTTGGGAAATAAGTATCTTTTAAAAGTAAGAGCAGAATTTTCAGTCCTCTTTCTGTAATAATTGTGTTTTTCACCCCACAGTCTGAGAACTGGAACTGAGTATAAAGGGGAGAACATGTGAATTATTAGACATCAAAACAATATAATAAAACACACTTTATCATCAACTACAGTGTGGAATAGCAAAGAAGATATGAAAATACAGGAAGGCTGATGAAGAATTTCTACATATGATAAAAGCCCTTGAATTCCATCATAAAGTGATGGAATAGTATATGACAATAAAGTTATGTATAGAAGTGGTTCTCAAACTTTGGCCCTTCTGGTGTTTGGGGCTTCATTCCCCAGAATACCAGACAATAGGCCATGTTGACTGAGACTTCTGGGTGGTGAAGTCTAAAACATCTGCAGAACCAAAGATTGGGAAGCAGTGATGTATAGCAAATATTTTCAAGTCTCCCAAGCAACCTTTTAAAACAGCAGCTCATTGGTAAAATTTGGGAAACCATATGCAAACTTATTTGGCAAGTACATCAATCAAAATCCCCTTCCAAGATGGTGGTGGCTAAGCAGCATCATTCAGAGGTCTGAGAAGGGCAGGTACTGGAGGACCAGAGGCCAAGTTGGAAGTTGTGGGGACCATCCCGGCAGCAGCAATGGTGATGATGGAGCGGAGTGCTTCCACGGCCCAAAAAGGTAGCTGCAGCAGCAATAAACAAAAGAAAGGCAAGGAAAAGAGAAGGAGGGGAAGAGAGGAGGCAAAACAGAGTGAAGAGGCAAACTAAATGGGGCAAAAAAGAGAGAAGGAAAAGAGGAGAGGAGAAAGAGTGGTGGCAGCAAGCAGAGCAGTGCAGAGATGAGAGGAAGAGGAGAGAACACTGGGGGTGGCAAGAAGAGCAGGGTGAGGAAGAGAGAGTATTTGTGGTTGAGCCAGTGGTGGCAGAAAGTGGAAGCAGCAGGATGAGGTCAGAGAAGGTGACAATGGTGCATGAGGAAGCAGACAAGAGGAAGGATGAGGCAACACAGGCAGCAGAGACCCTGAGGGAAGGGAAGACCCAAGGGGGGCTGGTTTGCAAGAGCTGCTCTGAGGGAAGAAGGGTTGCTCTGAGGAGAGGTAGGACCTGCAAGGGGAGGGTAGCTTTGAAAGGGCTGTCAGAAGGAGCTGATTTTGAAGAAACTATCACAAGAGGAGGGAGGACCTGAAAGGGGCTGTTTTTGAAGAGGCTGGCTTGAAAGGAGGGAGGACCCAAGGGGCTAAATTGAAGGAGCTGTCATGAAGAGAAGAGCAAATGCATATTTATGTTCAATCTACAACACAATTTTTATAAATATCAAAGAAACAAACAACTACTGAGCAGCAGCAGCAGTAGTGTTCCAAGAGTATTAAAAGAGCTGGCAAATATAATCTCAGAGCCATTGGCAATAATCTTTGAGAACTCCTGGAGAACAGGAGAAGTCCCAGCAGACTGGAGGAGGGCAAACGTTGTTCCCATACTCAAAAAGGGGAAAAAAGAGGATCCCAACAACTATCGTCCTGTTAGTCTGACATCAATACCAGGGAAGATTCTACAACAGATCATTAAACAGAGAGTCTGTGAACACTTAGAAGGCAATGCCATAATCACAAAAAGTCAGCATGGGTTTCAGAGAAACAAGTCATGCCAGACTAATCTAATCTCTTTTTTTGATAAAGTTACCAGCTTGGTAGATGAAGGGAATGCTGTGGACATTGAATACCTTGATTTCAGTAAGGCCTTTGACAAGGTTCCCCATGACATTCTTGCAAACAAGCTTGTAGAATGTGGGCTAGACAAGTTAACTGTTCAATGGATTTGTAATTGGTTGACAGGCCGAACCCAAAGGGTGCTCAGCAGTGGCTCCTCTTCGTCTTGGAAAGATGTGACCAGTGGGGTGCCACAGGGTTCTGTCCTGGGCCCAGTGCTAGTCAACATCTTTATCAATGACTTAGATGAGGGAATTAGGGGCATACTTATCAAATTTGCAGATGACACCAAATTGGGAGGAGTAGCTAATACCCTAGAGGACAGGATCAAAATTCAAAATGACCTGGATAGACTGGAGAGCTGGGCCAAAGCTAACACAATGAAATTCACTACAGAGAAATATAAGGTACTACACTTAGGGAGGAAAAACAAAATGCATAGATACAGAGTGGGGGAGACCTGGCTGAATGAGACTACATGCGAAAGTGATCTAGGAGTCCTAGTAGACCACAAGTTGAACATAAGACAACAGTGTGATGCAGCAGCTAAAAAGGCTAATGCAATTTTGGGCTGCATCAATAGAAGTATAGTGTCTAGATCAAGAGAAGTAATAGTGCCACTCTATTCTGCCTTGGTCAGACCTCACTTAGAATATTGTGTCCAGTTCTGGGCACCACAATTCAGAAAGGATATTGACAAATTGGAGCGTGTCCAGAGAAGGGCAACTAAAATGGTGAAAGGTCTGGAAACAATGCCTTATGAGGAGAGACTTAGGGAGCTGGGTATGTTTAGCCTGGAAAAAAGACGGTTTAGAGGCGATATGATAGCCCTGTTTAAGTATTTGAAGGGATGTCACGCTGAGGATGGAGCAGGCTTGTTTTCTGCTGCTCCAGAGACTGGAACACGGAGCAATGGGTGCAAGCTCCAGGAACAGAGATTCCACCTCAACATGAGGAGGAACTTTTTGACAGTAAGAGCTGTTCGGCAGTGGAACACACTCCCTCGGAGCGTGGTGGGGTCTCCTTCCTTGGAGGTCTTTAAACAGAGGCTGGATGGCCATCTGTCGGGGATGCTTTGATTGTGATTTCCTGCGTGGCAGGGGGGTTGGACTGGATGGCCCTCGTGGTCTCTTCCAACTCTGCAATTCTATGATTCTATGATTCTAGTGGTGGGTGACAGAGATGACAGCAGTGTCACCATAGCTAATGCATGTTAGTACTGTGCAGAGGCAGGCAATAGTGAACCCCCTTGAGAGAACCCACACCAAAAAAAAAATACCATGATGAGACAACCCAAAACAAAACAGGAGGTATGGATAGGAAGCAAACAGGATGACAAAGGGAGAGAGCAGAGGGCAATTATAAATAGAGATGTAGACAAGGTCACAACAGGAAGCAAACAGGGAGGATGTCAAACAGAAAACAGTTTCAAAAGTGGAACGATAGTTCAAAGCTGCACTACAATTGTTATAGGAACATGGAATATAAGAAGCATGAATCAAGGGAAACTAAACAGTAAAAAAAGAAATGGATCATATAAACATGGTAATTCTGGGAGTTAGTGAATCAAAATGGACAGAAATGGGGCATAGAGGTAAGGAACAATTCACTTTGGTTAATCTGTATGCCCCAAATGAAGGTCAAATAGAATTTTATGAAGAAGTTATTAAAGCAACAAATGAAATAAGTGAGGGATCTATAATAATGGTGGGAGATTTTAATATGGCAATAGATAAGCAGAAAGATAAATCTAATCCTACTAAAGAGGACAAGAAAATGTATGAAACTGGTTTGAACAAAATTATAAATAGAAACGGATTGCGAGATGTGTGGAGAGAATGGAAAGGAGAAGAAAATAGATATACTTATTATTCACCAACACACAAAACCTATTCTAGAATAGATTACATTTTTATATCAAAAAATCTGGTCCCACAAATTGTAAACACAGATGTAGGAATTATAAAAACTACAGATCATGCAGCAGTTACAGCAGATATAAAGATTACAAAAGATTATAAACAAGCAAAAAGATGGAGATTGGATACAAAAATATTAGGTTATAAAAACATAGTAGAAAAAATACAGGTAGAATTAAAAGAAATATGGGAAATAAATAGAGGAGGACAAAGCAGTCAAGCATTATTGTGGGATTCAATGAAAGCTGTAGTAAGGGGAATATTTATTAGGGAAGCACATACATTATGGAAAAAACAGGGAAAAAGTAAGAGGAAACTAGAAGAGGAAATTAAATGTTTAGAAAAAGAATATTTTAGAAACAGAGATAAACAGATCCATGCATTAATACAAGCAAAGAGAAAAGAGTTAGAAAAGGAAGACATAGAAATAGTAAAAAGAAATCTGCTATTTATGAAAAGAGATTTTTTTTTAATATAGTAATAAAAATTCTAGAATGCTAGCAAGGGCCACACAAGCAAAGAAATCTAAAAGTTTGATTTGAATTATTAAAAATGAAAAAGGGGGAAAAGTAATTTGATGAAAGATAAATTAAAAATATTTCAAGAATATTATCAAAAATTATATTCAGCAGGTGATCCACCGAAAGATTTAGAGAAATATATACAGGAAAATTGTAAGGATATAATTAGTGAGGAGGAGAAAGAATTAATGGAAAAACCTATAACAGAAGAGGAAATAGAAGATATTATAAACAAATTGAAACTGGGGAAAGTCCCAGGAGAAGATGGTTTGGGAGCTGAATATTACAAAACATTTAAAAGTATATTAATATCTAGAATGAAGGAATTATATAACAACATTTTAAAAGGAGATGAGATCCCACCATCATGGAAACACTCTTTGATTATATTAATTCCAAAACCAGATAAAGATCTGACAGATCCAGAATCATATATACCAATATCATTAATAAACCAATATGCAAAAATGTTAACAGCAATATTGGCGAAAAGGATGAATAAATTTATGCACAAATATATACAAAAAGACCAATGTGGATTGATAGCAGGAAGACAGATGGCTAATTTAACTGGAAGAGTAATAAATATAATAGATATAATTAGAAGAAAAAAGATTAAAGCAGGGCTTATAGCCATAGATATATTTAAAGCCTTTGATTGTGTGGAATTATAGAATCATAGAATCATAGAATTGCGGAGTTGGAAGAGACCATGAGGGCCATCCAGTCCAACCCCCTGCCACGCATTAAATGGCCGGCATTAAAAAATATAGTGAAAACACTTGGATTTGGAGAAAAATTTAGGGGCGTGATTGACCAACTGTATAAAAAAAAAATAAAGCTACAGTAATAGTAAATGATGGTAAGACAGAAAAAATAAATTTAACTAGGGGAACAAGACAAGGTTGCCCACTTTCCCCAATAATATTTGCTATGGTAATAGAAATATTAGCTAATGTAATTAGAAAAGATGAAGGTATTAAAGGGATAGGAAATATTGAAGAGATTAAGCTAAATATGTTTGCAGATGATAATTTAATAACAATACAAGACCCATTGGAAAAAATGCAAGAGATAGAGAAACATTTGGAAATGTTTGGGAAAATGACAGGTTTACAAGTAAATTGGAATAAATCAGAAATGATGATATTTAATTATATAGAGTCAGAGCAAAAAAATATGAAGAGTAAAAAGAAATATATTAAAATAAAGGAGCAAATAAAATATTTAGGAATAAATATTGTGGCAGAATTGGAAAAACTAGAGGATTTTTTTTACTATATTAAGGAAAAATATGGAGAAAAGAATAGAGAAATATGGGAAAATTAAATTGTCATGGTTTGGAAGAATAGCACTTGTTAAAATGTAAATATTACCAAAAATATTTTTTTTTATTTAGAATGCTGCCTATTAAAGTATCAGAGATGGAATTAAAAAAGTGGCAAAATATGATAAACAATTATTGTAATGGAGGCAAAAGATCAAGAATTCATAAAAATAGATGGTATAAATCCCCCCAAAAAGGAGGTCTAGGCCTACCCAATTTGAAGCTATATTATGTAGTGAATCAATTGAGATATATTATTAATAGTGTTGTGGAAGTAAAAAAAAAATGGAATGGATGGAAATAAATAAACAAGAGATAGAGTTAGAATTAAGAAATATATTTTTTTGTAAACCAAAAAAGAAATTTAGGGAAATAATACAGTCTGTCTCCTTAAAAAATATACTAGATATATGGATTAAATACAAAAAAGTATTAGTTCCAGGAATATCTCCATTAATGCCAGTAATATTGTTGGAGGGTTTCCCAGCAAATTTAAAAAATGAAGTGGAAGCAAAATTAGGAGGACAAGAAATAATAAGGTTGAAGGAATGGATGGGGAAAATGAAAAATAATAATTACATGGAAAAAATATTAAAAGAACAAGGATTCACATGATTTAAATTGATACAGTTAGAACGATGGACAAAAAAATGGTTAAAGGAGGGAAGTTGTGGAAAAAATACAAAATTTGAGGAATTGATTATAAAAGCTACTCAAGAGCAAATTAATATAAAAGGTATTACAAGTAAAGTATATAAAATGTTAATGGATAATGAAGAAGTACAAGATTGTCTTAAAGATGTTTGGGAAACAGATGTAGCAACTGTAATAGACAAATCCAAGTGGGAAAAATATGGAATATGCAACATTTGAAAACATTATCAGTAAGAATAAAAGAAAATTACTATAAGATTATATGGAGATGGTATTTAATCCCAGTAGGATTGAATCAAATAGATAAAAAGTACTCAGCACAGTGTTGGAAGGGATGCCAAGAATTGGGAATGTATATTCATATGTGGTGGAACTGCAAATATGTGCAGAAATTTGGAAAATAGTAATGAAGGAAATAAGTGAGATACTGGAGATAAATATACCTTTATGCCCTGAAATACCATTATTATCATATTGTGAAAAAATACAAGAATCTCAAATTGTTAAGGATTTATTAACAAATCTGCTGACAGCAGCAAGGTTAATAATAGCAAAGAAATGGAAAACACAAGGTGAATACCAAATAGAAGAATGGTATGTATAAATAAATGGTATGTATAAATAGAAGTATGGAATGTAGCTATAAATGAGAAATTAACAAATATGGTTAAAGGGAAAAAAAGGAGGGCTAAATAAGAATGTTTTTGGTGAAAAATGGAGTAAATTCTTAGAATTTGTATTGATAAAGGGGAGAGGAAGCAAACCTGAGTTGGAAACAATGGTATTTTGGAAAGAGGGGTGAATGTAAAAGGAAGTCCCTCGGTGGAGGGAATCACTGTTATATGTGTTTGTTAAGTTGTATGTATAAATTGTATGTTGTTCAATTTTAAAATTAATAAATAAAATAATAAAAAAAAGAAATGGGGCATTTTGAGTTGGGTAACTACACAGTGTACTACTCAGGAAACAAAAAGACAAATAAAAATTGGGTGACACTAATACTGATGAAAGACATAGCAAGAACAGTCAAAGGATATAATACGAAGTCAGACAAAATCATGTCTATAAGACTTCAGGGAAAACCAATTAACATTATCACAATCCAAGTCTATGCACCAACCACAGAGGCAGAGGAAGAAGAAATAGAGGGATTCTACAATGAAGTCCAAGAAGATGTTGACAACATGCCAAAACAGGATTTCTTGTTAATCTTATGTAATTGGAATGCAAAGGTAGGAAACAGAGAGGAGGCAAAATTTGGGCTAGGAAGAAGAAATGAAGCAGGAGAGTGCCTGATAGAGTTCTTTTTATTGTAAACACTTGCTTCATACAACCAGAGAGAAGATTGTACACATGGACAGCACCAGATGGCCAGCACAAAAACCAGATAGACTACATAATTGGAAACAAAAAGATGGAGAAGCTCTATTTTTGTGGCAAAAACAAGACAGGTGCAGATTGAGGCTCAGATCACAAATTACTAATAACAAAAATTCAATTAAAGCTGAAGAAAAACTCAAAATCAGCCACCATGCCAATACATGATCTGAAGAATATCCCAGCACAATTAAAGGGGAAAGTGAAAAATAGATTTGCACTACTGAGCCTAATTGAGCAGGAACCAGAGGAATTATGGACAGAAGCTAGGAACATAATAAAGGAGGAATGCAGAAAGATGCTAACAGTTACCAAAAAGAAACAATGGATGACAAATTAGATGCTTCAAGCAACAACAGAAACACAAGGAGCAAAAGAAAAGGGTTAAGGAACAGATACAAAATCATGAATGCAACGGTACAATGATTAGTGCAACTCCTATTACTTCCCTGACACACCAACATCTCATAACAAATCTTATCTAACTCTTAGTGAATTATCTCAGTGATTTCAATCAGACATTTCTAGCCAACTTCTTCCAACTAGGTTGCATCCTCCTACCTTCATTCCAATGCCCAAACCAACACATCTGCTGTTTTATAAGAAAAGGTAAAGGCTGTGCCAAACCAAGAAAAGAAAGAAATGAAAGAGTGAGTGGTCCTTGATGTTTATGCAGTATCAATTTGTGTGTGGATAGGGGTAGGCAAAGAGGTCCCTCTGGTATTTATTTATTTATTCATAGCCAAGATGGGTGTGGAGTTTTTCATATACATGGCTACTGTAAACATTACAGTAGTTCATTTTGGCAGAAACAATTACATCGGAATGTATCCAACCTGTTGGATTCTCTCATACAGAATATCTTGACATTTTGCCCTGGACATTATCAACCTGCTTCACATTTATCAAGTAATAATAGACATATTTAGGAATTATATCATTCAACAAAATTTCTATATTTAAAGAGGACTGGCTATGGTGATTCACAGACAGCTTAGTCCACGTGTTTATTTCATTCAGCAGAACTTTTTACTGAATAAGACACATCAGGGTAGTACTGATTTGTTTAGGGTTCAGTCTTGTATTAGGAGATAGTTTTGGTGGTCTTTGGTAATTTTCAGCTCTATAATTTGAATAGTTTTCATAGTAGCCATACATACATGTGTACACACACACAGCAAGGCAGAAAGATTTTGAGGCAGAAAATTCTATAATGATGTGGAGGATTCTTTAAGAAAAAAATGAGAAACCCAGACAAGGAGTTTATTAGTCTAGTATGTTTATATATCATCTCTGGCTTTTCTTCGCAAACGAAGATTCAGGAAGGACTCATCCCGCGCTTTCTGCAAGCGCGCTGATGACTAAAAAGGCCATATACAATATAAAAAATACTATTCATTTTTACATAATTGTTTATACAAAACATCTAATCTTCATTCATGTAAGGATCCATACCTAGTTCTCTGTAGAGTAGAACCACTGAACCCAATAAGGCTTCATTGAGTCATGACTAATTTTTGTTCTACTGATTTCAACTCTTAGCAAGTCTGGATCCCACATAGAATTCTGGATAATAAATACTTCTCATTCATCAAGAAAGTTATAAATATATAAAGAGAAAACTAACTACCCCTGGAAATCTAAGATGCCATACAACTACATCTACATGCATAATTAAAAGGCTTTCACATCCCAGAACTGTTTGGATGTGAACAAGATGTTTTTTATTGCCTTATCTGTATATTCGAGGCTAGCTGCGTGAATGATATGAAAATTAACACAAATAGTTAGTTAAATATACACTCTGCATTCCAATAAATTTAATCTGATTGCCCTCATATCAATACTTATTTTTTCTTGATTGAATGTTGTCTTTTTTTAAAAAAATACACTGAAGCAGGTGATACTGTAGACATTTGAAATGACTTTTTCTGAACTGCCTTTTTCAAGGAAATACTTTTTTTAAAAAAATGAGGTATATTCCCCTTTTATCTTCCAGTGTAAATCCTACTTCAGACTTCCCTCTCATTGTGTACTCTAAGCTCCACCAGTGAATTCAAATAGGGTTTCACTATATGTTTTAGTGCATTCAGTATTTCTTTGTTACAGTTCCCACCCTGCTGCATTATGTGAGTCCTGGCACGGAAGTCCAGCAGTCGGTTTGTTTTCTGCCATTAATAAAAGAATCTACTTTCTTCCAGTTCTTTGAAGACATTGAAAAGGCTACATGTGAGGAAGGAGGGGATGTGGAAAAGATTGTGGTGCTATTCCCAAACAAAATGCTGTCTAGATAAGAAACCTCCCTGAAGAAAATTTACAAATGCTAAGACTACCTATTTTCTCCTGTAGGGAAGACTAGAGCCAATATACTTAGACACATACTGGGTTTTGACTAACACTAGGGATCCCACTAGGCAAATGGAATTAAATCATAATAATAGAACCTCTTTTCCTGTTCACTCTTTGAACCAATACCCTCCAATTCTTTAAGCACCCAGTGTATGATTAAAGGAAGTATTTTGTTATATTCTTCCATCAAAGCATTGCATTATGATAGGGAATCCATGGAAGTCACTACAACAAATGAGGTTCATACATTGTTAGTACTTTTTCATAGGCTAAGCTTAGCTTAAAGGGGCCGGCAAGCTTTTTGAACTTTTGTCTTTTTGGCCCATCTTTCAGATTACTCAGAATGTGAAGTAGCAATAAAAATAGCAAATGCATCAACAGCATATACTGATATGCTTGAGTTCAAATTTTAAGTCAAACCAACCAATTGTCAATTCTGCCAACCAATTGTCAGCATAGTTTCACAAGCCTTTACAATACAGTAGAGCTGGAGCAATATTATATAGATACCACAGCAAGATACAATAGTATGTAGGATTAGTGTATCTGTCCCTTAAAAATCAACAAAATTTATTTTCCATCCTTTCGTAGGTTGGTAAAATGAGTACCCAGCTTGTGGGGGCAATTAGCTAACACACATTGGAAACTGTTTAATGCAGTGTAGATGTGTAAATAGCTATTGCTTAAAACAATATGTAAGCCGCTCTGATAGCCTTGTGGCTGAAGAGCGGGGTATAAATAAAAAAAAAATAAAATAAAAAATAAAAAATATTCTCCTTTATGGGTCTGAAACATGGGTCACCTATCGCCACCACTTACGACTCCTCGAACGCTTCCACTAGTGCTGTTTACGCACAATCCTAAATATACACTGGACTGACTATGTGACGAATGTTGTTGTCCTTGAGCAAGCAGGGATCACCAGCATTGAGGCCATGATATTGAGAACACAGCTGCACTGGGCAGGGCATGTGTCTAGGATGGAGGACCATCACCTCCCCAAAATAGTACTCTACGGTGAACTCGCCACGGGTCAGCATAAGAGGGGTGCTCCAAAAAAGCAATACAAGGACTCCCTGAAACAACATCTCAGGCTTGGCCAAATTGATCACCAACAATGGTCCGCCCTGGCCTCATATCAGGAGGCATGGAGACACACTATCCACAATGCTGCAGCCTTATTTGAGAGCTCACGCCGAACAAGTCTTGAAGAGAAACGACAACGCAGAAAGAATCACAACCCGGAAAAATCACCCAATGAGACCTTCTGCTGTCGTTTCTGCAACCGGGCATGTTTATCTCAGATTGGCCTTTTTAGTCATCAGTGCACTTGCAGAAGGTGCAGGATGAGTCCTTCCTGAATCTTTGTTTGAGAAGAAAAGCCAGACATATGTGGCATAACATACACTATTACCTACACATATAAAATGCTTTGATATGTTTCTGTTTCCACTCTGCTGACTGGCCACTTAGGAAACATGTCAAGAATATGATCACTTGACTCATTAAGATATAATCTTTCAAATCAACTACAGTGGCTAGTTCCATGTCAAGAGCCCCTCCACCTCCACTGCCTTGCAACCATGCATACACACACACCACAATGCACACATACCATGAATGCCAGGACAGAAGGCCCCTTCCACTGCCATTACGCAACTGTGCATATACACACACCACGCTACACACATACACACTTCATGTATGCGAGGACACAAGAGCCCTCCACCACCACTATGCAACTGCACATATACACACGCACACCATGTTACACCTACACACACACACACTGTACTTCAAGATGTGAGAGCCCTCCACCACCACCATGCACAAACATGCACAAACATACATACACCATATGCACCAGGATGCAAGAGCCCTCCACTGCCATGATTAGAAAGGACTTGAAGCTTTCCACATGTTTCCACCCCAAGGCCCAAGAACAAGGGCATGTTTAGTCTGGAGAAGAGAAGGTTGAGAGGGGACATGATAGCCATGTTTAAATATTTGAAGAAATGTCATACTGAGGATGAAGCAGGTTTGTTTTCTGCTGCTCCAGAGACTAGGACACAGAGCAATGGGTTCAAACTACAGGAAAAGAGATTCCACCTAAACATTAGGAAGAACTTCCTGACAGAGCTGTTCAGAAGTGGAATACATTATCTTGTAGTGTGGTGGAGTCTCCTTCTTTGGAGGTTTTTAAGCAGAGGCTGGATGGCCATCTGCCAGGAATGATTTGATTGTGTATTCCTGCATGGCAGGGGGTTGGACTTGATGGCTCTTGAGGTCTCTTCCACTAAGACAGCACAGACAGCCCAAGGCCAAGCTACAGACAGCACAGAAGGCCATGTTGTAGTGACCAAGATTGAGTGCTAAATGCCACTCTTAATTGGCGGCTCCCCTGGCTGCTTCAGGTGTGCTGCATGATTGTAGCCAGCTGCATCTGCTACCTTGGCCCTGGTTCTTCCAAGGCTCCCACAGCCAGGGCCTGAGTCTGCAAAGAGGTTGTGGTGGCTGCTGCAGCCAGCGCCTAATCCTGCGAGGAAAGGCTGAACCTGACAGCTAATCAGCACACTGAAAAGAGCAACATACTCAAGAGAATTATATATATATAGATACATAGGTTAATGCTATTGGGCTAACTAAAGGCCTTTGACAAAATTCTTCTTGGCAAACATCTATTATATATTTGTGTGGGGGTGTATGTGCCTTCAAGTTGCTTGTCCATTTTGGACAACTACATACATTTCATAGGATTTTCTTAGGCAAGGAATACTCAGAGGTGCTTTTGCCAGCTCTTTCCTCTGAAATACAGGCTACAGCACCTAGTATTCATTGGCAGTCTCTGGTCCAAATACTAACCAGGGTGGTCCCTGTTTAGCTTCCAAGATCAGATAGGATCTGGTCCCTTTGGGGAATTTTGGACAATATTTTATAAAGGGTGGAAAAAAAAATAAGAAGTGTTGCTTTGACTGAAAAGTGAAAAATTACATTTGAAGAAATAGATGTAATCCTCCTATGATCATTCAAAATTAAAACATATGATTACTGTGATAATGAATAATCCCACTGAACACAGAAAACAAAAGAAGAATTGTTATTTCTCTTTCATTTTGGGGAGACTGATATTTGTCAGGAAGTTGGCTAAAAATATTTCAGAATGACAGTTAATTAGTAAGAAATGTAAAGGCATGAGAATGAAGAGGAAGTCATGGAAGGGTTGAGATATATATGCAAAACAATGGTTTCCCTTTCAAAAATTAAAATGTACAAATAAGCTTGTGTCAGAGTCTAGGTGATCTTTCATTTCCACTGCACTGAGCATGGCTCACATCAGCAGCAGACAGCCACTAATGTATGCGTCTGGCTCAATCTGGTCTACCAACTAGGAATTCATCGAATAGTGAATATCGCTCCTTTTTTGTATGCGTAACACATTTTCTCTCTTGCATTCTCTCTCTTTCTTTCTCTCTTAGTGTTTCTAGAGGTTACCTTTACAAGACCTGCAAGTGGTAACATGAACTGATTACATTACATATTGCATAGTAAAACATTATACTGTGATTAAAAAAAAAGAAAAACTTAAACCCTAGCATGGAAATAAGACATGGACATGCACTTACTGTTAGCCAAACATGTTTACTTGTCATTAATCAAGAAGAATACTAATCTGCTGCTGACCAGCAAATCAAGATCTCTCTCTATGTTTACCTCTTTCATATTTTTTGCAGTTTCGAAAAACAAAAAGGCTTCATGCTGTATTCAGAGAATAGTGCCTAAGTAAATACAGTGTTCTGTAACATGTGTTCTTCATGTCTTGGCTTTTCTGTTAGTGTGGTGGAACAGAACACTTTGCATATATATTTCTCAAGAAATTTCAATACTTCTACCTGATAACAACACCACAGATCATGTGAAGATATCAAATTAAGAAAACTCCTTGTGGATGTTTATCTTCTTAACTTATTAAGGAGTAAGCATGCCATGGGTGACTTGCACACTGGGGAAAGGGAAAGCACCCCCCCCAGTCTATCAGCCATAGTACTGATGTGTCCAAATGTACTTTCTCATCCACCATACCTCCTACCCAGAAGCCACCAGAGCTTATTCCTATTCAACCATCATGAAAGGTAGCCAAAATGGGGAAGCTTCTACCAGTTCTGGTCTAGACGCATGTTGCCAGTGAGATCATTGGGCAGCCAGTTCAAGTCGTTGGTCAGTTTTCTTTGCCAGGAGCTGAGGGTCATCACACTGGCTATTTAACATCCTTGTTCTCTCTGGGGGTAGCTATTCTTGCCTGTAATTAGCAGAAACAACAGAAACAAGCAACTGCCATGAAAGAAAGCAAGAAAGACAAACAGCTGGAATGATGCATTCCTTCTTTTTTCTATTAGTACGCAAAAAAAGTAAAATGCTTCTGCAATGATGAGCAGATGGTAGCTCCCATCAGGAGATGGTTGCTGTACAAATGTTAGAAGAAAGCCCCCCAGTTCTATAGTATTGGCCATAACATCTACAGAGGAGCTCCAATATATGTCTGCCGTCACAAAATAATAACATACAAATTGTTCCTAAGGGACTTTAATGAGATTTGGATTCATCCTGTCTGCTAATTTTGATCCTGGTGGTAATGAAAAGCTACATTTATTCATGCATGTTTCTGTTACAAAATCAAAGGATATAGTGGACAACTAGTTTGCTGGTGGAAAATCTATCTGCCACTAGGACATGAGGGCAACTACACATTCTTGTTTTGTGTTCCCCAAACAACTAGAATACAAAAGCATTCAGTAGTATATAGCCATTCTGATTAATATCTAATTTTGGCCCTAAACCTCATGACTTTATCTATTTTCTTACCATGCTGGCCATCAGTATAATCTGTGGGAGTGAATTCCACAGTTTAACTATACACTCTCTGTGTTTATGTATATAGTGTTCCTTTTTTTTATTCCACCATCCAGCTTCAGTAGATTAACCCATCTTCTAATATGAACAAAGACAGAGAAAACTGTAGCTGCGATTCTAGATCTAAGTAGTATTTCCTGGCTGGATTCCACCACCCCCCACCCTGCCAGCTTGACTTAACAGGTAGCAGTCACTTTGAACACCAGGAGTCTGTTCTCCTGTTCGTCAGTCTGAAGAAGATATTTCCACCCCTCCTGCCAGCAGTCTCTTGTGCAACAATCAGAAGCAGAATCCCTGTCATAATTCCTCCTCACTCTGGAGGTTATTGGCAGGAAGGGGATGGAAAACTGAGTTCCAGCCAAAAAGAGAACAGCCCCATTGCTCAGGGACTTTTATGATTTCTACTGGGGGGGGGGAGGGATTTTTGCAAGTCCTCTATATTCCCTTTTATGACCCCTTTTATGATCCCTACACTAATAATAATAATAATAATAATAATAATTATAATTTATACCCTGCCCCTCTGTTAAAACAATCGGGGCGGCTTACAAAAATTAAAATACAAATACAGATTAAAATCCCTAAACACCACCCACCCCACCCTCCCCCATAAGAAGATATTAAACCAATATAAATTAAAAACAACTAATCTAAAATCACATTAACAAAAATAATAAATAGCTAGCAGACTAAAACATGTAGAGATTATGAATATGAATCAATTATGAATGCATAACTTTAGATTATGCATTCATAATTGTGAATTCTAGACCTTCTTGCTATCTATATTCCATACATTATACATAATTTTGTACATCTCTGCCATGTATTCCCTTATTCATTTTTTCCTAAGCTTAATAGCCCTAAACAGTATAACCTTTGCTCATGACAGTTAGGACTTTATTCGACCCCCCCCCATTATTGTTCTTTTGCTGGCATATTTTAATATGTTTTTATGACAGCAAAAGGCCCCGCCAGACGTTACCTTCCATAGTGTTAAAGAGGCAGCCCAGGCACTAACGGAGAGTCAACAGAGCTCTGTTCACTTCCGTGCTTGTGACCTCCACAAATCTCTCGAGAAGATACGAGTGCAGGAAATTTAAAAATAAAAGTAAAATAAAGACATAAAGAGTTAACATAAGCACAGACACACACTTTAAAAGTCTCAAGTACATCTCTCCTGACTATAAATGCCACCCCCTTTCTTCTTAGATGTTCATTGTGTGTGTCATAAAAAGCGTGTCCCCTACCTGGCTGTCATGATCTCACCTAGAAGTGTTTGCCCATTGACACTGCATTCACGTGAACACAATGGTGCAAGAATTCAAACGGCGGCAATGCTGTCAACAAAGTACCACAGGAGATCAATTGATGGCTTGGCCCATCAATAAAAAAAAAAAAAGCCTTGTTGGCAAGATATGATCACAAACATCATTTGGTATGCATGCACTTTCATGATAATTAGGCACCCTTATGGTGCCATATTTGCTGCATCTGATACAAGTCCTTAGTCCAGTCTCTTAATGATTTAGGCTGCCCTTTTATTCATTTTTTCTAGTTCTATGATACCCTGGGCCCATTCACACTACACAGTTATAGCACTGTGATTCTACTTCAGCTGCCATGGCTGAATTCTATGGAATCCTGTGGTTTGTAGTTTGGTGAGGCACTAGAGCTCTCTGGCTAAATTGAACCCCTACCTAAAATGCAAATCCCAGGATTCCATAGGATATTGCCATGGCAGTTAAGAGTAGAATCATAGCACTATAATTGTTCAGTGCACACTTTTTCAGGTGCAGTAACTAGAATTGTACACAGTTTTCCAGATGTTGTCATGCTACAGATATATTTGAGGATGGTATGATATTGGCAGTTTTATTTGATCTTTTCCTAATTACACCTGACATAGAATTCCACATTTTAGAACAAACAAACAAACAAACGTGCTCCTGTGATGTCAGAGGCTATACTGATGGCAGCAGGGCTGCTGGTAAATTCTCCCATGTCAGATTACATGTACCAAACAGCTACTGGGCAGCAGCAATAGTGGAGGATGACACTGGCAGAGGCTCTCTCAGAATTAACAGCAGCAGCACCATAGCTAACACTTCTTAGTACTGTGCAGAAGGAGGGACGGTAAACCTGCTTTTGAAGATCCTTTACCATGAAAATCTTATGATGAAACAATCCCAAATGATACTAGAGATAGTGCCAGAAGATGAAACTCCCATGTCAGACGGCACTCAACAAGCTACTGGGGTAGAGCAAAGGACAACTAAAAGTAGTGCTGTGGCTAATAATGCAACTGGACTCAAGCCAAAAGGATATTCAGCTGTTGACATGCACAGCAGTGAAAGGAAAGTCTGAAGCTGCACACGCATACTATAGGAACATGGAATGTGAGAAGCATGAGTTGGGGGAAGCTAGACATAGTAAAACAAGAAATGGCACATATTACATTTGCAATACTTGGCATGAGCGAGCTATAGTGGACAGGAATGTGACTTTTTGAGTCAGATAATTACAGTGTTTTACTCAGGAAATGAACATCTAAGAAGAAATGGGGTCGCATTTATAGTCAGGAGAGATGTAGCAAAAGCAGGCAAAGGATATAATGCAAAGTATGATCAAATCATGTCAATAAGACTTCAGGGAAATCCATCAATAATTCAAGTTTATGCTTCAACTACAGAGGCAGAAGAAGAATAAATTGAAAGAGTCTATGTTGGACTCCAGGAGGAAACTGATCACCACCAACACAGGACTTCTTGTTAATCTTAGGTGACTGGAATGCAAAAATATAAGATGGAGCAGAATCAAATATTGTAGGAAAATTTGGCCTTGGATCAACAAGTGAATCAGGAAACTGAGGAGATTATCAGATGCTTGAAAAAAGCCCCAAAGGAGCTTACAAGAACAATGTCACTGTACTGGGAATGGATCCCAATATAACACATGTCGTTCTCCTGGCATGCTTGCTCTGTCCTCCCTCTGTGCTGAAGCAATGAAAAAGGTTCTGCTTTTAATTTGTGGAAGTTTCTGCTTATGAAAAAGTGGTGCCTTTTTTGTTGCATCAGCATGGAGGGAAGATGGAGCAAGCACTCCAGGAGAACGATGTTGTACGATACCAGGACCTGTTCCCGGTACAGTGACATCGTTGTTGCAAGCTTGTAAGCACAAGCTTGTACCCCACTTCCAAGGCACCCCACTTCTGGAATGTTAGCATTGGCCTGCACCCCATTTTTACAGGCCTCAGAAACTGGACAAGTTTGGTTCATTAATGTGGCCTTTTACAAGGGTAAAAGATAGGATGGTCTCAAAAGGTGATTTGAGTGTCCTGTCTTACCCCAGGAAGGCCTGGGGCTGAAGGGCCCAAAGAAGACACATTCCACATAAAATGGGAAGATAATGGATAAAGAAACCCTTTGTATTTGCTGATTGTGAAATTTCCTCTCCTCAACTCCCAACCTTAAAGAAGTTGCTCAAAGCTGTTAAAATCCAATCACTGGACATTAAGAAACACATTTAGCATCTTTCTTACCTTTTGTCAAGACCAGGAATATGGATTGTGCAATCCATGAAGGCTCAGGAAATCTATTGTTTCCACCCATGAAGCAGCCAATCCCTTCAGGTGTATTTGGAGGTATAAATATCACCCGCAAAATATGCCTCATTTGTGCACAGTTAGTAATAGGGGGAAACTCTGCTACTCTATGTTAGCCAACCCAGTTTCCTCCATCCACTCTGCTGGACTGACTACAGGACAGGTTGTATTATCCCAGCAAAACCCTCTTGCAATCCTCTATCCCAAGCTTTCCTACTGTTTCTTCTATAGCCTTGTGTGAATGCTTTTTTCTGGATGAATGTGTGTGTGTTTGGTGTTATTTTTGAACTCCTTAATAAAAACAATACTTAATTTTAAATGTGTATGTATTCCATCCAGATTATTACCGGTAGACATAGGTTTCAAGGTTCCCTTGTTACCCCCTTTCGCATAGCTAAAGTCAAGTTGCTGCTAATTTCTTTCTTTCTTTCTCTTTTAAATTTATTTTTATTGAGTTTTCATTGCAACATACAGTATACAAACAGATAGAGAAGACAACAAGAATATGAACAGTAGGCCAAATCTAGAGTCTTAAGCAAGAACATTTCCCCCCTTCCCCCCCAGCATTTTATTAGAAAAGTTCATACAAGTGTTCATTCATTTATCATGTTTCCCATGCAGCTTATTATGCGAGAGCATGATGGACATCTACTTCTACGTCATTTTGGTGTGTTCAATACATCCACCCACAAATTCAAGTGTGAAGGAGGAGGTGTTATAGAGCATGTTTGTGTGTTAATATAGTCAATGAAGTCGAACCATTTCTCAATAAAAGAGGTTTTTGACTTATGACCATGTTGTGTGTTTATTTTGTCAGTGAGTTTTTCGTAGAGCCATTGGTCCCATACTCTGCACCACCATTCTTCCATGCTGACTTGTCCTGTCTTCCATGCGGCTGCAATCGTAATTCTAGCTGCTGCCAATAGGAAGTTTATTAGGTATTTATTTTTTTCTTTTTTATTTTTGCCCGTGAGGATGGAAAGAAGTAGGAGGGCTGGGCAAAAATGGAGCTTTTGTTTTGTGATGGAGGATATTAGTTGTAAGATTTTCTGCCAAAACGGCTTAATTTGGGGGCAATCAAGCCACATATGTCTGTAGGTACCCTGATTGTGGCAATTTCTCCAACACGTGGGAGTTGCACTTTGTGCTATTGGGGATATTTGCACAGGGGTCAGATACCATTTGTGGACTATCTTTAGAAAGGATTCTCTTGTTAGTGCAGATCTCGATTTCAATGGTGGTGCCGTCCATATGCTACTCCATTCTTTTTCTGATAAGGACATTCCAAGGTCTGTTTCCCACACGCCTTTAAGTGCAGTGTTTTGTGGGTATGTAGCTTCAATTAACATATGGTATATTAAGGAGGCCCAACATATTAGAAACTCGATATTTTCTTAGACTTTTCCAAGGAGCATTTTGGGTAACAAGCTCCTTTGGGACTTTTTCAAGTGTCTGGTAATCTCCTGACTGACTGAATTTTGTAAGGCCAACAGTTTGTATGTCACGAACTCATTCTTCAAGCAAACCAAGAAGTGATTGTATACATGGACATTACCTGATGGCCAATATAGAAAATCAAATAGACTACATAATTGGGAACAGAAGATGGAGAAGCTCAATTCTCCTTCCAAAGCAAGGCCAGGAGCAGATTGTAGCATAGACCACAAACTCCTAATATCAAAAATTAGAGTAAAGCTAAAGAAGAACACCAAACCAACCATCTTGCCAAAAGAAAACCTGAAGAACATCCCTATACAATTTAAAGATAATGTAAAAAATAGATTGCACTATTAAGCCTAATTGACCAGGAGCCAGAAGAACTCCAGACTGAAGCCAACGACATTGTCAGGGGGAATGAAGAAAGATACTGTATGCAGCCAAAAGGAAAGGGAGGCCTCAAGGGATGACAAATGAAAGTCTTCAAGCAGTTAAGGACAGACAAGAAGCAAAAGTAAAAGATGACAGAAATAGAGTCAGAACCCTGAATGCAACTGTTCAACAACTTTTGCACAGGGACAAGGAGAACTACTATAATTATTAATGCAGAGAAATAGAAGGTGACAACAAAAAGAGGAAGAACAAGAGACCTCATCCACAACATTTGAGAAATCAAAGAGAAATTTAATCCAAGAGTAAGGGCCAGCAGGGGACCACATTACATGACCAAGTAGACAATACACAGAAGAACTATATAAAAGAGATGAAAGCATGACAGATTTATTTGAGGAAGAACCATAAGATGAACCTCTGATTTTAGAATGTAAAGGGGAAGCTGCACTCAGAGCAGTTGGGAAAAATAAATCACCAGAAACTCTAGTTCTAACCAAAATCTGTCAAGAAATATGAAAAACAATGGCCCGCAGATTAGAAATATACATTGCAGTCCCCAAGAAAGGGGACACAATGGACTACTGTAACCACAGGACCATTGCATTAATTTCCCATGAAAGCAAAGTGATGCTCAAAATTGTACAACAAACAGTTTTACAATATATGGAGTGAGAAATGATACATATCCAAGCTGGATTCCAGAAAGGAAGAGGCACTAGAGATCGTATTGCAAACATATGTTGGAAAATGGAGTACACCAAAGAATTTCAAAACAAAATCAGCCTGAGCTTTATAGGCTATAGCAAAGCCTTTGGCTGTATAGATTAAGTTGGCTGTATAGATTAAGAAAAACTAATCATCACTTTTAAATAAATGGGTGTGCCAGAATATTTGTTTATCTTGATGTGCAGCCTGCACAAGAGGCTACTGTTAGAACAGAATGCAGAGAAACGAAAAGGTTTCCAGTTGGCAAGGGGGTCAGGCAAAGCTGCATTTTATCACCCTATCTGTTTAACTTGTATGCTGAACAGATCATAGATAAAGCAGGATTTGACTCAGGAGGTGTGAAAATTGGAGGAAGGAACATCAACAATTTAAGGTCTGCAGATGATAATATACTACTAGCAGAAAATAGCAAAGGACTGGAACAATTATGGAAGAAAAGTGAAGGAACAAAATGCAGACACAGGTTTACAGCTGAATATTAAGAAAACAAAAATAATCACCACAGATGATTTACACAGCTTTAAAGCAGACAATGAAGACACTGAAATAGTTCAAGATTTTCCATACCTTGGCTCTGTCAATAATCAGAATGGTGGCTGAAGTAAAGAAATCAAAAGAAGACTAGGATTTGGAAGGGCAGCTATGAAGGAACTAGACAAGATCCCGAAGTGTCAAGATATACCATTGAAGTTAGGATTGCCCATGCCATTGTGTTTCCAATTTCTATGTATAGTCATGAAGGCTGGACAGTGAAGAAAGCTCATATGCAGACAATCAACTCATTTGCACTGTGGTGATGGAGAAGAGTTCTATGGATACAGTGGACTGCTAAAGAGACAAATAAATGGATCCAAGAGCAAATCAAGCCTGAAGTCTCCCTAGAAGCTAAAATGACTAAACTGAGACTGTCATACTTTGGCCATACCATGAAAAGACCTGACTCACTAGAAAAGACAATATTGCTTGGTAAGGTAGAAGGCAATAGGAAAAGAGGAAGCCTGCATTCCAGATAAACTCAAGGAGGCCATGGCCCTGAGTCTGTAAGACCTGAGCAGGGCTGTTGATGACAGGGTACTTGGAGGTCTCTCATTCATGGGGTTGCCATAAATTGAGATGAGCTTGATGGCAGTCAACAACAACATTCTAGCACAACTCCAAGATCCCTCTCTTAGTCAATACCAGCTTAGATCCCATCAGTATAGATTTGAAACTGCAATGTATTTATTTATTTATTTATTTATTTATTGTTGCAACATGCATCAAATTATGCTTGCTTATACTGAATATCACTTGCCATTCCAATCCTCATTCCTCCAGTTTGGTGAGACTTTTGGAGTTCTTTGCGTCTGTTGTTGTAGTTGTTTTCACCACTGTAAATAATTTGTTTCATGAGCTATCTTTTCCACCACATCATTTACCCTTAAGTGCACATCATTTATGAGGAAGTTAAAAAGTACAGGCTCCTGTAGAGATTCCCTCTGTTGAGAGAATTGCCAATATATTGCAGCCTCTACAAGGGAGCAACGGAGGTGCTTTTATTGTAAGAAGATTGGTCATCTGCAGAGACATTGTAAACATTTTGCAGCTGAGAGACGCAAGCAAGCAGAGAGCAGATGGCAGCCGCGGCAGTATCAAAAACAGTCCAGACCTCCATTTTTGAGGGACAGTGGTAATAAAAAGGGGTTTGCAACCATGATTAAGGAAAAACAAAATGCAAATTCTAAATGGCTAGTAGATTCAGGAGCCACATCTTCGATGTGTAATGATATAAATTTAATAAGTAATAGAAAATCAGCTAATGTAAATACTGTAGTTTTGGCTGATGGGAAAGAGCTAAGTACTGTAAATCAAATGGGTACTGTGTACATTCCAGGGCTAAAAGAGAATTTTAATGATGTCTTACATGTAAAGGAGTTAGAAAATAATTTGTTATCAGTAAGCAGATTAACAGAAAGAGACTACACAGTCATCTTTGAAAAGAACATGTGTAAGATAAAACTGAATGGGGAATTGCGTGGCATAGGTTTGAAAAAGGACAAACTTTATTATTTGGAGGACAATATTGATAGATACAGGGTTGAAGAAGCTAATAACATAGAAAATATTCCAATCCACAAAGACTGCATACACGAGCTCCACAGAAAATTCGGCCATGCGAGCTTCAAATGTTTAAAGAATTTAATCAGTATGTGTCCAGATTTAAAAGTTACTGAATGCAAAAACCACTTAGATTGTACAGTATGTCATCAGGTAAAGGTCAGAGCTTTTCCAGTAGCTAAGAAAACAAAAAGAATTGCTCAAAGACCATTTCAGTATGTACATGCAGATGTCGCCCAAGCTAATTGCTTGTCCTTAGGGGGAAGCAAGTATTTCCTAGTAATTGTTGATAGGTATACAAGGTTTGCATTTGTGAGAATAATGAAAAACAAATCTGATGCTGGGCAAAGTTTAAAAGCATGGGTAAGAATGGTGGAAAGACAATTTGATAGCAGAGTAGGCACCATTATTACTGATAGAGGAGGAGAATTTTTAAATAATCAATTGTTTAACTGGTTTCAAAAGGTGGGAATAAGGCATGAAACTACAAACCCTGCTTGTCCTAGTGAGGATGGGTTAGCAGAGAAGAAAATACAAGATATAAAAAGAATTACTGCTTGTATGATGGCAGATGCAGGGGTGAAAGATAGTTTTTGGGCAGAAGCAACATTGACTGCAATACATATCAGTAACAGATTGTATCATTCAGAAATTGAAGACATTCCCTACAGGGTATTGTATGGGAGAATGCCAAATTACAAGTACTTAAGGGTTTTTGGACAATTTGCTCATGTTTACACACCTGCTTGTTTCAGGAGGAAAGGAGAACCCAAAAGCAAAAGGCTTAGGTTTTTGGGGTATTCTGGAAATAGCTACAAGTTTCATTTGGGAGGAAAACAAGTGCAGTATTCTAGGTCTGCAAATTTCGAGAGACATGCTGGTTGGGACAAACTGCATGCCAATAAAGAAGTGTTTTTGAGATTAGGGAGTTCAAATGAGCCAGAAGCACAAACTGAACCAACCTCAGGAAACGGAGGGGTTTCAGTTAAGCAGGAAGCATCACCTAGCAGCAGTGGTAGTTCTTCCGATGATGAGATAGCATCTAGGCCTACTACTACTCGAATGACTGAAGACAAGAGATTTAGTCATAGAACTACAACTCCTAGTAGAGAAAGTGAGGATGAAAGAGACAGAACAGCAGATTTTATTCCCAGGCGTAGTCATAGAGTTAGAAAGCCTCCAGATAGGTTTGTTGTGACAAAGGCGAGAGCTTGTTTAGCAGTAGAAGAGCCTGAAAGTTTTGAAGAATTGGAAAGTTATTCTAGTGAAGAACAGGAAAGATGGTTTGATGCAATGGATAATGAGTTTGGTTGCCTGGTAAATAAAGATGTTTTTGAAATTGTTGACAGACCCAAAGACAAGAAAGTAATTGGTTGTAAATGGGTATACAAAAGGAAAGAAATGCCAGATGGAAGTATCAAATATAAAGCTAGATTAGTGGCTAAGGGTTTTGCACAACAGCAGTATGAGAATTATGATAAGACATATTCTCCAACTGCAAAGCCAGAAAGTCTGAGAATGGTTCTAGCTGTAGCAGTAAAAAGGAATTTAGTTGTAGAACATTTTGATTTTGAGACAGCTTACTTGAATGCGGTTCTGGATGAAGAAATATTTATGGAACAGCCACAAGGTTTCGAAGAAAATGGTAGTCAGAGAGTATATAAATTAAAGAAAGCGTTGTATGGTTTAAAACAAAGTGCCAGAGCGTGGAATCTGTGCATCAATGATGAGCTAGTTAAGCTAGGTTACAAGAGGAGCATTGCAGATGCTTGTGTTTATACAAAAGGAGACATAGTATTAGTGATTTATGTAGATGATTTGTGCGTAGCAGCAAAGTCAAAACAGGAAATTGAGTCAGTAAAAAGAGAATTGTCTAAGAAGTTTGTTTTGAAGGACTTAGGTGTATTGAAGTCTTATTTAGGTATTTGCGTTGAATGGACAGAAGAAGGACATTGTTTATTAAGTCAGAGAAATAAAATTGAAAGACTGATTGAAAAGTGTGGATTACAGAATGCAAAAATAGTAAGAGCTCCAATGACAACTGGTTTTGTGTCTGAGGAAACAACTAGAGCGTTTGAGGACAAGACTTTCTTCAGAAGTATAATAGGATCTTTACAATTCATATCTTGCCATACCAGACCAGACATTTCTTATGCTGTAAATGTATTGTCTAGAAGGGTTAATGATCCAAAAATTGAAGACTGGACAGCGGTAAAACATTTATTGAGATATTTGAAAGGAACCTTAGATAGGAAATTGATAATAAGAAACAATAGTTCAGATCTAGATTGTTATGTAGACAGTTCATTTGCATCAGAATTAGGAGACAAGAAGTCAGTTACAGGAATGATAATTAAATATAGTGAAAGTCCAATAGTTTGGAGAAGTAGAAAACAAACTAATGTAGCGATAAGCACAACGGAAGCAGAATTCGCTGCTTTGAATGAGATAGTAAATGAGGTACAGTGGATTAAGCAATTGCTAAATGATTTAAATGAAAGTTACAAGATACCAGTGGAAATACTGGAAGATTCACAGTCATGCATAGCAATGGCTGAAACTGAAAGTTTGAAGAACAGAACAAAATATGTTGGTGTAAGATATCAAAATGTGCGAGACATGGTTCAGAAGGGTGAAATAGAATTGAGATATATAGAAACACAACACAACATAGCAGATTTGTTCACAAAAGCATTGACAGCAGAAAAACATGAAAGGCTGACGCAAATGGTTGGAATGACATTGTAAGACACATACAATATTTTATTTCGGAGGGGATTGTTAAGGAAAATGCAACATGGGACATACAGTGAAAGAAATAAAATATGTATGTGAAAGTCACAATGACTAAGCAAGAGCAATTATGAAGCTACACAGGTGAAACTGCTAATGTAATCTAGAAGGCCTGAGAGCCAAGGACAGAGGTACTGAATGCAGATTGGAAACACCTGAGAATCATTAAGTGTACAAGGTGAAATGTTGAAATACATGGGTTGGTCTTAGGCATGGGTGGAACTATGTGGACCAATCAGAATGGAAGTACACACCCACTGGGTGGAAACTAATTAGTGGGTGGTGATAAACAATGGCTATAAAATTGCAATGTTTGCCAATGTATTTTTGTGGTTGAGTAGAGGTGGAGTAGTTTGGAGATATTGTGGAGTAGTGTGTAGAGATTGTGATTTGTTGACCATATAGTATATTTATATAGAAGAATAAAGTAGGTTTTATATAAAACTACTGAGTTGCCTGGGTGATTCCTGGAGACGTTTTGGAGACACCTGGAGAAGAGTGAGAAGGCTTGGAGAGTTTGTCAGGATCTTCAGCCTATTCTC
Source organism: Gambelia wislizenii (assembly GCA_030847615.1). Classification (NCBI taxonomy): domain Eukaryota; kingdom Metazoa; phylum Chordata; class Lepidosauria; order Squamata; family Crotaphytidae; genus Gambelia; species Gambelia wislizenii. The sequence goes on from JAUMIR010000003.1 coordinate 296,122,911, forward strand.
TGAAACTCTGCTGCTTTGGAGAAAAGCATTAACCACTGATCTAAGCTGGTTGGCTCTGCTGCATAACAAGGTGGTGAGTTTGAGCCAGAGGTGAAGAGCTACAACTCCCATCATCCCTGACAGTTTTCACCACTGTAAATAATTTGTTTCATGAGCTATCTTTTCCACCACATCATTTACCCTTAAGTGCACATCATTTATGAGGAAGTTAAAAAGTACAGGCTCCTGTAGAGATTCCCTCTGTTGAGAGAATTGCCAATATATTTCCATTCTCTACTTTCTATTCTTGAACCAGTTTTGGGTCCACTTGAGGACATCTCCTCATATCCTATAAATAGGTTTGCTTAGAAGTCCTGAGTTAGGGTCTTTCTCAAAAGCTTTTTGGAAGTCCATATAAATAAGGTTTATTAGTTCACTCTTATCCTTTTGTTTTTTAGCACTTTCTACAAATTTAATGGGATTGGTTTTACTTTTACAGAAGTCATGTTTATTTTATTTCAGCAGTTTTGCCATTCTTTTTGTTTACAATTCTGTCCTTAATAGTTGTCAAGATCCTGAATTACATCCATAGCTACATAAACTTAGCTACAAATGACCTATGGACCTGGCCCCTGAAACACACTTTAAACTTCAGGGGGACGCTCTGAGCAAAGGAGGTCTGTGGCTTGGTGGAGAGGGATGCTTAAGGATGAAGCAGCCAGCCCCCTCTACCCTCCAGCCATGGTGTGACTAGGAGTTTAAGGTGGATTTCAGGGGGCACTTATGATTATGGTGCCACAATTGTGAATACATAGCATAGCTGAATAAGGAACAGTTATAGATCTGTAACTGAATCCATCACTACAGTGCAGAATGTTTTACACTAGTTTACCTAGAATACAGTGTTAAACTAATTGACTTGTAAATTCTTGAACCTATCCCTGGATCCTTTTTTTAAAAAGTGCGTGAGGGGCGGGGACCTCATGAAACAATGGCCACTCCAGTCTTTTGGTCCAGAGAGTGATCATAGGGCTGTGTTACATATTTTAATTTTATAAGATTGAAAAGACCTCTAAGAACTATTAAGCAGACACCATCTGGGCCCTGTGATCATTATGTTTCAGTTTGTTAATAAGGTGTAAAACAGGGGTGGGAACTGTGTAGCCTTTCAGATGTTGCTAGATTGCAATTTCTATTAGGCCTACCCAGGATAGACAATGACAAGGAATGCTGGGATTTACAGTTTAACAACATGTGGATGACTGTGTAATTTCCACCTCTGGTCTAGAATGTCCTTTCTTGTTTCGGCTCCTCATTTTTCCACCTGGGAAACATCAGCTCTGGCACAGGTATATCCCTAGTATTACATTACTTTTGGGACATTGTATCATTATGCACAGTGATTTTGTGGAAAAGTCAGTCATTTTGGAATGATGTTTTAATGAAATGGAAGTAAGAAGGGAGGATATTTTTCAGGTCCGGCCAACACATTTTTTTCTTTCTGAGGCAATAAGATGAGATGACATGGAGGGCATAGGCCATGTGGCTCCTCCTTCCAGCCCCATATCAACTTCCTGAAGCAGATTCCTCACCGTATCTAATAACAGGTTCAATTCTGCCAGTTTTTTTAAAAAAATGAAAAGACATGACATGTGAAGAGCCATGCTGGCTCACGCCAAAGTTTTCTCCCAGCAGCCAAATAGATGTTATAGATAAACCCACAAGCAGGACTTAGAGAAAATGATCCTTCTCCCATTTTTATTTCCTAACACCTGACACTGAGGCTAGAGACGCACAGGCTCTCAAATCAGAATGTTCCATACAGCCATCATGATGAGCAGTTGATCTAGAGCCAGTGAATCTTTGAGGTCCCCTCTTTGTTTATTTAATAAATTCAAAATAATTCTAGTTACTACCAAGGATATTTTGTACTCTAGCGAGTGTGCTATCTCAAAAGCATAGACGTGTGTAGATCTGCCTTATTGACTGGAAGAAACTGAGAAACTTCTATGGGCAAGGTAGTTCCAAGTGTGGCTGTTGAACACTGTTGTCAATGGCATGGGATGGCAAGGTATCATTGTGTATCATTACACTGTTTTTGTAACATACAAAAACCATTCGTCTTTCAAAATCAGGTCACAGTTCTATCTATAGTTCAGTAACAGAAAGTATACTTTATAAGCAAAAATTTCCCCTGTGAAGTTGAAGGCTTTCATGGCCAGCATCCATAGATTTTCCTTGGTTTTTTTCCAGGCTGTGAAGCTGTGTTCTGGAAGAGTTTATTTCTGATGTTTTGCCTGCATCTGTGGCTGGCATCTTCAGAGATGCCAGCCACAGATGCAGGTGAAACGTCAGAAATAAACTCTTCCAGAACGCAGCCTCAAAGCCCGGAAAAAACCAAGGAAAATCTAAAAATGTCCCTGTTTGATCTCTGATATTTTCAGTTGAAAGGATCAGGTATTGGGTAAGGGAGAGTCTCATTTGGGAAAGCAGCAGGATATCAAACAAACAAACAAACAAACAAATCGCTGCTAGTTCAGTATTAGGCTAGATGGATAAATATTCTGACCTGACACACAGCAGTATTTTATAGTGCTTGCTATCCAACAATTGGTTAAGTTAGGCCTTCACTTCTAGGACACTACATGTGGGCTTATTTGGCATGTTAATTACAATAAAAGTGTGGGTTTATGCAATGCATACTCCTGTATTCTTTCAAAAATGCTAAGTTTATGTATAAAAATATTTCAGGATTATTTCAACTTCATTTATATAGAACTGTTATGGATGTATATGGGGTCTGATCAAATGATCAGAGATTGTTCAGAAAGAGTCAGGTGGACAAATGTAAATATGTAGATAGATAGACATCTAAATCTAATTGCAAGTGGATCAATGGGGTTGATTTACAATTTACATGTTGATTTACATTTGATTAAATTGGTCTATTCTGGTCTATTCAAGCAGTTCAATTTAGGCCACAGATTGCTGCCTTTCCATTTATCTTAATGTATCTGGACAGTTATCATTCATTCAAGCAGTACATACACATTATTTCAGGTTCTAATCAGTATAGATGACACCCATTTTTCATGATAAAATGGTTTTTCTTCCAGTACTATAGATCTGGAGACAGTTTTCTTTCTCTTCTATAATCTGTCCAATTATAGTTAGATCAAGAATATAAATATGCAGTAAGAATGAATTTACTAAAAAAGAGAAAGGTAATTATTGCTTTATAATGTGCTACATCTTTGCATCCTATTTATTTGTAATAGTTATGGGGAGAAAAAGTTTAAAAACTCAACAAACCACTGAATCATTCTTTAGTATATGAACAATGTATTGTTATGACATGGTTGGTGCTGACATTACAACAATTTCACCCACACAAGTGGGATAAAAGCCAGCCGATGCCAAAATATCAGCCAAAATGAAAAATTGTTTGAATGCTTGTAATGTGCAAAGCCTTTGTTTCAGTTTGCAAAGTTTGAATTTTTCATAGGAGAGGATGGGGATTAATGCAGCACACTGGCAATTGAGAAAGACATATGGACTGTATGCTGTAGATTATAGAGATATATGTAAATTAATACATTCAGAATAATTTAGTTATTTTTAAGCACTAGTATAAGCTTAACACAAATTGTAAATATCTGCATCCTTACATAACTTCCTATTATCAGGTTGCTGAACAGTTCACCATAGCAGCATCATGATTTAAAAGCCAAGTAATTTTAATGAATGACAACTAAGATAAATTATGTATGAAGAAGTAGAGCAAAACAGTATTGGATGAAAGTTGGGTAAAATATTTGATTAAAATAATTGCAAGAAAACACACTAAATTTGACATTATTTTTATGTTATATTTAAGTGTGGAAGTGCTGTAATACACTTGGGAGGCTTGTTACAAGACCTAAGCATGAAAAACATGGAGCAAGTTACAGAAAACAGAAATGTTCATATGTACTTGAACTAAAACCCTTAAAGGAGAAATTAAAAAAGGAGAAAGCTGCTTGCTAGGCCTCAGAAAACGGTATACAAATCAACAATAATTTCATTATCAAATATGTGTGTTGCTTTATTTTTCAAAACTTGGATCAATGTCTTTCATTAATACAAAACATTAAGGCTGCAAACCTATACACACCTACATGGGAATAAATCCCACTGAATTCAGTGTGACTTACTTTTGAGTAGATATATATAGGATTGCACTGCAGGAATACAATACAGACATATGAATATAGAAATATACAGCACATCCTACCATCTGTATTATGCACAATGCCTTTCTCAGTAGGCCCAAACATCTGATTGTCATTTCATGTACCAACCCCATAGGCAAATATTTTTGTGTATGTGTGCTGTTAGTACTGCAGATAAGTTAATCAATAAAGTCCAAAGTTGCTGGTTCCCCTCCGCCTAGGTCCCAAGAGCCTGACTTGTGATTGTTACTAAAAACCTCACAAGTTAGGGTCTCAGGGACTAGGAAAAGTCTGATAAGATCCAGTCGAATTCTTCTTCAATTAATCAGATTGGGTTTGATTGTTGTTTTTATAAAATATATCTTTCAGTAGGTTTGGAAGCTATAACATGAATAGACAGAGGTAACACTGACAAAATAGGCTTTCTATTGCATGAGTAAGATTACTAAGATTTGTTTAAAAACCTCCATCTATAAGGTTTTCAAAGTTGTGCATACAAAAGAAATAAAGAAGAGGAAACTAAACACAAGTTAAAATCTGTTTCAAGCAGACTTTTATACAATTTTCTTCCATTTCTTCTAGTGGATTAAAGACAGATCAAACAGTTCAGCATTACATTTCCAGTATATTCCAGTTATAGTGGGCCCTGACACAGCCTTTATTTTAAAGCCATTCCAGAGCAAGAATGTCCTTTGGGCACAATTTAAGGAGTATTTTCCTCCTCTTTTGGTCCCATATCAAATATTTTCTCTCAAGACCAAAAAGCTTTTGCCTTCTGGATGCAGATCTGCTTTTCACTTCCTAATCTGTACAGGGATTTTTAATAACTTGTCATTCTTTGTGTCAGGTTATTCGAAGCACATTTCAACTTTCATAAAAACATTCTTTGTACAGTTAGGAGAAAAGAAAAAAAAAACACCCTGATCTCCCTGCTCTCTCCATCACTTCTGTTTTTGTTTTTGTTTTTTGAAGTCCAGGAATTTTTAATAATACAGCTACAATGTTGAAAAGATTCACATTCTCTCTTCTCGGCATTTAGTTTCATTTGTGGAATGGGAAAGAAAATGTCTACTTTAGGAACAGATCCATGATGTTCAGCAGAAGAACCAAAGAGCCAAAGAATCAGCAGCCATAAAGGTCCTGGCCACTGAAGTAGAGTCTGGTGTACATAGCTCACGCGTGCCTTTCTTCATGATGCAGTTCGTCTTTAAGGGAGAGGGGGTGGGAAGGTGGAGAGAGAAAAATAACAGGAATCAAAATAATTAGTTGTAGTACAAGTTGAAAAGCTATACAAAAGAACCACGGAAAGAAAAGATTGGCTAATTGATCCCTTCCCAGTTGGTTCCCTCAACTCCCTGCCCCCATCCTTACTTCAATACAATATTACTCCTGGACCAGATATGATATATTGTATTGCTTTAAAATATTTCGATTCAGGAAAGGCTATCATGTTACAATCGAATCATCCCTTCCTCATTTGCTCCACAGTACGCTTCAAACGATGATGCCTGAGGCATGAGACAGCTCAAGCAAACCACCACCATTATGTCTAGATATTTTTTTTAAAAAAAAGATCATACTTTCTGTTAGAACTGTAAGATGGTTTGCAAAAACCAATATTATTATTTTTTTGACCGTAGCATCCCAAACAAATCATTAAGGAAGAAAAGAAAGAAAACATCCGAACCCTCTCTAGAAAGATGACATTAACATAATCACACACACACACACACACACACCCAATATCCCATAGACCCATCCTCCTGGGGGAATACATCTGATGCTCAGTAGATGGAAATCAGTCAGACTTTTTTTTTTTTTTTTGGAGTTGCTCTCCAACGTACCTTTGCTCCTCACTGACTGACTGGGTTTCTACCTCCCACGACTAGGATGCGCGCGCGTGCACACTGAGGCAGACATGCTCACTTGCACACATGCACAGAGAGGGAGGGAGGGAAGGAGGGAGAGGCGCATGCACACACACACACACACACACACCCATGCACAAAGGCAAGGCAAGGCAAAGCAACGGATGCTGACTCAGAGCGGTTGCATGTGGAGTTGGGAGGGTGGTGGTAGTTGTAGTAGTAGCAACGGCTGGACTTTTCCCTGCACTCCTCATTAACATGACCAGGCTAGCATGCTCTCTCTCGCGCGCTCTCCAGCATCCGCGTCCCCCCCCTCCCGCATCCTCTGTCAGACCTACTGGACTGCAGCATTTGCATGACGCTGGTACTCCAGCCCTTGGCAAGTCAGATGTTGGAAGAGGCAGGAAAAAAAAAGCAGTGATGGGGGGTTGGGAGGAGGAGGAAAAAAGGGGGAAAAATAAAAGAGGAGGGGAGAAGAGCAGTCCAAGGAGACTCCTAAGGAATGCCTTCCATTTTCTTCTCTAAAGGGTCCCTCTTCTGATTTGGCCACCCTTCCTATTTCCTCTGGCGCGGTTATCTCGGTTGTTTGACATCTTTCCGGAAGAAAATGTCTGGAGCTGCAACAAGCCCGTCGCCTGCCGGTCCTCCCCACCCCTCCCTCCCCTCCCCATTTTCTCCCCACCCCCTTTTCTCCCCCTAATCAATAAGACAGATCTCCAAAGGCCGGGGTGGAAACAAGGCGCTGCACAGGCGCTCAGCTTCAATCGTCTGCCTCGGCAAGAAGAGACAAGGCTTTCTCCCTCTCACTCACACACACACACATTACACACACACACGTGATGCAAGGGGGAAATAATGCCAGCAATTCTTTCCCAGACTTCGAATTTTATTCTACGCCTTCTCCTCTCTCCCCACCCTTCCTTTCCCCCCTTTTGCTGAAGCCAGGAGTAGAAAAGGCTTCCTTGCAGCCAGGCGCGCGCCAGAGACCTCTCCTAGCTTGCAAGAGTTTTCTGCTGGGGTTTTTAACGCGTCCAGTGAAAACTCACAGGGGTGGTTTTTTTAATGCTCATGAGAATCATTGGGTTGCATAAGTCCTTTCCACCCCACCCTCACTCTGCTAGGCAGTAACTTAAAGGGAAGGAGAGGGTTTTGCCCAGTGGTTGCCTGGTTCGAAGAAACAAGGAATTCCTGGATTTTCAAACCCGCAAGGACAGCCCTATCTATGGCTTTGTAAGGCGAAAGATCTGGGTCTGTGAGTGAGAGAAAGTGGTGGGTGGGTGGGTGTGATGTGTGTGAGAGAGAACAAAAGGACGCCAGCTTTATTCTGACAGCAGTACATCTGGGCACACAGGCTTTTTCTTTCTGTTCATCCTTTGAAAAGTATTTATCACTGTATCCATTTGTCTGTCTCTCTAGCCATCCCTCCACATAAAGACAGAGTCATTTGGCACAGATATACTGTGTGCCCTGTAAAACTCAGCAAGCACTTTGCTGGCTGAAATACAGGAACTGTACACACTATACGAGTGCCATAAAAGCATGATTATTTAATGTATTTTTAACTTGCACCTCTGTCTTGAAGGATGCATTGAAGTATAAACTGGATAACACTGTATATCTCTATATAGATACAATCATAGAATCATAGAATTGCAGAGTTGGAAGAGACCACGAGGGCCATCCAGTCCAACCCCCTGCCACGCAGGAAATCACAATCAAAGCATCCCCGACAGATGGCCATCCAGCCTCTGTTTAAAGACCTCCAAGGAAGGAGACCCCACCACGCTCCGAGGGAGTGTGTTCCACTGCCGAACAGCTCTGACTGTCAAAAAGTTCCTCCTCATGTTGAGGTGGAATCTCTGTTCCTGGAGCTTGCACCCATTGCTCCGTGTTCCAGTCTCTGGAGCAGCAGAAAACAAGCCTGCTCCATCCTCAGCGTGACATCCCTTCAAATACTTAAACAGGGCTATCATATCGCCTCTAAACCGTCTTTTTTCCAGGCTAAACATACCCAGCTCCCTAAGTCTCTCCTCATAAGGCATTGTTTCCAGACCTTTCACCATTTTAGTTGCCCTTCTCTGGACACGCTCCAATTTGTCAATATCCTTTCTGAATTGTGGTGCCCAGAACTGGACACAGTATTCTAAGTGAGGTCTGACCAAGGCAGAATAGAGTGGCACTATTACTTCCCTTGATCTAGACACTATACTTCTATTGATACAGCCCAAAATTGCATTGGCCTTTTTAGCTGCCGCATCACACTGTTGGCTCATGTTCAACTTGTGGTCTACTAGGACTCCTAGATCCCTTTCGCACATAGTCTCATTCAGCCAGGTCTCTCCCATCCTATATTTATGCATTTCATTTTTCCGCCCTAAATGCAGTACTTTACATTTCTCCGTATTGAATTTCATTTTGTTAGCTTTGGCCCAGCTCTCCAGTCTATCCAGGTCATTCTGAATTTTGATCCTGTCCTCTAGGGTATTAGCTACTCCTCCCAATTTGGTGTCATCTGCAAATTTGATAAGTATGCCCCTAATTCCCTCATCTAAGTCATTGATAAAGATGTTGAATAGCACTGGGCCCAGGACAGAACCCTGTGGCACCCCACTGGTCACATCTTTCCAAGACGAAGAGGAGCCACTGCTGAGCACCCTTTGGGTTCGGCCGGTCAACCAATTACAAATCCATTGAACAGTTAACTTGTCTAGCCCACATTCTACAAGCTTGTTTGCAAGAATGTCATGGGGAACCTTGTCAAATATGCATGATACACTTAATTCAATAGCAAAGGCATGTTGTATCATAGTGATTTGGAGCATAGGCTTTTTCATGTACAAATCTGAGTGCTACTTGGTTCTCAAGGCAAAATTCTCCCCTTTCCCTTCTCCTTTTCAACACAAACAGAAAGAGGTCTTACCATTCAATGCAACAAAGCATTAAGGTAAGCACTTGGCAACCTAAGAAGACAGTCAACATGAAGGGCATCCATTTGTACAAAATGAAAATACCACAGCCAAATATATGTCTTCTAAAGAAAACAGCTTAGAAAACATTCCTCATCCCTTAGTTACAATCATAACTTCCAACTTCTCCCCAAGGTATACAGTTAGAAGGAGTTTAGTGTGTTATCTCAAAATGCAAAAACAAGGCAGACATAACCAGTCCCAAAAATGGCAAGAGAAAGAACACTAGCCATAAAAGAAATGAAAACAAAGTTGAAATTGGATTTAGAAAACTGATAACTATTAAAATATTGTGACAGTCAGTGCTGCATACTGCTTTACTTTAAAGAAAATCCAAAACACACATGCCGCTTGGCTTGAACTTATTGCTATCAACTGTCTGTGACAAATTCTGATTCCTTACAGCTATACGCATATTAAACTACTCATCCATCACCTGTTACTTGGGAATCTTTGGTGCTCCAAATTAATCTCTATGTTGGGTTGAATCACACTTGAAGAAAGTTAGGAAGTACTGGGGAAAAGCAGATTTACTCCCAAGTAATAACCCCTAGGAGAAGTCTGCAATCATCTTAGACTTATTCCAATGTGTATTTTTGATGTCTCATCGTGCGATTTTCCTGCAAAATTGCTGCAACACCTTGCACAAATTTATCAATGCCCTTCTGTGAGTTATGTGTGTGTGTGTGTGATGTTTTTAAATATTTACTGTGCTTTCAAATGATATCACACTTCAAAAAATTAATGGTATTTTAATATGATAGCTTGTTTAGTTGTGTTTTAACATTTTAATCATCAGATTTTAGCTTTATCTGGTTTTACACTTGTTCTAAGTCACCTTGTATCACATGAGGGAAGAATGGCAGGACATCAATAAGATAAATTTTTAAAAAATGTTGTCAAATGAGAGAAAAGCCTTCTATGTTGAGGAGTGTACTGTGGATGGTTTGTCACATATCCCAGATTTTTGGACCAATCTCTCCAAAACATTCTGTGGCAGCTTTATAAATAAGAAACAAGGGAGATTATCAGATGCGTTAAAAGTGGCATTACGTGAACACCAGAAGATCACTAAAGGGCTCCCTTTTCAGATGACGTTGTCAGGTTAGCATACTGAACCTCTGTTGATATCCAAAGGGTCAGGCAGCAAAAAGCTGGTAGCAGAGTTCCCATTCAGCAGGCAAGAGAACAAACATACAGACATAGGCTTGTGTCTAAAAAACAATTCTCTTGACTGCAGCGTAATAATAAAGATATTTACAGTCTTACAGAGAATCCTCTCTGAGTATTATACATTACACCATCCAGCAGAAAAATACATTTTCATACCCTGAAGCTCATGTTCATACCCTGAAGCCCATCTTCATGCTCTGAAGTCCAGAACAGAACTGAAAAACACACAGCTATATAGGATAGCAAACACAGTTCTCAATGACCTTGGTCCTTCTGCAGACAGCAAGGCTCCAAAACTCCAAAGTCACTCTGATAGGCTATCAATATTGATACATTTGCTAGCTGCAGCAAACTGCTGCCAGCTCTTTCTGCTGCACTCTATTGGTCATTTGTTATATTTCAGCTCTTTACATCATAAATCTATTAGACTGCATGTCCCAATATCCTGACAGTCGTTCCCCCCTCATTATGCACTTGTTCTGTCATTACATTGGTGCTGCTTTTTATTGATGGGAGAAGCCGTTAATAGATCTGTCATTCTGTTTCTGTGATGAATTTCCTCTGTGTGACAAGATGCCCATTTCGCTGGTGAGATCCCAGTGTCAATGGGCAGTCCCTAACAGAACACTTCCTGGTGAGATCGGGACATCTAGGTAAGTGACACACTATTAAAAAACTTTCCTGGTACTTGGAAGTTTTAGGAGATTTTCAGACGCCTCTTTCAGCCTCTTGCCACACAAGCAGCCTCCAGAGCAGTAACGAGGCTGCTGTGCAGCAAGGGGTCCATTTTGGACAACGCCATTTCTCTCTCGGCGTCGTCCGTGACTGTTGTGGCTAGCATTGGAGGCGGCCGCGCTGTTTTTTACTCATGGAAGTTGTCCGTGAGTAAAAAACAGCGCGGCCGCCTCAAATGTTGGCCGCAACAGTCACAGATGATGCCAAGAGAGAAACGGCGGTGTCCAAAATGGACCCCCTGCCGCGCAGCAGCCTCGTTATTGCCCCGGAGGCTGCTTGCGCAGCAAGAGGCTGAAAGAGGCGTCTGAAAATCTCCTTAAAGTGTGTATATGTGCTTTTTGTACCTTTTTTGGGTGTATTTTGGTTTTTATTTTTGAATTTACCACACTCACATCTTCTCACAAGAATCCGCGGGATTTCGATCTAGGAAGTGAAGGGAGCTCCGTTCACTCCTGGGCTGCCAGAACGATGGGAGAAGAGGTAAGTGTGATGGGGAGGGTGATCATGGTGGGCCAGGGATGGGACAGGGGTGGGAGTGGAGACTGTGGGACAGGAACACTTGTTTTCGTTCCGGTCTGATAATCTCCAAAATGTAAATACTAGCCCCAAAATATTGCTTTCTTTTTCTGAGTCTATTATTGTTACATTCTTCCCATCTTTCTGGTTCTGTTTTGTCTATACCTGCTGACTCTTAGGAGTTGTCTGGTAACTCTTAGGAGCACTTGAACAGAAAAAAGCATGAAGTAGGAAAGGAACAATGTGATATGTGGCTGAACATTTTGTGATTTTATCCTCAGGAGGTGACTGGGGGAATAACCAGGTTCAAGTGCTAAGGCTTCATTTGAGAGAACCATTGGGACTAGTGGGAAAGGCAGACTAGATTAAATCAATAGCTGAGATGTCGTAATCAATCAGCTCAATTACAACTGTCATAGATCCAGGTTTAAGGTCCTTATGATTCCACTTTTTTAATCATCAACCCTTGAATATCCCTACATGCTCAGTTGTCTTACTCCATAAAGGGAACTATAGGCATAGAGGTTGTGTGCATGTGTGGATTTTCAATATAGCATGCATTAGGAAATGGTAAATATATAAGAGTGGGTTGGATGTTTTCTTTCCCATATTCCACCCCCTCCCCCAGTGTTTTATATATATGAATACTATGATGCCTCTGAAACAGGAAGGGTGGATCAAATAATACTGTATAACATTAAGCACAGCAGTTTTGGGGAGGCTGGAAATATGAAGGAACTTGCAGCATTATACAGGAGCCAGTCACTGGTCTCTGGTAAAAGTGGATAAAATACTTATCACATTTTGTGCAGCATGGGAACCTACATATTCTATTCAGGAATATTTAGCCATGTAACCTATTTGAAAAACGTCTTACCCATCTGTGAAAAACTCTTGATACTTTCAGTTCCTAAGTTATATTTTCGCTGTTCAAGACTATGAAGAATAGAGTAAATAATAGCAGATTTTTAAAAATTGGTATTCTTTTTTTAATAAAATAACACCCACGTACACACACAATTCACTTAGTGTGTAGCAAGCATATTGCATATTTTACTAATCTCTAGGGGAAAAGAAAATGTTTCAGATATTACAGAAGATCTAACACATTATCTCCCTATTTCCTATTCAAGTGTAATGTTGTGGGAAATAATTTGAGGCATTATTAGCTGACAGAAAGCTATGTGTACCTTTCTGCCTTTGTTATATCAGTACTGTCATATTGTTAGGAGGAAAAACAATTCTCAAACAGTATTATTGTAAATATATACAGCTAGACTACTTTGAAATAATAGGTTTCCATTATCTCTGTCGTCATATGAAACCACAAGTCTCCTCATCTCTGTATTTTCTCTATCGCAAGTCTCTTATCTAAATTTCCTTAAGAAACTGAAGACAAAAGGATGCAGTGGGCCATACATGTTCATAAAAGGACTGGAAGTAGTTTTTGAACTTGTCTGCCTGGAGGCTGGGACTCAGCTAAACACAACACATTCTTACTTGTTCATTGGGCCAGGAGGAAGAGATACCAGAGTGGGAAATAAAATGATAGTTGGGCATAATCCAGAGAAAATCAGGTTATGTCTGAAAACCATTAAAAAGAACTTGGACATTGAGCCCTCATTGTATGCTTAGCCTATATCATTACCCTATAATACAGAATATTTCAAAGAGGCCTTGGTGCGTTTAACCTCTCCATTGTTGCTAAAGTTGTTAAGATTGAAGCAAACTGATTGCACAGTCCTATTCATGTTTACTTGGAAGTACAGTTGTCCCTCCACATTTGCAGCTTTCACTTTTGTAGTTCCGCCTATTCGCAGTTTGCTCAGCAAGCGCCCTGTTTAAATCAGCTTCTCTCCCTCACACACAAGGGAGGGGAGCCAATTTAAATGGAGAGCTCCCCAAGCAAACCACGCACCCAACTTCCTGCTCTCCTAGGGCTTGACTCTGGGGGAGTCGGGGTGGGAAGAACGGGTGGGTGGCCGGTGGAAGGGCTTTTCACCTACCCCCACCCTTCCCAAAGCAGAGACGGGGCTCTGGCAGCCTTGTTGCTGCTTTTCTCCCAACCACCCCACCTTTCCCAAAGTGACAATGGGGCTCTGAGAGCCTCGTTGCTGCTTTTTGTGCACCCCCTCCTCTCTTCCCAAAGTGTCGGTGGGAATCTGGGAGCCTCGTCACCACTTTTCGCCCACCCCCTCCTCCCTTCCCAAAGCAACGATGGGGCTCTGGGAACCTCGTCACTGCCTTTCTCCCACCCCCTCCACCCTTCCCAAAGTGACGATGGGGATCTGGGAGCCACGTCATCACTTTTTTTCCCACCACCACCCTGCCCTTCCCAAAGTGATGATGGGGCTCTGGGAGCTTTGTTGCCACTTTTCTCCCTTCCTCCTGTCCTTCCCAAAGTGAATCATCACTGCTTTTCGCCCACCCCCATTCTTCCCAAACAAATAAAGGTGGGTGAAAAGCAGTGACGAGGCTCGCAGAGCCCTGTTGCCACTTTGGGTGGCGGCAGCAGCGAGGCCTGTTTTTATTTGCATTTTTTTCACATTCGCAGGGGTCTTGCGCCCCTAACCCCCATGAATGTGAAGGGATGACTGTAAGTTCCAATACCTTGAATTGTTGTCTTGCTAAGGAAATGGGTTCTATTAAAAAATGGAGTGGGGTTTAAATTAGGCCCTTTCAACCCTACATGCCCTCAAAATATACTCTGAGCAGCTAATAAATCCTCTGGAGCAGCTTTTCAAGCAAGACAAATGGCTGCTGGTGGGAAAGGAGAGGAAAGTCCTCCTATACTAGTCCACTAGCAAAACACAGCATTCAAGCCACAGTGTCTTGTGGAGCTTTTTTTTTTTTATGTGCATAGGAATGTGGCCTAAATGAAATAAATTTTGCTAGAAAACTGGATTTAAGGATATTGAATATACATTTTCCCACCATACGCAAGGTACTCTTGAGCCGTGCCTTGTATATGTATCACACTGCTTGAAATAAGCTGCAAAACCAACACATAGTTATTAAGGATGAAGTTCTGTTGATTTTAATAGGGCTCCCCCCCTGCTGAATAAACACAGGATCATGTGATCGGCAGGGAAACAATATATTTTATGGCTCCATTGACAGAAAACAGGACTATACAAGTGAAAATGTCTAGGGTAGTTATCTCTGGGCTTTTAAACACATAACAAGAAAACCCAGCTCTTAGAAAATGTTTCTTTCCCTTGTAATACATTAATTTCTCAGGTGGAAATTCATGTTAGCAGCAATATGGCGACTAGTCTGTAGGTTCCAAATTAGATTAGTTTCATGTCCTCTCAAAGTAGTGTGCTGTTGAGAGTGGCATGAAACTTTTGTTCCTGTCCTTAATGCTTCCTTTTGAAGGGAGGGAAAAAAAACTTTTCAGCAAGTAAAGTAAGAATTTCAGATAGCTGTGGAAGAACTTAAGAGGGATACTACTCAGCTTGTTGGTGACTGTAATACATGCAAGGCTTAACATTGTTCTTATCACCCACAAGGGGACAGCACTTGCTTCCAGACTAGAAATACACAGTTTCTACTTGAAGAAGCAAAATGAGAAGCAGCCATTGTTGCAGCTACCAAAACAGAGGTAATATTCCAGCTATTCTTTGGCTATGGCAGCCTGGAAAAAAGAAATGGTAAAGACATAAGAGGCAGAACGTTGTCACATTGCCGGATGTATGCAATGATGGGATAGCCTTTAAATTCAAAGGTTGTTTGTATTGTTATCTTTTTTTTATTTTGAAGAAATAAAGACTATAGTAATGAAAGGAAAACCTGCAAAAAAATGCTTTATTTTGGAGATGCTGTTTTGCTCTATTTTTTAAAATGGAAGAAAATACATTACAACAAGTGTGAGATCTTTGAATGTTGATAAATGTATATGCTTAGAAAGACCCTGTACATTTATAGTGATTCAGGCACAGTACAAATAAATTGGTAGCACAAGCCACTGTAAGCTCTTTGTATTTCCCATTTACAGTCTGCTTTTAAGCTTATGTGTGAAACAATGTGAATGTAATGGTAGCTGTAGACTCTAGTACCTTTATAACTGTCAACAGAATTTAGAAAGTCTTACAGCACAATCCTGTACATGCCTACTCAGTAGGAAATCCCATTGAGTTCAATGAGGCTTACTGTCAGGTAAGTGGACATAAAATGAGTCAGTGAATATGTGTGCTAATGTTGTTTCTATTAATTTGTTGCCTGGTAGTTCAGAGAAAAAGGGAAGAAATGCTTGAAAAGAATCACAGCTTGATCGGACAAAGAAGGGAAAGATTGTTCAATTTATCTATTGCTATCTTTTCTTTAAAAAATGCTGTTTTCTCTCTCTCCACATTTTCTCTTATTTTGATAACCTTAACCATTCCATGCTACAGAATTTTTAAACATACACTACACATTCACTTGAGTAATGTGAGATTGTATAGATTAGAGACAACACAGAATAATTATTTAAGCTGAAATAGCAACGTTCTAGCACTACATTTGTATATGTGTGTATCTATATATTGATACAGGAAATAATTATTCACAAATGAGGAGTGTGTCTGTCTTGCTCCATTTCTTTCTGTTTTTTCTCAGCTAAAACTGCTGAAACAATCACATTTACTTTAAATTTACTTTAAACATACTTTAAACATACTTTTTATTCATTTTCCTTCATTTTTGAATGTAGTATATGCAAGTTAAAAGATTCGTTATTTGCCAAGACACCTTGCTTCTTCTCCCCTGAGCCTTTAATGATTGCATTTAAAAACAATCTACTTTGGCAAAATGTGCCAGCGTTGGATATTCATATGAACATTTTTTAAAAATTGCATGTATTTTTTTATTACCAATGCAAAAATAATGATTTGTTAGCTTAATAAGATAAAGCATGTTACTAATAAAAAAGTTTTTAAGACACTGCTTAATGTGGAGGTATATAATTTAATATAGTGTTTTCTAAAATTAAGTTGTTGCACTGCAATCTTTAACTGCAATATTTTTTTTCTTGTTGAACACATATTTATACAATGTGATATTCTTCTTTTGTCTCTTTTCAGCTGTAACTTTAACCTATTAGTAGAACATGCAATAATCGTACAGAAAACTTTCCTCCAGAGAAGACAGTCCTTCTTTCGATGCTTGGAAGTTCTTCCTCACTTGTACATACATATGTTTTCCCATTTACTTTCAATACTCACAGGTCTGATGCTGTATAGGAACCATTTGGTCTGATTGCAGCTGCAGTTAGGCAGGTATGCTCACTAGCAGCTTCCACAGGAAGCGTTAAGAGTTTATAATGTTTCTGTGTTTTTAATTTTAAAAACCCCGCATTACTCATTTCCAAAAGCAGGAACAGGCAACCTTATTTGTAAGGTATAAGCAAGAATAGTTTATGAAGAAATCTTTGTAAAGGCAGAACTACATAGAAACATTTGTAATGATAATGGATGGCTTTGTTTTGGAGGTTGGTTCATTGCCTAAGATGAAGCAAGTGCCTTAAACAAAGCTTTAGTTATTGAGTATAAGCATAAAATTAATATTTCAAACCTTTATACACAGTAAAGGTTAAAGCCCATCCTGCATTCTCATGGTTTACTCTCCTTCCCCTTTTAATCAATTCCATTGATTTTAAGGTCAGAGGCTGTACCTTCATTGATCAAAGAAGCAGCCTGACACAGCGAAAGGGTCTGCCAATTCCAGACAGATCAATCACACCTTTGTCTGCTTTCGATACATTATGGTTATTTATTCTGCATCTCCCTGGTTTTCTGTCACATGGTTTTTAATGTAATAATGCTACTGAGGAAAATAAAAGGGGAAATATTTCATTAACAATATTTTAAGTGCTTCTCTGGTCTTTTTAGGGGTGGTTTACAATGGAACTTGTCCAACTCTCTGGATTTCATTTTTTACTTGGAAGAGAACTCTTTACACTGGTATTTGAGTCTCTTTATTGCCAGCATTTTGCAGAAGTTAATTAAGGATAAAGGACAGCCTTTGGAAAAGAGCTACATAACATGTATTAGGAAAAGTAATTAGGTTTGATAGAATAACAGTTACAACGTATAATTACAGCTATTGTTTTGTATATTTATTTGGTTCCTTATTTTTGAAATATGCCTTACTGATGTAAATGTAAATCAAATCAAACCCCTCCCCACCTGTGACAGCATTATCACAGTGAAATAAAACTGCCTAAATGTATTTTTTTTATAAAACAGCACCAAACAGATTATTAGTGAATAAAATCTCTTGTAATCTACATCTGTTGCAATAAAAAAACACAGTGCCACAAATTATGCAAAACTCTTTCAATACATTAAGATTTTTTCTACATGCACAGTTAGCATATTCATAACACTATGGAGAAATATAATTTGTAAGATAGTGCATGGATAGTTTAAGCATTTTGTTGCAGGGAGGGGCATCCCTTGCCCTTGTAGCATCTTACTGTAGGATTATATTATTTATTGTAACAAAACAATTTGGAATAATGTTTCTTTCAAATTAATATGGTGAGTAGGCATGGCTGTATGAATGAAATCATGGCTCAGTTGATACCATTTAAAATGACCTCAAATCACTCAGGAATAAGAAATAATAATCAGAACACAAACCCTGTTTCACTCTACTGGCTTCAGCTTACCAGTGTAGGGTTGCTGGTGTTTTTCCAGGATGTAGTGCTCTACATACATGCCTAATACTTAAAATGCAAACTAGAATCCAACCACTTTCAAAACCCTATTTTTCAATATTTTCAACTATGCAGAGTTATTTACAAACTTAGACTGTGTACATTTAGAGTCCTTTGTGTACACTGTCCTGCACTTTGTGTGCATCAGGCCTACTGCTGGCAGAACACTTCTGTACAAAATGAAAACACATGAAACACCGTTCTGCAATACAGAGTCATTAGAAGGCTAACAGTGCAATGTAGACTCTACATGTAATTCTAGGTATGCCCAAGACATGTATTTTATCACCCTAAGAAGTACACTGAAGCAAACAACTACTCAGTGCTAAACTACACAGCCCAATAAGCCAGAAATTCTGTTTACAGATTCTCAAAGACTGAAAGTCTTTAATACATTTGCAGGCTGACAAGAATATCTGCCCAAATGTATAGTTCTTTGTGAAGAAATAAAACTGAATCCACAACATATTGGAAAAGCTTTGAATAAGACTATTTGTCCAGCTTACGTTGCAAAGGCTGTGTATGAAGCAGCACCATAAACACTTTCATTCCCTACACAAGGGCTAAACAAAGAGTCTTCTTTTTGCCATTTAATCTGGTAATTTATTTTTTCAACCATCGTATAAATCGAAACACAGCTGTAACCAATGACTTGCAGATTCACTTCCCTGCCAGCTGGATTTTGTTCTGCTGAAGCAGCAAGATTTTTTACATTGTTCACTTCTGTGCATCTGGAGAAATCACTAAGGATCAAAGGTGAATAGAAAAGCTCTTTAAATAAACTCAGCCAACAGTGAAGCAGTACCTGCAGAATCTACATACAACACCACACATCAGTCCTTGCTTGGTCAGTTTTAGAATCTCTTGAAATAATTTGAAATTTAATTTTAAAGGAATGAAAACAGAGTTATGTTTTCAATTTCAAACTCATATTTCCTCAGAATTTTAGCCTTTCCCACATACTTTATCTTCCACATATAAGATACTCATGGCATTATATATTTTAACCATGCATTTTACCTCACAAAGGTATGTAAAGTAATTTCATTATCCACATTATGGCTGAGGCATATACCACATTTTCCAAAGTTTGAGCTGTTTCTTTATGTTCACTAGTAAATGCATTCCTTTATGTTAACCAATTATACCAAGGACAAGGGAACTGTTCCCTAATCCTATGTCTTTTCGGACTGGATTATATAAGTGGGACGTTGTTTCTGTGTTGAATGGCTGCTGCTTATTTGGATCTGTCCTAAACTCCTGCAAAGACTTGTAGGTTTCTATGACTGTCTTAATGGAAATTGATGGCAAAGCTTGGAATCTGTCTAGAAAAGAGAGGGCTGACTGTGAGGGCTCAGCTAGTTGGAGGTCAACTAGCACCAAATAAACCTCTTACAGTAAATCATTAAGGATGCACCCATTGGAAATACACAACGAATATAGCAGCATGAGAGTTGTTGTGACTAATTAATCAGACATTAAGCATGAATACACTCAGGAAAAGAGGTGAATACACTCAGGAAAAGTTGGCAAGGGAAGTGTTCTCTCAACCAACCCTGTTCTTAGCCAAGCATTATGAGGATGCCTCCCCTGTACAGCCAAGTTGATCCCTTAGCCATTCTTCGCTTCATTTTCTGCCTTTTGGCAAAGACTTAGCACTATGCATCTGGTGTCAGCCATACATTAAAGAAAGTAAAGGTGGCAGGTGGAACCCAAAGTTTATCACCCTAGATCCCTATAAAAGATTCTGGACTATCAGAGTTGAGTGTTGTGTTTGCTACTCCAACTCTTGAACTTCTGGTGGCTGTTCCTACCTCTAGAAGAAATTGTTGTCTACTTTTATCCTTAAAAGAATTTCTGCTTCTGAATGCTTCTCACTGAAGCTTTGACAAAGTCTGGAGCCTGGCCTACCTAATCTCAAGCTCAAGTGAAAACAGTTTTAGCTAAGCACCTGGGATTTTAGCTAAAAACTTACATCAACCTATCCTCTTTTCCAAGTCCCAGTTCTGGCTCTAAGTACCTTTGTTAGCCCTGAACTCATACTTTAACCTGCAGCTAACATGTCCATTCTGTAAGAGATACTTGAGTTTCAGCATTCCTCTACTCATTTTCAAGAAGGTCTAAAAGGACTGTGGGAGAAAACAAGCTTTGTATCCCTTATCTATTTTTCGAAAATATATTTTCTAAGCCCATCGCATCTGTATCTGTCCATTGTGGTGGGACTGCATGCTCCTCTAAGGTTATGCTGTTGATAGCATTTTTGCTGGTAGTTTCTTCTGCATAAGACAGACTTTGCTGAGGAGCCAGACTAAAGGTACCAACCAGCTACAATATTGTTGGGGGCTGGGTTGACCGAAGATCTCTTAGGAATTCTGGCAGTGACACTTTAACTAACTCTGGTTGGTACACATGGAATGATCACAAGCAGGGCACTAGATCATGTGCTGTGGGCCTCCTTCCTGGCCTCAGAGAGACTGATGCAGATGCCAGCGGAGGCAGCCCCAGCACAGGACTTCCTCCCATTTCATTTAGGTAAGAGGGCAGGGGGGCAGGAGCAGGTCTAATCCGAGGTCAGAATAGGTGAGCAGGGCATATTCTGGCAGGTCTTAACAAGCCCAGAGCGTTGTCAAGATGGCAGAAGTTATTCTTAATAGGAATATAGTTTCTAGATCAAGGGAAGCAATAGTGCCACTCTATTCTGCTTTGGTCAGACCTCACCTGGAATACTGTGTCCAGTTCTGAGCACCACAATTCAGGAAGGATATTGAGAAGCTGGAATGTGTCCAGAGGAGGGCAACAAGGATGGTAGAAGGTCTGGAAGACATGCCCTATGAGGAGTGGCTTACAGAGCTGGGCATGTTTAGTCTGGAGAAGAGAAGGTTGAGAGGTGACATGATAGCAATGTTTAAATATTTGAAGGAATATCATACTGAGGATGGGTCAAGCTGGTTTTCTGCTGCTCCAGAGACCAAGACATGGAGCAATGGGTTCAAACTACAGTTGCCCTTTCTAATTTGCATTTTTGTGAATTTGCAGATTTGTAAGGCCATGGGGAGGGGGTGAGTGGTTTTTGGCTTTTCCCCCCACAGGGAAGGAAAGCCAACCAAACCTCCAGTGAGCACTGCGAGTTTTCCTTCCTTGTTGGGGGAAAAGCTGAGGCTGCGGGGAGGGGGATGGTTTTCAGCTTTTCCCCCCACAGGGAAGGAAAGCTGACCAAACCTGAGCCTTCTAGCATTCCAAGCGGCTTGACCAGGGAGGAGGTGAGTCGCCACCTCCCCATCCAAGCTGCTTGTGGCCTGAGTGGCATGGTGGCAGTGACGGAGTGAGTATTTGCAGTTTTTTTCATTTTTGCGGGGGTCTTCCACCCGTAACCTTTGCAAAAATGAAGATGACTGTACAGGAAAAGAGATTCCACCTAAACATTAGGAAGCACGTCCTGACAGTAAGAGCTGTTCAGAAGTAGAATACACTGCCTTGGAGTGTGGTGGAGTCTCCTTCTTCGGAGGTTTTTAAAAAGAGGCTGGATGGCCATCTTTTGGGAGTGTTTTGATTGTGTATTCCTGCATGGCAGGGGGTTGGACTGGATGGCCCTTGTGGTGTATTCCTACTCTATGATTCTATGATTAATAAGGAAGAACACACAATCTAGGAAAGCCTGCAGTAGTTTATTTTTCCCTGAGCCTATCGGGAAGAGCAAGATTCTTTCCCCTCCTCTCTTCACCCTGAATGCAAACTACTTCTGCATGTTAAACTCAGTTTGTAGCAACTGGATTAAGTTGATGCCAAAGGGGGAGAGTGGAGGAGGACAGAGAAACTGAGACACTTTGAAATCAGCTAAAAAGGTGGGATGACTAATCAGGACTGTCCCTGCCAAACTGGGACAGTTGGACGGTATATTAAAGCACTGGAGGGTATATTATAGCACCACTTTATTTTTTTAATTTTTTTTAATTTGAAACTTGCAGATGTAAATACAAAAGCTCTCATGTGTGTGTGTATGTGTGTGCATGTGTGCGTGTTTGTGTGTATATTTATCTTCATTCCAATATTTTCCCCAAATATTACATTCTACCAATCTTTCCAACAACAATCTAACACCTTCTAACATCTTCATCTATAATCTAGTACATTGGTACATCCTAACCTCCATACCTCTTCCAACATAGGGGGTTGGACTGGATGGCACTCGTGGTTTCTTCCAACTCTATAATTCTATGATTCTATGAACACTATTTTATCCTTGTTCTCACCTTTCTCTTTCCTTCTATACCCATTTCTCATCCTTTCACAATCATTCTTTAACACTTTCCACACTTACTCTTATCCTCTCACATACTTATTCTTTCTTCTGTATCATCATTCAATCCTCTAACTTCCTTTGTTTCTCACCCATTTGAGATTGGATACTTTCATATACATTATAACTATACCTCCCTTTCCCCCCTCTTCCTATAGTTTGTCTATATTTCTCTTTACATTTCATAGTATTCCCTTTTTTAAAAATCTTTTCCAGTTCATCCAACTATCTATATCTTTCTTTTGATTTTATTTATGCTCCAAAAATTTGCTCAAGCTGTTTAGTTGTTTTTGCTTCTTCGATTCTGTATTCTCTTATTCAGTTTCATTTGTTCCTCAATACTTCATATGTTTCCTTTAATGCTCCATCTCTCTTTCCAGTATTCACAGATTGGGATCCGCTCTTTTTCCATCTTTGCAGGTTTCTTCTTATTTATAATAAATTTCACTCTGTCATTCTCCTTCATTTCTCTGAGTTTGATTATCCATTCGTCTATTGGCGGTAATTCTTTTTCTTTCCAATTGGCTGCTAAGATCAGTCTTGCCGCAGTCACTGCATATAGTAGTACTCGCCAATGTTTTCTAACCAAGTTCTGCTCTACATTTGCTGTTATATTTAAAAGATACAATTTAGGGTCCATTGCAAAATGTGTTTTAAAGATTTTTTGAATTACTTTGTGAACTTTAATCCAAAATTTCTGTATTTTCAGACATCACCACCACATATGATACATTGTCCCAGTGTCTTTCCCGCAATGCCAGCATTTATTATCTTTGGTTTTATAGATCTTACTAAGTCTCACAGGTGTTAAATACCATCTATTTGCTATTTTAAGATGGTTCTCATTTAAAGCTAAGCATGCGGTAAACTCATTCGTTTCTTTCCACGCCTTCTCCCATTCATCTATTGTTATAATTTCTTTAAAGTTCTGGGCTCAACTGATCATTGAATCTGTAATTTTTTCCATTTCCAGTTCTCTGTTTAGTTATAATAATTTGCTATTATAGCACCACTTTAAAATGGCATGGTTGCTCCAAGGCTGTGTGGAGGAGTGGTGAAAACCTTTAGTTGGAGCAAAGTAAGGTTTCATCCTATCTAAAAGAGGCTGCAGTGAGGCTTTTACTGAAAAAGCACTCCCTGAATCCTACCAGAGAGCCCTGGAGGTACAGTGGTTAAATGCTGGTACTGTAAGCCACGATGTTGTGAGTTCGATCCTGCAGGGCTCCAAGGTTCACTCAGGCTTCCATCCTTTAGGCTGGTAAAATGAGTACTCAACTTGTTGGGGAAAGTTAGCTAACACATTGTAAACTACTTGGAGTGTGCTTAGCACTATAAAGTGGTATAGAAATTTAAGTGCTATTGCTATTGCTATTGCATCAGACAATTACTGCCCAGTCTCCAATATCCCCTTTTTGGGGGGGCAAGGGTCAGGAGAGTCCGGTGGTCTCCCAGGTTCAGGGATTCCTGGATGAAACAGATTATCTAGATCCATTTCAATCTGTGTCCAGGAGGACTGGTTAGGGGTCAGGGATGGCTTTGGTCTTTTTGGTGGGTGAGCTACACCAGGAACTGTACAAGGGGAGTATTCCTGCTAGTTCTGCTCAACCCCTCAGTGGCTTTTAGTACAATCAACCACTGTATCCTTCTGGGATGCCTCTCTGAGATGGGATGGGGTGTTTTCTCATTGCTTCAATTCTTCTTGAAGGAATACACACAGAAGGTGGGGTTGTGGAGGGGGTTTTCTGCTTGACATTCTGGCCATTGTTCTGTGGTGTCCCTCATAGTTCTGTTTTGTCTCCCATGCTCTTTAATGAGTACATGAAACTGCTAAGAAAGCTGGAAAGTTGTCCAGCTAACTCCAAGGAAGCTATTTTGGTACAAACCAGTATCTGTTATCAGTAATGGACTGGATGAGGGCAAAAAACCTGAAACTTAGTCCAGACAAGACAGAGGTGCTCCTGGTCAAAGACATCTGGGAATAGTCATGTGTTGTGCTGGATGGGGCACCCCCCCCCCCATGAATGCTCAGATTCATAGCTTGGTCATACTTTTGGACTCAACCCTGAGACATGATGCCCAGGTATCAGTGGTGGCCAGGATTGCATTTGCACAATTAAAACTAGTGCACTAGCTGCACCTGTTCCTGGAGATGTTGATCTGGCCATAGTAACACATACCTTGATTACATCCCATTTGGATTACTGAAACACACTCTATGTGCCTTTGGAAAATGTTTCAAAACTTCAGCAGGTCCAGAATGATGCATCTAGAATGCTGACTGGGGCTGGTTATAGAGGGCATATAACTTCCTTACTGAAACAATTCCACTGGCTACTAGTCCCTTTCTGTGTACAATTCAAAATGTTAGTTATGACATATAAAATCAACAGTATAAGTTTATACTATCTGAAAGATTATATCTACCCATATAAGTCTACTCAAGACTTACATTCTTGTGAGGCAGATTTCTCTCCATTCCACCCTCATAGGCTCATCTGGTGAAGACACAGGAGAGTGCCTTCTCAGTGGCTTCTCCTAGGCTATGGAGCCCACTTCCAAGGGAGCCTCAGTTGGCCTCATCTCTGTTTTTTTCGCCAATTGTCAAAGATCTTATTTAAACATGTCTTCAGCCTTTAACTGGCTAGCAGGTTGTACAATAGATATACTGTTTCTTAAAATGCAGCATGGTTTTAATGTGTTTTTAAAGCTTTTGTATCAGATATTGAAGTATTTTGTTTTAAATTACAGTGGAAGCCATTTTGGGTCTCATAGTGGAAGAAAAGTGTATAAATCAATTGAATGGATGAATGAGTAAATTTTACAGAATCCTGGGGTTTGTAATTTGGGGGAGGCATTAGATCAAATTTACTGTGAATTTTAAATACGCCTCCCTAAACTGTCATCTCAGGATTCCATAGGATGGAATCATGACAGTTAAAATGGGACCATAGTGTTATAATTGTGCAGCCATATCAAGAACAGATATGCATTACTAAGCCAAACAGAGCAGAACCCAGAAGAACTTTGGACAGAAACCAGGGATATTACCCAGGAATAATGCAAAAGGAGACTATCTGTTACCCAAAAGAAAGGAAACCCTTATTGGGTAACATATGGAGCTCTTAAAACAGTTAAGGACAGATAAGAATCAAAAAGAAAAGGTACCAAAAACACAGTCTGCATCCTGAACATAACTTTTCAGTGATTTGGGCATTGAGACAGATAGGACTGATATAATAATCAATGCAGTAACAACAGCAACAACAACAACAACAACGCAAAAACAGTAGAATAAGAGGCCTCTTCCACAAGATCTGAGAAATCAAAGGAAAACTTAAATCAGTAGTGGGGATGCTATATGACCAAGAGGGAAATACACTATGTGACTGATAAAAAAGAAAAAGGATGATGGAAACAACATGTTGAAGGACTATATAAAAGAGATGATGAGAGGATGACATATTCTTCAGGAGGAACATGTTAATTATGAACCCATAATTTTAGAGGGTAAGTTGGAAGCTACTTTCAAAGCAATTGGCAGAAGCCAGCAGGCACAGATGACATTCCAATAGAGCTGTATTAAGCTAAATAGACAGAACCCATACAAATTCTAACTAAAAGTCTGCTAACAAATATGGAAAACTAAACAATGGGCCACAGACAGTAAACATTCTATAATTCCAGTCTCTAAGAAATATGAAACCAAAGAATGCAGTAATCATCAGACCGTTACATTAATTTCACATACAGACAATGTAATATTCAAACATTTTACAAGAAAGACTTTTACCATATATTGGAATGAAAAATACCATAAATCAAAATTGGATTCAGAAAAGGAAGACGCATACTGCAAGTTCATATTGCAAGCATATGTTGACTAACGAAACATACTGAAGAATTTCAGCTGAAAATCAACCTGCACTTTACAGATTATAGCAAAGTCTGTGTAGTCTTGAAAAACTATTTTTTAAAAAAAAGAGTGCATTACAACATGTGATTGTCCTGCTGTATGACCTATACACTGGACATGAGGGCACTGACAGAACAGAATATGGAGAAATAGAATAGTTTCCCATTGGCAAGGGGTCAGACAAGGCTGCATTTTATCATCCTATCTGTTCATTTTGTGTGTAGAATATATCATATGGAAAGCAGGATTAGACCCAGAAGAAGCTGACATGAAATTTGGAAGA
This sequence comes from Gambelia wislizenii, assembly GCA_030847615.1. NCBI lineage: Eukaryota > Metazoa > Chordata > Lepidosauria > Squamata > Crotaphytidae > Gambelia > Gambelia wislizenii. Next base: position 296,149,552 of record JAUMIR010000003.1, read on the forward strand.
AGGAACATCAACAGTTTAAGATATGCAGATGACACTAAATTACTAGTAGAAAACAGGAAGTACTTGGAATGTCTACTGATGTAAGTTAAGGAAGAAAGTGCAAAAGAAAGTTACAGCTGAATAATAATAAAATAAAAAATAATGACCACAGATGATTTACATAACTTAAAAGTGGATGATAAGGACATTGACATAGTTAAAAGATTTTCTATATTTTGGCTCAGTCATAAACCAGGAGGAAGATTGTAATCAAGAAAACAGAAGAAGGCTATTACTTGGAAGGGCAGGTATGAACAAACAAAATGTAACGATATAGCACTGAATACCAAAGTCATTCTGATTTCTTTGTATGGATGTGAGAACTAAACAGTGAAGTAAGCAGACAGGAAGGAAATACACCCAACTGAACTGTAGTTCTAGAGAAGAGTTTATGGGCCACAAAGTGGGTCAAATGAAGTCTGAATTCTCATTAAAAGCCAAAATAACTAAACTAAACAGAGGCTATCATACTTTGGACATCTCATGAGACAACATGGATCAGTTGAAAAGACAATAATACCTGGTAACGTAAAAGGCAGTAGGAAAAGAGGAAGACTGCATTCAACTCAATCTAGGAAGCCATGGCTCTGAATTTGCAAGACCTGGACAGGGCCATTGATGACCAGGCCACTTGGGCCTCCTTCAGTCATACAATCATCAAAAATCAAAGCCAACTTGATGGCAGTTAACAAGAACAACAACAATGCATTGTAGGATTTCCATGTTTTCTCTTCTTTCTTTGTGTGTGTGTGTGTGTAGGAGGGACAGTTGGGAAAGGTTCATTTGTGCCCTTCCTTTTCTCTTCTTTGGTTTCTAAAACCCATTCTCAGCCTCTGTTGTTTTTGCTTCTCTTCCACCAAACTCTAAACTCTAAATTGCTTTGTCCCACCACCTATGAACTCCACAAACCTTGCTATCACAGCCTGGATCTCTCTCAGCCTTTGCAATTATGCTGTTTTGAATTGATCCTTCATCTATCTAGTTAATTCATGTATGTTTGGCAGCTTTGAAGAATCTGAAGGTATATTTTGATTCCTGTGTGTTCAGTAAAATTTCCTCTGTGAGTGGGTGTTATTGGGACCAGATTTTTGCAATGGTTGCCATTTTTATCAACAAGGATAAGAAAATTTACAAATATATCTCTAGACAGAACAGTAGTGAGAAAGACAATTATGTGATGGAAAATAAATTAATGAATGAAAATGAAAATGATTTTCATGGCAGAAGTTAGGCAAGTCTGAAAAGGTTGAAATACTTCTGTTTTCTGTTTGGCTAGGTAATTCATAGATGTACATAAGCAATTTTCATAATATTAAGTAAACAACATCTTTTATGTTTGCATAATACATACATATGCAACTTTAGGTAGTCATAATAACATGCAAGTTGTTTCAGGAAGCGCACTCCCACAGCTTTCTGATAGGTGTGATTTTGTCCGCCTGAAGCCATTGGATAAATGGTATGCCAGGGTACACCCTTGTGCTTGTGTTGTACGAGGCTGTGCTGCTTTATTAAAGGCAGTGTTGCCCTGATTCAGGCCTCTTTGCCATTTCTGCTTTCCACCTATCTGCCTCAATATAGCATGAGAATTTACAGTTATATTTGGAGGGCTGAGTAGGAATTTTGTTTGTGCCACATTTGGCTGGTGAAACAGTTTTGTCACCTATTTCATGCTGTGTGTTTCATGCTATGGTTGACTGACCAAACCCAAAGGGTAGTGAACAATGGTTCCTCTTCATCCTGGAGAGAAGTGACCAGTGGGGTGCCACAGGGTTCTGTCCTGGGCCCAGTGCTATTCAACATCTTTATCAATGACTTGGATGAGGGAATAGAGGGCATGCTTATCAAGTTTGAGGATGACACCAAATTAGGAGGGGTAGCTAATACCCCAGAGGACAGGATCAGAATCCAAAATGATCTTGACAGATTAGAAAGCTGGGCCAAAACTGACATACATACAGATTCATGCCTACACATCCAATTAGCTGCCATGTTGCAGATTCTTGAAGTTAATAAAGTTGTGGCCTTATTTCATCCAACTCTTGTGTCTGGCATTGCCATTTGGGTGGAAGGGCAAATAATAATAATAATAATAATAATAATAATAAAATTTATTTATATCCCACTCCTCTGCGAGCAATCGGGGCAGCTTACATCAATAAAATAGTACACAGTATAAAACAACTCAAAATCCCTTCCCCCCTTAAAACATTAAATCAATACAAATTAAAATCAGTATATAATACAATTTATTAAAAACCCTTTCGAGCAAGCAGCATCAGTTTGGAGGTCCAGAAGCAACCTCCAGAGGGGGTTCCTGAGGCCGGGGTTAGCTATTCCGGAAAAGCCTGCCTGAAGAGAACCATCTTGACAGCCTTTTTAAAGCTGTCTAATGATGTCAATAGGCAGATCTCATCCAGCAGGCCGTTCCACAATTTGGGGGCGACAGCCGAGAAAGCCCTCTGGGAGGTGGTCGCCAGCCTAGGTCTTTGCGGCTGCAACAAATTCCTCCCAGAGGACCGGAGAGCACGAGGAGGATTATAAGGGAGAAGGCGGTCCCTGAGAAAGCTTGGGCCCAAGCCATTTAGGGCTTTAAAGGTGATAACCAACACCTTGTACTGGGCCCGGAAGCTGATAGGCAAATGTGAGGAGGGGGCAGTTTCCTAACACATCTTTAACTAAATTGCTAAGAATTCTTTACAGAACATTTCACTAGTGGCAACTGCCTCCCTTCTCCTGTTGAATGCTTTTATCTCCCCCACCTTTATCCATAAGTCAGACATGTAAGAGAAGAACTGTTATTTTTAATTTGTTTTGTCTTCAGACATGATCAGGAAGCCCTTTCATTGTCTATCTTGTATCACAGAGCAACCTCCTCCTCCATCTCCCATTTCAAGTTCAATTCAGAACTTTCAGCTTTCTAAATGTTTCATACAATTTCACACCTGAGTTTTTCACAACAGCCATTGCATATTGACTTGCAAGAATCCAAAAAACAACATAAACTATAATCTTAAATAAACCAGAATGGTGATACTCTGAGTAGATAAAAACAAACTTCACCAAATAAAAACATTTTCTGAGTAGTGAGATAGCCTCTTGTTGTAATAGGAAAGACTTCCTCAAGAGCGGAAGATAAGAAAGAGGTGGTCAGATAAGATATTCCATGGTATGGAAAAAAGATATGGTCTGGCTGATAGTAGTTGCAGGATATTCATAACTAGGAGGCCATTTTATTGATGTTCTACACAACCATTTTAATGTTTCGATTGGTATCTTGTAGTTGCTTTGTGTTTTACTGTTATGTACATTAGACACATACTCAGTACAAACATGGGATATAAATTTAATGAATATATACATTTTAAGTATGTTGGGGGGAATCAGCTTACAGTTTTTATTTGCATCCTGGAAACAAACCAGGACATTGAATGTTAGAAGTTTTTGATCTGACATAATAAAGTATGAATATTTATGTAGAAGTCTGTGCTCATGACTCAAATACCTATGGCTTTGATTCTAACATTAGGTTCAGAGAAGGAAAGTTTTATGTCCAGTAACTTCCCACATAGCCGTTCTGTGTCTCAAACCTCTCTGGAGGATTAAGAGCCCTTCAGTACTATGTGAAATGGTTCATAGGGAAAGATGGTGGGGGGTGGTGAATCCTTTCCATTAACATTCTTAAACATACTAATTGAAGACTGAAAGCCAATTTGGGACATTTCCCCCCTCCCCAAGTAACGCTGCCCCATGTCTTGCCCCACATTACACATGAGAGTCCCAGGCATTCCTAAATCCCTAAAGAGACATTCTGGGAGATTTAGTGGCTCCAGGTGGAGGATGGAAGAGCTGGAAAACTTTCAGTAAGTTGAGAAGAGGAAATTTAGTTTGATGGGAGCAGAGAATGTGGAAAGAGTTTGGGGTAGAGGAAGTATAACTTGTTTTAAACTAAAATCTTATATTGGATGAATATCACCATCCCCACATTGCCATAGGTAATCTGTGCGCAAGTCCATTCAGGAGTTCACCTACCTGGGAAGCATCATCTCCTCAGATGCCAAGATTGACAAAGAGATCGATCACAGATTAGCAAAGGCATATAGCGCATTTGGAATACTTTACAAAAGAGTCTGGAGTAACAAACACCTGAGGCAAAGCACAAAAATCAGTGTGTCTAGAAGCTATTGTACTGTCTATTCTCCTTTACGGGTCTGAAACATGGGTCATCTATTACCAACACTTACAACTTTCGAACACTTTCATCAGTGCTGTATACACACAATCCTAAATATACACTGGACTGACTATGTGATGAATGTTGCTGTCCTTGAGCAAACAGGGATCACCAGCATTGAGGCCATGATATTGAGAACACAGCTGCGCTGGGCTGGGCACGTTTCTAGGATGGAGGACCATTGCCTCCCAAAAATAGTACTCTATGGTGAACTCGCCACAGGTCAGTGTAAGAGGGATGCTCCAAAAAAGTGATACAAGGATGCCCTGAAACAACATCTCAGGCTCGGCCAAACTGATCACCAATAATGGTCCGTCATGGCCGCACATCAGGAGGCATGGAGACACACTATCCACAAGGCTGCAGCCTTATTTGATTTTTTTTCTTTTTTCATAAAATTACTATAAACATTGCAATTTTTCTATTAACTAATTTCAAAGGTTAACATAGATTCTTTACTATAATTCTATTCAAAAATATTAATTCCCCTAACTCCCCCCCCACCTCAGTGCTCCCCTTCACCAGAGCCATTATCCCTTACCTAATCTTTCCAGAATCTCATTTCTTCTCGTGGATGTAACCTCCCATCTTTTGTCTGTAATACTTTTTTAACAAATACTTTCCAGATTTTATCAAAGTCACTTTCTTTCCAACTTCCTCTTCTTACTTTAATTCTACATGTTAACTTATCATTTATTGCCATCTTCCAAACTTCGTTATACCACTCCTCCACTTGTACATTTATTTGCATTTTCCAATGTCTTGCTATAATTAATCTTGCTGCCTGCAGCCTTATTTGAGAGCTCATGCCGATCAAGTCTTGAAGAGAAACAACAATGCAGAAAGAATCACAATCCAGAAACATCACCCAAGGAGACCTTCTGCTGTGCTTTCTGCAACCGGGCATGTTTATCTTGGGTTGGCTTTTTCAGTCATCAGTGCGCTTGCAGAATGCGTGGGATGAGTCCTTCCTGAATCTTAGTTTGTGAAGAAAAGCCAGAGAGAGATAGAGAGATATAGATATTGAGTGAACCAGCACTTTTTTTTTTAACTTCCAAGCCTGAGCATATTTTATTTTTTATTTATTAAGGGAACTAGGTCATGTGCTACCAAAATTAATCTATCAATAAATATCTCTGCTGGTCCAGTATAGTAGTCACTTTGGGTCCCAAGTACCAGATCCAGGGAAGTATCTTAAGGTTAGAAGGTGGTGACAGGAGACCAAAGGTTAGAACAATGCAGTTAACCTGGAAAGGAGATCCATCACAAGCACTTTCAAGCAGTTTCTCTAATTATATTCACATTTATTATAACAGGAAAATAAAACAAAAACCAAATTCCAAAATTTTAGTCAAACAGTATTTCCTATATCTCTGGTCTTAAAATAGGACTTTATCAGACACATCCCTTTTAAACATTCTTTTGTTGGCATTAAAAAAAAAATACTTTTAATGCCGGCAAAATAATGTCATCCCCCCCCACACACACTTACCTTCTAATCCCAGGGGCAAAAGCACCCGGCAAAGGCTCCCAGGGTAAAAGGCTCCCGGCTCGAACTTTTGCATGAAAATTTAAAAATAAAAAGCAAAATAAACATCAAAAAGTGAAGCAAAGCATATGCACATACTTAAAAAGTCCCAAGTAACCCAGGGAGGGTAATAAAAAGAGCGAAACCTACCTAAATGTCCCAATCCAACCCAGAAATGATCATGCTGGAGCATGTATTGTTGGGGTAAGTACGAGATTTTAATGGCCTGAGGTATCGCATGCTGGCAATGCTGGCAAAAAAGAGGCAGGGAGATCTATTGATGGCTTAAGCCATCAATTAAAAACCCTGGGTTTTGGCCAGGACATAACTGTGAAAGGGTGATGTTGTCTGATCTACGCTCCCTTTCATGGTTATGTGGCATCATGATGACACCATATTTTCCCTGTCTCATAAAGTCCATAGTCTACATTTTTGAAGTATGTTGAAATCTCAGAGGGTTGTTTGGTGGGTTATTTGTTTTCTTTCTTCTTCTTCTTCTTTTTTTTTTAGTAAGGACACACATGTTTAATTTTTAATAAGTTGGAGAGATACTTTTTATACTGCCTATCGAATATAAAATTATGGTTGAACATTATCATTTCTAGAGTTTAGTATCAAATGTCAGCATTGTTAGTCATAACTGTAATTACATCCACTATCAACCATCTTTTATGGAATATCTATTATAACCCCCTTTCACTTTGTAGCAATGAATAGCTCTTCATTTCATTTACAGAGAGATTACAGTGTTGGATTAATGTATGCTCACTGAATAGAACTATGGGAAACCCGATAACCATCTCTGAGTTAGTAGGTGTTATCTAACAAATAATCAAGATGACAGCCCAAAGAACATTACATACAAAAAAAACTGGGGGAAGGATTATATGGTGGTAACCAAATTATGGAATGGACAGTATAAATACTCCACCTTTTTGTGCATGCTTCTTGCCATTTTTTTTTAAATACCTGAATCGTATAGCTTTGAATGAACTCTAACCATTGCTCTTCATTCTACAAATCTCTTAAAAACAGCAAGGTATTCTGGGATGCATAAAGGGTCAGTTTAAATCAATCTACAGCTTATCTGCCATGCTTTTATCAGCTGCCTTCAGTTTTTCAGTGATTTTTCCCTTCTCGGCTTTCTTTTCCTAATAGTGACAAACTGACTATGTTTTTTGAGAGTGTGTTGCACTCAACCTATTCCAAATTCATAAATTGTACATCAGATCTTTTTCTGTACAGCTCCTACAGGGTTCAATGAATGTTTACTCATTTTAGTTCTGAGATGAAAGCAATGTTATCAGTTTCCCCACACCCAAATATTTCTGGAAGATTTTATTTTTTAAAAAACCCACCTTTTTACAGGGTAAAGTCTTTGGGGGGTTTTGTGCATGCATGCTTCCTATCATTGTTTCCCCAAGCTGATGCTATATTTCTGTACTTCATTTCCCTTGATTAATACTTCTCTTTCTGATACACAACCAATGATCCCAACCAATCAGGTATGAAGTAGTGAATGGGATGACATCTTGATGTTATATAGCCAATTACAAGTGACTACATTCTCCTGCCTAAGCTAGTAAAAGGGCCCATCTACATGAGGGGAAAAAAAATCCCAAATACCTCATACTATTGACATATCACAGAAGGAGTGCCATGTCAAAATGGTTTTTCTGGCCTCAGAAGCCCCCATAAGCCTAGTATTCCTAATGGTAGCTGCAAATAGTTTACTCGCACCACCACTGGGTTGTTTTTTTAAAAAGCCATCCCAAGGTGCGCTGGTGCAATAGAGTGATTCTCCAAAGCAAAACAGAAAATATTGATCCTTTTTATCACCTTCGTGAGCGATCACTAAGACAAAAATCCAACGTGGTGGCAGTGGGCATTTGCCCTCCTAGCAAGTCCTACTCCCGCTCTTACCCAGCCAATCAGCTTTGTGCTTCCCTTTGAGTTTTTTATTCTTCTATAGTCCAAATGATAAAAAAAGTGCACCTGCCTCGCGATTTGTAAAAAAGTACAAGGAAATATGTGAAGGCTTTTACCCCATTATTTTTGCCATTTTGGGCTCCTCTCCTTCCAAGTAGTGAGGATTGGCTCTGGATCATATTTAGACTGGTAGGATTCCCAGTGAATTCCATGAGGGGTATTTTCACTGTTTAGATGGGCCCTAGGTCTTATCTACACTAGCCAGGATATGCCGTTTCCCCATGGGCATATCCTAGTTGCGGAGGTGGCCAATTTCCCCCGGTTGCCTTCAGAAGATGGGACAGAGTCCAGACAGGACATCAGCCTGACGATGAAGCTGCTGCCACCACCACCACCACCATTTTCTTGCTAATGCAGAAGCCAGGCAGGGGGCCTGCAAGATGTGACTGCAGTCCCCCTACATATGACCAACCTTCATCACGTGCTGCAGGAACCCTGCCTGGCTTCTGGAAGAGCCATGGAGCTGGCAGCAGCAGCGAGGAGCAGCATGCTGAATGGGTTCCCATGGACACATGGGGCCTGATCTGCAAGAAATAGAATAAACATAGGGGTTTTTATATCATGGTAAAGGGCTCTATCCCAGCTTGCCCCTGTTCCATCCCTGCATCTGCTGTGAGGGTCATTTGGACTATCTGGGGGCAGATTGGGGCAAATGCCCTGCGTAATCTGGATTGCAGGGCTCCGGAATGGGGGCAAGCCGGAGTATTTGGCCAATGTAGATAAGGCCATCGAATGATGGGAAATCAGGAATACATGAACCATAATAACAACAGTGTTTCCTAAACAAACACTTGCTCTTCTTTCAACGTGATTTTCATAAAAGTTACCAAAAAAAAAAAAAAGCGGACACATTTTAACTTTGAGAAAGGTGTTCATAAAAATCATGAACCCTCTATTGGCTATGCTTATAGTCCCTATAAATGAGACTCCCCCTTTTTGTGTGTGTGTACACACAATTTTGTCACAATCTAGCATGCTCAATTGGCTCAAGACAACTGTGCTGGAGTTATTTAATGCTCTTCTTTTAATATATGTGCAAAAAATTATAAATAAATATATCATTTCAAACAGGTGAAACAATATCATTTTACAGATTACTGCTCCCCGAGCCGCCTGCGGAGCCTGTGGCCGGGGAGCACTCCTTGCATACAGCAAGGAGAAGGAGACCAACGATTGCGTCACCGGCAAGCGCCGGCAACGCGAGAGGGGCGGGGCCAGAGTGCATAAAAGGCGGCCCGTCCCTCTTCTCAGTTACCTAACAATGACACCACACAGCTTCAAAACCCGGGTTGGCCATGGGCTAACTGGCATGCACCCATGCATTCAGATGCATCACAAGGGGGGGTGTGCTCAGTCAACACAGGGCGCAGGGGCTATGCCTCAATCGGTTTTTGGGTGGCCTGGTTCCCAGTGGTCTCCTTGGGGCCCGGTTGCCTTTGGTTAGTTTTTCTCAGACACCAGGTTATGATATGGTAGCTTATTCTGCAGTCCCTTTCGGTGAGATGTCACTTCCTTTGGGGGATCATCTCTTACAATCTACAAGGGATAAAATAGTAAAAGGGGAATATGTTGATGTGTTCTCCTTGTTATATCGGGAAATAGATAAGAAAGATAGAGATGAAATGGATGACAAGGAGAAGGAGAAATTGAGAAAACGGAAAGTGGAGAGGACTTGGTCCAATTGGCTATCCGGATTCTTAATTTTAGCCGGTGTAATTGCTAAAGCACAGCCGCACCGTGCTGGGGCCCTCTTTCAGTACATGGACATTATTCATAGGGCTTATGTGGATTTTGCTGGCCCCGCCTGGCTTCTATACGATGAAGCTTTTCGGATGAGAGCTGCTATTTACCCATCCCTTCGCTGGGACATGATGCATCCCCAATTGTGGATGCAACTCATGACCCCGGTGCGTCCCATTCAAGGGGAACGAACGCATAGCGGTCATCTGTTGAGGCCAGCTGCAGGGTCAGGGACCAAGATGGCTGGCTCGCCCTTCCCAGCTAGTGGGGGACAAAGGATGTTGTGTTGGGAATTTAGTTCACACGGTGCGTGCTCTCGGAAACCTTGTCGGTTTAACCATGAGTGCTCCATTTGTGGGGCTTCACATTCCTTTCGGAACTGTCCGAGAGGAAGGGGACAGCATCGGGGGTCTAGGGGTGGTCAGGGGGCTGGCAGAGGGGGTACTTCCTCCTCCCAGCCTCCTAAAGGGCCCCAGCCCAATTAAATTGGATGTTTTAGATGTTTGGCTGGCTGTTTATCCCAATAGGCGGGCAGCCAGTTATTTATCAGAGGGTTTTCATTTTGGTTTTCGGATTCCATATCGAGGTCTTAGGCGCCCCTTCTTGGCGAAAAATCTCAAATCAGTCATGGGCTTGGAACACATTGTTTCGGGGAAAATACGTAAAGAGGTTTCTGAAGGCAGAGTCATTGGCCCCTTTACTCGGCCACCGGTGCCTAATCTGAGGGTGTCCCCATTAGGGATAGTTCCCCAAAAAGCACCTGGTGAGTTTCGACTTATACACCATTTATCTTATCCTAGGGGAGAGTTGGTAAACAACTCTATTCCTCCGGAATTATGTACTGTTAGGTATACTTCGTTTGATGCAGCTATACGTGAGGTCAGGCGGCATGGTCCTGGAGCCGAGTTGGCAAAATGCGACATCAAGTCGGCTTTCCGTCTTCTTCCAGTTCATCCCGACGACTTTGAGCTGCTAGGGTTTCAGTTTGAGGGCCTTTTCTATATGGACCGGGCCGGGCCTTACCCATGGGGTGCTCGGTATCTTGTAATGCCTTTGAAACATTTAGTACTTTTTTAGAGTGGGCAATTCGAACCAGGTCGGGTTTACAGGGTGTAGTGCACTATTTAGATGATTTTTTGTTCATTGGACGGTATTGTTCTTTTGAATGCAGATTTTTATTGCAGTCCTTTGAGATAATGGCAAGGGAGCTGGGCGTTCCCCTTGCTCCAGAAAAAACTGAGGGCCCCTCACAAAATTTAGCCTTTCAGGGTATTGAGATTGACACCGTCAATCAGCTCTGTCGGCTGGCAGATTCGAAAATTCAGGATTTGAGGGACAGGGTTGATCAATTTCGACTTAGACATAAGGCCACCTTACGGGAATTTCAGGTTCTCATTGGACACCTGAACTTCGCATGTAAGGTGGTAGCTCCCGGCAGGGCTTTCCTCCGCCGGTTATGCGATGCCATTATAGGCATACAAAGACCCTATTATAAGATCCGTATTACTAAGGAAATGCGGGATGACCTGCTGGTTTGGCAGGAATTTTTAGATCAATTTAATGGTATTTCATTCTGGCGTCAGGAACGGAAGCTTCAGGGGGCATTGCAAATCGCATCTGATGCCGCCGGCTCTGTTGGTTTCGGGGTTTATTTCTGTGGTCGGTGGTGCGCCAATACATGGCCCACCGAATGGTGTGGTACAGATGTCACCCTTGATCTTACCTTTTTGGAATTTTTCCCAATTTTGGTTGCTGTGTTTATCTGGGCACGAGAATTGGCGAATTCGTCAGTACATTTTTGGTGCGACAATTCGGCAACGGTCCAGGTAATAAACTCTCTCACATCCAGGTCTCCACGGGTCATGTGTCTGGTTCGGCGCTTCACGTTGCAGTGCCTAAAATACAACATTTTATTTGTTGCACGGCATGTGGCGGGCGTTAACAATGAGATTGCTGACGCTCTTTCCCGCATGCAGATGCAGCGCTTCAGAGAGCTTGCCCCAGACGCAGATCCCGAGGGCGACAGGATGCCGGAGGAGCTATGGCAGATTGGGAATCCGAAATTTGGAAGGCCCTAGGTATGTCAGTTGCTTCGAGCACACGAAAGGGATATGCCAGGGCTGTTAGTGAATTTTACCAATTTAGGGATCAGTTTGGCCTTCACTTAGGAGCAGAGGTACCAGTGGCACATCTGCTGCAATTTTGTGTGCATCTTCATAAACGGGGCTTGGCTCCGCAGTCAATTAGGGGCAAGCTCTCTGCTTTAGCATTTTGGATGAAAGTTCAGGGTGCCCCTGATAATACTGGCGACTTCCGTATTCGGAAGACGTTGGAAGGATGGGCCCGGGAGCGGGGCCGAAGGAGGGACTCTCGAGTTCCTCTTTCACCACACATCCTGAAAGGATTGCAGCATTCCTGGATAGGGATTTGTTTTTCTCCCTATGAGGCACTGCTTTTCCATGCCGCCTCCTTGCTGGCCTTTTTTGGCGCATTGCATGTTAGCGAACTAGTGGTATCTTCTAAGGCTGACATATCAGGTAAGGCGTTGGAATTAAGGGACGTACGTGTTACAGAAGGGCGGATTTGTTTTAGGCTTCGTTTTTCAAAGACTGATCAGTTGGGGCATGGTAAAACTGTACAGCTACAACGCTGCAGCGATACCGCCATATGTCCGGTTTTTGCATTGCAGGAATATCTTCGAGTTCGGGGCGAACTCCCAGGAGCACTGTTTATTCATGCTGATTCTTCCCCCCTGACTAGGTACCAGTTTTGGAGGGTGACTGCTAAGGCACTAGACCGATTGGGTCTCATCAGGGCCAAGTTCGGGATGCATTCCTTCCGGATAGGGGCAGCCTCCACTGCTGCGGCTATGGGCCTGTCGCCTAATGCCATCCAGAGGATTGGGCGTTGGAGGTCTGCCTCATACCGGAGATACGTCCGTCCTTTGCCTTACTAACTGTCTTTCTTCCCCTTTTGTCTTCCAGGTCCTAGACCACAGCTGGTGAGACGGCAGGTTCTGATCTGCGGCCACAGTATGGTCTACTGGGCGGCCCGGCAGGCCCAATTAAGTTGCTTTGGACCTCACCTTGGCCTGGGAGACATGGGGGTGATCGAATCGTTGGGGAAGCGGGGATTGCGATGGCATGGGCTCATGCCATTGTTGTTTACTGAGTGGGTTGGGCCTCCGCCTGACGTGTTGGTTTTGCATATCGGGGGGAATGATCTGGGCCTTCTAAAAGGCAAGGCCCTTGTAATTCAGGCATCACATTATTTGGAGGTGATCAGGTCCAGATGGCCGGCAGTCACCGTCATGTGGTCAGCCATATTGCCCAGACAGATCTGGCGGGGTAAGGGGGATCCCCGCTTGATTGACAGGGCCAGGCGGAAGGTCAACAGGCAGATGGGGAAGTTTTTGCTTTCAAAGGGAGGACATTATCTGGCACATCCTGAGATCCTGTTTGAGAGGCCTAAGCTCTACAGAGCGGACAGCATGCATCTCTCGGACGCGGGTAATTTGCTATTTTTAGGGGATCTTCAGTGGGGGTTGAGGGACCTATTGGACAAGCTAGTGGGGGATTAAGGGACAAAGCGGACGCTTGCCCCTTATCTATGGCGGGAATAGGGGGAGGCGTAGATTACGATGTACACCTATGGCACCGATTTCGGTGAAGGGACGGTCTCTGGAAGGGTCTCCTTAGATTGTATGATCTGGGAGAACAGAAGGAGACCTACCTTGGGGTTGGCCTGAAGGATAATCCCCTCACCTTAATCTGTATGGATTGGGTGAGGGACTTTCGGGTTGACCTTCCAGACACGGACCGGCTGGTGAGCAACCCCAAGTCCTGGGGTTACTCAGCAGGGCTCAGGTGTTCGCCCGGGGAAGCTGGGGGCATAAGTCCATTAGGGACGATCCGCCCCAGCTGCTCCCTCACTAGGTTGCCTCCCCCCGCTAAAGATTTAAGGGATTAAATAAGTAGGGTGATAAATAAAGATTCCATTTTATTTCACCCCAAAACTATGTGTGTGGTCTCATTATTTCTCCGACTCTGTGTGCAATACTGCTCCCCGAGCCGCCTGCGGAGCCTGCAGCCGAGGAGCACTCCTTGCATACAGCAAGGAGAAGGAGACCAACGATTGCGTCACCGGCAAGCGCCGGCGACGCGAGGAGAGGGGCGGGGCCAGAGTGCATAAAAGGCGTCCCGTCCCTCTTCTCAGCCTCTTCCTTTCTCGGTGACCCACCCACCCGCCACTGGAATAGTGTGATAATGGTTGCTTCGGAGTCGGGTAGGAATTTCCCCCCCCCTTTTTATAGGGGGGGGTTTTCGCCTACCCCATACTAGGAAAGTGGCAAAATGGGACAATTGGCTAAGGTGGCACCTAATTAGGTCAAATTATCACCCACGGTAGGGAATAGGGGGAGGCGTAGATTACGGTGTACACCTATGGCACCGATTTTGGTGAAGGGACGGTCTCTGGAAGGGTCTCCTTAGATTGTATGATCTGGGAGAACAGAAGGAGACCTACCTTGGGGTTGGCCTGAAGGATAATCCCCTCACCTTAATCTGTATGGATTGGGTGAGGGACTTTCGGGTTGACCTTCCAGACACGGACCGGCTGGTGAGCAACCCCAAGTCCTGGGGTTACTCAGCAGGGCTCAGGTGTTCGCCCGGGGAAGCTGGGGGCATAAGTCCATTAGGGACGATCCGCCCCAGCTGCTCCCTCACTAGGTTGCCTCCCCCCGCTAAAGATTTAAGGGATTAAATAAGTAGGGTGATAAATAAAAATTCCATTTTATTTCACCCCAAAACTATGTGTGTGGTCTCATTATTTCTCCGACTCTGTGTGCAAAGGAAATCTTCACATTAAGATCAAAAGAAGAAATTGTCAATAGCAAGCAGGGAAATTGAATTGAACTGAACTGTGGCTTGTCTAAAATTATTTTACCCTCACGCCAAAGAAATGACACATAGTAACGCTAAGGACTTTTTCAGACGGAGTCAAAATGCCCCATTCTTGCCTCACTACCCCCACTCCTATTCCTGAAAACTCTTCAGACACTTACCTTGATCCCGCCACAGGAATGTTCTCCCTCTCCCCTCGCTGGCTGGGAGTAAATGCAGCCGTTGTAAGGTTATATTTACAACCCAGAAATGAAATCCCACTTGTATCTAAGGACTTTATCAGACATGGAAAATATGGCATCATCATGACGCTACATGACTGCAAAAGGGTGTGTGGATCAGATGACGTCGCCCTTTCGCGATTAAAAAGAGTCCAAAACCCATCATTCTTAATTGATGGCTTAAGCCATCAATAGATCCCTCTGCCACTTTTTTGCTGACATTGCTGGCATGCAATTCCTCTGTCCCTTTAAATCTCAGACTTACCCCTACAATGCCTTCTCCAGTGTGAATACATCTGGGTCAGGTTGGGACATCCAGGTAAGTTTAGCTCTTATTCTTTTTACCCTCCCTGGGTTATTTTGAGGTTTTTTAGCGTGTGTGTGTGATTTGCATAACTTTTTGACATTTGTTTTGCTTTTTATTTTTAAATTTCCTGCATGATGAAATCATGTGAGATTTTAAACAAGGAAGTTAATGGGGCTCCATTCACTTCCTCTTTATTGTTGGGACCCTTCGCTGGGATTACAAAGTAAGTGCAGGGGGAGGGATTCGTTTGCCAGCATAAAAATGTTTTTTGTTTTTTGAATGACGGCAAAAGAACACTTAAAGGTATTGTGTCTGATAAAGTCCTAACTCTCTACTGCATTTAAGCAGATTTCTGCACAGGGCAGGAATGAAGGGATGAATTATTCTTTTTTAAAAAAACATTCCTAGCTTTGATATGGTTGTTACCTTTACTTTAAATGCTATGTAGGCCAAGACAATAAAAAAATGTATTTATTTTTACTTTATTTACTTTTTTTTCTTTATATATTTATTTACTTTATTTTTGGTCTAATCAAAAGACCAATGAAAATGGATACTTCTGATTGCACCTTTCTAACAGTGCATAGGGATTTATGTACTACAGTAACTAAGTAACTAACTAAAATACTGCAGTTATGCATTCTTCAAGGAATTCATTCCCTGGAACAGACTAACAGTTAAAACACTTAACAAAATTTCTTGTGTTCTACAGAAGCCTAGTTTTTTAAAAAAAATGTGCAGTAGAACCCCCGTATCCACTGATTTATTATCCACTGATTTAATTATCCACAGGACACAAAACAGCACACATACCATAGAGTCTTCCTAGAAAATGTGTCCTCTCTAGACATTTTCTAGGTCCTCCAAGGCAACTCTATGGTATTTTAAACCAGAAGTCCCATTATTGTCAATGGTGTTCTCTATTATCCATGGTTTTTGGTATCCATGCCCCGCCAGAACCAATCCAGTGGATACAGAGGTCCTACTGTATCTATGATAACATAAAACAGTATGGAATACAATAAAAGAAATCACACACTCTCTCATAAATTATAATTAATTCATTTGGCATAAAATACAAAGCAGCCTACTGAAGTATAATTTACTGCTAAAACAGGCTTTTTCTTGGATATAAATATGAAAAAGACAGTGTTGAATTGTTAATTGTGAGGAAAATATAATGTATAACCATGATCTTTTAAAAAATGTAGACCCATTTATTCATTTGTTATACATATATATCACACTCTCAGAACAAAGGCATCTGTGAAATATACAGTGTTTCATTGCACTGCACAGTATAATCTACTCAGGAAACAAAAAAAAGGTCCTGGCTGGAATCTTGGGCTCATCTACATGACCAATAAATAAATAAATAAATAAATACATTCCGGCAAGAATGTTGGCAGAATGCCTTTAGTTTAGATGAGCTCCTGTCAGGATTCACCATATTCAGGAGGAGTGGGGCTGAAACGTCCAAATAGCGATAACAGCTTTTGCTGTTTCTCGCAATCTTTTTTAAAAATTGCATGAAAATGCACATAACAGGTTGTCTGTACAACCAATTCAAAAAGGGGCACACAGCAGAGCTGAAACCTGATTGGTCAGACCTTGGAGGGAGGCAGGTTTGCAAGGGAGGGAGCCGGAGCTACCATTGTTCCTGTTGTTTTTGCCCTGGCACGATTGTTCAAGCAGCAGAGCAAAAGTAAGAAGGTTTCTTTAAGCGGAAAATAGCTCTTCTGCATCTGTTTTTTTTAAAAAGGTAGGTGAGATTTTTGGGACGCAATTCACTCGCAGCCACAATTTTATTCGTGCTGCTCTGTGTGAACTACAAAATCGCTAATTTTCCCTTCCAGCAAGGTTGAGAATGAGTCGTGGCCACAAATGGACACAGCAGTGATAGGGAGATAAGGTGCTATTTTTTGTAACAAATTTTCCCATCTAGCTGCACCCTTGGATCAGCTTATACTTAACTAAGTACTTAACTAAGTAACTTCTCTTGGCCCAGCCCCTGCAAACCTGATGGAAACGTAATTCAGCCATGCTCTAATTGCAGGCAGAATGGACTTCTTTTTCCCCAGCAGCTGACGCCTGGTACAGTGGGGGGGGGGAGGGGAGTTACAATTGTGGCAAGTGTCAAAATTGTGACTAAATAGTGACCATGAATACAAAACAGTTGTATGAACCTGTTATAGGGTTTTCTTGCAAGATTTATTCAGAGGAGGTTTGTCATTGCCTTAGGCTGAGAGAGTGTGACTTGCCCAAGATTTCCATAGTTGAGCAGGGATTTAAACTCTAGTCTTCTAGAATTCTAGTCCAACACTTAAACTACTGTCTGTCAGTGCAATAGCTAAGTATGGGTAATTTCCATTATCTCTACAGATACTTCTTTCCTACCCTTGTTTCGCCCCTTAATTCATATGACGCCCCATAGGACAGTCCATTTTTATTTTTATTTTTAAATGAGAGTGTTACATTGATTTTCCTTTTCTCTGTCTAACCCTTCTCAGTTCAGTACAGGCACAGCATGAAAATATAGTGGCACATGATTCACTATATTTTGAAAAATTCAGTTTGCAGTCTAGCTTTCCCATTTGTGCCCTGCCTCTTGTTGGCTGGGGCATTCTGAGAGTTGCAGTATAAAGAGAAAATTTTCCAAGTTCTGGAGGAAACTAGCCCTCCCAGGACAAATTGTTTATTAGATTTTTCAAACTATACTGAGGTGACAGATTGGACTATGCCTCTTTCAACACGAGAGGATGGGAATATCCTTTTTTAAACTTCAGCTATGTTTTAAAAATCTCTGCAAATAGAAACCAGCACAAAAAGCAAAGGATTGCTTTCATTTTTTTCTCTGTAATGTTTTCATTTTCAGTCTACAAGGATTTCAGCAAAGAAAGGTGTAAGGAGTGATATAAAAACTCTACATTCTACTGCCTTGGTTGGCCTCAGAGTAGTAATGCTGATTGGATGACTGAATGTCAATATTATATTTTTGAGGTCACAAAGAAAAGATGCAGACAATTTCTTTGGGTCTCTGCAGACTTCCAGTTATAAGTTCTTTGGCTTAAGTTGTTTGATTGTATATAGATGTATCCACAGATTTGGCATCCACTGATTTAACCATCCATGGCTTGAAAATAGTAAAAAAAAAATCCAAGAAGCAAACCTTGATTTTGCCATTTTATCTAAGGGGCAACATTTTACTATGCCATTGTACATAATGGAACTTGAGCATCCATGGATTTTGATATCCACAGGGGATTCTGGAACTAAACCCCAGTGGATACCAAGGGCCCACTGTATTATTCTCTGGTACATGTGTAAACTAGATCTGAAATCATTTGTCCTTATGAATAGGAATATAGGGATCTCCAATTTGCCATATCAAACAATTATTCCATATATATCAGAGATACCAAGGACTGAATCTGGAATCTTCTGAATGCAAATTATGGGCTTTGCCATTGAGCTACATTTCCTTATAGAATTCATGACTTGTATAACTGCACTCCAAAAATATGGCTGAATTGTGTTGTTATGTGTCATCAAGGCAGCTTATCATGAACCTATGAATGAGAGACTTCCAAGAGACCCTGTTATTAACCAATGAGAATTGGTATCATTTAGCACTTCTCAAAATTGAAGTCCTCTCATGTGAGAAGGGAGGTACACTTTACTAGTGCCTGAAAATTAGAAGGACCCATCCAAGGCTGCTGTCCTGATTACTATGAGGGAAAATGAATAATAATAATAATAATAATAATAATATTTATTTATACCCCGCCCCTCTGTTAAAACAATCGGGGCGGCTTACAAAATTTAAAATACAATACAAATAAATCCCTAAACACCCCCACTCCCACCCTCCCCCATAAAAAAACATTAAACAAATATAAATTAAAACAACTAATCTAAAATCACTTTTAAAACTATAAATACAATAAATATAATAAATGGCCAGCAGCCTAGAAGAGGCCAGGATCCCCTGAGGCCGGGATCTAATTAGGAAAGGCCTGCCGAAAGAGATCCTTCTTTAGTGCTTTTTTAAAGCCACTCAGGCTTGTTATCTGACGGATCTCATTCGGCAGGTCATTCCACAATTTGGGGGCGATTACCGAAAAGGCCCTCTGGGAGGTTGCAGACAGCCTAGATTTTTGTGTCTGAAGCAAATTCCTCCCAGAGGACCGGAGTGCGCGGGGAGGATTGTATGGGAGGAGGCGGTTCCGGAGATAAGTTGCACCCAAGCCATTTAGGGCTTTAAAGGTAATAACCAACACCTTATACTGGGCCCGGAAACTGATTGGCAGCCAGTGGAGAGATTTTAATACTGGAGTTATATGGTCTCTCCGAGATGTTCCCGAGACCACTCTGGCTGCCATATTTTGTACCAACTGAAGTTTCCGGACCAAGCATGAGGGCAGCCCCATGTAGAGCGCATTGCAGAAATCTAGACGGGAGGTTACCAGCGCGTGCACCACAGTCTCAAGGTCCCTTACTTCCAGGAAATGGCGCAGCTGGCGTATCAGCCGAAGCTGATAACAGGCGCTCCTGACTGTCGCATTCACCTGACTCGTCATCTGAAGCGATGAATCAAGGAGCACCCCCAGACTGCGAACACAGTCCTTAACGGAGAGCGTGACCCCGTCCAGGACTGGAGGTTGCAACCCAACTCCTGGTTTGGGGGCCGCTACCGTGAGCACCTCCGTTTTATCTGGATTTAATCTCAATCTGTTTTTCCTCATCCAGCCCATTACTGCTTTAAGACAATCATTAAGAGGAGAGACGCCATCGGAATTCGAGGCCGATGATCGGGGCAAGGAGAAATAGATCTGGGTGTCATCAGCGTACTGATAACACCCAGCCCCATAACTGCGAAGAATCTCACCCAGCGGCTTCATATAAATGTTAAACAGCATCGGGGACAGGATGGCGCCCTGTGGAACACCACAAGTAAGCTCCTTTCTGCTGGAGCAGCTGTCCCCAAGCAACACCCTCTGGGACCTGCCCGAGAGGAAGGACCGGAACCACTGGAGCGCAGTGCCTCCGATTCCTAACCCCCTCAAGCGATCCAAGAGGATGCTATGATCTATCGTATCGAAAGCCGCTGAGATGTCTAAAAGCACCAACAGGGTCACACTACCCCTGTCAATGCTTAGACGCAGGTCATCAGTCAAGGCAACCATGGCAGTCTCAACTCCAAATCCCGTCCTAAAGCCAGTTTGAAATGGGTCTAGATAATCGGTTTCATCCAAGACCACTTGGAGTTGAAGCGCAACTGCCCTCTCGATCACTTTGCTCAAGAATGGTAACATAGAAACCGGCCTATAGTTGTTCACGTCCAGGGGGTCAAGGGAAGATTTTTTCAGGAGCGGCCTAACGGCTGCTTCCTTTAAACAAGATGGAACACACCCTTCTCTGAGGGATGCATTGATGATGTCCTTAAGGAACACCATCAAGGCAGTCCCCCCCTGGATGGCCAGCCATGAAGGGCAAGGATCAAGAGGGCAGGTCGTCTTCCTAACCCTACCAAGTAGCTTGTCCACGTCCTCAGTACTCACAGATTGAAATTGATCCAGTAAACTGACATCAACGGAGTTGCTGGACACCTCGTCAATTGTTTCTGCCAAATTACTGGTATCTAAGTCGGCTCTTATCTGAGAGATTTTATCTGCAAAGAAATTGTCTGCAAAGAAATGAAGAAAATTATAGATCGTACTTGAGGACACTGATAGAAATGTATTTTGTTGCACTAATTATTCAAAACCTCTGAGAGTTGTTGCAATCAATTAAAAGCAGTGTTAGGCCAATAAGAAGCAACATTTTGATTTTTCTAGGTCTCCTGGTTTGGCCTCATCATAAAGCCCTCATCTAGATTTCAGAGACTGAGAGATGGAAAGATTTATTTTCCTCCATCTGACATGATGTATCATGTCAAGAATCATAAATACCAGAATTGCATAGGCAAGAAGGAGAGACACCAAGTTGAAGGGAGAAAGCATAAGACAGTGGAATCAAGTTCTGCTGTTTCTTTAGGTCAGCTCTGCAGGCATCTGAGTGTCTAATTTATTCCAAGTCACATTTTGAGTCATGCTTTGGAAAATCTGTGCATCAGACTACAGATTAAAAGGACATTATCAGACTAGTGTCTTAAAACACTGTAATAACGTGAGTAAGGAAGGCAGAATCCTCATGGCATTATAACTGAAATTATCAGCCACCACCACTAGCATTTTAAGAACAAAATTAAAGTCTTGCTATAGTAGCACTTTTCTTTGCATTACCTTCTAATTATGCTGTAATGTCCATGTGTTAGCCGGGTTGTGAGATCTCAGTAGTTCTTGTGAGAAGATGCGAGTTCATGTACAAACACCAACACTTAAAACAACAAATTAAATAGACAGCTAAGCCCTGAAACATACATTAAAACTTGCCAGCAATATGGGACAGTTCCTAAAAAGAGCATCCTGTTGATCATTTTCACATTGTCACCCAAAGGTTTTCTCGATGCCAATGGGAACATGGGAAAGACAACCATCCATTCACACTGTATTCTCGTGATTACAGCGGGATTTGGTTTCACATGCTCTCAATATTGAGAAAACAGCAACATTAAAGATCTATTGATGGCTTAGCCTGTGAATAAAAAGTGATGCCTTATTTGCAGCTCATGCACATACTGGCCACAGGAGGAGGACAATAACATAATTTCAGCCCATTATATTGCATCATAATAATATGATTTTTTTTCCTTGTCTAATAATGCCCAAATTGACCATTAATACATATTTTACATTTTGTTCACTTGTGAAATGTTGTTCTTGGAAAAAAAAACCTGTCCATGTTACCTTTTTGAAACAAATATGATAATTTACATTACTAAATGAAATTTACAACAAATAACTGGACCTAGTTTTTAGTGAAGTAGGTATAGCCCTATATATGTGTGTGTGTGTGTGTATTGTAAAATGCTGGTGATTGTGGCAGAAGCAGAAAGATGTTTCAGTGAGCCATGATTCATCAAAAACTGCAGGTGTTCCACAATGAAGTAAACATGATTAAGCTACCTATTCATTTTGTATACTAAGGGCTTGTCTACATAGGCAATATACACTGTCTTGCTACTGTATTGGAGCTCTACAGTCCTGATGATGTAGAGCTTTTGTCCCATTCTGCCCCTGGGCAGTCCCCCCCCCCCCGGGGCAAAGACAGGGCTAAGATAAAGGGTTAAGATGGGGGGAAAACGAAGTAGGGCCTTTCACCACATTTTTTTAAAAAAATACCTGGTTTAATCCATTCCTACCAGGAGGAATGGGTTGGGCCCCATGTGTCCACAGGAGCCCGTCCCAGCAGGCTGGCCCACCACTGCAGCTGCTGGTCTGCCTTGGTCATATACCTACAGCATATGACCAAGACTAATCACATGCAGGAGGCCCTGATCACATGGTATAGGCCGTCTTCCTCACTTTCGGGAGAGCACGGAAGAAGGTGGCAGCAATGGTTGCAGTGATGAGCTGGTGTGCCTGTCTGGACTCCAGCCTCTTTGGAGGCATTAACGGGGGAGGAATGGGCCTGATCTATGACCAGGATATGCCGGCAGGGAGTTGGCATATCCTGGCTCATGTAGATGAGCCCTAAGTATGAACTTGCAAGATAGGCTGATGGGGGTGTGTAGTTTATTATCTTTCCACAAAAAAGGCCAGAATAAAATAACTTTAAAGTTAATTTGGCTACTATTTGTATCCATATCCATCAGTTAATAAACAAAATCAAGACACTTACTGGATAATGCCTTTATTCATGATCAAAACGTTTCAAAATTGATACAGGTTGAATATCCCTTACTTTCCAATGGCCTTGTATGGTCCTTAAGAGTGTATGTTTTGTATGTCAGCATAACTATCCCCGGTGTTAATTCAAATAAAATACTTTGTTTGACTTTAACTGGAGTGTTCTCTGCAAATTACCCTCATTTTACAGGCTTCCTGTTTGAGCTAATAATCTCACTACTAGATTTTGACACAGACCCCTAGCTCTTAGGGTAACAAGATTGGGATGCGAAGTGTTTTTCATTTCAGAACTTTTGTTTGTTTGGGGGGGGGGTATTGCATATTTGCATACACATAATGAGATATCTTGGAGATGGGGCCCAAGTCTAAATACGAAATTCACTTATGTTTCATATACACCTTACACACATAGTCTGAAGATAAATTTACACACATTATTTTAATAATTTTGTGCATCAAACAAATTATGTGTACACTGAACCATTCGAAAGCAAAGATATCAGTATCTCAACCACCCATATGGACAATTTTGCATTTTGGAATCTTTTGGATTTCAGATCTCTAAATAAGGGATATTCAACTTGTAGCAAACTTGTATGACTCTCAGACTGGGTGTTACTATGGGCTTGTTTATAAAAGGCAATGAAATGTGGATTGGTGCACAGTGACACCAATTTGCAGCAGCTTTCATTTGTTTCCATATTTTTTTTTCAAGATCACTGGTATGTGAAGCTATCTGCATTTAATGTTCAAACTGGAATGCTTGCGAATCAAGATGGTGGGCACAAGTGAATTACTCACTTTTTTATTCTCACCCGTTGTGACTGCCGAACAGTACTTTTTAAAAAGCAAATCCAAGGTGTGGAAGTGTGACCTTCCACTTAAGTAAACAGAAAAAAAGGGGCTGTTTTGTCTCCTTGGTGCACAATCACTACAGAGAAAATCCAACATGGTGGTTTCAGGCACTGCCTTGCTAGCAAGCTGTGACCCCATGTACATCTGACCAATCAGCTTTCCCCACTCTAATTGGGAAAGAGCAGCAAAGCAAATTGTTTGTCCCAACAAGAAGGAATGTACATTTCCATTGCAGTATTTTTTTAAGCTTTGGGAAAAGCTGCAAATGCTTTTCCCACAGAGTATATGGTGTTTTTGGCTCCTCTCCTTCTGAATACGATGAAATGAAAGGTAGTCTCCTTGAATTCTATGACTAGTATTTTCACCATTTAGATGAGCACTATGACACCAAAGTAGCAAAGAGGATATTTTTCAGAAACGTATAGCTGCGCTGGGCAGGGCACGTTTCTAGGATGGAGGACCATCGCCTCCCAAAAATACTACTCTACGGTGAACTCACCACGGGTCAGCGTAAGAGGGGCGCTCCAAAAAAGCGATACAAAGACTCCCTGAAACAACATCTCAGGCTTGGCCAAATTGATCACCAACAGTGGTCCGCCCTGGCCTCACATCGGGAGGCATGGAGACGCACTATCCACAATGCTGCAGCCTTATTTGAGAACTCACGACGAACATGTCTTGAAGAGAAATAACAACGCAGAAAGAATCACAACCCAAAAACATCACCCAAGGAGACCTTCTGCTGTGCTTTTTGCAACCGGACTTGTTTATCTCGGATTGGCCTTTTTAGTCATCAGCGCGCTTGCAGAAAGCGCAGGATGAGTCCTTCCTGAATCTTCGTTTGTGAAGAAAAGCCAGAGAGATATAATATGTAACAGTAAAATCAGAATTAAGTCTTTTTTCATGGCTTATGAAATGGCATGTATGCAGTGAGGGATTCTGGTGTTGGTGTGGGAAGAGGAAACATGTTACAGGTTTTTACCACAAAATGTCTACAGTACACAGCAGTCTATCACTAAGCATTCTAGTTCTGTTGCAGTTCAGAGAAGTGCACTAGAGCTCTGTAGCAGAAGATTCTAAATACGTCAGCAAACTATTAAATCAAAGGATTCCTTAGGATAGAGCCATTACATTTAAAGAGGCATAAAACTATTTTAACTGTGCAGTGTGGATAATTTCATGCTTCTGTTTAGCATTTCACTGGAAGGAAAGAATTTCAGTGTAACTACATCATATTATCCCCAAGTTCTAATAATCTAATTATGGCAAGGGCAGGCAGACCTCACACCTTCAGGATTATTATTATTATTATTATTATTATTATTCAGTAGATCTCCAAGATCAACCAAACAGAGACAACAGTGGGCCCTCTGTATCCATAGGGGTTTGGTTCTGGAATCCCCCCAGATAGAAAAAGTGTGCATGGTTAAGTCCTATATAAATCGGTGGGTGCTGCCATTTTAAGTATGGGCACCACCATTTTAAAGATAAGAGACATTTTGGGAATCAACTTTGGTTTAGATCCCGAAATTTATTTGCTGAACATGGTGGATAGAATCGGAAAGGAAGTGGGAAAAGGAACAAAAAAAAATCTTGTTATATATGGTTACCATTGCGAGAATTCAATACGCAAAATATTGGAAAAGATCCCAACTATAGAAGAATGGCTGGGAAACCTTTATGAGGCTTTAGACTCAGAGAGACTAACAGCAAGATTGAAAAATAAGTCAGTGAACAAAATAGAAGAAGAATGGGAGCCTGTTAAAAGGTTCTGGAAAGATAAATGGATTTGAGAGGTAGGACATGGAGATAATAATCCTCCTATTGGCTTCAAATTTTAATTTGCTTCACCAAATCAGAAAGGTTATCTAAATTGAATGTAGATAATAGTAAATATGACCAGAAATAACATTAAATGTTTGATAGTCAAAGAAGGAAGAAAAGGAAGTCTTTGGTATAAATTTATGGCAAAATAAATCAATTAGGAAGGAATTCATATAAAGGAGAATGTGAATGCTATCTAATAAGAAAGAATGTGTATAAATATGTAATGATGAATTGTCCTTTACTTGTAAGTTTTATTGTTATAAAATGTAGGTACACGATTGAAAGTTTTTTTAATCTTCTTTGCGTATTATATGAATAAGTATATGAATGTAGTGTTTTAAAAATATAAAATAAAAAAAAATAAGTATGGGCACCACCATTGTAAGTATGTGGTAATAATCTATGGATGCTGGAATCCATGGCTAGCAAACCTGTGGTTACAGAGGGCCCACTGTAGTATATATGTATATATACACACACCCATACACACACTTGGAATTACATAATTCTGAATTGGTTTGACTACCACATCCAAACAGAGCTCACAGACTTCCCACTCCTGGTTACTACCCAAAGTTTTCTCCATTTGTGTGTGTGTGTGTTGCGTCTGTGTGTAGGCTCAGCTTGTTGTTGCAGCTGGTAAACAACTGAGCCAGAAATCTTTGCTCATCTATTACAAATTACCTAGAAATCTATTTTCTGCCCACTGCTTCTAACTAAAATTTGCATCGTGTTTCTAAGATCAACTTCTTTAACAGAGAACTGGATAATACTTTATATAGTACAACAATTAAATTTTATTTTTATTTTTAACAAAGGGGATTTTAGGGTGGATCTGGGAAGTCAGATTCAAATTAAGTTACTATGTGTTCCAGATAAATTTGCTCTTCAAGCACACAGAAGAGCAAACCTCTCTGGAACAAAAAAAGAAAATTTTCTGCAAAGTTCTTTGAAAGTGTCAGTAAATATAAGGAGAGCAGTCATTTTGTTTGCACTATTCTCTTTGACGTAAAAAAAAGCTTTTAACAAAACCTCAAGAAACTTAGTCATCAGATAAGAGAAGTTCTTTGAAGGACTGGAGACTGATTAAAGACTAGGAAGTTAAGAGTAAGATTAAATTATCAGTTTTCTCAATGGAAGAATGGGAACATAGATATTCCTTGGTTTTTTTCTGGGCTATGAGGCCGTGTTCTGTTTCTTTCTGACGTTTCACCTGCATCTGTTGCTGGCATCCTCAGAGAATGGTTGGGTAGGGGTGTGTCTGGGGTTTATATGCTGTGAACCCTTGTAGGAGAGAATATGTAAATTTGTGTAATTGAATGGTCAGTTTCTGGGTATAGAAATGCAAGGCTCATTAGTGTCTGTTTGGCTAATGGTTGGTTGATGGGCCATTATCTGCTGGGAATCCTCATGTCCCTGAGTGGAATTCCTTTGTAACTGTTGAGTTTTAATTCTATTGTATTTCAAAACTGGGAGCCAGATTTTGTTTATTTTTAAGGTTTCTTCTTTCCTGTTGAAGTTGTCCAGGTGTTTGTAGCTTCCTTGTGCATTCTGACATGATAGTTGTTGGCCTGGTCCAGAATTTCAGTGTTTTTAAATAACATGTTCTGTCCAGGTTGGTTTATAACATGTTCTGCTACTGCTGATTTTTCTGGTTGGCCCAGTCTGCACTGTCTCACATGTTCCTTGATTCGTGTTTGCACACTGTGTTTTGTGGTCCCTATGTAAACTTGGCCACAGCTGCATGGTATGCGGTACACTCCTGCAACTGCAATGGGAACAGATGGGTCTCTAAGGGATCAGTGTAAGGGTTGGAGATTTCACTTGCTCATAAATGACATGGGGGTTGTCTAGATGGTGAAATAGAATAGAATTTGCAGGGAATACCTTTTGTCCTGATGAGATCCCATGGTCATTCACCTTATTCAGAAGGAGGGGGGACAACAACTCCAAAAACTAAGTGGGAAAAGCTTTTGGAGCTTTTCCTGAAGTATTTTTTAAATGTGTGGAAATGTGCATTATTGCTCGTTTGGACAACCAATCTGCATCACTGTGCATTCTTGGCGAGGATGAAAGTGGAAACCTGACTTGTTGGAAATGTGCAGGGGGAGGACTTGCCTGCAACAAAGTGGCTAGAAGCACTGTTTTGGAGTTTCACATTAGCAACTGTGTACATTTTTGGTGCGCTCAGGCAGCCAAACAGCTATTTTAAAGTAGACAGTCGCACTTGCACATCTTTGATTTGCAGTTAAGAAAAATACTGTGCAACGGCAACAACTTGTTGAGAATAATAAAATGAGTAATACACTCTCGGCCACCATGTTGATTTGCAGGCATGGCTGTGTATGAACTTCAAACACAGAGAGCTTTACAAAGTGGTAATTTTGCCAAAGGACCATGGAGACAAATGAATTTTGCATTAATGTATTGTGTTAAAGCCCATGGATTATGGGTGAGTGAGTGGTGAAGGTGGCCAGGTATGTTGATGAAATCAAATTATTAAAGGTAGTTTGAATGAATAGAACACAAAAGAATCCTTCCAAACTGAATGAATGGGGCATTATAATGGCAAATGAGAACCAATGTGCATCCTTTCAAGTCACTTGTCATGAAAGTCCATGAATTTCATAGTGTTTTCTTAGGCAAGGAAAACTCCATTGTGCCATTTCTACTGTGCAGTTCTGCTGTTTTGGCTACTCCTATGTTAGTTTGTCCCCAGGCTCTGCCAGGTGCCTCTCAGTGAGCGTATACTGAGTGGACACCTTCTGCCCTGAGGAATGTACAGGCTGAAAAAAAAAAAACTGGAAAGGGATGGGAAGGAGGTGGGAGGCTGCCCTGGAGTTCCAGGCCCTCTTTTTCCTCCTTAGGGGACCCCTTTGGGGTCCTCTGGCTGCTCTTGGCTCTGCTTCCCATGGGGAGAAAGACTTTCTTTACAAATGCTGCCCTGGATGGGCTACTGCCTGCTAAAAATCCCCCTCTGGCCAGTGGAAGGAGCCAAAGCCAGAGAGGGAGGGGGAATAATTCTCATTGGCCGCCAGCCATACCCCAATGGGAATCCAGCATGCTGCCCTCAAAGGGCACTGGTGTCGGAGCAGAAGGCTGAGGCTCTGCAGTTTGTGGGCAGGACAAAGGCGAGCCCAAAAACATTAAAGGTGTCAATTCTGCCCCTTGCTAGAGAGACTCCTTCACTCCCTTTTCTATTCACTTCTATTTTAGCAAGTGGTAGACAATTGTCCCTGGACCCTCTCTTCTCTAAACGAGGCAGTTTTTGCATGCTACTTTCACTAGACCAGTGGCTCTTAACTTGGGGTCCGGGGACCCACAGGGTTCCTCCGTGTCCTCACAAGGGGTCCGCAAAGGCTTGAAGGCTGCTCAGACCACCTCCTGCCTGCAGTGGAGTGGCATTGTGACAGGGCCCAAGGCAAAGGCTGGCTAGCTTGGCCTGCACATTGTCATTTAATCCACTCCAGCCACAGACTTGCAGGAAGAAGCAGGAGAAAAGTCTTCCCTCCCAGTGCCTCTGAGGGAAGATTTCATGGATTGTGCATCATCATCATCATCATCATCATTATCATTTTAAATCCAAAGTCTTGGGGGCCCATGGCAGCAAAATATATTTAAAGGGACCAGTGGTTAAAGAAAAGGTTAAGAAGCATTATTGTAACTGTATTATTGTTGTTATCAGGCATTATTGTTATTATTGTTGTTAGGGTTTCTTGGGGTCCCATGGCAACAAAAGATGTTTAAAGGGGGTCCCTGGTAAAGAAAAGGTTAAGAACAACTGATGTAATAGTATTAGTATTAGTATGTGCCCTGCTGGGGTTTCAAGTGGTGGTTGTGGCATGGGGCTTGAAGTGGCAGTGTTCTTTTTACACGGTTCAGCTATGTGGTATCATTTTAGGGGTGAATTACATTTCTTTTACATGTGGGTGGTGACTGACTGAGGGAGTGAGAGGAGGGAGGGATCCTTGTGAGGCTGGGAGTGTAGATGCAGATTGAGTGGCAGAAGTGGATTGTGAGGTAGACAGGGAATTTGCATATGGGTGGTGATCGATTGAGGGAGTGAGGAGATTGGTTGGGTATGTGTCCTAAGTGGCCAGTCAACACACTGAGAATGGCAACATACCCAAGAGAATTTTATATATATATATATATATATATATATATATGTATAGAGAGAGAGAGAGAGGGAGAGAGGGAGAGAGAGGGAGGGAGGGAGGGAGGGTTTATTTTGTACAAATTGAGTCAGTGAAGATGGATTTCCCAACTAACTAATTGGGTTTTTGGAATAGTAGACATTATTTACTCTGTTACAGAACTGAAACAACATCTCAGGCTTGGCCAAATTGATCACCAACAGTGGTCCGCCCTGGCCTCACATCGGGAGGCATGGAGACGCACCATCCACAATGCTGCAGCCTTATTTGAGAACTCATGCCAAACAAGTCTTGAAGAGAAATGACAACGCAGAAAGAATCACAACCCAAAAACATCACCCAAGGAGACCTTCTGCTGTGCTTTCTGCAACCGGACTTGTTTATCTCAGATTGGCCTTTTTAGTCATCAGTTCACTTGCAGAAAGCACAGGATGAGTCCTTCCTGAATCTTTGTTTGCAAAGAAAAGCCAGAGAAAGAGCTAGACCAACTTTTGATATGGGTTTGATATTGCCCGGATGCCCAGGGGGTCACATCATTACCCCACCACCCCTGCTGCCCCTGTTATGGGACCCGGGCAGTCAACTTGTAGCAGCAGTGGCAGTGGAACAGAGCAATTCACCCTTAATGCACCACCAGCATATGTTACATTGGGTACAATTAGTAGATACAGATTAGCTGAAAAGATCATCAGTCTAAAGCGATAGTGGTGGCCTATTTCAACACACTCCTCAGTCCTGCTTGCATGATAAGCAAAGGTGGACACAGTGTGGCCCTAGGACAACATTTGGCTACCCAATTCTGCTTTTGCCACTCTCAATCCATCTAGACTCACCAGATTGCTACCCTATGACAAAAGAAAGGGCAGTTTATTCTTCTAGAATCTTCCAGGAGAGGCAACTCACTTTTTAAATAAGTTCCAACCACACTCCTACATTTTTGACATTCAAAATTACCAGTTTAGGATATAGACATCTGATCACTTCTCGTGTGTGTGTGTGTGATCTTTGGCATTTGGACACCTGAAAGACATTTGCCAGAATTCTGTTAGGGACATACACATTTGTAAGTATCCCTCTGCAGTGGTTGATATTCTCTTCCTCCTGTAGCATGAAAAGTTCCTCCTCTGACTTATTGTAAAGCCCTGAAGCTGTCCAACATGGTCACCCTGTACTTCATGGCAAAAAGACAGAGTTTGGGAAGCACCTGATTACCTCCCCACAGCCAGACATAAAATAATGACGTTTGAGCTAAGCTCCACTGGGCTCCTCAAGGGGTTTCAGTGCTAGTTTAATAATATTGTGTCTGGCTATGGGCATGTAGCAGATGTTTTTCTGATCCTGGCTGCTTGCCATGAATCATGGAATGACTATGCAGGGCAGCTTCAGGGCCTTTACAGTATGTTGGGGGAAGGTCTGTGGCTCAGCATAGCATATGTCCTCATGCAGATACTTATGCTATGCTGTGGGGATGTTGGGTTGAGGCCTTTATCTACTTACATGGACCTGCTGGTATTTTGAGAGCCTTTCTTTCAGTATTACCACCATCACAGGAATGTTTGGTGAGGACGTACTGTATGTGGGGACTTTCTCAGAGGCTGCTCCCAGGTTGTTGAACTCCCACCCACGAGAAGCTAGATTGGCTAGATTAAGTAAATAAAGGTGTTTGGGGAGGGGAAAAGTCCAAACAGTCCTGAAGGAACCTGGGGCAGAAAATTGTCTCCGGACCAGCTGTAGTTACCTATCCAAGCAAAACAATGTAATAAAATAATAATAATAAAATTTATTTATATACCACCCTTTGGTAATCCAATCAGGGTGGTTCACAACATTAAAAGACCATACAGTAAAACAATATACTCCCTTCCCTCCTTAAAGTTATTAAATCAATTACAAATTAAAATAACAATTAAAACATTTGAGAAAAACACATACCTACATTTGGCAATAACAGTAGGTCCCCAGTGATATTCAGTTCTGTTAACAAAGGAGGCTGTGGGGACTCTCCTGAAGGAGTGGGGGTTCCCCAGGCCAGGATAATCTATTCTGGAAAGGCCTGCCGGAAGACATCCATCTTGACAGCCTTTTTGAAGCTGTCCAAAGATGGCAATTGACGGATCTCATCCGGCAGGCCATTCCATAGTTTGGGGGTGACAACAGAAAAAGCCCTCTGGGAGGTAGCTGAAAGCCTCAACTTTTGAGGCTGCAGCAAATTCCTCCCAGAGGACCGGAGTGTGTGTGGGGGATTATAAGGGAGGAGACGGTCCCTGAGATAGCTTGGACCCAAGACATTTAGGGCTTTAAAGGTGATAACTAACACCTTATACTGGGTCCGGAAACCAATAGGCAGCCAGTGGAGGGACCTCAAAACCGGAGTGATATGCTTCCTCCTAGATGTTCCTGAAACAAGCCTGGCCGCCGTATTTTATACTAACTGTAGTTTCTGAACCAAGCACAAGGGTAGCCCCCATGTAAAGCACATTACAGAAGTCTAGGCGTGAGGTTACCAGCGCGTGAACCACGGTCTCGAGGTCCCTTGCTTCCAGAAAAGGGCACAGCTGGCATATCAGCCGAAGCTGATAACAGGCGCTCCTGACTGTTGCATTTACCTGATTTATCATCAGGAGTGACGAGTCAAGGAGTGCACCCATTCCAGGTAGGAATGATTCTGTCTCCCTGGAACCTTTCTGCCTCACTCTTATTTACCTTTCCTAATATCATGCTTGATGCTGTAGAATAAGTTGCCCCTTACATTTTACTGCAGTATCTTGAGAAGCTGCATAAACATTAATGTACAGCAGTCCCAGGTATCCAGGTAGCAATATCCAAAACAACAATAGCAATAGCATTTATATTACTATACCACTTATCAGTGCCAAAGCACTCCCTAAGCGGTTTACAACATGCTAGCTAATTGCCACCAACAAGCTGGATACTCATTTTACCAACCTACGGAACAATGGAAAGCTGAGTCAACCTTGGAGCCCTGTAGGATTGAACGCACAATGTTGTTGTTGCAGTACTGGCATTTAACCACTGCACCACCATAGTTTCCCACACTTTCTTGGCCCCACAATTCAAGAAGGATATTGACAAGCTAGAATGTGTCCAGAGGAGGGCAACCAAAATGGTGAAAAGTCTGGAAGCCATGATCTATGAGGACTGGCTTAGAGAGCTGGGTATATTTAGCTTGGAGAAGAGAAGGTTAAGAAATGGCATGATAGCCATGTGTAAATATTTGAAAGGATGTCATATTGAAGAAGGAGCAAGTTTGTTTTCTGCTGCTCCAGAGACTAGGATATGGAGCAATGGATTTAAATGACAGGAAAAGAGATTCCACCTAAACATTAGGAAGAACTTTCTGGTGGTAAGAGCTGTTCAGCAGTGAAATGCACGACCTCAGCATGTGGTAGAGTCCTGTTTTTTGGAAGTTGGATGGCCATCTGTCAGGGGTGGTTTGTGTATTCCTGCATGACAGGGGGTTGGACTGGATGGCCCTTGTGGTATCTTTCAACTCTATGATTCTATGAAATTTGATGACGCTGTTCTTGAATAAAAAAGTGCTTACAAAAATATGATTTTGGAATCAAAAATGCAGGTAAAATTCATATATCAGTGAAGATAATGTGCAAACTGCAAAAGGCAGTATGGTATATTGTTAAAACACAATGAAACTGATCAAAATATTAAAACAAGAACTGAATTAAAAGCAATTTTACAACCCATGAATGAGAGGAGTGAGTCAGTTGCAGAAGTCTACTTAAACAGAACAGAATTTGTTTGACAATGGAAGGACAACAAAGTGTGTGTGTGTGTCAGCCTAGCTTCTGTAAGGATAAACTTGTGCAATTTGGGAGCAACCATCAAGAAAGCCTTATCTTGTGTCTTCACCAAACATGCCTGTGATGGTGACAGGACTGAAAGAGAGGAATATCCCTTTAAGATCAGACAATCCAGGGGAGATAATATGGGAAAATATAGTCCTGGAGATATCTGTATAGAAATTTATAGGTCATAAGCAGTGTTTAGAATTGTGCCCAGAAAGACATTCATAGCCACCAAATTTGTACAAAGGATGTTTTGTTGTTCACCTTTAGTAAACTTTACCTTAAACCAACTATTGGCATGAAAAGGAGATATTCAATCAGTTTTAAAGATGAAAAATTGTATATGTTTGTGTGATTCTGTTTTATAACAAAAAGCTATTTGTTACTTTACACTGAAACTGTAGAAAATAATCTGTTGTGGATTCTGTGGTAGAAATCCTCTTTGGTGAGTTTCAGTTGCTTTTCACTATTTCAGTGAGTCAACATATCTATAAAACAGTTTGCATACAAGTTTTTATAGATGATCTATGTCACTAGAGGAGCCTGCAGGAGCTAAGCCATATAGTACAACCGACCTAAGTGTTTTAACAAAATATCATCTTTTATAAATATATGGAGAAGGATTCAGAATGCCACCAGTCTTTCTGATTTAGGTTTTAATGAGACAAGCTACTTCTCAATCAAATATCTCTATTGACAGGACTTGACCTATTAAAATAAACCACATCTGAGCTGGTAAAATAGATTGGTAAAATAAAATTATACCCCACCTTTCCCCAAAACTGAGAGTCAAAGAGGCTTTTCTGCTTCAAGCAACAAGTACAATATCAGTTACGATTCCACACTTAAAACTGTTTTCTTTTCCCATTTCCCTACTTTCAGTGTGAGATAATTTTTATAAGGACCATGATTTTTTTTATTTCTATGTATGGGTGTGAAAGCTGAATAGTGAAGAAAGCTGATGTGAAGCAACATAACTAATTGGAAACATGATGCTGGAGAAGAATACCATGGACCACTGAAATAGAAATGAACAGGTCTTATTGCATATCATACATAAACTCTCACTAGAATAGAAGATGACTAAAACAAGGTTGTTGTACTTTGGACCTATCATGAGATGACATGATTAACTGGAAAAGATAATAATGCTTGGCAAAATTGGAAAACAGTAGGGCATTAGGAAGACTGCACTACAGGTGAACTGATTCTGTCAAGAAAGCCATTATCCTACGCTTGCAAGACCTGAGGAGGGATATTGATAACCAGGATGCCTGCAGGTCCCTCATTCATAGGGATACCAGAAGTTGAAGTTGACTTGATGGCAAACAACAATAACAAACTGGGGTAAGGGGGAGGGGGTAAACACTCCCTCCTAAATACTATGGTCTGAATGTTGAATGTTTCTTCACCATGGCTGCTCTTTAGGTTAAAAAAAAAACACCTCCGATAATAATGCTATTTGGAGAGAATAGAGTTAAAGGAAGGGAATCAATTCTCAGAGAGAACAGATCAAACAGACAAAAATGGACAATGCTAACTGGCTGAACATCCAAAATGCTTCTGAAAAAAAGCTATAGTCAGCTAAACTTGAGATGACCTAACTCTGGGAGATTTTGTGATTCTGAGGGGTGTGTGTGTGTGTGTGCATGCAAGCTGGAGTTTTTCAGTTCTAAAAATCAGTGGGAGAGAAACAGAAAACCAGAAAGAATAATATTTTGCTCACAATGTCATGTGGATGGCCCATACAAAGTGAGTACTTTAGATTAAAGAGTATTATTAAAAGACATAGCTGTGATACTCTGGATCAGTATGCAAAGTGATCTTGTAGCACCTTTGAGACAGAGAGAAAGAAGTTGGTAGCATAAGATTTCACAGACTTAAGTCTATAAAAGCTTATACTACCAAGAGGATTAATTACTCAGTAAGTATTGAGTAGGGTAACATCCTTGACTTTGAAATATAAACACAACAAAACTCCCATATCTGAAAAGCTAACTTGTCAAGGAACAGAATTCCCCTTCTCCCCAAGGTAATCACTTTCCATGCACAGGGACATTTTGACATACAAGAGCATTCAGAGTCACTGACCACACCATTTATGTTTCTAGGAAAACAGAAGAATATGTCTTTCCCTACCCCCAAATATTTGAACTGTATCCCATGAAGAAAACCAGGAAATCAGAAAAAGAGATAGGAGAATGCAAAGCAGAAATATACTGGAGTAATGATCAATTTGGATGCAGTCCAAACCTCCCCAGCAGCATATCAGATGATGGACACAGAACTTTTATCTGTATCTGTTTTGATTTTATAAGTTGCTGTGAATCCCAGGGCTGGGGGAAACTGGAATACAAATAGATTAAATAATAATTTAAAATATTGTCCAAAACTAGCTGAAAAAAGTTGGCAGTGTTAACAAGTCTCTGAGAGGAAAGGCTTAGAATGTGTTTTTGTGGGCCTTCAAGTTGTTTCCAACATGTGGCGATCCTGAGGCAAACCTATCGCAGGTTTTTCTTGGCAATATTTGTTCAGAGCGGGTTTGCCTTTGCTTTTCTTTGAAGCTGTTACTTGCCCAAGGTCACCCAGTAGGTTTCCGTGGCTTAGTGCAGTTTCAAACCCTAGTCTCTCAGAGTCCTAATCCAGTGCTTAAACCACTACACCACACTGGTATACAAGGGCTTAGAATATGACTTCCCAAATTACTGTAAATGTCATCCAAATTGTCTTTCAGACAGCTTCTGTTTAAAAGAGACCAGAGCCCTGTGAAGACAGAGAATGTTATATAGATTAAGATGGATCAGGAGTTCACCCAGAGATTTCTATGTGGGCTTTTGTCTGCACAAGGGGGGGCTAATGGGCCTCGGCCAGTGGCCTTTTTGCGGCCTGCCTGGCTCCTGACGGGTGGCTCTGCACAACCACATGGTGGCCAGCATGGGGGACACCATGATAGTGTCCTCCTCCTGGCCTGCCCTGTGGGCCAGGATAGAGGCATGAAGGCTTGGCCAGTCGGAGCAGGCCTCCCCTGCTCCAATTGGCTGACCTGGCAAGAGGGGGAGGGTCTTCTGGCCAGTGCTTCCAGCATGGGCAGATAACGAAAAGGGGCTGCACCGGGGCATGTAAATAGCTGGCCCCGACATCAGCAGCTCCAGTGGCTTGCCGGGAGCTGAAGGCCCAACCTCCTTCCCTCTTTTTTCCTAGTGCATGCAGTTAGCATATGCTATTGTACTTGTATTCTTTTCATGTCACAGTTTTCATAGGCAGCTAGCATGGGTCCTGATCCAGGATAAATGCCCGGGGTGGGGCCTCCATCAAGTTCAAGTTCATGGAGACCCCCCATTTCCTTTGTTTCACAGGGGAGGGGAGAATCATCAAGCAGCTGGAGCTTGGCCATAATTCCTCTACTCTGCACGATGAGGTGTCGGTAGCGACTGACAGTGGTCCATTGACCAACGGTGGGTTGGTTGATAAAGGGATCTGGATCCATGCGATTTGTGCCAACTGTTTACAGCTGTTACCAAAGTTGTAGCCTTTTATTGCAAAAATATAAATCCTACTATATTTTTCCACATGTTATTCATTTATGTACTCAATATAATTTGTGAAGATATTTTGTGTCTGTGTATTTGTTCATAAGGGAGAGAGGGGAAGGTCCGGGCTGGGTCTGCAAGGACTTATGCATGACAGCTCAGTACATGGAGCATCTGTATGTGAGTCATACATTTGATTCTTCCCCCCACCCCCACCCATGGTATGGCTGATGAATATGGAATTTATATGCACACATACTTATATCTGTATGGGTAGGTACAAAAAGAAGGTGCACCCATCTGGCAGGATCCACACTCAACGCCATATATATGGCCTCCACCTGGAGTGGGATTTGTTACCATATGAGTGTATGAGAAAGTAAAAATAGTAGTTTCCTTAGGAGAACTTGTTTGTAATATTGAGAAAGGTTAGCTCCTCTTTATTTCACTAAGGTTAGTGGTCTGAATCCAATGGATATTCTCAGCTACTGTAGACACACTGAATCTACTGTGTTTATGTAAGCACTGACTTACCAGCCACAAATTGAGTCTACTCTGTTCAGGACTAGAAACTGCATTTAAGCTGGTGAGGTCAATCAAGCTAGACTTTTCATCCTTCTTATTTTGACTCTTTTATATTTGAGCAGGGTTTTGTTTAGGCATAACAGTGAATAGCATGAAACTCTCCCAACAGGGCAACAGTGACAATGTGAAATACTTAGGAAAGACAACTAGGGCACAGTCTACTAACTGAGTAGCACACAGTCCTAGTAATTGGTCAGCTCAGGCAGTACCAAGGGTTGAAAACTATGCACATGCAGATGGTTGCAAGACTTGAACTGTTAAAAATTCAGAAAATGAGACAAGTCCCTGGCAACTTTCTTCTTCATTCAGTACTCATCCATGGCTTTGCTAAGACAATTCTTTGCAGACATACAGATACAAAACAGGAGCATCATGTGATACAGTCTGTTTCTGGACTGTACTACTCACATAGAATCATAGAGTTGGAAGAGACCACAAGGGCCATCTAATCCAACCCCTGCCCTGCAGAAATACATGATCAAAGCATTCCCAACAGATGGCCATCCAGCCAACTCCAAATAAGGAGACTTCACCATATGGAAAGTGGAAGACTAAATAGTTTTTCTTGAACAAGCAAAGAAACCAAGTTTTGCACACTGCATACCAAACACTATTATCTCAGAAGGAAAGTTCCTCCTCCCTGATATGCTACTGAAGAAAAGGAGAACACACAAACTCCAGCACATTATATAGCAACAATATACACTCAGTCTTAGTGAGGTAGGATAGATCCAAGATATATCAACTGAAGAACAATTTAGACAGCTTTCAAATGTTCTTCCAGTCATGTTCAAGTCCCTTGTTCCCATAAGCAATTCCCAAGTGGCTGGGGAAATATTTAAACCAACCAACTGTGCAGATTAGGGTTTTTATTGCATAGGTTCCTCAAGGCTTTTTTTATAGGAAAGACTTGTATTCATGACTGCAGACCACAGTATGGCATGGAATTGGTACTGTTGGATGCCCCAAATTGGAACCCCAATCATTTGGGTCATTTGAATGTTCTCGTAGCCATATGAGAAAAGCTCATGGAGGAAAGGCTCCCACAAAACTGGAAAGGCACTTGTCAACCTATGTGAGCACACTCTGATGAGAATTTTATTACCACTGTTCTGGGATTTAAATCCCAGTGTTACGTTGTACTAGCTTTTCTCTGTTCAAACAGGCAGATACATTATCAATGAAAATATTTTCAAAGTATTGTAGATACAGATTATGACAAAAGCATCAACTTTAAACTATACAAGATAAACCTAGAGGGGAAAAAAGTATAGGTTACCAACCCAATTCTATTCATGTATACTGAGAGGTAAGTCCCATTTGAGTGAAAGGAGTCTTAGGAGATTATCAGACGCGGGGGAACATGCCAAAAATTGTGTTCCCAACCATGTCAGAATATCACTACAAGAACAGAAAGGGCCACCTAACCAGATACCCACATCCTTCTGCCGTTCCAGGGGTGTAGCACAGTCGCAGATGAGGTTTCCCTTTTGCATTGATGGGGACAAGCGGCTAATAAAAAGGGATGTCTTACTGACAACTGTGCTATGCCCCCAGAACGTTAGAGAATATCGATGTCTGGTAAGCTTGCCCCTTCTTGTTCTCGTTGCAATCTTTTCATGCGGTTTTTGCTATGTCTGATAATCTCCTCACTCCCTAGGTAACTGGTTTAGGATAATAACCTTGGGTTTTAAAATAGTGAAAGAAACTTATTGTTCTTTCTCAGATATTTGTGACATGTAGTCCCAGTCCTTCAGGATAACATGTTAACATCAATCCTAATAAATTGTAAATGAAATAGCCATGTAATAGGGACTATTTGAGCATCAGTAAAGCTTCAGATGATTACCTTATGTCCATTTACAATACAGAGTTTATTTTATTGGATTAAAGAGATGATGAATTCCTCGATGGTTCAAGTGTGCTCCAAGGAAAGCTAGAAGGTTGTACAGTTAACTCCCAGGGTGTAACTCTAAACCATACAACCTACTACCTCAACCCGGATGCACACAGCTTGCAAAGTCTTCTTCTTATCTTCTACATCTCTCTGAAATACAGCAGAAACTTACCATTCATTAGACTCCATTATATGTGGTATGAATATGACAGGATTATTGAGGATTTGGGGGTATGTTCCATGAAATAATTGAGCCTTTTTCAGATTGTGACGGTATTTATTTATTTATTTATTAAAATATTTATATCTCCCTTATACCCAAAGATTGCAGGGCACCAGACAATAAAATTAATTTAAGACAATATCTATTACAATACATTCAAATTCTTAAAAGATACTAAATAATTTATCACTTAAAATCAGACAATTTAAAATTATGCCAACCATAGTACATGTGCAAACCGAATAAAATCAGTTAAAGACCAAAGCTTTAAAAAGCCATATTTAAACTTGACACTGGAATGACACTAGTGTTGGTGCCAATCAGGCCTTTGAGAGCTGTGTATTCCATAAGCCTTCCCTCAGGGGAAGGTATGCTAAAATGCAAGGACATTGTATTAACATTTTTAGTGGTATACATTTAAATTAGGGGACGGCAACAGTGGAAGACTTGGGGGAGGTACATTTGTCTCCTGGGAGGCCTTGGAGTCCATCACCCCCACAACACCAACCTCTGAAAAAAAGAAGAAAAGTTTGGGCCCAAAAACCTTCTGGGGGAGGGTAGAGACATTTTCACCATGTTTTGGGGCCAGTCTGAGCTATTTAGGCCCAGGAAAGGCCATTATTAACAACAAGAAGTGGGCAGACGTCTATTCCTGTTTATTTCCTGTTTTTAAAAAGGCTTATCTCATGCCTATATTGGTCTCTCCCACCCTCCACCTCCATAATGCAATGGAAATGGCAACCATGCTCCCTAGAGGGCATTTGGAGGCAAACACTTTTTGGAAAAAAAAGATGCATTTTTTGACCCCTGGGCAACCCAGGGTGCCTCCAACCATGGTTAAAATGTCCTCCACATCCCCTAGAGGTTATTTTTGGTCTTATTGAAGGAAATAAATTGTCTGGGGTTGGGGGTATGGGCCACCAAAATGGTCCTGGGGACGTCACTTTGTCCACCTGTGATTTAAACAGAGCCACCATATAAATTGTGTATCTGCCAAAATTGCAGGGCTACCACACATTACAGAGAAAATAGGTGTTTGTCACACATATCCCCCTAACACCATAACTGTTAGAGGAGGGGAGAAGGCATAGCAGAATGATGGAATATCTAGCATGTAGATCATCAAGAATTTAATCCCAGCATTTCCAATTTTAAGAAAGATCAAATACTTGGCAATAGTAAAGACTTTTGCCCAAGACCCAAGAGAGCTGCTGCCAGTCCAAGAACGGGGTACTTTCCTATGTAAGTCTGACCTGACCTGGCATAAAACAGCTTTCCAGGTTCCTGAATGGGATGTAACATGCACAGAGTTCTCAGCAATTTACTTCCCTTGTATCTATTCACATTTAAAAAAAAAATAAATAATTGCATTTTAGAAACACGTACGGGGATCTGGATGGATATGCTGCAAACATTTCTTTTTATATATAATGTGAAATCCTATCCCTTCTGTGTGTTGATAAATCCCTCTGACATTTAAGAAGTTGTAAATAAATATTTGCAAGGTTGTAGCTAAGGGCCACACCCCAGAGACCTGAACACACATTTAGTTTCCTGCTACCAGCCATGGAATTGCCATGGAAGTTACCTTCCATAGTTGATAACAGGAAAGTCAAATTATCTATGCAGTCCTCTGTTTCTAGATTACAGTCATTGCCTTTTAATCCATTTCCTAAGTATGGAAAAGTATAGTGAGACAGAATGTAAACATGCTGTATTGTACATTTGAAACAAAAGAAACTAAACAGATAAAATAAAGTTACTGAATAATGTCCCCAGGCATGCATAATGACAAAGATAAAATAAAAACCTAAACATGGCAGTGGGGTTGGGAGAGAACTTGAGAACAGTTACTCCGAATAAACTTGCTATGTACACTTTGGTCAGATCACCATAGTGACACAGACCCATAGAAGCGAGCTTGTGCATTATACTTCACCACAAGATCGGATCTACGGGTTTATGCCAGTTGGCACCAGAGGTGAGCATCATCTTTCAGATTAAACTCCATGGAAATTAGTCAGAAGAACTGCTATGCATTTGTGTTTGAGATTCACATTAGGGTAATGATAGGAATCCTATTTAAGTTATACACATGCTGAATGTTCCAAAACTACCTGTAGCAAATAACAGACTTGTGTGGAAGACCTGTTGCATAATCATATTTAGCAACTTCAAGAGGATTTTTGGCTACTTAAAATGACAGTCAAATCCCTTCATTCAAAAGTTTTAAAAAACACTATGAAAATGTAATCCTGTTCCTAATGACAAAACAATATGTTGCAAAGAATAAAAATCAAACTACTGTAACTGAAAAGTTATCATGCCAAAAGCCCAAGCAGGTATGCTGTTATGTGAAAATGTCAGCATATTAAAAACTTTATACTATTC
Organism: Gambelia wislizenii; assembly: GCA_030847615.1. Classification (NCBI taxonomy): domain Eukaryota; kingdom Metazoa; phylum Chordata; class Lepidosauria; order Squamata; family Crotaphytidae; genus Gambelia; species Gambelia wislizenii. The sequence continues at coordinate 296,191,590 of JAUMIR010000003.1, forward strand.
AAGAATTTAGACTTAAAAGTGCAGCATGTTTATTCAAACTTGATGAATGTTTACTCAGCAATAACAGTAAATGGAAGCAATTGTGTTGTGGCTCTCAAAACCCCCCAAATGTTTTAATAGATCTCTCCCCACCAAAATAATAATAATATGGACCTTCTAATTTTAAGAAAACAACCTTCTGTAGTACAAGAGGTGAAGCATACAGGCAATGAATGAATATTCTTCTTTGTAGAAACTTAAACACTGATATGTACAGCACATTTTCCCAAAAAGCTACAGAAGTAGTTAAGAGATATTTCAAGACAATGTTATATCATCTGAACCAAACCAATCTAAACTAATATCCTTTGTTAATATTTATAGATAAGGTTCAATTTTTTTCCCGTGGATGGGAGATTCAATAAGATTCAAAATGGTCCACTGTTACATGTTTAGGGCAATGTTTGTGCATATGGCTGGATATAGAGAAGTGTTTTTGTTCTGCATTTTAGGCCTAAATCCATTGAATCAAGAAAATTTACATAAGTGTTGACATCATCCAGCAATTGACTTAATAGGTCTACTCTAGATGGGACTTGAAACTGGATTTAGGCCTTAGTTACAAACAATACAGGCCAAACAATATGGGCCAGTGATGAGGTTCTCTGGCATGTAAATAATTATTTCATATAAACTTCATTTTAAATATTTCCCACTTCAGAAAAGATCATTTTGCTGCATTTTTTAAAAAGAATTTGCTGCTTGATCCAATCTTCTTCCCCAAAATGTCCTTCTAACAATTTTTTTGCTACAATGGTTTTAAAAATCTTGATTTTAAAATGTATGGTTTATGGATATCATGTGATGCTTTTACAGTGCAATTTTATACATGCTTACTCAGAAACAGCCCTACTGGACAACTGTGTGCAAGCATCACATATATAGGTGAATCATACAGATATCTACCATACAGATTGCCAAAATTTCAACAAACATTCACCTTCCTTGCTATGACTGATGACTATGGAAAATTCTGTGGACTTTGCAAAATGCACTGTATGTTACACCTGTCATGAAAGTACAGTTGTCCCTTCATATTCGCTGGGGTTTGGTTCCAGGACCACCACCACCACCCTGTGGATACCAAAATCTGTGAACACTCAAGTCCCATTATATGCAATAGCATAGCAAAATGGTGTCCCTTGTATAAGATGACAAAATCAAGGTTTGCTTTTTGGATTATTATAATTTTAAGAATATTTTCAAGCCTTGAATACTTAAATCTGTGGATACCAAATCCGTGGATACGGAGGGACAACTGTATCATGCTTAAAGTAACTTTCATTAAGAGTGGAGTTCTAATTTAGTAGACCTTGTCTTCCAACATGAATGAAATGAGGTTAATGAAATGAAAAGGTCAATGAAAATGAAAACTACTAGCAATTGCATAGTTTTTACTATATATCATATACAATGAAGCCAATATCACTATCTGTATCCAATGTATAGAATTAAAAATTTATTGCTAAAAATATTCTAATAACACACACTATGCATGTATGCACTCACTATTGTGTTACCTTCATTCAGTTCTTTCAGGGACACAGTCTTCATTTTTTTCCATTTTAATTTTTCATAGCACTGAAACAATATTAAGAAACTCAAGATCAAAACAGTGTAAAATATGAGATACTAGAGAACAGCCTGTTATGAGATAATCATATAAATACAAATAAACCATTCTGACATCATAGGCCTGATGCCCCTCAAGAGCTCTTTCACAGGTCAGTTTAGTGAGCTGGGACTCTAAACCAAAATCATGTTTGAAAACTAAAAACCAAGGAACATGCTTTTTAAGAAATAAGGAAAGCAAAGAGGGGCAAAACATTTATTTCTCTGTGTGTAATAAAATCGAAATATGTGCTGTTTAGGAATGATGATGATAATAGTGTAGGCTTTGCGCATGTTATTTTCAGGAATGTGTCTGAGATCCCTCTTGGAACTATAAAACATTTTAATGTGTTGATTTATCTGTTTACAAAAAGTTATTCCTTAATCTATGAAACCACTGTTTTGTCCATTACAGCAATGTGAACTATTGGCATATTTGTTTTAATTTCAATATGCAGTTATTTTACTGTAACAATTAGGGAGAGAATGCACAATAAAGTTAACTAATGATTTCATATAATTCCAAGTTAAGGATGTAATATTTGTCAAAGGTGGATAATTTTTCACTTGACAGCTTCCCACAGTTCTTTGAAAAGAACAAAAAGAAAGCAAAGTTCAAGCCAATATATTGGAAGCTACAGCTGATATTGTATGGGGGGGGGAATATTATTCTTCTACCTGGCCTATGCTGCCTGTACAAACATCACTTCTACCCTAATCATTTGAAAAAAGTTCAAATTAGTATATACTGTATTTCATATCATGAAGGCAGAAAACTCTTTCTTTAAAAACAAACAAGTCTCATAAGTATGGAAAAGCTTACAGAAATGTCGCATTGATTTCACAAACCATTTCCCAGTCTTGCAGCCAAAATGAATTTTGATTAGAAATATTTAGGTTGCATAGTGAGAAAACAATTTGAAGGAAATTGATTTGCTATAGTGGCTTTATCTTTTAATACAAGCAGTAACTTTGCATAGTCTCTTTGTAAACAAACACTGAATGCGTTGCTCACATTTCTCTCCCTAACTATTCTTGGACAAGGGCTCCTTTCCCAAACACCCCAAAATAGACACTGTTACTAACTGGAAAGTTCTAATTATGTGAGGAACTTTCAGGTGCAGCAACACACTTATAGTTTTGTTTCTAAGTACTGACTGGAGTACTGATCCATTCTCTCACTTTCATGAAGCATGAACAACTACCTAAGAAAATTAACTTATATTCTTCTGCAGCCAGCATATATAATAAATGTCATACAGATAGCCAAAGTTTATACTGAACACATGTAAGACAAGAGGTCTTTCCACTCCTTCAGTACTTTGCTAAGAATAAATGTGACCCACAGTTAATCATAACATTCTCGGACCTCTGTTTACTTTTGTATTTTTAGAAGTATTCAGAGACACGACTATCACAAAAAGTTCTTTTAAGCATTATGATCAGTCAAGTACACTAAGGTGAATACACAAAAATTTCAGCTTACAAAGAATAAAAATAAAATCATTTTTACAAAAAATAATAATATGCTATACCATAAAAGATTTTATCACCAATTGCAACATATTGTTCTTTAAATCACAGTTTTGTAGTATGAATCAGTCACTTCATCTTATTTAGTTATGCCCCAAGAAGCTTTAAGATATCCTGATGCTCCTTGTTCTCCAAATTGCCAGATGCATATTGTTTCCAAACTCAGACTTCATAACTTCCTAGCCTTCTGCTATATCCAGAAACAGAAAGAGGAATATCTGTTGTCTTTTTTGTTCTTCTCAGAATTCTAGGCACAAATTAATGCATAAAATCTGCACCGATCCTTGTGACAATCACCTGTGTAGAATCAGAAGGAGGAGAAACCAGGACCAAAAAAATAAAATAAAATTCTTGAGCTCCTGTGCTGATTTCATAAGTGAGGATTGCACAAAACTGCTGAAGCAAAGGGGCAAAAAGGCAGGGTGCCGGTTGGCTACACTCTGCTTGCAATGATCTCATATTCAGTGCTCTTGCCGAGTTTGCCTAGTTTAAATGCCTGTTCATTAAAACACTAGAAACTTTTATTAGTCAGATAGTCAGAACACTTGTCATATACCTACCAAAAAGTCCCCACCACCGCCTGGAAACAAAACTGCCACCCTCTCTAGAACCTGTCCTTTCCAAATGTGGTTGCTAAACCTTACATACTCCGTTTAGGTTTTTCTCTCTTTCCCTCCTGTCTATCAGGAGAGATAAGCAACAGACAGAATCAGGCATGAAAGGGGCAGCCACTTGGGGGCCTGCCAAAGAAAAGAAAAGAAAAGAAAAGAAAAGAATAAAGGCAAAGTTGTGCTTCAAGGCTCAATTGCTTGCCGAGTCTGGTTAAAGTCAAGTATTAAGACCCACCATTTTCCTTGCCGAGTCTGGTTAAAGTCAAGTATTAAGACCCACCATTTTCTGAGCCATGTAAGAAACGAAGGAAAAGAAATCAGGAAGGGTGCTGTTGTCTAACTCTCTGTTGGCACCATTGCAAAATCTCATCTGTAAGGCCACATGATTCTTTTTTCCAGCCAAATGTGGAGAGCATTCCCATAAACCATTCTGCTGATACGGCGAAGGCAGCTATTGTCTAGTTTATACCCAAAGTTCAGCCCACTCTTCATTGAATTAGCTGAAAAAAATGCATCACCTTTGGGGGCTGGGAGTCATGGTAACGTCTACCTGGCAAGCTGCCCACTTTCTCTGCCCATCAACTAGAGACAGAATTGTGCTGCCTAAATATAATGAAGGCCGGGAATGTGAAGAGTCGTCCAAAGTGAATCTGATTCTTGGGAAGCTTGTTCATTCGCACAGCTAACCCTGCCTTCTTGTATGGGGTGGGGTGGGGTGGGGAGAGGAGTTTGAGAATAGAGGAGACGAGACAGGATATTCTTCTAAAGTAGCAATTAAAAGCCTGGAAAATAAGCCATCTCTGAAAATGTATGTCACAGAACACCTAAACTGGAATAGTTTTCATAATGCACCTTCTCTGTTTGAAAGCAGTGATTGCTTTGTTTTTCCCCTGAGCAAAATGCAGCACCCCATAGATATTTCCCTTCTTAATACCTAATATACATTAGATATTTCCCAGCTACTTTCTGACTTCTTCCTTCTGTCTTTATTAGATTTTTTATTAAACATGGGTACAAATTACAGTATAGTTGTCTATAACCATACCACAAGCAACAAGATTTAAATATTGCTGCAATCTTCTTCAAAGAAGTCTGCAGAGAAAGCCACTAATGTCTCCACAGTGTGAATGGCTTCATCATAGCCTTGTTTTCTAAGCCATATTTCAAGCTGTAGAGCCCTCTCCTAAAGATAACATCTCTTTTCTTATTCTAAAAGGATACAATTTCTTGGTCTGTACAAAACAGGCAGAATGGTGTGTTGTTGTTGTTTTTAAAAAAGAAAGAAAAACAAATATAGAACCTAGTTGTTCTGTACTTTTACATATTACAGAAGACAGACATCTTCACTTACTTAACTGGACCTTTGTTTATAGTCATGCTGACCACGTAGAACAATAACTTGTTTGAATATTTTTATAGAAGAACAGAATGAGTATCTTTTAATCTACTGTTTTCAGTTTGGTAGTTTTGCTGTTACACCAGTAATTTATTAATAGCAATAGCACTTACATTTCTATACTGCCTTATAGTGCTAAGTACTCTCTGAGTGGTTTACAGTGTGTTAGCTAATTGCCCCCAACAAGCTGACTTACGGAAGGATGGAAGGCTGAGTCAGCCTTGGAGCCCTTGGGATAGAATTTGCAACGTTGTGAATGCACTACTGGCATTTGACAATGGTGCCACCAGGGCTCCCCCACCAGGGCTAAAAGACAGTGCAGGAAGCGGGCTATGTGTTTCCACAGTTAAGGTGGGATGTAATGCTTTCTGCATGACATTTAAGCTAAAGAATGTTAATTCATCAGTCTGTCTGTTATCTATCTAGCCCAGGGATGGTGAATATGTGGCCCTGGAACCTAATTTTGTGGTCCAAGATTCCTCCCTGGAAAGCTCAAATTCCCCAAATTTTTTTAGCCCCCAAATTCCTCAGTTTTGTTTTAGTTCCTCAGTTCCCCATTTTTTTTAGAAAACTTTTTTCAGCTGAAAACAAAAATTCCAGAAATTGAACAAAAATACCGAAACCACCCATTAAAATGTGGATATTTGACTTCTCCTGACCTCTACATTATCCCCAAACCATGTGAATCAGATGTATTTTGACAAAATCCCAGAAGAAGAAATGATGCTGTCATATGTGCCAGAAGCAACCATGCAACCCAAGGGCAGAGGGATGCAGGGGCATTTCCCCTCTCCCCTCTCCAGTTGCCCACCGTTGATCTAACCTGTAAGTGACATTCTAAACATTGGTGCTGAACTTCATTTTTATATTTATGTTATTTATATTCTGATTTTCTCCCAGGACAGGTCATCAAGTTAAGAACAAAGTATGCTAAAAGCTTATCAAATACTGAAGTCAACATGGAAGAAATAGTTGTGAAAGATGCCTTGCTTCACCTCCTTATCATCTATGGAGCTAAGGAAGGTGGCACAATCTTTTCTCTAGTAGGATCCCTTTTTCCTGGCCAAACTTTGGGGACTTTATAAACATTGGGGCAAAAGCATTTATCCTTTTCTTCCATTTAACTCTTAAATAGATCAGGATAGGACTGTTTTTAGGGGGAAAAAACCATTGAAAGTTCTTTAAGACATTGAAACTTAAAACGTTTTTCAGTTTAAATGTTGGTTTTGAAAAATAATTCACACCAATATAGTCAATAGGATTGAAACAAGAAATTCTGTCTTTGAGTGAATTCCAGGAACTTTTTGCTGATCCCATCATTAAATCTTTAAGTTTCTCTCTTTTTTCCCTCTCCTACTACTCTAGTGCATTCAAACTATGGTTTACAGTTCTGGTTTGCAGATAAACAATTTGTAAATAATAGTTTTCTCAGTTTAGACAGAACAACTGTAACAAAAGAATGGAGGATTGACTGACAGCATAGACCAGACGTGAATGATGGGTTGAATAAAAGTCAGTTGGAAAAGTGTTAGTGTGTAGGACTAGAGAGAATGAGGAAGATGTCAGGGAGACTCAAAAAGTTAGAATCAAAACATGGAATCACTACTTGTCTCTGGGCATTATAGTCTCCAAAAGTTGCTCTTCCAACTTCTGGTTAAAATGAAGAAAGCAATTAAGAGCCAGTGTGAGGGACTGAATTGGTTGGCTTGAAGACAAGGAAAATTAAGCAGTTTAGAATTGGGATTGTGTAGATCATGAAAAACTATGGATCACTGTTAAAGAAATGGACATACCACAAATCCTATTGCATAAACTGCACTCAGGGCAAGAGGCCACCATTAGGACACAATATGGAGAAAGAACTGGTTACTTAACTGTAACTGTAGTTCTTTGAGTGGTCATATGTGAAATCACACAAATGGGTTTTGCACATGGGCAGAAACAGCATGTGGAATATTCTAGAGCAGTCAGAAGCTTTTGGTGGCAGCCCCACCCGCTCTCCCTAGGTATAAATACCTGGTGCCCACCAAGCACCTCATTTACATGTCTGCCAGCTCAGTTCCATGTCTGTTCCATGTGCAGCATCAGTGAAATCAAGATAGGGCAGGACACTTGAGGGGAGGATGGGTGGCTTTGTGTGATTTCATAGATGGTTTCACAGAGAAACAGTGGTTTTCAATTGACAAGGGTGTTAGGCAAGGTTGCATTTTGTCACCCTATCTAACTAGTATGCTGAACTCAAAGACATAGCCATTAGTCTTAAATAGCAGCACACAAATGGATTTTGTAGTGCCTTTGAGACTGTGACAAATAAGTTGTAGCATAAACTTTCGTAGACTTAGGTGCTGTCTATATGACAAAAAAACTCCGAACGGCATTTGAAAGATTGATTATTGTTACACACGGCCGTTCAAACACACACGAGTTATTTTTTTGGGGGGGGGGGATAAAGTCCATGAGTGGCAAATTCGGGCTTCATCTGGATCTCACAGAAAAATCCATACAATTATCAAATGAGTGATTGTTTATACACCCACATTCAAACAGATATGAACAGGCGATGTAATCTGATTGGTTGTCGGAGCAGAGGGGGCAGGGCTAGCAAAGAGGTGAATCGGAAGCGGCCGCCATGTTGGATTCCCAGCTACACGAGGGTCCGGTAAGTCCATCAATTTTTTTTGTTTTTATTTTATGTTGTAAAGATGTAATAATGATTGTCCACATCACAGGGAGCTTTTTAAATAAAAAAGGCAGCAGGAGATTTAAAACCACAGTGTAGATCGCTTGCTGCGACCAGCTGGCTAGGGGGTCGTACGGAGTTTAGGAGGGAGTTTAGCCATTTAGGCAGATCGTTCGCATTCAAAAACCTGTCTTTTTGGATTTTTTTACCCCCTGTACAGTTTTTTTACCCTTTGTGTAGATGGGACCTAAGGTTTACTTTCTTAAATGCATACAGGAAGTAGACTAAAGACTTTATTGCACCAGCCTTCTGTCTAGCTGCAATAGTGTTAGTTTAGGGAATGGAAACATATTGGTTTGGGAACATTCTTTATCGCAACCCTCTTGAATCACACAATTGTGCTGCTTTGGTGGGGTGGTCTAAAGTCATTTGATCTGTGTTCTGCACCAGTACCATAATCCCTCCTACCCAGCATGCCTTTTGGTATTTTTTTTTCTTTTTCTTTTTGCCAGATTTTTTTTACTTGTGGCAATACAATGGGGAGGGAATAAAAGAAATACAGTTGTCCCTTCGTATTCGCTGGGGTTTGGGTCCACGACCCCCCGTGGATACCAAAGTCCATGAATACTCAAGTCCCATTATGCCATTATATGCAATGGCATAGCAAAATGGTGTCCCTTATATAAGATGGCAAAATCAAGGTTTTCTTTTTGGATTATTATTTTTTTGAGAATGTTTTCAAGCCATGAATACTTAAATTCATGGACAACAAATCCATGGATATGGAGGGACAACTGTAGAAATAACAGGCAAAAGAGCCTGATTTGGATGAGTGAGGGGAAGGGGGAGAGGAGGCAAAGAGGAGAATCAGGCCCAGTGACACCACATGACTGGCAGCATTTTGCTACTGCAGCAGAAGAAGCCTATTACTTAGAGGGCTGTCACGGAAAGGTAGAGTGACTGAGAGCCATTGATGGGCTTTCCCCCATCAATGAAATGTGTGCTCCATTAACGAGTTGACAACAAAATGGCAACAGGAGGGAGATCACATCATGTGATAAGGTACGACCATAGATGTTATTATACAACTGCAATTGCACTGAACAAGCCTTGTGTGTGAGAAAGTTCTAAGTCTATGAAAACCTGCAACTTCTTTCTCTCAGTTTGTCTCAAAGGTGATACAATATCCACTGTATCCTGAATGCATCATACTCAAAGCTGGATTAGATGCTGAGGAAGGAGGTATAAAAATGGGAGATAAGGAACAACAACAATTTAAGATAGGCAGATGACACCATACTACTAGCAGAAAATAGCTGACTTGAAACGTCTACTGAAGAAAGTTGAGGAAGAAAGTGCAAAGGCAGGTTTATAGTTTAATATTAAGAAAACAAAAATGACCACAGATTATTTAGATAACTTTAAACTAGACAATGAAGACACTGCAATAGTGAAAGATTTCCTATATCCTGACAGCAGTCAAGAAATCAGATGAAGACTAGGACTTGGAAGGGCAGCTACGAAGGAACTAGACAAGCATGAAATGTAAAGATATACAAAGTTAGGATAGTCCATGTTATTGTATTTCCAATTTCTATGTATTGTTGTGAAAGATGGACATTGAAGAAAGTTGATAGGAAGAGAATACATTCATTTGAAATGTGGTGCTGGAGGAGAATTCTATGGATATGCTGGACTGCCAAAAAGAAAAATAAATGGGTTCTAGATAAGATCTAAACTCTCCCTAGAATCCAAGATGTCTAAACTGAGACTTTCATACTTTGGACATACCATGAGAAGATATGACTCACTAAAAAAGATAATGATGCTTGCTAAGGTAGAAAGTAGTAGGAAGAGGAAGACCCCATTACAGGTGATGCACTGAAGGAAGCCATGCCCCTAAGTCTTCAAGACCTGAGCACAGCTGTCGAAAGCACAGTGACTCAGAGGTCTCTCATTCGTAGAATCATCATAAGTTGAAGTCAATGGCAGTTAACATTTTACACTATCGTTTTTCATTGGTTTTTTTTCCTTGCTGTGAGGCCGTGTTCTGGAATAGTTTCTTTCTGATGTTTCTCCTGCATCTGTGGCTGGCATCTTCAGAGAACGGTTGGGTAGGAGTGTGTGTGGAGTTTATTTATTGTGAACCTCTGTTGGGGAGTATATTTACATTTGTGTAACTGAATGGTTAGTTTCTGGGTATAGAAATGCAAGGATGATTATTAGTGTCTGTTTGGCTAATGGTTGGTTGATGGGCCATTATCTGCTGGAAATCCCCTTGTCCCTGAGTGGAGATCATTTGCAAGTGTTGAGTTATGATTTTAGTGTTTTTCAGGACTGGCAGCCAGATTTTGTTTACTTTTAGGGTTTCTTCTTTCCTGCTGAAGTTGTCCAGGTGTTTGTGGATTTCAATAGCTTCTCTGTGCATTCTGACATGATAGTTGTTGGCCTGGTCCAGAATTTCTGTGTTTTTAAATAACATTTTGTGTCCTGGTTGGTTTATAACATAGACAGATACCTACACAAGAATTCCAATCATCACCCAGGACAAAAAAGAAGCACAATAAAAACATTGGTAGACTGCACAAAAAGGATCTGCAAACCCCACTACCTGAAGGATGAACTGAGGCACCTAAACTGGGCCCTTTCAGGCTAATTGTTACTCCAGATCAGACATCACAAGAGCAGCCAGACCCAGAAAAAAAACACTGGAATGAAGAAGAAAAACAGCCACCCAAAGGGAAGGTATTTTTACCATACATCAAAGGAGTCACAGACAGAATAGGAAAACTGATGAGGAAACACAATCTTCAAACAATCTATAGACCAACCAAGAAAATCGAAGAAATGCTACGCTCAAAGAAGGACAAAAGAGACCCTCTCACAGCTGCGGGAGTTTACTGCATATCATGCAGCTGTGGACAAGTTTACATTGGGACCACTAAATGAAGTGTGCAAACACGAATCAAGGAACATGAGAGACACTGCAGACTGGGCCAACCAGAAAAATCAGCAGTAGCAGAACATGTTATAAACCAACCTGGACACAAAATGCTATTTGAAAACACAGAAATTCTATCATGTCAGAACACACAGAGAAGCTATTGAAATCCATAAACACCTGGACAACTTCAACAGGAAAGAAGAAACCCTAAAAGTAAACAAAATCTGGCTTCCAGTTTTGAAAAACAATAGAATCAAAACTCAACAGTTACAAAGGAATTCCACCCAGGAACAGGGGATTTCCAGTAGATAATTGCCCATCAGCCAACAATTAGCCAACCAGACACTAATCATCCTTGCATTTCTATACCCAGAAACGAACCATTCAATTACACAAATTTACATATACTCCCCAACATGGGTTCACAATATATAAACTCCATACACACTCCTACCCAACCGTTCTCTGAAGATGCCAGCCGCAGATGCAGGCAAAATGTCAGAAATAAACTCTTCCAGAACATGGCCTCACAGCCCTGAAAAAAACCAAGGAAAATCTATGGATGCCGGCCGTGAAAGCCTTCAACTTGACAACATTTTACACTGTTAATTGGTTAGACATGAGAGAGAGGAGCGAGTAGAATTTTGGGTTGGGTGTCAAACACTAGATATGTCAGGTTAGATTATCAGATCAAATGCCCATAATCCAATTAGATGGATACTCTGATTATCTTCCATTAACAGGACTGGGAGAGGAACTGGACTGGGTGCAGCTCAGCATGTACCTCCAAAACCTATTCTGGAAGGCCGAGACCTAATTTTTAATGGTGCAGAGGTTTTTCAGGTGGTACCTAGGAGATTATGGACCACAGGTTTAGAACCATTGGTTTAATGGGTTTAACAGATTCAACTGATGCTCCAATGAATCTCTAGAAGAATGCCCTTCCATAAACATATTCTTATTTACAAGCCAAGGGCAAAAGAAATGTCACTGGCAGTCAGTAAGCTGCTAGCATCCAGAAGCTCCTGAAAGTTATTCTACTAACGATTGATCCACTGTATTTCACCACCATTTTCAGTATCACTCACCACAACGTAGACCATAACTGCACTGGATAAAACAGAGTGACTACGTCAACTTATTCAGAACACATCAACCCGCTGAATAACCACAGTACTTGCTGCAGTCCACCATAAGTCTTGCTTCTCTTCCTGTAATCATTTTTTTTTTTTTTTTGCAAACTTGGTCTGAGAGAAGTGCCTCTATTAATGCAAAAATTGAATTCAAACCCTGGTCTCCTAGAGTCCAACACTTAAACCAGTATATCACGCTGGCCCACAACTATATGGATGTAATTAAAATGATCTTATCAGACTTTACTATACTTTTTGCTGATGCAGAGCCTACTATTGTCATATATCAAATATGGAAGTGGGCCATGCAATGTGTCCCATCTCAAAAGTCTACCTTGTCAGACAGGTGAGCTTCAACCATGGAAAATACTTCATGCATGATAAGGAACAGCTTTATAGGTACAGATCTGGCTACCTGACAACAAACTCAATCCTCTCTTTCAAAGCCACCCTTCTTAGGTTGGAGTGTGCACAGAAGCTTCCTGTGGATATCAGGGAAAGGAGAACTTTCTCAAATAATTTTAAAGGAATTTGTATTAATGCAGACCTTGGCATTTTATTGAATTTTCCAAACCCTGTCCTCTAGTGGGTGGGTGGTGCAATTTTGGCAAGATACGTATTGATGTTAAACCCCTGAATATTGGAAGCAGGAGGAATAATATTGAAATTAATATAAGTTGAAAGGTCAGTGTTCATAAACAGTTGCAAATGTGTGCAGGCTGACTAGACAATATGCACCTAGCCTGCTTCACCATACAGAGAGGCACTGGAAGGTGTTGGATATATAAAAAGATGAGAGCTGTTTTGGATATTGACCACACAATAAAATGCACACCAACGCTTTGAATTTCATACCTTGGCCAGGTAATACACAAAGTTTCCAGATAGTAACTGTAAATTGTATGGAGGTTATTTACAGGGAAATACACACAATTTATTGTTTATGTGCATGCTGTCAGTGCTTTATGACTAGATCTTTGAGTAGAGGAAGGCAGGGGCAAACCCCTTCTGAGCAAATCTTGCCAAGAAAACCCAATGATAAGTTCACCTTAGGGCTGACATAAATTGTAAGCTACTTGAAGACACAACAACAACAACAACAACAACAACAACAACTTTGAGTAGACTATGAACAGGTTTTAAGAATTATGTTGACTGTTCTATGTGCAAACTACAGTTATGGCTTTCTGGAACATTTGATGAGCTGGTGTTTTCTTTTACAGAAGGCTCAAAACAGAGCTCCATCTCAGCTCTGGAACTACAACTACTGTACCTGAAAGTGTGTTCGTACACAAGAAGTATGTTTAGGTTGTTCTCATACAGTTGGTATTTTCTGCAGAAATATTTCCAAATGTCCTTACACTTTTAAAACTGTCACAAAAGTACCTTATTCCCTGTTTTAATTTAATTTTATCAATCATCAAATAGCAGGAATCTTTTTATTGTGTTTTTGTTTTGTGGCTGAACTGGCCCTTCAATATTCTCTTAAGAAAAGAAAACATACTTAACTAGACAACTTGTGTCTGCTTATTTTTAGTGGCCTCTCTGTTCCCAGACTGTTTATTCATCATAGCAATTACTGTATTTCACCATCTCTGCTAGAAGAGGCTCATTTCAAATGCAGCTTATTCAGTGTCTCTTAGCAATAAAGAACATGAAACATTTTTTATTTGTAACCAGTTCCAAAGACTCATGGGCTCAATAATAATTTAAAAATTGAAAGTGTAAGGGATAGCAGACATTCCTGTAAGATATTTTCAAAACAGTTTAGATCAGAGATAGACAACCTGGTAATCTTTTTAAACTCCAATTTAATCCCTGATACTGGACATGCTCGCTGGAGTTTATGGTCTCTCTCTCTCTCTGGCTTTTCTTCGCAAACGAAGATTTGGGAAGGACTCATCCCGCGCTTTCTGCAAGCGCGCTGGTGACTAAAAAGGCCAATCCGAGATAAACAAATCCAGTTGCAGAAAGCACAGCAGAAGGTCTCCTTGGGTGATGTTTTTGGGTTGTGATTCTTTCTGCGTTGTCGTTTCTCTTCAAGACTTGTTCGGTGTGAGTTCTCAAATAAGGCTGCAGCATTGTGGATCGTGCATCTCCATGTGAGGCCAGGGCGGACCACTGTTGGTGATCAATTTGGCCGAGCCTGAAATGTTTTGTTTCAGGGAGTCTTTGTATCACTTTTTTGGAGCGCCCCTCTTACGCTGACCCATGGCGAGTTCACCGTAGAGTAGTATTTTGGGGAGGCGATGGTCCTCCATCCTAGAAACGTGCCCTGCCCAGCGCAGCTGCGTTCTCAATATCATGGCCTCAATGCTGGTGATCCCTGCTTGCTCAAGGACAGCAACATTTGTCACATACGTCCAGTGTATATTTAGGATTGTGTGTAGACAGCGCTGATGAAAGCATTCAAGGAGTCGTAGATGGTGGCGATAGGTGACCCATGTTTGAGATCCATAAAGGAGGATAGACAGTACAATGGCTCTATACAGACTGATTTTTGTGCTTTGCCTCAGGTGTTTATTGCTCCAGACTCTTTTGTGAAGTCTTCCAAATGCACTATATGCCTTTGCTAATCTGTGATCGATCTCTTTGTCAATCTTGGCATCTGAGGAGATGATGCTTCCCAGGTAGGTGAACTGCTGAACGGACGTGAGCACAGATTTGCCGACGGCAATGTGGGGATGGTGGTGTTCGTCCTGTGGTGCAGGCTGGTAAAGAACTTCTGTTTTCTTCAGGTTGACTTCCAGCCCAAAAGTTTATGGTGATCCCAAAATATATGGTGCATACAAGGTTGCCTACTCCTGGCTTACATTAAAAGTATTACATTACATTGCACTTTTAAAAATACCTTGATGCAAAATAAATTTTTAACGGTAGACCAACTATCTTGCTCTCTTAAATAAAATATATAGTGAAACATTTTTTGTTGTCCACTACAGTTTCAAATTATAGTGAAAGCAATATATTACGTTGATCTCAGTATCTGGTTATGAAACCAATGAACTTGGTCAATGTAAATAATACATAGTTGGAAGAAATTAACCATATTTGTTAACAATACAGAAAGGTTTTTGTATTCATGTTCAGGCATGGATGAAGACCTTTAAAAATTTATTTAGAACATTTCTATACTGCTTTTCATGTTTGTTTTTTTTTAAAAAAAACCTACAGTGGTTCATGATAAAAACTGATACAAGAGAAGCATACTTGAAAGAATAAAGCAACAAAAACAACATCCCACAATAACTCTTCATTAAGTTTGCCCAGATGCAATGACTCCCCCTCTTTATAGAGAAATTGTGTGCCTTCTGGAATTCATTTTCTGGAGCTTTAGAGATATGACCAGGAATAGAAATTACAGTTGTCCCTCCATATTCACAGATTTGGTATTCATGGATTTAAGTATTCACGGCTTGAAAATATTTTTTAAAAAATTATAATCCAAAAAGCAAACTTTGATTTTGCCATCTTATATAAGGGATACCATTTTGCTATGCCATTGCATACAATGGAACTTGAGGATTCACAGATTTGGGTATTCATGGGGGGTGGTGAGGGTGGTCCTGGAACCAAACCCCAGTGAATGTGAAGGGACAAGTGTACTAAATGGGTTGTTCTAGAACAGTATAAAACATAGCCCGCATTCCCCACATACTGTACTATTTATACTATTTATACTATCTTGTTCTGTTCTTTCAATAAGCTACATCTTACAAACAATGGTTTCAATCTCCTAGAACTCTGTTGTGAACTGAAGGGCCTTCGAATCTGTACAAACTTCCATGAACAGAAGGTCATTTTCATGAATTCCCCCTTCCCCTATTGTTCCTCATTCTCCCACACTGGAGCACCCTGAAAAACAGGAAGGGCATAAGTGGCTGTGAAAGGACTAGTGCAATTGCTGTACTTCCATTCCTCACATAGGAATAAAAAGAGCTCTTACGGTGTTTGCTACCATAGTTTAAGCAACACATTTTGAAATCTTACACTGGGTATAGAGAGTTTTTACAGTACTGCTGCTCCAGAGACTAGGACACAGAGCAATGGGTTCAAACTACAGGAAAAGAGATTCCACCTAAACATTAGGAAGAACTTTCTGACAGTAAGAGCTGTTCAGAAGTGGAATACATTGCCTCATAGTGTGGTGGAGTCTCCCCCTTTGGAGGTTTTTAAACAGAGGCTGGATGGCCATCTGTCAGGAATGATTTGATTGTGTACTCCTGCATGGCAGGAGGTTAGACTGGATGGCCCTTGAGGTCTCTTCCAATTCTATGATTCTATAAGTTGAGCCAAGCTCTGTTCTTCAAAATCCTAGCTTTTCTAGTTCAGAGAAAAAAATAGAATTCTCTGCTGGAAAGACCTAGTGCTGTACATGACGTAGTGCTGGAAATTCATGAGAACCCCCTAAGAGAGAATTCTAAATATCCCATCCCAGGGTTTAACAGGACAGGGTCATGACAGTTACAATGGGATCAAACTGCTATAATTTTAAGACAATCTGAAAGATCATATCTCTTGATATGAGCCTGTCTGGGTTTAATGGCCTTTGGGGGAGAGAATATGGCATCACTAAGGCTGGTGTCACCCTGTCCCCCAACAGTGTCACCTGGTGCAGTTGGGCCTCTCTGCACACACACATCCTGTGCAACCACATGGGAGAGGTTTTTCTTGGTTCCACCACCATCATATTTTGTTGAGGACATGAGAAAGAGCCTTCTGGTGGCTCCTCATGGGCTGTGGAATTCCTTCCCATGGGAGGCTAGATTGGCCTCCTCTGCTGGCAGTGAAGATTTTTCTGTTTATCCAGGGTTTCAGCTGTTAACTCTTCATTGCAGAAGGTCTTTATAACTGGGGCATGTTATACTTTTATCCTTATTACTACTATATATTTTAACTGCCTTTTGAAACTAATGTTTTAAATGCTTATTTTTTTAAAAAAGAAACTTTTTATTATTCATTGTAACGATACTTTATTTTAGCTCATATTGTGAGCTGTGTTTGCAACCATATTGGAAGACAGGTGGAATATAAATTAAATAAAGAAATAACTGTGCAGTGTTGATAGAAGCACTTTAAGAGGAGAAGGTCCCTACTGCCTCCCACATCCCTCCTCACAATATGTATATATGTTCAAAATTTCACACCTATAGCAGAAAACAGAATATTTTTAAACAAGTTATTTTAAGGAGCTTAATTCTTTTATTTGCTGTAACAACTTTTTTAAAGTGTGGGTGATATTACTTCTCTAAAATTACTGAGCTGATATTTTCAGAAGCATAAAAATGCCTTGACATAACATTTTGGGAAAGTTCCAACAACTGGATGAAAAAATAATATCACTGCCATTGTTAAGAATGTAATTAGCCCTAAACATGAAGGATATGTAGAATAATTACCACCTTTAAGAAGTTGCAATCTATTTGCCAAGGTGAATGACTCACGGCTACAATAAATGCAGGCTTGCAAAAGATGTGTGCTGTGGGCTTGGTTTCTGTATACATGCAATAACTAACTGTATGCTTAACACAGGCACTTATTATTCTTGCTACAGTCAAATACAGCAAAGATGTTCACAGAATCATAGAATGACAGAGTTGGAGGAGACCACAAGGGCCATCCAGTCCAACTCCCTGCCTTGTAGGACTACACAATCAAAACACCCCCAGCGGATGTCCATCCAGCCTCCGTTTAAAAACCTCCAAAGAAGGAGACTCCACCACACTCCAAAGCAGTGCATTCCACTTCTGAACAGCTCTTACCATCAGGAAGTTCTTCCTAATGTTTAGGTGGAATCTCTTTCCCTGTAGTTTGAATCCATTGCTCCATGTCCTAGTCTCTGGAGCAGCAGAAAACAAGCTTGCTCCATCCTCAATATGACATCCCTTCAAATATTTAAAAATGGCTATCATTTCACCTCTTAACCTTCTCTTCTCCAGGCTAAACATGCCCAGTTCCCTAAGCCACTCCTCATAGGGCATGACTTCCAGACCTTTTACCATTATGGTCATCCTCCTCTGGACACACTCCAGCTTATCAATATCCTTCCTGAATGGTGCCCAGAACTGGACACAGTATTCCAGGTGAGGTCTGACCAAAGCAGAATAGAATGGCACTATTACTTCCCTCAATCTAGACACTATACATTCATCCCTTCACATTCGCGGGGGTTATGGGAACAAGACCCCCGCGAAATTAAAAAAAACGCGAATAAAAGCAGCCTCTGAGGGTTTAACGAGGAGCCCTTCCTAAACACACACACACACACATACAGGGAAACTGACCCAGCCTCTGAGCATTTAAGGAGGAAAGAAAATCACAGCCTCATGCTGTGAGCAGCAAGCAAAGCCCCCCCTTGCCACTCCACTCTCTGTATCTTAACAAACTGAATTGCTTCTTTAAAACTCACATTTCATCCCATGTCTCCTCATGGCCCAAAGAGAAGCACAGCTGCGTGCTTGCCACCCCCTCTCTGTGTCTCAACAAACTGAATTTAAAACTCAGCTTCTTTAAAACTCACATTTTGAACTTTTCCTACACACATTCACACACAGGGAAGGTGTGGGTGCCATCTCCCAGCAACCCAGCCTCTGAGCATTTAAGGAGGAAAGCTTCCTGCTGGCCGAAAGAAAAGCACAGTCCCATACTGTGAGCACACAAGCTTTCCTCCTTAAATGCTCAGAGGCTAGGTCAGTTGCTTGCTGGGAGATGCCACCTGCACCTTCCCTGTGTGTGAATGTGTGTAGGAAAGGTTCGAAATGTGAGTTTTAAAGATGCAATTCAGTTTGTTGAGACACAGAGAGGGGGTGGCAAGCATACAGCTGTGCTTTTCTTTGGGCCATAAGGAGACATGGAGCGAAATGTGAGTTTTAAAGAAGCAATTCAGTTTGTTAAGACACAGAGAGGGGAGTGGCAAGGAGGGGACTTTGCTTGCGTGCTCACAGCATGGGGCTGTGATTTTCTCTCCCCTTAGACCCTCAGAGGCTGGTGTGCAGATTGCTTGCTTGCTGGGATCTTCCCTGTGTGTGTATGTGTGCAGGAAATTTTCCTCCTTAAATGCTCAGAGGCTGTGTTGGGGAGAGCGGGGGGGGGGGAGGAATTTCCATGAATACATAAAACCATGAAAGTTAAAGCCACGAACGTAAAGGGACAACGGTACTCCTATTGATGCAGCCTAGAATCACATTGGCTTTTCTGACTGCCACATCACACTGCTGACTCATTTTCAGCTTGTGGCCCACCAGGACTCCTGGATTACTTTCTCATGCAATGGTATCAAGCCAGGTGTCACCCATCCTATATCTGTTGCATAGTATAACCTTTGTATTGTAAAGGAATTAAATAAATAAACATCAGTATTTCTACCATAGAGAGTAACTATGGATTATATTCAGACTTTTGCCTCCCATGAACTATTGAACTATTGAAGATTTTTTATCCAAAAGATGCTTACTATTGGAACCAAAGAGGGTAAGATTTTTTTTTCAATGTCTCCCCCTCACTGCAGCACCCACGCCCCCTGCATATCAGCTCTAGACCTTGGATGGACACCTCTCAGAAACACAGCTGATCATGTTCCGGAGATAATAAGAGAAAAAACAAAACTTCCCCCTTGTTTTCTATTGAAATTGACATCATTGACATGAATATTTAACAGTATGTTTGTTTTGTTTTTAAACTGGTAGCTTTTACTTTCCTGCCTGTACCAGGATATGGTATTGGTGCCATGTAATGCATGCTACCAGAGATAGAATTTGCTGTGAGTTTATCACCCAAAAAGGCCAATTTATCACCCCCAGAAACAGTTTATCACCCTAAAAGACAGTTATGGACTATAAACAATTTAGAAGTCTTCAGATCAAGATAAACACATTTTGATTGCCAAGTAATTATGCCCCTAGAGCACTCACTTAAATTTATGACTTAAGCATGAAACTGCATTCTGCAGCAGATGAAACTTGTTAATCTCATATATCTTTGGAGTTTTTTTCCAAACAATATACTGCAAAAAATAAATAAATATGGATATTAATGTTTAAGATCCAGAGCAATAGACCGGGCTCAGCCAGACAATGGGATTTGCAAAGAATGGCATGATGTCCTCAGGGAAGCACTTCTTTTTTTTTTCTGTTGGTGTCTTCAAAAGGGCTCTTTTTGTTTTTTTGAAGTTGCCTTCCTCCAGCTTAGCATTTTCTCCACTTGGACTACAAAGCCCATAATATGATTCTGCCTGGGAATGGGAATCCAACATGTCTGGGAACTGTCAGGTTGTGCAATATACTAAATGGGTCTGGATAGTCACTGTAGTCCTGCCAAACTCAAAGACACACAACTGTTAGGAAATGTGTGAGGACAGAATGGTATTGCTTCAGTTCAGGCTCTTTGTGGGTGCATATTTTTCTGGAAATTATCAGATGTGTTATAATGATGCCATGAGATCAAAAAAGGGCTTCCTTATCAGATGACTTCATGTCCCAGCGTTCTGCAAGCATTCTGCTGCTGTTATGAGAGAGTTCTTTTTTATTGTCAGGGAGAAGCCGAAAATTGATCTCCCATAGTGTTTGTGTTCCAGATGTTCATGTGTCCTAAAAGGCCCTGTTCTGCTGGTGTGATTCCAGGGGCTCAGTTACACGGCAGTTTTTATTGCAATAGTTTGCACTTTAGTGCTTTTTCCCACCAGTGCTGGATAGGTTACATGATTTAGTGAGAAATCGGTTGATCTGTTTATTTTTCCACTTTGCAGTTCACACAGGCAAAGGTGTGTGTGCGTGGCCTCCTAAGCACATCTAGGGGAAGATGCTGGGAAGGTGAGAGGGAGAGAGGGAGAGAGAGAGAGAGAAAGTGCTGGGATCTTTCCCTCCTCTGATTACCAGAGGAATGACTGCTAAGTTTTCATGCCTAAGCAGGGAGTGCTTCCTCTTCTTCCCAAAGTGAGAAGGGTTGGAGGAAGAAGGCAGCCTTTCAGCTTTGAGGAGCCATCCCCCCTCAAGCCCCCCTTCCCCTCACCCACTCTCCCTGTCTCTCTCCCACACACACATACACATACACACACACAAATGGGATTACAAGAGTGTGAGGGAACGAACAGCTGGAGGAGCAGATCACTACTCAATCTCTCTCTCTCTCTCTCTCTCTCTCTCTCTCTCACACACACACACACACACAGGCTAACTGAGGGTTCTTCAGCCGCAGCAGCCAAGCAAGCCAGGAGGCAACATCATTGGCTGGATCTTTTCATTTGAGGCTCTTCCATTTCTTACAAGTCCCACCCCTCCGTCAACCAATCACGGCTCAGCTCTGCTGTTGTTGTTTCAGGAAGATTGCTGGTAATTCACATAGACTTTTCTGAAATGGTAGTTCACAAATCAATAATGCGCTAAGTCACACTACTTTTCCAAAAAGTCGGGAAAAGTTCCGAAATCCTTTATTACACTACTAATGGGTTTTTGTGCCCCCATCCTTCTGAAAGAGGTGACTTTGTGGTGCAACACATGTAAACAAGTAGGAATCTTAGAGAATTCTTCTTGGCTTTTTTCCATCGTGTAACCGAGACCCAGGATCAATGGGCAGTTCTGCTAGAACACTTCCAGGTGTGAATGGTAAAACTAGGTACCGTACGCTAGTACCGTAAACTAGGAACCTTCCTATCTTGCTTGCAAGTTTCTTAATGTGTATCTGCGCTTTTCTGATTTTTTTTTTTTTTTTAATGTTGGTGTTTGGGGGCTTTTTAGCACAATCACATCTTCTTGTGAGATGTGCCAAAATCTTGTTCATGGAGAAATGTGGAAGTAAGTGGCATGAGTGCTCGTATTGCTGGATTCTTGGGGTGATTTTGTATCATTATCATGGCAGTGTGTGAAAATGTGTGTCACTGTGCCAGAACATGAACACTGTAAAATATAGTGCCATACTAATGTTTTTAGGCAGTCGTCTAATAATCTCCTTAATATCTGGAATTGTGTTAGGGACTTATGCAGGCAACTATGTTCCTTACATGTATGGGTGTCGTCTTTTGGTTGCTGCAGGAGTTGGTATTGTATTCCCCCCTCCATAGTTCAA
The DNA here is from genome assembly GCA_030847615.1 of Gambelia wislizenii. Classification (NCBI taxonomy): domain Eukaryota; kingdom Metazoa; phylum Chordata; class Lepidosauria; order Squamata; family Crotaphytidae; genus Gambelia; species Gambelia wislizenii. Next base: position 296,213,596 of record JAUMIR010000003.1, read on the forward strand.
AGCCGCACCTGACTTACTATAAAGCCCTTGAAGCCACCCTACACAACTGTCCCATGCTTTTCAGTAAGCAAGCAGGATTGGCAAAGGATCGGTCTATCTCCCCATAATAACTAGACACACAATGATGACATCAGTACTTAGATCAATGCTGGTCCTCTTGAGGTCTCAGCATGTCTGTAATAATTGTGTATCTGGCTGAAGGGAGATAGCCATACACTTCTCCAATCCTGCTTGTTTTCCTACTATGGTATATTAGGAAGTCCTAAAAGAAGTCCAGAATGACATGGCTGTGTTCCTAAGAATTTGATTATTTAAACACACAGAGATAATTCAGCCTCAAAATGATTTAAATCATGGATAGTAGTAGGAGTAGTCTATACCAATTTTCCACCAGACCTACCACCAAGGGTTGCATCTCCCTTGCACATCAAAATGCCTCAATTTATCTTCAAAGTCCCTGTCAGAATGGGTACTAGGGAGGTTCCTGGGACTGCCCTTTTAGATCACAGTACCAGGGACAGGAAAAAAACTGAGCTCTAATCTGATCTCTTTTTTTTTATATAAAATTACCAGCTTGGTAGATGAAGAGAATGCTGTGGATATCGCATACCTTGATTTCAGCAAGGCCTTTGACAAGGTTTCCCATGACATTCTTGCAAACAAGCTTGTAAAATGTGGGCTAGACAAGTTAACTGTTAAATGGATTTGTAATTAGTTGACCGGCTGAACCCAAAGGGTGCTCAGCAGTGGCTCCTCTTCATCTTGGAAAGATGTGACCAGTGCGGTGCCACAAGGTTCTGTCCTGGGCCCAGTGCTAGTCAACATCTTTATCAATGACTTGTATGAGAGAATTAGGGGCATACTTATCAAATTTGCAGATGAAACCAAATTAGGAGGAGTAGCTAATACCCTAGAGGACAGGATCAAAATTCAAAATGACCTGGATAGACTGGAGAGCTGGGCCAAAGCTAACACAATGAAATTCACTACAGAGAAATATAAGGTACTACACTTAGGGAGGAAAAACAAAATGCATAGATACAGAGTAGGGGAGACCTGGCTGAATGAGACTACATGCGAAAGGGATCTAGGAGTCCTAGTAGACCACAAGTTGAACATAAGACAACAGTGTGATGCAGCAGCTAAAAAGGCTAATGCAATTTTGGGCTGCATCAATAGAAGTATAGTGTCTAGATCAAGAGAAGTAATAGTGCCACTATTCTGCCTTGGTCAGGCCTCACCTAGATAGAATACTGTGTCCAGTTCTGGGCACCACAATTCAAAAAGGATATTGACAAATTGGAGCGTGTCCAGAAGAGGGTGATTAAAATGGTGACAATGCCCTATGAGGAAAGACTTAGGGAGCTGGGTATGTTTAGCCTGGAAAAAAGACGGTTAAGGGGTGATATGATAGCCCTCTTTAAGTATTTGAAGGGGTGTCACATTGAGGATGGAGCAAGCTTGTTTTCTGCTGCTCCAGAGACTAGAACACAGAGCAATAGATGCAAGCTCCAGGAACAGAGATTCCACCTCAACATTAGGAGGAACTTTCTGACAGTAAGAGCTGTTCGCCAGTGGAACACACTCCCTCGGAGCGTGGTGGAGTCTCCTTCCTTGGAGGTCTTTAAACAGAGGCTGGATGGCCATCTGTCCAGGATGCTTTGATCATGATTCCTGAGTTGCAGGGGGTTGGACTGGATGGCCCTCGTGGCCTCTTCCAACTCTACAATTCTATGGTTCTATGCCCTTAGAGCTGGCTTGGGGAGGCATCCTCACTTTAAGTCATGGGATTGGGGAAAGGGGTTCCTTGGGTTTGCCTTCCAGCATAGGGCTGGTTGGGCAGGAGCCCAGGAAATAAGGTTACTCCTGAAACACATATGTTTCACCCAGAGGAAGCTGAGGAAGGGGTCAAAGGTTCTGACCCTGAGGTTCAGTAATTCCATACAAGGTTGCCCCCCTCCCCTTTTGCAGTTCACAGGTTTAAACAGGTTCTAGATTAAGATGGGTTAACAAAGTGGTCTTATTCAACCCAAGTATCTGTGTCCAGTCCTCGTTTTTTCACCCATGGTGGATCAGCAAATCATGCATAGCAATAGGGATGGTCAATAGCAATTTTTCACTTGGATCCAACCTCCAATGGGCTGCACCTCCTTTCAGCACCAAAATACCTCACCTTTTCTTCAAAGTCTCTCTTAGTCTGGGTATGGTAAATGCCATTGCATTACTTCCTATCACTCTTTTGAGAGGAAATCCTGATAAAAATAGGGGTATTTAGAGCATGATCTGAGCGATTGTTTTTGTGTGTTTCTACATATTTGGGGGCTTTTGTGCTGTTTGGGGGTGAAAATTACATATATTGCTGTTTTATATTTGATTACGTGTATTGCTGTTTTATTTTTATATTCTCGCTGTTTCATACTATATTGTTTGTGGGTTGTTTTTTGTAGTTATCTGGATAATCTGTTTTGCAATCATATTTTATAGTTTTATGTTTATTGTTCCTTCTCTTTGTATATGTTTATGTATACACTTATTTTAAACTACACTTTTGGCAGGACCCAATGTTTTGGGAGGTTTTTGTTTGTTTGTTTGTTTTACTGTAAAGTGCCAAGTACATAGATACCACTATATAAAAATGTGATGGTGGTGGTGGTGGTGGTGGAGATGGTGATGATGATGCCTGAAATTGAGCCATTTTTAAGAAGGTGGGAGTCCATGGGGTCTTTGGAGAACTAGTGGTCTCATGCAGTGGGGTCTGTGGATCACATGCAACCTGCAGGTCACCTCTGTTCTACAGCCAGGAGAATAAAATTTCCATCCTATATTTCTATTTTAAAGAAATGCTTAAGGATGTTGATTTATATTTAAAAAATAAAGCAAATTTAAATTTAAGGCAAGCCAACTTTGAAACAACACAAAATTCAATTGCCAGCAGAACAGCTACAATAGAAACACTTTGAAGTAAGTTATGAAATGACATCACAGAGGAGGACAGGCAAATCTTCTAGTGAAGGGAGTTCCATAACCTGTGTGTCACCATGGAGGAACTTTCCAGATATATAGGGCGCAGTCCTGTGTTTGCACAAGACACTTTCCCATCTGATGCAAAGCACAGACTTTGTGCAGCAGTAGAGAAGCTAAAAATAACAGTTCCTCAACTTAAATGTCACTGTAAAAGCATGAGCTCTGTAAGGTACCCTAGACAAGTTACCACTGCTTAGCCTCAAAAAAACCATCTGCATTATAAATGTAATAATATTGACTGACTGTGCCACAGTGTTATAAGAATTGTTGAGATAATGCTTGTGATGCCTGAATGGTAATGGAGGGATCCCTTTCAGCCCCTTTCCCCTCCCCCATTGCCTATTCTCTTCAGTACAGAGTCCTGACTCTGTGTAGTATCAGGAAGCTGTAGTTTGGTGAATACGTACAGTTCTTGATTCAGAATTCAAATTGATTTTCTGAACTACAAGTACAGTATACCTCAGTTAAGAAAGTCTCTGATGAAGAAGCTGATTTTTTTTTACAAAGTCTTTTTTTTTTACACCTGCCCAACTAGAAGGTGTTTTGTTTTGTTTTGTTTTTGCAGCTTTATCACTGGATGATGAAGAAGGGCTGGAGCAGTACAGACTTTTGGTGTCAGGTTTCAACAGCATGCCCACAGTAAACAATACAATCACATATGAACTGAAAGGAATGGGATTCTGCTGTAGCCAGTCCTACTATAGCTGTGTGCCAGCCTCGAACAGGCAAGGTAAACAACAGCTGTCTCCCGATTCCATTGTTGTGCATGCATAAACAGCAAAAATGAGGAAAGCTGATAAGTCTCCCTCATCATCTACCTCCAGGATACTAAAGATGAATAAATCTGTAAGTCTGGCCACCAAAATTAAAAGTGGAGGCTGATGAAAGCGGTGGGGGCGATCATCCCTGGGTACATTTTTTTGGCAGGGGGAGGCTTCAAGTGGTCTCTATAAAAGTCAAATTGTTTTGAATTTTGAGTTCTGGATAAAAAGTTTGCTGAAACATGCTGACTTCTTTCTTCTTTCTCATGGTGTAGGAACCTATACCTATTATTTCCATATTATATTTGCCAGGGTACTAAATTTTCTGTCAAAGAAAAAAATGCCCAGGAACACATATACTTCATTAACTGAGATATACTGTATAGCTCAGAATTTAGCAGGGAATTCTGATTTGCAAAACTACTTATTCCAAGATTCTATAGGATGGAGCCATGACAGTTAAAGTGGTATCAAACTACTATAACCCTGTACTGTAGATTCATTTGCACATACGGTACTTATAGCAATAAGGGATGCTACACCACTATAAGTGTGTGTGTTGTGTGTGAGGGGGTTGACCAAAGGAGTGAAAGACCCATAAGTGGTGCTTGTGATTTTTGTGCTAAGTGGGGCTGAAGGATTAGCCCCAGATGACTAGCTTCCTTTGAGAGACCTGCAAGCCCCATTTTACATGTTACCACAGCAGAATGAAAAAAAGCCCATATGCAGCTCACTCCAGTGGGATGAAAGCTATTAGAGATTCTTTGTGCATAAATCTTTTGGCTGAGCACACACATTTATAATGTTTTAATGTCTTAACAGAGAGTCTTGGCACACAATGCTATGTAATTTAGTTTCTTAAACGCATGATAGCCGTGGGTGATTTCAAATAACCAGTTTTACAAACAGATGGAAAATACCTTAACACCTTGCCCTTAGCAGAGGTATGCTTTCATTCCCCCTACCCACCCCAGTGATTTGTTTAAGCAGTTACAATGCTACTGATCAGAAGGAACCATCCCGCACCCCAACATCCATAAAGTTTTAAATATCTTAGTACTGCAGTGGGAAACATAAATGAGAGTGGTCTTAAGCCAATTAAGGAATGCATTTCTGCATGATGTATATTTCACTTTTGATTTTCATGATGTTTATTAGACCACTGAATATTTTTTGGATGGAATATTATTTGGGGCTTGGGTTGAATTTCAAGTCCAGGTGGGTTTTTTCTTCCTACGGGTGGTCCTAGATAATTAATTTTTGGCATGTTACATAAAAATATATATGGAACTGTGTAAATAATATTATATATGAAACCTCATTCCTGTCTTACCCAAGGGCTGTAATATTCATGATGTTAAAGACTACTTTTTAATTACCCACAGTCTGATCTGTATCACTGTGACCACATACAATGAGCTGAGGTTTAAGCATTCCCTCAGTCCTGCTTTGTCCCCAGTACTGAATCCTCACTTCTAAGGAAGAAGGTTTTTTTCTTAAAGTGAAACAAACAAACAAACAAACAAGTGGCACCATTTTATTTTATTTTAAATCCCTGTGCTCTCTCTCTCTCTCTCTCTCTGTTAAAGCTTCCCCTTTTCCTACATGCTAGTCCTAATCCAGATTGGCAACCCACACACTTCCTTGTGAGTAATTAAAAAGTAGAGGAGCAGCTGCACAATATGTCTTGAAATAATGAAATATTGATCCTCAGATTGCATCTTGGCTAGTGTAATTTACAGATTACGTCAATGACTCCACAAACACAATAGAAATCATGAAATCAGTAAGATGAGTACAGGTATTTATGTCTGTTGAATGGGACCCTTTTCTACATTGTGGAGGCAGTGCAGAGGCGATGGTATCCTGGCTGTTTGCCACTCCACCAAGGAAACACAAGATGCTGCAAACATCAAGATGTCTTCCCAAATCTGCTTTACTCTGGTTTCTGGGAAGGTCAAGCTAGGATCTAGAAGAGCTGGACAATGGATGCCTTTCAGGTGGTCCAAGGCTTCTCCTATAATCTGAGCTGTGGGTGAGAGAGAGAGCCATGTGGAGCAAGATCATGTCTTGCAAATATGAAATGGAAGGATTTGGGGAGGGGGGTTCTTTGGAGCTGCAAAACAGAGTGAAGTCATTTTAGATGACAGCTGAAAGTTTTCACACACACATTCCCCGGGGTGGGCAAACTGTGGCCCATGGGCTGCATGTGACCCACAGGACCAAACTGTGGCCCTCCATGTCCTGTAAGTCAAATTATTTTTATGTTTAAATTATTTTTGCTGCCAGATGTCCTCAAGAGGATGTAGGTGTCATTTTTACCATTTTGGGAGGAGCATTGCCATTTTAAGCCCAGGAGAGGCCCTTTTAAAAACAGGAAGTGGCCTCTGATACACATTCTGTAGTTTGGGGGCATTTGGGGGGCAATGTTGAATTTTGCAGGGATATGTGGCAGGGGTGGAGACTTCCAAGGATTCCAGTGCAGCCCCCTAACCTGTGATAATTACCCATCATCTGCTGGTGCATTTTATACATATTCAAACTGTCAAATTGTCTCATCCTGTCATTAGTATGTTCTTTTCTTTAGAAATCCCTGCTCAACTGTTGCATGTCTCTACAGAAATAAATGGAGGTTAAATGTACTGTTGTCAAATCAATGACATTGCATTATCATTACTGCTCATCACAGAAGTGGATCCTCAATATGTTTTCAATGATTGTTGTGAAAATCTAACTTTAGAGCACAGATCTTACCAGATTTAACATATTTATTATGTTGTAAGATATATAGCTTGGAAAAGCTTCTTTTCAGAGCATAGTTCCCACAGCTGTTGATTATATCATCTGGGAGATTCTGGAAATTATGCTCTATAAAAGTAAAATTTCCAGGCTCTGTTAATTTTTGCACTTAAAATAACAAAATGAATAAAGAAAAATTGGTTTGTTAACTAGAAGTTGATGGGCTCTGACTAGGAGACACAGGTCCAGTCTTGCAAGATCTCTAGTGCTCTTATGACTATTGTCCAGATTTCAACAGTTTTGAACACATTTGCCTTAATTTGGGTGGTGTGGTTGTTGGTTTGTGTGCTGCCTTTCATCCCTGTAAGAAGCTGTCTTTGCTAAGACTAAACTTCATGCTCTACTCAGGAGCAGACAGTAATTGGCACGACAGTACAGATTTACTCAATGAAGCAGGTGCATCCTACAGGAACTATAACACCACAGTCCTCTGGCATGCTTCTCCAGGTTGCAAAACTAGCTGTCTAACCTAGATAATCACTGATATTTCTACACTGGCTACACTGTAACTACATATGTCTAATAAGTAACTTCTCCTGGGCTGACCCTTCCCAACCTAATTTCACAGTCAGTAGATGGATTGGGCAAAGGAAGTCTGTTTCCAACCACCTCCTAGCAGAGAGTGAGGCTGTGACAAGGACTTACAGCAGGGGCCCTACTTCTGCTTGCCGCACCTTGCTTGTGATGGGATGGAGTTGGATATGTCCTCTTTGCACCCTTATCAACAGCTGAACAGACCACCTTCTGTTAAGGTACGCTTTTACAGTAAGTATTATTATTATTATTATTATTATTATTATTTCAAACTCAAAGTGGCATACAATAAAAAGACATTGTTAAAATCAGCAAAATATATAAGTTAAAACAGAACTAAACAACAAAAACTTAAAAACAGCTAAAATTTTAAAACCACATACTCACACACAGCCATTAACAGATATTGACAACGGCCTGCCAAAACAAGAAAGGTTCCGGAAGGAAGACAGGGATTATATAAATTTTACTGAATGCAAAGCTATTATAGATCTATAATTCTAATTACAAATCTATAACTGCAATATTGGATGGGGGCCTATGTTTTTTTATGCAAACTGCTACTACTACTACTACTACTAAACCATAATGGGTTGGTTCCAGACATCAACAAGTAGAAGATGTTTTGATAATGGTTCAAATTCCTCAGACTTTTGTGCAGAAGCTACAATACTGTGTGATGCATTGAGAAGCTTAATACAAGTATGTTTCTTGATGTATTATACAATAAATTGTGCAACAGAGACAAATTCTGCAACATTTTGCCCTATCTAAAACACACTACTGGATTTCAGTTCCTTCTCATGCAAAGATCTTACACTAAGGACTTTATTACACTACACTGTTATAGTGCTATTATTCCACTTTAAGTGCTATGGCTGCCTCCTGTGGAATTCTGGGGTTTGTAGTTTAGTGAGGCCTAAGCGCTCTCTGGCTGAGAATTCTAAATGCCCGTCCCTAAACTGAAAATCCCAGGATTCCACAGGAGGCAGCCAGAGCAGTTAATGTGGAATAATAGTGCTACAACAGTATAGTGTGATAATATCCTCTATCAAAAGAAGTCACTCCACTTGAACCTCAAGAGCCTAACGGCGCGCGAATTTCAGTAACCAAACAAAAATACAGCAGACCTAAAAGTACAGCTTAGCATTCTCAGCGTTAACTAAGAGTTCTTAGATTACCTAAAAGCTCTCATCATGGACACTGAGGGGACTGCAGCAGTCACTTGCAACACATGCGCGATGTTTGTATTCTTGTCTACAGACGTGGAGAACTTCACATGCACCAAATGCAAGCTGGTAGCCCTCTTGGAGGAGAAAGTACAGCAGCTGGAGACACGGGTAGATACACTTCAACAGATTCGTGAGCAAGAGGTTTTCCTGGACAGAACAGAACGAACAGTCTTGGATGGGGACCGCACAGAGGAAGTGGCTGTGGAGGAGAGGGTCACTTCACGGACACAGGAAGTAGACAGCTGGAGGAATGTCACACACAGAACAAGAAAATCCAGGGATTCTTCCAGCAGCTTGCAGCTACAGAATCGATTCGAAGCCCTTTCCCTTATCAAGGACAACGAGGAAGAACAGCATGGACAGACTTCAGGGGTAGAGCAGGGGACCTTGAGAGGACCACCGCAAGGAACAGCAGCTGCGAAGCCTCAGCGGAGGCGTGTGGTGGTGGGGGGGGACTCCTTGCTGAGGGGTACAGAAGCAGTGGTATGTGGGCCTGACAAGATGACTCGGGAGGTGTGTTGTCTCCCTGGGGCAAAGATCTGTGATGTGACCGAGAGGCTGACAAGACTCGTCAAGCCTACAGATCATTACCCCTTCCTTTTGGTCCATGTGGGAACCAATGATACTGCAAGGCACAGCTTTCCCAAGATCAGAAGAGATTATGAGGCCCTGGGGAGGAAGCTGAAAGAAATGAACGCACAGGTGGTCATCTCGTCTCTTCTGCCAGTTGAAGGGCATGGTCCAAGAAGGGAGAGGAAAATAGCCGACGTAAACAACTGGCTCCGTAGATGGTGTCGCCGGGAACAAATTGGATTCTTGGATCATGGACTGCGCTTCCATGCGGGGGGACTTCTGGCAAGAGATGGGGTGCATCTTACAACAGTTGGAAGAAACATTTTTGCCAACAGTCTCAAGAATTTGATCAGGAGGGCTTTAAACTGAGTCAAATGGGGGAGGGAGACAGTATTCTGGAAGGCAAAAGGGCTGGAGAAAATAGTCAAACTGTCATAGAGGGAACAAGGCGAACAGCGCAAGGACCCAACAGTGGGAGGCAAAAAAACTTGCACAGGGAGCAAGTAAAGGGAACACATGGTCTCAGATGTCTCTACACTAATGCACAGAGCATGGGAAATAAGCAAGATGAACTAGAACTCCTTGCACTACAAAACAAATATGATATAATAGGCGTTACTGAAACCTGGTGGGACGAGTCTCATGATTGGAATGTAGGAATAGAGGGGTATAACCTTTATAGGAGAAACAGGCCAAACAGGAAAGGAGGAGGAATAGCATTATATGTCAGGGATATTTACACCAGTGAAGTGATCCATGACATCAATACTGGAAGCCAGGTGGAGAGCATCTGGATAAAAATTAAAGGGGAGGGAAACAACAGGGATGTTATTGTGGGACTCTACTACAGACCCCCAAATCAGACGGAGGAATTGGATGTTGCCTTTCTAGAACAGATGAACATACATGCAGAAAGGAGAGATGTAGTAGTGATGGGTGACTTCAACTATCCTGATATTTGCTGGCAATCTAACTCAGCCAAAACTACAAGGTCTAGCAAATTCCTTACATGCCTGGAAGACAATTTCATGGTCCAAAAGGTGGAAGAGGCAACAAGGGGGTCAGCTATTTTAGATCTGATCCTAACCAACAGAGACGACCTTGTTAATGGGGTGCAAGTGGTGGGATCCTTAGGTAAGAGTGATCATGTTCTCCTGGAGTTTGTTATACAATGGAAAGGAGAAGCCAGGCATAGTCAGACACGCATTCTTGACTTTAGGAGAGCTGATTTCAATAAACTCAGGGAAATACTGGGGATGATCCCATGGTCAAGAATACTAAAAGAGAAGGGACCTCAAGACGGATGGGACTTTCTCAAAAGGGAGATACTGAAGGCACAATTTCAAACAGTACCATTGAGGAAGAAAAATGGGAGGTGTCTCAAGAAACCAGGATGGATGACTAAAGAACTTTCAATGGAGCTAAGTTTTAAACGGAACATGTATAGGAAATGGAAAGGGGGGGAAATCACCAAAGAAGAATTCAAACAGATAGCGAACACGTGTAGGAGTAAAGTCAGAAAAGCTAAAGCGCAGAATGAGCTCAGGCTTGCTAGGGAGGTTAAGAACAATAAAAAGGGTTTTTTTGGGTATGTCCGCAGCAAAAGGAGGAAGAAGGAAATGATAGGGCCGCTACGTGGAGAAGATGGCAAAATGCTAACAGGGGACAGAGAAAAGGCAGAATTACTCAACACCTTCTTTGCCTCAGTGTTTTCAGAAAAGGAAAAGGAGGACCAACCTGAGGATAATGGAACAGAGGACACAATAGGGGAAATCCAGCTCAAAATAAGTAAAGAGGTAGTACAGGAATACCTTCTTAATCTAAATGAATTTAAATCTCCAGGACCAGATGAACTACATCCAAGAGTATTAAAAGAGCTGGCAAATATAATCTCAGAGCCATTGGCAATAATATTTGAGAACTCCTGGAGAACAGGAGAAGTCCCAGCAGACTGGAGGAGGGCAAACGTTGTTCCCATCTTCAAAAAGGGGAAAAAAGAGGATCCCAACAACTATCGTCCAGTTAGTCTGACATCAATACCAGGGAAGATTCTAGAACAGATCATTAAACAGAGAGTCTGTGAACATTTAGAAGGCAATGCCATAATCACAAGAAGTCAGCATGGGTTTCAGAGAAACAAGTCATGCCAGACTAATCTGATCTCTTTTTTTTGATAAAGTTACCAGCTTGGTAGATGAAGGGAATGCTGTGGACATTGCATACCTTGATTTCAGTAAGGCCTTTGACAAGGTTCCCCATGACATTCTTGCAAACAAGCTTGTAGAATGTGGGCTAGACAAGTTAACTGTTCAATGGATTTGTAATTGGTTGACCGGCCGAACCCAAAGGGTGCTCAGCAGTGGCTCCTCTTCGTCTTGGAAAGATGTGACCAGTGGGGTGCCACAGGGTTCTGTCCTGGGCCCAGTGCTATTCAACATCTTTATCAATGACTTAGATGAGGGAATTAGGGGCATGCTTATCAAATTTGCAGATGACACCAAATTGGGAGGAGTAGCTAATACCCTAGAGGACAGGATCAAAATTCAGAATGACCTGGATAGACTGGAGAGCTGGGCCAAAGCTAACAAAATGAAATTCAATACGGAGAAATGTAAAGTACTGCATTTAGGGCGGAAAAATGAAATGCATAAATATAGGATGGGAGAGACCTGGCTGAATGAGACTACGTGCGAAAGGGATCTAGGAGTCCTAGTAGACCACAAGTTGAACATGAGCCAACAGTGCGATGCGGCAGCTAAAAAGGCCAATGCAATTTTGGGCTGTATCAATAGAAGTATAGTGTCTAGATCAAGGGAAGTAATAGTGCCACTCTATTCTGCCTTGGTCAGACCTCACTTAGAATACTGTGTCCAGTTCTGGGCACCACAATTCAGAAAGGATATTGACAAATTGGAGCGTGTCCAGAGAAGGGCAACTAAAATGGTGAAAGGTCTGGAAACAATGCCTTATGAGGAGAGACTTAGGGAGCTGGGTATGTTTAGCCTGGAAAAAAGACGGTTTAGAGGCGATATGATAGCCCTGTTTAAGTATTTGAAGGGATGTCACGCTGAGGATGGAGCAGGCTTGTTTTCTGCTGCTCCAGAGACTGGAACACGGAGCAATGGGTGCAAGCTCCAGGAACAGAGATTCCACCTCAACATTAGGAGGAACTTTTTGACAGTAAGAGCTGTTCGGCAGTGGAACGCACTCCCTCGGAGCGTGGTGGGGTCTCCTTCCTTGGAGGTCTTTAAACAGAGGCTGGATGGCCATCTGTCGGGGATGCTTTGATTGTGATTTCCTGCATGGCAGGGGGGTTGGACTGGATGGCCCTCGTGGTCTCTTCCAACTCTGCAATTCTATGATTCTATGAACAAGGACACTTCTGGATTCAACCAAGCCCTGCTCCCAAAAGCCCAAATTAAGACAGGTGCAACATGAATGGCAACAAAATGTTGCCATCTTGTCACCTTCAAATATGTGTAATTTGTTTTGAAGTTCTTGTCTATCAGCCATGCCTACCTCCAGCAAAGCGTTCCATATTCCAAGTGAAACCTTATTTAGGCATGCACAACCAAGTTAAAACAAGAGGTATGGAAAGGAGCATGCTAGCCACAACACCCTTCCTTTGTTTGTGATTGTATGAAAATCAGATGGTCTGGAAATTAATTAGACTTTCCTGTGCATGGAGAGTCTCCACATGAGCCAGACTTCTGGAGGATCTGAACTCTGGTTCATGTGGTGACTGTCCATACATTTTATTTATACCCTGCTCTTCAGCCACAAGGCTATCAGAGCGGCTTACAAATTGTTTTAAGCAATAGCAATTTACATATCTACACTGCATTAAGCAGTTTCCAATATGTGTTAGAAGAGGCTCTCTTCAGAACCATCAACAATGGTGGTGGCAAGGCTTACACACTCCTTTTCCTGTGTGTTTTACCCTCCCTTTCATGCTTTAGTATTGCCTTCAATTCGATCGCACTTATTTAGTTACTGAGCATGCTTGGTTTTCCTTGTGCTGTTTTTTTTTGAAAACCTCCCTTAGTTTTTTTTTTCTTTTTTGAAAAATATAATTCGTAGTTCTACAAACTTGTGAGTTCTCTTGAGCATGCTGCAAATGTCTGCCTGTTTCTTAGAGGCCTTGTTGTGACAACAGTGCTGCCAGCATTCAACAAGAAGTGTTTTTTTTAAAGAAGGATCAATGCCTACTAGATAATAATTTGCACTGTGTATAAAAAGGCAATGTTGATGTAATTGCTGCCACTCTCGAGAATTATGCCATGTGGTTTTCTGCTACTAAAAAGACTATAATGACAAGGAATTAAGAAAGTAAAACACATTTAAATACAGAGTCAAGCTAACTAAGTATTGGGGCAGCATAGAGAGGGATGGAATATTTTCTGGTGATGTAATAATGAACAACTTTCTTCAGAGCGATAAAAATGTATCCAAACTTCCTCATAAAGGGGACTTATCTGATAAGGTATGTCAAGTAGTATGCCAAATTATTATGTAATTCCATCTTTAAGAAGCTTTTGTTGCTTTGAATTTCCTTTACATTTTTTCTAAGCATGAAAATTCCCAAACTAAGCTAATAAGTAACAACAAGAATTTAGAGTAGTGAAAAAGAGGAAAATGAGAAGATTAAACCGGCAGGTAAAGGGGATCTAGTAAAATATGTACACTAGAATTCGATAAAAAAATTCTCACTGAAGGCTGTGTATGTATATGTATATACTACATACATACTATTCTGGTTGATAACCGTAATAAAGATTGAATTGAATTACATACATACAAACATACATATACACATATGTTCTTTGAGCGAGCCTGTGCAATGGATTTTTCTGATGGAGTGCAGCGTGTACAGAACTGGCCTCACCCTTTAAACCAGAGGTTCATCTGCCGTGGCCTTGAAAGCATGGACGCAGCAGCGAGGTCCTCGGGCCGTAGGTTTGATTAGAGTTTCCTTCTCTTAGATCATAGAATCATAGAATTGCAGAATTGGAACAGACCACGAGGGCCATCCAGTCTAACCCCCTGCCATGCAGGAAATCATGATAAAAGCATCCCCGACAGATGGCCATCCAGCCTCTGTTTAAAGACCTCCAAGGAAGGAGACCCCACCACGCTCTGAGGGAGTGTGTTCCACTGCTGAACAGCTCTTACTGTCAAAAAGTTCCTCCTAATGTTGAGGTGGAATCTCTGTTCCTGGAGCTTGCATCCATTGCTCTGTGTTCCAATCTCTAGAGCAGCAGAAAACAAGCTTGCGCCATCCTCAACGTGACACCCCTTCAAATACTTAAACAGGGCTATCATATCGCCTCTTAACCGTCCTTTTTCCAGGCTAAACATACCCAGCTCCCAAAGTCTCTCCTCATAAGGCATGGTTTCCAGACCTTTCACCATTTTAGTTGCCCTCCTCTGGACACGCTCCAATTTGTCAATATCCTTTTTGAATTGTGGTGCCCAGAACTGGAGACAGTATTCCAGGTGAGGTCTGACCAAGGCAGAATAGAGCAGCACTATTACTTCCCTTGATCTAGACACTATACTTCTATTGATGCAGCCCAAAATCGCATTGGCCTTTTTAGCTGCCGCATCACACTGTTGACTCATGTTCAACTTGTGGTCTACTAGGACTTCTAGATCCCTTTCACACGTAGTCTCATTCAGCCAGGTCTCCCCCATCCTATATCTATGTATTTCATTTTTTCGCCCTAAGTGCAGTACCTTACATTTCTCCGTATTGAATTTCATTTTGTTAGCTTTGGCCCAGCTCTCCAGTTTATCCAGGTCATCTTGAATTTTGGTCCTGTCCTCCAGGGTATTAACTACTCCTCCTAATTTGGTGTCATCTGAAAATTTGGTAAGTATGCCCCTGATTCCCTCATCTAAGTCATTGATAAAGATGTTGACTAGCACTGGGCCCAGGACAGAACCCTGTGGCACCCCACTGGTCACATCTTTCCAAGATGAAGAGAAGCCACTGCTGAGCACCCTTTGGGTTTGGCCGGTCAACCAATTACAAATCCATTGAACAGTTAACTTGTCTAGCCCACATTTTACAAGCTTGTTTGCAAGAATGTCATGGGGAACCTTGTCAAAGGCCTTACTGAAATCAAGGTATGCGATGTCCACAGCGTTCCCTTCATCTACCAAGCTGGTAATTTTATCAAAAAAAGAGATCAGTTTAGTCTGGCATGACTTGTTACTCTGAAACCCATGTTGACTTTTTGTGATTATGGCATTGCCTTCTAAATGTTCACAGACTCTCTGTTTAATGATCTGCTCTAGAATCTTCCCTGGTATTGATGTCAGACTAACTGGACGATAATTGTTGGGATCCTCTTTTTTTCCCTTTTTGAAGATGGGGACAACGTTTGCCCTCCTCCAGTCTGCTGGGACTTCTGTTCTCCATGATCGACCTTACAGGGTTGGATGAGCACCATCTGCCCGGGTTTGGGATTAGAGTTTTCCTTCTCCTAGGATGGTTGCCATAAGGCTAGAGAGCCCATCCTGCCCTTTGATGCTCTTTGTCAGACCCTTCGGTTTTGACCTGTCTGGCATGGGAGACCCTACCAGTGGCTATTATGCCACCGCCAGCATACCTCAAAACATCATTAGGGTACGCAAGCCTCTCTCCCACGACAAGGGGGCGTCAATGGAGACTTACTATATGTTACTGACCCTGATAGTCTCCATCTTGGAATATCAAATAATTTGCTATATTTAATAATTTGGCTTAATGTGGCCTCCAAGTGGTTACAGGTAAACCAGGACCCCCTAATACCAAGGCTGGATTCATGTATAACCAAGGGAGGGGGCCTTTGGAAATTACATAAAACCAAATATTTATGTCAGAACTTAATACCTGATAGTGAGTAATTCGCTAATCCTCTCAACCATAGCACTGTCATTGATACTTGTAAAACAGGTTCTTCCTTCCCTCATCTCCTTCCAACAAAAGACCTTGCCTGCTCCTATTCAGTTCCAATACAGCACCCATTAATGATGGTTAACTATTCTGGAGCACTCTTTGTCTAGTCCTGGGAACCTCCTAGAAACATTTATTTCACTCAAAATCAATCCCTTCAGGGGAATTATCCCATATAAATATCCCCCTAAAACTCCACCAAAATGTCCACAATTCCTCTCTCTTCATCCATGCTGCCAGTTTGCTGGGAGACCCTCAGATCGCACTTCTGAGACCCACTGCTACATGCACCTTTCCTCTGCTAATAGGTATTTTATTACCTGAGAATCCTCTTACTCTATTCCTCTACCCCAAGACATCCTACTTTCTTCTTTAGCCTTGTATGAGAGCTTGAAGCCTGAGTATTTGCATGAATGCTATTAACATTAGAATTATAGGATCATAAAATTGGAAGAGATCACAAGGGCCATCCAGACCAAGCCCCTGCCATGCAGAAATACACAATCAAATCATTCCCGACAGACGGCCATCCAGCCTCTGTTTAAAAACCTCCAAAGAAGTAGACTCCGCCACACTCTGAGGCAGTGTATTCCACTTCCAAACAGCTCTTTCTGTCATGAAATTATTCCTAATGTTTAGGTGGAATCTCTTTTCCTGTAGTTTGAACCCATTGCTCTGTGTCCTAGTCTCTGGAGCAGCAGAAAAAAAGCTTGCTCCATCCTCAGTATGACATCCCTTCAAATATTTAAACAAGGATATCATGTCACCTCTCAACCTTCTCATCTCCAGACTAAACATGCCCAGCTTTATTTTCAAGAAAGACCATTTAATTGTAACTTTTGGCTTTGAGTCTCCTCTGTTACTACCAGTACAGTCATCCCTTCACATTCGTGGGGGTTAGGGCCGGAACACCCCCGCAAATGTGAAAAAACCACAAATAATAATAGTCCTCCCCCACGCGCCTGCAACAACCCACCTGGTCGCCACTCGCTCCCACCCACCCCCTTTCCAAAGCAGCGATGGGGGCTCCTTAAGCCCCCGTTGCTACTCTCACCCCCCACCCTTTCCAAAGAGGTGATGGGGGCTTCAGGAGCCCCCATTGCCACTCTCACCCACCCTTTCCAAAGAGGCCATGGGGGCTTCAGGAGCCCCCGTAGCCACTCTCATCCACCCCCCGCCCTTTCCAAAGTGGCTACGGGGGCTTCAGGAGCCCCCGTCACCATTCTCATCCGCCCCCCGCCCTTTCCAAAGTGGCGAAGGGGGCTTCAGGAGCCCCCGTCGCCACTTGCTTCCCTCGCTGCCTTAGGAAGGGATGGGAAGGAGAGTGGGAGTGAGGGAAGCTTTCCACCCCCCCCTTTCCAAGACAGTGATGTGCTTCATGAGAAACCCTTTGCTGTCTTGGGAAGGAACAGTGTGGAGAAGGGGGGCAGGCGGCTTTCCGCGAATAATCAAATCTGCAAATCTGAAAGTCACAAATGTGGAGGGGCAGCTGTATACATAGATTAAAAGATTCCCACCATTTCCTGTCCTCTTGCTGCTATATTTGAGCTAATTAAACCTTCACCACAATAATTTTTGGACATTAGAGGGTCCCCACAGACCCCAAGCAATTCAGGTAACAAATATGTATGTACATACATATAGTAAGAATGAACCAAAATCAGTTAATAGTAATAAATAGTTGTCACAATAGAATAAGGTAAGTGGGGTGCTTTTATGGCTCTTGGTTGGGAGCCTGCCGTTTAACTTGTCATGTATGATCTGAAAACAAGGTGAGCAATGAAGGAACCAAAGTCATGGATAATGCCAAATAATGAAAACCAAGAAGCATTCCTAAGGCTAAATAGGTGATATGAATATCAAATCAGAGAATCAAACTGGTGTGTTTGTGTGTGTTTGAATGAACAGACAAAGTCATGAAAATCAATCAATTGATCACAAGCCAAAAATGTTATTTTCAGTGACAGGTGGACTACTGTTCAGGTTTTTGGCTTGACCTACTGAGGTTATTTTGTTATATTCTTACATGTGTTTTAGATTAGAAGCAGAATTATTTGGCAGGATTCTAATGGGAGGTGATGTACACACAAACATTTGAGTATCCATTAAGCATCCTAAATCTTAGTGGTATCACTAAGGCTGGTGTCAACCCTTTCCCCAATGGTGTCAGCTGGTGTGGTCCAGCCTCCCCACAACCCCTAATGCTGCCACTGCCTAATCTTAATATCGGTTTGTCCCAAGCCAGATAAGTGTGCACAAGAGTGCATCCTCATCATCTCCTAATGCTAAATATCATAGTGGGGACCCAGTGCAGATTCTGGGAAAAGCCAAGAGTGCTCTGCAAATACATCTTGCTTGCTTGAACACCTACTGTCATTCATTTAGCTATTTTGTCTGCTTTCAGGAAAGCAGACTTGACAGTTGAGAATAATGGCTATTGATCTGCAGTGGCTTTACTCCAGTAAAGCCCACCAACAGTAGGGGATGATGTGCTATCACAAATCTTTCCAAATGTGCATGTTATATGTAGCCATTCATGGGATGCTCCAGTAATTGCATACTACTTTTTTTGACTAACATTGACTGGGGGAGGACAAAATCCTACAGAAATGTACTCTTCTTAGGGAAGATAATTTTGTAAATTATGTAGTAACATACAGATCTTGCACAGAATCATAGAAATGTAGAGTTGGGAGGATAGGAAAGCTAATCTAATCTGTCCCCTTCCACTGCAAGAAATCTATAGCTAAACATTCCTCCAATAGGGTCGATCCTACTCTCCAAGGCACTTTGTTCCACTGTCAAATGGCTCTCACTATCAATCTAAGTATGTTATCATATCAACTATCAAATTTTTCCCCCCGAAACAAAACATAACTATCCCCCCTCACCCACCAACTGTACATATAATATACAGTAGATATTTATCTGGACTTTCAAAAGCCTTGCTAAAGGCTCCTGAACAAACCATGAAGTCATGGGGTAAGGACACAGGTTCCTAGAGAAGCAAATATTTAAGAGTCAGAAGCAGACAATGGTAATAAATTAGTTGCAAAGGATATTAATCACCTCCCTGAACACTATACAAAGTTGTGAGGGGGGAGGTGTTTTAATGGCCTCACACGAGGCAAGTCAGGTATTGACCATTGGTGTATCTCACCATGGCATGGAGGAGTTAGGGGAAGAGCTAAATTGATAAAAGGCTTACCGCCCCTGACATCCTCCTCTTTCCCTTCAATAACCCACCCACCCACCCCTGTCAAAGTATGAGTTTTCTGGTCACTTTTGGGGCCGGGTAGGAATTTTTACCTTTTTCCATTTTTTTCCCCCTACCCCATACTGTCACTTTGGACTTGGACAATTGGCTTTGGGTGGTGTCATAAATAATTGGTCACTTGACAGGTGAGGGGGAGACGGGGTTATTTTTGGTTTTCACCTATGGCACCCCTTTTGGGTATAGGATAGGCTTATCAAACTTCCCAGCTGGTAATACGTCTGGGAGCAGGGAGATGAGCTGTCCTTGAGGCTGATGCCAGGTTGGAGCCCATGACTGAAATACTGTCAGTTAAGGTTTCATCCTGGGGTCTCGCCTTACAGTAGATGGTGCCTGGGGGGCATCCCAGTTTGCAGAGAGCCCCCCCCCAGGACTCAGGTGCTTCGCCCAGGGAAGCTGGGAGGTGACTCTGGGGAGACCATCAGCTCCAGCTTTTCCCGCACTGAGTCTCCCCCTGGTTTGCATATCTAAAGAAACTAATAACTAAATAGATTAGGGATGCAATAAAGTGGCCCATATTTTAACCCAGCTATGGTGTCTGACTCATTATGTGTTGGTCATTAATTGATTTTTTTAAAAAGAATGTTAAAAAACAAAACAAAACCACCTCCCATGCTTTTTCAAGTATCAAGAAACCCTGGCAAGAAGAACCCTGGAGTGACAAGATTCTTCACAGTTCAGGACTTACTCTGCACAAAAGTTGCATGTGGCTGTTTTTCAAAGAAATAGCATTTTCTGCATTATATTTCTATGCAGAAATTTTATTTCCTGTGCATAAAAAGCTGTTTCCTGTGCAGAAAATGATATAATTGGGGATTTATTCTGCACAAAAGTAACATATGGGTGAACACATAAAAAAGCATTGTCTGCACAGTAAACAGGGTTTTTTCTGGCATAGGAATATTAGTTTCTTCACAGAAAATGCTGTTTCCTGTCAAAACAATAACATGCAAATTTTGTGCAGCACGTGTCCTGAATTGTGAATAGATTTTGAAATTGCATGATTTTTCAAGACTTCCTCATAGCAGGAAGAAAATTGCTAAAATTACTTGTTGATTCCTCAAAGAAGAAACTTAGTGATGAATTACAGTATGACACCCACCCCCCCCGATCCATCAGGGATATGTTCCCAGACTTATCGTGGATACAAGAAACTGTGGATAATAGCAAACCCTATTAAAGTAAATTACATCCGGGCCAAGCATATCATAGAGTCACACTGGAGGACCTAGAAGATGCCTAGAGAGAACACCTATCTGGCATCTTTTAGGTCCTCTAGTGTGACTCTATCGTCAGCTTCTGGCAGAAGCATGCATAGAGTTGTGCTGGAGGACCTAGAAGATGCCTAGAAAGATGTGGATAAGAAAATCTGTGGATACGGATCCTGTGGCTATGGGGGTTTATCTGTACATACCTAGTTATTACTACGAAGAGATCTAAGAATTAAGGTCTATATTAAGATCTATATTGAGACTGACACTTATAAATGTATAAAAGTAGTGTGGTGGCCAAAATGGTGCACCAAAATGAAGGGGATTTATTTTATTATGACAAAGAAATCATTATGGCAAATAATTCAAATCCTTTATATAGGGTCTACTTTAGCCCCAAGTTTGTGGAATACACTCAAATGAAGGTAAAAACAAATCAAAATATTGCAAAGAGTTCCAAAAGCTTATCTGGAAAATGGATACATTAACACATTTTAATGATAAATGGAATCCAATGTCATTAAAGTGTATAGTGATACATACTGAGGCAAAAAGACACAGTGATGAATTCTGTGCTCGTGGTGATTAACCAGGTACAAGATCTTCAGCTTATGAGCATAACTCATTAAAAACATTAATGTAGTTTTTAGAAGTTGTGAAAAATGTACATTTCATTTTCAAGATCATTAGGAAGAGGATTAAAAGTAAAACCTGTTTATATGGCCCTTTGGTCCACATCAATGGCATGAATCTATCAAATGAGTTCATAATCCATATTAGTTCACAAGGTAAACCATAACATTAATTATACATGGAGATGAACTATATTAACCATATGGTTAATGAATGGGTCATTAGGATATGAATATAACTTTCACAGAGCTATTGACAAGATTTTAAAGCCAATGGCTGGTATGCAATTGCATGCAAGTTGAAATCTGCTTAGACATGTACAGTTGTATGTTACCCCAAAGATATCAAGAGGTATATGGTTTACTTTTAGTACTGTAATGGGAAAATCCACATCTTCCTCACTTTTTTTGTCCTGTAACTCACTATATATATATATATATATATATATATATATTGGACTGTATAGTACAGAGCCACAAGTAATGTAGTAGCTAGTGTTAGTATTATTAGTATAAGTATTAGTATTCTTGTGGTGTGCCTTGAAATTGCTTACAACGTATTGTAACCCTAAGGTGAATCTATCACAGGGCTTTCTTGGCAAGATTTGTTTGAGGGGGTTGCCATTGCCTTTCCCTGGGTCTGAAAGAATGCGATTTGCTCAAGGTTACCCAGTGGGCTTCCAAGGCGAAGAAGTGACTCAAACCCTGGTCTCCTAGACGCCTAATCCAACACTCAAACAACTACATAATGCTGGCTCTCTAGTATTCATCATGTCTGGTGTTATCCTTTAAGGTCTTTCAAAGTCTGGGACACTGTATCATGACCTAAATTAGTGTGCGTCTGTGTGTGCCTTCAAGTTACCTGTCAACATAATGTGACCCCATTAATTTCATAGGATTTTCTTAGGCAAAGAATATTCAGAGATGGTTTTGCCAGTTCCTTACTCTGAAATGTAGGCTACAGCATCTGGTATTCATTGGTGTTCTCTCATCCAAGTACTAACCAGGACTGACTCTCCTTAGCTTCCAAAATCAGACAGGATCTGGTGCATTTAGGGTATTTAGCCCCTCAACTAGTCTACATCCTGCAAATTTAATTAGATTGCACACTTCCACTGTAGGATAGACCTTCTGCTTTGGATAGAAACCAGTCTTTTCACAAACTGACTGATTTTAGCTTCCTGGTTTCTTTTAGGAAGACTCTAAGACCATGGTGGTTTATATCTTTATCTTATGCCAGTTGCTCTCTTGATTCAAGTTTGTTTCATTTGAATATGATGTTTAATTTCATTGGACTTTTAAAGTCCTTTGTAAATCATGTAGGACACATGGAAAGGTTAAATTTGTCTTAAATAAATACAATAAATTATTGGTACATGGACCAGTTGGGAAGAAGAATTAGGAAATGGAAGGCAGATTAATAACTGTCCTATAAAGCTCCTTAAAAACCAATGCTAGACTAAAATCAGGTGATTGTTATTTTAATAATCACATATTAAGAAGACTCTATTGTAAAATGAATTTCTTTCTCTTCTGCTCCCAGTCCTGAGGCACTATCAGAGAACCAAAACATCTACTGCTGTGAACAAACTCTTCCAACATACTCTTGGCTTCATATGGAAGTATGTCTCAAACTTCAGTGTAATTGTATCTGGCTCTTTAAAATAGTACATTAAAGTTGATGAGGATCTAATATGAATTAACAAGTAAAGTGAATGACTATAGATTTGCTTTTAAGTTTATTATTGGGATGGTCTTTATGCGATGCAATACATGGTTAAACTGCTAGCCAGACAAATTGCTGCTGCTCCTTTGACCTGAACACAAGATGGCATGGTTCCAACCAATCTGATGGAAGGTTTCTAGGCTGAGCGTCAAATCTAGGCCCCCTGGGTCTTGGAATGATGGACTGAATTTTGAAAGTTGAAGCAGAGCTCCACATGAGATTTCAGTACTGTACTTTGTTATTTACATCTAGATTAAATGTGTTCATGTGCATTTCAGCTTTTAGAGTCATCTTTAACCATGCACTTAGAAACAGATTCACTGCTCTCCCCTTTAAAATTATAACTAAGGAAGAAAAAATCTTGAAATTAGAGCAGTAAAAACAAAAGCCACCATTTAGTAGACATGAGTGATCACAAAGGAGAAAAAAACCCACAGTAAGCAAGATATTACCTACCATGCAATAAATAAATAAATAAATAAATAAATAAATAAATAATTTCTGGGGCTCTCCTCTCATTTCCACATATCAAAGATTTATCTATAGTTGGCAATTATACATAGTTTTTACAGTTTGATATATCTCACATATTAAAACTCTCTACCTTTTATCAACATACTGAGCAACAACAACAAACAAAACAAAACAAAACCCTGATCTTGATTATGTCTTTGGGTTTTTCCACCCCCCCAACAGGTTTAATAGCCAGTGTTACACTTCAACAACTGATACAATGCCAAGTCTAGAAGCACTTCCTTCTTCCATAGCCTAAGGAAAAAGTATCTCTCACCTTCTCTCATCTTATCTGTATGGTGCTTGTTCCTGTTCTTTCATCCCAGAACTGTCCTAATTAA
This sequence comes from Gambelia wislizenii, assembly GCA_030847615.1. Taxonomy (NCBI): domain Eukaryota; kingdom Metazoa; phylum Chordata; class Lepidosauria; order Squamata; family Crotaphytidae; genus Gambelia; species Gambelia wislizenii. Next base: position 296,237,156 of record JAUMIR010000003.1, read on the forward strand.
TTGATTAATTCCATGGGCATGTGCAACATGGTGGTGGCTGGTCTGTTTTTATTTTTAGTTTTTTTAAAGTTCCTGCTATTGCTATTGTATTTTTGTGAGCCTTCTTTCCCTTTGAATCTGCAGTTCATTTCCCCATCAAAATATACAAGCAGTGCAGAGCCTTATGGCAACTTTCCCAAATCTGATGCTGTTCAGATGTGTTGGAATACAACTCCCATCAGCTTCAGCTAGCATGGTCAACAGTCAGTGATGAAATGGAGCATCAGAGATATGTCATTACTCTGGTAGAATTTAAGTGTTTGAGAATGTCAATGTCTGGGTTTATCTCCACAACACAATTATAGTAGCTTGATAACACTGTCATGGCTCCACCCTATGGAATCCTGGGATATATGTAGTGTGATGAGGTACCTAGAATCCTTTAGTGCAATCCTCTGAAATACAGTTGTCCCTTCACATTCGTAGGGGTTTGGTTCCAGGACCTCCTGTGAATACTCAAATCCATGAATACTCAAGTCCCATGAAATGCAATGGCATAGCAAAATGGTATCCCTTATATAAGATGGCAAAATCAAGGTTTGCTTTTTGGATTATTTTTTAAAGAATATTTTCAAGCCGTGAATACTTAAATCCGTGAATGCCAAATCTGTGAATGTGGAGGGACAAGTGTACAGCACTAAGTCTCTAGGAGGGAACTCTACCTCACGAAAGTACAAATCCTAGAATTCCATAGGATGCAGCCATAGCAAATGCTGCCATTGTGCAGTATGAATACACTTCTGGAAGCCTTAAAACTTGTTTCTAAAATATTTTCTTTAATCAAGGCATTATAAAATACTGATTCTGAAATGTTTATAGTTTTAGCCCAAGCACTTTTAGGCCAACTCTTCAATGTGATTTTATATGAGTGAATTTAAGGATCATGTCCTGGGTAGCTCACCAAGGTAGGTAACTTTATGATAAACACACAGGGCTTAATCCAGTTGTGAATCCTGACTAGAGTAGACTGATTAAATTAATTTCTGAATGATAAATTAACATTATGTAAAGACCATATATCCAATAGGACCACCATAGTAGAGGCTAGCAATGGGATTTAAACTTCAGGCTCCATTTATGGCTGGGTTGTTTAGGTATAGAGCTAATTCTGAGATTGTCCACTTATTAAACATGAAAAAAATTCAATTTTCTTCACTGATTTCAGAACAGGAAATACATCTAAATTTAATAATCATCTATATTCTTTGGGCACTTGAATTTGACTAGCAACCTGAGGGTGGATCCTGCCTGGAGGAAGTGAGAGGTCCTTCCTGAAGGAAGTGAGAGTTCCATAAACCTCACTTCCTGTGACTTGTCATGATTTATCAGTCACATTCCTTTTTTGCTGTTAAGATATTTGCTCTTTTAATTCTGCACAGACCTGTACAAAAACCTCAGTATTTGTTCAATTAACCAGTAACACACACACCATTATAGTAAGGGCAGTTCTGCAATGCTGTCCACATTATGCACAAAGTTAAGGCCCTCGGCAATGGGTTATCTTTAGAAATGCAAAGCCGAGTAAAATAAGTAAAAGGAGGATTGCAAGGTGCCCCTTCCCCCCACAAAAAAGCCTGCTTTTTGCCCTTATGATATTATGGTAAAAAACTGGCAGAAAAATATCTAACATTTCTAGGAATCTCTTTTGCTGTTACAAAGTGTTAATTAGCTAGATATCTTGCTAAGATGTCCACATCATTGGCTGGTTTTGTCCTCTTGTCTCCATCCCAGCCCTTCAGATTCTTGAAAAAAAAAAAAAGACTACAAAACAAATTAACATTCTGCAAAAATAGCACTTCCTGCCTTTTCCTCAATGCATAATTATAGGATAAGGTGCATAATTATCATACAAGCAAGCAAGCATTTACATCTTTTTTTTAAAAAAAAACCCAAAATATAAAAGCAGTTTTAACTACTACTATCATTTAAAAACATTATCACTAATTATAAATACTCAACTTCTATATTGACAGCAGATTCCTCCAAGTGCTAATCGTAATGTAACCAAAACTGTACCCTCAACACATTTAAAAAATAGGTTCTCCACATTGGGGAAACCCCAAGATTTGCAAAAGTACATAAATCATAAAGGGAGGGTCCAATGGAGAACTCAGCATGATCAGTAGCAACAGGACACAGGGACTTAAATTTAGTGCCGGTCTAGACAAGGGAATAAAATGTGAATTGATGCACAGAAACACCAATTTGGAGAAGCTGTCATCTGTCTCAATGACTTTTTTACAAGATCGCTAGTGTGTGAAGCTATCTGTGTTTCCTATTTACATGGAGGCATGCCAGCGAATCAAGATGGCAGCTGCGAGTGAATTACTCATGGTTTTGTACTCCCCAAATTGCCCCCACTAACAGTATTTTTTTAAAAAAAAACTAATTCCAAAGTGAGGAAGAACCATCTTCTGCTTAAACAACAACAACAAACGAAGGAAATGAAGGCTGTTTTATCACCTGAGCTCACGACTGCTATAGCGACAATCCAACATGGTTCAAAGAGTACAGAAATCTACTGTCTAGGCGAGCTCCACCCCCTGTGCACATCCAACCAATCAGCTATCCTGTTCAGCAAAGCACTCTGATGTGATTTGTTTGTCCTAACATGCGGGAGTACACATTTCCTCTGCCATTGTCAAAAAACTCAGGCAAAGCCCCAGAGGCTTTTGCCCCAGACTTTCCCAGACTTTTGCTCCCTCTCCCTCTGAAAAGGACAGAATGCTGCAGGATCCCATTGGACACATGGGATTCCCCACAGATTCTAAGAGGGTTTTTTCACCATCTGGACTACCCCTCAGGACTTTTTCAGACGTTTAAAAAGCAACGCAAGCAGCCTCGTCAGCTTGCAAGGCTGCTGCGCTGCAAAGCATCAGTTTTGGACGACGATCAACTTTCGTGAGTAAAAATCAAGCAAATATGCTGCTCAACTCCCCCTGCAGTACCGCAACAGTACCGCCAGGGGACAACGTCATCCGAAACTGACAATTTGCAGCGCAGCAGCCTCGCAAGCTGACGAGGCTGCTTGCATTGCTTTTTAAACGTCTGAAAAATTCCTCAGTCTCAGTTAGAGCAGACCCATTGATTAGACAAGGCCCACTGAATCAGTGATGTTTAATTAAGTGTTGATTTATTATGTTCCCATTAATTCAATGGATCCACTTTAGTTGGCACTAAAGCAGATCTGAGCAGATGTTTATGCTACAGTTTAGAAAGTTACCTTTAAAAAGTCATGTGTTCCTGCTGCTTGTTACAAAGTTTAAAAAGTCATTTGTTGCCATTACATGCTACAAGGTCTGTTTGTTTTTTAAAAAATAATTTGTGTTATGCATTAGATTGTGTGTGCTTTTGTTGTTGGGGAAGACCCTTAAGACTGAAAAGACAATAGCATAAAACCTGAAAATTCCTGTCAAGCTGCATCTAAAAATGACATTTGAAGTAACTTTGAAAATTAAGTAGAAAGTGTTGCTTCTTTCATCAGTTAAATAAATATGTTCTTCCTCATTACATTGGTTTTGAAAAATTGCTTCATCATGTTAAGTTGCTTCCCTTATTCTGGCTGGGACAGAAAGATTGTGCACCTCTAGTTCAAAGAGTATAGAAATTCTTGTCCTGTTTTGCTCTGTAGAATTTTATGAAGACCAGCTTTGCAATTCTGTCTGACAGCTTTTCTTTCTAGTTGTTATTGCATACTTTCAAGTTATTTCCAACTTATGGTGACCCTAATGTAAGCTTATTGCAGGGTTTTCTTGGCAGAGTTTGTTCACAGGGGTGTTGCTTTTGACTTCTATTGAGGCTGAGAGAGCATGACTTGCCCAAGGTCACCCAGTGAATTTCCATGGCCATGCAGGGATTCAGACCCTGTTTTCCAGAATCATATTCCACTTTGACTTCTATTGAGGCTGAGAGAGCGTGACTTGCCCAAGGTCACCCAGTGGATTTCCATGGCCAAGCAGGGATTCAGACCCTGGTTTACAGAATCATATTCCAACACTCAAACCACTACACCATGCTGGCATCATAGCTATATGAGAATAACAATGGATAAGAGCTCCAGGTCTCAGAAGATAAAATATTATTCTTGACCTAATGGAAAGAAATGAGAAGAAAATTTTGTGTTCCCTCACTGCAAAATATCTCCACGTTTCCCCATACCTAATAAATATATTGAATTTCCCAAAACCTCAAATATAACATAGTTATGAATGCATTTCTCAAATCTTCCTTTACAGGTGAAAAAAAGTCAGGTTGTCTAATGTGATTTTCTTCACTGGAAAACAACAACAAATGGTATGTTCTTGAAGCACTAAACAAATCTTTCTATTTTATTCCTCCCAATCCTTAAAATCTTGTTGCAGGAGTTTGACCTGGAGTCAGTAAAGCTATATTGCAGCTACAGTCTTTTTTTGGCTGTATTCAAAACTAAGAAAATTATTATACCTTTAAGTGCTTCCACTTAGTCATAAAGGAATCCATGGTCCCGTTTACACAGCAAAATATTCCCTTAAATAAATCACTAAGATTCCTAATTGTTCCCACACATCGTGCCACAGTATCGTCTCATTCAGAAGGGGGGGAGCTCAAGAACTCAAAAGTAGTGTGATAGGGGATTCCGCTACTTTTCTCGACTTTTTTGAAAAGTAGCGAGACAGCGCATTATTGATTCTGTGAATTACCGTTTTGGAAAAGTCTGTGTGAACTACCAGCAATCTTTCCGATACAGTCACAGCAGAGCTGTGCTGTGATTGGTTGGGTTGTCCAAGGAGGGGGTGGGCTTGCAAGAGATGGAGGAGCCTGAAATGAAAAGATCCAGCCCCTGTTGTTTTCAGCCACAGAAAAAATCCAGCAAGCTGTCTGCAGCTTGCTTGGCTGTGTATGTGTGAGAGAGGTAGGGGGAGGGAGGAAGATTGAGTAGTGATGGGCTCCTCCAGCTGTTCTTTCGCTCACACTCCTCTGATGTTGTGTGTGTGTGTGAGAGAGAGAGAAAGACAGGGAGAGTGGGTGAGGGGAAGGGGGGCTTGATGGGAGGAATAGCTCCTCCATGGCTGAAAGGGTTTTTGGAAGAAGAGGCATGAAAACTAGCAGGCATTCCTCAGAGCAAGGAACGATCTGAGCACTTCTCTCTCTCTCTCTCCCTCCCTCCCTCCCTCCATCTCATCTTCCCACAGATGTGCTTGGGAGGCCACGCCCCCACCTTTGTCTGTCTAAACCAGAAGTCGAAAAAATAAACAGAGCAACCGATTTCTCAATAAATTATCTAAACTACCCGGCACTGGTGCGAAAAAGCGCTAAAGCGCAAGCTATCGCAATAAAAACTGCTGTTTAACTGAGCCCCATGCTAGCTATCCACTTTGGACAAAGAGAGGTGGTCATTTAAACTGACCACCAGGAACTTGGTGAGGATATGAGGACCACAAAATTCGAAAGAATATGTGGGTGTTATAGTGCTAGTTTATTTTTCTCTTTCTACTTTACTTATCCCTTAATTTCCTAGTCTGAGCTTGTTTGGATCCGTCAGTCAGAAAGTTCACATACCCACCCCCAAATCTTGAAATGACACATAAGGGAACATAGGATTATACCAGCTAGCTCCAACCCTTATTACTTTCGTAAATGGCTGATAGAGATGAACCCTGCTATCCTTCTTTCATTTATTTGAAACACATCCAAAGTAGTTGTACAGATATAAAGCTCTGCCACCTGAGGGGGAAATCTAATTAGGCCAGAGTTCCCCTCACTTGGAAGTCTTATAGAAATAATCAGTAACTCTGTTTCTTTGGGATAATCAGTGAAAGCCAAGTTTTATAGGAGCTACTTCTGATTTCATGGGAGATATCCAAGGCGTTAAACCTATTTTGGAAAAAAGGATTTAGTACCTTGCTTAGTTCCTATAAAAATATCCAGGAATAGCTTCTGTAACACCCAGTATGGAATCAGTATCTCAGAGTAATGGAACAATCAACCAACATTGTTTACATGTGCAAATTGTTATGCGCCTAGATCCTTTCAACATATTCTGCAGTAGTAGAACCTGGAGAGGAGGGGCTGCCAAAGCACATTAGGAATGGGAGTGGGCCATGTTATTTCAGTATGTGTGTGTGGGAGAGTGCTCATATGAATCTCTTTAGAAGATCAACTATCGTAGGCATTACACTGTTTCCTGTCTCCTAGGACAGCAGGTTTCTTCTATGATGATGTAGAAGTATGAAGTAGTAGTGAATCTGTGGGTAACTTCTTATACTTGTGTCTAATGATGAGCTGTTACTGACAGCATCTCACTTCAGCCATGGACTTGCAAAATGTACATGTTTTTGTGTGCCTTCAAGTAATTTCTGGTTTATGGTGATCCTAAGGTGAACCGATTTTGGGGTTTTCTTCGCAAGGTTTGTTCAGAGGAGGTTTGCCATTGCCTTCCTCTGAGGCCGAGAGAGTGTGGCTTGCCCAAGGTCATCCATTGGGTTTCATGGCTGAGAGGGGATTTGAACCCTGGTCCCCAGAGTTGTAATCCAACATTCAAATCATTATGTCATGCTGGTTCTCCTAAATGCACATACCTGTAAGTAAAACTATACATAAATTAGCACTTGACAACATGAGGACATTCATTGATTAATCATAAAGCTTTGATCAACTAGGTATCTTTAAAAGCATATACATATTACCAAACCTTAATATGGGTCATATGAATGTAGAAGTGTACACCTTTATTTACTTCATTCTTGTGCTTAAGAATAAGCAGTTTAAAAAGTTTTCACCACACTGGGGGAGATAGTTGCACATTCTTGTACATTGTGAATTATTCTACATTTTCAATTAGTTTTTGCATTTAAGGGGGTTAAAACATCTTTTTAAATATTTTGTGCAAAATGCATCTTTGTGAAAACCCTCTCATTTTGCTAGGGCTGTGGCTGATGTTCAAAAAGATGCTGGTCTTTTTGCCGTGCTCAAAGGCCAAAAATCTCATGGTGGTCAACAGTTTCTCAACAAGGGGTCAGTATGCAAAGGGATTTTGTATCATCTTTGAGACTGAGAGAAAGAAGGTGGTAGCATAAGCTTTCATAGACTTAAGTCTACTTCGTCAGATGCATGGAGTGATGTGCCTAGGAACAGACCTTTATGAGCAGGCTGTATGTGTGTGTATAGCAACTGAAATCAAAACTTTTGGGTATGTTGATGAGGTGACAAGTTCAGTTTTAACTGTGGCCATTGGGGGACAAAGGTAGGAAGAAAGATGTTGCCTAAAGCCAAGGTGAATAGATATGAGTGGTGAAGGGAGTTACTGGAAAGTACTGTGATACTGGCTGGGAACCAGAAAGGAGATGTGATAAACTGTCGAAGTCAGCCCTGATGAGGCTGGGAAGTTAATCAGTGTTATAATATGTGTCGTGGGTCAGGAAACCATTGTCTCTGTTTATACCAATGTTGATGGACTGGAGTTTGTGGATATATTCCAATTCTGCTGTTTGTTTTTTCCAATCTTCATTTTTACTTTTTGTTTTGTTTTTGTTCAAGAATTGCTGAAGTACTAAGACACTCTTTCCCACTGAGGATGAGAAAACTTGTGACTATTCTTTACACCCTCATTCTGAAGACATTGATAAAAATGTATTATGTCTCCTAAGTGTGAGACTTATTTTGCTAATCCCTATTAGAAATAGAAGGAATCTTAAATATTTTCATTTTCATCAGTCCAAAGTTTGAATTCCTGAGTATTCTCTACAATAACATAACACCATGGGGCAAAATGGTTTTAAAGACAAAATAATTCACATTCAGTCAATATTGTGGCAGGTCCAGATTTAAGGGCATGCTCCAAACAAAACTAAGCATGTTAGAATTCCATTGATAGTTTAAAATTCAGTTGCAGACATTTAAACAAGTAGGATTGTTTTTATCTTGAATCTGTCTTAATCTAAGCAGCATCAGTTTTACTGGCCTGTAGCTCTTGTTGGAAGGAAACCAAAAGAGGTTTTATCTTAAAATCAAAATATCTACAACCTTAAGATACAAACAGGAATCAAACGTCATGCTTAAGCAACCTGTTGTGTTATCCTTTCTATCTGCACTTTTTAGTTTTCTTTATTACAATGAGGGTTTCTGAATTACATAACATACTCCCGCTGAGACTTGAAATCATGTTGATTAGTGTGAAACAGTTATTTGTTGAACATAGCTATGATGATTCTGTTAATTCAATGCAAATCAAAACCTGCCATTTTGTAGCATTGTTACATTTCCCAGTCAGGTTTAGTTTATGAAAGACTTTATCTTCAAGATAGCTTTTTACAAGACTGCAACATAACCAGTCCTCTTTTCATTTAGCCATTCAGAGTTTGTTTTTATCTTTCTTTTGTGGGATATTTTAAAAACACTTGTCTTTGTAGATCTACAGTTCTCCCTTCATATTCCACTGGGATTTGGTTCCAGGACCCCCTGTGGATACAAAAATCCGTGAATACTCAAGTCCCATTATATGCAATGACATACCAAAATGGTGTCTCTTATATAAGATGGCAAAATCAAGATTTGCTTTTGGATTATTATTTTTTAAAGACTATTTTCAAGCCGTGAATACTTAAATCCACAGATACCAAGTCTGTGGATACGGAGGGACAACTGTACATTGTTTTGCTTTAAACTCATAAATATGGATATCTTTGCAGTATTTGTCCATCTCCACAATGTCTTCTCTTGTACATAGTTTTGCAAGTACAAGCCCTTAGTTCTTGCTGTTTCAAAATTTATATTGTAAAATTATTATTTCTGCTGCCTTAGTGGTCTTCTACTTTCCTCTACCCTATCTGATAACATAGCATGTCACTTTTTAAAAGTTGTACATGTATGTTTTCCCCTTGAAGACATTATTTCCAAGAAGATTGCTACAGCTATGGATGCCTAAGTACTAAGCTTTCACCTCCCTACCTCCTCAAATTTTATTTATTTATTTATTTATTTCCCGCTCTTCAGCCACAAGGCTATCAGAGCAGCTTACAAATTGTTATAAGCAATATAGCAGTTTACACATCTGCACTGCATTAAGCAGTTTCCAATGTGTGTTAGCTAATTGCCCCCATAACCTCATTTTATAGACCTACGAAAGGATGGAAGGCTGAGTGATCCTTGGAGTCCTCTGGAATCAAACTTGCAACGTGGTGACTTGCAGTACTGGCAATTGCAGTTATTGCAATCAAGAACTCTAGGGCTGCTTACATTACCAAATTTCACACATACAGAGCATTTTCCTATGATTATGAATAGGAATGCCCCTAGTAAAATGGAATAATAATAATGGCAACAACAACATTTATTTTTTACCCACCTCCCCCTGTTGATAGAGGTTGGGAACAACAACAAATAACAGAACACATCAATGTCCTATCAATTAAAAGAGAATAGAAAACCAATACATGTTAAAATTAATCAACTTAATAACAATATGTTTAAGCATAACTTAAAAATAATCTGGATAGGCCTGCTGGAAGAGATTGGTCTTTACTGCTGATTTAAAGTAAGATAGCATCTTGAGATGACAAATCTCTTCCAGTAGGTCATTCCACATGCTGGGGTGGCCGAAGAAAATGTCCTCAGGATAATAATCAGTCTAGTTTTGGCTGACTGAAGTAGATGTTTCCCAAAGGACATTCCCAAAGGACATTCCCTAGGTGTATGAGGCAGATTTTGTGGGAGAAGGCAATCCTGTAGGTAACTTGGACCCAAACCATGTAGGGCTTTAATAGTAATAACCAACACTTTGTAAGGTGTTGGTTATTACCTTTAAAGCCCTAAATGGCTTGGGTCCAACTTATCTCCGGAACCGCCTCCTTCCATACAATCCTCCCCATGCACTCCGGTCCTCTGGGAGTAATTTGCTTCAGCCACAAAAATCTAGGCTGTCTGCAACCTCCCAGAGGGCCTTTTCGGTAATCGCCCCCAAATTGTGGAATGACCTGCCAAACGAGATCCGTCAGATGACAAGCCTGAGTAGCTTTAAAAAAGCACTAAAGATGGATCTCTTTCGGCAGGCCTTTCCTAATTAGATCCTGGCCTCAGGGAATCCTGGCCTCTTTTAGTCTGCTGGCTATTTATTGTATTTATTGTTTTTAAAGGTGATTTTAGACCGTTGCTTTTAATTTACATTTGTTTAATATTTTTTTATGGGGGAGGGTGGGGGTGGGGGGTGTTTAGGGATTTTTATCTGTATTGTATTTTAATTTTTGTAAGCCGCCCCGATTGTTTTAACAGAGGGGCGGGGTATAAATAATAATAATAATTATTATTATTATTATTATTATTATTTGTATTTTGCCCAGAAACTAATTGGCAGCCAGTAGAATGATTTTAATATTGGTGTAATATGGTCACTCTTAAATATACCAGTAACCAATCTGGCTGCTATATTTTGAACTAATTGAAGTTTCCAAACTTGGTACAGAGGTAGTCCAAAGTACAATTGTGATAATGGGAAGATCCCATCTCCCATTATCTTCCAGCACAGCATCAAATAAACAAAGGGTTAACTAGGGTCTGGAGAGGGGTGGCACCTTTGGGGCCAGTGTCATCATCGATGTCATAGGTCACAAGGGACAGAATGACCAAATCAGACTTATAGAATGGCGATCTGCAAGGTAATATACACTGCTTTGGGTCACAAGGCAAACAGTTGAACAAAGAAGAACAAAGGGACCTGAGATGGGGAGACATCACATCTCAGGTTGAGAAAGACAAAGAGGCCCTGGATGGGGAATGCCTCATCTCAGTGAGTGAGCAGATCAGGAATGTTTTAGCTAGTTTGCGTCAAGGAATTTATGTTATTTTCCCCACCTTGGCTGAATGTAACTGAATACTATATCTGTAACTGCTAAGACATACCTGAAAAGGAAAAGCATTATCTACATACTTTTGAACTCTGTTTGGAATAAATAGCTTTTCTGATCTTTCTATCAGCTGATGCTATAACGTGCCTAGTTGTGCTCGGGTGCTTCTCTTCCCTTCGGGACAGAGGGGAAGGATTAGTAATAGCTCTGCCAGTAGCAGGGAGTACAAAAAAGGAATACCACAGCCTCCCTTTCAACTGTGTTGAAAGGATTGGAATTCAAAGGGTGGTGGCAGCTAGGTCAATAGGGGGCACAATTCAGGGAATTTCCAGGCAGAGGAATCCCCAAGATTGCATTCCCAAAAATATAGCTTAAGGGGTTCTCAGGCAGAAGAAGACCCCCAGGCTTCAACATCCCATTTGAGAGCAATTTAACACGTGCAGCTTTGCAGTTCATGGATTCCATGACAGATATGGGCCTATCCCAACTGGTTTCTGGGCCAATACACTGTGTAGGTTACACTCTCAATGCGGTCTTCAGTACGAAGGAGGTATATCCTTGGGTGGAGGTAGTGAGTATCACTGCACTATCGTGGACATTTCCTGGTTACCGTCGGACTTAGAGCCAATGTCCTCCCCACTGGGGATGGAGGACCTATTAGAATTGTCCACCCTCGGAGGCTAATGGAGCCAATAGGTCTTCAGAAATCCTTGGAGAGTTCCTTGGTTGGTAATGCTGGTGATTCTGTTGAAGCTCTGGTTGATATTTGGAACAACAATCTCACCAGGGCCATCGACACGATCGCTCCTAAGCGTCCTTTCCAACCCACTCCAAATAAACAACCATGGTTCACAGAGGAACTTAGGAAGATGAAGCGGGCACAATGACTAGAGTGCACCTGGCAGAAAACTCGACTCTTATCTGACAAGACTCGTCATAGGAATTTTCTTTATTCCTATCGAGAGGCAATAAGTACAGCTCAGAAATCTTTCTGCACTGCACGTATTGTGTTACAGAGTCCTGTCCAGCAGAGCTATTTAAGGTGATTGCTCGCAGAGGGGTGGGATATAAATAAATTTTGTTATTATTTTATTTTATTATAAGGGAGCTCACACAGGATCCACCTGTACAGAACCCTCTACTTAACCCAACAGCAGCCTGCTGTGATGTGTTTAATAACTACTTTGCAGATAAAATCTCTGAGATAAGAGCCGACTTGGACGCTGGGTTTGTAGCAGAGTCGACTGATAAGGTGTCCAGTAAACCCGTTTCTGAGATTAGACAGGATCAGTTTGAGCTGATGAGTACTGGTGATGTGGACAAGATCCTTGGAAAAGTGAAGAAGACTATGTGCACTCTTGACCCTTGCCCATCATGGCTGGTCATCCAGGGGGGTGATGCACTGACAGCCTTTCTTAGGGAGGGAGTTATGCCATCTTGTTTAAAGGAAGCGGTTGTGAGACCACTCCTAAAGAAACTTTCCCTGGACCCCCTGGACTTGAAAAATTATAGACTGGTTTCCCTTCTGCCATTTTTGAGCAAGGTGATCGAGCGGGCTGTTGCTTCTCAACTCCAAGTAATCTTGGATGAAACAAATTTTCTTGATCCATTTCAAACCGGCTTCAGACCGGGATTTGGGGTGGAGACTACCATGGTGGCTCTGGTAGATGACCTTTGCCAAAACATCGACAGGGGAAGTGTGACCCAGTTGGTGCTTTTGGATCTCTCAGCGGCTTTCAATACGATAGATCACAGCATCCTCTTGGAACGCCTGGGAGGGTTGGGGATTGGAGGCACTGCACTTCAGTGGTTCCATTCCTTCCTCTCAGGTAGATTCCAAAGGGTGATGCTCGGGGACAGTTGCTCATCAAAAATAGAGCTTAATTTTGGTGTCCCTCAGGGCACCATCCTGTCCCCAATGCTTTTTAATATCTATATGAAGCTGCTGGGAGAAATTATCCAGAAACATGGGGCAGGGTGTTATCAGTACACTTATGACACTCAAATATATTTCTCCATGTCTCAGTCATCAGCCATGACAACAGATGGTATTTCTCCCCTCAGTCACTGTCTTGTAGGAGTAATGGATTGGATGAGGAAAAATTGACTCAAACTAAATCCAGAGAAAACAGAGATGCTTACAGTGGGGGCCCCTAAACCTGGTATTGGGTTGCAACCACCAGTCCTGGGTGGGGTCACGCTCTCTGCTAAGGACTGTGTGCTCCCAGACTCGTCGCTTCACATTGCTCAGGTGAATGCGACAGTCAAGAGAGCCTATTATCAGCTTTGGCAGATACGCCAACTGCACCCTTAGCTCAAGACAAAGGACCTAGAAACTATAGTGCATGCACTGGTAAACTCACGACTCGATTTCTGCAATGCTCTCTACATGGGGCTACCCTTATACTAGTTTGGAAAGGACAACTGGTGCAAAATATGGCAGCCAGGTTAGTCACCAAGAAATCGAGAAGGGAGCATATCACTCCAATCTTGAAATCCCTTCACTGGCTGCCTATCAGTTTCCGAGCACAGTATAAGGTGTTGGTAATGACCTATAAAGCCCTACATGGCCTAGGTCCAACCTACATAACGGATCGCCTCCTCCCATATAACCCGCTCCACAATCTTAGATCTTGTGGGAGGGGTTTATTGCAACCAATGAGATCTAGATTAACAACAACCTCTCAGGGATCTTTTTCTATTGCTGCTCCCAGACTATGGAATGCCCTGCTGGAGGAGATCTGTCAAGCAACTAGCTTGGAGAATTTCAAAAATCCATCAAAATGGATCTCTTCTGGCAGGCCTTCCTTGAATAGAACAGACCATTTTTTATGGATGCTTCTCCCTCTTTTTATGTTTTTATATCTTTACGTTTTGATATTCAGTTTTAAAGTCTTAGGGTAGTTATTTTATGTCAGTGGTGAATTTGCCAGTTATTTTAAATATATGTACTATTATATGTAATTTTAAGGGGGGTAAATTGTTTTAAGATATTACTGTTGTTATGGATCTGTTTGTTTTATATCCAATTATTGTGAGCCACCTTGGTTACCTAATAGGCAAAAGGTGGGGTACAAAAATAAAGTTGTTGTTGTTATTATTATTATTATTATTATTATTATCATCATCATCATCATCACATCCAAGCTTCAGCTTATCTAGCTCAAATCTGTCTGCTTTGGAAGTGGTCTTTCCTTGGCTTATCTGGAGATGCCAGGGACTGAATCTGGGATTTTCCTTGCTTTACCTGCTTTACCTCGAATTGGCCATTCTTTGTCACTTTTCTCTAGAAGAGAAAATATTGGATAGCTGTGGCATCTGAAATATATCGACTACTTATAAAATGGAAGTTAGGTCAATATAATAGGTACACGCAAGCAAGCAAGCAAAACAGACAGTTCCAGATTCATAGAAGTGTCATCAGAGTGTCTTCAAACTCTTTGAATCCCTCTCTGGAACACACAGAAACTCTGTCAGCCAACTATCTACTATTGCTATCTATTTTGCCAGCCAACTTCAAGCTCCACCTTACCAGGTTTCTTATAATATGATTTCATTTAACTAAATTAGTGTTTAGTCCCCAGCCAGGTGGGTGTGTCCCAATGCCAATCTAAATTTGGACAAGGGGAGCCAAATACCCCATTATTCAAGAAGGATCAAATAATGGGATGTTTAGATAACATGAAGGATTTGAGCATGTCTTCATTTTGTACAACAGAGCAACATGGCCATGACAATACTAATGTAAGTCTGGCCATATTGTTTACTGTAAATTGGCTGTAACCAGGCAACTAAATTATTAACAACTCAATATGGAAAAGAACACTAATGTTCCATGATAACTTTTCCAACCTTTGAAATTAAATCCCTATCAGTTTGGGAAGGTGATCTCAAGGAGATGATGGAAAGAGATAAATGGTTATAAGTCCATTTGCATTTTTCACTGTAAAAGAGAGAAAAATGGAAAGTTCTTCTTGGAGTTTGCTAAATTGAATACAACTTTGAAGTGATAAAACAGTTGCCCTCTGGAAGTCAGTCTCTTATTTATTACACTATACCAACTGTTGGGAGCAATGTTCCTAAATGCTGATATAACAGAAACTGTGTACATGAAGCAAGCTCCTGGATATGTTTACAAAAGTAAGAACAAAGTACAGTTGTCCCTTCATATTCACAGGGGTTTGGTTGTAGAAGCCCCCCCCCCCCGTGGATACCAAAATCCATGAATACTCAAGTCCCATTATATGCAATGGCATAGCAAAATGGTGTCCCTTATATAAGATGGTAAAATCAAGGTTTGTTTTTGGATTATTATTTTTTAAAGAATATTTTCAAGCTGTGAAAATTTAAATCCATTGATACCAAATCTGTGGATACAGAGGAACAACTGTATATAAACTAGGAAAGGCAATCTATAGGTTAAAACAATTTACTAGATGTTGGAACTTGTGTATACATAAACAATTATGTGCCCTAGGTTTTACTAAGAGTATAGCAGATGCCTGTGTCTATACTAGAGGGAGTGGTGATGAACTGGTCATACTTGTGATTTACATTGATGATTTGGCAATTGCAGCTAAAATCCAAGAGGCAACTGAAAATGTAAAAATCACAGTTAGAGAGCCAGTTTAAAGTCATGGACCTGGGATGCCTAAAATATTATCTAGGCATAGAGGTTGAAAAAACCCAGGAGGCTGAGTCAGAGGATGAAAATAGACCAATTGGTTGAAAAATGTAGCCTAACTGATACTAAAATAACTTCAACACCTATGACCACAAATTTCATTAAATCTAAGTCTGATGTGCTGTTTGACAAACCAGAACTATACCATTCAGTGGTTGGCAGCCTGCTTTTTATAGCCAACCACACTAGGCCTGATATCAGTTTCTCTGTTGGCCTACTAAGTAGAAGGGTTTCTAAACCAAGCTTGGGTGATTATATAGCACTCAAGAGAGTGGTACGTTATCTAAAAGGAACCAGGGAATCTGCGCCTGAAAATGGGTAAAGCTGACTCTGAACGTGAGTGTTATGTTGGCAGCTTGTTTGCTGAGGAAAAAAACAATAAATCTGTGAGTAGTCTGGTGATCAAGACTGCTGGTAATGTTATAGCATGGAGGTCATGGAAACAGACTAGTGTAGCTTTATCCACAGCTGAGGCTGAATTTACAACACTTTCTGAACTGGCAGGGAAATCCAATGGTTTAAACAATTGCTGCAAGACCTTAGGGGTAAGTGTAAAGGTCCTATTAAGATTAATGAGGATTCTCAGACCTGTATAGTGATAGCAGAGATAGAGAATCTAAAGAGAAGAACTAAATATGTTGGTGTAAGGTACACATATATAAGGTAAATGATACAGGAGGAAGTAATGACATTACAGTATTGTATGTCAGAGGAAAACCTTGCTGACATATTTACAAAGGTATTAGCAGCTCAGAGGCATGGGGAAATATCTTGCAACAAGAGACAAAGAGCCTCCAAGGACTTTGGAAGAATCCAACTCTGTGCATCATTTCAAGGTTGGTCAGTGCCATATTGCCAAATACTGCTAGTGGATTCTGTGCTTCTGCACTCTGCTGTAAATAGCTACCGTTGGGGACAAGCATCTCAGACAGTGCTGATAGTTGGCATCTCAGTGGGCCTAGTTTTTGTATTTGTCACTGCACACCTTGTAGGGCATAAAAGAGAGCCAACACCAACAATATCTACTTTTAAAATGCATGTGGATGCAGGACATAGGGAACCAACTAAGATGCATACAAGCAGGTAGAAAAATCTCTGGTCTTGCCTTCAAGCTACAAACCAGGAGGTCCTCAGTTCAAATATCAACTCTGTCATTAAGTTTTCTAGTTAACTGTTAGCATGCCATTCACTCAGTTTCAGTCCCTCCATCTTTATTATAGGGGTTAAGAATACTTACCTTGCAGCAGGGATGACTGAACACATTTAGCTGCTTGAACCGGAACAGTACCTTGTGTGATCCACTCACACAAATCAAGATGCAAAGGATCCAAAGCTAGGCAAGTTCTTTTTGACATAGGAGGCAGTAAAACAGTAAGAATCTGCTGTAAAAATGCAATAATAACAAAACAACAATTTGCAGCCCTTTCATGACAAAATCCACTGCCTGAGGCAGTTGCCTCACTCTGCTTAATGATAGGGCTGACCCTGCCCTACAGAGTTTTTCTAAGGATTGTGACTGGATATGAAATGCATTGCTATTATTCTTTTCTCACTCAATGAAATGAAACTGTTCCTGGAAGTCTTGTCACTCCAGGATGTGAGGAGGACATAGCAATACAATCAATAAATAAATTAAAATGTTTTAATACTGCCCTTCATACCTGATGGATGGTGTAAAAGATTATAACAAGAAGTACCACACTTTAAAGAGAGAGGGGGGGGGAGGAAAACAATACAACCATGTCATCATAACATAATAGGGAAGGCAGCAAATATAATGAGCAGATCAGAGCTTGGAAATGTCACTTTAAAAAATCACTGGGCATAACAGGATGAGGAATTCTAACAGATGTAACCCTAAAGGTATCTTAGCTTTGAAGTAGATAGGTCAAGTAACCAATGAGAATGCCTGGAAAAGTGAGATGATTTGAGCTGGTATTGAAAAGTTTGCAGTATAGGGTCCAGCCGCACCTTCACAAGGAGGACATTCCACAATGGGAGCATTACAAATGGGAAGGTGTTCTCCTTTATTGCCACATGTTGAAGCTGAGATAACTAGAGAAGATCCCCTGGCCATCTTAAAGCACTGAATGGCTGGTAGAAAGAGAGGTCTTCCCTTATCTATTTGGCACCCAAGCCATTTAAAATAAGCACCACCACTGTGAATTGTGTTTGGAAATGAAAACTTGGCACCTTCAGAATGGGTGTGACATGGTTCTGCCCAGCTATAACAGTTACATATCTGCTCACTATGTCCAGCACTGCCCAGCGCTTCTTGGTCATCCTCAAGGACAACCCTACATACATTTGCCCAGTTTACCCTTCTCTAGGAATGGAAGCAGTGGATAATTGATCCCAAGGTAGTAAAAGGCATTCCACTAAGTCTACCTGGGCCTGAAGTGACAAGTTGGATCAATGAAAACCCAAGCCATGCATTTGTTCTTTCAAAGCAAGTGTATCCCATCTACAACAGGCTCAACTGAAGTACAAATCAAACAAAGTCTGCCCACATAGTAGGTCAAGTGTCCTCATCTGCAGAGTGCTGATTTTGCATTTCCCCCCACACTTTAGCACATTGAATGGGAAATAATACTCAAATTAATACACATATTTTTCTATAAAGCATGCTAATATGAAGCTTCTTATATGAATTTGTATAAACAAAAATGTGTTTCTTCACACTTCTTTATTTGCATGTGCTCCATCATTATGCCTCACTTTCAATATTTTCCAGAGGCATATATCTAAACAACTCCACAAGTTTCAATGACAAAAGAGCCTTCCCACCCAGTCAACAATTCCATTGAGACAAGGCAGTTTGGTATTTCAAGAATGCCATCTCTTCAGAAAAGCGAAAGCCTGACGCCAACAAATTTTGTGGTGGATTTCACTAGCATCCCTAACAGGCACAACACTTAATTCCTGGACATAAGAACCATCTACCTCCATTACCTCCATCATATAATTAGGCCTCATCAAAGTCCATAAATCCAGGAACTGGTTCACAGCCACCCCTGACATCACATGCTGAATAGGGAGTGAATGAAAAATGATTCTGAATAGAAATTATTAGGAAATTTGCCTGCTGTTGCCTGAATTGATGTTTGTTATCCTCCTTATGATTAAAAGAGAGAGAGAGAATGAGGGAGGGAGGGGGAGATAACAACTTCCAATACTTCAAATTTGTTTCAATCCAATGGACCCAAACCAGCAATTTTCTGGGGGGGAAAAAGCAAAGTTTGCCAATCAGTTCTGAACATACGGCATTCTTTCAGCTGAAGATTTCCTGTGTGATTTGAATGAAACACAACTATGACTGATAGCATAGGTCCCATGTAAAATGGACAGAAACCAGCATCCTCCCCCTGCCCCACAAAAAGAGACTTTCCTAAATGTGCATTTTAAGTAGAGAACAAGCACATGCAAAGTGAATCCATAGCTCTGT
The DNA here is from genome assembly GCA_030847615.1 of Gambelia wislizenii. NCBI lineage: Eukaryota > Metazoa > Chordata > Lepidosauria > Squamata > Crotaphytidae > Gambelia > Gambelia wislizenii. The sequence continues at coordinate 296,256,141 of JAUMIR010000003.1, forward strand.
GTTCTAGTTTCTGGAGCAGCAGTAAACAAACTGGCGCCATCTTCAATGTGACATCCTTTCAAGTATTTAAACATGACTATTATGCCACCTCTTAATCTTCTTTTCCCCAGGCTAAACATACCCAGCTACCTAAGCCGCTCCGCATAGGACATAGCTTCCAGACCTTTCACAATTTTGGTTACCCTCCTCTGGATGCGTTCCAGTTTATCAATATCCTTCTTGAATTGTGGGGCCCAGAATTGGACACAGTGTTCCAGGTGAGGTCTGACCAAAGCAAATACAGTGGTACTATTATTTCCCTCAATCTAGACACAATACTCCTATTGTTGCAGCCTAGAATCATATTGGCTTTTTTAGCTGCTGCATCACACTGTTGACTCATGTTCAGCTTGTGGTCTACTATGACTCCTAGAACCCTTTCACGTGTACTGTTGTGAAGCCAGGTGTTACCCATCCTATATCTGTGTATTTTATTTTGTTCTACCTAAGCTTACATTTATCTCTGTTGACATTCATTTTGTTAGTTTTATGTTTACGTTAACCCAGTTAACTTGATCTAAGCTCTTCAACATTTTCTTTACAGGACATTATGTCTCTCTTACTATATTTGTAATCCTTTGGGCATGTTCCTATTTGCCTATATGTGCGTGCACCCATGTCTTCAATACCTTGCTTAAACTGCATACTATATAAAAGCAATGTATGTTTCCACAAACATCTTGGTTTAGATTTAAAACTTGATATGCAGTCATAATACTATTCAAAGAGAACTTGAAACCACTTCAGTGAGGGTAGTTTGGGTGTATTTTTAAAAAACTGAACTCCTGTTCAAAAATTTGCTAGTCTTAGCTTTCCTATGTAAAGGGACTGAGATTCATCTGTTCCACACTGTGTGAATAAAATCCACACTTCCTTTCTCTTTTCTTAATCATAAATAATTATTCATTTGTTCACTAGATACAACACACTGAATTAATGTGTAAAAAGAATTGTTTCATTTGGAAACCTCCATAACATGTTGAATGGATACAAAGCTTGCATAAAACAAATTGCCACTTATAAATCTAGCATAACATTTGCATATCTGGAGATTCCATTATCAGCATCTGAAGATTTTTCTTTATTTTGAAAACCCCAGTGCTGAAAAGCTGCAAATTCTGGGAAACAAAAAAGTTCCAAGCCTCTCTCCTTTGCATGCAGCAATCTAGATTGGAAGCTGGGGAGCAGCTACCCAGTTGTACTGAATGTAACATGTAGTTTGACCTTCAATTTCCCAAAGAGGACATACTTTACATCCCCTCCAACCATGTTGATTTATCTTGTGGGTAGACTAGATATTCCTAAGCTATGCTCAAAATATTAAACATTTCTATTGTCTTGTGGACCCATTTGAGCTGAAAGGAAACTCATTAATTTATAAACAAAGTAAGAAATCAGTTTCAGGTTTTATTTTACTCAAAATAATTCTTTGCCTACTTCTATTTACAACTGTGTTTTCTTTTTGATCTATCACAATCCTCTGAGAGATAGGTTTGAGAGCAGATGTCTAGGTATGGCTGTGAAGACTTGATGTAAGTAGAGGTGAGTTAACTGATATATATTTGTACTTTGTTTACTACCAAGACAATCCATAGAATTTAAGTTCCAGTAAAGATAGATATATATTGAAAAATTATTATAGCATGAGAGAGCAGAGAAATCTTCATGATTCTAAATTTAAATGGCCACAACGGGTTACCGAGAAAGGTAAGAGCTTTCCTTGAATTTCTATACTTTTGATGAATGCCAGCACCAAACCTAGGAGGTAAGAAAAACTACCCTTTGCTGTTTTAATAATGCTTATTAAAAGAAAACATCAGGAGTGGTCAGGTATGACCTAGTACTGTGTTCTCAGGATGCAAGAAACAAGGTCCTGAGAGAAGATGAATGGTAGAATTGACAGACGGATTGGAGATGGAACAGCAAACCTGTCATGTTGGTGGCAGACAGCCATGTCTTCCTAGTAGACTAAGTCTACCAGCCCTGTGGCCCCAAATGCTCTTCCAGCCAGGGCTGTGCATTTTTCATAACAAAGGCCTGCTTGGAACTGAGGTCTATTGATGAATATGAAAGTGGGGTTTGAACAGGAAATGGATACAGCTTAGGCAGGTGTGCATAAGAAAGAGGGAAGAGGCCAAGGAGGACAGATATATCGAGTCACTCCCAAAGAGAGAAGGAACACAGAGAGCAGACAAAAGTAATTAAACACTCTCTTTTTCCTGCATAATACCTATAATTATTGTTAGCACTCCCACGCCACAGTTTAGTATTTTGGTGACACTGTTTTAGCCAACAATTGGGCTCATTTGGAAAAAAAAAAGAGGGAAAGATAAACAAGGGCATTAATGAAATCACAGAGACAGCTTGAATCGATTGCTTATAGCTTATATATATATGCCAACTTGATTGTGTTTAAAGATGGTTAAAGTGGTTTACAGTACCACTTTTTAAGCCCCTGGACCTTAACGTATTCAAGATATTGTGATTGGTGTTGATCTTAATAAATACCGAAAACAACATGAAGAACATAAAAAAGTGTTGTCACCTAAGACTGCCATATCACATTGGCATCTTGGTAAGAAAACATTGAAAAGAGACCTAATAAGTAGAGAGAAATTAAATCTACATTCTAAACGTTGATTTCACTACTTACTGTAATTTACTAACAAATGTGATATGCTTTACATTGCATTTGCAAAAGTTACTTTTGAAAAGTGGTTTTGCACCAGTGCATTCAGTTTCCTATCTGACTGCACAACAAAATATTATGCATACATGTTTTCATTATATCCCAATGATGTAAGTGATCAGCTAAGTACAATAATAATAGAAAGAACAGTAAAATTTATATTTCATTTTAGAGGGTTTAAAATACATCACAGACATTAAAGTTATTGTAAAGATTATTTTGAAAAGTAGGTGAGAACTGTTACCGGTATTCCTTTACTGCACAGGGCTTGGTGGCTTAGATTGGGATAAATGACTCTGCACCAACCAACACCACTTTGTGAATTCATGGCAGAACCGAGACTTGAGCCTATGACTTCCTGACACACAGCTCAGTTTTGTAGCCGCTACATTTCATAAACTGTCAGACAAATACGTCAGGTGAAGGAAGCAGTCAGAATCAGAAAATAACATAGGATTCTGGGGAAAACAATCATAATGTCAATCAGTATTTTGGGTGAAGTGTGTGATGCATTTTATTCAATGGTTTACAGTAGATATAGCTGAAAAACATTTTTTAAAACTACACTTTCGTCCATACATAAAATGTGTCCCCAATATAGTGATCAATAGCTTGTTCTGAACTGTCATGCTTAACATTTTCATGCCACAAAACAAGGGGCATCATAGGGGTACAAAACGTTCCTTTAAGCCACTTTGCCTTTTGTCACATCTGTTCACACCTCTAACATGGCATTACTTTTTGCCATTATTTGATCCCCTCACCCCCTCATATTAAACCTGGACAATCAGGGACCACATATTGAATATGATGACATCTTGATATCAAACAGCATTCTGAATTGGCCACATTATTATGATATCTGAAAATTTAAAAAAAACCCTCTTATATTGTCCTGATACTGATTAGAACACGAGTTTCTATATTGACAGTCCAATCCAGTTACTCATTAATTAATGGAAAGAATTTTGCCCTGAAGATGTTTACTGCAACCAGGTCTACCACAATGTAGTTCAGGTGGTATTCCTTCAGATTAAGGTATACATATTGTTCAAAGTGATACAGGAAGAATGGAGAACCTTCATCAGCAAATGAACAATCAGATGTACATCCCTATGGAGATAATAATCTGCAATCCACTATTTATATTGTGGTGTGCATTCAGATGTACATTGTAATAACTGTTCTGCTAGAACTAGTTAATTATTTGTGACTGGATTGGGAAACAGAACATCAGTCTAGTTCCATTACCAAAGTTATCTTTCCTCTCACTTCTGATCATCATGCCTTTGCAAACACTTTCATACCCTGTTCAATATGAAAGGCTTCATAGAAATGTGTCCATGTTAAACTTGGTAATAGTCAATGGGAATGTATGCGGCAATAATGACATTGCCATTATTATTTGAAAATAACTGCAAAACTTTGCAGATGGGCAGATATCCTTGAAACAGTAGAACTACTTATGAAGGATACCTGGATACTAGTAGCAATATTTTAAGGGCTCTTTCTGTGTTGTGTGATACCAGCACATTTTAGACTGTGCAGTGAATGGGATAATGTCACAGCACAATACTCCATATATCATCAAACTTCCTCTCTTTCTCTACAAAATGTCTAGAAAAAGAAAAACAAGCATTTGGAGATGACAAAACATTGTGGCATCCATTTTTCTTAACTGCACTTCATTTAGTTATCTATAACCAGTTCTAGCATACAGTATTTCAGGCAACGTGCTGTGTGATACCAGCGTATCTTGGATTGTGCAGTGAATGGGATGACGTCACAGTGTGACTTTGCTCCTGCATCCTTAAGTATCTTATTCTGCCAGGTACAAAGGAAAGAATCCTTTTCAAGAAATCCAGTTAGCATTTCAGATTTATATAGGGGATGGTGAACCTGTGTCTTTCTGAAAGATTATATATTATTGCACTACATCTGCCTTGATTATTGGTCATGCAGAGAGGGGGATATGGGAGTTGAAGTCCAACATCTGGAGGATCTCGTTTTCCCCACCATTGATTCAGCAAACAGAATCCAAGTAAAATAATGCACAAGTTGTTGTGTTACCTAGAATTTACTATGCAAACTGTATTAAAAATATCATTTTAAAAATTCTTCCAAAGGAGGCATTTTGTTTTTCAAAACAATGAGATAATATCAACAATAACCTACTCTTTTACAGAAATTTTTAAGAAATACAAGCGCCTATAAAGGTCTTTTTTCCTCATTGTTGGCACTGCCCAACCATGCATTAACCTTTGTAATCTTCATGTGGTAAGACAAACTACCAAAATGGTAGCATCTTGATTAAAAATGCATGGGGGAAGTCCTAGCTGTTTGATTTCAATCTGAGACTCTAAGAAGTCGAACAAAAATAGTATTTATTTTTTTAAAAAAAGAAGTCGTGTAGTATCTAGGAAGACATTTTTTTTGTCCTGGGGTTTTTCATGGTACACACAGATACATAATTTACCTGAGAAATGTATATGCTGCCTATGACAAAGATCTCCCAAGGATGCTTGCAAACTTAATTATAACAACACAGAAAAAATTAAATACCTATAAAACAATCCAGTTACAAAACTAAGAACAGCAGCAGTTTAAAAGTATATGACATTTGGTACATACATTTCCTCAGTTCTTTCCATATGGAATTGTTAATACTATTATTTATTTTTTAATTCTGCTGTTCCCCGTCAGGAAAAATAAGATAAACAAGAGAATGACTCTTAACTATTTAAAAAAAATTGTTTAAGCTGGTTAAGTGTTGAAGACAGATAATTTTGGAATTATTCTTTTGAAAAGTTAACACTGATAAACTCTAGTACTCAAATAACAAACACAACAGGAACTCTGTGATCATCACAGAAATAAAAATCAGACAAAGAACTAGATACAGTCCCTGTGCAACAAGTTCAACCTACCTGTTACATAATATTTACAAATTAAAGTAACAGTAAGAAAACTTTGGTAAAATGAACTTTTTCATCCCAAACAGCTCTTTGACACTATAGTACCATCTCATGTTAAAGCAAAGTTCCTTTTCCATTACATTAAAGCAACAATAACAATGACTAGTAATCATATTTAAGTTGAAAAAATTAAGAAATCACAATTTCTACTGCACAAATCTAAGCATGTTTATTCAGAAGTTATGTCCCACTGAGATTAATTAGAATTATTCCCTGGTTAAGTGTGTTTGGGATTGCAGCCAAATTCAAAGGAACTAAACATTAACATATTTCAGAGTATCTGTATCACTAAAATGATAAAACTTTACTGTGGGCAGCTTGCAATGAAAACAGGATTTATATTATCACTTTTTTCATTCTTTCTTGTTCTCTCTCTCTCTTGTTCTCTGTCTCCATTTCTTCCATTTTTATCACAATGGCAAAATTGTTCAGTACAGTACTCCCTTTGTCAAAGTCTTGTTACTTTAGAACATTAGATAAATCTGTATATTAATTTTGCATGGCAGAGATAACTGAAATTCTGTCCAAGTTCAATAAGCATGTTCCATTTCATGTAGTGATGTGTTTATCTGTTTACTGGAGCTCAGCTCATATTCAATTGAGTGCCTCATCTATAAAAGTTAAATCGTATCAACTTTGAAAAAGTTATCATCTCAGTACTTTGAAGTTATTGACTAAGATATAAACTTTTGCCATTCTGCACAACTGAAAGTGCTCTGAGGAATTTTACTGAGGTCTTTACCAATATTAGATCTCAGGGAAATGTAGCTAGCAATTCGAAAGACTTGTTTTGGCTATCAAATTTCTCAAAACATTAGCTTCCAAAACTATGAAAGGCTCAAACTACCTAGTACTGTACACTATTTTGTGGTAGGATACAAAGGGACTACTGTTTTATGGTAGGAAATATAACACCACTCTCCTGAACTCATTTTGTGGAAGTAAGTTCCACCGGCTTCAGCATGGCTTCTATATGCTGAGTTTGTATGTCTAAGAAAGTCATGGCACAAAATTTAGAATAATTCATTTTAGTCATACCCAGAAGTACACTGAATAATAATCAATGATGATACAGGATTAAAACATCTCAAAGTGCTTATTTGGAAGGGAATTTAAAAAGGAACATTGATCCTCATATTATTCTTAATTCCATGGGAAATTAACCAGTGTGGTAATGTTGTTCTCATCTACATGCACTTGTATAACATAGTGCAAGAACACAGTTTAGGATGAAGAGATGCTCTCATTGAAAACAATGTTACTACTCTGGAATAAATAATTTTTCAATTACCACCAATGTGATTTACAACTGTAGCCACACTGGAAGTAGATTCATTTCAACATTATAAAAGCTGTAATGAGAGTAATATTGTTCTGTAGCCTGACATTGAAATAGTCAAATTTTTCCAAGCAAAAACTGGACCAATATTTAGCAAAGATCAACATTCTGAGTAATTAAGCCCAGCAATTTTGGGCTAGGTGATAGCCTAAATCTGTTCTCTTCTTAAATTTTAAATTTTAAATTCATTAGCCTACAGAGAAGAATTCCTTGATCATTTTTAACTAAACAGAATCTCTCTCTCTCTCTCTCTCTGGCTGTATATAAAGTTTGAACTGAAGCCTGAAGTTTATAACTGACCATATGAGATCATTCACTGAATGGAATTTAAAAAGCTGATCTTTATATACATATAGTACCCAGAAAGAAAGAAAAAATTCTCATGTTCACAAGCATTTCTGAATTCCTGTTAAGATTTTATTTTATACCCTTACATTGGTTATTTGAGGTACAGATTTTGGGTTAAACAACAGAAACAGCAACATATATTTTTCCACTTAGCAGCTTAAAAAAAAAACAGCCAGTGAAATCTACTAAAGCCTATATATTTTATGTGCTTTATTAACACCATGAATCTATTACTTCAACATATTTTAATGCTAGATGTTTTCATTGCTGTAAAATTCATGTACTACACTTTAAATATTGCACTTAGGAAATAGTTTACAGTATCATAATTCGGACCACAGCTATATAACACCGAACAACCGCCACTCATGGTGAACTGACAGGAATTTGCAGACCCTTGAGGTTTTTTATAAAACATCTCAAGTTGTTCCAGGTGCTTAGTTTTCAACCACTAGATTGCATTATTAGAAACATATGAATACACACACTCACAAATACAAGTGTACAATGCATCCACATACACTATGATCTTTCATTATAAAGATATGCAAAACAAATCACCCCACTCTCAGATTTGTGCAGAGGGGGAAAAGGTGAGATTTTCCAAATTCCTTAGCAATGCTAACACTGAATTCTATAAGCAACCTCTTACAGAGCAGTTTAACAGGAACAAATCTAAAGCAGTCTGGAGAAGCCAATCATACGGTATTACATCCCTTCCTGTTATTAATAAACAATGCATAGATTTTGCAGAGTTTAAAAAGTCCAACACTACAGACACGTTCAAAGACTCTTTATCTTCCCTTCATAAAGAATACTGAATATTCTTTTCTAGAAAATACTGTATACTATAACTTTAAGAAAAGTTTTTTTTTCTTAAAGACTTTCTTAAAACTTGTGTAGAGAAACTTCTAGAAAAGAAATTTACTTACTCTTCATATAACTTTAATGAACTTAAGAGTTTAAAGAATTCTTCTGTTCTTTATCCTCCCATTTTTTTAGAGCAAAGCTCATCACTGCAAGCTGACTCAAACGAGATAGTTAACACTTATATTGATGTTCCAGGAAAGCTTCTACGAGTACAAACCTTCTTGTACAAATGAGTTCAGTGAAACCTATTCTGAATGGTGAGCAGGCTAAAAGAAACATAAAATGATAATACAAACCATTTTGCATACGGGGGGGGGGGGAAGAGACCAGAATGAAAAGGAATGTTTCACGTCCACTGTATAAAGTCATTTTGACATGCCTACACAACTGGTTATGGCAGCTTTCAGAGTGATTCCTCCCCACAAAAAAAGAAAGAAAAATGCTCCAGGTTCTTTTAGAGAAAGCGCTCCGTTGGGAAGTTGATTTTGGCCAAGTGCCAAAATCATGTGCAAAAGGGGCCCTCATTACCAATTCATGGCAGCCTTCAGCGCTAACAAAAAATGTGACCCAACAGGCTAAAGCAACAACAAAAATTAAAAACTAGGAGACAAAGACAACTTACTTAATATTCCCTCCAGAGCTACATTAAACTTTTTAGTCATTCAAACCCTATTAGTCCAAAGCCATTTCCAACTGCTTTTAAATTAATGTGCAGATATTCTTTTAAAGTTGAAAAGCACTCTTTGTAATTCTTCCCTAACCATACGATGAATGTATACATATACATACAGACAGACACAGATACATATACATATGTAGATGAGAGAAATACCTGAACATTCTCTTTCCATATCCATGTCTATGAACTCTTCTAAATAAGAACAACACGCCCTAACTTATTTTATTATGATGATAACTTTAAAACTAAACAGAGCAGTTCAGCCTTCTACCAGATTTTTAAAATCGAGAAAAAGAGTTGCTGTGTGACAACCACTCCTATTCAGACTATAAGGAAATGTTCATGCAAGCAGGATAGTTTTAAGCATTTGCAATTAACCGAGAGCTCACTGCACAGTTTCTCATAAAAGCAGATTTGATATTCAGTCTTACCTAGATGTCGTCTGGCTTTTCTGTGGATCAAAAAGTTTCCTGCCTAAGCACACAGATATTCTTTCACAACCCATAAAGGCCCCTTTTATTAATCCAGCACGGTAACAAACTTCTCTCTGCACCATGTTGAGAGGTGGATGCATCAGTTTTCAAGGCAGAACGCTTGCTTAATACACAAAGGCTGGGAAATTCAGAATACTGAATTTATCTTTAAGAAGAGAGCTTTTTGAAATGAAACAAAACAAAATGAGCAAGGAGGGTGCGGTTGTATGTTAGGCTATCCCTGAGAAAAAGGCCTAGGCTGCACTAGTACCTAAATGCTAGCAGAAGCTTACTGGGAAAGGAGCCAATGGAATGACTGTGTTTGACCCAGCTGCCAATCTCTCCTGAAGCAGTGCGCCAGACTAAACACTGACACTATTTTAACTCAAATCAGGCTACAGCAGCTGTTTGCTTTCCGGCTTGAGCTATGCACCATGGCTGTGATGACTCTGCACAGCACTCTATCATGTTAAAATATGTTCCTTGTTTGCTTTTGTCATATAGCAGTCATTATGTTTAACCACTTCCTCTCTCCTGGTGCAATAAAAGAAAGATGACCATATGTGATTGTTGAAACTTCCAGTGAAGAAGAGGGTTTTCACTGAATGCTGGAGATGGGTAACGGATTGAAGGACTGGAGTACAAGTGCCAGAGCCTGACACACCATGGCTTCTAAACAAACAAAATCTAGTGCTCAGTATCAATATTCCACACCACAGTCCATCTCAACACACACACCCCACATCATACACTGTCTCTCACACACACACATACTGATATGGTTAGAAGTAAACTCTGTAACAGTGTATCTCATTACACATTGATTCTATACTTTTCTGGTCCTTAATAGATTGTGAATTATGTTGCAGCCAGTTTGGGGGTTCAGTGGTTTATTAGAGTTTCCAACATCAAGAATGGCAGAAAAGTTTTCCTGAAATATTATTTACCTTCTACCCACAACCATTACAGTCGGTCCCACAAAACCCAGAGAGAAGCACAAAGTCGCATACACACAGAAAGTTGTACCTCTATACTTTCACATTACAACTGGAAATTGTGTTGCCCTTCAGATGCTGTTGAAACAAAACTCCTAGGTACCCTAGTCAGCATACTCATTGGTGAGGAATACTGGGCATTGCAGATCAACATCTGGACAGCCACAAATTCCCATCCCTGTTCTGTAAAAACCCTGAACTTTGCTCCTACAACTCAAAATATGATCCAATGTCTGACCTAAATGCCCACTTTTAAGGAGGAGAGCATAGCTTAATTCCTTTCTCAGCTCTTCTAGTTCATTCTTGCCCATAATCATTCTTTTAATTTAACCAGCTGAAGAGATAAGTAACTCCCTGGAAATTCGTACAGACTTACTACCTTGCAAAAAGATACAGGGCCAATTATCTTCATTACAGCACCATGTACAAGCATAGGCTCTTGTCTTACTGGAAATTCCCCTTTGCTGGCCATTTATTTATTTATCCCTTTATTTCTGTTTCACCTCCCAGCCCACAAGGGCTCCTGAGGTGAAAAACAAATAAAAACCAACTAGCTGGACCTGGTGTACCATATACCATTAACAAACTCCCCAAAATATGCCTGGTAGACCTCATGCCCGGTTGCCTGGGTTCTGTCACAGCAGCAGTGGAATCCTGCCACTGCTGCTTCCTCCAGTTGACTGCCTGGATCCTGTTGCAGTAGCAGCTTCCTGCTGCCACCGCCAGTTGACTACCTGGGTCCCATCACAGCAGGAATAGAAATGATATTGCTGTGTAGACTTAAATCATAAGTGGAAATTGTGCAGCCCTGAGACACTGGTGAACTGGAAAGGCCTGCAGCCTTAGCAACTATAGTTAACACTGTAGCACATTGTTTGGTCACTCCCAGTATGCAGACTGGCCATGAGTGGAAGGAGTGGATTATGAGGTGGAGAGGGAATTTGAATGTGGCTGGTGATTTGAATGTGGGTGGTGTGACAGGAGGGAACCTAAGTGGCCAACCAGCACACTGAAAGAGGCAACATACATAAAACCCATTGTACACACCCAAGAGGTAATATACCTACATACCTATGGACATTGTGCTCACCCAAGAGTTATATATAGAGATAGATAGATAGATAGATTAAAACAATACAAAGATAAAGTATTTTAAAACACATTAAAATATTTTATTTAATTTTCTTATTGAAGTATTTATATCCTGCTCTTCAACTACAAAGGCTCTTAGAGCAGCTTACAAGTTGTTTAGCAATAGCACTTGCACATCTACACTGCTTTATAGCACACTAAGCACACTCTAAATGGTTTCCAATGTGTGTTAGTTAACTCCCCCCACAAGCCAGGTACTCATCTTACTGACCTACAAAAGTATGGAAGGCTGAGTGAACCTTGGAGCCCTTTGGATTGAACTCATAACACTGCAGTATTGGCATTTAACCACTGCGCCACCAGGGCTCCCTGAAAATAGTCTTTAAAAACGCCTAAAAGCAGTTTTAAACAATCCTAGAATCCAATTTTGAAAGTTAAAACAGCAATTTCAAACACTGAATGCCATGTGGAACAGCACTGTTTTGGCTGCCCACCAGAAGCTTAAAAGAGATGGGGCCAGCCCAACTTCCTTGGGTAAGGAGTTCCGCAGTTGAGGTGCTGCTACAGAGAAAACCCTGTTATGTGTTCCCACCAACCTAACTTCATAAGTTGTTGTGACATATGCCATACAGCCTTCTTTAAAGATCTCAAATTCCTTAAACCCCCAAGGGGATTTCCGAAGCAGGGGTTTAAGGAATTGAGGGCAGGCCTGGCTTGTGGGCCTATCATCACTACCTAACACCCAGATGACAGTGGGAATTCCAGAATGCTTTTCAACCCATTACAGCCATCTTGCTGGTCTTCCTGCAGTAGGCAAGCTGGGGGTGAGTGTTATCAGATGGCAGATAGGTTGCCTGATGGTTGGATCCATGTACTATGCTATGCCAAATTTCTAACAGCTATAAACCAATAGTTTTGTCCAACATCATCTTCTCTATGTGTTAATGTGTTTCCTTTCATTCAGACACTCCTCATTATTGCTAGTTTGGCAAGGTAAAATTTGCAAGTAGTCAGTGGGAGGAACAGGAAGTGAGGATACAGGCAGGCTAAGGTCAGTTTCTACAAATAGGGGATCCATAGGGAAACAGTATGAAGGTAGAAACTGTAAATCTGAAGGGTCAAGGCAAGGACACACAATCCAGTGCAGATGCCAGGAAGGCAGCAGTCCACAGAAAGGAAGTGAGGTAAGACAAGGCAAAGTAGATACTTGGGTGGTAAATTGCTTAGATGTCCTTTATAATAGACAGTTACAACACTTTGATATTGCTTTAATTGCCATGGTGGTTGCATTCTAAGGATCCTTGATGACTGTTGTTACTGCTGTGGTAGATGCTTCTGCAAAGAGCTCAAAGTAACTAGCACAGAATTATAAATACCTCAAAAAACTGCAAATCCCAGGATTCCAGATGATGAAGCCATGGCAGTTAAAGTGGTTTTAAAGTAGCATCACAGTGCTATAAACAGGTAGAGGACCTTGTAGGTTCTCAATGTTTCCTGGCCTGATGAACTCTGTATGGGCCTTCAAGTCATCTTTTGACTTATGCTGATGATGTCATGAATTTCATAGAGTTTTCTTAGGCAAGGAATACTCTGAGATCGTTCATCATTTCCTTCCTCTGAAGTATAGTCTACAGCACCCGGTATTTATTGGTTGGCTCTCATCCCAAGTACTATCCCAAGGAACCCTGGTGGCGCAGTGGTTAAATGCCAGTACTGCAAGTCACCACGTTGCAAGTTCGATTCCAGTGGGCTCCAAGGTTGACTCAGCCTTCCATCCTTTCGTAGGTCGGTAAAATGAGGACCCAGCTTGTGGGGGCAATTAGCTAACACACATTGGAAAGGGTTTAATGCAGTGTAGATGTGTAAATTGCTATTGATTAAAATAATTTGTAAGCCGCTCTGATAGCCCTGTGGCTGAAGAGCGGGGTATAAATAAATAAATAAATAAAAATATCCAGAGCTGACCCTGCATGGCTTCCTAGATCCGGTATCTTTAAGGTATTTAGGCTACTTCACATTTTGGGGGGCACTACTATCTGAGTAGCACAGCAAAGTTTAGGTCAATAGCTCCTGTTCCTGAGAGTTGCTCCAGTGGCACAAAGCATAAAACCTGTACTACTAGAACCCTGGTACAAGCTCTCCTGGTGCCTTTTATCTCCTTTTGTTTGGTGAAGATTTTCTCTATTTGGGACAATTATGCCTACTGTTTCTTGTGAAGATTCTTTGTGATAATTATCCCCATGCAGATCTAAAATCTCGAGCTGTTGAGATTTATGAGCTTTTAGTGAGAGAGAACGCTTGCTGAGTTTCCAGCCAGCCTTCCCTTATGAATAGGCTTGGAAATGGTAATTGTTAATATAGTAAGGCACCTATGTGTCTCACCAAAGAGCAGCAGGTCAGAAATCTTGGAGAACATTTTCTCCCTCCAGTCAGCAACAAAATTCATTGTTACCAAACTAATTATGAATCGTACCACAGAGAGATTGTCCATCATACCATTGGTAATAGAATATTAGGGACCTGTAAACTCCCCTGCTACAACAGCTCCACTGGCTGCCTGCCATTTCTGGGCACAACCCAAAGTGATGTTTATAACCTATAAAGTCCCATGCAGCTTAGTTCCAGGCTGACAGACTGTAAGAGCCTGCCTGTGCCCTGACATCCTGAGGAGAAGGCCTTCTCTTAGACCTTACCACATTCACAGCCCAGACATGAGATAGGACCTTCTTAGAGGCTGCCCCTAGGCTCGGGAACTTCCTTCCAGGATGGCCAGAAAGCCTCCCTCCCTTGTTGCCCTACTGTTAGCAAGCACATTTTCCCATCTTTAAATTCTGACAAGCTTTTAGAACTGATTTTTTTTAAAGAATGGGCTTTTAAGACGTTTCTCCATTATTTTTGTTGAACTGATTTAACTTTTAAAAAACAAACCACTTTCAAGTGGGTGTTTTGAATTGTTTTAACATTGTGAATAGTTTAGCTCTGTTTTAATGTTGACCTCTATATGGTTTTCATTATATTGTTCTTTTAAATTGAAAGCCATCATGAGTCTCAGTTTTGTGGAAAAGGCAGGGTATAAATAAAATTGAGGAGACAGGGTGGTAGAGGAGGTGGAGAAGGAAGAATCAAAATACAACAAGGAACAATTTCCCAAATAAGTGCCATGGAATTACTATAAATATGATTCCCCACAATAGTTTCAGAGGTTGGTCATGACACTCCCAAAGAAATCTCCAGTGGGGCATTTGAGTTATATAAAATAAAGTCCCATAGAGCCAAAAGAGTTAATAAATCTAGTGTCCAGATATTTCTTACATTATTCTGTGGCCCAATATGCACATAATGCTAAATCACAGTTATGATGACAAGTCTCTCTCAGGCTCATGGGGTCCTCATCATGCTTTCCCTGAGTGCAGACACAAGGAGAAGACTGAAGGCTTTCACTTATGTTTCCATTTTATATATTTCAGGAAAAAATCCTGAATGATAAATGGAAAAAACTTATCATGTTTATTCAGAAATAAGGCCCACTGAGTTTAATGGAAGCAAGGAAGTTCAAGATGGCAGTCCAAGTCCTGTATTTCAGCATTTGCCTCACAGAGGTAGCCTATGAACTTAAAACTAAATGGTTTCCTTGAAAAGTTTAAATAACTCATAAGTCTGCCAACATATGCTTTTGGTGTGTGCTATGTGGAGTTTAAAAATATTTTTACTTTGCAATGTAAACATTTTAGTATATATAAAAAACTATCTTTGAGGATCAGAAATCTTCATGACCAACACAGAAAGGAATCCCCAAGTTACAGGCTTTCCCTTTCCTTTCATCTGTTGAAACAGTTACCAAAAATAATTTTCATATAAACAAACTGTGTATTTATAAATATTATGTAAATAAATAAATACATAATATTTATAAATACACAGTATTTAAAAAGGCATATCTAACACTTATTAAAAAAAAATTTGGACCCCCCCCCAACATGTCATCTAGAACTAGATCCAAGGGCACCTACCTCCATATGTGCTTATTCTGCCCTGTGGTGGCCCAATTTTGGACTGAAGTTCTGAGAATCATTAGTACCATTATAAAGCAAGCAGTTGATGTTTGTCCTACTCTTCGGCTGTTTTCAATATGCAATTTATTATTTATTATTTTAATGTGATTTTATATCAGTTTTAATGTATTTGGTTTAATGTCTTTTTATAGCGGAGGGCGGGGGTGGGTGGTGTTTGGGGATTTTAATTTGTATTGGTATTTTAATTTTTGTAAGCCACCCCAATTGTTTTTAACAGAGGGGTGGTATAAAAATATATTTTTAATTATTATTATTATTATTAATAATAATAAATCACAATATAAGCACCTGAATCACAAAGACCTCATAATTTTCTTTTTCATAAATACAAAACTGGAAATTGCTTCCAACCGGAAGATAAGTCATTTCTCAACCCAAAAATGGTAGAAAAGGATCTGGAATACAGGACTAATAGAAAAGCTAGTGGAAAAGCTCACATATAATGAGAAGATACTAAAATGAAATATCACACACAACTCTTCAAAGGTAAATGGAATCCTTTTACTGACTACATCAACAATTCATCATACTACCATCCAAATTTCCAACATCCCTCCCAGGACTCTGATTAAGCATTGTAATAAGTAGTCAAGTTGCTATCTGGTACAAAATCCAAATGGATGGATCTATTGTTTTATGTGGATTGTTTTGGATGTATTTATAAAACTATTTTTTAAAAAAATAGAAGTAGACTTCCTGCTTTTTAAAATGTTATTTTTTTAACACAACCCATCTAATTTACAATGAAATAAAGAATCAGAAAGAAGAAAAAGAGAGAAAATGAAAAAAGAGAGAAAAGGGGGAAGGGGGGGAAAAGGGGAAAAAAGACATATAACTAATACATAGTAGGGCTATGATTTCCCAATCCTGACTGCAATGAAAAGAGCGAACTAAATAAGCCTAAACTAAATAATAATCCCACTAATCCTACTAAAATTATTAATAACAATAACCATAGATTATTACATAAATGGTTTCCAATCTTTTAAAAAGTCTTCAATTGGCATATCCTTTAGAACCCACAGTAATTTGGCCATTTGGGCTAACAATCCACTTTTCTATTGTCAGTGCTTCAATCTTTCTTGCGAATGGAAGCAAAATGAGTGAAGATTTACATCCCTAACTAGGAGACTTTTTAAATAGCCTGTACACCAGGATGATGCTAACCACTACCTGCTGAAACTGTATCTGATGAATAAGCTCTTTTCCCATTGTTTCAATGTAAGTAAAATATGGTACTGTTCCATACCACTCCTCCATAGAAGCCTAGGATGTAGATCTATCACCGTCATGCCAGGAACTACACGCAAGAATGCCCCTTGGCTATAATCTGACAGATTCCTGTTCCTCATTAGATTTCTGGAGGATCCCATAGTACAATAGGATTTCCTGTAGAGAGCAAAGTCAGCTAGCTGGTTCCTTTTCTGACACAGTTACAGCACTGACTAAATTCTAACTAGACACCCAGGTCTCAGATATTGTCTTCCCTCATCTAATGTGAGGGAAAAGATTGGTTATTTCTAGCCATCATCTGGGCCTTCCTGGGCCATCCCAACTCTTACTAAAACACATTGGCAACTGTATCTTTTGTCAGAACTTCTGAAGTATTACTGTAATGCACTCTAGGTGGGGCTGTCTTTGAAGAGTGTTTGGAAATTTCAGTTGCTACAAAGAGCTGCAGCCAGATTGTTACAGGGAACATACAACTCACTTGTTACAATAGCTCCGCTGGCTCCTGGTTTGTTTCTGGGCACAATTCAAAGTTTTGGTCATGACCTATAAAGCCCTATACAGCTTAGGTCCAGGCCATTAGACAGACTGTATCAACCAATATAAACCTGCCCAGACCCTCATATCCATAGGAAAGGTCCTTATCTTGGGACTTTATCAGACTAGACAAATGTGGCATCATAAGGATGCCTAATGATTGCAAAATGGTGTGCATACCAGACAACGTCACCCTTTCACGATCATATATTGTGAAAAGCCTGTTCCATTTTATTGATGGGCCAAGCCGTCAATTGATATCCCATGGCAATTTGTTGCGAGTATTGATGGCATTTCAATCCTCATGCCATTGTACTCACATGAATACAGCAGCAAGGGACAAACACTTCTGGGAGAGATTGTGACAGCCAGGCAGGGGATGCTCTTTTTATTACCCCCTCCCTGTGTTTTCCTTGGGACTTTTTACGTTATTTCCTGTACTTTTTATGTGCTTATTTTGCTTTTATTTTTGAATTTCCCACACGTGTGCCTTCTCATGATAATCAGTGAAATCTTGAAACAGAAAGTGAATGGAGCTCTGTTCACTCTCCGTTAGTGCCTAGGCTGCCTGTGAATGCTGCTAAATGTAGGTCTGATCAAGGAGGTTCTTTTGCTGGTATAAAAATGTTTTAAAATATACCAGCAAAAGAACATCAATGCAGGGTGGTCTGATAAAGTCCTCAGTCTCACCACCTTCACAAGTTTGGCTGATGGAAACATGAGAAACGGCCTTCTCAGTGACTGCCCTGAAATTTTGGAATTCCCTCCCTAAGGAGGCTAGAACGGCCCCTTCCTGCTGTCCTTCCATTGACAGACTATTGTTGTTGTTGTCATTATTATTATTATCATTATTATTATTATTATTATTATTATTACAGACACGCTTTTAGAATTGAAAAAGTGTTCTAAGCACAGTATTGTTTTAATCATCTTGTTTTATTGTTTTTAAAATCTTTTAGAGTATCAATCTTTTTAGGATATGGTTCTTAACTTAATTCAGTTTTAATGTAGATTTTATGTTTAATTGTAGTCTTTTTAATATGTAAGCCACCTTGAGTTGCAATCTTGGAGAAAAGATAAAATATTATTATTATTATTATTATTATTATTATTACTAATAACAACTAGCTATACCCGACACAACATACACCATTATCTACATATATAAAACACTTCTGTATGTTTCCATTCCCACTCTGCTGATCATCCACTTAAGAAACATGTCAAGAGATGATCATTTGATGCATTAATATATAACCTTTCAAATCAACTATAATGGCTAGTTTCATGGCAAGAGCCCCACTGCCACCACCATGCAACCGCATGTACACACAGACCAAAAGGCACACACACACTGCACACACCAGGGCGCGAGAGCCCCTCCACCACCATGGAACCACACATGCACACACACCACACATGCCAGGATGTGAGAGCCCCTCTGCTACCACTATGCAACCACACACACACACAGATGCACACACACCACACCCCCACACTATACACACACCACACCCCCACACTACACCCCCATGCTACACACACTCCCATGCTACACCCCCACATTACACACATACATCCCCCACACCACACTCCCCCACACATGTGTCAGGATGCAAGAGCCTCTCCACCACCATGTTTAAAAAGGACTTGAAGCTTTCAAATGTTTTCTCCCCCAGTGTGGTGATTGACTGCCCAATGGGAAGTTTTGACTGGTTGGGGTGTTTCCTACTGTCAGGGTCCAGGGTATGGGCAGCAGATTCCAGGAGCAGAGATGCTGGGGCTGGATCAGGAACAGAAAATACAGAGCCCAAAGTCCAGGCAGGGTCAAAGACAAACAAAAGTCCAAAAACAGTCCAAGGTCAGAGCACATACCAGATATCCAGGGCCCAAGAGCAAGGAGCAGCTACAGATAGCAAGCACAGAAGACCCAGGGCCCAGCTACAGACAACACAGAAGGCCAATGGCCCAAACTCAAAGGAAAACCCCCAAAGCAAGGCAGAGCTACAGACAACACAAAAGACCATATTGTGACCAAGACTGAGGGCCAAATGCGGCTCTTAAATAGCAGTTCCCCTGGCTGATTCAGGTGTGCTGCATGATTGCAGCCAGATGCATCTGATAGCTTGGTCCTGGTTCTTCCAAGACTCCTACAGCCAGGGCCTGAGTCTACAAAGAGGCTATGCCAGCTGCTGCAGCCAGGGGCCTAATCCTATGAGGAGAGGCAGATCCTGACATCTAAGCAGCCAATCATCTCACTGAAAATGGTAACATACCCAAGAGAATTATATATATATTGATATGGCCTCAGGATACCCACAGTAAGAGTTCTGCCTATGGATATCTTAGAGACAAGAATTACAAAGTTGGAATGAATCCTGTGGGATCCTCATGGTCAATCCCCCAAACCATAACAACAATAATCCCTTTCATATTTGCATCCTCACTTTTCATTAATGTTAAATTGAAGGAACTGGCTGCTAGAGCCGCTGTGGGTTAGCTAGCTACTTTTGAGACTTTATGCCAGGATTTAATTTACAGATTGAATTCTTGGACTGCACCTGAGGTTTATGAATTCATTTGAAGGGTGGTGTCCTTCTGGGCAGTGTGCCTTATATTTTACAAGGGACCGAAGATTAGCAAAGTGCTAGCCTGTTCCAGCAATCTCAAAATTTCTTCCCCTGCTGCCTAAAACAGGAATGAAGGTGTTATATCCTTTAGAGCAGCTCTTATGGTGTTTGGCTTTGAGAGGGAAAGGATAAGGTGCTGGAAATGTTGCCTTATAAATGAGTCTCATCTAACTAGGTTGTTGTCTGAGATAGCTGGAGGTAGGTGAGTGCTTTCTTTGTAATAAGAAGTTAGTCTGTGCTGGAACCAAGTCTGAAAAGGGGGGCAGAGAAACAATAAGGAATAAAGTTCAACTTAAGACACTGGTCTAAATCAAGTTTAGACAAACATTAGCCAAACAGGCACTAACGAGCCCCGCATTTCTATACCCAGAAACTAAACATTCAATTTACACAAATTTACATATACTCCCCAACAGGAGTTCACAGCATATAAATTCCACACACACACACCTACCCAACCATTCTCTGAAGATGCAAGCCACAGATGCAGGCAAAATGTCAGAAAGAAACTATTCCAGAACATGGCCTCACAGCCCGGAAAAAAACCCAAAGAAAATCTATGGATGCCGGCCGTGAAAGCCTTCAACTTCACACCTTCATACGTTAACCACATTAGTGGTGGTGGAAATCTGAGCACTAAAACATGTTACATGCACAAGTAGAATGTTATGTGCTTTTTATACTTATATGGCTTTGTATACATTTGTTGCAGTATAGATATTTTGAAGGTTTTCTTTATGGCCCTCACCTTTTACCTGTTAAGAGAAAATCTTTAAAATCTTTTCTGATGACAGAATGTGAAATTGTGGACATATAGGAACCTGCATGCCACACAATTATATTGCCCTTTTCGCCTTCCTACTTTGTTTGGCTTTCACATATCCATCCCTACAAAAGTCAAATAGCAAAGAAAAATGAAAGCCCACAATTGATAAGAGCTGCTGGACAAAGCAGAGCATTTTATTTTTGAGAGGGAAACACAAAAGGATTATAACTGATAGATACGATAATATTAATATCTTAGAAACTGTCCAATTTATTCCTCATTAACATACACATTTACCCTATAGCTCAAGGCACTTAATCAATTTAGAGATTAATTGTAGGGCTAATTTACTACTACTACTACTATTATTATTATTACTACTACTACTATATTTACAATAAGTATAATGTACAATATTAACTTGGTTGTCAATTAAACTTCAAAATTTCATTTGTTAACAATTGTGGGGGGGGGTTGTTTTTGTTTTTAAACGACAATGGTATAACTGGGATTTTTGTTTTTTTACAGGATTGATAAAAAGATATTTACAAAAATCCCAGTTATACCATTGTGGTTATCTTTCATCCACCGTGTATAATTACATCTTACATATATAGACAGGGATGGATGATTAGATAGAAAGATTTGTTGTTCTGTGCCTTCAAATTGTTTCCAACTTGACCCTAAGGCGCAACATATCACAGGATTTTCTTGGCAAGAATTGTTTAGAGGGGGGGTTGCCTTTGCCTTTCTCTGAGGCTGAGAGAATGTGACTTGCCCAAGGTCACCCATTGGGTTTCCATGGCCAACTGGGGATTTGAATCCTGGTTCACGTAAACCAGTACACCACACTGGCTCTCAGATAGATAGATAGATGATAGATAGATAGATAGATAGACAGACAGATACTTAAGGTCTTTGTTATACCTCAGCCAATGCAAACATTCTGGGTATTTAAGGTGTATATGCAACTTTTCAAAAGGACTATGATGATCTTATAGTTCCCACTACTTTATAGGCCAAAACAAAGCTACTGAATCTCTTATATGACTTAATACAGCAAATCAGGATAGTTGTTGTACAGTTGTCCCTTCACATTCACGGGAGTTGGTTCCAAGACCCCCCGTGAATACCCAAATCCGTGAATACTCAAGTCCCATTATATGCAATGGCATAGCAAAATGGTGTCCCTTATATAAGATGGCAAAATCAAGGTTTGCTTTTTGGATTATTATTTTTAAAGAATATTTTCAAGCCATGAATACTTAAATCCATGAATGCCAAATCCGCGTATATTGAAGGACAACTGTATTTGTTTATATCCCACATTTTTGCCAGTCTGGGACTGAAGGTGGCTTACAAAAGTTAAAATAGATATAACTTTAAAAAATCACATCATACAATTGTTTTTAAAAAATAATTAAACTTCAATAGAATTAAAAGCAGTTAAAAGCATGAGTATTAAAAAGAAAAGAATAACAAATATAAATAATATAGCACATTGCAAAAGGCCCCTTTCCCCTGAGCAATCAACTCTCAAAGGCCTGCTAAAACAAGAAAGCCTTTACCTGCCTAGGGAAGGACAGCAAGGAGGACACCAGTCTAACCTCTCCAGAAAGGGAGTTCCAGAGCCTGGGTGCAGCCACTGAAAAGGTCCTCTCCTGTGTTCCCACCAGACTGTCCAGTGAGGGTGGTGGGACAGAGATGGTTTTTGTCATACAGTCAGGTATTCTATACATTGTCTTGATCATAAATAGTCTAGATCATTTGTAGTCAAGATTTTTTTTTTATTATTATTATTATTAGTTATTTATACCTCACTCTTCAGCCACAAGGCCATCAGAGCAGCTTACAAATTGTTTTAAACAATAGCAATTTACACATCTACACTGCATTAAGCAGTTTCCAATGTGTGTTAGCTAATTGCCCCCACAAGCTGGGATCATTTAATCAAATAATTTGTATGCTATACAGTTGTCCCTTCACATTTGCTGGGGTTTGGTTCCAGGACCCCCGTGAATACCCAAATCCATGAATACTCAAGTCCCATTATATGCAATGGCATAGCAAAATGGTGTCCCTTATATAAGATGGCAAAATCAAGGTTTGCTTTTTGGATTATTATTTTTAAAGAATAATTTCAAGGCATGAATATTTAAATCCATTAATGCCAAATCTGTGAATATGGAGGGACAACTGTACATTTTATCTAGGATGGGGGGAAACAAAATATGAGGAAATGAGCACACAGACACAGGCTTGTGTCTAAACTACTTTCCTTTACTAGAGCATGTTGAAGCAATATTTACAGTGAGTCTGAGACTCCTAGCAAACAGACTACATAACACAACAGAATTTACAGTACAATCCTACACTGTACAGCCCAGACTGAATGTGCACAGTCTAAGGGAAAGTCCAAAGAATCTATCTTTTTTAACATTCAGTCATAAGCAAAATCATTTTATTGAAACAATTCAATTTATATCAGTAGTCTTTTATTTGAGCCTGTGCAATGGATTTTTCTGGTGGAGCGCAGCGTGCACAGAACTGGCATCACCCTTTAAACCAAATGTTCATCTGCCGTGGCCTTGCAAGCATGGACGTGGCAGCGAGGTCCTCGGGTTGTAGGTTTGATTAGAGTTTCCTTCTCTTAGATGGTTGACCTTACAGGGTTGGATGAGCACCATCTGCCCGGGTTTGGGATTAGAGTTTTCCTTCTCCTAGGATGGTTGCCACAAGGCTAGAGAGCCCATCCTGCCCATTGACGCTCTTTGTCAGACCCTTCGGTTTTGATCTGTCTGGCATGGGAGACCCTACCGGTGGCTTTATGCCACCGCCAGCATAGCTCAAAACATCATTAGGGTATGCAAGCCTCTCTCCCATGACAAGGGGGCGTCAATGGAGAGGAGTCTTTTATATTACTGGAACATATACACATATTCCATTGAATAATTCACATACCACACTTTATATGCAGGGTAAGGGAAAAACAAATATAGAAAATCAGATGAAGGCTTAAGATTTGGGAGGGCAGCTATGAATGAACTAAAGAAGCAGCTCCAGTACAAAGGTATATCATAAATATGAAGGAGGAGGAGGAGAAGGGGAGGAATATACCAAAGTCAAGATCATCTATGCCATAGTATTTATGGCTTCTCTGAATGGATGAGGAAGCTGGACAGTGAAGAAAACTGACTGAAAAAATATCAACTCATTTGAAATGTGGTGATGGAGAAGAGTTCTAAAGATACCATGGACAGTCAAAAAGATAATTAGATGGGTACAAGAGCAAATGAAGGCTGAACTCTTATTAGAAGCCAAAATGACTAAACTGAAGATATCACCAATTCCCCCTCAACAGGCGCAGCCTGTGGTGGGGGGGTGAATTGGCATTTGACAGCTGGGAGGGGCGAGACCACTCTTTAGTGCCGGGCACAAAGTACGCCGGTGCTGGAAAGGGGAGGGGCTGAGCCAGGAGCCTACTTAAGGCTGCTCTGCCCCTTCAACTCCCCTTTGCTCTTTTAATTGACCCACCCTCCCGCTGCGGACATAGTGTGATAATGGTCGCTTCGGGGCCGGATAGGAATTTCCCCCCCATTTTCCGGGGTTTTTTTCGCCTACCCCACACTGTGGAAAGCGGCTTATGGGAAAATTGGCTAAGGGTGGGGTCTAAATAGGTAAATTATGGCTGGCCTGAAATTGGGGGAGGCATAGATGTTGGTGTGCACCTTGGCACCTATTTGGGTGAAGGGAGGGTCTCTGGAACGACCAATAAAGTCATGGGACTTAGCAGAAGGGAAGGAGACCCACCTTGGGGCTGGCCCAAGGGAGAATCCCCCACCCTAATCCGTGGGGCTTGAATGGGGGACTTTTGGGTTGGTCTTCCAGACACGGGCCGGCTTGAGAGGAACCACAGTAATGGGGTTTCTCTCGAGGGCTCGGGTGTTCACCTGGGGAAGCTGGGGGATAAGGTCTCGGTTAGACCTACAGCCTCAGCTGCTCCCTCACTAGGTTGCCTCCCCCCACTGAAGATCTTAGAGGGATTTAAATAGGTAGGGATCAATAAAGTCCCTTTTATTTTACCCCATATATTTGTGTCTGGTCTCTTTATTTCCCTGACTCTGCTGTCAATGACTTTAGGCGTATCATGAGATGACATGACTCGTTGGAAAAGACAATAATGCTCAGTAAAGCTGAAGGCAGTAGATAAAGATAAAACTGCATTTTAGATGGACTGACTTGGCCAAGGAAGCGATGGTCTCTAATTTGCAAGACCGTTGATAACAGGGTATCCTGGAGGTCCCTCATTCACATGACTGCCAAAAATTGAGGCCAAATTTGTATGAGAAATATGTTTTCCATTCCAGCTATACATTTAAGAATTTCTGAAAGGATTCAAGATAGGGAATAAATGGATCTTATGATTTTGTTAATAGGTATTTTTTATTGTTTGAAAATAATATCTGAAATCTGATCACTGCCCTGCTGTTTAGAATGCATTTTGGAGATTTTTGGAGATTTTTAATTACATGCTGTTCATGATTTTTCCACTGTAACCAACTGTTTAAGAAAATAGTCCTTGCCAGAGGCTAGCAATGGGATGAAAAACTGAGGAGTAGGGCCATATTCTACCATTCAATAAAATGTGTGTTCTGTTGTTCCCTCTTGATCTCCACATGTACTGCCTTAATGTCTGCAGACAAGTTCCGCTACTATACTCTATGTATGTATGTGCCTTCAAGTTGCTTGCCAACTTATGGTGACCCTGTTAGACAAGGAATACTCAAAGGTGTTTTTTGCCAGTTCCTTCCTCTGAAAATATAGCCTACATCACTTTAGGGATGGATCAATCTGTTAGATTTATTTTGTCCTGCATTTTAAAAAAAAGGAGCCCTGGTGGCGCAGTGGTTAAATGCCAGTACTGCAAGCCACCACGTTGCAAGTTCGATTCCAGCCGGCTCCAAGGCTCACTCAGCCTTCCATCCTTTCGTAGGTCGGTAAATTGAGTACCCAGCTTGTGGGGGGCAATTAGCTAACAGACATTGGAAACTGTTTAATGCAGTGTAGATGTGTAAATAGCTATTGCTTAAAACAATTTGTAAGCCGCTCTGATAGCCTTATGGCTGAAGGGGTATAAATAACTAAATTAAATGTTTCAAAACCTGAATTATTTCCATCCCAAATATCAATACATTTGTAGATTTTGTTAATTTTTATCAAAACTGAGCAGAAACAAATTCCCACCAAACGGCCAAATTCAATAGGTACAACTTTTCCCAGCATGGAAAAAAATGAGCTGTGCATGCCTGCCATACAACTCTGAGCCTCTGAGGGGGAAAAAAAATCCTTGATAGCCCACAATGAAGGATGAAGACATAGCTAAGCATTCTGGCCTAGATGACCAGGTCTATTTGTTTCACCTCGCCCCACATTCTAAATCTTTCTTTCAGTCCCAAATTCTTTCCCCATCACGATGCAAATCCATTTGTGAACCTTGGTAAATTTTCATCAGAAATGAACAAAAATTCTCTCCCAGCTCCATTGTACAGAGAACCCCATGTGACCCAGAACACTCCCGTTATCAGGGTTCTGTATTTCATGAGGCCTCCTTATGTTGAGCTGTCAGAGCAAAGGCCCCTTATTTACTTATGTTAACTGTGAACATATAAATGGGGCAACGTGATGCATGTGTTACTGGAGACAGAATCACTGTGCCCAACCCCAGCTCTGCTCACATATTGAAGCAGATCTAATGTGATTAATGAACTAGCCTGGGCTTTTTACAGGAATCCAAGTTCTGTACTTTATCAGCATTGTGTTTCTAGTTTAGAAATAGTGAGATGTACTCTAAAGTAACAAAAAAAATCTCCTGAAAAAGTACTCCCCCAACAAGGAATAGAATAAATTGACCCTATTTAAACAATCAATATCTACAGATAAAAAAACATTTATGTTAATTTTTCATATATAATGCACAAAGAAGCTATTGAAATCCACAAACACCTGGACAGTTTCAACAGGAAAGAAGAAACCTTTAAGGTAAACCAAGTTTGGCTACCAGTCCTGAAAAACACCAAAATCAAGACCCAACACATGCAAATGAACTTCACCCAGGGACAGGGGGATTTCCAGCAGAAAATGGACCATTAGCCAGACACTAATCCTCCTTGCATATCCTCCACCCTAGGAACTAGACATTCAAATACACAAATTTACATAACCTCTCCAACAGGGACTCACAATATATAAATCCCACACACCCCTATGCCACCATTCTCTGAAGATGCCAGCCACAGATGCAGGTGAAACGTCAGGAAAAAACTCTTCCAGAACACAGACTCACAGCCCAGAAAAAAAATCCATGAAAAACCCCTAATAATTGCTTATCTTTTGGAATGTCAGTGGACACAGGCAATATGCTTTTGGGTGCTAGATTATGGGGAGAAATGGCCAGAAAGCCCATCAGTCTCATATTAGGTTCAGGAGCAGCTAGGTCCTTGGCCCCAGGGACTTTTCAAGCCGCTCTGTAGTGCACACAGCCCCCAATATCCCTGTCAAAAATTTGAGAGGGGAACTATTTTTTCTATTCCTGAAAGCTTTCCGGAATGGTGGTTTTCTTACAACTTCCACACAACCAAAAAACAAGCAAGCAAACAACAGCCAGAAGTAGATATCTCACCACTTCCTCTTTTGATATTTTCCTTTTAAAATGATTTTTTAAAAATAATTGATTTATTGCATGGGGCATCCCCCATGTTGTCTCCTGGGAATAGATTATAGGCCCCAGGAACTCACCAACCCCCTGATCTAGGTAGGAAAGAATACTCCACTTAAATGGACCTTGGTCTCATCTAGCAAAACAAGACAATTTTTACATACTTATAACACGGAACTAAAATAAACAAACAAAAAGTAAGGAGGAAATAGTTTCATTTTATGCCACCCCACCCCAGATGGAGCATGTTCTCCAGTGATGCCTCAAGAGAGCATTTCACATTATTTTAAGTAAATACTGTATTTGTAAGCAGCTGCCATCTTTAATATGGCATGGGGCGGAACTCAGTTCTGAAACCCACAGTCACACAGATCTGTCCCATGCATCTAATGTGTGTATGCTAACCCTAAACTATTAAGATGTAATGGCACTGACCAGTGAATATCATTGCTCCTGGACATGAAAGTCTGTTTGCTCTGGAGTTGCTGGCATAAAATACAGATAAGAAGTCTTCTTCCTTTTCCTGACTGGGCAGCTAGCAGTTGGTAGATGCATAGCAGGAAGCATCCACAAAGACTACCATGTATCTTTATTCTTTTTGTACAAGTAGGCATAGCTACCTTCGAAAGTGACAGAGATGCAGCAAGATGGTGTCAGGTATGGTGACATTTCCAGGCAGCACGGTTTGTATCTGAAGTGCTCTTGAGGTTTTGCTGTCTTAGATATGAACACAGTCTACACCTCCATAAAAAGGTGAGATACAAGCCAGATATTGCCTGTGTGTCATCAGCTGGTCATTCCTAAATTACATATAAGAAATAATGATGACATCCCAAAAGGCATTGGCAGATCCAGTAATGGACTTCTGTATCAAATGGCATACCTCTGTAGCAACAGCTATGGAAATGGGACTTCCCATTTCCCTCCTACTGGGGCACTGAAAACCTGCTGAAGGTAACTTTTGAACCTGCAGATCAGTTTGTTAGAATATAATGGCTTTCATGTTTCAAAATGATTGTTATTTTTATATAGGCATTGTGTCACTTTTCAACTTCAAAGCAAGCAAACCCTATGGGTTTTCTTAGGTGAGGAATCCTCAGAAGTGGTTTGCCATTCCTTTGCTCTGAAATATAGCCTGCAGCACCTGGTGTTTGTTGGCAGTCTCTCATCCAAGTAGTAACCAGGGCTGACCCTCCTTAGCTTCGAAGATCAGACAGGATCTGGTGCCTTTAGGGTATTTAGGCCTCATTATAGGCATTAGAGCTAAAAAGTAGATTAAGGACTTTTTCAGACAAGGGTAACCGAGCAAGAAGCTTGCGGAAGTAGTACGGTGCTGTTGTGCAGCAGGGGGTCTGTTTCAGACGACACCGGCCCTCTCTCGGCATCATCCGTGGTTCTTTTGTTGGAACAAATTCTTTTGAGAAAAGAAATGCATTTCATATAAATCACCACCAGGTTTGAAATGTCTCTGCTGCCCCGATCTATTTGTTGCTGGCCCTGCCCTGTCCCAAATGATTAAGAAGGGTAACAACACACATACAAACACACACACACACACACACACACACACACGGGGATCCAGTCAAAAAGACTAATATTCATTAGATCATATGAAATTATCCTTTCCTTTAGGGCATCAAAGTATCTTGTTTCAAAGTTGCAGTTGCTATATCTAAGCAGAACCAAATTAAAACCCTTTCTGGGGAACAATTTGGTGTATTTTTTATATGATGTGACGTTTGTTGTTGACTTCCTTCATTCTTCCCTTTTGGGTCACAGCCTTATAATTCCTCTTGATTTTTCAACTAGTTTTATGCTACATGCACAAAAGCCTATTCCTCCCCAACAGATGTATTCAGTTATAAAAGTAATTCAAAACCTCATGGAAAAAACTCTGGAATTATCATGACCATAATAATGAAAAACTGGCTTTCTAAATTTTAGAGATATTAACTAACTAAAACTGAAAACATGTTTAATACTACTTCATGTTATTTTTTTTTAAGGATGAGGGGCCTGTTTTATGCTATTTTACTGCATATCCTGAAGTGTGAGGATGTCATTTGTATTCCTGAAATAAAAATGTAGCTCCTGAAACATATTGTTTTTCATGTTTAATTTTTAATGTTACAAATAATATACCATTTTAATTTGGAAGATGTTGTGATCAGTTTGAAACCTTCAGTCAGACCAGACCTATAAAGAAACACAATAGTGTTAAATCACATTTCTTAGAAGTAACAGATATTACAGTTGTCCCACCATATTCATGGATTTGGTATTCACGGATTTAAGTATTCATGGCTTGAAAATATTCTTTAAAAAATAATAATCCAAAAAGCAAACCTTGATTTTGCCATCTGATATAAGGGACACCATTTTGCTATGCCATTGCATATAATAGAACTTGAGTATTCACGGATTTGTGTATTCACAGGGAGTCCTGGAACCAAACCCCAGCGAATGTGAAGGGACAACTGTACTTCTAAGAAAATGCCCAGTCCTAAAACAGCAAAATCCAACAAATGGCCCCTGCTCTCTGTAGGGGGAGGAATGGCTCATTCTTTAGCCATAGGGTAAAACATTTCTCCACTTAGCCCACAGCCAGCCAGTGAACAACCTTAATATCTTCTGAAAAATAGGTCTTATGGATTGTTTTATAAGAATTTCTCAAAGTAAACAAGTTTGGAACATGTACTACTGAGTTTAGTGCAATTTCTAAGTTAGAGCTTGGAAAACTTTCAATAAGGTTATAGCACTTTCTTTTGGACTTTAATGCCCTCTGCCAGCAGCACTACTGGATTTTCCAAACTCTTTCCCCAAACATCCAGATGTCTACTCTTAGGGGAATAGTTCTTTCCTTAGGGCATCACACTTTTTTGAGAATCAAAACTGGGAAAATGTGGAATTAGTGGGGAAATATGATTCTGTGTGCAGAGCTAACATTTTCTAAGTCTGACTGCAAATTGTCACCAAATGAATATTATGAACATCCACTAAGAAGTGCCTATGGAAAAAAAAGTGTGATACTTTACCTCCCGCATGTCATTTTTGCTGCAAGACTTTTCCTTTGCTTTCCTTTTTCTTCAAGGAGTACTTCTATGTGAAAGATTTATCCAGTGAATACATATTCTATGTCACAGAATCTCCAAAGCAAGATTATCCTATATTAATCTTCCTCTCCCTTCCTCATTTGCATTTTTGGGATATAAATAATATTAAATCATATTTTTAAATGTCAAAAAGAAGTTTCTCAATATCAAGAAACCTTGTCATATAGGATCCTAGAATGACATGGGATTCCCTTCAGATTCTATAAGGATTTATTTCATCATCTGGACTACCTATAACCCTCTTTGTCTGCAATATTGAAAACTGGATTGTGTGCAAATCAATAATTAAACATGGCATGTTAGAAGAGCCATACTGGTCTGCCAAAGGCAGAAGCCCACAAGCAAGACAGGAATGCAATAGTACCTTCCTACTCTTCAGTAACTGATAAACCAAAGAATACTGCATCTGGTACTAAAGCCAATATATATCCATATATCATTACTGTTTCCTATTAACCTTCATGAATTTGCTCTATCTCCTTTTAAAGCCATCCAAGTTGGTGTCCATCATTACACTTCATGATGGAAAATTTTAATTTAACTTTTCAGTGTGAAGAAGTATCTCTTTTTATATGATTTCTCATGGGCACATTGTTTGGCCATATTTAAAGAGGCAGCACAGGCAGTTGGGACAATGGCTATACTTTACCTATTATAGCTGTAAAAATTCCAACAATAAATAAAGAAATCCAACAGTGGGTAACTCGGAGTTCCAATTTCTTGTCCAGTGTCTCATCTACAGAGTACTTTAAAGCAAAGGAAGCTTGGAATGTATGTAAAGAGTTTAGGAAAGCATGCAAAAAGGAGATAAAAGCACAACTCAATAAACACAATATTCTATCTATGCAGGCATGCAGTGTTTCCATTCCAGGAAACAAGAGGCCCTTATATCTCTCATTTTGGAAAGGAAGCACTGGATGCATGTGAGTGTGTAGAAGTCAGCCAAAGATGTTCCCTATGGCTTCACACCGAATGGATCCACATACAGCTTTCAGTGGGGGGTTATTATTTATTAACAATAAATACTATATAATACATTATTATAAAATCAAAATGCCTTTGCACAAATTTACAGGATCACAGATCCTTGATCACCATAGGAGTTCTGTGTTCATAACCACTGCCTGTGCCCAAGGATTGTTCTATATCAGGTCAAATCATAGCCCCCTTCAAACACTCATATGGTCACCTTGTGCCAATCATACCTTCTCAACCTAACCTACTTCATAGGATTGTTGCTGGAACATAAAGGGGTACGTGGGGGAAAGCAATATACAGTGGCCCCTTGGTAACCACCAAGGTTTGGTTTAATGACCCCACTGTGGATACTAGGGGGCCCTGGTGGCACAGTAAGCTAATACAACCAAACTTCAGCCCCAAAACTCATGTTAGATTTGAGTTTGTAAATTCAATTCCAGCACCCCCAGGTCAACTCAGCCTTCTGTAAGTTGGTAAAATGAGGACCAGCATATTAAGAGCTGGGGTGACATGCTGTGAAACTGTTAAAAACTGTTTCCAAAGAAAAACAACAGCAGTGTAGCTTATTAATGAACAATGCATTCGGCAAAAAAAAAAACTGTCACTCCTGCAGCATCATTGCATGCCAGCAGTCTACTAGCAGTCATATTGTCTGCATTGTATTGTACAAATGTATGTATTTGTTTGAACTGTATAAACTGTATCTGCCTTGTACTGTATTGTTTGAACTGTACTGTGATAAATTGCATTGTGTATTGTATATTGATTATATGTTGCAGTGTATGTACCCCGCCCTGATCCTGAGGAGAGAGGCGGGTAATAAATCATCATCATCATCATCATACTAAAATCTGTAGATGCCCAAGTTCCATTATATACAATGGTGTAGTATAATAGTGTCCCTTATATAAAATGGTGAACAGCAAGGCTGGTTGGAAATATTTTAAAGACATGGATGCAGAATCTGTGGATACGGAGGGCCGTTTGTCCAATAATGTTAGTTCCAGGAGAAAATGGAATCCAAATAGTTAAGAAACATAAAAACATGTCCATCAGAAAGAAATCCATGCATTTTAATGTTCTTATAGAATGTCTCATGTAGCTGACATTCCTATACACATTACTGAGCAATAAATCCCACTGAATTTACTGAGATTAATTTTGAGTAGATATGTATATATGAGAGCCTGCGTGGTTTGAGCTTTGGATTGCAACTCTGAAGACCAGGGTTTGAATCCCTGCTTGGCCCACTGGGTGACCTTGGGCAAGTCACACTTTCTCAGCCTCAGAGGAAGGCAATGGCAACCCCCCTCTGAATAAATCTTGGCAAGAAAACACCATGATAGGGTCATCATAAGTCAGAAATGATTTGAAGGCACACAACAGGTACAAAATATGATTTCATTGTTAATATAAATGGAATATTGCTCTGCATGGGGAAAAAAAAAACCTCACAGCAAGTAGACAGTGGCTGCATCTGCACTGCAGAAATAATCCAGTTTGATACCACTTTAACTGCCATGGTTCAATGCTATAGAATTCTGGGATTTGTAGCTTTGTGAGATATTTAGCCTTCTCTGTCTGGGAGCTCTTGTGCTACAACAAACTACAAATCCCAGGATTCCATAGCATTGAGCCATGGCAATTAAAGCAGTGCCAAACTGGATTATTTCTGCAGTGCAGATGCAGCCAGTAAATCACTCCCTGTGTTGGACTTTTAGAAGTTACATTTTACTTCCTATGACACTGTGTATTCCTGGCACATGCAAACACTCTCTTACACACTTAGTAAATCAAAAGGAAGTTGGAGAAGAACAGAAAACCAATAAAGCTAAGACTTAAAGTATAAGGTGAGGGGGAGAAAAAAAATATTATCAAATCATTCCCTATTTTAGGGAAATTAGAAGGGATGGGGGGATGCAAGAACTACCTTTTAAAGGTCTCTTCCTCCCTCCCCCCTTCTCGTTCTCTCTCTCTCTCTCTCTCTCTCTCTGTGAAAGAAAGAAATTGAGAGAGAGATTAAGAGAAAGAGTGGTAGACAGTTCTGTGGTGTTATAATTCAAAGGGGCTTCCTACAAGCAGTCAGCCTCTTTGTTGATTCGTTTTCCTTAGAGCCCTACCACACTCTGAAGAAAAGCAACAAAGCACCAGGGATGTTTCCTCTTTTCTGCTGCCTTACCACATGGTGTCAGCATTCTTCTGGCGTTCTTTTTTCCCAGTCCCATGGGGGACTGAGGTAAAAGCAAAGCGTGTCTTTTTGCAAACAGATTTTTCTGCTTAACAAAAAGATGCACTTTTACCTCAATCAACTGGAGTCACTCAATCTCACTCCAAAGCTCTGAGCGGCTGAAGCACATCTTACTTTTTCTCTTGTCCTGGGCATACTAGGAGGAGCAAGATTTCACCTGCCTTTCAATGGGGGGGGGGCAATTAAGTGCAAAGAACTGAATTGTTGTCACAGCATATGAAGTTGTGTGCAAAGCCAGCTCTTAAGTCGGATGTAAAGTCAGTCATTCTGACTTTCAGTTTACTTCCCAATGAAATAACATTCTCCCATCCAACACACACACATTCCCAGCACATGTGATGGGAATTTCATAAATTAAATTCAGAAAAAATGTTGTTTTTAAAAATAGGAGATGTTCCCAGAGACTTCAAAAATGGTATTGAGAGGCTGCCGATGGCCCATGGGTCACAACATCCCCACCTCTGCTCTAGTATGAGTCAAACTCTAACCCACTGCCACCAACTTATAAATGCATTTTCATTAAGTTTCTGTTGCTGGATTTAATACTGTATTGTCTGTTGTCAGCTGCAAAGTCCACTGGGGGGGCAACATAAGTGATTGATTTTCTTAACATGTCTGATGGAAATTCCAAAAAATGATCATGTTGATCCATAAGAATCCAGATCCATGGCAGAGCAATCCCTGCCTGTGGATTTTGGATTTCTGATTTTAAAAAATCTTCTTCAACTGGATATAGAAATATAAATCTGCTTTAATAATAATAAATAAATAATAAAATGTATAAATAAAATTTATTTATATCCCGCCCCTTTAATTCATACTGCCTAAGTTCCTGCACTTGGAAAAAACTGGATATTAAATAAACAAACAAACAACAGCTTAATTCTCAAAGTGAAAGTAGATGCAGTATCCACTTCTTTGACATAGCACAAGAATTTGTGCATATACAGATGACAAAAACAGTGAAAACCAGTGTTCAAAGGCAGGGTTGGTTTAACCTGTCTGCCAAATCAGCATTGGCAGGGGGCCCCAAGGTCAAGAGGGGGCCCTGAGGTCAAGAGAGGGCCCCGTGTTGGCCTCCTTAATCTGATGAAGGAACAGCCAGGAGACAGCCAG
This sequence comes from Gambelia wislizenii, assembly GCA_030847615.1. Classification (NCBI taxonomy): domain Eukaryota; kingdom Metazoa; phylum Chordata; class Lepidosauria; order Squamata; family Crotaphytidae; genus Gambelia; species Gambelia wislizenii. The sequence continues at coordinate 296,291,046 of JAUMIR010000003.1, forward strand.
GAGGAGCCCCCTCTTACCCTCCTCCTCCAAAAACCTCCTGCTGGCTTTTTTAAAAAAACAAACAAAACAGCCTCTCCAAAACTAAAGAGAAAGAGAAAGAAACAGCAGCCCTCCGTGGCAGAAGCTGGAGGGAGAGGCACATTGGAGAGGGTAAGTGTGTGTGTGAGAGAGAGAGACAGGGAATTTGAGGGTTGTCTCCCTCAGAAAGGGCTTCTTTCTTTCTTTCTTTCTTTCTTTCTTTCTTGCCCATGTGCCTTCAAGTCATATGGGGGCCCCAAAGTAAAGCATTGCAGGGGGCCCCAAAATTCCTTAAACCCATCCTGTTCAAAGGTGTTTCTTCATATGAACAATACTGTACATATAACTGGCTCATATTAAGTTACAATGTAAGTTAAAAGGCTCCAAAGACACAATAGTAATTCTTATACTTACAGAACAAATCTAAACAGGTAGCAATGTGGAGTTTTTAACTATCCAAGATCAAGAAAGCCTGTCATGACTTATGGATAAACATGGTATATAATTTCAGATGTCACTCTATGCTTTGGATTATTTTGTGCCACTCACACAGATAAATGGCTTCACAGCTAACAGTGAGAAACTATGAAGAATTGTGAGAAATTGAGACATTGGCCATAACATTTCATCTTTCAGTTTTGGCATTATGATTATGGGATTGATCTTTCGCGGCTCTTATGGAGTACACCCAAGCTGAGTATTGTAGAGCAATGTTACTAACATACTGTATCATGACCTATTATGTCTACCAGCAGGAAGAGGGGGCGAATTGTTTAGAATATTATAAAAATGAAGAGACATATTTTCTGAAAACATTCTGCTACTTTAAATTATTTGCTCTTTCAGTGTCACATGTCTGACACACACATCCCACATTCACATCTTTTCAAACAATGAAAATGTCTTCAGCCATTATAAAATCAAGTCATTTAATGCATCTTGAGTATATTTATAATGGAAGGTCAAGTGGAAAGTGGTTTAGAAATATGCAAGGTTTGTGTGTGTAACGAATTCATTTTTTTTCCTGTTAAACAAGTTACATATGCAAGTGGATTGCTGCTCCTGAAAATAATTCAAAACATCCTTAGCTCAAGGATAGTTCCATGTTTGGAAATAGGGTGTGGAGGGGGAGGCTCTTGCTTTTCTCTCTAATTTCACAGATTATTCTGTGTTTTTCACTACATAAAAATCTTTTTCCTTCTGTTACACAAGTTCTTCCTCTTCATATAAATCCTTTTCCTCATGAATCTTCCTACCTCTTTGTTCCATATTACTTAGATTTGTATGGCCAATTGGTAGAAAGTTTTCCATATCTTTTGTTCATCCATGTGAGAATGAGAAATCCTAACTGGGTTATTCAGCCATTATTTTTATCAGATCTTGTAGGTAGTCCACATGTTGGAGATAGAACATCTGAAGATGGGAGCCAGCTCTACACAGGCAGGTGCCCGGCATTATTTAGAACCATCACCACATGGGGTGTACCTAACACACCTGTACCTACTGGCCTGAAGTTAACACAACTGTGTCTAATCTGTTCTTTCTGACTATACCTTTAAACTGTTCTAAGTCAATCTGTACCTTTAAAACTTTTTGAATACATGAAACCTCTAGAACAGTGAGCTATGGTTAGGCATCTTGGCTACTCCAGTAAGCTTAGTCACTGCCTTAGCTGCCAAGGAGATCAAAAGAGCACTTATTTGGAAGGGAAAGTTTCAGAGGAGTAGGGAGAACTATGAAGGCAGCTGTGGTTTCTGAAAGAAAAATCATGTCCCCTTCATTTCCAACAAGCGTTCTGAATATGGAAAACCAATTGCAATGAAGAGAAGGAAATATACTGGAAATGAAGAAACTGTGCGGCTATCTGGAATGTATGTATGTGTGTGTATTCTTTCTGATTTTAGGGGTTTTTTCATACAAAGCAAATATTCAAGCTGTCCAGTTAAGAGATGAACTAGCTAAAGTGACTGTGGATGAGTCCTGGGTGTTGTCTAGACAGTGAAAATACTCGTCACAGAATTTGTTGAGAATACCTTTTGCCCCAATGATATCCCATGGCAGTTTGCCATATTCAGAAGGAGGGGATGAAAAACTCCATTTACTGCACAAAAAAAACTTTATGGCTTTTCCCATATTTTAAAAATAATGCAAGGAAATGCACATTAGTGTCCATTACGACAGCCAATTTGATTTGCTGCACAGTCTTGGAGAGGGTGGTACTGTTTTGTGACCCATGGATAAGTGAATCAGTGGATAATGAATCAGTGGATATGGGGGGTCCTACAGTAAAGTACATAACATTAAACCCACTCTATGCAAACATGCTACCATCTGGAGGTGGAAATGTAACAAAGCTCAGCAATTAGAGAGTTAAGGATGTTTTAGAGAGAGCAGAAGTGAATGGGCTAACTAGTTTTCAATGACCCAGAGTCTCCTCATCTCTGCCCCCTTATGCTCTTCTGCTAAAACTGAAACTGGTTTAATTCAGTGTTAGCTTAGCAGCCTTACATACCTTTTCTGTCTTTAATGGAGTTCTCACAGTAAAACCTTAGTTGGTTTCTTTAGCCCTTGTGTCTACTTTTTAATCAGAGTTCGTAGCCACTACACACTTGCACTCTCCACCATCTGGGACATCCCCTACTTGACTCAGTGACATTACAGTAAAACTGAACTTTGAGATATAGTCATGAAAGTGGTTTAGTATAGAGAGTATGAAGACCATGAAGAAGAACATCATGATTCTCAAAAACAAGAACACAATAAACTGAGTTGAGTTATGGCAAAATTTCTCAAGCTTTCTTCTCTGCAAAATCTTTATTTTAATTTATTGAAGTTATTTGTGTGCCACCCTTAAGGGGGAAAATATAGAATCATAGAATCATAGAATTGCAGAGTTGGAAGAGACCACGAGGGCCATCCAGTCCAACCCCCCTGCCACGCAGGAAATCTTGATCAAAGCATCCCCGACAGATGGCAATCCAGCCTCTGTTTAAAGACCTCCAAGGAAGGAGACGCCACCACGCTCCGAGGGAGTGTGTTCCACTGCCAAACAGCTCTTACTGTCAAAAAGTTCCTCCTCATGTTGAGGTGGAATCTCTGTTCCTGGAGCTTGCACCCATTGCTCTGTGTTCCAGTCTCTGGAGCAGCAGAAAACAAGCCTGCTCCATCCTCAGCGTGACATCCCTTCAAATACTTAAACAGGGCTATCATATCGCCTCTTAACCGTCTTTTTTCCAGGCTAAACATACCCAGCTCCCTAAGTCTTTCCTCATAAGGCATGGTTTCCAGACCTTTCACCATTTTAGTTGCCCTTCTCTGGACACGCTCCAATTTGTCAATATCCTTTTTGAATTGTGGTGCCTAGAACTGGACACAGTATTCTAAGTGAGGTCTGACCAAGGCAGAATAGAGTGACACTATTACTTCCCTTGATCTAGACACTATACTTCTATTGATATAACCCAAAATCACATTGGCCTTTTTAGCTGCCGCATCACACTGTTGTGATACCTTGGTGTGACTTCCAAAAATACAAAGCACAATCATAAACAATCATGAAGAAAGTCATGAAGAAAAAAACAGGTAAAAGTGGAAATATACTTTGCAATAAAATGAAATGTATAAATGTGAAATAAAGTCCATAATTCCACACTACAACTCCAGAATCACAACAGCTGGATCTGTACTATCTCCTCTGCTACTTCTTTTTTCACTTCTTATCAAAAGTAAAGACAATATATATAAGCCTAAGGATTTTATCAGACATGGAAAATATGATATCATCACATAACCGCGAAAGGATGCACAGATCAGAAGACTTTGCCCTTTTAGACCAAAAGCCATCATTTTTAAGCTGTCAATAGATCCCCCTGCCACTTTTTTGCTGGCATTGCTGGCATGTGATGCCTCTGTCCCTTTAAATCTCATACTTACCCCAACAATGCCCTGTCTGGTGTGAACACTTCCAGGTCAGATCAGGACATCCAGGTAAGTGACAATCTTTTTTTTTTTTTTAACCTTCCCTGGGTTAGTTGGGACCTTTAAAATGTGTGTGTGCTTTGTCCAACTTTAAATGTAGTTTTCTTGTTTTTATTTTTGAATTTCTCATGCAACGAGATTGTGCAATATTCTGAGCAAGGAAGTGAATGGGGCTCCGTTCACTTCCTCTTCATTGCCAGGGATCCTTTGCCGGGAAAGGAGGTAAGTGTGGAGGGGGGGAACATTCTTTTGCCAGCATAGAAATGGGTTTTTCTATGCTGGCAAAAGAATGTTTTAAAACTTGTAGTCTGATAAAGTCCTAAGTCCATCTCCTAGTCCCAGTTAGACATGGAATCAATTGCAGAAAGGTAAGTCAACACTTCTAAAACACAATGATTCAATAGATCTACTGCAGTTGTGTCTAGCAGCTGGATTTATTTCTGGAGGTATAGATGTTGCAGTAGTTGTTGTTATGATGATGTGCCTTCACATCAACTCCAACTTATGGTAACCCTATCATAGAGGTTTCCTGGCAAGAGATAGTTTGCTGTTGCTTTCCTCTTAGGCTGTGAGACTATGACTTGTCCCAAATCTCCTAGTGGGTTTCCATGGGCTGATCAAACCATTACACCACATTGGTTCTTGTTCATGTATTTATGTACATATGTATGTCTGGAAGCATAGGTATTTCTGGAGCTATTGGTTTCTTCAGGTGCTGTGGCAAAAATCAGCTCAGTGATGAATGAATTATAAAATTGGCAGACATACTTGTTTTTCCGCCAGAACAAATAATCTTGGAATTATTAAAAGGTTCAGTATACTTAAAAAGTAAACTTTATATCCATATGACTCTTGCTGTCCAAACAAAGCCCCAATAAAGCTATTCATTTCATAGCCTTTAACTACTTTCAAGTCAATATAGTGAGATGACAAATTGAGCCCATTTAAGATATTTGGCTAAAGGCATGGCATTCATCTTCAGGTGGATGATATGTGGTGCATTCTTACAATATGAAACTGATGGCATTTCGGAATGTACTTTTTTGCTTCTGCTGAAAAGGGCTTGGATGGAGAACAGATAAGTAATTCTCCATTTATTTTGCTTAACTTCTTGGAAAAAATAATATTCATCTTTCGCACTTCATTTGAAAGAGACTCATAAAATAGATCACTAGGTGCTTTTGTCCAGAGATGTACAGCTGTCCAACCCAGCAATTCAAGTTAGGCAATTTATAAACTAGACTCTGGAATCACCTGACACAGGTTTAGTCTTGAGAACAGTCCCGTACAGATGGGACTTTACCATGTATTTTATAGATAAATAATTTAACTTTGCATATTTTTTAGTAGACTTTCCTCCAAGGAAACTTTAATACACAATCATATAAGGTAAACTGCATTAATGTTTTTGTAGTATTGTGCGGTTGCAGATAGCTTTTTAAAAAACAACTATAACTGCATGTTTGCCACAGTAATAAGGTCCTTTTCACAAGAAACTTAGTACAACATTCTAATGACTAGATTCCAGTTGGGTACTAATGCTGACAGACTTCAGGGGGTCACACTGTACAATTACACTACAATGATTACACTTAAATGCCATGCCAACATGCTATGGAATCCTGGGATTTGCAGTTTAGAAAAGCGTGTTTAGAATCCTCCGCTAGAGGGTTCTAGTGGCTGTCCATTTTTACAAACCCCAAGATACCATAGGATGCAACCATAGTAGTTAAAGAAATCATACTGTTGTGCTATTATTGTATAGCATAAAATGATCCTGGGAAGAGGCAATTTAGCAACTATTTCAATATTGTCTCTATTTAGCAACTATTTCAATATTGTCTCTAATCAAACAGAAGTCTAGATCTGGCTATGGTGTAAAATTTACCATCAGAATTTTAACATCCCTTAAAACAAGGAAATTTTTATTCCCTCACCTACAACTTGAATCCCAATTTATTAGTATAGCAAGCCAAACTATATCTTTATTCTTCTTTATAGCAAGCCAAACTATATCTCCATTTAGCTCAAGAGGTCAACACTGACTGACAAGTACCTTTCTTAGACAGGCCATTTTCTCACCTCCACCTAAAGATGCAGAGGATTGAACCCTGGGATGTTTTGCCTGCAAAGTATGTGTCCTACCACTGAACTACAGTTCTGAAGTTACAGTAACTTGAAATCATAATTATTATGACCTTGAGATGCTTCAACATGCCCCGTGTAACTAATTTACTATAGTGAATTTTTTAAAACCTGCATCTAAGTATGTGACCTTTAAAACCAGGCTTGGGAACTTTGCAGCCCATAGGTCACATGCAACCCTTGGGGTCCAGTGTGGTCCCCAAAACCCCAGCACCCGAAACATTTTCCACTGAAAAGACACTCAGATTTATTGAAACTTGTTGCTACTGCCTGAGTAATGATGCCCCTATCCTAGCGTTTTCTTGGCTAGATTTGTACAGGGAAGGCTTGCCATTGCCTTCCTCTAAGGCTGAGAGATAATGTGACTTGCCCAATGTCACCAAGCGGGCTTCCATGTTTAAGTGAGGATTCAAACCCCTTTCTCCCAGGAAGCTTAATCAAACACTACATGATGCTGCAGCCAATCAGGCCAGAATAATGTTAAATAATTCCGTCTCTGGGGCCACACCACAAAAGAGCACCCCCCCCCATTAAAATAGCTCAAAACAATGACTGGGAGTGATAAACATCGCTTCTACCTTTTCATCTCTTTTTATCCCCCCCCATTTGTATGTTGGTGGATGGGGGGCCATATGCCTCTGAATTTTTCCCACCACTGGTTGATGGTTAAGCATTCCTCTATTCTAGCAGAAACCTCTGTCCTCAAGGCAACATGTTTGTATGAGAATGCACATTGTTACAGGAACCACTGTGTCAAAGAAAGAAAGCTAATTTGAAATTATTAGAATCAGGTTGCTAACTACTAGTTGTTTCTTGAAAAATGCCACTGCTTTTTTAGGACATTCTGTCTTTTGCCATCTAACAATATACCTCTGTGTAAAAAAACAAAAAAACAAAAAACAGAAAACAAAAAGAAAAAGAAAATGCCAGCCACAGATGCAGGCGAAACGTCAGAAAGAAACTATTCCAGAACATGGCCTCACAGCCAGGAAAAATCAAGGAAAATCTACCGGTATTTTTTTTTTTTTTAAAAAAACTACTTCTGCCTCCCCCAACCCCCCCAGAATTCTGGGTCATGTAGCCATCAGAGGCACATATTGCAAAAGTGTTGAGGGACAAGCTTATAAATATAACTAATCAAAAAACATACAGTTATTAAGATATAGCACTTATCTGTCAAAATGTGTCAGGTAATACACATTATCTCACATATACTGCTTGTCAGCTGCTTGTCTGTGAGGTTTTACTGCTGTGTTTTAAGCTGGAATAATGTAATTTTCCTTTTCCCACTAGGTGGCACTCACTTCAACTTAATATAAATGCAAATGGATGCCACATGTGAAGCAAACAATGGTATTCTTTGTATTTAGAACTGTAGCAAGAAAACATTGTTTTTAACCTTCAAAGCTTTTCTGAAACTTGGCTAACTAATATAAATCCAGCTATACACTTACCAGCATCTAAATATGGCACATTTGCATTCTTTTCTTGTATTACGTTGACTATCAATTATCAACTACATGTAGAAATCTTTTCTCATCATAACGAATTTGAAACACTTGAATGTAACAGATCCCAGTCCACAAAGGTGTATTCACAACTGCTTTTATGCCAAACATTAAAATGGAATTGCAGAGTTTGAGTGTATGTTACAAAAACAGTATTTATGAAAGTTAATAGCCAAATGTACATCAATAGCCAAAAGAAGCAAAAGGTTGTTATTATGTTTGTTGCCCAGTCTAGTTTCTTATAGATTAATAATAAGATATTATCTTGTTTGGATATAATACTTGCATATGTCTTTATCAATTTTATGGTATGTGGAACAGCTTTCAGTATTGCCAGTAGAGTGTGATAAAGCTCACCACTTGCTGTGGCCCCAACGCTGTCCAAAGACCATCTCAAGCTGACCAACATAATCTGTCTCAATGGCATCAACAAAATCTGTTCAGTTCTATGATGTTGATCTTACTGTCACATGCCAGAGGGAGCTGCCAGAAAAGCAAAGGATGATGTCTATCTTGTTTTTCTTTAGCTGTGTACTTAAAATGAACAACATATTTTGCACAGACCAGCCATCAGTACAAGAGTAAAGCCTAGACCTGCCAAAAACTATTAGGCTCTTCTTCTAGAGTCTAGATTAATTAAGTATCGCTGCCACCTCTAGACCTGTTCTGGGCTTCTTTCATTTGCAAAAAAGGCTTCATCCTAGGTTCTGCTCAGATACCAGAAATGTTAATCATATTTTCAAATAAATTATTAGAAAACTTACCTCCATTTGTGAAATGGCAGAAATCTCTCTTTTGAAAAAAAAACATCTTCAAGGTAAGCAGACACCTAAAGACATAAAATGGACCATGGTAAGCTCAGCATCATAAAAATACTATCCTGCAAAGCTCATTGAATATAATTTGGACCTTTGTTGCACAAAGTAACATACACAAGAAGTAATGATCCTTTATACTAGCGGTGGGGAATCTCCAGCCCTCAAGATGTGGATGTACTACAGTTCCCAGAATCCCTAGCCATACTTTCTGGGGCTGATGAGGGTTAAGAGTCCAACAATACAAAGGAGGCCCAGATTGTCCAACTCTGCTTTGGACACTTTCTTTGAAATCAGTTCCAGTAAAGTCAATAGTCATGATTTAATTGTATGCATACGGAGCTGCCAAGGTTGTACAATTGAAGCTAAATTAGAAAAGGAACAATCAGGCTGATCATCTGTTTGGCTAGTAGGAAAAGGAAGTAGAGCCTGTAAAAAAAAAAAGTCTTCCTCTTGAGGTGCTACCCAGAAAGCCGTGTGTTCTCTTAAGATTCAATTCCACCATCCTGTTTCATTTTCCCATATTTTTGGACGTTCACTAACTTTAGAGTTCTCTCAACTGGCTCATACTCCATTGTGTGTAGTGATAGTTACAGATAGAACAAGAATCTGCCTATTTTCTAATTAGGGTTAAATATGAAGTTCCTAGCTGCCTAAGAAACATGCACAGGAGGGGAAATGGCATGTCAAAAGTTCCTGCAACTTATAAGAACCTTTTTTGCCCTCTTCCAGCACAACATATACAATAAGCACAGAGAGGAAGAGGTGGAGCCTGTTGCTTATAGGTTTGTTCTGCCTCAAATTCTTCTTTTCTCATCTTCATTTGGCCCACCCTTCAGGCAGTGCAGGCAATTGCTTGTCACTACTAATTTTCTTGTCCCTTTCCAGGAGGTTTTTTGCCTACCTTGCACTGCAGCTGTATGGCAGTGTGGGATAAGTGGCACTGGGTATGGCAGTACAAACATGGGATCACTGGCAGATAGGCAAGGGGAAGGAAAGTTGTAGGGACAGTGATGCTGAAGTCCCCTTGGTGTCATTTTGGTGAAGAGGACATATCCAGACTTCTCCTATGGGTTGCAGGGCCTAGGGGTTGGGTGGGGGAGGAGCAAGCCTGGGTTATGTTTTCCCTTTATGTCATGAGACATGGGAGGAAGAGGTTCCTTAGGAAGGTCTACCTTGTGGCGAGTTGGCTGGCACTCTGAGATTGGATGCTTTGTCTAGGTTAGCTGAGGAGGAGGTCAGATTGGGCCCCCCAACTCACATGGAACCCACTTTGGGCTCCTCCCCCTTGAAGATCATTAATGCTCAAAGATAAAGATTTAAATAGTGAATAAAGTGGTCCTTTGGTACCTAATTCTGTCCTCTGGTCTTGTCAGGTCCTAATTGGTAAGCAAAAGAACTTCAGGCCACTTGAAGCTGTAGCTTTTGTGGTGCAACTCAGTTAGGCAGCAGGAAAAGAAACCCAGACTGTGCAGTTTTCACTTTCCATGTGAGAAGCTGCATAGTTTTCATAACAATGCTGTGCAGTTTCCCATCACTGAGGGGAAGAAATTCCTGAATGTCCCAAAGCTACAGGATGAAAATTGTTTCATAATTCTCAACCACTTTCTGGTATTTGGAAAAAATATATATATAAAGATTTACCATCGCTAATGGTAGCAGTAGTACCATTTTGTAAACAAAAAGATCCACTAATGGAGAACTGAGCTGATAGGAAGTCTGATTAAGGAATGGAACCACATGCTGAGAAATCATGTTCTTGTTCTAGCTAGGGATATCCACATAAAGGACTATCTGAATGATGGGCTAGATGTGACTATCCAATCATTGATGTCAAGACACAAAAAAGGAGTAATAGAGCTGAGACGCTTAAATCTCTGTAAGTCAAGACTAACCTCTGAAATTTGAGATGTTTGTCAAGTCAAACATTATTTGAAAGAGAATCCTGGTTAAAAATAAATCAGAATTTTAAGCTTGGTGTGTGTGTGTGTGTGTGTGTGTGTGTGTGTAACCTGAACACAAATCAGTTTACATGGGTATGACGAAGATCTAAAATAAGTTCTGAATTCTCATGCATAAGGATGGGGGGCTTTTAAGTCTCTCTGAGTCATTTTAGTCTTCCTCTCCAACTTACAGAATCCACATAGAACCAGACCTACATATAATGTACGTAGGTATTCTATGACATTGTCACCTGAAGGGGTGTAAATAATATCCTCTAAGTTTCAGCTGCTTGTCATGTATCATGTTTGTTTGGCTTTTTAAAAACAGATGATAAAATGAATCAGGGAAGCATTAGCCCAGCAAACCTATTGTTCTTTTGGGATACTATTTTTGTGCAATGCCATTTCCAGCTAACCATGAGGCTGAGAAGCACAGAAGTGACATACTTGGGTTACCGCTAGGTAGCCAGACACTAAATACATTTGAATTCTCATGAAAATATCCCAATGCACTTTTTTTTCTTTTAAAAAAATGGTGAATGAAGATTAATATAAAATAGGCAGCAAGGGAGTTGGCTTAAACTGTATTACAGTAGGACCCCTGTATCCTCTGGTTCATTATCCACTGATTCAATTATCCATGGTTTCAGTTTAAGCACAGCTACCATAGAGTCTTCCTAGTAAATGTGTCCTCTGTAACCATTTTCTAGGTCCTCCAAGGCAACTGTATGGTATTTTAAACCAGAAGTCTCCTTTTCAATGGTACTCGCTATTATCTGTAGATTTCATTATCCATGGATAATGTGGGGCCTGAAACCAATCCCACACAGATACGGGGGTCCTACTGTATATACAATATAAACACTTTATACAGTACACAGTGGAGCAGCTTATGGCACTGTTCTGGCAGAGATGTATTGCATTGTGTTTCTGGTTCCAATTGCTTGAGCTGGTATGGTCGCTTGAAAAGTTTATGAACTTCTGAACTTTGCAAGAAAGGAAAGGAGAAATGCATGATCTGCTAAATGGGTGTTTTCTCTCACTTAGAGGAACATCACACAAGCTTTAAAAGCAGAATGCATCAGTAAGAGCAACGGTATTGAAATGAAAATCGCTAGACGACGTTGAATTCAGTGGCCTTTCCATTTGTATTCTGTGACAGAACCGTTTATTTCTCCTCATGGGCATTGTGCGTGAATAAAAGTCTTTGCGATTCAAATCCACCTCAGTTTGTTGTGCAGTAGCACGTAGCAGAGTTGTGACTGGATGGTGTAAAAACATGTCAGTGGAGGAGGCGTGCCTGCTCTGCCCCAAGCTCCCAGATGTTTTGTTTCTCTGGCTTCCCTGCCATTCAACTTCCGGTGGTCAGTGGTTGCCCCCTGCAAACACACAGGCTAACTTTTAAACCTCAAATTAGCAAAATTTAGCAGTAGCTAAATTTACCAATGCAGTCATTTAGCAATACTTGCACTTAATGCATTTAATATAATGTTTTCTTCCCATTTAAAATACATGTAAAATACATGAATCCTTTGAAAAAACTATTCCCTTCGTATCAGGGCTCTGCTATCAACCTAGCAAATTTGAAGGCTTTGGGCATTTAAAAAAAACAGAGACCTATTTTTCTAGAACATCATGAGTTCAAACCTGCCTTTGGGAAAATGTTAATTCCTCCATTTATCATTTTAAAAATTTTAGAATTTTGTGCCCCCCTTCTTTTCTTATTTGGCAATTCAATTTAAATCCCTTCTTGCTGACAAAGGGGTGAATTCTGATAATTACGGGGGGGGGGCTAAGCATTTGAATGCAATGTATGAACTTAGAAATATGCCACCTTGAAACAGGAAGTAGATTTTCAAAACGTCTGGGCCAGAATCCTGTATCAACTTCTTAGTTTAGTGCCTTAAATAACAAAAATAAGTATTTTGGGCAAGACAGGGGGGGGGGAGGAGGGGGGAGGAAATTTTAAATGCTAAAAAAAAATTCTCCTCAAGGGGGATTTGAACCAACAACTTTCTACTTATAAGGCAAAGACATTTCCTGCGTGCCACAGCAATTGATGCTGGTTAGTACTGGAAAATTCCCTGAATAGATGGATTTAACAGGCATGCAAAGTAGAGAAAATGACATTTTAAATATGGAGGGGAAAGGAGGAGATTGTGGGGAGGCATGGTTATCATTTTGTGTGTAGTAGCTGTCCTTCACTTTTGAAATGTGTTGTTCCATTACAGATACGAATATGCAGTAAGCATGGTTTCTATTCCAAAATGCTTTCATTTTGTTTTGTCCCGGTTCTGCCACTCAAATATGCCTCGTGTAGTATTCTTCTTAGTTGGTTGTTGTTGTTAAAAAAAAAAAAAGTAATGGGTACAGAAGCCAAGTCAGAATCTAGGCTGTGGTAGGCACATATGGTTTAACTCTTTTCCTTTTGAAAAGGCTACTTTTCTCACTACAACTCCCAGAATCCCTAAACAAGCTTAAAATGTCTGTAATGACCAAGAGATTCTAGGAACTGTAGTCCAAAACAATCCTTCCAAGCTCTGATACCAATGAAAATTCTTAATCTCATCCTGAACCAATTTGCACTGGGAAGAGAGCTTTCTGGGGGATTTTCCCAGGATAGTATAAAGTAGTACATCTGCAAAGGTTATAATTTGTCCATGCCTGCCATGATTCCAGTTGCACTGCATACGTGTCATCTGTGCCATAGGTTTAAAAACAGACATCTCAGAATTTTTCTCTGAAATGTTTTGTAGGAAGGTAATGAGTCTAAAAATAAAATTGCAGGATCTAGTCCTTTAAAAGCAACAAGAATTATCTCCTTTTTAAAAAGGTAAAATCATTCAGTCACATTTGACTTCACGCTTTATGCAGAGTGCGATTAAGAAGAAGACTTAAGCTCTATTATCATTTGAAAGTGTATTCAGAGATCTGGGATCACCCAGTTAAATTAGACTCATTACAAAACAAAGGAGTCAGTTTAAAATGCAAAACAAAGTTTACTGAAGGTATATCAGTCTCAATCTACATACTAAAACAAACATAAGAAAAGGTCCCTAAACTGACTAAGAATGGGTAGGAAAGACTCACCAGCCTTGGCTGGGTTCCGATGCATCATGGCATGGTTACAGGAAAGCTTAGGATGCCTCCATTCTCATGGAGAGTCAGATTCAGAAGAGAAAGAAGTCACACAAAAGCAATAAAATTCAAATTAGGTCATGTGTGAATCATCCAGCACTTCTAGTTGGCTAGAAGTGCCCAGTGAAGTAAGAGAAGGGAATTTTGGGAGAACAAAATGCATGCAGGGAAAAAACCCTAGACTTATCTAAGATTGTGAATGAGGTACACAAGATTGCTTTTACATTACAATGATTATTTCCCCACATACAACAGTTTTGTTGTATATTGAACTAAGTTGATACATCTTTGTACGTAAAGCACTCTCTTTTCTCTCTCTCTTTCTTTAAATGTAGGACTAAGTCTATAAAAACCATGTTTAGTTCCATGGTACAGTTCCATTATGCCTAGTCCCATAAACAAATGAAAAGCCCTCCCTCCATCCCAACTGCTACTGCCCTGGCCTTGGAGGAGGAGGAGAAGAAGCACCCATGGCTCCATCATCCTTAGGACCAGAAGCAGATGAAAGACCCCTCTCCCCCTTTTCCTCGTGTGTTGTGTCTTATTTAATTGTAAGCCTGAGGACAGGGAACTGTCAAATTAACAATTTAGAAGCCACTGTGAGAGCATCCATGGCCGAAGAGCAGGGTATAAATAAATAAAGCCTGAATCTTATTGGTTAATCCAAACTAGAGCAGACCTAGAACTTTATCAGACGCACTAAATACGGCATCATAACGACACCACTTAAATGTGAAAGTGCACGTGGACAATGACGTCCTTTCACATTTATGTATTAGCAATAAGGTGTACTATTTTATTGATGGGTCAACCCATCAATAGATTGGCTGTGGTGCTTTGTCTGCCAGCATTGCCGGCGTTTGAAACCTCACGCCTTTTTAAAATAATTATATTTACTGAGAAAGTATAGTTCATTTCACAACATTAAAAAGAAAAGCAACATGCTTCAAGTTCATGGCACAATCTTCAGTTACAATTGTATAAAAAGAAAATGACGCTTCCAATGTACTCATATTAATTATGAATCTTTCTAATGACTTCCATTTGTATATCCCAGATAACACAATTTCTAAACCTACAACTCTAATTGACTTCTGTTTCAACCTATGTTTTGCAGTAGATTGCTCCACCTACTCATTCATAGCTAGCTACGATATAAAAAAAGTTTGTTGTCTCAATTATGCAATTTTAATTTTGCAGAATTTTGTGCCTTCCCCCCTTCATAAATACAGTGTCAATGGTTGGTCCATCCAGAACACTTCCAGGTGAGATCATGAGATCCAGGTAGGTGATGCTCTTTTTATGAAGCTCCCTGGTTTACTTATAATTTTTATAGTGCATTCATGTGCTTTTTATAACTTTTTTGTGCTTTCCCCCCCCCAGGCTCCTGTCTTCTCGTGAGAATCTGCAGAGCTCCATTCAATCCTCCATTATTGCTGGGGCTGCCTTTTCATGGGATGAAGGTAAGGGTGGTAAAGGTGGTTCTTTTGCTGGCATAAAAAAGTCATAAATTATGCTGGCAAAAGAACAGAAAAGGAGGGTGGTCTGATAAAGTCCCTATTGAATCAACTGTTGAACATCTAGTCAACATTCCACTGATTCAATGAAATTTTCACTACTTTGGACTAACACTAGGATATAGGCCTGTATGTTAAGGCAATGTCGTCCAAACATTGTCAGAATGTTTGTAGCTCAACTCAGCTCAGCTTCTATGAAGGAAGATAATGGTGTCAGTTTGTCAGCATATAGTCACTAGGCAAGGGAAAACTAACTGTGACTTAAGCTAAGTACTAGGAAGAAGTCCCAGAAGGCAAGAATCTTACGTGGTAACAATCACAAAGGCAGGGTAGCTGAAGAAAGCAAGCAACATAGATGTGAACTGGGAAATATCCATCTGAGGAAAGGGTGGGAGATTTAAGGAAAGAGATGTAAAAGGAAGCACAGGAAAGCAACAGATGCCCTTATAGACATCTTATAGTATTTCAAGTCAAAAGAGGAACTATGCAAACATGGGAAACTGTGGTAACATTGCAGATAAAGGAAGCAGACAGTGCATTGAAAAGCAGACTCAAGGAAAAAATGTATGGTGAAGACGAAGAAAGAAGGAGCCAAGGAGAAAGTAGGTCTAGGGGCAGGAATATTTTAAAAGTGTGAGTGAAACAGAAATGTCTTCTGGTCTCCCATTTGCATTCTGTTGTTTTTCAGAACCCTAACTGAATAATCTCATTTATACTAACCAGAATATCCTGGCTTCCCACTGGCATATCCTGGGTACAGAGGCAGCCTGTCCCCCACCACGTTACCTGGAGAAAATGGGCTGGAGTCCAAACAGGATGCTAGCCCAACAGTGAAGCCACCACTGCCACCATAATTTTCTCTGCTAATGCAGAAGCCAGGCAAGGGTCCTGCAACTTGTGACTTCAGGCTCCCTGCACGTGACCAGTCAATAAAAAGTGGTGCCTTTTCCATCACTCCAGCATGGAGGGAGAATGAACGAAGGCTGAGAGGAGGACGGTGTCATGCAGTATCACCAGCCTGTAGCGGTATAGTGGTGTCATCCTCGCGACCTCATGGGGGGATTTGTGTGTGTGTGTGTATGTGTCTGATAAAGTTCTCAATGATATTAAGAAGGTGTAGGAGAAGGGGGACAATAAGAGTAATAGCAAATAATAATAATAATAATAATAATAATAATAATCCAGGAAATAATAAAAACATTTGTGTCAGTTTGAAGACTTATAATTTTTATTTGGAATAATCTTTCATGGACTGCAGTCCCCTTCATCTGTTGCACCTGATGGAGGCAGCTGCGATATATGAAAACTAACATCAATTTAGCTTCAATGTGTCAGAAAACATTTTCTGTCTTTGCTGCAACTAACTAACCCCCTTGAAGAGTGTAGGAAGGGTGTGATTTTGAATGAAAGACTGCTGGGAGGGCTGTTTTAATCCTTTCTTTATTTCTCTACTTGAAGTGGTTCTCGTGCCCCAGAATGAAGCAAATTTGGCAATGCAACTTCCTTATAAACCTTTGTACAAAATGTGTAGCCAGTCCCTGAAAGACAAAAATTAATTATTCCTCCCCAATCTTCCCTCCTAATGCTTTTTGCTGTTATTGCCAAGGCATTAATTTGATGAGATTACATCCTCACTCACCTACCTAAAAAAGGAAGAAGAGAATGATGAAATAGATGCACCATCCTTCAGTTTTACTAAGTGATCTGAAAAGAAACAGATGCTAAAGGAAAAAGACACCCAGCATGGGTGGAGTTTCATGAAGAAGGAACTGCTAAAAGCACAATCACAAAAAAATTCATGGAAGAAAAAAAAAGGGAAACCTCTGAAAAAGCCAATGTGGCTGAACAATAAACTCAAGAAGGAAGTGAAAAGAAAAAAAAGAATATGTATGAAGAGTGGAAGGAAGGATGAAGCATGTGTAGCCCAAGCTTGCAGAAATAGTGTAAGAAAAACTAAAGCCCCAAATTTGCTGAGACTGACTAGACAAGGAAGAACAACAAGTTTTCCCCCTGCAAACATGTCCAAAGAAAGAGAATGGTGAAGGAAATGGGGACCGCTGTTCAGTAAGGATGGTAGAATACTAAAAGATCACAATGAAAACACAGAACGACTCAATACTTATTTTGCTTTAGTTTTCTCCCCAAAGAGGCTATGTGCTTCCATGCATCAGCAGAAGTCTTGGCAAGGAATCTGAGTTCAAGACAGAAAAGGAATCCATCAGGAATCACCTAGTTAACACAAATGAGTTCAGATCTGCAGAGCCTGATGAACTGCATCTCAGAGTACTGAAGGAACTTGCTGAATCACTTGCTTGAATCTTGGAGAATGGGTGAGGTGCCATAGGACTGCAGATGGACATTGTTCTTCTCTTCAAAAAAGACAAAAATGAAGATCCAGGAAACTACAGTATAGGCCAATCAGCATGACCTCAATACCAGGAAAAATATTAGAATGGATTATATAGGAGTCTGTTTGCAAATATGTTCATGACAATGCAGTGGTTAGTAGGAGCCAGCATGGGTTTGTCAAGAACAAATTCTGCCAAACAACCTTGTCTTTTTTTTAACAAAAAATCAGGTCACTAGTTTAGTAGATGATGGGGATACTGTTGATGTCATTTATCTGGATTTCAGCAAAGCATTTGATAAGGTCCCCCATGATATTTTGATTAGCAAACTGAATAAATACGGAATAGATGGAAACACCATTAGATGGATCCATAATTGTTTGGAAAACATGCTCAAGGAGTTGTCATTGGTGGCTGTGCTTCAGATTGGAAGGAGGTCCTCAGGATTCTGTCCAGGGCTCTTGAATCTTTTTATCAATGATTTTGATGACTGGATAGAGGGAATCCTTACGTGGATGATACAAAACTGGGAAGGGTAGCTAACATGTTGGAAGACAGGAACAGAATTCTAAAAGACCTTGATAAGCTAGGAAAGTGGGCTGAAATTAATAAAACCAAATTCAACAGAGACAAATGCAAAATTCTACATTTAGGCCACAAAAATCAAATGTACAGGTATAAGATAGGGGATACTTGGTTCAGTAGTACTACCTGTGAAAAGGACCCTGGATTATTGTTGATCATAAATTGAAAATGAGCCAGCAGTGTGATGCTGCAACAAAGAAGATGAATGATATCTTAGCCTGGATTAACAGAACCATCAATTCTAAGTCAAGGGAAGTAATGGTCCCACTATATTCTGCAACTAATCCCTGAGTGCTCTCTCGCTCTCTCTCTTGTATGACTGTAGACTTTTCTTGAGGACAAATTTACAACATTTGTTTCCTTATAATGTAAGGGAATTAAGCTCAAGGCAAAGAGACTGGGCACACAGTGTTGTCAAGATATACTGCAGACTCTGAAAAGTTTGCTCTATGCTTTCCTAGTGATTTCATGTGCAACTGTCAAAAGTACAGGATAGCATTCAGACTTGACGTGGCAATCTTGCTGAGTGCCTCTGTCACTTTCTCCTTATAGCTAGCTGGAGAACATAAGCATTTCTGAAAACTAGAGAAATATTGCCAACAGTTCTTAGACAGCCGCTAGAATATTTGCATATTACTTCTAGGAACTGAGAGACTAGACACATTGCTCCCTGAAATAGTTACCTTTGGTCCTATTTTTTGACAAAGGCTGAAAGAATACCAGGAGCTGCTAAGCAACCAACATACTCCCACATCTCTTCCAGGAACTGAGAGCCTAGAAACATCTTTCCTTGAAATAGTTAATTTAGGTGGTGCATGCTGATAGGACTGGAGCCAAGACAGAGCCTATGAGAAACAAGAGGGAGGGGTCAGTTTCCCTGGAAGAATCCTGAGGTTTTCAGAAGTTACAAATAACATTTTAAAAAAAAACTTTAAAAGCTATTATGCTTGAGCTTAATAGCCAAAGGAAATAGTAAGGCAGGAAACTGTGAATAGCTGAAAAGAATATATGCACTGAAAATGGCTTCTTACACAAACACAATACAGATTCAAACGTGTTTTTTTTAAGTGTGTAGGTATATGTATATGTGTGTGTGTGTGTGTGTGTGTGCTAACATTTGTTTGATTCATGTTTGCATTTTTAGTGCTGTTAATAATATAGTCTTTATATGCAGTCCTAAGTCACTGCTAATAATTGTGACACAAGTCGTTTTCTACTCTTTCTTTCTTTCCTTCCAGGAAATGAAAAACATTATTTAGGGGTGGGAAACAAACCTTAAACACACACACATACACACACACACACACACACACCGTTAACTTTGGATTTGATTTTCTATACATTATGTTCAAAAGCTGCAAGTAAAATCCTTAAGAGCATAAAAATGAGTGAATAACAACATACAAGGTTTAGCTAGAGAATTAACATTACAAATGTTACAGTAAATCACTGTTCATATTTTAATGGGACCACAACAGTTGAAGTCTACACAGTTATTTTATACTTCATTATTGGGAAGAAAAAAGACATGTGCACTTTCATGCCGGACAGTATAAAACTGAAATTTATTTGTGGTTTACTACAAATACAAACTTTATGTATAAGCCCTGAAATGGATGATCCACCATAGCAGTACCATGAAGTACCACTATTATTATTTTTTAAGCCTGAGGATTCTCTCTTAAGCTAATTAATCAACTTGAAAAGTCTATGCAGTCTGCAATCATGTTGAGAACTGAATACTTAATGTAGAGGACCATACATTATCAAATGGATACAAATGGTTTCTTTTTAAAGAAGACAAAACTTAATCACTGGCATGTTTGTTATATCTAGTTTTTTATATCAAAGTTTTTGGATCTATTTAATTTGATCCAGTCTTTCCACTCTAATCCTTACTAACAGTACCATTATAAAAATGCTTCTCTCTCACCCAAAGCAGAGTACTAGCACCATGTACTTCACTTGAATATTCTGAATTTCAAACACAAATCATGGACTTTTCCATAACAAACATTCTTATATACTTTAAAGATACTGCTTTATGAACTATTAATTACATTCACTTGGTCTGTAAATATACATGCTACAAAACACTGCCGTGAATAAATAACTGTAAATAAAGGTGAAAGTTGGTTAAATCATGATACTATTGTAAACATTACAGACATTCAGTAATGATCTGTATTTTAAGAATCAAGAAATATTTCAGTGATATAACCATGGATGTAAAGGTTTATTAAGTAAACAAAACATACATTTCCTAATTGTGAACCCTACTGAGACAAAGAGACGGTTAATCAAAAAGATTTTCTTTCTGATATATGTTTGATACTCTAGCCATACAATCCTATGCATTTCTCCTCAACCATAAGTCCCATTGAATTCAGTTTTGTTTACAGCTAGGTACTTAGGTATGAGATTACAGCTTCAATACAATTAATATTTTTTAAGAGGAACATATTGTCAAGATATACATCACTGTCAAAAAGTCTGAATTATAGTGAAGTAAATGCTCTTTATAATTTCTGAATGAAAAGACAATTACATAATAGCAAATTAAAGTCCAGTAAACAAAATACTCAAAAGATTTACGTTCTCTTTCTGCTATGAAAAACAAAAGCATTTGGGTAAGATTAATCTTGCCAAAAATTCTTTTGAACTCAGAAGTTCTATGTACAAGTAAAATTCTGAACGCCATATTAAGAAGAAAAATATTAACAAACTCTTAAGAGGGAAATCATTCAGAAGATATTAAGTATTTTCATGCTCATAACACACATAATAATAGTTCAGATTGAAAGAAAAACAAAATCTTATTAGGCATTCAGAAAAACTTTCCTAACAAAAGGGCCTGTGGCCCTTGCACATACACAAAAAAATCCCCCCTTAACCCTTGACCTTTTCTCAGTTAACAGAAGACAAACATTGAAAATGTTACATATCATATGAATGTTCATTTTGTACAAGCACTTTTCTTCTCCCTCTACTCTTAGGTAAGAGTGAAATGCTCTATTCAGTTTACAGCACAAGCCTGCTCCTCAACAGTCATGTGACCTTTTTTTTGCTAACAGCCATGTGCTCACGTATCATTTTACTCTGAAATATCTATGCGGATTTCACCTCAGTCTCCCTTTGCTTATAATGCATGACATAGGCTGCGAGAGAGCATGAGAACCATCTCTCTTAAAAGCAAGGTTCTCATAGTTGGCCTGTAACCATGGAAGCAGATGCCTTTTTTGTTTTTTGCTTTTTTTGCTTACCCCTGCTTACCTCTTGGCAGCCACGAGCTGCTCCTTATTGTTAAAAGGGGTACGCCTTGGTTTTTCTTCATTGTGACCGAACTTGTCTCTTCTTCAAAGGGCATGATGCTGCAGGTCATCGGTCTAGACTGTTTGCACGGTCCAGAGAACAGCCTTGATGTAACCCTTGCTCCGTCTGTGCCACACCACCAGCCGTGCAACTGCAGACTGTGGGGGGACATTGAAGATCTGTATTTGAAAAGAAGTCTGTCTGATTTTGCCATTGTGCCTTTTCACTCATCGATCGAATGAATATCGAACCTTCTGTCGTTGCATGTGTGAAATAGATAGCTTAGCAAGCACTTTTGAACAAACCTGTGCAACGGGCCAAACTGTTTTCTTTTACATCCAAGTAGTGTTCTTCATTAGAAGTCTGTTTCTCATTTATATTATCCAGTTACTCCTGTGCAACCACATTCATTATTCTCAGGCTGCATCAGCCCTCGTCTTTTTCTTCTCTGTGTTTGAATTTATTTTTTGTAAAATCACATTCAGGGTTCACTTCAGTAAGACACTTACAGTTTGCTAATTTAAGGATAGAAAATTTGACTACTCATAAACAGGAGTATTTTAAAACCACATTGCCAATGTGTGTTTTTTTAATTACAAGAAGTAATCAAACCAATTCAATAAAGACAAAAACTAAATGTATTACACATTAAGAGTTAACAGGTAACAGCTTACTAGAGAAAACAGTATGTTGTTGCTAGGTTATTATTGTTTTGGTTAAATGGAACAAATATATGCAAAAAAGAGAAGAAAAACAGTCTCTCTCATACAAATGTTACTATCTAAGAAAACTGTATTGTTAAAAACAAACAAATATTCTGGTCAGCCAAATGGTTACCAAAAAACATGGTTATTTTTTTGAAGAAATATCTTTCATGAGACCAAAAATCCTATGAAAATTATGTGAAAATGTTACGACATTGTCCTATACAGTCAAACAAATTTGAGGGTGTTTTTTTAAAAAAAAAAAATCTGAGGTCCCTACAGCACATAAAATGACGTATTCTGTAACCCATTCATAGTCATGTTTTGCTCATCCTCAAGTACTATGACCAAATCTCTATGACCACTGCTGTCAGGGGAAAAAAAGTTAACCCACTGACAGCTCTCAGGAACTGCTCATTGTAAAGTACGCTTGCCTCTTCCATGGTCTAATAAAATTTAGATTCAAAAAGTGGTGATATTTTCTTCAGGATGTTGCTTAGAAAGCACTGTCTATATATGACATCGGTAACTATATATGTTTTGAGATACCAGTCTCTCTCTGCCTCAAGACATACCTATTTTCTCTAATTGCCAACGGCAAAGGGGAGGTGCACTAAAGAATAAAGAAGGTTATTGTGACAGATGAAACATAATTCACACTGAATACTCTTTTCATCCTGACTAAAGTAGAAGAGGATTACTCTATGCAGCATTTTAGAAGAGTGTCTATCAATTCCTATTCTAAAAAACAAGGCCACGAACTGGAAAATCACTATAAATGTAAACAGGATTTTGTTGAAGATTTTGGATTGTTCTGAACTAGAAGAAATATTAACTTGAAGAAAATCTGAAGACAAGTAGTCAATATAAATTAATATCAGCTGGAATTTTCAGCATGGAAAATGATGAATGTATTGTATTTCTTCTTTTTGTCAGAAAAGAAATGAATGAAATGAAATCATGCTGTTTCTTCACTAAATTTGCTCTGTGAAAGTAGGTATCTAATTTTCATACACTTACTAAACTTACCATGTTTCATAGAAGTTCATTTGTTAATCTTTCTGCTAGACTTGTCTTAATTATATGTTGTAAGGATTCATGTTAAGAAAAACTACTGTTTTTATCAGATGTAAGGAAATCTACTGGTCTTCAACAACACACCATGTCATATAATGGCATGTTACTTTTACTTTCATGTTTTTGATTGCCAGAAGGAACAGGGTTAAATTGTAATGGTTAATGAAAACTCATTTATTAATTTCATTTCCCTCTTTTAAAAGTATTTTTACAACAACAAATGCTTTAGTACATTATGGCTACTTAACATGCAAGCATAAAAGACTTAACTTATTTTCACTTTTAAAACAATAAATATGTTTAGCTTTTGACAAATATGTGCCTTTTACATGCTAGTAATCATTCAAATCAGTTTCATTGCAAAACAGGAGAGCATATGTTCTGTATGCTTATGCAGAACTTGAAAAAGCTTAAATTGTAAAAAAACAAAAACTTTCTTGCTTGCTTTTTTTTTTTTTTTTTGCAGTGGGGCTGCAAGACACGAGTTTTTTGTTGACATATGTGTTCAGTATTACTGCATGCTTTATAATGTACATTTCAATGATTTTATGTCAGAGAAATTGTTTCTTAATAAAAAAAATTGAAATGTTTTAAATAAGGGTCAATCTGATACACAGTTGCACTGAAGTGTCACAAAAACCTTACTTCTGAATAGATGTGCATATGTTTTCATTGTCAGTGTTCAAGTTTTATGTTCGCTTGCATGTTGTTTTAGGAAATTTAGCTTCCTGAACAGTTGACTGGATGTTTCAGCAACTATTTCTCTATACTGAAGGTTAAATAAACAAATGAACTAGTGTGATGCAGAACACAGAGGGGAGATGTTGTCTATTGAGTTTCATTATACAATTTTATAACAGACAAAAAAATTGTCACTTCATAATAATATTCAGAACAGTTAGACAGTATTTGTTTAATCATATGATCTCTCTTTTATTAAAAAACGAACAACATAAATCATGATTGCTACAGTCCATTCTCAGAGAATACTTAATGCTGAAAAGGAGACGAGAAATACAAGCTGATATTCTGTCACCAGGAGAGCAGACTAATTGAAATCAAAAGACAAAGAAAACAAAAGCAAAATGCCCTTTAAAGCAAATGTCTATGCCCATTTCTATTGCTTAAAGGAAAATATATTCACTTGGTTATATTAAATACTTAGATACAAAACTCATCATTTTAACTAATTTTAAATTTTACTCACTATATGTTCCATGTAATCCTACTGAAAATATTGCTATTTCATATCTTCATAATGCTAAAATATAATAGTCCCAATGAAAATGTTTCTTATGATTTTGGGTCACTGCTCAACTATTTGTAGCAAGGCATGCTTAACGAAAGATCACATTAAACTCAGCAAACTAAAAGAACAAAACACATTTTATGATTCTACATTCTTTATGTATATTTTTAATAATATACACTAGTTCACTAATCATCTAAATTAATTGTGAAACTCTATAGTAAAATATTATGTGTCTTATCTAGGGTGTTCAGAATACAGATCAGCATATCAATTGTTTTAAAAAGAAATCTAGAAAGTGGAAGACAGTTAAATGCTGAAATGACCCTTAATTTCAAATACTAGGTACATTATATATTAGTTGGCATACCAATTTATTGTTTAAAATATATGTTTTGCAATTAATTGTAATATCCGTTAGTAATACGAAACTTTAAACTTGAAATTTTAATTCAATATCAGACAATGAGCATTTTATTTAAATGCTTAGGATTTTATTTTGATAGACTCTCAGTTGTTATATAACTATTATACACTCCGTATAACAATTGAAATATATTTAATTAAAAATGTTGTAATTCAATGGGACTAGAAGCAGCACTCTGAATCCTTTTTTTTTTTAAAGACTTTGATTTTATAAGACAAGCTGGAGAAGAGTCAAATCTGCCACATGCTGTGTGAAAAAATGCCACCCTGGTGTGAACAAAGGGTTTAGAATGGAGTCAAGAAGCGTGCAAGCTCAATGTCTAAGCTTTTCCTGTGAATTGTTCTGCCACAACCTGCAGGATATCAAGTGGGCTGGGAAGAATAGGCAGCTCTTGGAAGTTACAAGAGAAACACTGGCAATCCAATCTGCAAGGGAGCCTCTTTTGTTTTGTGCTTCATTACGGCAAACTGTTTTACCCAAAACAAAAACTAAATTCAAGACACAAATAAAAGTCTGAGACTGACTGACTGAAGAACCTGTGGTATGTGCGTATTATCTTCCCTCGGTTTGGAACAAGGTGGCGGAATTTACAAATCAGATAATACATGGCATGGGCCTTAGCTTTCCTTCAAATACACACACACACACACACACACACATACACACATATATATATCTAGAGAGAGAGAGAGCCTGTGAGATTGTGGGAAACATTCAGTCTCCTTAGCTGAGTATATTTCCCTTCATTAGGTTGATGTTCAATTGAGAATAAAAGGCAGCTTTGGTAACTTCACTCATATAGATCAACTTCTCTCTGCCCCAACATTTAAGAAAAACTGTCAGTTTTGCACTTTACTTTGCAAATCTTAGTATTGTATTCAGAAAGCAACTCTTCTTACATTGCATTTTATAAAAGAATAAACTCATATTCTCTATTACCTTAAGTGACTGCATAAATCAACATGTACCTTACTTTGAAAACATTATTTTGCATGTGTATCAAGCGAAGTGCGAAAGGATGAAATGGCAACTTTGTAAACTGTGTTTTTGATTAGTCTTATCAACTAATCAAAATTACTATAATCACATTTAGGAATTTTAAAAGAATTATAGAACACATTCTGTTTTTTGTTGTTTTTTTTTTCAAATATTCCTCCTGTACATATAGAATATCTAAATATGTAATATTTTCATCCAGTGTAATGAATTCTACAGAGGCACATCTTTCAACCCTGAATAAAGATCAATCTGTTACTTTCATTACATTCATGCAATCAATTCCATTTAAAGCACAGTATAACAACCAAGTCCAAGGACAATATGGATTTCTTTAAAATCTCCTCACCATTTAAAGGACTATTTTTTTCATGCATTATATATTATTTGTAATTAGTACACCACTAACTTAAAAACCAATATTGTTTTAACAAATACAGATTTTAACAAATTGTGGTTGCATATTTACAAGGGAAACCATCAAATAACAAATGCACACTAAATCTCTTGTTTCTTAAGATCCTATAAACATTCCTGTCACATCATACTATTTAAAAATAGAGCATGCCTTTCCAGTGATGCCATGATGTTTCATATTGTTCTGTTATTTTAGGTGTGTGTGTGTGAGTAAGAGAGAGAGAGAGAAACTACCAACAAATGCCTTTTCCATGAAAAAGAGAAACACATTGAACAGATCTGAGGACATGAATAATCCAGTCTGTTGATCTTGCCAATGGGTGCATTTCAGCAGGTGAATATGGTAGCGGGATTATCCTGCTCAGGACTGTTCCATTTCAAAGAAGACTATTCTGTTGTGGGATGGTTTCATATTAAACAGCACCAGCAAGGTTCCAGACATACAGCTTCAGTGACTGGTTCAGCAAACATAGAGATAAGTGACAATATTGTATCGGTCGATTTTTGATCAGAAAGTGTTATATTTTGCAAAACTGTAATGTTGGAAAAAGTAAAATGGAGAGATTCAGCCATCTGCACAAGAGTATCACAGCCAGGCTGCCTTGTTTAAAAGCTACAGTATGTATATCATTTTCAGTAACAGTTCAAAATTTTATTTAAATTAATTATTATTTTGGTCATTACCAAATTGCAGCTGTGAATTCCATTAATCAGTTCTGTGCAAGGTAACACAAGTGAAACTACCCAGAAAGCTTCCCTTTTGCCTACTCATTTTTATTAACTCAAAAAGACTGTGTTAACCTTGGAAAAACATTCATGCTAAAGGATTAATATGATGTCAGTTCTTTATAACTGATTCTCCATGAAATATATTTTCTCAGTTTGCACCATTCTGCTGTTTCTCTTCTCTCCCTGCATCTCAACAGGCCCCTTTTTTTTAACCCTTTATCCATCCCTCTTTATACACTATAGCACATGTTCTCAAGTTTTTCTGCCGCAAAATAGATTTCACTCCCTTCCCATAGTAGCTCTTCTTTTTAACTTTCCAGGTCTCTGTGGACCCCATCTTTTGCCCAGCTTTCCCTTCTTGTATCACATGATATTCCTTTCCTCTTTGCCCCTTTCGTTGATTTCCTTTGCCACTGTTTGCCCATTGAGGATTATTTTTCTACATTCCACAGAACTACATCTAAAATGACATTTTCTCCTTCCTCAGGTTTCTCTTGACCCCTTTCCCCCTTTTCTTCTTCCAATCTGTGTTTCTGTTCAGTAATTCACCCCTTAACTCCTCACTCAGTTTGATGACAATACACAAAAGTTTTCTGCTCCAAGCACAATGAGAAAATCTCAGTCATAAAAGGGATAGGCAGTGTGGGTGTGTGGCTAGGTGGCACATGGTAAACCATCGTCATCAGCATTACCACCACCATCATCAATGACAACAACAACAACAGTTGCCAAGTCCATTTGACTACTAGAAGACAAAGATAAATGTTGACAGAGTGAACACAGCTTTTTTTCTCAACCAGGCACTGCTTGAGTCGCTCTAGCTCTTCTCACAAAAAAGAAGAGGTTGGAAAACAATGAATATATAGTATTCTGCAACATGACATGTGTTATTGATGTGTGCCTTTAAGTCATTTCCCACTTCCTGCAACCAAAGCAAACCTCTCATGGAGTTTTGTTGGCAAGATTTGTTCTTGCCCTCCTCTGAAGCTCAGACAGTGCAATGTGATCCAGAATCAGCCAGTGGGTTTCCATGGCCAAGTAGGGATTTGAATCCCAGTATTCCAATGTCCTAGTTCAAAACTCAGGTCACTACACCATATTGGCTTGTGCATGGCAATATAGGCAGGTTGTTAGTTAAGTCCCCTATTATCAACTAGATTAACTGAGCATGACTCAAAGTGGAACTCTTATAATTCAAAGGCAGATCTAATATATAGCTAGCCAAAATAATCTACATGAATTTATAAGCCAGGGACAAGGTTGGGAAGATAGCCCTTGCTATTTCCCTTAAGAAGTACTGGTAAATTAACAGATACAACATAAGTGACTACAGGAATCCATACACCCTGCCTAGAAATACCCAGGTATTGTGCATAGTATGAGGGAAAAGCAGCACCAACTGTACACTGAGTGCAAATCATAAATAAGCAAATGTAAACAGTCTTTTCCTCCTTTACAGCTGTGTTTACTAGCCACTGATTCCCTTCCCTGCAGCATCACTGTTTGGGTATTTTTCCAGAGCTCCTGAACCTATTTGGTTTCCTACTACCAGTGTGACAACAGAAGTGCTCAAGAAAACCAGAACATTCCATTCTTTTCTCTCAGGTCAGCTTCTTCAGCATAATATTTTTATATATACATTGTTCCCTGTATTGAGGAAACTCATTTCTAATAATGAAAACAGTGATGGTTGGTAGAAGCCTGACGTGATTATTTATTTATTTATTTTAGGAATTTATACCCCGCTCTTCAGCCACAAAGATTCTCAGAGCGGCTTACAAATTGTTAAACAACAGTAGTTTACACAACTATACTGCATTAAGCGGTTTCCAATGTGTGCTGGCTAATTGCCCCCACAGGCTGGGGCAATTACTTATTTTACCGAAGATGAAAGGTGAACCTAGGAGCCCTTGGGATTGTACCTGCAACATTGTGGCTTGCAGTACTGCCATTTAACCACTGTGCCACCAGGGCTCCCTCAGCTGCCCTTCATTTCCTACTATTATGGAAATGCTCACTTATATCACTAATCCAAGGGAAGCAGGACTGGTGCAAGATAAGGTTTTCAGGTCTCTAGTCCCTTTTCTCCAGTCCTCAGGGCAAGGGGAGAAATCTCAGGATGACAGTGCTGTCTTGAAAATATCTGCACATATATGTTACTCAGATATTAGACTTGGTATTTTTTAAAAAATGGTATATGGTGCATAGCCATTATTGATGCTTAATATATTATGCTTAATGACATCACCAGTGGCTGTCCTATATATCATTCCCCTTGTAACATCACCAAGGCCCACTTCCTGTGACATTACAAGGGGACATCTCTCAGTCTGAGATTTTGGCCATGAAATCTCAGGGCCTGGGATAGTCATGGCCTGGAGACCCTGCCCAAGATATTTTGCTGCCTAAAGAGGAAGACAAAATGGTCTTCCTCCCCACTCAACATATAGAAACTATCCAGATTGGCCATTGAATTTTACTTCAGCCTTGTCAATGCAAAAGTATATTCCACCATACCTCGGGCAGTAGGGCTACAAGGCAGTCTGGGTGACTCACATAGTTCACTACAGAATTTCCTGCTGCTTCCAATGTGATTCTAGGCTCCAATGTGATTCCAATGTGATCAATAGCAGTATAGTGTCTAGATCAAGGGAAGGAATGGCGCCACTCTATTATGCTTTGGTCAGACCTCACCTGGAATACTGTGTCCAGTTCTGGGCATATTGATAAGCTGGAACATGTCCAGGAGGGCAACCAAAATGGTGGGAGGTCTGGAAGCCATGCCCTATGAGGAGCGGCTTAGGGAGTTGGGTATGTTTAGCCTGGGGAAGAGAAGGTTAAGAGGGTACATGATAGCCATGTTTAAATATTTGAAGGGATATCATATTGAGGATGAAGCAAGTTTATTTTCTCCTGCTCCAGAGACTAGGACACAGAGCACTGGACTCAAACTAGAGGAAAAGAAATTCTATCTAAACGTTAGGAAGAACTTCCTGACACTAGGAGCTGTTTGGCAACGGAATGCACTGCCTTGGAGTGTGGTGGAATCTCCTCCTTTGGAGGCTTTTAAACAGAGACTGGACGGCCATCTGTTGGGAGTGCTTTGATTGTGTATTAGTGCATGGCAAGGGGTTGGACTAGATGGCCCCTATGACCTCTTCCAACTCTATGATTCTAGATTCCTGCCTGCCAGTATATTCTGTCGGTAGCAGTTACTTCACTGTGTGTAATGGTAGATCTGGCTCTAACAGCTGATTCTGAGGAAATATATTTCCCTCTGTTCTAGAATCTTACAGATTAGAGTTGAATTTTAACAGCTACTTTGACTTCTTTAATTTTTGCCCTCTCTTTTCAGATTTTAAGAAAGTCAGCTATTGTCCAGTCCATAACTACACAATGTTCTAGAAATCAAACAGCCTAACTGTGCTATCATACTTCATCTCATATACATGTGACATTCCACACTTCCACAGAGGCAGAGAATGATGAAACTTGCAAACACTTTTGTGACATTGGACTTTTTCGGACGTCTAAAATGTAATGGAAGCAGCCTCACCATGTTGCGAGGCTGCTGCACTGCAGGGCATCCCTTTCGCATGACGCCCGTCCCTGCCGGTACTATTGCGGTACCACAGGGACATTTGAGTGTTATATTTCAGCGATTTTTACTCACGATCAACTTGTGCCAGTGGAAGAAAGTCTCATGTCACTTCACCATTGAAAGGGGTAAAATATCTCATACCAGGGAAATTGTATATGATTGTATTGTATATATATAGTTGATTGTATATTTAGGTTTTATGGTCCAACTAGAGTAGACCCATTGAATCACCAGAAATGACATACTGTAACTGCTGACTTATCTAGATTACACTGTATTCAGTGACTCCACTCTATTTGGCAGTGATGATTAGATTTAGCCCTCTGTTTCTGAATGGGTTTTCTTGGCCTCAAAATGGCACTTCAGTTTTCTGTGCACACTGGAGGAGGAAGCAGTTGTTTATCCATCCAGTGGCGGCACTAGGGGTGTGCAGAGAGGCTGAACTACACCAGCTGACAGGTGGGTGACACCAGCCTCAGTGATGCCACAGGATCCATCCTTCTGCTACTAGCAATTGATGTGCTCTGCTTCAGTAGCAGCGATGAAAATGGAAGGAACCATGGCTTCCTACCTCTTTGCAGATAATTGGTGTTTCCTGGGGTGTTATCTGGTTACACCACACTTTTAAGCACCACGGTTTGAAGAAGGATATTGAGAAGCTAGAATGTGTCCAGAGAAGGGTGACCAAGATGGTAAAAGGTATAGAAACCAAGCCCTACAAGGAATGGTTGGGGAAGTTAGGTAGGTTTAGCCTAGGGAAGAGAGGACTGAAAAGTAATGTGACAGCCATCTTTAAGTATCTGAAAGTCTCTCATGTAGATGATAGAATGAATGAGGGTAGGATTCAGTGATTAAAATCACAAGAGAGGAGTTCCTCTAAATATTAGGAGGAACTTCCTGATAGCAAGAGCTGTTTGATAGTACAGTAGGATCCCTGTATCCACTGATTCATTATCCACTGATTCAATTATCCATGGTTTCAGTTTCAGCACAGCTATCGTTGAGTCTTCCTAGAAAATGTATCCTTTCTAGCCATTTTCTAGATCCTCCAAGGCAACTCTATGGTATTTTAAATTGGAAGTCCCATTATTTTCAATGGCTTTCACTACTATCCACAGATGTTGGTATCCACGGTGGGGACCGTAGTCTCATGCCCCATGAATTTGATGAGGGTATGGAATCAGAGGAAGAGGAGACATGGCAGGGAATAGCCCTAGGGACCCTGGCACAGGTTTATCTACACCTGTGCTAGCAGGGAACCCTGCCAACCTGGAGGCTCAAGCAGAGAAGAGCCTGGTCCAAGTGGGTTGGCACCAGTCCTGGCAGAGAGTCCTGCCAATTCAGATAAGGATGAAGAAGACGAGTCCTGCCATTTCAGATAAGGATGAAGAAGAAGAGACAGACTTACCTCCACCATTATACACCCAGCAGTGAGCTCAAAAGGAAGCTTGATGGAAATCTCTGAGACTCCAACCAACATAAATTCTATAACCTGTGAATAGAATCATAGAGGTGGAAGTGATCCCAAGAAACATATGCAGGAATCCATTGCAAAAGTATCCTTGAGGTGTGGCCATCTAATTTTTGTTTACAGACCTCCAAAGAAAGGGTGCCCTCCATCATTCAAGACAGGCTATTACAGTAGGACACCCGTATCTGTGGGGGATTGGCTCCGTGTCTGAGAAAGTGCTTCGCCAGCAAAGTCTGGGAAGGTGGCCAGCTGAGCACACCGGAATGCAAACACAGTCAATCAAAGATTTAGTCAGTAACACAGTCCAGAAAATCAAGGGCTTACAGCAGGCAGTGTGGGTGTAAACAAGCCTGTGAGTCAGTAGGAAAGAGGTAGCAGAGTAAACAGGAACAGTCCAAAGTCAAGGCATGAGTCAAGGCAGCAGGAGTCAAGGCAGCAGAGTAATCAGGAACAGTCCAAGGTCAAGGCATGAGTCAAGGCACCAAGGATCTAGGCAATGAAGTCAGCAGGAAGCTTTCTCCAGGAAGATCAGTTGATCTCTGACAAAGTCTCTATCGCTTCCCAAGCACATATATAGCAATCAGGGCTTTATCAGGTGTTTCTTAACAAGCAGGTTTTTCTCATAAAGTCTCAGAGATTTCCTTTGAGCTTTCTTTTGAGCTCACTGCTGGCTATACAATGGTGGAGATAAGTCCCTCTCTTCTTCATCATCCTTATCTGAATTGGCAGGACTCTCTGTTGGGACTGATGCCAACCCACTAGGACCAGGATCTTCCTCTGCTCGAGCCTGTAAGTTGGCAGGGACTCTAAACCCTCATCAAGCTCACGGGGCATGACAACTTCATTACTGCATGCTTGCCTACTTAAGTTTCTTATGGGAGGTGGGGAGAGACATAGGCTGCTGCCACATTGCAGAATTAATGCAGTTTGACACCACTTTAACTATCATGGCTCCATCCTATGGAATCTTGGGATGTGTAGTTTGTTGTGGCACCAGAGCTCTGTGACAGAAAAGGCTAAATATCTCACACAACTGCAAAGCCCAGAATTCCATAGCATTGAACTATGGCAATTAAAGCAGTGTCAAACTGCATTATTTCTACAGGGTGGCAGCAGCCCAAGAACTGCCGCCATCATTGCAGGTGCTGCTAGGGAATTCAGCACCATGTGTTCCTGCTGTCTATGTCTTGAACCTGTGGTTTGGTTTGCTGTGACTTTTTTGTCTCTTTTCTGAACAAACTGCTTTGTGTAGCCTCTGAATGTGCTGGAGACTACTACAGGTGCTGCAATGCCCTGGCAGTTTACCCCTGCTTATTTCCTGCCCACTGTGAAGGCAGATAGCAATCCTGGGATTTCTTCTCAAAGTGGTCCTAGACAATGCTTGACCTTTCCAGTGGTGACTCAGATAGCCAAGGTCTGCTATTGTTGCTGCTTCCTATCTGCCTCTCATTTTTAGGCTTAAATAGAGCTCTTGCCTAACAGTGAAAGCAGGTTTGTTGTCACTTCACCTACCTAACCCTCAAGTCTTACTGGGGTGAAGGCAAATCAGTCCGCCTCCCTCTGGCCCTAAGGACCACTGCATGGATTTCTATTGCTGCTGCAGAGATATTGCAGAATTAAGTGAAATAAATGAGCAGATAAATATTAATAGTGATCATAATAATTTTCTAAAATTATAAATCATATATAACTTTAACTAATGAGGAAATAGAATAGACATTAAATGTATAGGTTTGCCCAACCAATATGAAGGAATCGGGTAATAGTATAATAGTGTTTGCTTTCCTCCACACCATGAATTAAACATACAATAATTATACATATGCTTTGTGAATAAAATAAATGGGCTTGTTGACAAGCTAGATGAAAGCATAATTGCATACACACAGTCCTATAAGAACTACAGGTATATATTCTGAAAATGAATCACACTGCAACAGCAGCTCTGACACCTAGCAACAGCTGAATGACAGTCAAAAACGTCAAAACCCAGCACCACAAGTCTCTCCTAGGTCTACTAGTAAAAACTAAACGAACAAAGAGAGGCATGAGGTAATTTACTATATAAATACAGTGACTTTAAGCAATCCCTCTCTATAAACACTGTGATTGATGAATGTTCGGAAGATTGTTGCCTCAGATTGCAGTTAGAGCATCAATGAACAAAACTCAACTTCTCCACTCCTATGCCACCTTGGTGTTGTTGTTTGTTTCTTTATATGATCAAGATAAACTATCTTGGATATTTCCTCATTTATTTCTATGTCTGAATCATCAGATTCATCCAAATCATTTGGGACTGCACCAATCTGCTGTAGAACCAAATTGGACAAACCTCATTCAGTCTGTACTTGGTCCAGATTGGTCACCTTTATTCACTTTGAGATTCAGTTGAATTGTTAGCACTACCCTAAATCAGAAAAATGTTGGCATTCATTATTGGGGGAAAGCCTACATAAGGAAGGACAGTGCGTTATCCCTGCCCCTTCTTGTGCATTTCTATCATGCTGCTGACATGGAGAGTGACATTCTGAAAAGAAAATTTTCTTGATGTGTTAGGGCTGTCCCCACAATTCAGAACACTAATTTTCCATGCACACTACTCTGCATATGTTTATTTCATAATACCTGCATAGGGACTACAGAAATAAATATAATTTCTTTAGATGGACAGGAACATCAAATTACTCATCAAATTTTCAGAGGCTTAGGCTCTTTCCTCACCATCAATTTTACACACTGTTCTCCCTTTTGCCAAAGATGCTTAATACGTACTGTTTTTGCTGCAAAACTGTGACAATTTCTAAACACTTGAAGTGCAAAATTTGTACCTGAGAAAATTTGCCATTGTCATTCTCATCACTGTCATCATCATCATCACCACCACCACCACATGGTCCAGGGCTGGTGAAATGATGGCCCTCCAGATGTTATTGAACTCAAATTCCCATCTGCTCTAGCCAGTCAGGTCAAGGTTAAGATGTAATAGGATGTAATAGGAATAGCATTTAATAATAGGAATAGCAATCTGGAATGTGAAGCTTTCTCATCACCAATGTAGTAAGTTGTTCTCTAGTCTTCTGTTGTCTTATCCTTGATCTTCTCTCCAGGGCCCCTTTCATACTGTGCAATGGTAGCACTGTGATTCCACTTTAATTGTCATGGTTCCATTCTATAGAATCCTAGGATTTGTAGTTTAGGGAAGGGAATTTAGAATATTCAGCCAGAGCTCTAGGGTCTAACCAAATGCCAGGATTCCACTGGAACCAGCCATGCCAGTTAAAGAGAAATCATAGCATTATAACTGTGTAGTGTGAAAGGGTTCTTCAGCTCTGCTGGCCAAATGTTTCAGTGCCTCATTGTTCATATCACATGCTATCCCTCCCTACAATGGCTCCCTATAAGTTCTCAGAAACAGCACAAGGTCCTTGACATTCAGATACCTCCTTGACCTTTCTCCCTCTTGCAAACCAGTATACAGTTTTCCCTCTGTATCCACGGATTTGGTATCCACGGATTTAATTATTCACACCTTGAAAATATTCTTTTAAAAATAATAATGCAAAAAGCAAACCTTTATTTTGCCATCTTATATAACGGGCACCATTTTGCTGTGCCATTGCATATAATGGGACTTGAGTATTTACAGATTTTGGTATCCATGAGGAGTTCTGGAACCAAACCCCAATGAATATGTAGGGACAACTGCATTCCTACCATGACCTTCACTCCTTCATTAGCCTCAGGATTTTTATATCACTTGCTTCAAGTAAATTTACATTTTTATCATAGCTATCCTTAGGTTTGTAACTGCCCAAATATCTGTGTGGTGTCACCTCTCCTGCTCTTTTAAATTACTTATGAAACACCACCTTTTTGCGATGACTTTGGTTCAAAACCCAAGTTCTCTCTGTACCAAAAGAGTATGTATTATTTCAGTTACACATGCTCTTCCTCTCTTTACTTATATCTCCCTCCCTCTATTGTATCATCTTTTCTCTGTCTAATTATATATTGTAAGCCTTGCACTCTGTGGAATGCCATATAGATTGACAAGTGAATAACTAAAGCTTTGCCCCCAGATAACGTATCCATTTCTATTGTGATTGCTGTGTGGAATGTGATTTCACAAACTTCATTGGCGTTTCATGGACAATGTTTGTGACATCTCTCTTTCATTCTTTCACTTATATCCTGGCTTTCCAATAAAATAAATGCTCAGGTATCTTTGGAGGCTTTGTGAGTGGGAATACCCATGTGAAGAACAAATATGCTGGACAATCATATGCCTATTTACTTGGGGCTCAGTTACACAGCAGTTTTTATCCAGGGAGAAGCGAGATATCTTCATCCTGAGTTCGTATCTTATTGTTTACACAATTTGTCATGGGTAGCATAAGTCTCGTTTTTTGGGATTTGTTGTTCTGAGTACCTCCATCCTGGGATAGGAGCGCACAGCAGAGCAGTATTTTGATTGGTCGGACTTTGGAGGGGAGGTCTTGCAAGTGAAGCCTGGCAATTCTGGATCCGCCATTTTTGGAATGTCAGTCTGGGATAACCACCCCCACCCCTGCCAGCCACAGATACCCTTGCCACTAAAGAGAACCCCCATCCCCTGCCCCCACTTCTTTTCCTTCCAGTAGAAAGCAATGCTTTAAGTTCTGCCTGTCTCCCCCACTTCTTCCCAACAGAAAGCAATGCTTTAAGTACTGTCTGCCACCCCACTCTTCCCCCCCACTTTTTTTCTTTCCAATAGAAAGCAATGCTTTAAGTTCTGTCTGTCCCCCCACTTCCCCCACACACACTTCTTTTCTTTCCAATAGAAAGCAATGCTTTAAGTGAGGCTGAGCCACAGCCCGGAGGAGGGGAAGGGAGGGAGGGAGTGGCTGGTGGCTCTCAGTTGGCTGCAGCTTCTGCCAGCCAGGCATCAAGAATTTAAAGGCTTCTCTTGCAAGCCCACCCCCTCCAAAGTCTGATCAATCAATATTCAGCCCATGTCCCGGGAGGGTCCCTGATTGTTCAGACAACCAATAGCATGGGTTGTCTTGGACTTTCCTAAAAAAAAGTCCTGAAAAATAAAGGGTGAAATTCTTTTTTCCCCCCCAAAAAAAGTACTATTGAAACACATATACACATATACACTCATACTAATACCTTTTACATATATAAAAAACATACAGGGGATACAAATGAACAGAAAACAATACATTTCTAACATACAACCTAAATCTATTTATTTATTTATTTATTTATTTTATATGTCACCTTTCTCCCAAAATGGGATCCTTTCTACAAGGGTACACTAACGATGACTTCCTTTCCCATAGTTGGACTTCCTGATTGCACTGTCTTAATACACTTCTCCTAATTATATATTCCCCTTATTTTTCAAACATGAAAATTGACATCTTTCCACATCATTGTTTTAAATACAGGACAAACAAATCCCAATCTTTCTTAAAGTTTATGACTGGCCTTTCCTTAATTAGCATTGTCAATTTATCCATTTCAGCCAGTTCACATATTTCATTATCCAGTCTTCCTGTGTCAATAAGCCACTATCTTTCAATTTCTGTGCAGATGATATTCTCACAGCTGTTATCATATGGTGTAGAATTCTTCCATAGCCCTTCTCCACTTGTTGATTTCAACACATACAGCTCAGGCTTCTTTGGTAAATGTATTTCCAACATGTCTTCCAACATCATGTGGATTTGAGTCCCAAACATCTGTGTTTTTTTACATGTCTATCATAAATAATAAAAAGTTCCTGGGTTTTGGCCACATTTCCAACAGTTATTTGCAATGTTCTTATACATGTTAGACAACCTTTCTGGGATTAAGTACCATCTATACATAATTTTATAAAAGTTTTCCCTGAAATCATAAGAAAATCATAACTCAATGTAAAGCAATGTAAAGCAATGTAAAGCATAACTCAGGAAGCAACTTCTGGACAGCCATTCTGACTGGGGAGATTGAATTTTTTTAAAAAACTGTTGGGAGAGGCTGCTTGTTGCTGAGGGGCTTGAACTTCTGAACTTCCCCTTTTACCCTCAAGAGCCAGAGGTGCGCGCCGTAACCAAACAAAAGTACAGCAGACCTAAAAGTACAGCTTAGCATTATCAGCGTTAACTAAGAGTTCTTAGATTACCTAAAAGCTCTCATCATGGACACTGAGGGGACTGCAGCAGTCACTTGCAACACTTGTGCGATGTTTCTATTCTTGTCTACAGACGTGGAGAACTTCACATGCACCAAATGCAAGCTGGTAGCCCTCTTGGAGGAGAAAGTACAGCAGCTGGAGACACGGGTAGCTACACTTCAACAGATTCGGGAGCAAGAGGTTTTCCTGGACAGAACAGAACGAACACTCTTGGATGGGGACCGCACAGAGGAAGTGGCTGTGGAGGAGAGGGTCACTTCACGGACACAGGAAGTAGACAGCTGGAGGAATGTCACACACAGAACAAGAAAATCCAGGGATTCTTCCAGCAGCTTGCAGCTACAGAATCGATTTGAAGCCCTTTCCCTTATCAAGGACAACGAGGAAGAACAGCATGGACAGACTTCAGGGGTAGAGCAGGGGACCTTGAGAGGACCACCGCAAGGAACAGCAGCTGCGAAGCCTCAGCGGAGGCGTGTGGTGGTGGTGGGGGACTCCTTGCTGAGGGGTACAGAAGCAGTGGTATGTGGGCCTGACAAGATGACGCGGGAGGTGTGTTGTCTCCCTGGGGCAAAGATCTGTGATGTGACCGAGAGGCTGACAAGACTCATCAAGCCTACGGATCATTACCCCTTCCTTTTGGTCCATGTGGGAACCAATGATACTGCAAGGCACAGCTTTCCCAAGATCAGAAGAGATTATGAGGCCCTGGGGAGGAAGCTGAAAGAAATGAATGCACAGGTGGTCATCTCGTCTCTTCTGCCAGTTGAAGGGCATGGTCCAAGAAGGGAGAGGAAAATAGCCGACGTAAACAACTGGCTCCGTAGATGGTGTCGCCGAGAACAAATTGGATTCTTGGATCATGGACTGCGCTTCCATGCGGGGGGACTTCTGGCAAGAGATGGGGTGCATCTTACAACAGTTGGAAGAAACATTTTTGCCAACACTCTCAAGAATTTGATCAGGAGGGCTTTAAACTGAGTCAAATGGGGGAGGGAGACAGTATTCTGGAAGGCAAAAGGGCTGGAGAAAATAGTCAAACTGTCATAGAGGGAACAAGGCAAACAGCGCAAGGACCCAACAGTGGGAGGCAAAAAAACTTGCACAGGGAGCAAGTAAAGGGAACACATGGTCTCAGATGTCTCTACACTAATGCACAGAGCATGGGAAATAAGCAAGATGAACTAGAACTCCTTGCACTACAGAACAAATATGATATAATAGGCATTACTGAAACCTGGTGGGACGAGTCTCATGATTGGAATGTAGGAATAGAGGGGTATAACCTTTATAGGAGAAACAGGCCAAACAGGAAAGGAGGAGGAATAGCATTATATGTCAGGGATATTTACACCAGTGAAGTGATCCATGACATCAATACTGGAAGCCAGGTGGAGAGCATCTGGATAAAAATTAAAGGGGAGGGAAACAACAGGGATGTTATTGTGGGACTCTACTACAGACCCCCAAATCAGACGGAGGAATTGGATGTTGCCTTTCTAGAACAGATGAACATACATGCAGAAAGGAGAGATGTAGTAGTGATGGGTGACTTCAACTATCCTGATATTTGCTGGCAATCTAACTCAGCCAAAACTACAAGGTCTAGCAAATTCCTTACATGCCTGGAAGACAATTTCATGGTCCAAAAGGTGGAAGAGGCAACAAGGGGGTCAGCTATTTTAGATCTGATCCTAACCAACAGAGAAGACCTTGTTAATGGGGTGCAAGTGGTGGGATCCTTAGGTGAGAGTGATCATGTTCTCCTGGAGTTTGTTATACAATGGAAAGGAGAAGCCAGGCATAGTCAGACACGCATTCTTGACTTTAGGAGAGCTGATTTCAATAAACTCAGGGAAATACTGGGGATGATCCCATGGTCAAGAATACTAAAAGAGAAGGGACCTCAAGACGGTTTTGACTTTCTCAAAAGGGAGATACTGAAGGCACAATTTCAAACAGTACCATTGAGGAAGAAAAATGGGAGGTGTCTCAAGAAACCAGGATGGATGACTAAAGAACTTTCAATGGAGCTAAGTTTTAAACGGAACATGTATAGGAAATGGAAAAGGGGGGAAATCACCAAAGAAGAATTCAAACAGATAGCGAACACGTGTAGGAGTAAAGTCAGAAAAGCTAAAGTGCAGAATGAGCTCAGGCTTGCTAGGGAGGTTAAGAACAATAAAAAGGGTTTTTTTGGGTATGTCCGCAGCAAAAGGAGGAAGAAGGAAATGATAGGGCCACTACGTGGAGAAGATGGCAAAATGCTAACAGGGGACAGAGAAAAGGCAGAATTACTCAACACCTTCTTTGCCTCAGTGTTTTCAGAAAAGGAAAAGGAGGACCAACCTGAGGAAAATGGAACAGAGGACACAATAGGGGAAATCCAGCTGAAAATAAGTAAAGAGGTGGTACAGGAATACCTTCTTAATCTAAATGAATTTAAATCTCCAGGACCAGATGAACTACATCCAAGAGTATTAAAAGAGCTGGCAAATATAATCTCAGAGCCATTGGCAATAATATTTGAGAACTCCTGGAGAACAGGAGAAGTCCCAGCAGACTGGAGGAGGGCAAACGTTGTTCCCATCTTCAAAAAGGGGAAAAAAGAGGATCCCAACAACTATCGTCCAGTTAGTCTGACATCAATACCAGGGAAGATTCTAGAACAGATCATTAAACAGAGAGTCTGTGAACATTTAGAAGGCAATGCCATAATCACAAAAAGTCAGCATGGGTTTCAGAGAAACAAGTCATGCCAGACTAATCTGATCTCTTTTTTTGATAAAGTTACCAGCTTGGTAAATGAAGGGAATGCTGTGGACATTGCATACCTTGATTTCAGTAAGGCCTTTGACAAGGTTCCCCATGACATTCTTGCAAACAAGCTTGTAGAATGTGGGCTAGACAAGTTAACTGTTCAATGGATTTGTAATTGGTTGACCGGCCAAACCCAAAGGGTGCTCAGCAGTGGCTCCTCTTCGTCTTGGAAAGATGTGACCAGTGGGGTGCCACAGGGTTCTGTCCTGGGCCCAGTGCTATTCAACATCTTTATCAATGACTTAGATGAGGGAATTAGGGGCATACTTATCAAATTTGCAGATGACACCAAATTGGGAGGAGTAGCTAATACCCTAGAGGACAGGATCAAAATTCAGAATGACCTGGATAGACTGGAGAGCTGGGCCAAAGCTAACAAAATGAAATTCAATACGGAGAAATGTAAAGTACTGCATTTAGGGCGGAAAAATGAAATGCATAAATATAGGATGGGAGAGACCTGGCTGAATGAGACTATGTGCGAAAGGGATCTAGGAGTCCTAGTAGACCACAAGTTGAACATGAGCCAACAGTGTGATGCGGCAGCTAAAAAGGCCAATGCAATTTTGGGCTGTATCAATAGAAGTATAGTGTCTAGATCAAGGGAAGTAATAGTTCCACTCTATTCTGCCTTGGTCAGACCTCACTTAGAATACTGTGTCCAGTTCTGGGCACCACAATTCAGAAAGGATATTGACAAATTGGAGCGTGTCCAGAGAAGGGCAACTAAAATGGTGAAAGGTCTGGAAACAATGCCTTATGAGGAGAGACTTAGGGAGCTGGGTATGTTTAGCCTGGAAAAAAGACGGTTTAGAGGCGATATGATAGCCCTGTTTAAGTATTTGAAGGGATGTCACGCTGAGGATGGAGCAGGCTTGTTTTCTGCTGCTCCAGAGACTGGAATACGGAGCAATGGGTGCAAGCTCCAGGAACAGAGATTCCACCTCAACATGAGGAGGAACTTTTTGACAGTCAGAGCTGTTCGGCAGTGGAACACACTCCCTCGGAGCGTGGTGGGATCTCCTTCCTTGGAGGTCTTTAAACAGAGGCTGGATGGCCATCTGTCGGGGATGCTTTGATTGTGATTTCCTGCGTGGCAGGGGGTTGGACTGGATGGCCCTCGTGGTCTCTTCCAACTCTGCAATTCTATGATTCTATGATTCTATGAAATGTTTAACTCTTAGTCCACATTCTTTCCGATTGTTCTCACTTGTGAACCAATATTTTGTGACCATTTAACCATACAATCTTTAAGCACCTCTTCCTCCATTTCTAGGTTCAATAACATTTTGTACATTTTAACAATTAACATACCATCATTTCTACAAAGTAACACTTCAAATTCAGGTTTGGTTGTCTCAAAACCATAAAGCTTTTTGTCCATCTTAAACATTTTTGTTAACTGTAAGAAAGTCATTGAGATATAAGATCCTCTGGTTCTAGTTCTTCTCTTGTCTTTATTCCGTATTGCCCATTTTCTAATATAAGTAGCTTCTTATAAATAATCCATTTGTCACTTTAAAATGTTTGTCTCTTAAATAGTGTTTCATATGGTGAAACCCATAAGGGAAACCCAGAATAAAATCTTTATTGTCCTATATGGAACTTTGGGGATTTCCCCCCTTAATGACCCATTTTTGGGTCATCAACTCCACAGATTTATGAGTGAATATGAATGACACTGAACTATGACACAGAAAGTGACACAGATCAGAAATAAGCTTATTTGTCCACCTCCCATAGGCATTGCTTACCCAGCACCTGGAGCACAGGCACAGAAGAGTTCAGCATGTGTCATGAGCTGTGCCAGTGTTGGAACAAAGCCACAATCCTGTTCATCCTTATTCTCATATAGGTTCTATGCAGTGGTGGCTGCTGGCTTCCATGTCAGGGAGGTGGCAGTGAATCCACTCTAAGTTTGAGTCTGAATTTTAAATAGGATCTGTACCTTGGATCATTCCTTTAAAGTCCAGACTAAAATCCTGAGCAAATTTATTACCCCAGTCACATGGGAGCTAGCATATACCACTGGTTCTCTGCATAGAAAATGAGGGAATGGGGTTCCTATCTCCAGAAATTTCAGTTATCTTTCCATATCTCTATGACTCTAAAGAAACGAAATAATAAGAATGGGCGGGGAGATTAGTACATGGGCAGCAATTGATAAGTATATGTGCAAACAACTACATTGTTACTGGGCCAGAACCAAACATGACATTCTGCAGACTAGCCTTATTGAAATCAAAGGCATTTCAGTCAGCTAGCTTTCTCTTTAGAGCACCTTTAGAGGCGAATACTTATGATGGTGGGGGGGGGAAGTAGCTATATAAGACAGACAGATAGATAGATAGCCAGCCAGACAGACAGACAGACAGGCAGGCAGGCAGATGTAGATAGGCACACACATACATACACCAGATCCCATCTGATCTTGGGTCAGTCTGGTTAGTACTTAGATGGGAGACTGCCAATGAATACCAGGTGCTGTAGGCCAGTGATGGCGAACCTATGACACATGTGTCAGCATTGACACGTGTAGCCATTTGGGCTGACATGTGGTCATAGGCCTCCTCCCCCCCCGCCCGCAACCTCACCACCCTCCCTAAAGTGGTGATCGGTCGCCACTTTAGAGATGATGGGAGGGTGGAGGAAAGTGGTGGGCAGGGCTACAAAGCCCCGATCACCACCTTAGGGAGGCAGGGGGGGTGGAGACTCCCCGCCACCTGGCCACCCCCCTGAGGCCTGCCGTGCTTCCCTGGAGCCGCCTTGGAAAGACCGAATAAGGTGGCGGGTGTGTGGGTGGGAGTCTCCCCAGCCTTCCTGAGGGGGCTCCTGGGCTTTGAAGCCCCAGAGTTGCCTTGGGAAGCCAGGGGAAGGCAGTGGGCGGGTGGGCTAGAGTTTGCCCAGCCTTTCCCCGGCCTTCCCAAAGGGTCTCTGGAGCTTTGAAACCATGGAGCCACCTCAGGAAGGCTGGAGAAGGCAGTGGGAATCTGCCCAGCATCTCCCCTGCCTTCCCGAGGGGGCTCCAGGGCTTTGAAACCCTGGAGCCGCTTCGGGAAGGCCAGAAAAGGTGACAGGAGGGCAGGAGGGTGTCTGGCTGGCCTCTCCCCGGGCTTCCTCAAGGGGCTCTGGAGATTGAGAGCCCCATATAGCCTCTTTGGGAAGGT
Source organism: Gambelia wislizenii (assembly GCA_030847615.1). Lineage (NCBI taxonomy): Eukaryota > Metazoa > Chordata > Lepidosauria > Squamata > Crotaphytidae > Gambelia > Gambelia wislizenii. The sequence continues at coordinate 296,335,177 of JAUMIR010000003.1, forward strand.
TGGGAGGGGTGGAGGGAACACGGCGTAGAGGCTTTTCAGCCACCCCCCACCATCCCAAAGCCGCAACAAGGCTTTGAAAGCTCAATAGCAGATTTGGGAAGAGCAGGGGGAATAAAAATTGCCTTTCCCACCAACTCCCTGCTCTCCCAGGACTTGGCTCCCCCCCCCATGGAGCCAAGCCCCAGGAGAGCAGGGAGTTGAGTGTCTGGCTTGCTCAGCAAGCACTCCGTTTAAATCAGCTCCTCTCCCTTGGGTGGTGCTTGCTGAGCAAATGGGGTGCTTGCTGAGCAAACCGCGAATAATCAAAACCGCGAGAGTGAAAGCTGCGAATGTGGAGGGGCAACTGTATACATTTATGTTATTTAAACAATAAATATTGCGAAATAATGTTTATTCCTCAAAGTGATACACCACCCGAGTTATGCTCAGTTTTTTGTCAAAGTTTGACACACCAAGCTCAAAAGGTTGCTCATCACTGCTGTAGGCTATACTTCAGAGGAAGAAACTGGCAAAACCACCTCTGAGTATTCCTTGCCTACAAAAGCCCTATGAAATTCATGAGGTCACCTTAAGTCAACAGGCAACTTGAAGGCACACACACACACACACACACACACACACATTTATTCTAGCCAGAGGCTCTTGTCTAAACAGGTAACCATTTTAATTAAACCTTCATTGACCACACTGTGTTTGCTTATACTGTTGATGAGCACTGGCGAGACAAAGACAAATGCAATCTCAGCAGATATTCTAAGGGTTGTTTTAAAATATCTTTAATCTCTAATTCAGATCACATAGTATATTTGATTTGTCTTCCTGTGTCATCCCCTCCCCATACTCATCACTTTAAAAGTGCTTTATCTGGAGTGGCTGGTGAGCAAAGTGGGAATCTATGTTGCCTATCAATCACTTTTTCTTTTAATTGAATGACACCAGATTTAAATCAATAAAATGAAACACGAGACAACTTTGCATTTCAACGCTCACTTATTCTTCCTTCTGTACGACTCTTGGCCATCATCACAACCAGAAACATTAAGCATGGCATTTGACCATTGCTGCCTGGCAAGACAAGCTGTTTGTGTATGAATAAAATTGTCACGAAAACAATAAAACTTTTACATTGGAAAAGGCCAAGAAATCAATACAAACTACATTAGCCATGGCCATTCTGAAGGGATATGTTACTGACAAAAGAATGAATCTACAAATTATGTGTTCTGTTGCTTCCAATGAAACTCCACCCCCTTCCCACCCTCCCCTTCCCATTTTTTCCAGCTGTGTCTGATTGTGTGACAACCCATTGAGTTGACCTCTCTGCTCAATTCTGCAAGTTTCACAATAAACCCAGATTTCCCTTGTATACAAGGTTCCTATGCTCTCCAATACATTATTGATAACCTCATCACGGTGCAAAATGTGAAGGTTGACAATTATAATCCCAGGCCTTTCTTGAAAAGTTCTTGCTTTGCCAAGCTATCAATTGAGGTGGGGAGATGAAAATTAAAGCTGGATATTTTGAACAGTGCACTCATGGTTTTTCTTCATCTGGCCAATATACTGCACTTGTGATTGTTTTTTCATCCTGTTTTTCTTTACTTTGTATCTGCAACTGGACTTGTTTATCTCGGATTGGCCTTTTTAGTCATCAGCGCGCTTGCAGAAAGCGCAGGATGAGTTCTTCCTGAATCTTCATTTGCGAAGAAAAGCCAGAGAGAGAGAGATTTTCCCTCACTGATCATAGAATTTTTAAACATCACTGTATTCCCAAGTAATAATTTACTCCTAAAATACATCATTATAGAAACTAAGAGGAAAATTATCCCGGCATTAACTTTTACCAGTAATTTGTTTTTCCCCAGAGTTTAAAATGTCAGTAACAATAACCAAAGAAATTGCAGGCCAACGTGCTCAGATTTTGGACGTTATCAGATGTGGCAAAAATGCGTCAGAAGAATGCTACGAGAACAAAAACGGGCAACATTACCAGAGGATGTTGTCTTTCAGCTATTTCAGGGGCATAGCATGGGCGTGAATAAGGCATCCCTTTTTATTGATGGCTTAGCCCATCAATAAAAAAGAGATGCTTTATTCATGCCCAGCTATGCCCCTGGAATGGCTGAAGATGTGGGTGTCTGATAATGTTGCCCTTTCTGTTCTTGTAGCATTCTTCAGATGCTGCTTGGAACGCAGTTTTGTGCCGTATTCCCCCACATCTAATAAAGTCCTTAGTTAAGTCAATTTTAGTACTTTTAGTAGTTGAAAGGAAGGAAGGAAGTATAAACCTAGCTTTCTTTGAATTTGTAAGTACGTATTCCCTGCCTAGGATTAGTGTCCTACCTAGTAACCATGGTGATGGCTCTTACCACAGCTGATAAAGGAAGGGAAGAAAACCTTTACAAATTATAAAGAGCATGATTACATCCTGTGGCTCTCTTTTCTAGCAAAAATATCCACAGGTTGCACTAGATCTGACCATGATCTCAGCATTGGAGGCTTAGCACAACACAGGGGAGTCAGACCTTTCCTTCATTTACCATTTTTGTATTTCTGCTTTCCCATGGTATCTGCTTACAAAGGTGACAAGTTACTCTTTGCAGTCCTAAGTAACACTTTAGTTGGAGGAACGTCCAACAAATATAATGGTCCGTAACACCCGAGTAAACATGCATAACTTTTCCCCATTTTTGAAACTTTACAGCATGAGTCAGGAGGTTTTGGCCCAGATGCTTCTTCCTACAACTCCCACAATCCCTTACAATTCAGTCATACCAATGGAAGCTGGGAATTCCCCACTTTACAGGATGACACAAATTATCAGCAATTGCTAGGACAGTCAGAGAGCAATTAGAATATAGCAACGAAAGTATATGGTTTGCATAGATTTTCCTTTGGTTTTTTTTTTTTTTACTATGAGGCCGTGTTCTGGAATAGTTTCTTTCTGACGTTTCACCTGCATCTGTGGCTGGTATCCTGAGAGAATGGTTGGGTAGGGTGTGTGTGGAGTTTATATGCCGTGAACCCCTGTTGGGGAGTATATGTAAATTTGTGTAATTGAAAGGTTAGTTTCTGGGTATAGAAATGCAAGGCTCGTTAGTGTCTGTTTGGCTGATGGTTGGTTGATGGGCCATTATCTGCTGGGAATCACCCTGGCCCTGGGTGGAATTCTTTTGTAAGTGGTGAGTTTTGATTCTATTGTATTTCAAAACTGGAAGCCTTTTTTTTTTTTTTTTTTTTTTACTTTTAAGGTTTCTTCTTTCCTGTTGAACTTGTCCAGGTGTTTGTGAATTTCTGGTCTAGAATTTCTGTGTTTTCAAATAGCATTTTGTGTTCAGGTTGGTTTATAACAAGTTGTGCTACTGACCACTAAATGCAGTGTGCAAACATGAATCAAGGAACATGAGACACTGCAGACTGGGCAAGCCAGAAAAATCAGCAGTAGCAACCTGCACACAAAATGCTATTTAAAAACACAGAAATTCTAGACCAGGCCAACAACTATCATGTCAGAATGCACAGAGAAGCTATTGAAATCCACAAACACCTGGCCAACTTTCTTGGACAACAGGAAAGAAGAAACCTTAAAAGTAAACAAAATCTGGCTTCCAGTTTTGAGATACCATTAGCAGACATGGCAGGGGCATTATCACTCTTCCATCACAGCATTTATAAAATGTAAGTATTTTGATAGGTAATGTTCCACAAATACGGAGATTAGATGTTTATCAGTGGGAACTAGTTATTTCCCAGGGGCAAAATGAAGTTGAAGTTGTAAATGACCTTTTAGCAGCCGGCTCAATTAGGATACATCCTATTTCCTAAACACAAAACAACAGCAATTTATTTAACTGGACATAAATAAATGAAAGAGCCCTGGCTTTTGGATTTTCTTCAAAAGCATAAACCAGTTGAAAGCCAGTGTGGTATAATGATTTGAGCACTGGACTATGACTCTGGAGAGCATGGTTCAAATCCCTACTCGGCCACAGAAACCCAATGGTGACCTTGGGTAAGTCACACATACTCAGCCTCAGAAGAAAGCCAAGGCAAACCCCCTCTGAACAAATCTTGCCAAGTAAACCACATGCTAGGTTCACCTTACAGTCATCACAAATTGAAAATGACTGTAAGGTAGAAAACAACAAACAAACCAGTTGCCACACCTAACAAAGTGGCCACACACATACAATAAACAATCTTCTATATTAAGATAATTATTTTTTTCATAAAAGAATACTATGTAGACAACTACTATAAGAGGAAAAAAGTATTTTCATCCTTAAGCACCAGCACATAAATAAATCAGTTTTGTGGATAAATGGATACTATGGACACTGCTTTTTATTCATGTTAGAAATGTTTTTACTTTTACTTCAAGCCCATAAAATAAAAGATTTGTCTGCATTACTGTTGGAAACAGGTAGTGATAGGGAATTTTGTTAATTCAGTTTTGATCAGAATTTACCAAATTTGCAAATTTCAGTTTACTCGGAGAAAGTGAAACTGGCTTTATTGCTACTTGAGATGGGTGACAATCTTGTTTCAATTTTTGATCAGAATTTGCCCACATTTTCACAATGCAAATGGGGGAAGTGAGACTAACAGATTTGCCTAGCCCTTGAACTAAGATTTCAAATTCAGATTTGAGTTTAATACATGTAGACTTACATTTTATTGTTTCTTCTTTACATATAGTCACAAGCAGACTACTGGATGTTGTTCCTGAATTCCCATTACCTCTTTCTTGTGATAACCCAAGAATATCCACAAATCTTGGTGTAGGTGAAAGAATGGAGCTACCACAAACTTAAAAATACAGATTGTAAGAGAACATTAATATATTTATTAATATATTTAACCTTTTTAAAAGAAATCTGGTGTAAAAAATTAGAAGTGTCATTTTGGTTTAGGCCATATCTTGGTCAAAATATCACTGTACAATAATATTGAAATGTTAGAAATAATTTGTGGCGTTTTCTTTTTATTGATTCTATCCTGCACTAATATTCATTAATATAAGGGGGGTGATAAATAATGAAGCTGTTTCCTACAGGGACCAGCCACCTACCTCACAAAGAGGTCTGTGAAGGCAGTGACAATTCCATTTGCTTTCACAGGGGCAAACTAGAGATATTGTTCATATGTAGTATGCATATGTAGTATGCAGTATCAATTTTTTGCTCACCTAATTGCACGGGGGGTGTCTTTAGAGGAAACAAAACATGTGGGAAATGTATACTTCTGTCTTTCTTTTCCAGCATGGCCAGAGCCAACCCTGTCCCCAGTGTGACTAAAATGCTTATGAAAAATGACCCCACTGCCACCTCTGTTTTATGCTATCTGTCACCTAAGGAAAAACAAAGCAATCTGATTTTAGTCCATGCCAGCTTTGTACATGTGTTTAATTCTGAACCATCTCATTTCCACACCAAGGTGTAATGGTTTTTTAATGCACAACAATTGGCATTGTTTTGAATGTTGGCTTCCACAACAAATATCACTTTAAAATACGCATGTACGTATCCATTTTCATCTAAATATGCACTTTACTTTCTGTTTTCTTTTTTGCACTTTTTTTTGAATAATTAAGAACTGCACAGCAAAATTCACAGATGAAAAGAATCACAGGGCAGGGATATGAAAATCTGTCAGTCCCATTCCCATCTCGTATAATTTTCAATTTTCTGCACATATTCTCATTCCACTCTTTCCCCTCCTGCGTAGAACTTAGGGCAATTTGTTATATTGTTTTTTTCAAGATGTACATATGTCTGTATGTTTTTTGTGTATGAACATTTTTCAAATCTATGCATTTTAAAAGTGCATATTTATTAAGTGTATGCACGGTTTTGTTTACTCTGTCTTCTCTGCACTGCATCAAAAGCCTCAGAGAGATATGATTTTCCAATGTACATCATGTTCCTTTCCAGTGGCATTCTTGGGAGATGAAAATGTCCATTTCCACCTGCAAACATGAACCCAATGAATTTATGTCCTATTACTACTTAAGATTACTTGACTCTGGTCTGCATCTTAATCTATGTTGTTTGAGCCAGCTCAGTTGGCTTAAAAATGTGGACTGAAGTCCCTCATTGAACATCCACATGCTGAAAATAAGATCTGCATATACTCTTAATGGCTAATATTTATATCATGCCATGTTTATGATCCCTTGGACATAATTTAAGTATGCCCTACTACCCCCTCCCCATGGTATCTCATAACTCGAAATATTGGACACTTTTTGGGGTCAGGTTGGCTGGGGTAAGCCAAAGGTCATTCAGAGGTTACAATGACCTGGATGCGTCTATAAATATAATGGTAAAAAAGCCCAAGTTAGGATTATGCACAAAGCCCCTTAGTAAACACAGTTGATAAGGAGGTTTGTGCTAATCCTTTCTTCTAGCCCTGGGTGTTTAAGCAAAGATTCAATCAATCAATAAGTGACCATTCCTTAATCTATTCCTATGGAAATCTCTCCTATACCCCCTCCTGTCCAACCTGCCCAACCTCGTGATGTTGTTGCAAACCTATCAATTTATGTTTCACAGTAATTAAAGCAATAAGCTGAGTTTCAGTTTCCTTTGTCTATCCTGTGCAAAATCTATCTAGGCTTTGTCATAACCATTGTACCCCTTCAGGATATGAAACAGGCTATAAATATTAGTCCTCCAACAACAGCAAAGTGTGGACATCAACACTCTGCTGGATTATCTGTGCCACCCTCAGACCCCAGTCTGAGCATCTTTGCTGCACAGAACTTTTCTTTTCAAGAAACTGGTAACTTTCACCCTATCATCCCGGACTAGCCAGCCTCCCTGCCTTTCTTTCCAATAGCCTTGTATGGTTCTTAAGAGTGTACGTTTTGTATGCTAATGTATCCCCTGTGTTATTTCCAATAAAAATACTTTATTTCACTTTAACTGATACACATAGGAGAAAAGATTCCTGAAGTTACCATCCCCTTGCAGGCTTTCATTTGAGCTAATAAGCTCAGAGAAGAGGAGGCTTATTGTAGCAGTATCAGTTTGCCTGTCCACACAGCACTGTATACCAATATTAGAAAGATTTTTTTTTTAAAAAAAAAGAGGTTCCTGCTTTAATAATGTATTCTAAAAAGAGAAATGCATCAAATTACTTCCCCCCCCCTTTGAATATTTTGATTAGGATGTGACAATCTTTATTTCTCCCTTACCTTAATGGAATTCTTACAAAAGCTGCCTGCAGCTTTCCAAGTTCTGAAAAACTTTACCACTGGTTATTCAAGGACATTTTTCACAAAGAGAAAAACAGAATGTGAATAGAAGGCAGATGCAAATTTCTTGTCCAATCCTTTTTGTGAAGACAAATAAGGAGGGGTAGGAATTCTAGCAGGTTTAAGCCAAGTCAGAAGAAAAACCTCCCTTCCCCGTTTGGTTACAACATAGTGATTGTAGCTTCCAGAACTGCATTTTTCTTTGGTAAAATATAAGAATTTCTCTACTTCATAATATTCAGTGCAATCAACTACAGTTGTCCCAGGACCCCCTGTGGATACCAAAATCTGTGAATACTCAAGTCTCATTATATGCAATGGCATAGCAAAATGGTGTCCCTTGTATATAAGATGATAAAATCAAGGTTTGCTTTTTGGATTATTTTTTTTAAAGAATATTTTCAAGCCGTGAATATTTAAATCCATGGATACTGGAGGGAGAACTGTATTGCAAAAAAAATGTTCCTTCTCCCCATTTTTTGATATTCACTTCCTTTGTGGCCTTAGAACTATGCACATTTTAGCTATTTGCTTTGTGTGCATTGTTTTGTGTGTACCTTATTTCTTGAAAATATCTGTGTTCTTCTGACAAAGTGTGGTTCTTCCTCTGAAAGATGCAAAAATACTCCTTTTGTCACGATTGTCAAATCCAGTGAAACACTATTTCCTCGTCAGCCTAAACTACTGCCACCTCAAAGCCTCACTCCATAAGCAATGTGTAGATTATTTTGCCTTATCATTTAATGGCAGCAGATCAGAGTCTTCTGCTGCATGTGAAGCTCCTTTTCCCTAGGATAATCTGGAGATTGGCCAACAAAAAATCTTGAGAAACATGTTTAAAGAGGATAAAGCCCACCCCAACTGAAAACTTCCACAATATATTAAACCTATCTATGTATTAAGGTCTTCCTCAGAGGTTTTTCTTTGGGTTCTGCCTACCAGTTGAAGCGATTATAAAGTCATTGCTCTCTGACTTTATAATACACCTCTCAGCTCAACTGGCACAGAGGGTGATGAATTTTTCAGTGCCTATTTGTATGCCAAGCTTTTCAGGATTTATCTCTATTGCTTTATCTAGCCTTGCTATAGCGCTCTCATTCTTTCTGTGTGCCATTTTATTCCACCTTCTGTTACTTTATGTAATTTTTAAGTCTGCATATATTGTTTTGTTTTTAAACCTTGAGTAAAATGCTGTGCTACAAGTACATAATATAACTTAAATAAAGAAATACATCTGAGAAAAAGCTATCATATGAAGCTGTGTTTTGGCAGTTTTGTATTAAGATGGGGCATTTTTTATTCAAATCAGCATATGTATTGGATAGAAAAACACCTTGACAAAATTTGACCTAGGACTATCGGACCCCTCCCCCTCAGAAAAGTTCTTTTGCCGGCATAAATTGTGATGTTTTTATGCCAGCAAAAGACACCCTCCCTACCACACTTACCTTGAGCAGTGTTCATGAGGCTTCACCGGCAGTAACAGAACACAAACAGAGCTCTGTTTACTTCCAGGGTTGAAATCTCCCAGATTCTCGCAAGAAGATGCTTGCGCGGGAATTAAAAAAAACAAAATGAAGATGCAAAATGTTCAGAAAAGCACCAAAGTACATGGTGCTTTTAAAAGTTCAAAGTACATGGGGGGGTCATAAAAGGAGTATACCGTACCTGGCTGTCCCAATCACACCTGGAAGTGTTTGCCCATTGACACTGCATTCACTTGAGTATAAAGGTGTGTGGATTCTAATGCTGGCAATGCTGGCAGAAAATTGCCATGGGAGATCAATCAATGGCTTGGGATGTCAATAAAAAAGTACAACTTTTTAACAATATATGATTGCAAAAGGGCGACATCTTCACAATCATTAGGCATTCTTATGATGCCATATTTCACTGGTTTGATTAAGTCCTAATCTGGTATATGACAACTCCAGCAACAGTTCTTAGATTTTGCAGTAGTACAAGAGCAGCCTCTGAAGATTTTGCCAATGGGAATTCAGACATGGGTTCCAGAGAGTGTGACAACTGACAATGGAACAACTAACAGAGTTCTTTCACTGACTGCATCAGGGAATTAGATCAACCAAAATGCCTGGGAAGTCAAAAGGAGAGTAAAAGAGAATGGACCAGGGGGGGGGCAATATTCTACAAGAGTTGGAAAAGAGAAATGCCTTAATTTGTCATGATTGTATTAAGGAGCAACACAAAACCACAGCTTGTCCAATATGTATGTATCAACTGATGGTCCATGGTCTGTGCTCATCATTTCACCCCACCACTGAAAGTGCACTCATCCTAGACCATACTTTATTTATTATTTATTTGTTTAGAGTATTTATACCCCACAAAGGCTCTCAGAGATGCTTACAAGTTGTTAGCAATAGCACTTACACTTCTACACCGCTTTATAGCGCTAGGCACTCTCTATGTGTTACAATGTGTTAGCTAATTACCCCCACAAGCTGGGTACTCATTTTACCAACCTACGAAAGGATGGAAGGCTGAGTCAACCTTGGAACCCTCTAGGACTGAACCCACAATGTTGTGGCTGCAGTACCAGCATACACTGGTAACTCTCAATTTTCCTCCTTTCCAGGCAGAATTGGAGAAGGGAGCAAAGAAAAAGTATGAATTTATTATAAATATAAATATAAATGGAAGAAATTAAAAGAGACTTAAAGATACTGGATATAAGCAAATAATATGCACTGGTTCCATTTAGGGCTGCCATGGAAATTGTGTAGTCCTCTAGACATTGCTGGACTGAAAGTCATATCATCCTTCCTTCACCTTTGACCATCTTAGTTAGGGCTGAAGAAGTGACATCTAGATATCAAAACCATACCCACCCACACTTAAGGGGTACAAAGTAGAAGACAGAGTTTGAGTATGGTAATGGGGAGGGGTCCTACTATAAATCCAATTGGCAGAAACCAGAATCTGTTGAAAGGGGAAAATGTAGAAAAAATGTTTTGTGATCTTTACAGTCAAGATGTTTCAATTTCACAAGATATTGTGACCAAAAAAACCCTTAACATATTGTGTTGCAACTTATTTTCATGCTAAACAAACATATGTTCCCCCAAACATATAAAATTATCATCACTAGGATGGAAATGACCTATGTTATTAAAGATAATCTGTAGGGGATATGTGCATCCTGCAAGCCTCATATATGCAAAACTGATAAGAGTGAGTAGCACAGAGGGGAGATGGTAAAGACCAATATATATTAAATAATGATGTTGCAAGTGAAGTCTCTTCCTGGGAACAAGTGGAAGTGTAAACAGATGCAGGGATGCGATCTGCAACAGTGTGTCACAGTGTGGTCACTTGCATTAAAATAAAAATTTTGAGCACATTGCTAGAAGACTGTATTATGAAGGTACCAAGAAAAAAAATCAATTTGTATGCCATATATATATAATATGACTTTCTCTTATAAATTCAGTTATTAATTTGAGAATGCCACATTAACTAATTATAAAGTCACTTCACTGAAAAGGGTTTGTTTATTACCGTTGATACTTATTTTATTCCTGTTGTGAGGATATTAATTCACTTAGCAAGTTAGAAAAACAATAAAGCAGTTTTGTCACCAATTATTGTAAATATAGACAGCACAGTTAATTTGAAAGAAACTGCTTCGATAAAGCTATCTTAATTGATATGTATTTCAAAACTCTATTTTCCGGTTTCTACCTGCTTGTGGAATATAAAAGACATTATGCATAAAGATAAATGGCAAATTCCAGTGTGTTGAATGTGACATGGAATAAATATATAAGAGCATATACATGTGCTTTTTTAAGATTCAAAATTATACCAGAGAAATAAATGAGGGGAGTAATAGCACATAACTCTTTGTAGAAGGATCAGAGTCATTAGCCTGATTTGTGTTTCTACTGGAAAATTTGGAAAGTGACATCATTTCTTTAAAAGGACTATGTGTAACATGCCAGAAATCTGATCAACTGTGTTGAATTCAAGTTAGCTATATATAAATTGAGCCAACTTCATAGCTCATTTTTATTTATTTACTTGATCACAGAAAAAAGGAGCAAACACACATTTCTTCCTCTGATCCTCAACAATTTTCTTCACACTAAATAAATACAGCATCACCAGTGGTCAGTGATGGGAACCAATGTCAGCCCAGATGTCTCCACCACAGCTTTGCCTCATGTGTTCTTTGCACCATAACTTTGTATGCTTCTGGAGTAGTAGCACAAGGTCATTTGAGCTCTCTCAGCTTGCAATTTAGTACAGCTACTCAGCAGCAAATCTTCACAAAAGTATTGACCCTCCTTCTCTCAAACACATATGAACAGAACACACAATCATCACAACCTGTCATCAAGGCTGTCAGAGGCAGCCACCACCTTTAGGCCTCCAGGTTTCAAATCCTTGCCCTTCAGGCAGTCACTGACCACATTATGCAAATCCAATAACATTGTGAGTAAAGAAAACACATTATAGCAATTCATATAGGATGTGTGTGCGCCCTTAAAGGGGTTGTGCTTTAATCATGACTCTCAGGCATATATTACTAAACCTACTTGACAAAGTAAAACATTTGAAGAGCGCTGCCAAAGCCTACCACAGCAGCAAGCAACTTTGAAATTTTCATATCAAATTATAAACTTTGAATGCCTGAAGCACAAATAAACATTCTAAAGGCTTTTAGCCACAAAGAGATAAGATCTCTCTCTGGGGAGACTGCTCAAAACTGCTCCATTGCCTTTGTGCAGACTACTGGAATGTGCTTGCTTTTCATTTCTTTCTTTGTGTCTGGCTCGCAGGCCTCACAGGCAGTGTCTTAAGCCGGGCAGGGTCAGTGCAAACAGAGAGCAGCATTCATGGACAGATCAAGTTTATGTGAGAATCTGCTCCTCCTGTGCCCTCAATTTCCATTTGAATTGTTAATAAAACCTCAGCCTGAAAAGCACATGATCCCATCAGTGGAGAAGTCATGCAGAGAATCCTCTAGCACAGAAAAACAAAATTTCTTTATCTTTTTTTTTCTACTACTACTTTTTAAAGCTATCTCCTGCATTCATGGGAATTATGCCATCTAACCCCTCCTAAATTTAGCCTTCCAACCCCATCATAACACCTGATAACCAGTCAGGAGCTTGCCTTAAAAGAAAAGGAAAGAAAGCCACAGACACAAAAGAAAACATTTAGAAAGTACCCTCCCCCCCCAAAAAAAAACCTAGCGTCACAAACATTGCCCCATCTTAGATGTTGCTGCTTCAAGTTCAGATTTCATCCACCAAACAGCAAATGCAAATTGACTTTTCATATTTTAAGTGAATTTTGACCAGCTGATAGCACTGTTTGGAAGACTTTCCCACCACTTTGACACTGCATGAACTGTAGGTCCACAGAGATAATACAAGGTCACATATAAAGCAAAGAACAGAGCCATACCCCAATTAACTTGGTCTGCCAGGGCAGATATTGTAAAGGAACAAGAGCCATTCTTAGCTTCCCAGATCAGACATGCTTCTTCTTACCCTTGCACGAACTAACTGGACCTCTTGTTCCTTCTGGCTTTTCCCCTCGCAAACTGTTTGACTACATTGCACATTTTTCAGAGGGATGGGCTGATAAATAAAAACATGAATTTCCTGCTTACTCCTTAATAAGGGTTTTTTTGGGGGGGGTGCTAGTGATCAATTGCAGAACAAAAGGATTGTGACTGAAGATTCAAAAGAATATATTTTGATCTTGGCTCTCTAAATTGTATTCTCTGTTTCACTTCTAAAATAGCTCTCAGTTTAAGAACAAAATGTAACTCAAATAATTAGTGCATAAAGTATACATGTCATCCATAAGGATTATCTTGATTTATGAAATAGCCATCAAGTAGTATTCTAGGTGTGAATGCAATTTACCCATGTCAGACATATATTCTTATTTGTTAAAAAAATATTAACGGTTTAAATCTGCTTCTAATAGCCGATCTGAGCAAAACATAATGGAGTGAATATTCAAAGTCTGCCTTGGTATATGTGAAATACTGAACATTTCAAAAACCTTTATGAAACCTAAAGGAATAATGAATATAATAATGCAGGTAGTGTGGTAAATATGGTACCAGGTAACATTTATAAATAATCATGGGACAATGGAAACCAAAGATGGGGGGAGGGGTCAGTAAGCCAAAAAACTTTAAAAAAAACACAGGAATTTTTCAGGATGGTCTATCTTTAGCAACTTGGGATCTGATCTAAACAATCCCAAAAACTGAGTAGTAATAAAACAGAATGTGACAGTTCACACCAGTATAAACTACTACCATGTATGGAAGCCCAATAGATGCTCAAGAAACATTGGGTTTTACCTGGGAATATAAAATCAGGAACTTTGTCAAGGATGCAGAGAACTAATTTACATAATTACTAGGGTAGATTTGGTTTGGTGGATCACAATGATGAAGGCCTAGAACAGTGGCAGAGTAGTAAATATACTACTTTGGAACATGAATCTTGCTTTGGAGAACTTTGTAACTAGAAGTCCTTCTTTTGCTAGTTTGGATCTTTCAGCCCAACAACATCCAAGGTGCCCTCCCCTCCCATGTACTTTCTAAAGGAAAGGGAGATATGGAGGTTGCCTCATTTGTTTATTCCAATCACCTTGGCAATGCAGCTGCCAAAGAGCTAAAAATCTGTATCTCGGTCCTGGAGCTATTAAAGGAATGGAAAACTATGAGGACAACCTTCACCTGTCTCTGCAGTGCTAAGCCAAGGAAGAAGACTGAAAGTGACAAAAGAGAAGTTTGCTCCTAATTTATGTTTCCCTAACAGATCTCACAGTGCCCTTTCACGGTAAACAACTGTAATACTACATAGTCTGGTGCAGTCTGTGACTATTCATGAACATCTTCTGCAAGGTTTCCTTAATTTGAATCATAAATGTTCTTGAAATCCTGACCTGGGGTCCATTCACACTGCACAATTGTAGCACTATAATTCTACTTTAACAACCATGGCAACATTATATAGAATCCTGGGATTTGCAGTTTACAGAGGGTGTGCTAGTGCCTCACCAAATCATATTCCATGATTCCAAGGGAAGCAGCCATGAAAGTGGAATCATAGTGCTATAATTATGTAATGTTAAAGACCTACTGTATTTAAAATGTGTGTGCTGTTTTAAAACTGAAATAAACAATTAGGGAAAAGAGATGCAGAAGTTCTGTATTCCATATAAATATGTAAATCTGACATTGTTGTTATAAGTTTGTCCAATTGTCATTATTAGCAGCTCTGAAAAGTATTGCTTTATCAAGCAATTGAGTTTCTAGTTGACTTCTGAAAAGCAAGAAGTTGATCAAAGATTAAGGAGAACTGAAAGGGCACTGGTCCTGGAAAATTAAGGTTCTTCATTAAGGGCTCTTGGCTTGCTTCCCTTTCATTTAAGGAAAACTAAATAGTAGCAGGAATGACAAAAATCAAGGCATTGTTCACACATTCCTTTACCTTGAAACTGCATCTCCTTAACTTACTTTGACCTCTGATTTATTTATAGAAATTAAGAGTGGAAGTTTAAAGTAAGAAAAAGTTTATGAATAATTAAGGGCTCCTGGTTCACTTTCCTTTTATCTGTGATCTATGAATGAACCAAGATAAAGTGCATCAATTATATTGGCTATATTATCTGATATCAGATCTTTAAACAAGGGTTAACATAGCAGTATTGAACATACAGGATTTATGAGCTCTAAAACTGCAATGGATATCCTTTACTGTGTGAATAAAGTAGATAAATATTTTTGGGAGAGAAAGGGTATCCTAGAGAAGCCTAGTCAACAAACCAAGCCGACTCTTTCCGTTTATTTCTGTGCAACAGTATATTTATTAGTTTTTACATGCAAATACAAGACAGACAACAACAAATATAATTCTAAGAAAAAAATAGACAACAACTACATAAACCCACAATAAAAAGCAACAAAACAAAACAAAAACATATGAACAAAAACAACAACATATAATCACCCCCCCTGATTTCCCACTTTCTGCTGATTATTCCACATAGCATAATGATTCACCTCTATAGCTTAGTTCCATTTATATTTACAGCCTTCCTCATAGCAGAGAAAAGGAATTACTCCAAGTTAGATTTTTTAACAGAATTTAGTTCTTAACAAATTTCATAATTTAGTTCTTAACAAATTTCATAAATGGTTGTCAAATGTCTAAATGTAACTGTATAGGATTTTCCTTTAACATATTTGTTAATTTATCTGATTCCCTTAATTCCTGCAGTTTCCTTATCCATTCTTTGATAGTTGGGATCTTCTTTTGCGTCCAATATTTGGCGTAGACTATTCTTGCCACTGTAACCAAGTAACAAATCAGAATCTTATTCTCTCTTTCAATTTTTTTCCATATCTATCATATTTAATTAAAATAATTCTGGTCTGAATACTATGATTCCTTTTAACATCTTTTGTATCACCCCATTAACTAATAACCAATATTTCCTTGCTTTCTTGCAAGTCCACCAAGGATGATAGAAGGAGCCTGCATGATCTTTACATTTCCAACACTTTTTACTAACATTCTTATATATTACAGCCAGTTTCAGTTTATTTCTGATGATAAGATACATACCCCTTTTACACTGGCAAAGCATATCTGATGTAGAATAAAATGATATGCCTTTGATCATACATTAGAATTACATCTGCAAGCTTAGAAAGTGCTAGGAAAACCTTAATATATTCTACTTCATGAGTATTTTGTTTTTACGTGGTAGACCATGTGAAAAATGTAAAAGATTCCACAGAAGTGAGGACCTGTAGTTGTCCAGGGGCCTTCACATTACAAAAATATAGCACTATGGTTCCACTTTAACTGCCTCCATGGAATCCTGGGATTTGCAATTTAGGGAGGAGTATGGCTTTTTTAGTCATCAGCACGCTTGCAGAAAGCGTGGGATGAGTCCTTCCTGAATCTTCATTTGCGAAGAAAAGCCAGAGATTTAGAATTCTTAACCAGAAAGCCCTAATGCCTCACCAAACTGCAAACAATAGGATTCCAATAGGATGCAATGCAGCCATGGCAGTTAGAGTAGAATCATGATGCTATAGTTGTGTAGTGTGAAAGGGCCCCAGATGTTGTTGGACAGATTAGGGATGCTGATGGTTAATCATCTCCACACTACCCAGCAATCCCCAACCCTATTTGTGAAGTTGGAGTCTCCCGCAATAGGTGACTTTAACCTTGGTGCCAAAGTTGCTTTGGTTGGGTCAACTCAGGACCATGGCCACTATAAGAGCTATGGGGTTATCTAAACATATAGCGTGTTCTATACATTTTTATTGGAAGGGATGTCATGTACAAGATGAAGCAAGCTTGTTTTCTGTTGGTCCAGGAACTAGAACACAATGGGTTTGAATTGCAAGAAAGGAAATTCCACCTAAACATTAGGAATAACATCTTTACCTTAACAACTGTTTGATATGAAATAGACTACCTCAGGAAGTGGTGGACTCTCTTCTTTGGGGGTCTTTAAACAGAGATTGGATGGGCATCTTTCATGAGTGCTATAGTTGTGTATTCCTGTATGTCAACGGATTGGATGGGATGACCTTGCAGCCCCTTTCAATTCTATGACTCTACAAAAATGTTTTAATTAAATTAATATCCAATCTGGGTGAATTGTGGCTTTTTGTCCTGGTTTTAGGAAGTATTTCTAGATTTAGTTGTAATTCCAACTGTTTCTCATCTCTTACATACCAGTAGTACTGACTTATTGAGTCTAAACATAATCTGATGCACTGAGGAATGGAAGTGAAAGGGGAGGAATTTTGCATAATATGGGATTTGGTCCACACCTAAGAAAACTGTATTTGCAGAATTCTACTACTCTTCAGTGACTAGTGTTGCAGGAGGAGGCAAAGGAAAGGCCTTCAGCTCTACTGCTTTCTACCCACTCTCTGTAAACATACGGATGAAGTGAACCCCTCCTCCCCCAAATGCAGTACAAGTCAAAGCCAGCTAGGTGGTAGTTTTGCTACAACCAGAACAAAGCAGAATGTTCTAATCAAAAAGCATGACTTGAGCACTTTCAACAAGGGATTCAAAGCAATTATGTGTCCTCCTCTGGCCAGTCATTAATAGCAGGTGTCCTTTGTGGTCTGGCTGATTTTCCTGTGTTTTTCTCTGTTGTACAGGTCCCAAGTATTCTGGTTCAGTGGCCCTGGCTGTGGATAAGTCAACAGCATCCACTTTCTGTTCATTATCAGAGCTTACAAAATAGTGGAGAAACAGCCAGTGGGGTGGGGTGTTTCTGTTTTTGTTTTGTTGTTGTTTATAAGAAAATACACTCTTTCTGCAACAAATGCTATTCATGCAACCATTCATTAAATGCAACCATCCATTTAAAAGTCACACATCAAAAGCATAGGAGCAACAGATAAGATAAAAAGCACAACCAGGGTAATTAATAAACTTGCAGCATATACAGTAAATAAATACTGGGGCCAAACCCATCAAACAAGCACAGTGAAACAGGCAAGCAAACATGCAAAAATGAATTTCACTGGTAAATATAGCTTGTTTTCAGCCAGCAGGGATCTCCAAATGAAGTGCTAGGCAATATAGACAAAGATATTTAATTGGGTACTGTATGGTATGGATTGAGCAATGGAGTATGACTCTGGAGATCAGGGTTCAAATCCCCACACAGACATTACTACCTACTAGGTGACCTTGGGTGTGTCCCACTGTCTGGGCCACAGAGAAAGGCAAATGCAAACTCCCTCTGAACAAATCTTGCCAAGAAAACCCTATGAGATGGTCACTATACGGTGAAAATGACTTGAAGGCACACAACAACAGCAGCAATGGTATGGATCAAGAATATAACCCATGTTTGTAAGCCACTTTAAGACTCTAGCTCAGGGGCAGAGCACATGCTTGGCATGAAGATGGTTCTAGACTCAATCTCTGGTAGCTCTGGGTTCTTTTTAAAACCTGGTAGGATCAGGCAGCAGGTGCTGGGGAAGATCTCAGCCTGAATTATTAAAAGCAGGACTAGAAATGTGTGGCCCTCTAGATATTATTGGACTACAATACCCATTAGCACTTTCTAACATAACCAGTGGGGAAGGGAACTGCAGTCCAACAACATTTGGCAAGCCACATTTCCCCCATCCCTGTCTTAGAGACAGATACATAAAACAGGAGTGCTAAGGAAGCTAAGTTCCCCCACCCCCAAAGTTGGCTTAGTAGGACAATGGCTCATTAGGCAAAACCAAGCCACTCTGCCCAAGCCTAATTCATAAAAGGGAGAGGGGAAGACATGCCGCTCTGATTACAGCATCTTCCTTGCTATCCATTGGGAGTAGAACCAAGCTGAGTGCTAATTATGGTGAGAGTAAAATGACAGAACAAGACTGAGGTGGAAAGTGAACAGGTAGCCCAGAACAGTGAGTTTTTTAGTTCTTTGAGTAATGTGTAATAGTCATGAAAAATATTCTTTCACTATAAGTAATTTGGTTTAATTAAATTTGGGACCACAATGACCTCCCTGCTCCCACTCCCACCATCACTGCAGTCACCCAAATGCTTTTGGAATCCATGCCATCAGTCAGGTAGAAAGCCAAGGATTAAAGCACAAATTGTCTCACCCAATTGAAAAGAGATTCCTATGTAACAAACTCAGAAATTGATATGGACTACAAAAGCATGGGCAATTAAGAAATTATAGCAAAGACATCTTGGGGGGGGGGAAGATGTGAATGTGGCATGTTTTACACTCCTGCTACAGGACTTTGAGGGGAGCAACTAGTCTCTGACAGTAGATAAATGCTGTTAAAAAGTATAGAAAGATTGTGTGTTCTTGCATGGCAGGGAATTGGACTGGATGGCTCTTATGGTCTCTTCCAACTCTGTGATTCTATGATTCTATAATTAACAGCAGAAGGAGTACATATGCAAAAATTGCAAAAAATCTCCCCACTTTATGCTCGTGTAATCTTCCGTTTGAGCACCTCTTGTCCTAGCCAGAGCCATTTCCTCCATCTGAGGTCATCTTGGGGAGAGGACTATGGCAAAATCAACCCAAGGAAAGGTGAGTTTGCTCTCCTCACCAGTGATGGCTAGTGGCTCACATATTAGTGGATGGTGAATTCAATTCAGGTTTTATTCCAGGATGGTAAAGAACTTTCCAAGGTACTGAACCCCATTCCTCAATGGTCTCAGCATCTTGGATAGTTCCTTTAAAGCTAGCCAAAATCTGAAATGGCTTCCCTGTTCCACTGAAATGGAGGCCACCATCAGGCACTGCTCCCCAGTGACATGTCCATTATGCTGTCAAAAACTGAACTCTTGTTCTTCTACTGTTAAAAGAATAATAAAGATGGTGCCAAAAGGGCCTTGCTTGTGAGGCAATTGAATACTTGGGATGGACTCTCAGAAAAAGCCCAGTTCAGCTAACCTGAACTGGAAACATTGGTGCAGATTTTTTTTTTTTTACATAAAAAGACACCACAGCAAGATACTAAAGTAATCCTGGACTACTACTTTTTATTTGCCAGCAATTAAATATTGTTGTTGTTGTGTGCCTTCAAGTCATTTCTGACTTATTGTAGACCTAAGATGAACCTATCACAGGGTTTTCTTTGCAAGATTTTTTTGAGGAGGCTTTCCTTCGCCTTCCTCTGAGGCCAAGAGAGTGTGGCTTGCCCAAGATCACCCAGTAGGGTTCCATGGCTGAGCTGGGACTCAAATCTTCGTCTCCATAGTCATAGTCCAATGCTCAAACCACTACTACACCATGCTGGATTCAATTAAATCTTAAGTCCCATTGATTTCAGAGTTCTCTTCTGAGATTAACTACTGTAAGTCTGAATTTTTCTGTATTTTTAACCTTGATGATGTTGATTTCGCTCATGATTTGAATGGAACTAACATTTGACTGGCAGGACCTACAATCCTTAATATATGATTGATACAAAGTTCTATGCGGAATGGATCAAAAACACCAGCCCCTCCCCGAGAAAGGCCAAGTTTGGTCAAAGGTCCCAAATGTGTACTAAAGTGTTTGGAATGCCAGCCTACTTATAAATATCAAGTTTGGTCAAAATCAATCCATAAATTCTGCAGTAAATAAATAAGTGTAGAAATCCAAAATGTTCATTCAAGAGGTATCAAAGATAGTAGAGGAACTAAGTTCAAAACTTTATATTCTACATTTAGGTTCTGGTCATACCGAAGTTATATATTCAAGGACTAGCCATGCTGGCCATGCAGCAAAATACAACAAAATACAAAATTTGCAAAAGAGTGATGCTTTTATTGGCTAACCAAAATGCACAAAATACATTATGCAAGCAGGAAAGCCACCACATGATCCACTACCTTGCTCAAGAATGGGATGTTGGAGACTGGCCATAATTATCCAGTATATTAGGATCCAGGGAAGGATATTTTTAAGAAGGGGGTTTCCAGCAGCCTCCTCCAGGCATGATGGGATTCTGTCTTTTGTAAAGAGACATTAATCATTTCCCTTATCCAGCCAGCCAGCCAGTCACTCCACCTCTAGCAGTTTAATAAGTCAGGAAAGGCAAGGGTCTAATACACATGTATGGATCTCATTTTTCCAATGATCCTGTCCGCATCCTTAGGCTGAACAAATTGAAAAATATCCATTAACACTGGACAAGCAGGGCCATAGTTTACATCAACCAGACCTGTGTGAACTCTGGCATCCAAGTTAGAGTGAATCCAAACAATTTTATCTGCAAAGTAGTAGGCAAATACTTCACAGTGGGATGTTGAATGGCTTAAATTCACCTTTGGGTCAGATTGTAACAGTTCCCTGACAACTCAAAACAGCTCTGCTAGACGATTCGGTAATGATGCAATGGTAGCAGACAAAAAAAGTATTTTTTTGCTATCCTGATTTTCCCACCATAGGCGTTCAGGTAGACTCTAGCCCATTTTTAGTTGGAATCACTCTGAGTTCTCTGCCAATGTTACTGTGGTCTCCATCTCACTTGTTTCATTCCTGCCAGCAACTTAGAAAATCAGGAAGCTGGTTTAGCTCCTCTCCATGAGAGGAGAGGCTTAGGAGTGATTGTGTCCACTACCATGGTCACTTCTCCATTCCAGAGATCAACTATGCCCTTAAACAGGATTGTCTGCCAAGGCATCAGGAAACTCACCCCCCCCAAAGAGCCATCAGGAATTCATTCAGATGCATAAGCCTCCTGGGGAAGACCCTCTTAATGGGTCTCCACCCCTGCAGAGGCTCTGAGTTCCAGCAAGAAAGTTCCTGATCAAGAAACAATCCATCCATGACAATGGAAGAGTAGAAAACTCATCCATTCCCAGATCACCATCATCCCATCCCATACAGAAAATACTGCCAAGAGGGGGCCCAGCAGCATGAGTGGGGCCGATTCCACTTGAGACAGACCCATGGTTGTCATGGAGGACATGAAGTCCTGAGCCACTCCTGCCAGAGTAGTCTCAATATGGATGCTGGAAGTCCCAAGCATCACAAGCAGAACAAAAAGACTATAGTTTGAAAGCAGTTAGCTCTCTACCATCACAGTCAACTTTTGTTTCCAAAACTGGGGGGGGGGGGGCAGGAGTTGTGTGGATTGTTTTTCAGGTGTTTTTTCAATAACAATGTGACTACAGTATGTCCCCAAATCCACAGAACTGGTACCCACAATTGCACTTACCGACATACAAAGAAAAGTGTTCTCTCTAGGAATTTTCTAAGTACTCCAATGTGACTCTATGCTATGCTTCCACCAGAAATATAGGGTTTGCTACTATTCACGATTTTCATTATCTGCAATAAGTCTGGCAATGTATCCCTCACAGATACGGAAGCCAAACTGTAATACATTTTATAAGTAAAATGCACAAAACAGTGATGGTGAAAAAGAAAACAGCCTTAGATTTCCATTGGGTTGTTTTCCCGACTGTGAGTCCGTATTCTGGAATAGTTTCTTTCTGACATTTAACCTGCATCTATGGCTGGCATCTTCAGAGAATGGTTGGGTAGGAGTGTATGTGGAGTTTATATGCTGTGAACCCCTGTTGGGGAGTATATGTAAATTTGTGTAATTGAATGGTTAGTTTCTGGGTTTAGAAATGCAAGGCTCGTTAGTGTCTGTTTGGCTAATGGTTGGTTGATGGACCTTTATCTGTTGGAACTTCCCCTGTCCCTGGATGGAATTCCTTTGTAAGTGTTGAATTTTGATTCTATTGTTCTTCAAAACTGGGAGCCAGATTTTGTTTACTTTTAAGGCTCCTTCTTTCCTGTTGAAGTTGTCCAGGTGTTTGTGGATTTCAATAGTTTCTCTGTGTATTCTGACATGATAGTTGTTGGCCTGGTCCAGAATTTCTATGTTTTTAAATAGCATTTTGCAGCTGTGGACAAGTTTATATAGGGACCGCTAAACGCAGTGTGCAAACACGAATCAAGGAACATGAGAAACACTGCAGACTGGGCCAGCCAGAAAAATCAGCAGTAGCACAACATGTTATAAACCAACATGGACACAAAATACTATTTAAAAACACAGAAATTCTGGACCAGGCCAACAACTATCATGTCAGAATGCACAGAGAAGCTATTGAAATCCACAAACACCAGGGACAGGGGGACTTCCAGCAGATAATGGCCCATCAACCAACCATCAGCCAAACAGACACTAACAACCTTTGCATTTCTATACCCAGAAACTAACCATTCAATTACACAAATTTACATATACTCCCCAACAGGGGTTCACAGCATATAAACTCCACGCACACACCTAGCCAACCATTCTCTGAGGATGTCAGCCACTGATGCAGATGAAACATCATAAAGAAACTATTCCAGAACACGGTCTCAGAGCCTGGAAAAAGCCAAGGGAAATCTATGGATGCCAGCCGTGAAAGCCTTCAACTTCACAGAAAACAGCCTCTTTCCTTTTGCTAATGGTAACACTGCTTATTTCTTTAGCACTGAAACTCTTAGTTCTTTAAAAGTGCTTTTATGGTTCTGTTATTACAGACAGACCTTCCTTACTATGCAATATTTATCAACAACAGGGAATCAGCTCTTTATGTGATCAAGATCCTGAATTGAAGCTTTAAACCTGAGCCTTAAGAAGAACCTAGAATTGCATGTGAAACAATAGTATAATTGCATATGAAGTCACTAAAAAAACTCAGTCTGCATCACGTTCATTCACTTTAATACAGTTGTCCCTCCATATCCACAGATTTGGAATCCACGGATTTAAGTATTCACGGCTTGAAAATATTCTTTAAAAAAAGAATAGTCCAAAAAACAAACCTTCATTTTGCCATCTTATATAAGGGACACCATTTTGCTATGCCATTGCATATAATGGGACTTGAGTACTCATGGATTTTGGTATCCATGGCGGGGTCCTGGAACCAAACCCCAGAGAATATAAAGGGACAACTGTATACACAACAGGCACACCTAACTTAGTTTGTATGGTTTCAGCTACCCTATCTTCTATTTCACATGCAAGTTTAACATGCTTACTTTAATTGCTTTTAACACAGAATAACATTCAGATGTCTGAGCCCACCCCCTCCTAGCCCACCTGCAATCTGAAGTGGTACTTTCCAGCATCCCAACAGATTGGTGATTGTGTAGTTTGGCTCATACCATTAAGCCTAACCTTCTTTGATCAAAAATAGTATGCACAACTTCAGAGAAGGAAGGGGGAAAATGGGTGGAGAGAAGATAGAAAATATGAAGACAATGTTAATTTTAGTTTTTGAAATAAATCTTACGAACAGATGTAGAGCTCAAACAAAGTGCTTGTGTAACCCCTGTGGACTAATTGGTTTGGCCCAGCGGGAAGGAGAATGCTGAAGAAATGTACTGTGCTTGCCAAGTTTTGAGAAAGGATTTTGTGACACCTGAAGGTACGCAAACAGAACACCAGCCAAATATATTGGAATTAAAACACATCGCTTTTAAAATCAAATTCAAAATCTTGTTCAGAATTCTAAAGGGACCTAAGCACTAGTATATTGAGCTATATGTTCTTCGCTGGTTTAGGTCAAGATCTTATCAGTTTTATTATGAAGATTGTCAATAATGGACTACATGAAGATAAAATGTTTAATTAAAAATGAACAGTGTATAACTGATGATATTTTCAATAAGAGAACAGGTCCAATCACATACTGTACTGTTTTTCTATTAAACTTTATTATTATGTAAAGATTGGTTACATCCTCAATAATTCACTTTGCAGTTCTAAGCCAGCCATGAAAAAAAATCAGTGAGGTTTCCTTTTCATCAGCCTACAAACCAGGCTTCTGGCTATTATAAGCAGAAAACCAGAAAACTTGTTATTATAACCAGAATACGTCTGCTATTATTAAAATCTGAAAGAGTTGGGGGAGGGGAGGCACCATGGGAATGTAAAGCAAGGAAGGAAATTATCCTGGCTACTAGATACTTGTTTTTGATGCACCCACGTAAGGCAGCCATAAAGCAGATGTAGTGGGAAAATGTGAGAATTTAACAATAAAAAACTCCCCCCCCCCAATTTTTCAACACAACCATTTGCACAATGGTTTTCTAGAGATGTGATCTGATGGCCCCTGGGAGGTCCACCCACAAAGAAGGGGATCAACTGTGGAAGCACTATCCAGACCACCAGCAGGAATACTAGGAAGAATATTCAAAACTATTCCAAAATGATTGAAAAAAATGCTACTTGCGTGTTAAAAACACTAATTAGAAGAATCCTGGACTTCTGAGAGGCTCTGCAGTGTGGAACTTATTCTCTGGGAAAAAATCCATGTGGCTGTTTTCTGCAGAATAAAAAATTATGTGGAAGAAACAGGGTTTTTTTGTGGAGAAAAATATGCACAGAAAATGCTGTTTCCTGCCCCCCCCCCAAAAAAACCGTGTGTGAATTTTGCACAGAGTAAGTCCAGAACCACAAATAGTCTCTGAAAAATGGCAGCACGAAGAAAATTGCTGACATTTATTGTTGATTTCTCCAGGAGGAAAATTAGCAAATTACATCCCTAAGGAATATCATAGTGAAGCACCCACTACTCTGGGTGCTCTGTTGTTGTATTGTGACAGCAGGATGGAAAAAGAAAGGTATAGAAGAGGGAATCAGGAGTGAATTATGGCAGTGTTGTTTTTGTTGTTGTTGTTTTAAAGAAACTTTTCCCTGGACACACACTTAGACCCTGAATAACTTGGAGCTATATCTGCCCTAGAGCTAGTGTAATTAAAAATTTTCCCTGCTTGCATATACAAACTGGAAGTAAAAATATAAAATGTATAATAGTGGGTGGTTTCTTACATTTGGACTCCACCCAAATACTAAATAGAGATAGCCAGTAATCAAGGAACAGCTTGATTTTCCCCCCTTCCAATTCTTGTGTGGATTTGTTATTTTATACCTGATATAACTAAGGCAATTAATTCACACACTTCCATTCCAACATAGAACTAAGCAAGGAAAAGGAGATTATCAGACGCTTGAAAAAAGCTCCAAAGAAGCTCATGAGAATGACATCACTGTACCGGGAACGAGTCTCGGTATCACACAATGTTGTCCTCGTGGCATTCTTGCTCTGTCCTCCCTCCATACCAACGCAATAAAAAGGATGCCACTTTTCCTTAACAGAAACTCACACTAATGAAAGCAACGCCTTTTTCATCACATCAGCATGGAAGGAGGATGGAGCAAGCATGACAGGATGATGACATGTGTGGATCAGGGACCTGTTCCCAGTATCGTGACATTGTTGTTGCAAGCTCCTTTGGGGCTTTCTTCAAGCATCTGATGATCTTCAAAGTCTAATGCAGAAAAAGTTCCCACCCTCTGTAGCATACAGTTCAATAAAAGGCCATCTGAAAGCACAGATCACCTGATGCTAGGGGTGGAGGGAGATGTATTGCCATTCCAGGGGACCATGCCATTCACATGCAATATTTATAACTTTTTTGTTAGATTGGAGGACCTGACACAAGTTTGACTCCAGGTCTTTTTAGGTTCAAGAGAAACCTTTAAAAAACAGAGTCAACACTGTTTCACTTCCAGATTAAACCAGGGCTCATTCTGGCCTTAAACATATGGAAGAACTGCCCCTGATGTTCCCTATGTGTGGTGGAAGATTTTTCCAATGCTGTTTTTGCAGGGGAAAGGTGGGAATGAGTGAGTGATGCATGTGGCCTGCAGGTTGTAGTTTTCCCACTTGTGGGTGCACAATTACTCTCTCAAAGCACATCCTTCCCTCTTTTTTCCACATTGCATACTCTGAATTTCTACTAATAACTTGAAAAGTTTATTACGTTTTCTTAACTATTAATAGTATTGATCAAGTATAACAGTGTACTTTAGTAATGCGCAAATATGATTTATTATCAAAAATAATATCTTGATTAATTTTTAAAATAATGATGAGCATTTTGTTGCATGTTTTCTTTTTTCTTTTTTGTTTTCATTTCAGGATTTGTTTGAAAAATCTTTTTAAAGAATTTGTTTGTATTATATACAACATTTTTATACATTTTTTTGTACAAAACACCATATTTCACCAAAACTAAAAGAGAAGTTCTGGTCTTTCTCTTTACTTGAAAGGACAAAAAAAGTCTTAGGCCTGCTAGTATGCCCTACTATTTTTCACCATGACATGTCATAATTAGAAATATTGGACAGTTTTCAGGTTGGCTGGGGCAAACCAAAGGTCAGTTGGAGGTCATAATGACCTAGGATATGTTTTAGAAATATTATGGCAAGAAAGTCCATATTAGGATTGTGCTGAAAGCCCCTTAGTAAACACAGTCATTAAAGAAGTCTGTTCTAATCCCTTCTTCCAACCCCAGGCACCTAAAGAATGATTCATTCAATCAAACAATTAAGTGACCATTCCCAAATCTTTTCCTATGGAAGTCTCTCCTATATCCCCTCCTGTTCGACTTTGCAAGGTTGATGTAAACCCACCAATTTCTATCTTCCAGCCATTAACACAATCGGTTGAGTTCTGGTTTCCTTTTTCTATTCCATGGGGAAGCCATCCAGGCTTTGTCCTAACCAGAGTACCCCTTCAGGATATGAAATCAGGTATAAATATTAGTCCCCTGATAATAGTAGAGTGTGCCAGGATGGATGAACCTTTTCTCGGTGCACCCCTGATTGGAACCTCCTATGCCACCCTCAGATGCCTATCTGAATATCTTCGCTGCAAGAAACTCTTCTCTCCAAGACAGGTAACTATCACCCTATATTTCCAAATCTCTCCCTCTATCCAGTCTCTCTGTCTTGCTGTGCTATAGCCTTGTATGGTTCTTAGGAATGTGTGTTGTGTGTGAGAGTGCATTTTGTGTTATTTCCAATAAAAATACTTTATTTCACTTTAAACTGGACTGCTCTCTACAGTTAGTACTGGTAGACATCAGTGAAAAGTTCCCCGAAGTTACCCACCTCTCACAGGCTTTCATTAAGAGTTAATAATTCCCCCAGAAAACAATAAAGATTTTGGCATCATGGGTGGGTCTCTAAAGCACCACCACCTCTTAGGGTAACACAACATCCTATGCAATCCTGGAATTTGCAGTTTAGGAAGGGGTATTTAGAATTCTCTTCTACAGAGGTCTAGTGCAAAGCTACAGACTCTATGATTCAATATGAAGCTGGCATGGCAGTGGAATCATCATGGGTGGGTCTCTAAAGCACCCCCCCCCACCTCTTAGGTTAACTGAGAAGTTAACCTTCACACACACAGAGACACACACACAAAACTGTGGACCTTTCTCACTGAAGCTAAGAAAGAATGTGAATATTCCTTTTATACCTACCCAGCACACAATTAAATTATGAAATATAATTCCATACCTGGTGATAAAACAGGTATGGAAATTGTTGTTGAACTGAAATGTCTAGCATTTCTCATTGCTGGCTATGGCTTCTAGAAGTTGCAGTTGAACAACATTTAGAGGGCTACATAGCAATAACAATATCACTTATATTTCTATACCGCTTATCAGTGCCAAAGCACTACCTAAGCAGTTTACAATGTGTTAGTTAATTGCCCCCAACAAGCTGAGTACTCATTGTACCGACCTACAGAAGGATGGAAGGCTGAGTCAACCTTGGGGCCCTGCAGGATAGAACTCACAATATTGTGGCTTGCAGTACCAGCATTTAACCACTACACTACCAGGGCTCTCTGATGTCACCATGTCATAAATTCTAGTGTAGGCCCTTGGTGATCAGCTTGTTTCTTCTTGGGTATCTTTAAGTTTATCAAAACCTTAGGGGGAGTTCAAACAGGAAAAAAGTCAAAGGTTTTAAGTGTGGATAGTATGTTTGTTTAGGGAAGTGTATGGAAAGAATACGAAGATTCAAGTAGTTTTCAAGTAAGAAGCTATCCTTTTGATAAAGTCTATATCTACAGCACAGAAAGCTTAAAACTGTGCAACATATCCTGACTATTAGTAATTATAACCATGACAAAAGCTTTCCACTACTGGAACAGAGTTATACTTTATTAGTAATAATTACCTGATGGTTATAATTACTGCACAAAAAATTCCTTAGAAGCTCAGCATCATGCAAAATGGTATTTAGAATTCTTTCAGAATTGTGACAATTCAAACAGGTCTCAATTTAGTATAACAAAGGTTTTAAGATGTTGGCCTATTCAGCTTATGTTCCATGTAGGCAACTGGACTCCAAAAGGCTGGTATAAAAAGTGAGTAGCAGCAGTGAGGTTCATGTGCAGAGTTATGCCATTAGACCTTGGCCTTAAACCTGAAATCAATGCAATGTACAAATATAGTACAGCAGAAATGGTAGATGAAATTGTAACTCAGGATAGCGTGAATTGTTGCTGCTCAGACTTTGGAACACCAGGTATGAAAATTAATTCAATAATGTCAAATGTTAGATATTGGAAAATTGGTTTACTACTACAAAAACTAATAACTAAAATTGTTTAATTAGTTGGGTTATTATTAATTGATTTCTTGTTTAAAATGTTAGTGATCAAGCTAGATAATGGGATTTGTGGAGAATGGCATATTGTCCTCAGGGAAGCACTTTCTTTTCTTTTCTTTTGGGTTCTTCAAAAGGGCTTTTTTTTTTGTTCTTCCTCCAGCCTAGCATTTTCTCCATGTGGACTACAAAGCCCATTGCATGATTGCTGCCTG
Source organism: Gambelia wislizenii (assembly GCA_030847615.1). Classification (NCBI taxonomy): domain Eukaryota; kingdom Metazoa; phylum Chordata; class Lepidosauria; order Squamata; family Crotaphytidae; genus Gambelia; species Gambelia wislizenii. Next base: position 296,364,626 of record JAUMIR010000003.1, read on the forward strand.
GGAAGGAGAGTCCAACATGTCTGGGAACTGTCAGGCTGGGAAATTCTGTCTTCTCTTTTCTTTCCACCCTCACCACCATGTACACTCCATTCATTCTTCAAATGCCTTGTTTGTTAAAAGATAAATAAGGTGTGACTTACTTGAGTTAGAGGGCATGATCCACCACAAGTACAGCAATCAGTGGATAACTACAAAGATTGGATAGTGAATTAACAGTGGGAAATTCTTAATTTGGAATTTTTGAGTGTCTTTGCACATATGCAGAACATTTTTCTGCATAACTGAAATAGCCTTTCTTTCTGCCTCCCTTCTCAAGAAGTATGCTCTGCAAAGATCAGTGGCAGAGAACAGGTTTTTTATGCAAGGAACCAGCAATTCCAAATTCAATTTGGAAAATCTTTAGTTTATATATCGGGTTTCTAACAAGTGCACTCTTAGAATCCCTTAATTGTATAACTCAAAGGCTGTGGGGAAGATGGAGGAGGAAGAGGAAGAAGCAGCAGCAGCATGGATGAAAAGCAAAATGGAAAAGGTGAATAATGAGAGAGAGGTAGAAGCCAAGAGAGAGAGAAATTGGGGAAGAGTTTGAGGAAAACGTATCATTTAATTATCCCAGTATATAGCCATATGTAAGATTACACAGGGATTCATTGTAGCTTGCTCTAAATAATATTATACAATAACAAACAAAACAAACCAATCCAGAATATAATTAATACAGAAGCAGAAGTTACTAGAGAGAGCCATAATTCACACTCACCCTGCAAGAAAGACTCAAAATATTTCCCTTCCATACATTCCCAAGGGAGGGGGAACAGGGAAAGAGGCCTACCTTTTGAGCCTAACATTCTGAAAGGTCCCTGGCTGCCTGAGGACCTTCATCTCCTGCTAAACTAAGAAATCCCACCCAATCCCATTCCAAGATGCACTTTTTAAACTTTTCTTTTAATTTTTTTTTGCTTGAGCTCCAGAAAGCGCGCTTTCTTCTCCTTCTCCTTCTCCTTCTCCTTCTCCTTCTCCTTCTCCTTCTCCTTCTCCTTCTTCTTCTTCCAAGCAAAAGAACCATGTAATGCATTTCCTCCAATTGTAACTCTTCTTGTGTTGAAGCTGTAGGCCTTAGTGTTTTACTGAATGCAACAAAAGGAGAGGCACCTATCCTAGCATATCCTAATTAATTGTAACACAGTTCACTAAAGCATATTTTAAAATTCATTATTAATTGTAGAATAACTGGAAATCTCTAGAAAAATCTAGCACGTTAATAACCTGGTGAGCCAATTCCAAGCTATGTTGATAGTATATGACACACCATCATAAATCTGGAAACTCTTTCTTACTTTCAGTTATAGATACTGTGGGCCCCTGGCATCTGCTGGGGTTCAGTTCCAGGACCCCCCCCATGGATACTAAAATATGTGGATGCTCAAGTTCCATGATATGCAATGACATAGTATATAAAATGGCAAAATAATGGTTTGCTTTTTGGAATATATATTTTTGGGGAATATTTTCAAGCTGTGGATGGTGGAATCCCTGGATACAGAATCTGTTGATATGGAGGGCTGCCTGTATTACCTCAAATCCACAGTGTATGTATGCCAGAAAGGTACATAAAATGCTGCACCAGTGTGTGAAGGGAATGCTACACACATCATTGCCACCAGAGTAATACAGTGGCACTTATATGGCACAGCTGCATATGAAGAAGACAGAAGGGAGACATGGGTGAAGGTGAACTGCAAGGCCCAATCCTTGCCATGGCCTAAGACTACCTATTATATATCCTGTTGCCAAGTCAATGATCATTACAAAGTTCCATACACTATGTGCTCTGGCAAAGGCACACTGAATATTACAACCACAATTAAAGAGAGGAGTGATGTTCCTATCTCTGGGTAGCATTTGTCCTAAACTTGTGCCAAAACAATGCCACTGGCTATGTTGGCTACACTGCGGTTTGCATCTATGCATTTAGATTTTAATACATGTTAGCCTTGTAATGTCCTACCTTCAGAAGCAGGGGAGAAAGATTCTGCAGATTGCATTCCAAGTTCTCCAAAGTTTGTGGGAATTGTCAGGGGCTATAATAAAATCCACAAGCTCTGCATGCATTTACCCAGATGTTAACAAAATTATGCTCTCTGTTCCCACCCTTCTAGAAACAGTGTTTGAGCTATCACAAAAAATTAAAGGAGTAGGGCTCTTCCAGACAACCTGTACTTCAAGCACTAAGTACAATCAGTGTCTGGATAGCAGGCAATCAAAATCCATATTCAGGTATTATGTTGGTGTGTATCTTATACATTCATAAGAATGGGAACAAGTGACATATTCTCTCACCATTTTTGTTGTCTTCTAGACATGGTTGGCTGGCTGAAAAGGAAAGCACTAGCTCTCCAAGGAGGATCTTCTCAAGATTTTAGGATGGTGTAGTGGTTTGAGTGTTGAACTAGGAGACCAGGATTTGAATTCCTACTCAGCCATGGAAACCCTCTGGGTGTTCTTTGGCATATCACACTCTTTCAGCCTCATAGAAACACAATAGCAAACATTTCTGAAGAAGTCATGCCAATATTGTTATTCTTGTTGTATGTCTTCAAGTCATTTCCCAATTATGGCAACCCTAAGGTGAACTTATCACAAGGTTTTCTTAGCAAGATTTGTTCAGAGGGGGTTTGCCTTTGGCTTCCTCTGAGGCTGAGAGAGTAGATTTCCATGGTTGAATAGAATATGACCCCTGGTCTCTGGAATCATAGTACAGCATTCAACACTACATCACATTGTCTTTCCAGGTTTGTGATAGGGTGGCCATAAGTCAGAAACAACTGAACAATTTTTTTTCCCTCTGAGTGCTACAACCTTGAGAAAAAAATCCACAGAGAGAGCAGTGCTCCTCTTCTGGAAGTCAGCCTCCACAGACAGATGATGATGAGAAAGAAGGAAGTGGAACTAAAAGCTCCTTCTCATTTTCCTACCCAAACACAGAGGAGAATGCCTAAATAGAGTGTAAGAATAACAGATTCTCTCATCTGTGGTTCTGCTGATGCTGTTGGACCACAGTGTAGAACACTGACCACACTATCTAGAACTGATGGGAACTGCAACCCATCAACATCTGTGGGGGTCACAATTGCCCACCCCCTGCTCTATAGAGATTCCTAGTCAGAGATACCTGAATTAACTAGACTTTTGATGGTTTTCAGGACTCTCATCCTTTAAAGAAGTAGATTTACAGGATTTGGCAGAAAGACGCTGTCTACCTCTCTGATGATATCAAACAACACTAATCAGAAAGACTGTAGAAAGGACATTTTATAAAAACCCAATCGCTGAAGGGTGAGGCACAAGGAGCCCTGGTGGTGCAGGTTTGATCCTGCAGGGCTCCAAGGTTCACTCAGCCTTCCATCCTTCCGTAGATAGGTAAAATGAGTGGCCAGCTTGTTGGGGGCAATTAGGTAACATGTGTAAACTGCTTAGGTGGTGCTTTGGCACCTGATAAGCAGTATAGTAATAGAAGTGCTATTGCTATTGCTATGAAATTTGTGATTCCAGAAAACATTCTAAGAAAGGAACAAAGACAGGGAGAGTCTATAAAGAGAGTATGTAACAGACAATAGTTTGACAAAGAATGAGCCGATGCATAGCTGAAATTGGCTTTATGACCAATGATGATTCCATGGCAGAGTTTAGGCGCATATAAAAACCAGCACTTGAAAGTAACATATGGCCAGTAATGATTTGGCCCCTAGCACATTACTATTTGGAGTGATAAGGGCCTAACAAATGGACCTTCCTCCCTGTCCTTGGAACCCCACAAATAATAACATCATTGTATTATATATATATATATTGCTGTAAAATAAATATTGTGTACTAATTTGTTTTGGGGGCTTTAAAATGCTTAATGCTTTCTTGGGGCAATTTGGGGTTCATTTGTTTTGTTTTGTTTTAAGTGCCATTCTCATATTCACATACATACATATACATATACATATATATATATATATATATATATAGAAAGAGAGAGAGAGAGAGAGAACTAAAAATAACAAAAGTACAAAGCAACATAATGAGCAAAATAAATACAGTACCTACATTTAAATGCTAGGAACTCCTCTGCACACTGCTGTCCTTCTCAGCTGGGAGAGCCAGGGGGGCAGAAGAGAAATCCACAGTGTTACCTGCAGTCACTTATAGGAGATAGCAATGGGATTTCCCTCCCTTTGTTCATATTCCCATTTGAGAGGGTGCATGGGATGGAGGGATTGATCATCAGGGAGAAGTGTTTGTAGAGTAACACAAATCACACTGGGGCCATAGGTTTCTGTCCCCTGTAGTGCATGGCTTTTCCATTATCTTCTATGAGAAAGCAAAACTTTGTGCATGCTCAAGCATTTTGCATTGCATTTCCTATGACTAAAACTTCTGTATGCAGGAGATTGAATTGCACACATTGGTTAAGAACTTTACTTCTCAAATGCATTGAATTCATTTGAGTGGAGCTTAATTCAGCAATTAACTCAATGTGTCTACTCTAGTTGGAACTAGCAACTGGATTTAATCCTATGTCTGTTCTTGGCTTTGTTATGCTAACAATCTGGAAAGGAAAACAAAGAAAATACCCAGATCAAACCTTTCCATCAGGTTGAAAATCACAACAATAATTTGTCACTTTTCCTTTTATATGTACCTGCAACCATGTAGTGAATGGCACTTGGGGTGGGGAGCTACATCTTTGATGGCCTCCATGCATTTTTGTTGCATCGGGCACAGAGCCTCTGGGTGCTGCACATGAGGGATTGGAGACAGAAGCTATTTAAAGCCTGGCTGCCATTTCACTTGCCTCTTTTGATCTTCATGTTACAGCCCACCCTTTCACCCACAGTGCAGTGAAAGGTTTGATGACTGATTTGGGTTAAGTAGGAATTTTCTCCCCTTTACCTGTTTGTTGTTGTTTTGCCTACCCCATACTGCTTCTGGGAGAATCTGATGAGTCTGTACATGGTGGTGTCTGTAAATAGGTTGTCACTAGCAGGGAACAATAGAGAGAATATCTGAGTTCGGTGTACCTCTTTGCACCTTTTGTGAAGGGCTCTGGAACAGCCTCTTTAGGTCCTGAGACCCAGGGGTAGGGAAGAGTCTACCCTATCTATCTATAATAATATTTTTTTTAAATGTGTGCCTCTCTATCTTGGTGTCAGAACCACAGCTTTAAGAAAAGACAATCTAGATGTCTGAAACATGCCATGCACACTGAAGGAATCCTAAGGGTGTATGTTCAGGGGTCATTTGTTTTCATAAACATATTAACTTAAATGTGTCTGAAGTCTGCAGTAACATTTTCAGTCATTAGGTGACACACTTTCATAATAAGCACATAGGTTTACAGTCTATGAAGTTTGAAAGCAGAGGAAGTATTCTAGAGGACAATAGTTGTAAGGCACCCTCCCCCACTGTTATGTTGCAGTCCTGTGTTATTGGCATAGGATGAGCAGATCTCTCCCTTATGAACCTATAAGGCTATATATCTAAGAGCGCCCGCATTTATAGCTTCATCCAGTAGAGTGGAAGCAATGTATCTAACAATGACAGCTGTTTGTTTTTGTTGGAACTCTTTGTCATATTAAACAAAGGGCTATCTCAACACACACAAAGAAAGGTACTTTTTTTAGTGCTTTGTAAATGAGCAAAGCTTAAAAAACATCACTTTTGGGGCTACATCTCCCAGAATTCCTTAGCCAGTAGTGGTCATGCTATCTGGAATGCTGGGAAGGAAATATTCCCATGCTCTGTATATGAGATGGGGTAATGCAATTCCTCACTTTAAGTTCTAATCAAATATTTGTAACATGAGTACCGGGAAATTAAAAAGAAATGCTAAAATGTTAATCTACAGTGGACTTTCCTAACCTTGTGAGCTCCGAATCTGGTTGCACTCTAGAAGCACAATTGTAGAATCAAGAAAAAGCATCCAGTTGGGAAAAACTGGTTTATAGCTTTTACCCATATAATTCCATGGAGAAAACTGCTAAATGCAAGCATTAATTAAAATCATTAATTAAAATTTTCAAAAAATTACGTTGAGAGATATAATAAATATACATTAAAAAATAACACCAAGAAAGTCATCTGCATTATCCTCAAATATTTGTTATCTCCAACCCATCACTTATAACCACCATGTATTATTTATGCAGAATACGCTCACTAAAAAGCAATAGATCAGCAAAGTCCTTCCATACAAATACTGCATAATTTATTTGTTGCTTTTTTCCCCTCCTTACTCCAACGCACACCTAAAATATGCTTCATTTTTGCTTTTTTCTATTTCGTGTACTCATGACCATTATCATTTTTTTTAAATTTATTTAAGCTTTCAGATGAGAAATTTTAGATTCATTTAAATGTAGTATTCAGGCAACTATCATCTGAAGGCTCATCAATGTTGCAAATTATTAGAGTTGTTTGTGTTTATACCTAAGTCCTAAATACATTCAGAAGAATACATTCAATTATTCCAGATTTTCCTATGGAAGAAAGTTAACTTAGGATATGGACCTATGGTTATTTTTTTTTAAAAATATCTTGTTAAAAACATTGCTGGCAAAGCATGCCATACAAACCTTAAGGCAGATGGCAGAATGAATGGAACCAAGATTGTAGAATGAATGGTACAAGATCTGATAACAGATAATTTCCAATTATGGTACTTATGATACAAAAGGTACTACCACATATGGATTTTGTAAATTTTCTCATGTTCAGGGTTGCTACCTTTATTTCTTATGGAATCTCTGAGAAAGATTCACTTCTTTCATTCATGATGAATGAGGGCTTAAGATTTTCACCATTATTTAAAAAAATAGCTATTTTGATTAGAAGCAGATAAAACAGAATTTCAAAACTGGGATGCAATATTTTTTCTTAAAAAAGCTTTCAAAGGACAATTTTTTAAAGATGGTATCTTCTGGAAGTGACACAATTGTAAAATTATATAGTTGCAACATCAGTTCAAGAACCGCAGTGGGTGTTTAGGAAATTTAGAAGACTATGATGAGTCTTTCATTGCATTCAATGCGTAAAGCAAATCCAACCTCCTGGTGGTTCTGCTTTAGTCAGATTCAGGCCAATGGCCTTTCTAGCTCATTATTCTGCATGTTTCAGGCTGGAGAAGGCTTTCTCAGCTATACCTGGAGGTTTTAAAGAATGAGCCTTGGATCATTTGCATGAAAATATGCATTCTATCCCTACACTACTTTCCCTAATGCTTCTACAGCGCACATACTGGGTTAAAATAGCTGACTGACACAGAGCATTCACAAAGCCACATGTCAGCATTTATTTATTTGATTTACATACCACCTTTCTCTCAGGATTACTTCCTGCTAACAACATGTCAGTTCAAAGGTAATGGTAAACTGGGATTTAGTATTGATGTTGTTGTTTAGCATTAGCATGAAGTTGATACATGAAGCCTCAAGCCTGTGCAACTCTCCCTCGCCTCATTTTATGTGGCTGGGAAGAGGACTCCTGTTGAATTTACAGTACTTCCATTTTCCTCAATACCTGGCCTGCTATTGTAAACAAACAAGGAAAGAGTGGTTCAAAACAAACTAGCTTGTTAAACAAGCCAGCAAAATAAAACAGGTTATTGGTGACTTAACAATTGACTAGATTTCTTTGAAATCACAGTTTATGGTTCCTATGTGGTGACAAGGAATCAGAGAAAGTAAGTACTAGATGACTCCTTCTTTCCCTTGTGTATATGGAAGGGGTAGGAGGAAATGCACAAGCCCTGGGCTTTATTAAAGCTCATAGAGGTTTGTGCATGTAACACATGGTCCCTATTCAGGAATGCAGGATATGATTAACCTGAATATATGAGGCCAGCCTCATCCCATCCATCTTGATTCACTTCATCTGGAGAGTAAAAGTCTGCAAATGAGAGCCTCTGCTATGTGCATAGACTTCCTATTGATCCAGAACCTTGAAAAATTGGGGCTTCTGATCACGAGGAAAGGCTACACATATTGTTGAAGATCTACTGCTACTGCTTTCCATGTGAAGAGGGTGAGAATACACTGCTCCCTCTGCTCACACATCCCCCTTCCTTTGAACACATTAATGAGGTTTCAACTGTTGTGTTAGGAAAAAACCAGTCAAAGAATTCTTCTTCACTACCCATCTTCTGGTTGTACTATACGATACCGTGGAAGAGAAACTGGCTGTTCTCTGCCCATATGGCAACCATAATATTTCAATACATGTTGACCCAGAAAGAAGCAATAAACCACAATCATGGCTTTCTACACATCAGATTTTCAAATCTTTGAACTACAGATTAACAGTAGGCAAAGATGATGTGGAATTGAAAGACAAGAGTTTGAAAGCAAGAATGCTGTATTCAAAAATCGTTCCAATGCTTATTTTACAGTACTTGCATCAGCTTTCAAAAAGCTTGCTGCCTCACATCATAGACTTCTTTGCCAAGTAAACATTATGACATACAGTAAATATTGCTAAAATCAAACAGTATGTTGTTAAATATGGGAAGACTGCCCAAATAATTCTTCTGTCAGAATGCTTCCATTGGTTGAATGAAATTCAATTAAAATAAAACCGAAAACTCTAATTTAATATAAAATTTTCCACCTCTCTATTACTAGAACATTTTTTTAACTCTTGGATTATGTCATAGGTCCTGCAACTCTTAAATGTATGAAACTGGTCTGTCAAATTGTTATCACCTTCATTAGCTACCCATGCAAAGAAGAAATAAACTGAAAGGCAAACGGTTACAATTTAGGTATTGTATAATCTGGTTACTAATTCCACTTTATTCTACAATTGTTAGCGATCTGTAAATGACCATTAAGATCATTAATCCATGGAGGGAGGAGCATTATCACATTCCCTGTCAGTACTCCTGAGATTTATTTATTTATTTATTTATTTATTTATTTATTTTAGTTATTTATACCCCGCTCTTCAGCCACAAGGCTATCAGAGCAGCTTACAAATTGTTTTAAGCAATAGCTATTTACACATCTACACTGCATTAAACAGTTTCCGATGTGTGTTAACTAATTGCCCCCACAAGCTGGGTACTCAATTTACCGACCTACGAAAGGATGGAAGGCTGAGTGAACCTTGGAACCCACTGGAATCGAACTTGCAACGTGGTGACTTGCAGTACTGGCATTTAACCACTGCGTCCCCTTCTACTACAGAAGGTGTTCAGACGTACACATTCTAAATGATAATCTGTACTGAGCAATCCACAGCAGTTCATGTTAAGAGAACCTATATGTACTTATCCAATCGGTATGTGTGTAGGCTCGGTGGAGAAGAACTAATCAATGAATCAGGTGGAACCTGGCAATAATCATCCCTACCCCATGCACTGGTTTGTTGTTGATGCCTGCCTTCAAGTCTTTTCTGACTTAATGGTGACCCTAAGGTGACCATATCACAGGGTTTTCTTAGTAAGATTTGTTCAGAGGGGCTTAGACTAGATTTTAGCAGTGGCAGCTCAAGAACTGAGGGGATAATATCCATGGTTGTTATAAGAGAGCCTCTTCAAAATAGCTTCTTCTTTGTACCTAAATTGCAACTGTGTAGCAGGTTCAAAAAAACACAACCCTAAATTATAAGTGAGGGTGTGGGAGCATGAATCATAAAGGCATCCTAAAATTGTGTCACCCATTTCAGTACATTCATTAATACCAATCCATATGAAGAATCTTTTGACATATTTGTTTCTGAATCTATCTTAAAACCTCTTCAAACTTTCTATGAACTGAATTAACCACTTTTTTATTTTATAAGAGGGTTGTATCCACCCCCTCAAAAAAAAAGAGAGAGAGAGAGAGAGTGCAGTATTTGTAGCCTTTTGAACAACTATGTGTTGGTGTTGCATAGCATGTCTTTTTGGTCAAGAAAAGGAAAAGAAACAGGAAATTTTGTTTCCAGAAATCTGGAGACAAAAGGAGGTCAGATCTTGATTGGAAGTGGGGGGGGGGTCCTAACAAATAACTCAAAAACTCTTGTTCTCATTACAGGGAGAAAGTTCTGAATCCTTCCTCACATTTCACACAAAATGGATGTAGTTTCACGGCTGCTACTGTCAGACATTTAAAGTAACTAAGTTACTAGTAACTACATCTTGATGCCACTGGGACTGGATACCAAAGTACTGTACATGACAAACTACAAATAGAAAACAAAAAAGGCTTAAATCTTTTTGGTTAAAGTAATGTGTAATTGTTTGTAGATTTCTTTTTAAAATAGTATTATTTATTTTGGTATGTGTGTATGTGTGTGAGAGAGAGAGAGAGAGAAAGAGAGAGAGAGAGAGAGAACTTGCTTTCCCAAGAGGCAAATGCCATGAGAAATTGTGGGGGATACTGATATGCCCTGAGGGAACAGAAACAGAAAAATAGAAACAAGTTTTGAAAGCTGAAAGGAGTTTAATAATACAATGTATATTTGAAATCAGTTTACAAATAAATATTTCTATTTTCTTAACAGAAATACCTTTTATACCAGACATCCTCAAGCCTCAATGAAACCAAGAGAGCTTGTATATACAATGAGTGATGTGCCCCCAAAAAGCTTTAAGCTATACACTGAAAGTGAATCTTTAAACATTTTTAAGAAACAGGAATTTTGATAAAATCTGCTTGGTTTTGCCTGCATTTGCAATGCTAAAACAATTTGACAGAGAAAGATTGCAGGATCTCTACAGCCTCACTGATGTGGGGATGATTTACTTTTTGAAGTCTAATTACATATGTGTCAGTGTACATGCTGCTGAAATGGATTAATGCATAGGCTTAAATCATCATTCCATTACTGGAGGAAAACAATATGCTAACAGAGATCCATTGGATTTTCCACTTGCAGTGGTGGCACATGCACTCGCAGACCACCCTGTGCTACTGGATGAGGTGATCTATACTCATTGTTGTCCCTGCAAAAGAATTCCAGTGCATGTTTGTCTGAGTGTCCTATTTGTTGCAAAAGGAAGAGAGATAAACACTAGCCTAAGGCTGTTCAAGGACAAACTGTCTTAGATTCCTGTCTCCACTCCAATATATACCAGTAGTCTGAAAAAGGCTCCTCCTAGTGCTGTGGTTCTTGCACTAGCAGAATGACACTGTTAGGTACTGGATAGTTCCACTAATAAGTGGAATATTTTCCCACTTGAAAATGAAGCCGCCATTGCCTGCACTTAGAAGTCTTGGATCATGAAAAGACAAACTGCAATACAGTTGTCCCCCTCCACATTTGCGGGTTAAGCATTCACAGATTTGATTATTCACGATTACTGTGGACTTTATCAGACACACTAAATACAACATCATAACAACACCACACAAACACGAAAGGGTGCGCACACCAGACAACGTTGCCCTTTCACGTTTACGTACTGGCCAAAACCCATACTTTTTTTTTTTTTTTTTGATGGCTAAAGCCGTCAATTGATCCCCCGTGGCGCTTTAATGTCAGCATTGCCAGTGTGTGAAACTGACAAATTGTTGCACCATTATATTCACATGAATGCAGTATGAATGGCCATTCCGGTGTGACACAGTTCTGGATGAGATCATGATATCCAGGTAAGTGTTACTTGTAAGTTTTTAAGTGTGTATATGTGCTTTTTAAAACTTTGTGTGTGTGGGTTTGTTTGTTTTTTAATTTCCCTTCTCATGAGAATCCATGGGATTTCAAACAAGGAAGTGAACGGAGCTCGGTCACTGCCAAGAAGCCTTTGTACAGGAGGTAAATTAAGTGCAGCATGGGGAATACTTTTGCTGGCATAAAAACAGAAAAGTTACATCAGCAAAAGAACAGACTTTTTGAGGGTGGTGATAATGTCCTGTATCTGCTGCTGCTGTCTTATACACAACCAAAAACATACGTTCACTTTAGGTGGAATTTGACCTTAGAACCATGCTGGAGGACCATTAATGCCTAGATAAGTGTTCTCTCAGGTTAAAAAAAGTGTCCCATATTCACATTTCCCCCACTTTTGCAGGGATTGTGTGTCCCTAACCCCCACAAAAGTTGAAGGCCAGGTATATTCCACAATCAACATTAATCCTCAGGTATCTTGCATGGGAAAAAGAAAAGAAACCTTGCCCAAATCTGGATTAGGACCAGAGTACCCCCACCTATTTCATACTCCCCCAAATCATAACCTCAAGTATGCTATACTCAAACTGTACATACTGTTACTTTTCTATAGCTGAAATCTTCAGTTCATTTACCTGTTTCTACACCCTTGAACACAGTGGGGTTTCTTCATGAGTAAATATGCATGGGGTTTGACAGACCAATATGCATCTGTACGCTGATGAAATAACTGATAGTACTGTAAACAGCCACTGAACAGCTGACTTTCTATTGGATCCAGAATTGCTCAGAGACTATTAAAATAGGGTTTATTTATTTATTTATTCATAGCCCGCTCTTCAGCCACAAGGCTATCAGAGCAGCTCACAAACTGTTTTAAGCAACAGCAGTTTACAGATCTACACTGCATTAAGCAGTTTCCAATGTGTGTTAGCACTAGATATCCCCAACAGTACTTATGAGATCCGTCATATCTCCACCCTAAATAGCTTTTAAAATGCTCTTAAGACATATCTCTTCCGGGAGGCTTTTCCTGAGTAGATACCCGGCCATCAAAAAAAAGAAAAAGAAAATCTAGCATGGCCCGACCTTGCTAAGGCCACTGTCCATTGTTTATTTTTTTAAAAAAGTATGTTTTAATTCCTGAATTATTTAATTGTATTTTAAGGGGGGTGGGACTGAGGGTCCGGGATGTATATTTTAATTGTTGTAAGTCATCCCGATTGCGTTTCGTAGAGGGGCAGAATATAAATAATAATAATTATTATTATTATTATTACCTGTCAGGAGAAAGTGGAAAGAGTAAGTACTGTAACACAGAGCTGTAGTGACGCCTTTCCATATTTTTACTAGTGCCGGGTCATGATGAATAGTTTTTCCAGTACAGTACCACAAAAGGCAGATCCTACATTAGGTAAAGTTAAATAGTGACTGCAGACAGCTGATTTTGGATGCCCAGAAAGCAAGTTGTTTGATTGTGGTAATGTTGGCATTGGTGTTGATCATGGTGATGATGATGATTGTGGTGATATTTTTTTGCTACTAGATAATAGAAAAATGGCCTGTGAGATTTTCTGCTTTGGTAGCTAAAATAAGTTAAATAGCCTTAGATACTATGGAACTTGACAAGGGATAGGGGGTATATAAAATACGTTAACAGCACCCCAGAGTACCCTATACACTACTCAACCCTTGAATTACAGTGCACTCCCACTTTTGTTTGTCAGTAGTGTATCACACAACTGAAGTGGTAAATGTTTCACTTCTTATATGATTATATAAAAAATAAAATAAAAGAAAGATCACTTATTTTTTATTTTTTACAAATCTCTGTTTAGTATCAACAATATCCATTTTAGCTTTGTTTTCAGCTTATTTTAGCCACATGCATTGTTTACAATAGGACAGTGAGAAGGAAGCCCTATAATTTTCAAATCACATGAAATTGTCCTACCCCTTCTGAGGTAGTTTTGTGAACTATAATTATGTTTCTATATTAAAAAAAGAGGTCAAATGACAACAGTAGTTTAAACATTCATTGAAGTGTGTGTGTTTTTAAATCTCTTTCTTGTGCAATGAAAGGAGGGTGGCTTTTTCCTGTCATAAGTCTTCAGAAGAGGATACCAGTTTGAACTAAGAGGGCCTGGATAAGCATTTGCTTCTGTTAAAATAATGGTTGTGAAAGACAGCATTGCACACAGTTCTTATCACAACGCTTTAAAGGGGTGACATTTTAAAGGGATAATCTGATAAAGTCCAATGATTGGATGTCTTTGTAAATTAGCAGATTTACTCTGTTTCCATTTCTAATTTTTCCAAGTATTTTTCGTTTACTCCAAGTAAATATTTCCAGTTACTAAGGCTTATTAATGAAACAAAACATGTGGCAATATATTTATTAGTAAATGTCAATTTGTTTCCTGGCACAATTAAAAGTGCTGGTTATGACCTATAAAGCCCTCTATGGCTCCAGTCCAGGCTATCTGGCAGACCGTATCTCCCTGCCTGAGCTGGCCTGGGCTCTGAGATTATCTGGAGAGGTCCTTCTCTCAGTCCCACCACCATCAAAAGCATAGTTGGTGAGGATACGAGAGAAGGTTTTCTCTGTGGTTGCCCCTACACTTTCAAACTCCCTTGCCAGGGAGGGCAGAATGGCTGCCTCCCTTCTGTCCTTCCATCAACAACAAAAAAAAAACCTCTCTTTATTCCAACAGGCATTTATTTATTTATTTATTTATTTATTTAAAAGTTTTTGACAAACAGGCTAGGGAGTGCTGAACTGTTTTTAATTGCTTTTTATCCTTTTGATTGCATTCTATTCTTTTAACTGGAGGCTTGAGCTGTTTTAATATTGTGAACAGTTTAATTTTATTTTAATGATCACTTTTTGTATATTTTTAACTGAACTGTTCTTTTAAATTATAAACCACTTAAGTCAAAATTTTGGGAGAAAGGCAGGATACAAATAAATGTTATTATTTCTTAATGCTTTCAGGAAGTCACCTCATTTTGTCTCAGTTACAGTACTGAACAGAAAATCCCTTTGCATAAGGTCCAACAGCTGTATTCTTAAGACTGCAGGCAATGGCTTCTATGAATAAAAGGTCTTCACAGGGGGAGGAGGAGTTCTGCATCTAATATTTTATTTGGAGGGCATTTTTTTCTGTATGGAGTAATATAAAAACCTGAAATCTCATCTGGCAAAAAACACAGGTTTATTATCTCTGTAAGAACGATGCCTGTGATGTTTGTAACAGACTGCAATAATATATATTTTAGAATAATATATTTTCAAGTCACTTTGTGCTAATCTTGATGATGAAAACATTTGTTATTTATACACTTTATGTACCCCTGTAACCCCCCTGCTGCTCCCAGTCCTCAGGTAAGGTGGTATACATGAACCCAGAGCTGAAAAACTATGTTAGTCCAATATTGCCAGGTGACTGTTTGGGGATGGTTTCAGGTCTTCTCTCTAGTGTTGTTTCATGTGTGCATTAGGTCCACCAAGCATACTGGTCTCTATCCTTTTGAGATGGTCCTTTATTATTTGTTGGGTGCAGGGGGGATGAATCCTATCACTGTTTCTCCACTAAGAACACTAATATTAAATAAAGTATTTTAAAGCTGTTGGTACAGAAAGCATTTTTTCTTCTTGGCCTCACTGCTCATGGGAGCAGTCTCACTCAGAGCCTTACAGCACTTCGAAGAAAAGTGGCAAGAGAGCAGGAGCATTCCGTTTTCCATGCTGCCTTGCCACGTCATCATCCTTCTGGCATTCTTTCATTCCAGTCCCATGGGGGGGGGGGCTGAAGTAAATCCACATCTTTTTGCTAATGTTTTTTTTTCTGGTTAGCAAAAAGGCATAGTCTTAACTTGGTCCCCCATAGGACCAGAACGACAAACAACAATGCCATGCGATAAGGCAGAAGGAAAGATGGAATGTTCCTGTTCCCTTGCTGCTTTTCTTCAGAGAGCAGTATTGCAGTAAGGCTCTTTGTCTGATTGTTCTTGTTGTTGTGTGCTTTCACGTCCTTTCTGACTTATGGTGACCCTAAACCTATTACAAGGTTTTCTTTGTTTAGAGGGGGTTTGCTTGCCTTTAAGTTTGAGAGATTTGCCCAAGTGGGTTTCATGGCTAAGTCGGGATTTGAACGCAGTCTCCAGAGCTGTAGTCCAGCACTCAAACCACTACAGCATGCTGGCTGCCCACTCAGTCTGACAGTACTCATCAGATAAATAGTTACAAAGGTTAGGTTCAATATTAGCCTTTAAAAATGCAGTGGGAATACTATAATACTCTTTCGGAGTCTGAATGGTGCTGCACTGAGAAAAACAGAGAGAAAGAAAGAAATCAGTCCTTTAACTTTCTTTAAACGTTTCATGCAAATATGTTCAATAATGCATAAAAACAGGCATGAATACATATGCAACCTAATGGAACTTCTTAATCACAGAAAACATTTTTGATGCTCAATAGAAACAGTATATAAATGGCAATAAGTATAAATGATACTGGGCTATGTGTCTGTTTTTTATTTTAACATCATGATTAGTGTAACTCATTAATTAAATGCCTTGCCAAGTCTGCCTTTGGCCATTAAGAATAAATGCATATTTTATTACTATTCATTATCTTTATAGCATATTTCAGGGTGAAGTGGCCTATATACATGAGTGTTATGTGCCAAACAATTCTGTAAGAGAAGGCAAATCAGTATCACTATCCATATATTAGCTATGAGGGAGCTGGTTTCTATTCACCAGTGTTGATGACGGCTTGTCTAGACTGCTTAGGAAAGTCCAGCTGTAACCAGGTATAACCCATCCACTTTTCATCCTTTTAGCCCCTATGTTAGATTATCTGACCATGGTCCATGATACCCATAAACTTACCTTTTTAAAAATCTGACACTTAAAAGGCTAAAGATTTACTAGTGTTTAATAGACAGAATGGTGTGTGTGTGTGTGTGTGTGTTACCTACCCCTGACACCCCCTGCCCCTTTTCTGTATTAATTGGCAATATTTAATAATTTGGCCATATGTGGTTTTCCATGCAGTGTGGCCAGTAAACTGGGAATTTCCCAAGAACCAGGAATTCCAAAAAGATGAATGTTCAGACTCAGTCAGGCATGCACATGAGAAGGGGCTAGCCGAAATTCCAAAGAAGGATAATTTGCGAGGCAGCGTCTTGCCTGAACATCTGGCTAATCCCATCAGCCTAAACTGAGGTACTCACATTTGTAAAGATCTCTCATACCTCTACCCTTACCCAAACAAAGAGAGCTGTTTCCTCTATTCAATTACAAGTATCCACACATTAGGGATCATTAACTTATCTGGAGTGTCCATTGTCTTACCTTGAGAACCCCCCAAGAAGCATTATCTTGCACTCTAAATCCCATCCCCTGAAAGAAATTATTTGGTATAAAAACCCTTTCAAAATTGCACTCAAATGCACACAAATCCCCTTCCTGTGGACACTATGTCTGTCTGTGTAGCCAGGTGCAACTATTCCAGCTTCGGGACACCCTCCCCCCCAACACACACTCTGCTGGTTTCTTCTGCAACCTCATCTCCTCAGATCAGTATAGTATCATCTGAAAACAACCTTTCTTCTCTATTCCTCTATCCCAATACTTGGTACTTTATTTGCTAACCTTGTGTGAATGCTTGAAGCCTGAGTGTGTTTGTAAATGTTGTTATTATTGGTTTTTCAAATAATGCAAGTTCGATTCCAGAGGGCTCCAAGGTTCACTCAGCCTTCCATCCTTTTGTAGGTCGGTAAAATGAGTACCCAGCTTGTGGGGGGCAATTAGCTAACACACATTGGAAACTGTTTAATGCAGTTAGATGTGTAAATAGCTATTGCTTAAAAACAATTTGTAAGCCTTGTGCCTGAAGAGCAGGGTATAAATAAATAAATAAATAAATAAATAAATTAAAAACTATCTAGCTTAATGTCTCCTCTTAATTACTGGTATACTTAGGTCAAAAGTTCCTGCTATCTGTTTCCCCCTCTTGTATAGCCAAGATGAGTACAGTATATTAATTCCCCAAATTAATATTGATATTTTTAGGGCCCTTAAGATCCCTGAGCATTGAGAGTAACAGGTGTGTGTGTGGTTTCCCCTATGGGGGAAACCATGAAACATTAAACAATGCAAAATTATTTTTAAAACCCGGTATTTCCTTAGTCAGTATTTGTTGTTCTTGTGTGCCTTCAAGTCATTTCCGATCTATGGCAACCCTAAGGCAACCTATGACAGGGTTTTCTTGGCAAGATTTGTTCAGAAGACATTTGCCTTTGCCTTCCTCTGAGGCTGAGAGAGTGTGGTTTATGCAAGGTAACCCAGCACATTTCCATGGCCAAATGGGGATTTGAACTCTGGTGTCAAGCGTTGTAGTCCAATGCTCATGCCACTACACTATGCTGGCTCTCAGTCAGTACTTACAATTTTAAAACAAACTCATTCGTACACCTTCACCACATATGGAATATGAGCTAGTAGTAACAAGGAGATGTTCTCTATTTAATTAAAAACGAAGGGAGTTGTTGTATCCTTCACATAAAATTGACATATTGGTAGATAATATGGCCAATCACAATTTCAATCCAGCCCTGATAAACATCTTCTCAAAGGGCAGGGAGGGGGGATAATCAAACAAGATGAAAGCAACCAGACATCTTTTGTTCCTTGATAAATATTTGCCTTTGTCTTTTGTGATAGCGTCTGCTGCCTGCATTTTACCTCTAGAAAGAACCTGTTGTTTCTGCAGAGAACACATTTAATTAAGATCATTGCTGATTTTGCATCTCTTGTCTGCCAAGGTGGGGGAAAGAGGGAGAATGAAGGCAGGTAGTGGGCAGGGAAAGATGCCAGCCCCCTTGGTTTGTAAACAGGGAAAAAGACATGTTATACAGTCTCTAAAACAAGAAGACATGAGTCCCTGCTGGTAACTGATGGGGAGGAAGTTATCTCTGACAGATCCAAAACTACAAGGTTGTGAGAAGAGTAGAGAAGCAGCTAACCAATGCACTCACTACTATTGAAGGAGAAATGAGCATTTCTTGTTATTTGCCATCATAGTGACCCTATGAATGAGAGCTCTCCATGAGCACCTGTCATCAACAACCCTCTTCAGGTCTTTCAAACTCAGGGCCATGGTTTGGTCACTAAGGAGATTTTCACACAGGGAAAGTAACCCCCGGGAAGATCGAGAGAGAAATGGGGCTGTTCCGGCTGCAGCGCTCCATTTCGCATGCCCCCCTTCCTTCTCCCGATCTCCCATCGTCCTCCCTCTGTGATGCTTCCATTTCTCTTCTGCTATGTTCCACAATTTTTTACTAACGAAGAACTTTCGTTAGTAAAAAATAGTGGGAGGGAAATGGAAGCAACATGGAGGGAGGATGACGAGAGATCGGGAGAAGGAAGGGGGCATGCGGAACGGAGCGCTGCAACCAGAACAGCCCCATTTCTCTCCCAATCTCCCAGGGAGTTACTTTCCCTGGGTGAAAATCTCCTAAGTCCATCCATCTACAATATGCCTTCCTCTTTTCCTACTGGCTTCGGCAAAGAGAGAGAATGCAGGGGAAGGGTGGAATGTGAAGGAAAATCTTGAAATATTTGTTGCGAAAAAAGAGGACGAGGCGACAGGGGCAGGGGCAGCAAGGGGTTAAATAAGGCAAGCTCTGCCTCTGCCTCCTCCCAGCCATGGCCAATCCTATGCTTGCCTCCATGTGCGCATTAAAACACCTCCCCTGGCTCAACAATTTATGCTGCTCCACGGGGGTGCTTGTTAGCAAAAGTACTGTTACTTGCAATCAACTATTTTGTTTCCCTGTTGTTGATCCATTGCTGAATGATCCAGATTTTTAAACAAAAACAGGCTCAAAACATTGTGTTTTTTCAAGACCCTGAGCCAAGGGGCTTCCTCAAGACCCTGCAGCATCAGAGAAGGTCCCAGTCTCTCAGATTTACATAAGCAGGAGTTGTACAAGAGATCCTGAGTGTAGCTCTTTTGCTCTTACTTCTAAAAACATGACCACCAGTTGTGGTTACACATCCAAGTGTAATGGCCTACATATATATATATATATATATATATATATATATATTTGCCCCACCTGTAAGCCTAGTTAAATTCAACATAACTCCCAAGGTTTGTCCTGCAACAACAGTAAATTACCTCAGACCCTTTGAACATACTAATGGAACAAAGCAGATGAAACAAAGCATCCTTTCATAGATATGATAGGTATAGGAACAGCACATTTCGAGAACCAAGCTCACACAGCGCATTTTTGCGAATGATGTGGGGTTGTACATTGGTGAATCACAAAAGCTATGGTGAGACTGAATTAGGATGATTTCATAATCTTGATGACCAATGCTTAAGATGACTTTAAAAAAGGTGTTAAACAATGGTTCTCTTCAGATTTAACCTTCACATTAGCATAGAAAGGGAAGGAAATAGAGGCATCTTTGAATGTATGGGGAAATAACCAAGTGTGTAGCTTCCTCAGTATGTGGATCACATAGGAATGATGCTTGTAAACATGAGACAGTGTATTCCATGCAATATTTTGCTCAAATACAGATACAGAAGTGACTCTGCCATGAGCTTAAAAAGGAGGAAGAGAGGAGGAGGAAAAAAGGAATGTGGCAACACATTTAAGACAAACTGGTTTTTATTTTAGCATGAACTTTCCTAGATATAAACCTGCTTCTTCAGATACAGTAGAAAGTGATATTAAAGCCTCAGGTATAAAACATATTTATACAGGTGTGGGATTGATATAGAATGTGATAGGATCCGTTCTGGACAAATTCCTAAGATTCCAGTTCCATATGTTTCTGTTTTACAACATCCTGGTAAATTATGCCAAATTATGTTTAATATATTGAATAAGAAACACACATATAATTCAAACATCAGTATGTGCATGTACCAAACTCCTAGAAAAGGACTATGTATGCTATATTCCACCTCCATTGATTTCACTATAGATTTTAGACAGAAAAAGATAGCTGTTGGAATTGTGATAAAGAAATCTCTTTATCTACCATATTACACTCAAGATTCAGTATTCTTTTTGTTCCCTATGTTTCAGAAAAGGAATAATAAAGGGTATACGATAATTTCCTCCTTACAATTTGTGTAAATTTCACAACAAAGGAAGCAATAAACAAACCCAGAGCGCAGTGGGATTAATCCAAGATTATCTCAATTGATCTACCCAACAAGTGGAGGGAAACCACACTCCCTTAAGAGCACTCAGCATGATAATGAATAGCAAAGAATGGCCTGACTTTAGTATCAGCCTAAGGCTGACAATATGAATTTTATTACATCAGATGTTGGACACAAATGCAAAAGGATAAATGCTGAAGCCTCTTGACACTTGAGAGGTACTTCCTGCAGTCTTATCTTTGTCTCAACAGTACTGCTGTTATAAGCAAAGACAAACGTGAAGCTCTCTGCCTTAGAAATCCATAAGAATTCCCTGAGATGCTCAGTGAAAACTTATTGTATCTTTTAAAATATGTTGTTTTCATATCTCACAGAAGAGTAAAAAATGTGTTGCAAATAAGCTGACTTTTAAACTGGACAGTATCACACCAACCTCTTATCCTACAACAATTAAACACTAGTTTAATTATGCAAGCATACCAGTTTTGCAACACACTTTTCACTCTTTTCTACATTAGCTCTGCTTTGGTGATCCAAGGTGGCACAATCTGCTTTCTGCACTGCTGCCATAACTCCACCTTCTGACCCCTGCATGCCCTCCTCTGTACATGTGTGTCTCTCAGGCAAGGGAGGACTGTCATTCCTTCTTTGGTGCAGGGAGGGGGAGAAGGTGCCCCTCTGCTCCTGCAGAGAAGGAATGACATTTGTTCCTCCTCCCTGTTGAGGGAGGATTATCAGTCCTTTTTTGCGGGGCAGCTAGATGCATGTCTCTGTGTCCACCAGAAAAGCAATGACAGTAGTTCCTCACCTGGGAGCAGTTTTCCTGGTGAGTAAGGACTACTATCATTCCTTCTTTGGTGGTGCTGATGTGGGGGAGCCAGCTGCACATCTCTGTGCCCACCAGAGAAGCAATGACAGTCATTCCTTGCCTGGGAGCAGATTCCCTGGTGAGTAAGGACTACTATCATTCCTTTTTGTGTAGGGAGGGAAAGGTAAGCCAGCTGCACATCTCTGCACCCACCAAACCATCATCCCTTGCCCAGGAGCAGTCTTCTTTGGTAAGGGGGGAGGAGGAAGTTGGCTGGGTCCGTTTTTCCCCCTTTCTTTTTCTTCTGTCCCATCAGAGCAAAATAAAAATAAAAATAATAAACAAGCACAGGAATAGTAAAGGGGAGGGGGAGAGAGGGAGAAAGGAGGAGCAGCACACCTCCTCATGCCACATGACATCTGTCATTTCAGTACTTTTGTGGAATGGATCTTTCACACAAGGTGGGAATAGTGAAATAGGAATGGAATAGAGAGCCATTGATGGGTTTTCCCTGTCAATGAAGAAGTGCACAATTGAAACAACTGCAATGTCGAAGAACAATTAAATAGACACAGCATTGTGGGATGAGTACTGGCCAAATTCATGAATACCTTATTGTAATTCTGGAATAGCAACCTTGTGTGATAACCTCCATTGTTTGAATTGTTTCATCCGTCCCTCAAACTACATAGGAACACTGTACTAGCCTATTCAGACCCTGGAATTTTAGTGCTATTATTCCACTTTAACTGTCATGGTTCTATCCTATGAAATCTTGGGATTTGCAGTTTAGGGAGGGGCATTTAGAATTCTCAGCCAGAGCTCTCTAGTGTCTCACCAAAATACAAGTCCCTGGATTCCCTCTAGCCCCTGGAGCTATGGCAATTAAAGTGGCATAACAACACTGTAATTCTGTAGTGTATATGAGCCTGAGGTCAGGTTTCAAGAACACTTATTACTCAAAATTATGGGAAACTCACAGCAGATATTAACAAATAATCACAGACTATGCAGTTCTACAGCTGAGAAAAGTGGGGTGGAGGGATCCATTTCAGCATGACACAGCCCTCCCCTATTCAGACAGTGAGCTGCCTCTGATCACTGTGGGCTTGTCTATATGAGGCATAATTGCAGTAATGACAATTCACAACAGCTGGTATTTGTCTTAACATTTTGGGGCAGATAGCATGTGTGAGAAGCTATCCACATTTGCTGTGCAAACAGGCATGCCTGCAAATCAAGATGGTGGCTGCGAGTGAATTACTCATGTTTTTGCTTACCTCAAATTCCCACTGCCGGACAGTATTTAAAAAAAAAAAACTATCCAAGAGAGAAAAAGCAAGCAAAAATGTTTTATCACCTTAGCGCTCACTCACTAAGCTCAAAATCCACTATGGCAGCTCTAGGCTCTTGCCTTGTTAGCAAACTCTTTCCCCTACACACATCCAACGAATCAGCTTTTAACTTCCGCTCTTATGGGGAAAACAAATCAATTCAGTTACTTGTCCCTATGAGCAGGAATGTGTATTCCCCCCCCCGCTGTTTTTTAAATCCAATCCAGTCGTGTTTCATCAAAAATTAACTCAAAAGAACTCAATTTTAGCACCCTGGGGATTTGTCCGGAGCCACCACAGGTCTCGCAGATCTTCCCTTCCCTTCCCAGGGGGGAGTGCCTTCTTCTTTGGGTCTCTCTTGAAGGCAGTACCCTATCGTAGAAGATTGGACTTAACGGAGCTCAAGCACTCTGTGTCCGTCGTCTCCCAGCATTCAACCGGAAGTTAAACCCCAGGAAAAGATATAAGTGCATAATTATGCAGAGATGTTCAAAATTTTTTAAAAAGATATTAGTGAGGCAAGAATAGAAAGGTAGGGAGTTCTCTGAAAGAGAAGGAAGCACTAGTATGTAGCTGAAAAAACCCCCACAAAGAACAAATCCTTCAGAACCCATTGGCATCTCACTTCAAGACATATGAAGTACACTCCCTCTTCAGTGTATTTCAGTGCTGAAGCTCCAAATACTCTGCTTTTTCTACAGTGGGGAAATCAATACATGGCTATAATTTTTTAAATTTATTTTTGGTAGAATTCAATAAAAGCTTCTGAGGGGAAGGAGCCTGACACATTCAAGATGCAAGAGCGTTCTGCAAGGAGTCTCTAAACTGTCTGTGCGTCATTTTTTAACGAAGGCTCTACTTTCACCATAGTTTTGCAGAAAATGTGTATATGAACAATATAGAGGTATTCTAAATAGATTCCTGGCAAAATTTCAGAAAAATAACTATTCAGGATTCTTTTTTTGTGGGAGGAGAGGTGGGTAAATCACCTGTTTGAATGTCCTCTCCATCTAGAAACAACACCACGAGTACACAAAACTAGCATGTCTGGAGGAAGGGTCTCATTGAGCAATCTCTCAATTTTCTGGGCGTGGATATTTTTTTTTTAAATTTCTCACAGAGAAGTATACAAAATGCATGCAATTAAAAAAAAATCTAAAAGCTGTGCAAGCAGTGGATTCACCAGCCCATTGACATAGAAGCCATCAGCTGCTGCTGAGTATATGTAATGTTTGACCCTTCACTTTCTGACATTATGGCATTCTGTCCTAATGCTATTCTTGAGGAATGTTGGTTTCCTCATTAGCAGAGTATAGAAACAATTGGGTCATTTTGTTCTAGTTAACAACACTCCTGAGTTCCGTTTACACAATGAAAATGTCCCAGGAAGAATTCGTGTCGATCCCTGGCAGTTTACATGTACATCGGGTCGGGTACGTGATTTTTGGAAGGGGGGCCACCTTTTATCCCTCAACCTGTGGGACTTCCAGTCCCGCAGTTTTTGCTGGTTTTTAAAAAAGTCACTGGAGGATTCGGAAAATCGGAAATGTAAACATCCTGGGACAAAATATCTCGGTACTAGGGGATGACCGGAAATGGTGACTGGGGGCGGGCTTAGAGATCAGCGACCAGAAAAGGAGGGGTCAGTCACCCATTCAACAGATCCAGCCTCACCAGCTGAAAACAAAGGCATCCCTTCCAGCTGTACGTAGGTTTGTGTGTGTGTGTGTGCGCGCGCGCATGTACTCAATCACCTTTTTAAATGGATTTCTACACTGCAAACCCTTCAGCTTTAACCTCTTCCTCAACTGCATGTTACAAAGAGAACATGGTGGGCAGAGGGTCGCCCATTCATCCCCTGCCTTGATCACCTCCCTGGGTCTGAACAGGCACAGTAAAATATTCTAGCCTCTGAGCGAATGAACACCCTTTAATTCCCCCTCTCTGTGTCTGTGTCTTTCAAAATGCCTGTCTGTCGCTGGCTTGAAATCATTCAATCAGCAAGTTCACTCTGCTGCTAAAACTCTGCTGTAAGGGTTAACATTTTAAAGAGGCAAGGGGAAACCCAAGCCTCCCCCCCCCACCTCACTCGGCTTGATTTCAAAAGGAAAGCACTCCCTGCGTCTGAATGAAAATCTCAGTCTCGGTCTTTCAAAATGCCTTCTGCCTCTGCTTAAAGGGTTAACATTTTTAAGAGACAAG
The DNA here is from genome assembly GCA_030847615.1 of Gambelia wislizenii. Classification (NCBI taxonomy): domain Eukaryota; kingdom Metazoa; phylum Chordata; class Lepidosauria; order Squamata; family Crotaphytidae; genus Gambelia; species Gambelia wislizenii. Next base: position 296,389,803 of record JAUMIR010000003.1, read on the forward strand.
CCCCTCAGGATAAACACAAGCCCCTCTCTCCCCCCCCAGCCAGCCAATAGCATCGCTCATGGCGCAGAACTCTAAAGGAAGTGCGTCACCGAGGTTTTGAAAACACGAGTAATGGCATCCTTGATTGACAGCCAAAAAAAAAAAATCCCACTAAGCTAAACATGTGTAAACAGCAAAAGCACAAGATATAACAGTGCGGGACCAATAAAGACTTTTGTCATGTACATATCAATCATGGGATCTTCCAGGATTTCCTAAAGAGTGACAAAAATCATATAAACAGCGAGGGACAGAAACGGGATCAGAAAGTCACGGTAAGCTCCGCGACAATTTTTGTTGTGTAACTGGCACCCTGGTCATCTTGAGATTTTAAACTACCTGGTCAGCAACAGACTCAGTTAGTGAACAGGGCAAGGATAAGTTTTACTTCTTCTGAGATTGAGTAAATACATTTGTGGCAGGAGAAAAGAGGATCTATTCTGAGATAATCCCCATGTACAGCTCATTGCAGAAAAGGCTGCATCTGTACAAGGGTAATGAATAAAAGAATACAGTAGTTTGGATAGGTTACAGCCAACATAGGATCAGCAGGGAAAAGATTCAGATTGAAATATTGAACCAGAAGCATAAAAAATCAACTCTGCAGCAGGTGAAATACCTGAAGGTTAACAATTCTGTTTAAAAAGAAATGTGTGTGTTACACTCCAGAAATCAATACATTGGTGAAAGGCAGTGTACATGGAGACTTGCTATCAACTCCCTGCTCACATGGCCTTGTTGACACTGAGCAAATCACATATACACTGATTCTAACCTACCTCATTGTTACTGTGATATTCTAAGATATCCTCATGTACACCTCCTTACAGGAAGGGCTGCATAGGCATAAAAGCAATGAATAAATAAATACTCCAGATAAGGAACTTTGAATTTTCCTTCCTATCTCACATGAAACTGCTGGACAATAAACACTAGTGCTGCAAACATGCCTTGAATGACATAGTAAAAACAGAGTGGTACCAAAACAACTTACTTTTTGTGCTGTAGGTCTGATGGTTCAAATAGGAACTTTGTGTTGCCAGCAACCTGGTAAAAATCCCTGAAGACCTAGAAAATGAAGGTAATAAAAAGGAGTTCAAAACCTATACACATTTCTAAGCGTAATTCAAGTGCTGCTAATTTTATTGGATTTTTATTTGTATATCTATTTTCATGGTTTTAATGGAAGGCTGGTTTTAACATGTGAGTGACTGCTTACATTAGAAATATCAGAGAGACTGTGCCTGTAAAAGCCAACATACTTCAGGACATGAAATGTTAAGTCCTTCATTTGTTCATATGCCATGTTTGGTGTTCATAAGCATCCTACAACCCTCCCTGCCCTCAGCCTCAACCCTGACCTAATCATGCTGTGTAAAGAGTAATTTATTCTTTATCCTAGACTATTCTTGGGCCTCTCTTCTGAACAAAGATTACTCACAGCAAACAGTTATTATTTCTGCACTCCAGCTTGATATAATCAGCTGATAATTTTACAGCTATTATGCCATTTTTCCCATTTAGCCATTTTAAAAAATCCTTCTTCTGACACAAAACCAAAATGGAGATCTCATAAGCCCTCACAAATAAACAAACCTGAAGTATAATTTACAGAAATAATAGTTTAAAGTATGCAAATTAATCCAGAGCAAACTGATAACAGCTGTATCCATAATTATAAATTTGGAATATGATTCTAAACTTATGGGAACATTAATTGGAATATGAACTTAGATACAGTGTACAACACTAATTATATTATGACTGCTAGAATTGAAATTTGAGGATATAGTTATTATAGTTATTATTGGAGTAAATTGTTATACACATCGCCCGAAGACATGAGAGTTCCACTTGCCTCAATAGAATTTCAAAAGGATTGGAAAGGGAGGAAGAATCATAGTCTTCCAGATACGGCTGCATTATAATTCCCATCAATGCTATGCTGGCTGATGCTTATGGGAGTTAGAATCCAATAACATTTGGAGGAGCACGAGTACCCTACAGCTAGATTTAGATAATCATGGGCCAGTGCCATCTCGGGGCTAAAAATCATCTTTGGGGAAGTGTTTTCTGTTAGGATTTGCTATCTCCACCCTACTCCATGCACCTTGATCACCCTTTCCTCCCTGTGCTTTTTTCCTGCTATTTACTTCATACTGATAGAACTGACACATTTAACAAGGCCAAAATCAGAGCTCCCTGGTGAGAAGCAACAGTCTGCTCAACACCTGATGCAGTAAGATAGTTTAAATAAGCTAAAAACATATTAAACAATATAATGAGTTTGAAACAAATTTTAAAAATGTAACAGTTTTAAAACCTATATATAACAGCTCAAAGACTTTGGTGAATAGTCAAGTTTTAATTTGGCATCTAAATGATAGGAGTGTTGGCACCAGTTAGGCCTCCAGGGGGAAAGCATTCCCCAGTTGGGGTGCCATGGCTGAAAAGGCCCTCTCCATGTCGCAACATAGTATATTGACCTCACTGGTGGGACATGGAGCCCTCCCTTGAAGATCTTAATCCTCAGGCGGATACATATGGGAGGAGGTGCTCCCTCAAGTAGCAAGCTATGCAGCTGCTCATTTAAGAGCAGTGCAACCCCACCTAGAGCAGGCAACCTAAATTCCTGGATTCGACAATTGCCAATTCATAGAGACCCCATCTTATCAGAAGTCAGCTTCAGTTTATTGACTCTCACACCGTCCATTACAGCATCCAGACACTCGTGCAGCACCTGCACAGCCCCAGCTGACCCAATGACAAGGAGATACAACAGCTCTGTAGGATAGAAATAGGAGGCATTGTTCTATAGTGCTATACATCCCCATGGTGATTAAGCTGCCATTAGCATGCTAAGATGGCACCACATGTCAGGTGATATAGCACACTGGGTACCTAAACAGCAAAAATAAACAGCAGAGTGCTGTTCTTTCAGGCATCAGAATAAAGGCACAGACACAGGCTTGAGTTTAAAATAAACTTCTCTTCACTTGAGCATAATGAAGAGTATTTACAGATATATAAAGCATTCAGAAGAAAAACATCTTCCCTCTGTGAAATCCAACACAGAACTAACAAGCTTAATTCAGATCTGCACAGCCCAGCTTCTGGGCTGTGAGCCCAGCAATGTTGATATATTTACCCAGCTAGCTTCTGCAAACTGCTGCCAGATAGCTTTGCAGATCTGTGCAGACTGTTCGCTACATCTCAGCTCTTTACAGAATAAATCTATTGCATGTCCCAATATCCTGACACCCCTCTATACTTATTCTTAAAGAGCTGTATTTAAACATACTGCACCATATCAACTTAGACAACAAATACTGGTATTTATCAGCACCTAGTGCTTTAGTAAACATGTTAGCTTCACTATACATATTACATTGCAAATTAACTGTTTTCTGCTCCTGTTGGGGTAATTTCAACATCCCTTTGAAATTGTTAGGTTCACATGTAACCTGACACACCCTGACAGCATTATCCACTTTCAATCTTTGAGGTGGCACCCCTTTTGTCACACAATCAGACCTTCTGGGTATTGAAAATTGTGGCACCTCATGATCCCCATCATTGCTTTTTTCCTGTTTAGAAGATTGCCCATTTTGCACCAATTCAAAAATTATCTTAGATTTCCTATCACTGAACTAAGGAATTGGCAATACCTTTGATTTGTTCTGCTTGTATATACACCAATCTAAGAAAACATTGCAGTTGTTCACCTTTAAATCATAACACACCTCAGGCATTTGTTTTAAAACTTCATAACTAGGGTGACCCATTTTTTTCTGTGCATCAAATGTATGCAATCATTATGCACAGGGGTGTTAGTTATTACAGCTTTGGCTATACCAGCTTTGGGGTGCGTATAATTAAGGTGATTTTTCAATTCCCCCTCTGCACAAACATTTCCATCCTTTAAAATGAAACATTTCTTGCCAGTAAGGTAATCTCATACCCCTCTTTTGCTAGTGAACTTACAGAGAGTAAAGAAATTTCAAGTGAGGGCACATAGACCACCTTGTTAATATTTTGACCTAAACATGAAATAAAACATTTTCCCTCTCCATTCACAACAGATCTCTGGCCATCAACAAGTCTCACATGTTGAATTCTGGATTTAGAAATCTCTACAAATTCAGAGGTATCATTGGCTATGTGCACACTGCAGCTACTATCCAGAACCCACAAAGATTGATCAGGTGGACTGTTTTTTCTCACCAGTGCAGACATGGCCACTGTGCAGCATGGCTCTTCTTCCTTTTTTCACCTTGGATTTGGAGCCACTGTTCTTTTTCTGTTTATTAGGACACTGCCTTGCAAAATGCTCACCAGAACCACAGGTCCAGCATTTCTACACTGAAAATGCAGCCTTTGTCCCTTCACCATTCACCACTTTATGGCTGTTGGAGTCATCAGGCTTCTTCTTTGGCATGAAGTGTTTTTCTTCCTCCCTTTGCTGTTTGCGTCTCTCTTCTTCCTCAAGCAGACGACTGCTGATATAATTCACAAACAGCTCTTTCTCTAGAATTGCTTCGACACTGTTTATTAGTGCATAAAAACTGCAATCAAGGCTACTCAAAACTATGTAGACCTTATCTGGCGCTACTTCAGCTCTGCTTGATTCAGCTTCCCAAATAGAGAATGAAGATAGGCCAGGCGTTGACTTGCATCTTTGCCAGGTTTCAGCTGTGCCTTGTAGAGCTTTCTTGTGAGTAGGATTTTGGATCCTGCTCTCTCATGCGCATAAACTGCTCTTAAAGCATCCCAGCATTCCTTGACCATGTCTAAATCATGAAATAAGTCAACTGCAAATCTTCCAGCCCCAAAATAATAGAAGCATGTGCCTTTTCTTCTGCCTTCCTCTCAGGAACAGTTGGGGCTACAGCAATGTGGAGGACTGGGTCCAAAGCCTCTCTCTTTTCAAATACATCTGCATCTTCAAGCTCCAGTCCAGGTAGTTGCACTCATTCAGCCTTTCAAAAGGTAGTCCACTCATCTCTGCACAGATGCCATCTTAGCAATTCAGCAAACTATCAAGCCCCTTTTACAGCCTTGCTTCTCACCAACAGATCAGCAAACTTGGCCAGAAACCTTCAGATAATTCACCACAGCTCATAGGCATCCACAGGTTGCAGTAGACTGGTGCAGACTGGTGCTACTGGCCAGACTGGTGCAGTGTGGCATAGCCTGGGCCCATAACCTGTCAGGTGATATAGCGCACTGCGTACCTAAACAGGTCCCGGCAGCAAAAATAGAGTGTTGTTCCTTCAGGCATCAGAATAAAGGCACAGACACAGGCTTGCATCTAAAATAAACTTCTCTTTACTTGAGCATAATGAAGAGTATTTACAGATATATACAGCATTCCAAAGAAAAACGTCTTCCCTCTGTGCAGACTGTTTGCTATATCTCAGCTCTTTACTGAATAAATCTACTGTATGTCCCAATATCCTGACACCATATTCCAACCCCCCTTATGGTCTCCAGTGGCTTCATGTAGATATTGAACATCATGGGTATAAGATGGAACTCCAAGGCACCCCACAGCATAATCGCCATGGGGATGTACAGGAATCCCCCATGCTGTTGTCAAGAACCAGCTCTCTAGGTAGGCGTTGAATCACTGTAGAACAATGTGTCCTACTTCCATCCTACAGAGCCAGCCCGGCAAGATACCATGATCAATGATTTCAAAAGCTACTGAGAGATCCAGGAAGATCAACATGGTAGAATTCCCCCTGTCTTTCCCCTGGAGTAAGTCATCAATCAGAGCAACTAAGGCCAGTTCAGTGCCATACCCTGGGCTGAAACCAGACTCAGGGCCAGTTTAAGGAAGTTTGGGGGGCTCTGCAACACATAACTTTGGAGCCTCCATATGTCCCCTGAAGATGTGTCTGAAGTGCTTCAAGTATATTTTTCTCCGCCCCCCTCTCTCTTTCTCTCTGCAAATCTTTCTGACCTCTGTTCTTTACTCTATGGGCTTTTCCCTAAAACTATAAATAGCAAACCAGTTTATATCCATTTTTTGATTGTGTCATATAGGAATCTTGGAAAGATCTTCTGTCTTTTTCCAGTGTACTCCAGAGTACTATAGAAATAATAAAAAGATGATTAAATAAACAGAGCAATGAGAGGTATTCAGTTATACACATTGGCTTGTTTTAAGATATACGAAGAACTGGGAGGTTGACTTTAAGTATGAAGTATGAACTTGCTTTTGTCTGCTGAAAAAAAAAATATAGGTAGATACAGGTATTCACATAAAATATAGTTTATACCTAGGAACTCCAGGTATTTCCATTTTGGAACTATAGAACCTAACTATGTTTAAAAAAGGGGGGGTAGGAGTCTGTTGATTCGCATTATTTTGATCACTCCTAGGAATGTGCTAAAAATGCCTTCCCGCATTGCTGAATGCTGTAGAATGCTTCAGTTTTGTCCTCATTTATGTACTTGGGTCCATTAATTAAAAAGGGGGAAATTATGTACTTTAGATACAATAGTAGTAGTGGTAATAATAATAATAATAATAATCCCAACATGAAAGGGATAGAAAGAATAGTGGCCAACAGAAGGTCTCCCACCACTCGGCCTCGTGTCTTGCGGTTGGCATCGAAAATCCAATGACCCAACAATCGCTCCAAAACCCCACAGCCTCCCGGGGGGGCATCTGAAGGCCTTGTGCCATGCAGCCTCATGTACAGGGGTACAGGCAGATGAATGCCCAACATCAGAATGGCCCCACGGACACTCCAACAGACCACCTACAGGGTTGAAGAGGGGAGGTTGTGGCCAAAGGGTGTCCAGAAGGCTGCGGCCAAAGGCCCCGAGGCTTCACAGGGGTGTCTGGTGTGCAGTGGGTGGATGAACGCCCCAAAAAAGCCCCCAAGGCCCCATGGCTGATCCAGCAGGCCACCTATCAAGATGCGGGGGCAGCCAAAGGTCTCAATCCCCATGGCCAATCCCAAAGGACGGAAATGCGGGGGTGGGTGGGAGTGGCCGAAGTCCTCAATCCCTGCAACTATACAACCATTCCAAAAGGCTCGTGACCACCTATGGACACGTAGGTGGCCACGAGCATGATCCCCCCCTATTATGGGCTCCCTGTGGCTGCAGGTGCTATGGGTGCCAAAAACTGGCCCTGACCAGACTGAAATGGGTTCAGAAAATCTGTTTCCTCCAAGAATGCCTAAAGTTGCCCAGCTACAACTTCCTTAAGCACCTTGCCCCAAAACTGGATATTTGCAATAGGGCTGTAGTTCTCATATACCTCTGGGCCCAGGGACAATCTCTTCAGGAGAGGGCGTACCACTGACTCCTTCTTCTATCCAAGAAGACCCAGCTCATATCTAATTCATCACACAATCCCAATCCCCTCCCATTAAGCTTGCTTTCGGGTGGGGATTGGTCTTTGCCGCAGGGGAGGGGTGGAGACCAGTGTTGGACGTCAGGCTGGCGTTCTGACGTCATGAGATGGGGCAGGGCTAAGCTAGAAGCCTATTTAAGGCTGCTCCGCCCTCCCCACTCTCTCTCTTCTTTTAAAGAATTTAATTGGGAGTGACAGGGAGTATTTTTGACTGGGAGTGACTGTTGCTGGGGAATTGGGGGGGTGGTATTTGTTGGGGGGTGTATTTAGGGGGCTGGTTCTGGTTTTGTTCTCCCCCCCCCCGCTGGTGTCTGCTTTGTTCTCCCCCCCTTGGTTTTTTCTGGGGGTGCGGTGGCTGTTGCCCCCCCCGGCCTGCAGCATTTTGTTCCCCCCCACGTCGCAGTTAGGCCCCTTGGTCTCTGGGCCTGTTCCTTCTGGGGGTTTGGTGGCCTTTTAGGCCCTCTTACCTTTGGGCTTGATTTCAGGCCTCTGCAGCCTGACTGCTGGTCAGGCAGCCTGACTTCTCTTTAGGCCTCTATTTGCCTCGTGGCTTTGGGCTGTGGGGGCCTCTAGTGGGCGATTTGTGGTGGTGCAGCCTTTTGGGCCCTCTGGTGGATTACATTGCCTGCACTTCCCCCTGGTGGTGAATTTAATTCCAGGGGATTAATAATAATAATAATAATAATAATAATAATAATAATATAAGGCTTTGGGCATAATAATAATTACAGGCTTTGGGCATAATAAGAAGAATATGAATAAGAATAAGAATAATATAATTAATAATAAGGGTATGGCACCTAAGAAGGGTAAGTTGGGTGGCAAGGGCAAGGGTCCTGCTCCTAAGCATAGCAAACCTCATCTTCCTGCGCCAGTCAATTCTTCCAGTGATAGCGAAGAGGATATTCCGTGGCATGCTATACTGGATCGGATTGGGAAATTGGAGGCGGCTCATGGGGTTCCCAAGGCACCTGAATTAATGGAGGTAAGGCATGGTTCGAAACGTAAAATTTCTGACGCTATTCTTGTTCGTTTAGATGCACTTGAAAAAATGACGCAGCCTGGTGGAGCGTCGGGGTCCAATGAAGTCTGCAATCCTGTGGAGCAAGGGCCATCAGGTGCTGGGGACCAAGCGGGAGATAACGCTAGACCATCGGAATTAGGAGGTGAGTTTGCTGATACTTCTGCTTCCTCCAAGAATGCCTAAAGTTGCCCAGCTACAACTTCCTTAAGCACCTTGCCCCAAAACTGGATATTTGCAATAGGGCTGTAGTTCTCATATACCTCTGGGCCCAGGGACAATCTCTTCAGGAGAGGGCGTACCACTGACTCCTTCTTCTATCCAAGAAGACCCAGCTCATATCTAATTCATCACACAAAGGTACTGTGAACTTCACAGGCCAGAAAAAAGACTAGACATGCAGCCCCACAAGCCTTAAATTGTTTCTCCTTGATCTACAAATTTCTCAAATTACAGCACCCAGTAAAATAAAATGCACCCAACCATTTCTCCAACATAATAATAAAATTAAGCCTTAGAAGACATGCAGAAATAAAAATAAGCAATGTGATTCATGACCATTTGTTTTTAAAGGATCTCTGAAAACAAAATGCTTGGTCTGTTTGTTTTGGTTCACGCTCAACGGGAAATTTGGCAGAGGGGACATATGAAAACCCAGAGAGGAAGAAAAATCAAAGGTGGGAAAACATTTCTGCATGCAATGGAAATTTTTATTCAGAACCAACACCTCTGCCTGCATTGTGCAGGGCTGGCCACTTTTTCTTTTCTTTTTAAATGACCCTACAGGATGTTAACAACAACACATAGCATTAATGATTTATATCCACAAAAGGTCATTCCGGGTGCCTCTTTGATTCTTCATTTTACTTATCCTGTCAATAAAGTGCTTTGTTAAACTCTTGCACTGGCCTCATCAGGAAAAAAGAAGGGGAAGGAAAAACAACAACAACAGGGCAACTAGCAAAATGGGATTGGGAAGGCGGAGATTATTTATATACTAAAGAAAATATAATGTGGTATCACTGATTACAGTCCTTGTAACTGATAAGCAGCATTTAATCAACATCCAGAAATATGCTTTTGTGTCATTAAATCACTTCATGACTTTGACTGTAGGTTCTCGCATAGAATCTCCCCATAACAGACATTACAGAGGTCATCTGTTGTAAATCTTACCCTCCTTCTTGAGCTAACAAAGATAATTAAAGTGGGGCATAGAAGGAAAAAGGGAAGGCCATAAACACAGCAGACAAGGCAAGTAATGGTCCTGCAGACAAGGCAAGTAATTAAAGTAGTTAATTTCTGAAACAACAACAAAAAGCAAGTCTATAAACTTGTTACCAATTCAAAACTGTTCTTAAGAACTGCCTTTTCTTAAAGCAAATATCATTAGACAGTGGAGCAATGGCTAGTCATTAGAATTCCAATAGATGCTACATGACACATCCATGAATCAATTGACTACTTGCTCTGAAAAGGAAGAAGTATGGTTTATCCAAGACAGGAGACCACACCTGTATTCCTATAACCTTCATTATTAAGTACATAAGTAAAGAGGTAGAGAAACAGATGATCAATCTTAAGTATATAACATCTACATTTTCAAATGTATATACTCCTTTCACCATATATATAATATAATATAATATATATATTAATAGACATGATACATGCCATCTGTTAGATACATAACAAATATAATTTGACAAATATAAATTGTCAGACTAGTACACCAACTTAATATGGTACAGGAAGAAACCAATTTATACAGTACTGTAATTGAATGTTTCTCTAATAGTGATCTGTATGTTATATTTTTAATACATTTACAACACAAGCCTATGTAAACTCAGAATTAAGTCCCAGTGAGTTAACTAGGTACAAGAGTGCAGCTGCAGTAGATATGGGAGTAGTTAGTCCCTCTAGAATACATGCAACATTTCCAGATATTCAAATCATTATTTGAAAGTGGTTCCCTTTTGTTCCTCCACTTTCACACTCCAGATTTTGTTTTGAGACACGTCAGTTTTTCTTTTTATATGTGTCTTTTGCTTCTTTACCTGAGTCTACTGATATTTAATCACAGCGGTTCTTAACCTGTGGTCTGTGGACCCCAGGGTCTGTGATGTCCTCACAAAGGATCCACCAAGGCTTGAGCTGTTTGGCCAACCTCCTCCCTGCAGTGGAGCAGCCATGTGACAGGAGCCAAGGCAGAGGCTGTCTGGCTTGGCCTGAGCATTGCCATTCAATCTGCTCCAGCCACAAACTTGCAGGAAGAAGCAGGAGAAAAGTCTTCCCCCCCTCTCCAGTGCCTCTGAGGGAAGGTTTAATGGATGGTGTGTTGTTGTTGTTGTTGTTGTTGTTGTTGTTTTAAAACTTAAGTTACATCTTGGGGGTCCACAGCAACAAAATATATTTAAAGGGGTCCCTGGTACAGAAAAGGTTAAGACCCACTGTTTTATTAAATTCTTTTAGTTACTAGACAAGAGGGAGCCCTGGTGGTGCAGTGGTTAAATGCCACAGCCACAACATTGTGAGTTCGATCCCAAGGGCTCCAAGGTTCACTCAGCCATCCATCCTTTCATAGGTCGGTAAAATGAGTACAGTACCCAGCTTGTGGGGACAATTAGCTAACACACATTGGAAACTGCTTGGAGAGTGCCTAACACTCTATAAAAGCAGTGTATATGTTCAGGTGCTATTGCTTAACAATTTGTAAGATGCTCTGAGAGACTTTGTGGCTGAAGAGTGGGGTATAAATACCTAAATATTTTTTTAAAAAAATCTATCCCTTAGACAATAGATTTTTTTTCCTGGTATGTATAGCTCAGTAGATGAGACCTGCTCAAACAGATATTTCAGCTGAGTAATATTGAACTGAACTAAGTGGTACAGATATGAGACCAAGATAGATTCAGATAATATTTTTATTTAATTTTTTTTTGCAAGATGTATAAATGTATAAATCACTCAGTGGGCGGGGAGGAGGAAGAATGAATCCCTTGATGTTGTTGATGACAAATTACTTTCAACTGTACTAAAGTCAGATGAGGGGAGAGAAGAAACTGATTAAGCCTGATATTAATTGATGGAAAATCAATAGTTGAACATAATAATTCATACAACTGGAAGGTACTTTAAAGGCCATCTGCTTCAAGAACTGCTGTTTAGTGCTGGTGAAACAGATCCTTCCATTAATTAGATCTTTTGTTAGTTTTCTGGTGGAACCAACACTATATACATGAAAGGCCTATAAGCAGATACAATACAGTAGATACAAGTACCACACAGAAAGGAGGACACAAAACAGGCAAAACTAAAGAATAAACCTTTCTATTCAACAGTTCATTCCAATGCAGCTTTTTTAAAGACACAGAAAAAAACTGATGTGAATTGTAGATTGTTTTTCAGTATAGCACAAGAAAGAACATTTGTAAATAAGCCTCAGTTCCGACTTCATTGGCTCCCTGCAGAGATGGGTTACATATAATATTTATGTTAAAGTGGGGTTGTCCAGTTTCTTCCAGTTTCTAGGCAAGCCACCAGTACCCACCTGAACAGATTCTGAGCATTCATTTAAAACAAAACAAAATTGGGGTGGGGGAGTTTGTAGCTCTTGTAGGAGTGCAACAATGGGACAAAATGCCCATTTTTCTTCCAACTGTTTTGTGAGAAGTAAGCCTGCCCCTGCCTTACTTTGAGTGTTCGGCCAATGAGAGAAGTCTCACATGTACAACTGACATTTGTGGCACATCCTCTCTCAATTCCAGTTTCCAGCCCTCTAGGTCAATGTTACAATTCTGGTGGAAAGCCTAGCTTTTGGAGGAAAGTCTAGCTGAAGTCTGTGTTGCAGAGCTCCTTACGAAGACTGAGCAGAAAGCAATGCTGAGCAGAAAGCAATGGAGCAATGATGTGAAGGAGGAGGGATTGACAAAGCAGAGTAAAGTTTCAGTACAATGACTAGGATGTATGGTTCCATGAAGTCTGTTCTTTAGTATGTCCTGCTTGATATAGCAATATTAAGCATTTTTATTAGATGTCTAGGGGCAAAAATCAATTTCCATTTTATGAGGTCACTTAATGTTCTCTCCTTGCCTGATGCAGGAAGAAAAAAGGTCATCTCCCTTTTTGCCACCTTCTCTCCACCCCACTTTGCTTCTCTCCCACAGCTGCCCCACTAATATTTCTCACCCACCACGCTTTATCTTCCTCTCCTCTTGCTCCATGTCTTGTACCAGCAGTGGCACAACTGCTTTCTTCAGCTGGCTTACCAGCCTCTGCTTAAAACAACACTGGCAGCATTAGGCAGCCACTGCTTCTTAGAAGGCAGGTAAACAGCAGCACAAAGTGAGTCAAGAATGAAAATAAAAGACGGTTTGAGGTGAAGCAGTGGCTGCAAGGGAGGGAAATACAGCACAGAGTCAAGATGAAGCAAGCTGGCTGAAAGACTAGGAGGTACAGCAGGTGAGTGTGAGGTGCAAGTAATGGGATCTATGGTAGTATGAGCTTGTCATGTCCCTGGTACCATAGGGATATATAGGTAGCATTCACTGCTGTAGTAGGTAGCTTGTTAACATTGTTGGGCCTGTTAGTAGTCGTACCAGGGTCTTATCATGAGCAGAAAGCATTATGGGAGGTTGGTGTGATTGGTATGTGCTGGTGGAAGCCTGCACAGCTTGTCAAGGTTGTTTCTTTTGGAAAAGTTTAAGGAGTGAAGCATGGGGCTGATAGTACCAATTAGCCAGGTGGCGGTCTCTCTCTCTCTGGCTTTTCTTCGCAAACAAAGATTCAGGAAGGACTCATCCCGCGCTTTCTGCAAGCGCGCTGATGACTAAAAAGGCCAATCTGAGATAAACAAGTCCGGTTGCAAAAAGCACAGCAGAAGGTCTCCTTGGGTGATGTTTTTGGGTTGTGATTCTTTCTACGTTGTCATTTCTCTTCAAGACTTATTCGGCGTGAGTTCTCAAATAAGGCTGCAGCATTGTGGATAGTGCGTCTCACTGCCTCCTGATGTGAGGCCAGGGCGGACCACTGTTGGTGATCAATTTGGCCGAGCCTGAGATGTTGTTTCAGAGAGTCCTTGTATCACTTTTTTGGAGCGCCCCTCATACACTGACCCGTGGCGAGTTAACCGTAGAGTAGTATTTTTGGGAGGCGATAGTCCTCCATCCTAGAAATGTGCCCTGCCCAGCGCAGCTGCGTTCTCAATATCATGGCCTCAATACTGGTGATCCCTGCTTGCTCAAGGACAGCAACATTCATCACATAGTCAGTCCAGTGTATATTTAGGATTGTGCATAGACAATGCTGATGAAAGCGCTCGAGGAGTCGTAGGTGGTGGCGATTGGTGACCCATGTTTCAGATCCATAAAGGAGGATAGACAGTACAATGGCTCTATACACACTGATTTTTGTGCTTTGCCTCAGGTGTTTATTGCTCCAGACTCTTTTGTGAAGTCTTCCAAATGCACTATATGCCTTTGCTAATCTGTGATCGATCTCTTTGTCAATCTTGGCATCTGAGGAGATGATGCTTCCCAGGTAGGTGAACTGCTGAATGGACTTGAGCACAGATTTGCCGATGGCAATGTGGGGATGGAGGTGTTCGTCCTGTGGTGCAGGCTGGTAAAGAACTTCTGTTTTCTTCAGGTTGACTTCCAGCCCAAACAGCTCTGCAGCTGTTGCAAAGCAGGATGTTAGGCGCTGCAGAGCTGCTTCTGTGTGGGCAACAAGGGCAGCATCATCGGCGAAGAGCAGCTCACGGACTAGATAGTTTAGAGTCTTAGTGTAAGCCCTCAGACGGCTTAAGTTAAACATGCTACCATCAGTACGGTAACGTAAGGGAAATCGAAACATAAGGAATGTATTAATGATAGGCTTGTGGCACGAAGACCTCAGATTTGTCAAAGAACTGTTACTGTATGCATCTATATCCTGAGACAATAAAGCATTTCCAGTGATGCCTGTTGTGCTGGTGAGTGGATGTTGACAGAGTTCATCACAGATTGACAATTCTCATAGTCCCTGCCACGATCCTTGATGTGAAATGTCCCAAGTAACCTACGAGCAGGTGTCCAACACTGGAACTGGGAACTGGTCCCTAACAATCGAGACATCGTGGGTGACAGCGGCGATGAGACCTTCAAGGGGAAGGTCGAGAAGAAACAGGACCACTGCAAGGTGGGAGTGCAGATCTGATGAGAAGTGCAAGAGGCGACTAAGGCTGCAGCAGAGACAACTCCCTCACTTCTCTTCATGCCAGCAAGGGAGTTGGGAGCCATCCGAGAGACCGTTGGGCATGGTGTCTGGGTCCGACAAGTGAGGTTGCGACACCAGAGGCTCCCAGAGGTGGGATATACTTGTGAGTGGACTGTGTGGTAGTGGTGGCAGATGAGCCTGCATCGACTTGGAGATTGAAGTGGAATTCATGAAGTTAGAAATGTGAGGGATCTAAGCCTGGCTGACCAAGATCTTAAACCAATTGGGTTGAAAGGTGCCAGATGCAATGGTGAAGGCTGGTGCAGCCTCCCTGGCAGTTCCAGCATAAGCAATGACCGGGTTAGCAAGTGCAATACTCAAGAGGAGTTGGAAGAGGAGGCCAAGGAAGTCCCTGCTCAACCAAGACCTAGTCTGGCGGCCCCAGCTCCCAGCCAGCTGGTGGCACCCACCCCGATCAAACCAAGGAACGTACCCTGCATGCTTGCTAACCGGTGGTTGAAGGCTACATTTGATAGGGAGGCGAAGAAAGTGCCCTACTTTTTAACCCAGAGGTTTTATGAGAGGTTTTATGAGGCAATGGGAAGGAACATTCTAGACGGAGGAAGAGAAAGTCCAGTATGTGTCCAGCCAACTTGAGGGCAAGGTGGCGGAGTGACTCGTGGAGCTGTATGATATGGTAGCCCTCGAGATGGACAGCCTAGATGAGTTCATGATGGCCCTACGAGCTTGGTTCAAGGATCCATTTTGGCAGGAGAGGGCACGCACAGAACTACAGTGAATGCACCAGGGCCGGGCTTGTAACATTGATTTGATGGCTCCTGCTTCCTTCTCCCACATCCACCAATTTCGCTCCATCTCAGTGAATTTTTTTAGACAAATAAGCACAAGGTCTTAACTCTCTGTTGTCGTTTTTTTGTAATAACACCAGCCCCATGGCTACGTGAGACGCATCCACCTGGACCACAAACTGGGCTGCTGGGTTGGAGTGCTTTAGCACAGGTTCAGAAGTGAACAGCTATTTAAGTTTTTCAAATGCTGCCTGGCATTTATTAGTCCACACTATCTTTTGGGTGGTTTTTCTTTGGTCTGAGGAGCCCCCTTTTTCTTTTTCTTTGTTTTTAGCAAGTCAGTGAAGGGCAATACCACGCTGCAAAATTGGGGATGAAGGATCTATAGAAATTTTGCAAAACCTAAAAACAATTGAAGTTGTTTGTGTGTCTTCAGTGCCTCCCAATCCAACAGCCCTCTCACTTTTGCTCGGTCCATTTCTAACTCCTCACTAGAGATGTGCTATCCCAAATAGTCCAGCTTAGACTTGTGAAACTCGCATTTAGACAGCTTGGTGTACAGGTGATTCTCAGCCAGTTTATTCAGTACCTTTTGTACTATTTTTACATGGGAGATGTAGTCCTCTGAGTAAATTAACACACCATCCAAAAAAACTAGCACCCCCTTGTACAAGAACTCCCTTAAGATATCATTAATCAGGTTTATGAAAATTCTTGGGGCACTGCCATTTCAAATGGCATTACGAGAAACTCAAAAAGAGCCCCGCTGACAGTTAAAGGCTGTCTTCCATTATCCCCATCCTTAATTCTGACTCTGTAGTATGCTTCCTGCAAATCCAACATTGTGAATATCCTGTCCTTGGCCAAATGGGCTAGCATGTCCTTTATTAGTGGAAGGGAATATTGGTTAGACATGCTCACAGCGTTTAGGCCACGGTAGTCAATACATAATCTCAAGAATTTTTTTTATACCTGAATAACAGTGGGGCCCCTAGGGCTGAGGTGGTGGGCCTGATGAATCCTCGGGCCACATTTTTATTATGTACTCCCACAGTGTATCCATCTCGGTTGAGATCATCAAATACAGTTGGGATTTAAGGAGCTTAGCACTGGGCACTAGCTCTACAGCACAGTCTGATGGCAGATAGGGGGAAACACATCACATTCCTTCTCTTTGAACACCCCACCACCACCTCTGGTATTCCACTGGCAAGTCCTTCACTTCCCCCATGACCATGGACACTGAACAAAGGTTCCTCTCCCCTTTCTGTACTTCTTGGGGGTGGGGTCCATTACCGGCACCCTCCCCATCCCCCAGCTTGTTCCCCAGGCAGTGTTCTTAGATGCAAGCCAGGTAGGAGAATGTGATAAGATATTTGATCCAGTTTATATCCGGGTTGTGAAACTTTAGCCAGTTCAATCCAAGCACCACAGCTTGTACCACACCCAGGATGACTACAAATCGAATGTCCTCTCGGTGACCTCCCATCTTCATTTGCACTGGACTTGTGAGATGCCTAGTGCCCCCCCTCATTGGACCGCCATCCATTTGGGTAAACATTATTGGGGTGTGTAATTCGTGTGTCTCCAGCCCCAGTTTGAATACTAAAGATGGATGGATTAACACTTGCATGCAACCACAATCCAACATGCCCATTATTCTACAGGGGGTGGCTTTTCCCGTTAACCATAGCTTAGTCTTTTCAAAAATGGAGCTTTTGCTCCACTCACCACAGACTCCAGGCACCCTTTAGGATTAGCCTGCCCTCTGGTGCAAACTAGGGCAGGCTTTGCCCATTTCCCGTTGGCTCTCCATCAGAGGAGGATGAGAGATCAGTCTCATCCATTTTTGTAGTCTCCCAGGAAGACCCACCTGCTGGATGGCCTGCTTGTGCTGCCGCTTTAGGCTTTGCTTTCTCCTGTGGACTTCCAGGGGATGGCTTCCCATCACTCCTTCTGGGCTTTTCCTCCTTCTTCCCCCTGCTGGGGGTCTCTTCTGGGCACTTTTGTGGGTTGCTCTGACTAGGGTCCACTCCAGGATGTCTGCATTGAGCCCATCCCAGAAATACTGGACCTTGGTGGCTTCAGTCCAGTCCAGGATCTGGGTCATCAGCCGGCAGAACTTGGTTGCATACTCTGCCATGGGCCAGCCACCCTGGCAGCTCAGTGCATGCTCGCTGCTGGTGGAACAGGTTCTTGAACCTGGCCTGCATGGCCATCATGAAGTCGTCTAAACTATCCAGCTCAGTGGCTGCCATGTCATACATACCCACGAGCCACTCCGTCGCCTCACCTTCAAGTTGGCTGGACACATATTGGACCTTCTCCTCCTCTGATTGGAATGCTCTGTCCCGCTGCCCCATGAACCCCTTTACTTGGGTCAAGAAGTAGTGTAGCTTTTAGCTCCTCCATCAAAGGTCACCTTCAGGCTTCTGTTGGCTTCTGACCATGGCACGTTTCTTGGCTTGCCCAGTGCCAGAGGTGCTGGAGTTGCTGGAGGTGCTGGAGGATGTCCTGTGGCTGGTGGGGCTGGGCTGGGTCCCGGCAGGATGAGGCCCGCTACCTCCTCCTAGCTCCCCTTGAGTTCCCCACCATCACTGTGGCCATGGGAGCCACCGCCAGTGGTCCCTTCTTTTTCTGGTCAAGCTTCACTAGGATCTCAGCTAAGCAGGAATAGATTCCTTCCATCTCACTCTTCATGACTTCCATCTCTATCTCCAAGTCCCGGGGCAGACCCGCCATGCTGTAGGCACTGCTGGGCCTTATGTCCCATCTCCGGGACCCTCTGGCATTGCGTCTGCATTTGCCTGTGCCCAGGCACCAAGCCCATCAATCCTTTGCCGCAGCCCCCATGTCTCTGGCTGGAGTGAAGGTAAACAAGAAGAGCATCTCCTCCACTGCTTTGGCAGCCTCTCATTGGGTCTTCATGCCCACCTTGCGGCACTCTCACTTGCACTCCACTTTCCCCCGGGACGCCTCCTCACTGCCGCCACCACCAGTCACTGCTTCAGTCTTGTCTGCTGGGACTTGTTCCCTGGCCCCGTTGTCAGGAACCTGCTCATCAGTTCCCTGGGACATTTTGTACCAAGGATCACAACAGAGATGATGGCAAATCGGTCAATTTGTGATGAACCCAGTCAAACTTCAATCACTCAAACAACAGGCATTAGTTCAAATGCTTTATTGCAAGGAATCAAAGTGAACTGCATCAGGCTATTGACCAATCGGAGGCAAGTGTGCCAAAAGCACAGCAGTAGTATCTAACTTAGGTTTCGTTCTCCCCCATCCACCTGGCTAATTGGAGTCTGTATGTTCCAAGCTTTAACTCCCTAATTCCTTTCTCAGGCTGTAAACATCCTTGAGCTGTCTGCAGATTATACACATCACATTCCAGCCCAATCAACTTTTCCCACAATGTACTCCACTAATGTCCAGACTCTGACTAACAAGCAAGCGTAACAATATCTAACTAATGCAACAGCAGATAATGCCTAACTATATAGCTAATAGCCAGAGTCATGACATGTCTGAAGAAGGCATTAAGCTCAAAATTCAAGATGACCCAAGAGAAAATCCCAAATTCCCATTCCTAGTTCAAACATTTCTCAGAAATCCAAAGGAATCTACCATTTAAAGTTCCTTTGTCCTACTGGACTTTTTTTGTGAGGCAAATATCCTAAAATATTCATAATTGTCTTTCAACAAAGTCTACTATGACTCATTGACTCCCCCAAACATCAGTATGCAAAAGGATCTTGTAGGAACTTTGGGACTAACTGAGAGAAAGAAACTGTAGTATGAGCTTTCCTAGACTTAGAATTGTATCAGACTAGCATCTAAAAATGCTGTAATTCCACTATTTAGGAAAGCAGAATCATAGTGGTGTTATTACACTTATTTTCATGTGTTGCAATAATTGCACAATACTAGGACCACAGAATTATTGCACGACCACCACTAGCGCTTTAAGAATGAGATTTTACTTCTGTGATTTAGCATGGGGGAAATTTCAATGGTTCTCGCAAGAAGACACAATTTCAATTAAAATACCAAAAACCCCTTAATTTACAAACTAAGGACTTTAACAAATGCAGCAAATATGGTGTCATAATGACTCCAGTTAATGCAAAAGGGCATGCATATCAGATGTCCTTTCGTGATAATGTCCAGTCAAAAAGCTGTTCTATTTTATTGACAAGCCAAGCTGTCAATAGAGCTTCCATGGTATTTTTTCACCAGTATTGCCAGCATTTGAAACCTTGCCCCATTGTGCTCACATGATCAATGACAGAACACTTCCAGGTGATATTGCAACAGTCAGGTAGGGGACCCTCTTTTTATGAACCTTCCTGGTTCATTTTTAAGTTGTAAAGTGTGTTTCTATGCTTATGCGTATGTTTTTTGTGTTTCTTTTTCTTTATTTTTAAAATTTACTACGTTCATGTCTTCTCGCGAGAATAAGCAAGATCATGAACCCAGAAGTGAATGGAGCTTCCTTCACTCTCCATCAAAGCTGGGGCTGCCTATTCTCAGATAAAAAAAGGTAGGTCTGGGCGAAATGGTTATTTTGCCAGCAGAAAAATCGTAGAAAATATGCCGGCAACAGAACATTGGTAGAGGCTTGTCCAATAAAGTCCTACACATAAACACTTAAGCAAACCTAAAAACATAAAAACAAAATGGGAAAGTTTATTAAAAGTGCATCCTGTAGCTCGTTTTCATATTCTCACCTGGAAGTTTTCTCGCTGGGAACGGGAAGGGGAAAACAGGGCCACCCATTCATGCTGTAATCTCATGATTACATCAGGACATGTTTTCGTACGCTCTTCAATAGTGCGATTACAGCCTCATCTGATACAGTTCTTAATCTACTTCCTCAGATGCATCCGGTTGCATGCTTTTGCATACTGATATTCCAGACTAACATGGCTATCTCTTTGAATTTTTCCCCAAATGTTTTTCTACTCCTATAAAAAACACCAAGAAATGAGTGTGCTCTCTCTTTGTCTGTATATACAGTACAGACAAGCACATATACACAAAGGTTCTTTCATGATTACAGAAAATGCATATGTATTCCACAGCATGCTGCAGCCAAATTGTTTCAAACGTGGAAGCTACAATTGAGAAATGCCAGTGTGTAGGGCAGCTTGCATAGACCCCTGAATAATAACTGAAAGAAATTATTGTATCTTAATTCTCTACTCATTCTACTTATGCTTCTTTCACATTACATTTATTATGTGAAAGACAGAATCTGCCATAACAGAATTGAAATGAAATAGCCGATTTCTCTGGCTCACAAACTCCAGAACCATGATGGGGAGACAGACATAGCTGATTTAACTACTGTGTTACTCAGCTTTATTACTAAGACAAGGAGACCTGGTGGCTGATTGCCATTTGGGACACCAAGAGGATTTCAGGGGACACAATCCTCTAGCAATTATCTGTATTCAATTGCAGAAGAGAAAACCTAGAATGCTAAGTGTATCGTAAAACATCCTCAGGCCTAAAAGAACAGGTGGGTAAAGGAAGCAACATAGTGAAAGAAGGAGGGAGGTAAGGTAGCAGCATCAAAATCCCTCCAAGATGAGGGGAGCAATGTAATTTGTTACTCCTACAACTATGCTGCTTATGGTGGCCACCTCACTCTCCGTAATGGATGGGATGTTCAAGATAGTATCAGGGACAGCAACACTACTATCCAATACCCTCCAAGTATCCTGATTTGTCAAGGACCATCCCACTTTGTCCTCTGTTGTCCCACTTTTCCAACTGTGTTTAAAATGTCCCAGTTTTATTCTCTCCTGCTGCAATTTTCCTCCTTTGTCCCTGGCTTACTTCAGTTGCTGCAAACAGCATTCAAAGTGCAAAAGTAGTTTGCACCTAACTCAGCAAGGTGGAGAGGACAGGAGTGGCAAAATCTTGCTCTTCCTGCGGGCTGAGGAAAAAGCAAACAACTGCAGCCTCTCTTGGTTTGTGTTTTCCTCATTAAGAACATTTGCCATCTTGATCATACTATGATGTTGACTGGCCACATGTGTCCCAGTTATAATCTGTGAAATGTTGGAGGCATGCCACCCTCCTCTCCCAAACTGGGGAGTCTGATGGCTGCTATGCTGACCAATGGTGAGGAGGGTATTAGAAGCAGCATAGTTTATCGAGGAGATGCTAGAGCAGGGTTGCTTAACTAAGGTTCCTGGAAACCTAGGGTTCCACAAGAGGTCACTGGGGGTTCCTAGAGATCATGACAAAAAAACTGAAACCTGGAAATTATTTCAAGGGTTCCTCCAATGTAAAAACGTTGAGAAAAACTGTGCTAGAGACTCAGCAGCTGGAAGGGAGGGCAACAACTAAGTATATAAGCTGAGGCAGTAGCGGAGAAAGCACTCAAGAGTATAGAGAGGTGCTGTAATTTTCCCCTTCTGCAGAAGACTGCCACAGAAATAGAATGGGGAAGGAATAAACAGCAAGCTACTCTGGAGGTAAAGGCTTTCTTGGGAAGATGGAAAGGAGGCCAAAGAAGAGTTTATCAGCAGGCTCTCCCCCAAAGTTTGGCTGCTAACCTCATGAGCTTGCCTAGCTTTTTCATCTTCGAGAGCAGATCTAAAGATCCAAAGGAGACTTCTATCTGTATTAGAAGAGGCCTGTCTGCCATACTTGTAAGGATTCTGCAATCCAGTCAGGAAAGGAATTGATCCAACCAACCCTGGGAAACAGCTAGAGGCCCCTGTCCTGCTCCTTCAGCTTGGTTTGATAGGGTTTGGATCCTCTTCTTCCTCCTCCTTCTACATGGGCTTGACTGGATGCTGAAGATTAGGGTGGAAACTGATCCTCCCCACCATTGCCCTATTTCAGATGGCTGTTGCAACCTAATACTGCAAGGTAAAAGCTTGGAAAACTCTCATTATCCTAACCCCATGAATGACTCAAGACTGGGAAAACTGAACATTTGAGCTGTGAGTTGGATCCTATAAACATTTGTGAAGTGGAATTTTTGGCTGTGTTTGTTGGTAAATCACAAAGTCAGAGAGCTATGATGTCCCATTCGCAATGGAAGGGGAACATAACAACACAGGTTGACTGAATTTTCTCTTCTATGTATGGGAGTCAATAAGGGTGCCACTCTGAAGAAAGGAGCAGGTTAAAAAATAACAGAAGCTTATTGAGATAACCTGCTTGATGTGAAGCTTAGATTTTTAGCAAGTGAATTCAAACAATTATAAAGATAAATCTGAAAGGGCTGATGTCACATGTGTTTGCCTTGTGAGTATTATATGGGCATTTGATCTGTTAATTTATAAAAAATGTCCTACTGGGGGCTTGTCTACACCATCAAATTAAATCCAGCTCCAGTGTGCAGTATCATTTTCTGGATCCAACCTGGATTCACCCTATTAGTGCCACACATTCTGGTGCCCAAATTCAAATTGGTACAAAGGGGGTGCACTTTTTTCTTCCCAGCCTTATGGTATCTTGACAACTGGCACTCTCATTGATTGCTCCCCTATCTATTCCTCTTCCCCTGCTTCCCATCCTAGTGAGTGATAATGAGTAAGTTTAAATGTTTCCTGATTGTGTATGCATGCGCGTGCATGCACACACACACAATATGATGTAATAACATAAAAACTTGCAACATACATACCAAGTAACCACTGACCAACCTGTCCTGTCCTCCAATTAACCCAGCCCTCAGATTCTACCCTGATCTCAACACACATGTAAATATTTCTCCTAAAACTGTGGAGTAAAAGGTGACTTTTAAAAAATTGCTTTAATGCCTACAAGAAGTATTTTCACTCTTAAAAAGGTTGTATGTCATATGTTCTGGTGGCACTGAAAACAAGATGAGTATGGATTTTTATTTTATTTTTTTGCCTGTGTAAGTTAAATGGGTCTTACATCTCAGTGCGTAAATGCACAGCAGATTTTTATATATATATATATATATATATATATATATATATATATATATCTTAATTAAGAATCCCATTTCCTTTTCGAGTCTAACCTATAGTAGAGACTCCACCCACAGGGAATCCCCTCTAGATATCAATTTTGCAGTGTAAATGGAAATAGCCTTAGTCTGAATCTAACACAGAATTCCAATAGGCAGTCAAAAGGAAAATGACTTATAAAAACAAATAATGGATTATTCTAGTATATAATGTTGGATAACATTAATGTGCTTTTAAAAAATAGAAATAGCCATGTGGTCCATGAGTAAAAACAAACAAAATGAGAGTAGCCTAATCCTACTTTTTTAACTGAATGCAGTCTTCTAATATTTCAGTATCTTTTTAAAAAATGTTGGTATTCAAAAATGAACTCACCCAAAAGAAAATAATATTTCAACTGACAACTCCTTGTAAATTTTAAGGACCACAGGGAATCTGGAATTTGAAAAACTAATATTTTCAGGTCTTCTTTCTAGATATCAGAAGCAGAACACAAGTTCATCAAAGGTCATATAAACTTGCTGAAGACATGAAATGACTTACCTAGTGGGAGCAGAAAGATAAAAGCCAACATGGTATTTCCTCCTTTGGTTTTATCTGGATATCTAGAAATATCTAATGTGTTGCAGTCCTAAATTTTGCTAGAGATACAAAGATGCATTGGTCTTGCCATCACATAGTAATGTAGCTGGCACTTTGCTGTCTCCCAGTTCTTGCATACTGTGATTTAGAGCCACATTTATTCATTAGGTCCCAGCTGCACAAAGCATTCTGAATTCTACTTCAGACTTCCATGTTCAACAAAGGGAGATCTGAAACTTGGATACATAACACACCAGGATGTTGGGGGTGCCATTGTCTCCACCTTGATACTTCACATACTCTTGAACAGGGCTTAGCTGCATTCCAGGTCCAGTTCATCATTTCTGTGTATGAATATGAGGTGGAATTTCATTCCTCTAGTAGAAAAGAACACAACAGAGGGGCATCTTCATTTTCAAACTCAAAGTATATCTTTTAGTAAATACCTTGTTCCTGTAATGTTGTCCTTGAGCAAGCAGGGATCACCAGCATTGAGGCCATGATATTGAGAACACAGCTGCTCTGGGCAGGGCACGTTTCTAGGATGGAGGACCATCGCCTCCCCAAAATACTACTCTACGGTGAACTCACCACAGGTCAGCGTAAGAGGGGCACTCCAAAAAAGTGATACAAGGACTCTCTGAAACAGCATCTCAGGCTTGGCCAAATTGATCACCAACAGTGGTCCGCCCTGGCCTCACATCAGGAGGCATGGAGACGCACTATCCACAATGCTGCAGCCCTATTTGAGAACTCATGTCGAACAAGTCTTCAAGAGAAACGACAACATAGAAAGAATTACAACCTGGAAACATCACCCAAGGAGACCTTCTGCTGTGCTTTCTGCAACCGGGCATGTTTATCTCGGATAGGCCTTTTTAGTCATCAGCATGCTTGCAGAAAGTGTGGGATGAGTCCTTCCTGAATCTTCGTTTGCGAAGAAAAGCCTGAGAGAGAGAGTAATGTTGTTGTTGTTGTGGTGGTGGTGGTGGTGTGCTTTCAAGTCAATTCTGTTTTATGGCAACCATATCAAAGGGTTTTCTTGGCAAGATTTGTTTAATGTGCATTTTCCTTTGTCTTTCTCTGAAGTTGAGGGAATGTGAGTTGCCCAAAGTCACCCCATGAGTTTCCATGGTCAAGCAGGGATTTGAACCCTGGTCTTCTGGAGTCAAAACTCAAACCACTACACCACATTGGCTCACTTCTGTAATGATATGCTTTACCTTGGTAGAAGAATGGTTTTCCTACATTGGGTCAACCTCTTCTTTATTTTGTAGCTTTCCATTACTACCTTCAGTAATATTCATATCACAGGTAACTAAACCAGATCCATGCTCTCTAGTAGGCAGTTTTATTGCCCAAGTTTACTAAGCCAATCTACTAGCAAATGCCACTTCCCCCTCTCATTATAGCAATTCCTACACCAGTTTCTGCTGACTTTCTATACTCAAACTCTAGCTTTATTAACACCTTCATATGAGCACATGTGTAGCATTAAAATACCCCCTTTACATGCAACCATAGTGGCATCTGTGTATCATCAATAAATAGGGCAACTGGCCTTGGAATTTGGAGACCACTGGGGATAGCATTTGCATTCTTTAAAGGTCATGCCTGGAGAGGTGATATAGCAGGGGTTACCTAAGCAACATGAGGTAAATAAATTTGATGCCCAATTTCAAAAATTATATAGCTCTACAGAATGAAGGCAGAACTTTAATCATTTTCACAGGAAAAAAAGACAGAAAGACTTATGGCAGTCTTTCTAAGGACTTTATCAGACAAGCCTCTAAAAATGTTTCTTTGCCAGCATATTTAAACTGTTAGTATAGTAAACTGTTACTTTAGTTACTTTAAACTGTTACTTTAAACTGTTAGTTAATAAACTGTTACTTTTTATCAAATGTCACTGTAATAGTGTGAAAAGGGAGCCTCATACTTCCACATTCGTACATGAACTTGGTGGTTCTCACAAGAAGATGCGAGTGTTAAAACTTCTAAGTAAAATGGGGAGGGTCATAGAAACAGCATCCTGTTCCTAGTTTTTACATTCTCTCCCAGAAGCATTCTGGTGGAGACTGCCCATTGATGCTAGAATCATGCCAGCAGAATGGGGTGCGGTTTCAGACGCATGCAATTCCACAAAGAAAAAAATGTCATGGCAGATCTATTTATGGTTTGGCCCATCAAAATAAAAGAATGCCATATTAACCACACAAAATCACGAAAGCATGACATTGTGTGGTATTGGTGCCCTTTCGCGTTCATTAAGGCATTGTTATGATGTGATATTCGCCACTTCTGATAAAGTCATAAGTGAAAACATAAATTGAATCTGAATTTATGAAGAGACTATACAAACTGATAGTTATATTATTAGAATATTGCAAAATGTAAATTCTAGGTAACAGTTCTTAATACTTAATACTAAAAAGTTACTCAGTTTTTAAAGGGATTAAAGTCACAAGCCTCTCTGTCTCTTTTTTCTATGAAAATAACTGAAGTTCTACCTTCTTTCTGTAGAGCTGTATAATTTTTTGTAACTGGGTATCAACTTTATTTACCGCATGTTGCTTAGTCAGTCCCTGCTTTGTTCCATGATAATACTTAAAATAAGTTGGACTTCCAGCAGCATTACCAACATCAAACTGCTAGATAAAATTCCCCTAATGACTATAGAAAGACTATAGTTCAAATCTCCACTTATCCACAATGCTCACTTAGCATTAACTTGGGTCATTCAGTCTTTCTCAGGCTTAGCCTGATATACCTCACAGGATGTTGAGACTGAGATTCAATTGCAGAATTAAAAAGAATTATTTACCTGTAGACTCTAACTATGACAGTGATTAGAATTTGTAGGAACTAGTTTGCTGGACTGGGTAGGCATAGCCCATGCACATAGTTCATATGTGTAGAAGCTTCTCTGCTGAAGTTAGAATTTTTTTTAGAAGGAATGGAAATGCAAGGCATATACCACTCCAGGTTTTCTTTCACTAGGAGTGCTGCTCTGTGGGCAAATTCAGTTTTTCAGAAAGTGCATCCAAAATCTTTAAATACGACAGGAAAGCCCCTTTTATGTTCCAGACTTTATCTCTCTCAGATATGAAGTCCTGGATTTTAGCAGCCAGGATGAGCACAACGATTCTCACAATTGTGTAGCAGGACCTCCTGGAACTTTAAAAGAGAAAACATCCTGCTTTAGTACCCCTAGAAGTCTGTAGATATTATAAGTACTGAAAAAAGCTGCACCCATTAGTATCAAGTATTTATCTGCCTGATGCTACACAATATATCAGATAGGATATGATATCTGTAAACACAATTTCAAGGAAAGATACCCTCCTCTGCAATCTAATAATAAACCTGTCTGGACAAGTAGATATATAGAATTGAAGTGGAAGATAACTGAAGCTGTCTTACTCAAACAAATGAATGTTAAAGTACAGCATCTGTAATTGGATATAAAGGACAAGATAAATATTTTCTTCAGCAATTGTTCTTTAGCTACAGACTGCTTGTTCTGTCCCTCCACTTATTTCTGATACTTGATGGCTTTAAAAATATATGTTTATGGCTGAAATCTGAATTATTACAGCTGACTATTCTGGCATTGAAATACCTTTGCTGCCCTGAGTTCTGATGTTGCTACCATGCTGACCAAATGGTATATAATTCTCTGAGCTGAAGGCACTCAGGCAGTGCCTGAATCAGCCCAGTAATACTGTTACTTGTCACTCAGGAGTATATCATCTGTAACATACAAAATAAGCTGTGTACAATTTTTTTTCAAAGTAGTGTTAGGTGAGAACATTGAAAAGAGGTAAGAGAATCATGTTCCTAATGACCAAACAGAATTTCAGATCCAACACCCTTGTACCTATTGCTTTTTCTGCTTTGTTCCCTAAAGATCTAAGAGGCCTGGGCCCTAACTGACTCAAGTTATAAAAGGCTGATGCTGCTCCAAAAGGTGCTTGGAGAATATCTAACTGTGAGTTCTCCAAGACCCAAGTTCCATTTCCAAGGGGCCTGAGCATGTGGGACCATGCTTTGACAGCTATAAAGTTGGGAGGTGGTAGTACCTACCCTCCAACATTTCACAAATGAAAACCAAGATACATATGGCCAACCAACATCAGAGAGTGGTCAAGATGGCAAAAGCTATTAATAAGGAAGACCAGTGAAGCTAGGAAAGACTGCCGCAGTTTCCTATTGCTTGGGCCTACTGGGAAGGACAGGATTCTGCACCTCCTCTCCCCAGTGCTGAGTTAACGGAGTGCAAATCACTTTTGCACTTAGAACTCAGTTTGCACCAATTGAAGTAAGCCAAAGACAAAGAGGGGAAATGAGAGGATGAAAACAGGTATGTTTTAAAAGCAGCTGGGAAAGTGGGACAACAAAGGATTAATTGGGACTATCATTATGAAATGAGAACAATTGACGAGTATGCTGTTAAAAAGTGGCCAAATATTGTAACGGTGTAGTCTTCTTTAGGAGGCATGGATCAGGCAACGTTTAGTTTGTATTGCTTATTACAGTGAGATATTTAGCCTATTCATATGACTATATAAATATTGACTTGTAATTGTTACTGAATTATCTAGAAATGTTGCATTTGATTATGTGATTTCCACCACCACCCCTGATGTTACTGTAAACTGCATTGGGTGTTACCACAGGAAAGCAATATTTAAATAAACTGGTGGTGGTGATGGAGCATTTCTATGGTGCTTTGAAATATTCAAAGAGCTTTGTAGTTATTGTATGGTAATTCAAATCACAATGGGTCTAAATACCCTTAAGGCACCAGATTCCCTCTAATCTTGGAAGCTAAGCTAAGGATCACCCCAGGTTAGAGCTTGTGTTACCCTAAGAGATGGGGGAGGGTACATTAGAGTCCCACCCATGGTGCCAAAATCTGCTTTAACATTTGGAGGAATTATTAGCTCAGATAGGAAGCCTGTGAGAGGAGGGTAACTTTGGGGATCTTTTCACCTATATATACCAGTGCTAACTGTAGAGGAGGCTCCAGTTAAAGTTAAATGAAGTGTTTTATTGGAATAATACAGAATGATCACCGTTCTTTCAGGGATAGTTACCAGTCTTAAGGAAGAGAGAGTTCCATGAAGTGGAGATACTCAGATGGGTATCTGAGGGTACACAGAGGTTCTAATCCACGGCACGCTGAGAATGAGAGTAGTTGGGTCCATACTCTGTGGTACACCCTTGCTGAGGTTGGATCTTTATATTTATAACCTATTTCATGCCTTGGAGGGGTGTGCTTGTTATAACAAAGCCTGGATGGCTTTCCCATGGCATAGACAAAAGAGACCAACACTTAACTGTTTGCTTTTGTTCTGAAGTAATAAAACATTGATTGTCTTGCAACAGCCTCATAAGGTTGGACAGAAGAGGGTGTGAGGAGAGATTTCTGTAGGGTATGGATTGAGGAATGGTCACTTCTTTATCGATAATCCAGATAATCCTAGCTTGGGCTTTCCCACCATTATATTTCTAGACACCACTCAGGTCATCATGACCTTTGACTGCCCTCCAGCCTGCTTAACTTTACAGCCAACGTGGCCCCCAAAATGTCCAATATATCTAGTTATAGAATCTCACATGGAGGGGTAGTAGGGCATGCTAACACTTGGATTGGAGACTGCCAATGAATACCAGGTGCTGTGGGTTATATTTCAGAGTAAGGAACTGGCAAAACCACTTCTGAGAATTTCTTGCCTAAGAAAGCACTATGAAATTTATGGGGTGGCCATAAACTGACAGGCAACTTGGAGGCACATACACACAATTCAAATCAAACCTTGTAAGGTAAGTGTTATTATCTCCATGATGAGGCTGAGCAAATGTGACTGGTCCAAAGACACCAAACAAGTTCATTGCTGAAGGGAGGTTTACACTTTCCAGACTGCAGCTCAGTCGCTTTTAACACTATGCTACACCAACTTTCTAATGGCTATTTTGCCCTTCAAAAGTTTTTCATATCACACTATACACACACACACACACACACACACATATATATATATATATATACATACACACACACACACACACACACATATATAGTACTGTGAGTTAATTCAATCTGGATAGAAATATGGTGTATCAGGGGAGGAGTTTAACCCTTTCCCTCACATATCCTGATGAAATCTCCCATAGAAGGTGACACTATTGCCCCCATAGAAGGTGGCACCAATGGACATCATTCCTTGCAGGACAAAGAGTACCAGGCTGGGTGACATTTTAACTGGGATCACAGTTCTTGGGACAGACCCCCATGCCCCATGACATGGTCCTGACACTTGTTGGAGGGGGCAGAATTGTTTTAGTTTGAAGCCAAATCGAGCCCAGATACTGGAAATCCATACTCACATATATCACCTGGTTTTTCCCCTGAACACGTTTTGAGTCAATTGATGCAGTAAAGAAGAAAATGGCAGATGCGTTGAAACAACTGACAGAAACTGATCTGATCCACTCCTTCGACCAGTGGAAAACAAGACTGTATCAGTGTGTGAGTGTGAGTATACTGAAGGGCACAAGCATTAGAATTATAATACATATAAATAAAGATGGGTTATTGGATCAGTCTTGTTATTTAATAGACAGACCTCATAGATAAGCCCTCAGAGATGATGAAAGCAGCAGTACTCTCCTATTGGTTGTTCTTACCATCTGGTATTCAGAGCTTTATTGCTGTGTTTGGTACTTCTTGATGGACTGACATATAAACCAAGACTTTTTCTAATCCCATCTAAACTACTAAAATCTGATTTCAGTTTAACAATATAGCAGTCTTCTATATATACTGAAGTAGCCACATAGCTCATAATTGGGGAATAATTTGTTTTGCTTTTCATTTTAATAAGAACTCACCAGATTCAGGGCTTATCTACAACTAGCCTAGATACACTGGTGTCCCGCTGGCATATCTTGGCTGTGGAGTTGGCCCACGCACAAAGTGGGCTAGAGTCCAAACAGGATGCCATCCTGTTACTGAAGCTACTGCCACCACTGCCATTTTCTCCCTAACACAGACACCAGACAGGGGTCCCACAACATGTTCCTGTAGCCCCCTCCCCTGCATGTGACCAGCCACAGTCACATGCTGCAGGACTCCTGCCTAGCTTCCAAGAGAGTCTGAGAGCTGACAGCAAGGAGAGACATTCTAGGACAGGCTAGACACACAGGGCCTGATCTGGTGGAAATTGAGTAAACAGGTATTTTCATAAAACATGGCAAAGGGCCCTATCCTGGCTTGCCCCTATTCCAGCCCCGTATCTGCCCCAGGGGTCATATGGACTGCAGGGCTCTGAAATAGGGACAAACTGGGGCATTTGGCCAGTGTAGACAAGCCCTTGGATTTCCTGATGCAATATGCAAATTAGAATAAAGCTGTCTTTTCATAGCTACTTCTCTGATATTCGCACATAAAATTACCAGAATTTTGCAATGAACTCTCCAATCAAACAAAAAATATGTATAAAATGCTTATTTTAGGCAGAAGTGAGAAGCTGTGAGAGGTTGGAGCCTCATCACCCCATTCCCATACACCTTCAATCTTGCAAGCAGTTCTCAGTCATTTTTTTTTCAAACCCAGAAATGATGAGATGACCACTCCCAATTTTTTCTATAGACTATATTGGGCCATTCTGAAGTTTTTGGGAGGAGGAAACATTAAAATGAAAAATCATATACCCTTGAGAACTTATGGAAATGTGACTTCTTTTTTGCTGATTTTTCCCCAGCCAGACTTGGGGGGGGGGAGTATGGGCACCATTAGAAGCTCCCCCCCCCCATATGTGGCCTGTTTCCAACACAATTTCTGGACCTGTAGAGAACAAGTACACTAAACTGTGCATATTAGTGCGGATTGAATAATAACCTGATGACTAGGGAAGTGACAGATTTTTCAGTCCCCACAGATTCAGACAAACCTCCATACTAAGGATTTCCCACCTCCACTTCACCATTTTTTTCCTTCTTCCTTACAGGTCTGGGGCTTAATTCCTTGCTTCTTGTTTTCACTAACCACAATTATTAAGATTGCTAGACTGAAAACTGGAGAGGGCCCCTACAACTACAGTGGTTGTGTAGAGAAAGAAATTAAAACAGATATTGTTCGTCATGCAGTCAGGTAATGAGCAACACCTGCTGAAATTCCTCTTCTACACAACCATCAAAAGTACAGGAGCCCTCTCCAGTTTCCAGTCTGGCAACCCTGTGTGAAGAAGCTTAAAAACTTATATATTTTTTATGGAAAATATTTCTAATAGTACAAAAAAGAGAACTATATGTGTTTAAAGAAATAGTGTCCCTACCTGTCATGCAATACATATATTGGTGTCTGTTTATTTAGATATTGTTTAATTACAATTTATGTTTCCTATTTACACATATGTGGCTTAATACCTATTGCAATTTACAGGCAATATTTTCCATACATTCATTATTGCATATTTAGCGAGGATTATTTGAAGAAAATCATAAGCAGCATAAAACATTGGTGCAACTTTTAAGATAAACATCAGATACTCTGCTCTGTGTTACTACATTATATTGGACAGTTGTATAAAAGAGGCAGGCTTTTAAAACTTGTTGCCTCACATTCTTAAATGGTTTTCTTGTGGAAATCACCAGATTTCTTCTGTGCACTCTTTTTTTTCCTCTATTTCATTAACTGTCAGTGTTTAACAATATGCTCGTTTCAGAGTCCGATCTCTTTTTAACTGATGTGCTGGTTTTTGTGGCAATTTTCTTAATTTCTAATGCTTTTATTAGCTTTACTTTGTTCTTTGAATTGCATTTTTTCCACTAACCCCTCCAAGAGTTTTTAACAGGAAAATAGAGTACAAATTATGAAAGCAATTATGAAACAAGGAAATAACTCCATACCTTGGAAAGTTATCTTCTTTGACCCTCTGCCCAGCTCATAGAGTCAAAGATTCTGGGAGTTGTTGTCCAAAACAGCAACATTTCCAGTCTCTAAACAACTTGTCAATTGTCATAATTCATCACTGAGCAGACAAATCCAATAACAGGTATAGAAATACATAGAAAGATGTAACAGTCTAATGACAACAACAACTTATAAAATTATCAATGGTAGATCATTACAGATGGGAGACAATGTAATGGACTAAAATTTAGTCCCAAATCTTAGAGAATAGCCTTTCATAGGCATTAGCTTAGGCTATCTAACACTGTTTGTGGGAGCATTCTTCATTTGGACAGATGCTAGTGGAGTCAGAAAGTAAATCATTTCTCTTTAAAGTAGACCAGTGAAAAGTAAAAGATTTCTGGTATCCAGTTTTGAAAATCATTCATGAAATTCTGGATGATCCTAGGACAAAGAGAACTTAATGGAAGTTTTTACTAAATAATTTAATTTAATTAGATTAGATTATTTTATTTATTTATTTATTATTATTATTATTATTATTAAACTTTTTTTATATATAAACTCGATTTAACTATACTTAAAAAAATATCCTGCAAACTGGCTTGGGTCCCATGTTGGCAGCTAGGCAGGATAGAAAATAAATAAATTTTGAAAATGTTCATTTACTATTTATTAGTCAGCTGCTGGCAAATAGTATGCTTATGATACCTCTTTTGAAGATTGGTATTTAGGTAAAGTTTAGGATGAACATGGAAAAAAAATCAACACAAGTATTTTAGCTTTGTGGGGTAAGTGTAAGCCAGATGTATTTATGTGCACTTGGTTCCAGTTTGTAAATTATATGGATAAAACAGTTCCACCTACAGAAAAGTATAAATCCACATGACAATATACAGTAGCTTGCAGGTGTCATTAACCAGTGCTATCCCAGACCAAAGCTAGTAAGTAAATTCCAGAAATCCAATGTATTGAAACCTATATGTTTGAAAATACGATGACCTTTATGTTTATGAAAACAAGAATGTGGTACCATAATGTTGTTATGCTACCAGATAACAACAAAATGGTTGGAATAACAAAATGTCTGGAATCCTGTTGGGGACCTACATCTTTGTAAGTGAACTTAATTAAATCTGTGGGAATTAGAATTGGGCAGTTCAAAAACATCCTATCTAGTAAAGGGCTGCTGTTATGTTACTATGTAGGGGAGCAAGCAAAGTGACCAATGCACATTGGAAACAATGAGCATACATTCTGTTGTGTATCAGTTCCATTGTGCATTGGGACACCAGCTAGGGAGTGCAGATGTGCATTGGAGCAATTCACTGACAGAGTTTCTTAACATATCTGCTACGTAGCTAAGCATACATAAAGGTACATAAAATGCATTGTGGTAGATGATTCCAGCCAATGTTGTTATTATTCATTATTACTTTTACATTTAATGCTTCCCTTTCCTCCAAGGAGCTCAAGATGCTACACGTTTTCTTCTGTGTTCAGAGGAATGATCTAAAGGAAGGTGAGCCTCAAAGATAACTATACACTTGCTAACAAAGTATGTTGGATCATCATGCAAAAGAAGGGAGCCCTGATGGTGCAGTGGTTAAATGCTGGTATTGCAGCCACAATGTTGTAAGTTCAATCCCAAGGGCTCAAAGATTCACTGAGCCTTCAGTCCTTTCATAGGTCAGTAAAATGAGTACCTGGCTTGAGGGGACAAGTAGCTAACACACATTGGAAACCATTTAATAAGGTGTCGATGTGTAAAGTGCTATTAATAAGGTGTAGATGTGCAAAGTGTAAGCTGATCTGAGAGCCTTTGTGGCTGAAGAGGGGGCATAGGTACCTAAAATAAACAAACAAACAAAGGAGCATTTTAGTCCAATCCCCTTTACCTCTAATTCCATTCCTCTCCTCACACTGAGATAGATGAATATGAACAGGAGAGTTTCTCCTACATAAGGGCATTCTCTGGGGGTTAGGAATGTCAAGTTTCCCCAGTTCACAGAGTCCTCATGTTTAGGAGAAACTCTCCTGTTCAGACTGGTTACCTTCTATGTGAGGAAAGTACTGGAGGTGGTGGCAAGACTAGTGCACTCCCTTCTTTGTCAGCACTCTTTGTGAACAATGTGATTGTCCCCAGCGAGCCATAAGGCTAAGCTTCCATTTGACTCTGGCTGTCTCCAGGGACATTTCATATGAATCAGTCATCACAGTTGCCTATGCTTCCATGTTGCTTTCTTTCTATAGTGACTACGGATGTACAATCTTTGCTTATTTCATTCTTGTGTGCAAGGACAAATGAGAGCTGGTGTGATGTAATGGCATGAGTGTTGGACAAGGACCCTGGAAGACCAGGGTTCAAATCCCCTTTTAGCCATGGGATCCTGTTAGATAACTTTGGGCAAGTCACAGCCTATAAGAGCCTTAAAGGAAGGCAATTGTTAACATCTTCCTTGCCAATAAAAACCTATGATAG
This sequence comes from Gambelia wislizenii, assembly GCA_030847615.1. Classification (NCBI taxonomy): domain Eukaryota; kingdom Metazoa; phylum Chordata; class Lepidosauria; order Squamata; family Crotaphytidae; genus Gambelia; species Gambelia wislizenii. Next base: position 296,425,190 of record JAUMIR010000003.1, read on the forward strand.
GGTCATCATAAATTGTAGTTAATCTGAAGGCACCCAACAATGCAAGAACAAGATTTCAAAAGTTCTGCCTACTGGACAAGATTACAAGAGATTCTGCACATTATTCTGAAAATATTTCATATTTCAGGATCTTTTTGTGAAAATTGTATTTTTGCAAAACACTTGTTAGTGTACAAAAACACATTTTGTACAGAAAACAGCATTTCCACAAAAACATTGTTTTCTGTACAACACTGTTGTGGGGGAGGGGTTGCATAGTTTTTACATAAATAGATTTTTCACAAACACATCTTCAACTATTAAAAAAAAAATCACATGGTAGCTGGCCATTCTCTCAATGGGGTGTCACAGTGTTTCAAAACACCGTTTCTCACTGAAGGGGAGAAATTAGCACATTTGCTTTACATTCCTAATAATGACATATATGTCTTCCTGTCTTACAAGACCTTATGGCTGCAGTCAGATATAGGTACTTAGCTAAGCTTCCGGCAGCTGCAGCATCCCTTCAAACAACTTATTAATTATAAACCAGGGGAAGAATATGTCTTACCTGACAGAATAGGTATATCATACATTTTTCTCAAATGTGTAGACATTCATAAAATTATGTTAAGTCCTAAGAAGATAAATATCTCGTTACAGAAAAGAGAACTCCTGCTGAACTGGATCAAATGTGTCTAATCAGTATAGCTGTGTGGACCTTAATTGTGCATTGTGAATATGTACACTACACAATTATAGCAGTTTAACACAGTTTTAACTATCATGGCTGCATCCTGGGATGTGTAGTTTGCTATGGCATTTAGAATTCTCTGCCAGAAAGCTCTAGGCCTATAGTTCAGGGGAGAACATTAGAGCTCTCTAGAAAATGTTACTGAGTACCTCACCAAGCTATAAATTGCAAGATTCTGTAAGATGGCACCATGGTAGTAAAAGTGATATCAAAACACTCTAAATGTGTAGTGTAGATACCATTAAGTTTCCAAGAATCAGGAAAAAGAAAGAAAGAAAGAAAGAAAGAAAGAAAGAAAGAAAGAAAGAAAGATTATGTTATAATCTGGATGTCTTTGATACAGATATGACATATGAGGGGGTAATGTACTGGTACCACACATCAAAACTTTTGTAAATTACTATAACAACTCTGGTAGCTGTTGATGTGACAAATTCTTATTTATGTAACTCTCCAGCACCCAGAACCTGATTGCTATGCCTTTTCCACTCCTATGTAAGTTATCAGAAGCAGATATAATGAAATGTGAGTTCTGATTAATGCAGGGAGGGAGATTATTTTTATCCTCTTTAGAGGCTTCTGCTGTCATTACTTGTTGAGCTAAACATTGTTGATAATTCATACAATTTTTCATACAGTCTCCATTCATGCAATCTTTACAGTCTCAACTTTTGGTTGTTCTAGAAGAGGCACTGGAAATTGGTTTACAACTGTGCCTTCAGAAACTGTGAACTGGGCACTGTTAAATTAGATATGAGCATAGTTAAATTAAATATAAGCATGGTTAAGGCTTGAGGACTGAAATCTAACATACAAGTGCCATTGATATGACTACGGGTGTTTGTGCTCATACTTCATTTTCATATTTGGATTAAAGTGTTTGTTTTAGAACTTTCTGTGTAAGTGCTTAGAGCAGTAGTTGCCCTTTTGGATGCCAAGATTATTCAAAGGTCCTAACCTGTGTTTGGAGGTGTGTCCACCTGTCCTTGATGGGGTTACGCTCCCCCCTGAAAGACTTGTTTGCTGCCTGGGAGATCACCCCAAATGACAACTCAGATAGATGCAACGGCCAGGAGTTCTTACTATCAGCTTTGCCTATTTGCCAGCTGCATCCCTTCCTAGAGCTGGAAGACCTAAATATGGTAGTGCACATGCTGGTAACCTCAAAGCTGGACTTCTGCAACATGCTGTACATTGGGCTACTTATGTACCTAGTTTGGGGGACGTTTACTCTAGCCAGCCAGGATTAGTTTGGCAACTGTCACCCAGAGGACTTTTTCTTCAGCTGCCCCTAGATTGATTTCTTTCATACCCTAAGTGGGTTAAACTATAGATCTTAAAGGTCTGTAAAATAATAAATATGATAATTATCTTAAAGGTCTGTAAAATAACAAATATGATAAATGTAGCACTTCCCAGCTTCCTGATGGGATACTCAATTATTTTAGTATTTAATATTTAATTAATCTAGAGATAGATTTGGTTTTTACCACATGAGAACAATAGCAGATGAACTCATCATTAGTCTGGATAAAATTTAGACTGTATTCGTACCAATGTGAGCTGCACTTTATATTTCCTTATATCTCAGGAAATGTAGGATGCCATGTTTCAAGTACAAATATTTAAAATCTGACAAGGGAGAGTATGGAATAAGCCAGTGTCAAGTTGCAATGTAAATCTTTGCTTATTTTTTCTTGCACAAAACATTATTTTTTTAAAAAAAAAAAAAGTTTCTTCCTGCTGGGTGAGATTACAAGAGGGCTCCCCCCCCCCGCTCTTTTTTCTATGATTTTTGTCCTTTCAGGAGTAATTTTGCACAAAAATGAGGAGTGTACAAGTGGTTTTGTGCCAATGGCATTTTGTTTTTGTTTTTTAAAAAAACTTGAAATGCAGTAACTCTCACAGAAGCTGCCCATTTTCCTGTGGAGTGAAGGATGGGAAAATCTGCAAATACAGGCCAACCCCCATATCTATAGGGGATATGTTCCAGGACCCCACATGGATACCTGAAACCAGGGAGCCCTATTATTTTCAATGAGACAAACACCAGAAGTTGGCCATAGAGTCACAGAATGACCTAGAAATGTATAGTGGGAACATATTTTTCAGATGTGGATAAGTGAAACCATGCATACTGAATCCATGTATATGGGAGTTGACTTGTAATCATTGCACCTATAGTCAACAGTGTCTTTGGGATAGTGCAATCATTTGGCCACTGACAGTATGAGAAAATGTGTTGTTGGTCTGTTATGCAGATCCTATATTTTGGTTGTTGAACAACATGCAGTTGATTTTATCTGAACCAATACAGAAACAGAAGGTTAGGCTTCTACCTAATATTTTCCTATCATTTTGTGAACTACTTCCATGTAGTGCAATCAATATCCACAGTCACGTGGATTTTTCCCATGTAATTAGGAGATGGTGGTCCATATCCACACAGTCATGTTCCTTTCACATGTCCTCCTGGGTGGTGTGACTTCATGTCATGGAAGCATTTCTCACACTATTTATGGTGAGGGAGAAGTCAAAGACAATGACACTGAAATGTCAAATTTATTTATGATATTTTGAATAATAGATGCCTTGGCCCTGAGATTCGTGGTTATCTGTAAATTTACAGAAGATTTTCAGTTCCTAGTTTCTAAGCATCACATATCACTTTTTTCTTAATGGATCCCAAGACATTTTTTGTGGCTAAAATTTTCCACTCTTAGTGAAGCTCTTTAATGAGACTTCTGAGGTCAGAGAAGCACTTCAGAAATCTTTTCTCTGCATTTTGCCACCATGAAGGAGGAGAATACTTATTTGCAGAGCAAGGTTCTGAAATGGCTGCTGACATTCTTCCATCCACATTTACCCTTTCATTCTCTGATTCAAAACATGCTCTGAAAACACCCCAAAGAAAATAACCCACAAGGGAGATAGTGTGGAAATTCAATCCGTGCCCCCCCTCTCCTTCTGAAGAGTCTCCTTAAGTTTGAGCCCACAAAGGGTAGCAGAATTAATACCAATGAATGGAACACAAAATCTTGGTAAAGCTATTCAGTAGTTTTCAACAACCCATTGAAGTCTATCAAGTCTGGAAAACTTTATTACTTTTATTTATTTATTCATTCATTCATTATTATTTTTAAAACATTCAATATGTTTTTATACTGCCTACAGGCATCTCTGGGTGATATAAGTGCTCCTCCCCCACCTGCACATAATAGCTGTGGAAAGGGAAAGAAACTTTTTAAAGTTAAGCAAGAATCCTAGGAATAGCTACAGCAGGTGAACAATGAGAAATGGTATGCTTGAAGGGCTTTTCCTCCCTGCTGTTTGGTAAAATTTGTTTCCTCCTGGTGTATAGGTATATTCTAGAAAACAATAAATAATCTTCCAAAATAAAGTTGCAAAGCAATATATCTCTTCTAAAATCATTTTTAAATTAAAAAAATGCCATTCAACCAACTGCTTTATATCAATGGAAATATCATACTGGGTTTTGTTCATTTTTTTAATTTTTCTAACAAAGGCAGAAGCATTATATAGCTCAGTATTTATTTGATTTTTAAAAAAAATCTACTGAAGAGTAAAAGCCTATAAATTTAAATAAAAGGAGTTACAGTTAAGTCAGTCAAACACTTTGGGCTCATTTGCTTTTAAAATAGCAATGATTTTAAATGAATATTACACATGAAGTAATTTTGGCAGGCACAGATGATTTATTACTCTCAATTTTACCCACTCAGCAGATTTTGCTAGCATATTTCTTAGCTCTCTGTCATCTCACAACATTTAATACAGTTGTCTTTTTAATAAATGTGACTTTTTTTTCAGATCAGCCACTCACTCAAGTTAATGTCTGATTGTATTTATTACCACATATTAAGTGAAAATATTCACAAATATTTAGGAAGGACCTCTTCTGCATCTGTCAAATAGATTTACAGGAGATACCTTAGGATCTGTCTCCTACACAAAGATACACATAACCCTATGAGGAGAAAAGTGAGGAAATCCCATAAATAAAAATGCAGCAGAATAAGAATATTCTATCTCCTCAGAACCATAACTACTTCATTTTTGCAAAACGGTAAAGGCATTCATCTCAGAACAAAGGAACTCAACAAATTCTGTTTATTTACTTGAGTTCTTAGAGTAAGTCAAGACAAAAGAAAATGAAAAGCAAACTGTCAAGAGTACAATGCACATGTGGAACAAAGAGTGTAAAACTTGGAATCAGATACAATTCAAAGGAGGGAGAGGAAGGACATTCCCCCTTCCCATGTTTTAGCTTGAAAAATAAAGGGAACAGAAATGAGTCTCGCTGGCAGGCAGATAACTTGCAGGCCCTGACCCTTCAACTCACCAGGAATTCAAACACAAAGCTCTTTTCATAGTGACCATCCTATACATTCTCAAGATAAGGCTGCAAAATAAGAACTAGCAGAGAAGTTGAGTAAAGAGAGACTTCACAAACTACTTTGTACAGTATTTCTTTTCTCTTTCCCTCTCTCTTTCTATAAATAGATTTACACCTGGGAGTGTTTATGCAGTTCTTTCCTACACTCCCCATCCCCACTGTTTCCTTTGGATCTGGATCAGAAGCCGAGCACTGATCATGCAGGAATTGTATTCCCTCCCCTGTGATGTGTGCAGAAAGTAACATACAAGAATGGATACAAATATTGTGTACTTCTGAATCCAAAATTCCCTGAAGAATATCTCGCCCCAGCAACAACAAAACCAAGAAAAACTCCCCACGTGCAGACACAGAAAATCTGTTACATTTAAAATCATGTTTTCAAATCTCAACTCACCATCAGAAAGCAACAGTTGCCTGAAATAGTGGTCCTTTCTGCCCTGCTCCATTGCACATTTTCCCTAAGGCAGTCCAAAGCTTAATAGCTCAGAGCTGCCACACAGAGGCCCCTTCAGTGAGACGGCTTATTTGCCTGTCAGCCTGGATCCAAAGTTTCTGTCCTGTGCAGGAGTGCACTTTGCTGAACTCCTGATATCCTTTCCATAAATGTCTACAGTTTGCCTGGAGTACAGATCTGGCTCTTGCAACAGCTCTCTGAACGTGGGTTCCCTTTTTCAATTGCAGGGATAAAAGCTTTAAGATGTTAGCCTTTTAGATTTTTAAAAAGTTCTTTAGTAAATAGTGGGTGGAGAGAACTCGGCTCAGAACAAGGAAACTGCGCATAATCAGAACTTGGAGAACTTCCTCCCTGCTTTCCTCCTCTCCCCTCCTTCCCAGCTAAGCTAAGCTGCCACTGCTCCTTCATAGAATTTAGGAATGTAAAGGGAGGACTCCGGGAGGCCCAGTCAGACAAACCTTTCTCAATCAATTAGCTTGCAACCATTACTTGTGACCTAAGGTCACAGCAGCATAAGTGTGTGGGGTGTGCCTTGAGGAGGGCCAAAGCTGCTTATTAAAACTTACATAACCCAAGTGTTCCAAAAGAGAAAATCAAACACAACTTGCAAACTTGGAGAGGGAGACGGGGATTATTTCCCAACCCTGCAATTTCACAGGAAGTTCACATACGCAGAGACAGAGAAAGACACACAATAGCCTGGATAAAAACTTCAGTTGATATTACAATTAGAAATCTAGCTGAGAAAATAAATGACAAATAAGAGTGGCAGTGGTGGTGGTGGTGGTGGTGGTGATGGAAGTTATTTGGGGTCATATTCAAGGATTTTTCTTTACTGGTAATTCTGTAAACCTAATTAAATGTTTATTCTGCCAATGACACTGTAACAATTTAGTACAAACATGACATGGAAACAGTGTCCTTTTTCTGAATTCTTGAAAAGTCTACTTCTCTCTGCAAAGAGGCTATTTTTTTTTCAACGAGACTGCTGTTTCTTTCATTAGCTTAAAATGTGCAGGCTAAAAGCAGTTCTGTTCAAAAGAAACTCCATTCCAAATATCCAGTGTTTTATTTCAGTAGGCTACCATGACCCCTAAAAACATAAATTCAAATAATAATAAGAAGAACATAACCCTCTCAATACTTAAGAGATATGGTAGGCTATATGTTGTTAATATATATTGGAGGAGGGGGTACTGGTTATAGAGGTTCCCACACATCAAATATACACCCCTTGGTGTGAAAAGATGACTTCAAAAAGAGCTTCAACTTCATATCCTGCCAGCCCAGTGACAAGGAGATGCTGCACTGGAAAAACCATGAGAGTGCCCTGATTTCAAAAGCAGATCTATGGCTCCTTTTGCAGGGGAAGAGAAGATCAATGCACCATGGGGGTCATGTGCTTTTATCTCAGCCACCAGATGAGCCTTCACTTCAACTAGTTAAGATTTGTTCCAAATTCAGGAATGAATGAATTAATACATATCTATGAGAGGGAACCAGGGACTAGTGGGGGCTTCTCCAGTGCAAAAGATGGGCAAATACAAGATTTTGGAAATGAGAACCTGGAAAACACAGTTACAGTGTGACAACACAAATGGAAATTACAAAGGTAATCCCTGTGCTGAGTGGTGGTGGTGGGGAAATCCTTTACTTACCTCCCCTTGTGCTTTGTGTGAGGCTTAAAATTCCACCAGAATCATGGCAAAATGAGAACATATTCTTTCCCATTATTTAGCACTGATCCTTTGTCTACTTATCTGTGCCTTGGAGGAGATATTACAGGAACTTTGTTGCTTATAGTACAAACATTTACAATGATTTTGTACCCAATCATTCCCTTTGGTCTACCCATGGTGTGTAGTGTACTCCATTCTTAAAAGAAGTTTCCTTTTATTTTCTTGTGCAGTGTTTATTATGTGAAATGAATGGTGATTATATATCTGAGTACAGTCAGTTCTTCATATCCACGCATTTGGCATCCATGGATTAAAGCATCCATGGCTTGAAAATATTAAAAAGAACTATCCAAAAAGTAAAGCTTGATTTTGCCATTTTATATAGGGGACAAAATTTTACTATGCCATTGCATATAATGAGACTTGTGCATGTACGGAATTGTGCATGTACGGATTTTGGTATCCACAGGGGATCCTAGAACCAAACACCAGCAGATACCAAGGTCCCTTAGAAGGAAGTAGATTATCATCGTTGGTAGGAGAAAGCAAGACTGAGGGGGTAAACAGAACTGAACAAAGTAAGATTTACTTGTAAATAAACACCGATAGGAATGTGCTATAATTCTACCTCTTAGCAATGTTCGACCATTATTCAAGAACTTCTTTTCCCAGCATTTCTTAGGGTTGAAGGTAGGGCAAAAGTAAAGGATAGGCATTATTTTAATGAAAGGTAAGATGAGAGCTCCCAGCATAGGCATTCAGGACATTGTCCCATGATCAAAGCCAATTTGCTACAAGGTATCACAATGCCATCATGCTCAACAAGTGATCCCTGATTAGTTGGGATGGATGGATGTTCATAAGAAAAGGATACAATTTCAGGTTGAAGTTTGGTGGAGAAGTAGCAAGCCATCAAGAAAAATATATGTGCAGAAGCTCACTACCCCATTGATACAGATAGGATTTGGCATGCTATCTCACCCAGGAATTGAGGCTTCAATATTGTGAATCCCAGTATTTGTATGGAATAGATTCAAACACACAAACACACATGTGGATACCTGAAACCATGGATGATAGGGAACCCTATTATTTTCAATGAGACAAATGCTGGAAGTTGACTGTTGAATCCATAGATATGGGGGTTGACTGGTACTAGCTTTCTAACTTCCCATAGCCCAACCAATTATGCTTTGATAATCATCAAAGCTTCCAATGTTAAATCACCACTCTTGCTGGGACAGCAGCAAGAAAAAGCCAGTCTGGGGCCTTACACACAGAGAGACACACACACAAACATCAATAAAATATTGTTTCAAGCCTCAACCCTCAATGAAGAAGGAGGGGTTTAAATAACTACAGTTATTCATTTCAGTCAATGAACAGTAGGGAAAAAGGAACAAGGTAGAATAGATAAAACACTATGCAATACATTAGAATAAAATATTAAATATAAAAAAATAATGTTAAATATAAAATGTTTATGTTGCAATAATACAAAACAATGTAAAGTGTTGCATCCTATACTGACAGGGTATTGCTGCCACACAAAAAGTAGCTACCTTGTCTGTAATGTCAGAAAACTGCTCAGCCAAAAAAAAAAGGTAATCAATGTAAAACATTTCAGATCTCCCTGGTATACTTTGTAAAATTGGATTAATACAATGGCATCAAAGGTCACAGTAGAAAGAATAATATAATAAAACATGCCCCACAGTTTCTACTTTCTCTGCCTCACAAGGACATAAGTGTTCACAGTATGGTACATTATTATATCTTCCGTTCAATACTGCAGGTGGAAGCACATTAAATTTAGCCAAAGCAAATGCTTTCCTGTATTCTGGAGTAGTTAGATTGTCAGATAATCAACAAGAAGAAAAGCCCGCCTCTTGTCATTAAAAGCTGTAAAAAGGAAGCTGCACTTATGTAATTTTACAACTCAGTATCGCTGACGTATATTTTATTTCGCTTTTTTATAACCCATAGCAAGAATGCCATTCTGTGAGAATCCTAGACTTAGCACTTTCTCATTTATTATCTTTTCCCACCTTGGTTGAAAGGGTTGAGTGTGGGAGGTTCTTAGGCATGATTAACATTTTAAACCAAAGATTTAACTTAGATATCCACATCTGAGACTCAATGCATTGGGCACACAGCATGGAAGACTGAGAATACTTCTCAAAAATTTTGTTAGTATAATTAGTATAGATTCTTGAGCCACAAAATTGCTATACACACACACTTGTGCTCATATAACATTTGTGATCGAATCTTAGCACTGAATACTTGAATTGTTGAGGGTACATGCTGGCTTCCCTTAATATTAAAAAAAATGAGATAAGTGATTTATAACTCTGTTTGTGATTTGCTATGGCATAAGACACTTGAGCATTCCAGAAACCTGTAGATTAAAAAATTACTCCGAAATATTTATAAAATTTGACCTGTTCAATTGGATGTCCATTGATTTGCCAATAGTGTTTACACCATTTCTGAGTAAAACTTTAGATTTATCATAATTAATTGCCAACTGTTCAGTATTGCAATAGACATCCAGAACTCTTAATAGCTGTCTTAGACCTACATATGACAATGACAGAAGTACAGCATCATCTACATAGAATAGAATAGATACAGATCTCCCAGTCAATTTAGGTGGATGAGAATTTGTTTCAGAAAGTGTCATAACCAAGGAATTAATATAAATGTTGAACAGAGAAGGGGCAAGAACACACCCGTGTTTCATTCCAATATGCTTTGGTATTAACCTAGTTAAATGAACTTCATGATTAAATTTCACTTGCAGATATGTTTTATCATAAAGACTATGAATAAGAATCAGCAGGCACCTGTCAATTTTGGTAGCCTCAAATTTATGCCCTAGCCTACCTCTCTCTCTCATTTTAATTTTATTAACATGCAAAGGATTATGATAGAGCAAACAAAAATAAAATGCAAACAAAATATTACTAAAGAGGGGTATATGAGGGTGTCTGACACACAGAACCATATAAATATATTATTATTGTTTGCCTTCTGTAAAAGCACATTTCCAGAAATTTAAATGCTGGTCTGGCAGTTTCAGCTGATGAGGATGATTGTTAATGTAATCTATAAATGGATGCCATTTCTCTTCAAAAGAAGTACAATAGGTCTTATTTGTCCTGTCTGACAGTTTTTCCAATAATAAACTGTCCCATAATCTATGCTACCAGTTATCCATTTTTGAGCTGTCTGTCTTCCAGTTTTTAGCTATTTAAATTCTTGTGATAGCCAGGAGAAAACAAATCAATGATTTATGTTTCAAGTCTTTGTTTTCTCCCCAAAACACTGAGAGTAATAAAAGACCTGAACAGGGAGCTTTCTGTTGAAGAGTGATATCAGAAATAACAGATAATACATTTAACCAAAATTGGCTCACTTTATCACAATATAACCACATAGGAACATATATATGTTCCTTTACAATTACAGTTGTCCCTCCATATGCACAGATTTTGTATCCATGGATTTAAGTATTCATGGCTTGAAAATATTCTTTAAAAAATAATAATCCAAAAAGCAAACCTTGATTTTGCCATCTTATATAAGGGACACCATTTTGCTATGCCATTGCATATAATGGGACTTGAGTATTCATGGATTTTGGTATCCATGGTGGGTCCTAGGACCAAACGCCAATAAATATGAAGGGACAAGTGTACAGCCTCTCCAACATTTTCCAGTTGATAGACTAGAAAATCTGGCCAGTTCCAGAAGGGTGAGGTACTATTTATAGAGTAATTTTAAGGAACATTCTCTAAGAAGGGTAGATCTGAATTTAAATGGAGGGAGACTCCAAATCTTATTCCAAGCAGCCTCTGAAATTGATATATTCAAATCTAATTCCCATCTTGTTTTGTATGCCAGCCCATTACCATATAATTCTTCTATAAGCCTGTTGTAGAGATTCCCTGCAATGCATTTAGGAATTGGGTGAAGGCCATACAATAATTCTCAAACATTCTAGGAGAGTGTGGAGTCCCCCGTTCCCTAACCAAGTTTGTTAAAAGAGATGTAATTTGCTATAGCTGAAGCCATGTGGGCTGAATGGGACTAGCGTCTCGAGTATCTCATTTACTGATTTGGACTTACCCTTGGAGAAAAAAATCTTGCATTGTATAGAGCCCTTTATTTTTCCACACTCCAAACTGGGAAATATTATCAGAACTTTTAAATTTAGGATGCAAAAGAAAGGTCTAACTAGGGAGGGAGTGAGAGCTATCAGATAATTCCATTCCCCCCCCCTTATCACGTAAGAAGAGTGGAGAATAGAATTTATCGTTTCATGAGTTGGTTATGTCGGCAGATAGTCTATCTCTTGGGATCATATCAAATGCACACTTAAAGTCTATAAAAACTGTGTAAAATGCTCCCCCAGCAGGGGGCGAAGAATATTTTTTTCTAATAAGTGCTATAATACTAAACCCTGATCAACTGAAGCACACCAGGAAACTGCTTGCTCTTCCTCTAGGAGATTTTCTTCCTCCATCCAACTTGACAGTTTCTCTAGAAGATTGCTAGTGTACAACTTACTGATGATACTTAAAAGACTAATTAGTCTAAATTGATAGGATCTGATACAGTATTTTCTCTTTTTTTATAGACTGGGATGATTAAATGCATGCATTCCATCTGGTTGGGGGCTTGCAATAAACAGAACAGCTAGAATTGGTGCCCACCACTCCAAATGTGACTTAAGCAGTTCAGGGGGGTAAGGAAGAAGAGGCGTATATGCCAATGAAGAAATACATTTCTATGCATTCAGAGTGTATACGCTTTATGGAAAAACAATGCTGCAAGCACATCTGTGCAAGAGTGCACACAGTATATGCTTGCATGCATCAACACAGCTGTTTTTTCAAAATGATTTAAAGCTTTTCTGCAGGGATCTACTTCTTTAAAGAAGTAAAACAACACAGGCTATAGTAGTTAAAAATGAATTTATAAATAATATTTAATCTAGTTTGCATATTTATTAATTAGTGTCCAGAAAGCAAACCTATATATGAAGCTACAAACTATACAGGGAACAAATGGAAGAGAATTGTTATCCAAACTTAATCATAATTCTGCATTTTTACATAATCTGCATGATCCCAAACAAGCACAGACGAGAAAGCTGCTGTGGAAACCATAAAAGGCTGGGAGTCATTACAAAGATGTTTGCAGTAGGAAATTCTGGCATTGTGTCCATGGGGCAGATATGAAAGTTCCTGCTTCCCATGAAATTGTGAAAGAAAAAGCCATTGGACACTTGTGTTTCTTCAACTGCTCTCTTTTAGTAACATCAGAATTGCCTTAAGATCATTGTGGGGAGGGGGGATAAAAATGCCAGGTACTAAAATCTTTGTTATGTGTCAGTTATTTCAATACATAATTTAAAGTAAGCATTAGGGTTTGGGTTAGTATAAATTGCCAATTGATATTATCGATAATTATTGATAATTGATAATTAACCCTAATCCTTACCTTACCTTGCCTAGCCTTGGTGGCACAGTGGTTAAATGCTGGTACTACAGCCACAATGTTGTGAGCCCAACAGGCCTACAGGGCTCCAAGGTTGACTCAGCCTTCCATCCCTCCATAGGTTGGTAAAATGAATACCCAGCTTGTTGGGGGCAATTATTTAACACATTGTAAACCACTTATGGAGTACTTTGCACTGATAAGCAGCATAGAAATATAAATGCTATTGCTATTTATATTGATATAGCCAGCCAGATCAGCCAAATCAACCCCGCAACATAAACTGAACATGAGGCAGCAGTCGATCACAAACTGAACATGAGGCAGCAGTGTGACACAGCAGCTTAAAAAGCCAATGCAATTCTAAGCTGCATCAATAGGAATATAGTGTCTAGATCAAAGGAAATAATAGTGCCACTGTATTCTGCTTTAGTCAGACCTCACCTGGAATACTGTGGAGATTTTCAGACACGGAAAAATCGTCCCTTGCCGCGCGAGCAGCCTCCCGAAACTGCTGCGCGGCAAGGGTCTTTTTCGGACCGCGCTGTGCCTGTTGCGAAGCCGTCCGTGTCACTTCCGTGAAGCTTGGGACGGCTCCGCGTCATATTTCAATCACGGGCAGCCTCCGTGCTTGAAATATGACGCGGAGCCGTCCCAAGCTTCACGGAAGTGACACGGACGGCTTCGCAACAGGCACAGCGCGGTCCGAAAAAGACCCTTGCCGCGCAGCAGTTTCGGGAGGCTGCTCGCGCGGCAAGGGACGATTTTTCCGTGTCTGAAAATCTCCTGTGTCCAATTCTGGGCAACACAATTGCAGAAGGATATGGACAAACTGGAATGTGTCTAGAGGAAGGTGACCAAAATGGTGAAAGGTCTGGTAAATATGCCCTATGAGGAGTGGCTTAGGGAGCTGGGTTTGTTTAGCCTGGGGAAGAGAAGGTTAAGAGGGGACATGATAGCCATGTTTAAATATTTGAAGGGATGTCATACTGAGGATGGAGCAAGCTTGTTTTCTGCTGCTCCAGAGACTAGGACATGGAGCAATGGACACAAACTACAGGAAAAGAGATTCCACCTAAACATTAGGAAGAATTTCCTGACAGTAAGAGTTGTTCAGCAGTTGAATGCACTGCCTCAGAGTGTGATGGAGTCTCCTTCTTTGGAGGTCTTCAAACAGAGGATGGATAGCCATCTGTCAGGAATGATTTGATTCTGTATTCCTGCATGGCAGGGGGTTGGACTGGATGGCCCTTGTGGTCTCTTCCAACTCTATGATTCTATGATCAAAGGGGTAATAGATGTTGCAGCCAGATTGCCCCCATATCTAACAAAATTACAAATTATCAATTGGTAAGCAAGCAGAATAATGCCCCACTGAAACAGTTGCACTGAACTGGCCACTCTGTATTGGCTGCTCTGTGCTGAAATGTTCCATTCGAATTGGGCTCCTCCATGAGTACATATCTTCCAGCCCCGCTCCCTAATAAGGAGGTGTTTCCACAGAAAGAAAAAGCTGATGATTTGCCGAATTATTTTCCAGTTCAGCCTGGAGTATTGTGTGTACAATATGAATGGGGAAAATGCATGTGCATAGTTCCCAAGTTCTGCCACAGAGAACCATTACAAAAGGGTTAAAGTCTGAAGCTCTGGTGTTCTAGATCAGTGCTTCTCTGGCTATCTGAAGTGGAGGACCAACAATTAATGCTTTAATGTGACAATATGTGTGACTGATGGCTACAACAGTTTCTTTCCTTCTTGGAAACTCACCAGGGGCTAGCAGCTTGACACTGCTCCAGGGGCCAGTACTTGAACAGCACTGTTCTAGAGGCAGTGGGAGCTTGTGGCTTCCATGTCTGGGAGGAGATGGGTTTTTATTTACTCTGGGCTTTAGTCTGCATGTTGAATGAGCTATGCGGGGTGCAAAATAGGTCCACACTATGGATAACTGCTTTGAAGTTTGGAGTAAATTCTGGAACAGATACACCACCCCACTGACATGGAAGTTATCAGTAACCACCATCTAGAAGGGAAGCATGAGACTGAATTCAGCCCCTACCTCTGTTTTCCTTTTTGGCCAAGGAGCTGATTATTAGAGATCCCTCCCCTTTTTAAATGGCTCTACATGTACAGCTGCTCTATACATACTCTTTTGATATAGCATGTATAACAATCCACAAGCAGATCTACTTGCTGGGAATGGAGAAATCACATTGAAGTCAAATTTGTGACTGTCTTGGATGACAATAGACATTTGGTTGTCACACTTGCAGTGGCAGCACTAGAGGGGCGTGTAAAGGCTGCACCATACCAGTTGACACCGTTGGGGGGGGGAGTGGTGACATCAGCTTTAGTGATGCCACAGCACACTTGGCTTTCCTACATCAACATGTTGCTTTTAACTTTACTAATTAGAAGCGAAGGCCTTTTTCATTCCCTGGGGAGGAGATCCTATGTAAACTGTAATACCTATTTTCACATGCACATCAGAGATGACGAGCTGGTTGTGGTTGTGTTAACACATGCACACCAATACTATTCCTTCTGAATCCATACAATGAGGTGGGCTAGAAATGAATGCCATTAAGGAGTCAATACATTACTCACTACTTAGCCAGCAAGGGGCAGAAATCAGTGTCAAAAGCCTGGCATCTTTGCAGAATTTGTTCTCTCATATTTACAGTTGCTTGCCTCTGAAGCATCTATTTTTCCTATTGCTCTTTTGTGGGCATCCTAATTTTGATGAACTGCCTCTAATCTTGTATTTTCCACTAGTGCCTAGAAGGCATAACAGGCTGCATGCTCAAGTCTTTCAACTGATGGAAACAATACTGTGGAAAAATATTATGAAGCCAGCAATAATTTAGAGAATGCTTTTAATATAAACTAGTACTAGTATGCTACACCAACCCACATGCTGGATTTCTTCATTCATTTCTATTTCTTACTCTCTTGCCATCTGTTCAGTCAACCCACTTCCTTCCAACATTATACTGTTCTTAAAGTTTTCAAAAGGTCTCAGTATAGAACTGTATTTATGTACTACACTGCTACAGAGGAGGCCGTTCACAGCTCATATCCTGTTATACCCTGAATTATATGTCTGCTTTTGTGCCCAGCAACATATAACTAAGAATCAGCCCCCAAAGAAACCTCAAAATGAGCTCAATTCTGGGGAGGCTGAAAGACACGGTTCAATTGCTGACTTGAGCTGTGCTTTTGTAGTTCTACCTGGAGATCTTGCATTGAGCAGGGCATTGGACCTGATGGCCGATAGGGCCCCTTCCAAATCTATGAGTCTATGATTCTAGGTATTAAGATGACAGTGAGGGAACAGGAAGAGAGTATGCATTGCATTAGAGGCCAGAAGCTAGCAGCTTTCATGGTTAGGTGTGTTATTTATTTATGCATTTTTTAAAATTTAAAACATTTGTCTACCACCACTCAACACACCAGGGCTCCCTTAGGGGTGTACAATGGATCAAAACATTTAAAAAATTGAATACACAAATAAAAACATTTTTTAAAAGACTAAAACTCTTCTTTAGAATAGTTTTAAAACCATAGTCACTTAAAACAGCTGGAGCAGTCACCCTTATTATGAAGCAAAATAACACAGTCTTATCTGTTCACTGGAAACTCAAAAGGAATGGAGCCAACTTGACTTTCCTTGAGAGGGAGTTCTGCACTCAAGGTGCTGCTACAAAAATCCCTGATGTGTGTACCCATCAGCCTAGCCTCTTTATTTTCAGAACCAGGGAAGTAAATCATTTCTGCAGGGCCTTTTTAAACATAACTTTACAAGCTTTGTATATTGTAATAATCCTCTCAGGTTTTCCAACTGAGATTGGGAAAAAATGAAGGCAGGAAAAAGCTCGATCGGCTAACTCTACCATTTAAAACAGATTCCTAGACAGCATACTTATAGCAAGGTGTGAGAGGATTCTCTTCCCTTCATTTACATAAATATAAGCTGTTCCTGTTTCATTTCATTCTAAATCTATTAGTTTTTGCCACCCTGACCCACCATTTCACTAGCAGTCAAGCTTTATCCCCATTATGTGCATCCCAGTCCCCTTGCTCTGCCATTCCCCTAGTGATGCCTCCACCTCCTTGTCTTCATCTTTTCTGTCTATTAGCTGGACCAGTTAGAATCAGTTTACTGACCCAAATTCTGGGCAGCAGTGGGCAAACCCCAAGATGGTTTCTGTGACCCTCAGCACCACCCAGGATTCAAAACAAATTTTCCCTCCCCAAATGCTCCCCAAATGCTCCCAAACACACTTTTCCCACCTAGGCCATGTCCAGGAGAACCCTTATTTTAAAAATGACTTCTGAGTCACTTTCTTTTACAAAAAAAGGGGGCTCTTCAAGGCCTAAAATTGTCTAGGGAGGCAAAAATGTGGTGAAAATCCAATACTAGAGCATTGAGTATACCACCAAATACATTTCCTTTTCTTATATAACACATGCATATGCATATATTTTTGAGAACAAAAATAAGTAAAAATGAAGTCTGTGCTTTGAGACTTTAAGAGTATATTCTTGAATTATTTCCAAAGTTGTAAATTACTATTCATCATTTGAGTAGGTACATAGTGCATTGTGAATAGTGTTGTCTGTACAGTCCATTTGAGGTGATAGGCTTATAGGTCTGCATTGTTTGTTACATATAGAGCTATGGAGGTTGCATGTGTGTGAACAAAAACACAAAATCACTTTTTGCCTCAACACATCTGAGTAGGAATTGTGTTGATTTGCACTGACCACTAGGTTATATAGGAGATTATCAGACAGGAATGAAAAAAAGCATCCCTGTCCCACAATCTCCACTCCTGCCCCAGTCCCATCCAAGTACCACCACAATCACCCTCTGCAGTGCACTTACCTCCTCTCCCATCGACAGGGCAACCCAGGAGTGAAAGGAGACACAAATGCGGAACATTCAAAAATAAAAATAAAAGTAACAAAAAAATGACAGCAAGCACAAAAACACACTCTAAAATGTTCAAGTACCCAGGGAGGGTCATAAAAATTGTGTCACTAGGATGTCCCACCTCCCATTGACTCTGGGCTCACACCAGCATAATGGGGTACCTTGTTGCACACAGGTAAATCCAGAACACAAATGGGATGGGGGGATCTATTGATGGCTTCTCGTATCAATAAAAAGCAGCACTGGTGGTATGGCAGCGTAACGAATACATAATGAGGAGGGAATGACATCGTCTGATAAGGGAGCCCTTTTGCAATCTTCTGGCATTGCTTTAACACCAATTTTGATGCATCTGATAATCTCCATAGTTGAGCTGTGCTCTTTGCCATACTTTTCACACAGTTGTAGGACAATGATTCCACTTTTACAGCCGTGCCAACTTCGTATGGAATCATGGGGTCTGTAGCCTGGCACTAGACCTCTATGGAAGAGAATTCTAAATACCCCTCCCTAAACTGCAAATTCCAGGATTACATAGGATGTTGTGTTACCCTAAGAGGTGGGGTGTGCGTTAGAGACCCACCCATGATGCTAAAATCTTTATTATTGTCTGGGGGAATTATTAGCTCTAATGGAAGCCTGTAAGAGGTGGATAACTTTGGGGATGTTTTCACCTATGTTTACCAGTACTAACTCTAGAGAGCAGTCCAGTTAAAGTGAAATAAAGTATTTTTATAGGAAATCACACATGCAACACATGTTCCTAAGAACCATGTAAGGCTAAAGCAGAGTGAGGCAGAAGGATTAGAAGGAGAGATTCAGGAATATAGGGTGTTAGTTACCAGTCTTGAAAAGTAGAGTTTTGTAGAGCAAAGATACTCAGACAGGCACTGAGGGTGGCACATGAGGTTCCAATCTGGGGCATGCTTAGAAACTAAGAGTGGCTGGGTTTGTCCACCATCGCACACCTTCTGTTGTCAGAGGACTAATAATTATACCCTGCTTCATATCCTGAAGAGGTACTCTGGTTAGGACAACACCTGAATGACTTTCTCACAGGATAGACAAAAGAAATCAAAATTCAACTGATTGTGTTAATGGCTGGGAGATAGGAATTGATGGTTATATGGGACGTGGTTTAGGACAGATTTCTATAGGAGTAGATTTGGGAATGGTTACTTCTTTGTTTGTTTGATTGAATGAATCATTGTTAAAGCACCCATGGCTGGAAGAAGGGATTAGAACATACTTCTTTAACGACTGTGTTTACTAAGGGAATTCTGTACAATCCTAATATGGACCACCTTGCCATAATATTTCTAAGACACATCCAGGTCATTAGGACCTCCAACTGACCTTTTTGGTTCGTCCTAGCCATCCTGGCCATGAAAAGTGTCCAGTATTTCCAATTATGAGATATCGTGGGGAGGGGGTAGCAGGGTATGCTAACAGTTGCCATGGTAATAAAGTGGAATCAAAGTGCTATAATTGTGTAGTGTGAAAGCACTGTCCATGATGCAAAAGAGTTACCCTAATTTCATATGTTGAAGGCTATGTA
This sequence comes from Gambelia wislizenii, assembly GCA_030847615.1. Lineage (NCBI taxonomy): Eukaryota > Metazoa > Chordata > Lepidosauria > Squamata > Crotaphytidae > Gambelia > Gambelia wislizenii. The sequence continues at coordinate 296,444,475 of JAUMIR010000003.1, forward strand.
TGTTACCAAATATTATTAAATATTAAATATTAAATATTATGTTCCAAGACCCTATGGATACCAAAAACTGTGGATACTAAGGACCCCTATTATTTTCAATGAGACAAATGCCAGAAATTGACCATAGAATCATACTGGATGACCTAGAAAGAACTTTTTTTTTTAATGTGAATAAGTGAAACCATAGATACCAAAACCATGGATACAGGGGTCAATCTGTAATTATTTCAGTATTTAAAACTGAGGAGAAAGAATATGAAACAGACGTAGGCCTGGATGGACTGGCATAAATTTTAACACAAAAGTGACCTGTGGTGAGAAGATAGATTTGCAGTTGGAAAACTAGGAAACATACCTGTGCAGAGGCGTTTAAAAGCATTTCAGGATCACTATAAAACAAAAACAAGCTCAGAAAATTCCCCAGAATAACCCACCATGGACACAGCATGCAACTCAGAAGCAAGGCATAGTTTGTGTTTGGACTTCTTTCCCATAGGGAATTTGTGCAGTTGTAAAATCTGCCTGGAAAGCTAAAGGGAACAGAATTCCCTTCCCGTTAGGTTACAGCACAGTACACAAGTTCTAGCTCTTTTTCTGTTTCAGTGTTTCTGTCTGGATTTGATCGCCATGTTGTCATTCTACAGCTGGTTGAAACAGAGTCAGACGCACACATAAGTGGTCAGCCAGACATATTTGGAAATGATGTCCTATCATTTTCTTGTTCAGTTCCCTGAGTTGTTCAGTTGTCTCTTGGGCCTACCCCTTTCTCTTGCAAGCACATGCCTGACTCCTGCAAAACAGGTTGAGCTTTCTTCTCCTCATTCTGTCACATGTCAGCTCAGTGAAAACAAATGCAATCCATTTTAATTTAACAAAGAGAATTAAAACATAGCAAACAAATCAAAAAACAAAACTCACACCCACTTTCAGAAGATACAAATCCAGGCATACTGGTCTTACTGGACTGTATGGGACAAGTTCTGAATAATTAGAACTCTATACACTAATATTTAACAGGAAGTAAGATATTCCAAACTTCCTTATTCAAATCCTTCAAAGACAACACAGCTGCAGTTACTGTGTAAGTCCTTTCTGTTCTTCAGTGAAGAGTTACACGAGTTCTTTCTGAAATCTGTAAAATGCTGTGGTTTCCCCTTCTCTTTAAAGACATGGATATTGAAGAGGAAAGTTAAACCATGCCATTTCCCACCTACTAGTAGGTCTGCTTAGTGCTGCTAACCTTAATAATTAGAAAAGAAACCAAGTTTGCTGACTGTGAATTTGTATAACACAAAATACAAGGAAAACATTTCAGATTATGTCCCAAAAACCTTCAGGAGAGTCTACCACCATCTGAGGCAGTCTATTCCATTGTCAAACAGTTAAGATTCCCCCCCGCCCAAATCTCTTTTCTTGTAATTTTCCTTTGGTTTTCATTCTAGTCTCTGGAGCAGCAGAAAACAAGCTTGCTTCATGATACCCCCTCAAATACTCAGAGCTGTCTAACGTTGTTGTGTGCCTTCAAGTCATTTCTGACTTATGGAGTCCCTATCCTATCACCTCTTTAATCTTCTTTTCTTCAGCCTAAGGTTGTAACTCTCCACTAATTTTCTTCTCAAATTCTACTCAAACAATTAGTAATTTTAGCAATTTTCTTCAAGCTACAAGAAAGACTGAAAGCCACACAGTTTTCAAAGCCTTTTTTGTAATTCGGGACTTCTTCTATGCATAATCCACATGTAGTTGGTTTGCACAGAAAACAGCATTGTGTGTGTGTGTGTGTGTGTGTGTGTGAAAGAAATAACTTTGTCTGTGCAAGACACATTTTTACATAAAAATATTATTTTCTACATGGAAAATGCTGTTTCCTGCATTAAAATTGTTGTTTTCTGTGCAATCAATTACGTATAAATTTTGCACAGAATAAGTCTCAAACTACAAAGATTTTTGCCAGTGCAGAATTCTTCTCATAGGGGTTTCCTGGTAAACAAAAAAACATGGCCTTTTGACCATTTCAAAATATTTTTGACTATTGTTTCCATCCCTACTCCCTAAGCAATTCCTTACAGGTTTCCAGACCTTTGACAACTTTGGTTACCTTCTTCTGGACATGTTTCAACTCGTCAACATCCTCCTTGAGCTTTGGTGCCCAGAACTAGACACGGTATTCCAGGTGAAGTCTTACCATAGCAAAACAGAGTGGCACTACTACTTCCCTCAATTGGGATGCTACACTCCTGTGGGTGGAGCCTAGAATTGCATTGGGGGTTTTGGCTACAACATCACACTGCTTAGTTTATGGTCTATTAAGACCTCTTTTCACATGTTCTGTTATCAAGCCAGGGATCTCAAATCCTGTATTTGTATATTTCATTTTTCCTGCATAAATTTAACCTGATGAAATTAATTTTCTTACTTTTGGACCAGCTCTCCAATCTGTTAAAAACCTTTTTGAATCCTGATCCTGTCCTTTGGAGTATTAGCTACCTAATTTAGTGTCATCTGAAATTTGACAAGCATGGCTTTTATTCTGCTGTCCAAGTCATTGCACAAGACTCCTGTGGCACCCTACTAGTCACTTCTCTCCAGGATAGAGACCTCCGTGGTTTGGTCCATCAACCAGTTACAAATCCACCTAAATCCACCATTTAGTGAAACTATATCCCTATAACTACAAATATATCAAAAAAGTTACAGTTACGCTTCTGAAGGCATAAAGTTATTCCTTACTAAGTTACATTTGTTATGTAATGTAATTATGCCTTCATCATTAGGGATAGGAATTAATTATAGTTAAGTAGATATTTCAAATTAGCACTCACAAGCTCTAGTTAGCTCCCATTTTCCCCAGCTAATAATCTCCATGAACTAGCTTACAGTATAACTAGTATGAATACATTTTAAAGCAACATCATAAATAAAGTTTAAAATATAAAATATAGAACCAATAGGCAGAAATACTGTTAATGCACTCCATTGGTACTTGCACGTTTTCCAGGGTGGCTAAGGAATGGCTAGGGAAGGCAGACAAAAATCTGCTAGCTCTGCACAGAAAGAAAGATGCTTTTTTTCTTCCTGATACCACTGCCTATGCTGGCAGAGTTGTGCCAGTGTGGTCACAAACAGGATTCCATCCATTAAAATTCAATAGACACAAGATAGAAGTATTAAACATCTGCTGACCAGCAAAAAAATAAAAATGGAATGCAATCCCATTTTTAAAGCAACTCAAGGGGAAGCTAAATATTCTTCAAAGGTATTCTACAGAAGTAGACTCACCAATGAAAAGCTGTTGTCTCTTGTACCTACTAAACTAGTTTAACTTGATACAGAGCATGCAGACTGTATCAGGGTCTCGGAGACTCCTTAATGGGTCACTTAGAGGTATTATAAGGAATACTTAAGATGTAACACAGAATATTCATGCCTAACCCATGGATACCAGGGTTGCAATTTAGAAAATCCTGGGGATACAACCAGCAGTGTGGGTCTTACATTTTTATTCATGATGATGCCCCTTCCCACAATGCACTCATGAAGAGCACTAAAATGATATGAAATTGCAATTAGTAGTCTAAATCCACTGTAGTGCTAACACAGCAAAACTTCCTTCCCTTCCCCTCCCCTCTACACCTTCAGAAATGCCCACAAATTGGCTGTGGTGGGGTTCTCAGCTCTCCAGAGCATATGTTGAGGACACACAGGTGGCTGAAGTCAAGACAAAAGGTTGTCCCCTTCCACTTTCAGCAGTGATGGTTGGTAAATCCCATATCAGTGTGGCAGTGTGGCTTTAAAGGAAATCTCCAAGGTGCTGAATCATATTCCTAATCTGTCCAGCACCTTGGACAGCCCCTTTAAAGTTAGACAAAACCAGGAGTAGATTCACCATGAGCAGCCACCACTGACTTCCTCTAGATTCCACTGCATTGGATTCTTCTCCACTGCATTGTGAGTGGCAAATAAATAAATAAATAAAAGAATACATAGTTGCTGCATGAATCACCTTATATATATATATAGACTAGGGAACAAGAATTGTGTCCTACTCCATTTGTAACTATCCTAAAATGTAAGGAATATCAATTTTTAAAAAACAACAAATATGTGAAACTATATTGATAATAAGTACAACATGCAAATGTAATAATAATAATAATAATAATGTAATTAAAGAACAACATAAATCTAAACTAGATTTAAAAAACTAATGGTTACAGACAAACCATATTGGCATAAGCCAAAAACATATCAACAATGTGATAGACAATTTGTAAATCAAATGTACCTATATATAAGTACGGTATAATAAACATTACAATAAATATGGATTAGTAATATGTGTGATTTTTGATAACATTACATTTATAAAACATCCTTATGAAACACTATCAAATATAATGATATAAATAGCAAAAAAGAATATTAAATAAATATTAATGAATAATCATAGTTCAACTCTGGAAGAACTGCACATAGGGCCAGAAGCATGGGACATCAGAATATATATGTACACTACCAAACATTCTTCATGGGTACTAGCAATGTACAGTATGTGCTAAAGACATATACAGTTTCCAATTTGAAGGATAAAGTGACAAAATGTGACAAAATGTAGGGCTCCAGAGTGCTTTTCAGATTCAAAAATAAGCCATGGCTTGATGTTAGAAGCTCAAGTTAGCATGAGTTTTGAGATCACACATGGACATGATATTGACATTGAGAGCTACTATGCTTATTTCTGCAATTTTCATCCAGACTTAGGAAATCACAGTTTACATAAAAAAAAATATATACCAAAATCAGGCAATAGTTTCTGACTCAGTCTGAACCAGATCACTGTCAGAGAGAGGCAGTTTCAGGAAGATTTCATGGCAAAGTGATACAAATGAGTATTAAAACTTGATTCCCAGGAACATATAGTGTGCCAAATCACTATGCAGTATGAAGCCAAAACACTCCCAGCTTCTTCTGCTAAAATTGTCCACAGCTAAAAAGTTTAAGTAGTATGTAATATTAGGATATTAACATTGTGGCTGCTTCTCAGATAGTAAAATCAACATGTTCAGTTTTCACTAGTCAATCACAGATTAAAGTAAAAAAATACCAAACTCATTAAAAAAAATATTTCCATGATCTTTCCTGTGCTGGCAAAAAAAAAAAAAAAGCGAAATAAAGCATGTAAAAATCTCTTGTTCTATCCCTCCCCTCCCCAGAACTCTAACTGGGCTAGAAACTTTCTTTAGAACACTTGCTGAAAACCTTAATTTCCAAAGTTCCCAGTAACTTAGTGCTTAGAATATTAACTTGATGCACAAATGTTACCATGAAATGGGAAAAGGAAAAAAAAACACCTCTGATTATGAGTTATGTCAGAGGGCAAGTTTAGAAGGTGAAGATTTCTGGCTCTTAAACAAGCCTAACGAGGTTCCCTGTATAGAAAAGGTCCAAACAGTGCCTCCATTTAACTGACCTTGCTGCTGACCTGGAACTAAACCCCTAAGGTGGTAAGAGTAGCTTGGGTTCTATTTCCACTCAGACAGTTGGAAACTGGTCTGTTGAGACTACTATGCAGGGTGCCAATTAGTGCCAACTAGATGCTTTCTTGAATTGCGTCTCTCACTAGGAATAGATCCGAGGGCCCTAGGTCATTTCCAATATGTTATAAGGCAGCAACACTTGCAGAAATTACTAATCAAGTAAAGTGAATGTTTTATTGCCATGGTGGGAGGAGGAAGGGAGCCTGTACTTCCATTGACTTCCAGTCTCATTGTTGCATTTAATGTTTATACTAGAAATCTGTTAAGACCATGAATATTCCAAAACTGAATGCAGCTATATAGAGGCATCCTTGGCCCCACCTCCAGTGTAAGGGCTGCTACCTGGCCCTTCTTAAAAGCAACCAGGTATAAGCATGGTCACAAGTAGGAGACATTAATTTCTCTATTCCTCTTCTCCATCCCCTCCAAATATGGTAGTGGTACTACAAGAATGACTGACCCATTGGTCAGTGTTTCATATATGTACTAGACTGGTGGGAATCAGGTGGCCCTCCAGATATTGGTGGACTGCAAGTTCTACTGGCTAGGGAAGCCAGTACAAGCAATAGTGAGGGAGGCTGGGAGCTAAAGTCCAACAACATCTGGAGGGCCAGTTCCTTCCTACTCCTAATGTAGCATTTAGAAATGGAACACATCCAACATGACCAAATGATATCAGGACATCATCCAGCATGACATGCAAGATGAGCCAATATTTGTTTTTATACCAGAATATATATCATAATGTGACCCCTTCTAGCAACCTTGCATGTGAATTGTCATCACTGAACTGAGGTTATGAAAGGAAGTGTGTGAACAAATGTATTATTAGCTAGATGAAGTGATAAAAGTTAGATTGTTCGATTTAAATTAAAACAAGAAAAAGGACATCATCATCTATCATGAGTGACAATTATCATTTAAATATCTGCTGTAAACGACAATTATCGTATTAAAAAAAAATAAGACAATTGGCAAAGATGGTCTTACTAAACAACATCTGGTGCTTGTCCCTAACATTCTGTTTCTTATTATTCTAAGCTCCTCTTTGGCTTTTTGTTTTAGTGCTATGTTTGTAGCATGCCCTCTCTTTAGTTTTTGCTGCCCTTTGAGACTAGAGTACTCTCCTTTTAAAAGCTTCATGCCACTTAAACTCATTGCTATTCAGTATTTCAGGCCAAAAAGATTTTCCTTTGTGACATGCATCAGCAAAAACTACATGATCTATCAAGGCTGAGATGGCTGAGCACTGTGTGGTGATCATAGAATCATAGAATTACAGAGTTGGAAGAGACCACGAGGGCCATCCAATCCAACCCCCCTGCCACACAGGAAATCACAATCAAAGCATCCTTCACAGATGGCAATCCAGCCTCTGTTTAAAGACCTCCAAGGAAGGAGACCCCACCACACTCCAAGGGAGTGTGTTCCACTGCCGAACAGCTCTTACTGTCAAAAAGTTCCTCCTAATGTTGAGATGGAATCTCTGTTCCTGGAGCTTGCATCCATTGCTCCGTGTTCCAGTCTCTGGAGCAGCAGAAAACAAGATTGCTCCATCATCAATGTGACACCCCTTCAAATACTTAAATAGGGCTATCATATTGCCCCTTAACCATCTTTTTTCCAGGCTAAACATACCAGGTTCCCTACCTCTTTCCTCATAAGGCATGGTTTCCAGACCTTTCACCATTTTAGTCACCCTTCTCTGGACACGCTCCAATTTGTCAATATCCTTTTTGAATTGTGGTGCCCAGAACTGGACACAATACTCCAGGTGAGGCCTGACCAAGGCAGAATAGAGTGGCAGTATTACTTCCCTTGATCTAGACAAGATTTCTATTGATACAACCCAAAATCACATTGGCCTTTTTCGCTGCCGCATCACAGTGTTGACTCATGTTCAACTTGTGGTCTACTAGGACTCCTAGATCCCTTGCGCATGTAGTCTCATTCAGCCAGGTCTCCCCCATCCTGTATCTATGCATTTCATTTTTCTGCCCTAAGTGCAGTACCTTACATTTCTCCATATTGAATTTCATTTTGTTAGCTTTTTGTTAGAGCACAGTAAAGGTATACAGAGTATCCTGTTTGGCCACACTTGTCTTTTCCAATCCAATGGAATGTTTCTATGTATCTATATGGCAGTTCAAATTAAAGGTCTCTATCATCTAATCTGAGACTGAGGATGACCTCGTACTATATACTTCATATGGCTGGGTTCTGGAAGGCCATAAATCCAACAAATAAAATCAATAAATATTAGCGTTTGAATCAACTGCTTGCAATGATTCGGTAACGATTTACTTGAATATTGAATTTGATCCTGTTAAAGCCAAGCAGGATCATTTACTTTCCTCAGAGTCTTGAAGTCTCAGCCAGGGCCCTTTTCATACTGCACAATTGTAGCAGTTTGATACTATTTTGACTGCCATAGCTATATTCCATGGAATTCTAGAGTCTGCAGCTTTGTAAGGCACTGGAAGAGCCAGTGTGGTATAGTGGTTTCATTGTGGTACTAGGACTCCAGGAGACTAGAGTTAAAATCCTGGTCAATCATGGAAACCCACTAGATTACCTTGGGTGAGTCACACTCTCTCAGCTTTAGGGGAAGGCAATGGAGAACCTCATCTAAAGAATTTTTTCCAAGAAAACCATGCCCCCCCCAAATCCCCTCAAAGATTGACTTTGACTGGAAGCTTGTTTTCTGCTGTTCCAGAGACTAGGACATGGAGCAATGGGTTCAAACTACAGGAAAAGAGATTCCACTAAACATTAGGAAGGACTTCCTGACAATAAGAGCTGTTCAGAAATGGAATACACTGCCTCGGAGTGTGGTGGAGTCTCCCCCTTTGGAGGTTTTTAAACAGAGGCTGGATGGCCATCTGTCGGGAATGATTTGATTGTATAATCCTGCATGGCGGGGGTTTGACTAGATGGTCCTTGTGGTCTCTTCCAGCTGGTAGACCTGTGGAGGATTAACTGAACATTGCCAAATATTTCTGACTCCTAATTATTCCACAATAGCAACAACATTCCCCTCCTGTCCTCAGTTAGGCTGCTGGATTGAACTAAAGGCAATCAGGAGTGGATATTATGTGGAAAGACTGTGACATCTGTTCAGTTCTAGTAGTAAAACACACATTTTGGCTCAGTCACCTTCAACATTAACTTCATGTCATTTGCATTTGTCCTCTGGTTGGTGGGTCTCAGTTTTCCAGTAAAACACACACACACACTTACATACACACACACACTTGCCACCTCTGTTGTAACAGAACAATATACTGCAGTTTCCAAAGGGTTAGTCTGTTGCACCAAAGCAACTAGTAGTCATGTAGCACTTTCAAGACTAGAAACAAATTATTACACATGAGCTTCCTTAGATGTTTCAATGTATTTTGTTTTCCACATTACATTTTGGACAAACATGTTCAATTCTCAAAGTCCCTGTACTAAGCAGTTTAGAGCATACCACCCAACATAGTGGTGCTATGTTTATATGGATGTCTAACTTTATGTGTGTAACAAACGAAGGCTCCTGCAGCCAGGCTTCCTCTGCACTACAAAGATATATTTCTGCCACAAGTTCTGCAGGGTGGGCCATGCTGTTCAAGGGCATAATTTAGGCATATCCTGTCACTAGATTCAGCACTCACAGACCTATCAATTCAGGTCTGAAACTTGGACCTTCAGTTTCAACAACTTTATCTTTTTGTGGGAGGATTGTGACAGACTGAACCGATTCCTTGGAAATTTGACCTCATGCCTGCCTTGGAGGATACTCCCTACTCCTGGCCTTTCTAACCTTTATTGTTTTTTGAACTTAGCCCTGTCTACCCTGCTCACCTCTGGTCCAATTAGACTGAGTTGTCTAGACATGACAGACTAGACATGATAAGCTAAATATTAGAAACCCAACCTCATTAGATGGTATACTACTACAACTGCTAGAGGTTATTCCAGTAAGTGCATTCCCTGAAAATCCTGGGTTGTAAAGAATCTTGATTTCCAGAATGCATGCAGAAAGGTCAGATAGCAGGCCAGAAAATTAAACAGACAAAAGAGTGGGGTTCAGTAAAGATAAACATTGGTGTTTGCTTCAATAATCCCCCAAGAAAAATGCTCCTCTTTTCATTTAGTTAACTTTGAACAGTACTTTTTAAAGCAGTTACAGTTATAATTTCAAAGCATCTTAAAAGTAGTGGCTTGCCAGTATAGTTGTAACCCTTTAAAGGTAAATGTGTGTATTTTATGAATTCCCTGGTGTGTGTTTTTAAATTCCCTATATGGAAACGTCCCTAAATCAGTCAATAGTAACTAAATTGGTTACTTTTAGTTACTTATTAAAAGACTGCAACAAATCACTTGCCATATACTCTGTTTTCCATCTTCCTCAACACCCACGAGAGAGCACAAGTCTAGTACAAGCCAGCCTTTAGCCATATGATGTTTCTCCACCACTTAGTGATTCCGCACTCCAATAACTATAAAAGCAACTGAAAATTAGAGTTATATCACAAAAGGGAGTGAGGTCATTCCTTGAAAAATTGCAAACCTAATATAACCTGACATTAATTACCAACAATTAATCTACCAACACTAGATTCGGTGATAATTATTTATTTCAAAATTTTGGTTATACAGTTGTCCCTCCATATCCACAGATTTCGTATCCATGGATTTAAGTACCTATTCATCGCTTGAAAATATTCTTTAAAAATAATAATCCAAAAAGCAAACCCTGATTTTGCCATCTAATATAAGGGACACCATTTTGCTATGCCACTGCATATAATGGGACTTGAGTATTCACAGATTTTGGTATCCACAGTGGGTCCTGGAACCAAACCCCAGTGAATATGTAGGGACAACTGTACTGTAGGTTAGCTATCCTGTTGTTAAGAAGCATAGGCTTAGGTTGCAGGACCGTATTATGGCCAATGTGCTTTGATCCAAATGTGAATACAGCTGCATTCAGGAATGTGAAAACAATCTATTTTTACATTTGTTGAAATCTGAGTTTGCCTCTTCTGCCCCCTTGTGCCCAAGCATTACATTTAAAGGTTTAATTACATGGAATCACCTTCTTTCCTCATGTACCACTCTTCTTTTTCTTAATGAGCTACACAATATCAGCTTATCATACTGGTAATCCCTCTGAATATATAGGATGTAGATAGTTTTACAGATTACATTTGCAAATGCTTTCTTCTATCAAAACCTGGAGGGATCATTGGCTTTTAGCAATAAATGAATAAAGGACGATGTCAGATTCCAGCCACCAGAGATAACATAATAAAATCATCCTGTATGAACAGGGATGTCATTATATTAACATACCAGATATCTGAGATATTAAAGCATCTTCCCAAAGGGAACTGAACATTAAGTTACCGAATATAATTTGTTTTTAAAAATCGTACATTAAACTTGATGATTTTACCAACTGTGATCATTCAAAGCTATTGGTAACCAAAGAATTGTCAATGTAGAAATATAACTGTACAAATGGTTTAAAAGATATGAATCATTTATCCAGTGTGTTTAAATATTTATAATGAAATATACACCAAGGCTGATCCTAGAAAGTGAAAAATTTAAAAGAAACTGCATACTTTTTGACATGATTTTCCACCAGACACCTTTAGAGTTTAAAACATAGTAGTTGCCTGTTCTCTCACATAATTGTGACACAGGTCCTCTTTTTCATGTTGTAATCATAAATTACTATCTCGTAGCTCAATATAAAAAGTAGAATGAGCAGTAGGGATGAGTGAAAATTTTTCAGTTCCTTTTTATTAGAATTTTAAAAAAAATCTAATATAAGAGAAATCCAGCTCCCATCCTGCACCTTGCAGAGTTGCAGTCTTGGAGATGCTTTCACTAGCCACCATTGGAAAAGAGGCCAGTGTGGTGCATGTTGTGCCATTGTGCACCATGACAGAGAGCGGGGGGGGAATGGAATGGTATGATTTTTAAGCTCCTGCTTCTTCCTCTTCTACTTCTTTCACTGACGTTCATCATCGTTGTCAATTGCAGCTTGCCCACTGGGCAGTTGGGTTGTGATCACTGTTTTGCTGGGGGTCAGTTGGGAAAGCAGCTGGTTCACAACTGGATGGCTAGCATGCAATCAAGTGGCTAGCATGCAGTTGTGTGGCTGGTGAGTCAATTGGGCAGCTGGCAGGTCAATTGGTTGGCAAGGGTAATTGGGTGAATGGTGGATGGTTGGGTAGCCAGTGGGAGGCCTGGTTGCAGGTGGGTGATCAGGCAGCTGGCAGGTGGCCCAAGGGTGGAAGAGCAATCAGGCAGCTGTTAGAGGATTGTGTGGCTAGCCAGCTGGTTGGGGAACTGGTGTGTAGTTTGGGCCTGGTGGTGTAGTGTGGCAGGGACTGTTTAGACATTGTTGCTGCATGACTGGGCCTATAGCAGCCCCCATTTATTGCAGGTTCAGAAAAGGGGATGGCAGCCAGGGCCATGGTACAGTGGTTAGGCCCTGTTTGCGCCTCATGCTCTGGCCCAGTGATCCTTTTACTATAGTCCCCAGATTAGGCCTTGCCCAGGATCCCTTGAATATAGGCACCAGTTGAGTTCTGATTAGGTCCTTGGGTCTCAGTTATGCTCAGGAGAACTTATGGGCTTCAGTTGGGACTTGGTTTTGTCCCAGAGGTATTGGCAGACTGCTGTGGGAACTTGTTGGGTTTATGGGTACCATCTGGGCCTTGGTTGGCCCTGGTGGGCTTTGCAGGCCTGTGCTGGGCCTCTGGTGAATTGTAGGTCCCATTGGGACTGGTGAGGCCCATAAATATCATCAGGCCTTAGTGCCTAATAGATTCAGTTGGGCCAGGTAGGTTAGTGCAGATTCAGTTGGACCAGGTATGATCCATATGCCATGACCAGGCCTTAGTAGGCCTGTAAGCTCTTATAGAGCTCTAGGCCTTATTCAGCCTAGGATGGGCTCTCTCTAGGCCCATAGGACACAGTTAGGCCTTAATAGGCCTGCAAGTTTCATTTAGGCCCATATGCCTCAATTTGGTTTCCTTGGCAAGCCTTGGTTGGGCAGGTAGGCCTGTTTAGGCCTGTAGTTCTTGTTTGGTTTGAGTGTTGGACTTAGGACCATTATCCTAGTGTGGGCATTATTATGAGTCCCAAAAAGGGTGGTGAGGAAATAAGGGGAAAAGTTCCAGGTAAGAGACAAGCACTAAAGCATCTACCTCAAACTATTCTCTTCATCTGAAGATGAGGGAAAGAGGGGTGCATTATCAGCCATTTTGGCTATGCTTGACACCCTGGAGAGAATTTAACCTTTCCTCTAAGCACTCTATTCCCCCTCTGAAGAAGACATTTGTGGGTTCCAATATCTTGATGCCTTAGAGAGAAAGAGGCACCATGAGGATCCACCAGGAATCTATGAAGGGGGTGATGATGATGGTCCATTGGCAGCTCCATCTAGTGACCTGTGAGGATCAGTTGAGACTCTGGCAGCTCAAGTTGTTTCAAGTAAAGTTCTTGACATGGCTGGTGGCAGCATGGGGGAGGGAAGTTACAGTCGATTCCCTGGTATGACAAGTACTAATAGTGGTCCCATGCCCAAGCTGGTTGTGTACATAGCAGGGAGTTGGCTACTTACACAACTGGCTTGGACATGGGAGAACCTCAATGGGCTCCTTGGTACAATTATCCCATGGTAAGATGGGGACCGGAGAGCTATGGCCCCTTCCTCCCGTGGTAATTACAATACAGTGCCCTATTTGGCAATTCCTTACAGGGAGCAGACACTGCCTCTGAGGGAGAACCTTTTACAGACCACAAGGGATAACACACTGCAGGGTGAATACATTGACGTGTTCATCCTCCTTTAGAGGAAGTTAGAGAAAAAGGACAAAGAGGACATGGATGACAAGGAAAAGGAGAAGCTAAGGATTCATAAGGTTTGATTTGGGCAAACTGGTTGTTAGCCAGGGTTATTTCAAGGGTACAACTGTTGCAGTCTTTCCCCTTGTTTCAGTACATGGACATCATTTACAAGGCCTATGTGAATTTTTCTTGACCCACTTGGCTCCTTTATGATGAAGCTTTTCATATGAGTGTGGTGATTAATCCCACCCTCAGATGGGACCAAATGCAACCACATTTGTGGATGCAAATCATGACCTCTGCGTGACGCATGGCTGAATCAGAGTGAATGGTCACACAGTGGTCAAATTGTACAAAAGGTCCAAGGTCCTTGGGTATTCTGAGCACCATTTTGGACTCAGAGTACCCAAGGAGAGCATGAAAAGTTACTCTTCTGGGAATATGGGGTTCATGGTGAATGTGCATGCTGTTCATGTAAGTTCTGGCATTAATACTCTGTTTGTGGGTGGGTCCTTATTTCTTTTGGAACTGTCCAAAAGGAAGGGGACAATCTAGGGTAACAGAGATCAGCCATCAGGTGAGCAGGAAATGCCCACCACATCCAAAGGGTGCCCAGCTCCATTAATTACCATAGATTATCAGTTTTATACAATTGTACCCCAATCATATACAGTAGTAGCACATTATTTGAGGGAGGGGCTTAGAACGGGTTTTAGGATTCCATTTCAAGGAATCCATCACCTTGACATGGCTAAGAATTTAAAATCAGTTCTGGGCTTGGAACATGTTAAGGAAAAGATTCAGAAGGAGGTGTCAAAAGGAAGGCCCAGGACTCAGACTCTGAGGATGAGGATAATTCTCCAGCTCAGCCTGTGGAAAGGCAGACTCAGGACACACTAAGCCTGGATTCACCTAAGACTGATCAGACAGAGGAATCACCAGAATGACTGGAACAATTGGATGACCCAATGCGCAGAGAAGAGAGCAGAACAAAGACATTCAATTAGGCTTCTTGCCAAGCAAAAGGAGAAGCTCTCTTAAACAATGAAAACTGGCTGCAGATAATTAAAAAAAAAAAAACAGCTTTGACCCATGTTCCCTGTTGGGAACAGCATCCTCAGAGCTTAGAGCTTTTTCAATTAATAACTGACCTCCTAACACCTGCATGGGATGAGGGGGTGAGATATGAAATTAAGGTTTTAGAATCTTTCTGCTCAAGTCTAGAACTGATCTCACTGAAGCTAGGGTTCACTTTGTTATGTCTGATCTCTGACTCTGGTGTGGTGTTCTTGTGGTTCTGCTCTAGATAACCTGAAATCCTGTCCTTTGATCTAGCTGACAACCCTGTTTGGCTCTCAGAATTTTGGATGGGTTTTTGACCTCTCTCCTGCACATCTCATTCACGAGTGAACGCTTCCAGGCAAGTTTTCTTTCCAGAGATTTTGTTTGATTTATTGGTCCTGTTTTATCCGATGTTGTCTGTAAAAGCTTGGAGTAAATTGCTTCCTCCCTAGCAACTGTATGTGTTCATGCCAACACCTAAAGCAGGACATGAAGGGTATTATTGTGTCTCTCTCAGTGGTGGGGGATATATCCACCATCTATTAGGGCCCAATTGTCAACTCTGGCTTTTTGGCTCAAGACACAGGGTTTTCAGGACACTATGGTTGACTTTTGCATTCATGGGTAGGGTAGTCTCAAGAAAAATGTGGGGTTGCAGATGGTAAGATACCCTCATCCCCAGATATCCTTAACAGTTTGGAGGCATTGGGCTAGTATTTGTACCTCCCAATATGAAACCTTTTTATTCCATGATGGCTTTCTTCTGTGCTCTGAGAATAAGTGAACTGGTGGTTCAATCAAGGGGTGACAGGTCAGGGAAGCCTCTGGAGTTCAGGGATCTTGATTTAGCAATGCAATATTTAGTGCTTATTATACGTTCCTCCAAAACAAATAAAAAGAGGGTGGGATCTAGCATATGGCTGCAGACTTGTGTTGACTCAGTTTTACATGACAATGTGCATGCTAGGGTGGTATGCCAAGCCCACAGTGGTCATTTTGGATCCTGCCTGGGATTGAGTGAATTGTCTGTAGTTAAGTGGCTGGAAAGGAATGGCCTTCACTGGCACAGCCTGATGCCAATGATGTTTGGGGAGCGCATGGGACTTCCTCTGCACATATTGGTCATTCACCTGGGGGGTAGTGGCCTAGATTTGTTGAAGGGCAAGGTCCTGACCTTTTAAGCTCAACATGTGAGTCATACAGTGCCATTTTGAGCTGAGATGTATGGTAGGGTGAAGGGGTCCCTAGGTGCATAGATAGGGCCAGGAGGAGGGTAAATAAGGAGATTTAGAAAGCTTTAATGAAAGGATTGGGTGTCTTTTTGCCATATCCTCAAATAATTTTTCAGAGGACTTACATCTACAGAGTCAGTTGTGTTCATTTGTCAGAGACAAGTAATTTGTTATTCCAGGAGGAACTGCAACAGGGAGAAAGGGCCCTTTTGGGTGGTCTGAGGGGGGACAGGGGCTAAGCAGATGCTTACCCCTTATCTGTGGCAGATAGTGGAGGGAGAAAATTAGCATTTTGGTGAACACCTATGGCATCCTTTTGGTGGAGGAGAGGGCTCTAGATCTGCCTCTTGAGGTCATGGTACCAAGGGTGGAGGAAAGAGACTTTCCTTGAGGCTGGCCTGGGCAGTGATCCCTAAATTTAAGTCATGCAGTTTGGGAGGGGTTTCTCAGGTTGGCCTTCCAATAGTGGGATGGCCAGGAAGCAACCCAGCTTTTCGGTTCTCCCTGGGGCTCAGGTGTTTTACCCAGGGGAATCTGGAGAGGAGGTCTGGGAGAGACCACCTGCTTCAGCTGCTCCTGCCCTATGTTGCTCCCCCATTTTGCATCCCAGGGGTTAAAGGCTAAATAAATAACAGTTTAAATGAAGTGGCCCTTACTCAACCCAACCTCTGTTGTCTGGTCTGTTTATTTCCATGGTTGGTCAGAGAGCACAGGTGTGCAAATGTGACCAAACAGCAAGGGCACCTTTAAAGTTTAAAACCTAGGCCCTGGCTGCTCCCTCGTCATGTGACAAGATGTCTCCCTCCCATTGTAATCATAAAATATTATTTGTGTCACCCATATAAAAAGTAGAATAAGCCATAGAGCACTAGTTTGCTAAAGTATGCAAAAATCAAAAGCCCCCACCAGTCTCCTCCCTCACAAAATAAACAAGGAAGTAGGTTGGCACCCACTTTTCCTGCCCCTGGTGTTCAGTTGTAGGTCTCTGCATACATACCTTGATGTATGTTGGCTTCTTCCTAGACTTGGGACTACTGACTACAAACATGCTACGTGTGCTAGGATACAACTCCTTTCTTGCAACAGTTTCTCTATATGTCAATCTGTTTCTGGGCAAAATTTCTAGTGGCACTTTCAATATGACCTGTAGTTATTAGACAATCTGAAATACATTATCTCCCTATATGAGCCAGCCAGAATGTTAAGCTCCTCAGGGGATATCTTCCTCTCACTCCCACCACTGTTAAAGGCAAGTCTGGAAAGAACACAGCTGCCAGGCTGTGGAACTCTCTCCCACAGGAGATTAGGCTGGCCCCTTCTGTGTTCTTCTGCCAGCATGGAAAATCTTTCGACTGGCTTTTGGTTATTACCAGTTTGCTGCACGACAGTCTTTTACTCAAAGGGAGGGGTGAGCTATATTTTTATATGCATTGCTATGTATGAAATACTTTGAAACTCTTAAGTTAGTGGTGCTTTCAATAGGATAGTGGGTTTTTTTTTAGTTTTTATTAAAAATCTTTTCTGGCTGTACTTCAATACTCAAGATAGAAGGATGGGTGAAGCAGCTGTTAGTTGCATTCCGTGTGATCTCCTGTTGATTTAAGCATCACTGAAGGGTGGTAGTGGGGGTTTAATATCAAAAAGAGAATGTAAATATTTGTTTATGACAGAAATAGTTCATCACAAGTCTATTTCAAAATATAGTCTATAGTCTACGTTCATATCAGTGTAATCCTCTGAATGCTCCATGGTTGGAAATATTTGTAAACTTAGTGACAGCTAAGTAAAGGCAACATCAAGATAGATGCTGGCATGAAACACTCAATAGCATGAGAAGCTAGTGCTAATGACTGCATCATATGATCATTTCATTATCAAAATATTTTGACACTAAAAGAAGACATACTGTTTAATACGTGATACTACTTAGAAAAGTGAGGTAGCTATAAAAGTAATATAGAGTTCCTTATAGAATGAGTTTCTTTCTAATCATCTGCCTTACAATTAGAGGGCTTATTGTAACAGTGAAGTTTCTGGCTTCAGACAATGGGCTGAGTGATGTATTTAATCAGCTATGGTAAAACAGACAAGCTCTAAAAGTCAACTGTGGTGGGAAAATTTAAAACATATATTTTATATATTCTATACCAAGACATATCTTCAATACTATTTTAGCAGCATAAAGATGAGAAAATAGATGCACATTATATTCCATCTAACAGTTTTGCATATTTAGATATTTTGTGCACTGTTTATCCAATGAGGACATGTGTTTTACAAGAACAGCGAACTACCAGATATTTGAGACAACTCCATTAATCTCTGTCCATTAGTCATTTTAGTGAAGGTTATGCAAATTGAACAGTACAATAGGACCCTCTTATCCATGGGAGATTGGTTTCAGGCCCCCCCCCCATGGATAATGAATTCCACAGATAATAGTAAATGCCCCCCCCCATTGCCATTGCTGCTGCCAGAGCTATCTGGGGAGGAAGGGAGAAGGGAGGCAATATCTCTCTTCTCCTCCCTTTGCCCCCCCCAATTTGCATTGCTGCCACCAGAACCATCCAGGGGATGAAGGAAGAAAGGAGGCGAGATCTCCCCTCCACTCCCTTCATCCCCCCCCCATCACCATTGCTGCCACAGAAGCCATCTAGAAGCATCCTCACCTCCCTCCCCTGTCCACCCCCCTCTGAGACAAACCATGGATAATTGAATCAGGGGTTGGTGAATCAGTGGATACAGGGTTGCTACTGTAGTCTCAAATATCTGGAGAGCACCAAGTTGCCCACTCCTGCACCTGAGCTTGTGTTTAAACCTGATCATATAATCATAGAATTGTAGAGATGGAAGAGACCACAAGGGCCATCCAGTCCAACCCCCTGCCATGCTGGAATACGAGATCAAAGCATCCCTGACATATGGCCATCCAGCCTCTGTTTAAAGACCTCCAAGGAAGGAGACACTCCGAGGGAGTGTGTTCCACTGACAAACATCTCTACTGTCAGAAAGTTCCTCCTAATGTTGAGGTAGAATCTCTGTTCCTGGAGCTTGCATCCATTGTTCCGTGTTCTAATCTCTGGAGCAGCAGAAAACAAGCTTGCTCCATCCTCAATGTGACACCCCTTCAAATACTTAAACAGGGCTATCATATTGCCCCTTAACCATCTTTTTTCCAGGCTAAACATACCCAGCTCCCTACCTCTTTCCTCATAAGGCATGGTTTCCAGATCTTTCACCATTTTAGTCGCCTTTCTCTGGACACACTCCAATTTGTCAATATCCTTTTTGAATTGTGGTGCCCAGAACTGGACACAGTACTCCAGGTGAGGCCTGACCAAGGCAGAATAGAGTGGTACTATGACTTCCCTTGATCTAGACACTATACTTCTATTGCTGCAGCCCAAAATCGCATTGGCTTTTTTAGCTGCTGCATCACACTATTGACTCATGTTCAACTTGTGGTCTACTAGGACTCCTAGATCCCTTTCGTATGTAGTCTCATTCAGCCAGGTCTCCCCCATCCTGTATCTATGCATTTCGTGTTTTCGCCCTAAGTGCAATACCTTAGATTTCTCCGTATTGAATCCCATTTTGTTAGCTTTGGCCCAGCTCTCCAGTCTATCCAGGGCATTTTGAATTTTGATCCTATCCTCTAGGGTGTTAGCTACTCCTCCTAATTTGGTGTCATCTGTTACTTTGATAAGTATGCCCCTAATTCCATCATCCAGGTCATTGATAAAGATGTTGAATAGTACTGGGTCCAGGACAGAATCCTGTGGCACCCCACTGGTCACATCTTTCCAAGACAAAGAGGAGCCACTGCTGAGCACCCTTTGGGTTCGGCCAGTCAACTAATTACAAATCCATTTAACAGTTAACTTGTCTAGCCCACATTTTACAAGCTTGTTTGCAAGAATGTCATGGGGATCCTTGTCAAAGGCCTTACTGAAATCAAGGTATGCGATATCCACAGTGTTCCCTTCATCTACCATGCTGGTAATTTTATAAAAAAAAAAGGGGGGGGAATCAGAGTAGTCTGGCATGACTTGTTTCTCTGAAACCCAGGAGGAATCCGAACCTTGTTTGGAGGGGATGATAGGACATTCAATCCCCAGCAGAAGCCAAAAACTGTCTCAGCAGAGTAGGTAGCAACCCTTTCCCAAGAATACTCACACACAGAGTGTTTGGTGTCCAGAAAACAGGAGGTGCTTTTAATCTTCAAAGTTTCCGCTATTCACAGTATGTACAAGCAGAGTGCTATGCCAGGCATCTCAGGATCATAGGAAGAGAATGAACACTGATCTGGCTCACTTATATACATCTCAACACACCATTGGCTTACCCAAGCACATGGTAACATTGAATCATATTTCCATACTACATGGCTTTGTACTCTAGTAACCCTTCTTCTGATGTAACCCTTCTCCTCATGCAGCTGTGGTATGATTACCATGACTGGCAGTTCATGGAGTCATTGAATCAGTCAACATGACTCAGCATATTTCTGCAGTTGTTTGGCCATTTTAAAACTTAGGGTTCAGTAACCAACTCCTGACAGTTCTACTCATGTAACAAGACTATCTCACACTTCAATTTTACATTTATTAGTTCTCTCTCATTTAATTTCTCATGTTTGCTAAGTCTTTAGCTGAACATTAAGTAAGCAATAAGTCTACAGTATATGAACATGCTGAAAAATAACAAAGAAACATTGCACCAATGAACATCTTAATGATATGTCACTCAAAAAGGGTCTCAAGTATTCTCCCAATATTCTCATGTCTTTACATATTGAAGTACTATTGAAGAAGAATCTTTTGACATTTCAGTGCATGGATTGAAAAGCATTTCCAAATGCCGACCATGGTAGTTCCTTTCCATGGGGGTGGGACTGTATGCCAGGCTTCCCCTCTCGCCTTTTTCTTTCTCTTTGCTCAGAAGAAGGCAATGGTAAACTACTCTTCAAGCCTTCTATCTTCAAAACCCTATGATGAGACAGCCCAAAATGATACAAGAGATAGTGCCAGCAGATGAGACTCCCAGGTTGGAAGGCACTCAATTAGCTACTGAGGAAGAGCAGAGAGGAAGTACAAATAGGGTTGTGGTTAACAATGCTACTGGACTCAAGCCAAAAGGACATTCATCTGTTGACATACTCAGAGGTGAAAGGAAAGACCAAAGCTTCGCAACACATATTATAAGAACATGGAATGTGAGAATCATGAAACAGGGGAGCTAGACCTTGTGAAAAAAGAAATGGAAATATATAAACATTGCAATACTTAGATGAGCAAGCTAAGGACTTAGCAAACATGAGAAATTAAATGAGAGAGAACTAATAAATGTAAAATTGAAGTGTGAGATAGTCTTGTTACATGACTAGAATTGTCAGGAGTTGGTTACTGAACCCTAAGTTTTAAAATGGCCAAACAACTGCAGAAATCATGCTGAGTCATGTTGACTGATAACGTTGTTGTAGAATTTAGACTAGAATCAAAAAATGAAGCAAGAAGGTAACTGATTGAATTTTGTGACACCAACAGTTTATTTATCACAAACACATTCTTCAGGCAACCAAAGAGGCAACTGTATACATGGACACCACCTGATAGCCAATGTAAAAATCAAATAGAGTACATAATTGGAAGCAGAAGATCCATCCTCTCTGCAAAAACAAGACCCACAGCAGATTGTGGCACAGACAATGCACTGCTAATATAAAAAAATAGAGCAAAGTGAAAGCTGAACACTAGATCAATCATTCAGCCAAAATACATCCTAAAGAACATCCCTGTAGAATTTTAAAATAAAGCAAAAATAGGTTTACACTATTAAGCCTAACTTACAAGGAGCAGGAAGAGCTCCATACTGAAGCCAGGGACATTATCAGGAAGGCATGCAAAAAGACAACAGTTCTAGCCAAAAAGAAAGAAAAGACCCACTGCATGACAGAGTAAACACTTCAGTTAAGGACAGTGAGAAGCAAAGGTAAAAGGGGATAGGGTCAGAACCCTGAACACAACTGTTAAATGACTTGTGCACAGGGACAAAGGGAACTACTGTAACTATCAATACAGAGAAATAGAAGATGACAAAAAAAAAAGAACAAGAGATCTCTTCTACAACATCCAAGAATTCAAAGGGAAATTTAAAGAGTGGAGATACACTATGACCAGCACAGGAATACTGTGAATGATCAAGAAGAAATAAAAAGATAATGGAAACAATAAACTGAAAAACAATATAGAATAGAACATGTCCAGAGGACGGTGACCAAAATAGTTGGAGGTCTGGAAGCCATGCTCTACGAGGAGCAGCTTAGGGACCTGGGTATATTTAGCCTTGAGAAGAGAAGGTTAAGAAGCAACATGGTAGCCATGTTTAAATTTTTGAAGGAATGTCATAATGAGGAGGAAGCAAGCTTGTTTTCTGCTGCCCTAGAGACTAGGACATGGAGCAATGGACTCAAACTACAGGAAAAGAGATTCCACTAAAACATTAGGAAGAACTTCCTGATAGTAAGAGCTGTTTGGCTGCAGAATGCACTGCCTTGGAGTCTGGTGGGGTCTCCTTCTTTGGAGGTTTTTAAACAGAGTCTGGATGGCCATCTGTCAGGAGAGCTTTGATTGTGTACTCCTGCATGGCAGGGGCTTGGACTAGATGGCCTTTGTGGTCTCTTCGAACTCTATGATTCTACGAGATGAAATGAGGAATAAATAGCCTTTTTTTCATCCTTAACCATGGGAAATGCATTAAATCCTGTTGTATTTTGTAAAACAACACAAACAACAAAAACGTCCAAACAAAATAAACAGAAGAAAACAAAAGAATCTCAAAACAGAGCTTTCCTGGTGGAATGAAGTAACCTCTGGTAAATGTGGCATGAAGATGACATCTAGCAATGCATTCTAGGGCAAAGAAGTAATAGTAGCTCCCAGTTTCTGAAAACAAAAAGTTGGCTGCAGACTCAGACTCTTGCTTTAGATGAACATACAGTTTCCTGAGCTGGCAGATATGTATAGAGAAATATGAAGTCTAAACTGAGACCATACAATGCAACGAATGTCCTAGTTGTGTTGCTGCTGTTGTTGTTGTTTTACTTTTTCCAATTCTTTTTTATTAGTTGTTTTGTGTCCCACCTAGCTTAGCAAAGAGCTATGGAGAATTCAAAAGGTTGTACAGTTTATGGCATTTTGGTTTGTTCTAATGATGGTATGGCCTAATCATTTATTTTATTGTGTCTGCAAGTTCTGCAATTATAATTTGTGCAATGCAGTTTAAGAAGGTGGAATACACTTCCTGATGCATCCTAATTATTAAATCTACAGTCCCACAAGGCATGAATGCACCATTCCATCCAGAGAGAAAAAAAGCAAGGTGGCACCCCTTGCCATTCCATGTACAAAAGCCAGCTGAACGGCCAGCTGAATGTTTCTTCCACACTTGTGATAGTACAGTACATCTGAAGACAAGTCTAGCTTAGGAAGCATAGGGCAAAGTGCTTAGCATGCAACCCTCTTCTTCAATAGCCTCTTGCTGCCAGCATGTTCCTTTGGTGAACACCTGACTGTGCCCAATGGTAGAGCCGGCCCTGGTTCTCACCTAGGCCAAGAGCCTAAAAGAGGAAGGATCCTATCACAGCTACTATAAAGGGTTCTGGTCAATGAAGCCATGATCTTGTATCAGACTGTGTATATCATTACAGTACATATGAAAAATAATAACCCTCTTCTTTAGCTAATCAGTTAAAATTTGTGGGAGGAGCAAGGACTCGAATCTCCGCAGCTTAGTTTATCCCAAGCCTTGCTAAAATGATCATAATGAAGCTACAAGGAAGTTCCACATATACAATACAGTGACAACCACCCATTCACTTTCTTAGGTTTCCTCCTTCTTTATATCGCCACCCTGGTTCCCTTTTCAATCTGGTTAAGTGGGTATACGAAATGAGTGACACTAGTCATGACCTGTATTATTCACAGCAGGTAATGATGGGCAGTTAAGAACCATATTCTAAAGCTTTCCTTGCTGTTTCTCAAACTTCTCAAAAAAATAAGTTCTCATTTAAATGTGAATACATTCTACAATTGCCAATATTTGTAAAGTCACTATATGGAACTGCATTAAAGGACAACAGAGTTCTGTGCACCATTTTCCAAGGATTCCCCCCTCCCTTTAAAATAAATGCTGGGAAGGTGCTCAGCAAAGGTTGCCTCAGTCAGCGTACAATTGTTTTATACACTTTCCGCTTACTTCATTCTTTTGTGAACATCTCTGGAATAAGTAATTACTGTGGGAACACTTCTTTACAGCTCTTCTCAAACAGTGAAATTGGCAGAGGTTGGTTTTATAAAGTTCACAAACTGAATAGTGCCTTATTGCCATAAACAAAGGGATTTTAACTACAAGCATTAAAATACACTAAGAATACGAGATAAGCAAATCTGTGAATAAAGATAAGTCTTTAATTGACAAGAAAATGAAGGATTAAGCTAATGCAGCATTATAAGCAATATGCCAAGGATTCAAGCTCTGGCCTACATCACTGTTTTGGACTAAGTGATTATAAAAGCTTTTTAAATGACAGAAAGCAGGACTCCCCAGAGACATTCTCAGCCTAAAATTCACAAGAACTTCTGCAATTGTCCCAAAGCCACCCTCTGTCAACCTACTGCATGTGCATATACATGTATAACTATTTAAGATAATTTAAGTCTTTACAAATTAATTTAAATAAACTAAAGAGCTAAATGAGAAACACAAATCCCACTATGGATCTGTTATTTTACAGCTGCTACTACTACCTCCTCATAGATAAGAAAAAGACATCAAACAATTTACTTTAAAATAAATATTTTAGTATGGAGATCCTTCTCTTATTTTAATGGATCATTAAAAAATTGTTCAGCACTCAAGGTATTATTCTCTCTGCTTGAATCTCTGCTCTGTAATGTGGGTATAATAAGCCTTTCCTTCCTTGCAGTGACTGAAGGGCTAAACTTTTTAGAAGAAGCACTTCTAACAATGGAAATCTAACATACAAGTGATGAGCATCATGATGATGAAAAAGAACATTGGATAAGTAGATAATCTTCATAACAGGGACATTATAAATACATAAATAATGTGTACATTGTCTGCTTTTTCTGTAAGGAACGCTTCTGTTCACTGAAAAGGAACTTGAAGATATTTAGGTTTGCATCAAATGTCTGGACTAGATCAGATTTTTTTTAAAAACCATTGCTTGTCATAGCAAAAGCTCGTGAATGCAGTTGTCATCCATGGCAATGGCTGTTGTTTGGGCTCATTGTGGAAAACAGCACACTAGAAGAGTTCTGCTGGTTCTTCCTGTCATGGGATGATAGGACACACAATCCCTGGCAGAAGCCAAAAACTATCTCAGCAGACTTAGTAGCAACCCGCTCCCAAGAATACTCACACACAGAGTGTTTGACATCCAAATAAGCAGGAGGCACTTTTATTTTCAAAGTCAAGCAGCTGCATTATGTACAAATATTTACAACTGAAGGACACACTGCTTTGCCAGACAGCATCATTCACGAGAAGAGAATGAGTTCTGAACTGAGCTCTCTTATATACACAGTTACAGGGCATTGGCTTACTCAACCACAAGGGTGCATTACATAATTTCTTGCATTCTAGAAGATATGCCCTATAGTAACCCTTTTCAGCAGCTGTGGCTACATGGCTACATGGATTGGCAGTGCTTGGCTTCAGGCATCATGACTCAGCATGGTTCAGCAGTTGTTTAGCCATTTTCAATGGAGTTTAGTTTCCAACTCCTGACAATCCCCTCCAAAATGGTCAAACTACTGCACAGGAAACATGTTATCATCACAACGTAATATCATTTACATTCATTGTTAGACATCATTCATCGGTTGGTTGACCTTCCCTTTTGACACCTTTCACTTTATACACTAGTGGCAAGGCCCAGCATTTTTGCCATCTCCTCATGGCTTCCTTCTGGAAGGGCTTTTGTGAGCAGGTCTGCAACATTGTCCTCTGATGTACAGTACCTCAGACACAGGACACCTTCTTGTATTAACTGCCTCACATTTTGGTAATGTACCGCAATGTATTTTGTCCTACACTTCAGGTTCTCTGCTTCTGCCATAGCTATGCAGGCTTGTGAGTCCTCGTGCGCCTCAACAGGCATTTGGCATGGCTCCCCAAGGTCTGCAAGCATTTGCCTTACTCATTGTACTTCACTTGCCGTCTCAGACAAGGCTGTGAATTCAGCTTCAGTTGTACTAGTGGCTACACAGTTCTGCATTCTTGATCGCCACACTATGGGGCTCTCTGCATACCTGACCACCAACCCGGTCACTGACTTCCTGTCTGAAGTCTCAGCAGCAAAAGAGCTGTCCACATAGCACTCCAGGGTCACCTGACTTCCTGCTAGCTCAAACACATGTCCCTGGTCCCCTTGATATATCTAATTATCCTCTTCAGGGCTTCACAACCCACCCTCTAGGCTAGGAGATCCTCCTCCTAAGCACACCAACAGCAAAACTTATGTCAGGCCTGGTGTTGTTGGCAATGAAAAACAAACTGCCAACCAGTGAGTGGTATAAATCAGGCCTCTGAAAACCATTTTCTGCCTCCAAGTTCACAAAATCTGTAATCATTGGGGTTCTGACTACCTTGGCCTCACTTAGCCCACACTTGGCCACAAGATTGTCTACCTTCTTCTTCTGGCTTAGGAAAAATTCACCAAGACTGGTTCTTTCTACTTCTCCGCCTAAATAACATCTCAGGTGTCTGCTCCATGAACACTGTCTCTTCCAGATCAGCGTTCAGGTATGCTGTCTCAATTTCAAAGTGTTGAACAATCATTTGCCTTTGTGCTGCTACAGCTAACACCATCCTAAGATTCTCTGGCTTTGCTGTGGGTGAAAATGTTTTGTCAAAATTGGTGTAGTGCTCTTGCGAAAACCCTTTCGCAACTAAGCATGCCTTACACTTTTGTGTCCCATCAGGCATGTCCTTAACCTTGTACACCAAGCTGCAACCAATAACCTTTTGGTCTTTGGGCCACTCAGCTACCTGGAACATTTTCCTCTTACCAGTGACTCAAACTCAGAGTCCATGCCTGAGTTCCACTTCTCCTGTTCTTCCTGAGGAAGCTTTAGGAGATCCTGAAAACTTGCAGGTTCCTCTGCTGTGACATCGCACAATCGGGCCTCTTGAACAACAACCTATGAGGAGCCTTTCTGACCCTCGTTGACTTTCTGGGGATGAGCACCCTAGTTCTGCCTGAGTCATCTTCACTTGCACTGCTGCTATCTCTCCCTGTGTCAGGTTCTCTTTTCAGAAACGTGTCAGGTTGAATGTTTGTTTGTGGTGGTGTGTGTGTTGGAGTGGCATGTGAAGTGTCAGGCTTTTCTTCCTCTGCCTCCCCTTCATCATCAGGCACTACCACCCCTCCATTTGTGGGACTTTGGGAGTTCTTGGTACATCCCTTCCCAAGGGAACAAACACCTCCTGATTGCAATGTAATCTGTCCCACCTTGTGTGCATTTCAAAATTTGCACTCCTGGAGAACAACACCTTTCCAGGATGGATGGAAAACCTGTACTTATTGCCCTCATAGCCAAGGAAACTCAGCCTCCTGGTTTTAGACTGCCCAGGTTTCCTTAAGCTTGGGCATATTAGTACATTTACATACTGGCCAAATATCCTCAGGTGCTTAAGGTTTGGTGCTCTACCATATAATAGATAATATGGGGTCTGGTTGACACCAGACGTCCACAATCTATTCATGTTGTAAGCAGCAGTCTTCACAGCCTCCCCCCACAGCCCAGCTTGGGCTTGTGCATCTTCCATCATGCACTCCATTATGCACTTCAACATCCCAATTTTTCATTCTGCAAGTCCATTCTTCCCTTGAGATGCTGGGTTTGTTATTTTGTGTCTAATGCCTCTCCCATGCATTCAGGTCTGCAGACTGTTGGATAAGAATTCCCCTCCCCTATCCGAAACCAGACTGGATACCTTATTAGAAGGGAATTCTCATTCAATTGTGTTCGCCCACTCACGGAACCTGTCTGCAACCTGACTTTTCTCTTTCAGCAAGTATACATAGGTGTACCTAGTGTGTCTGTCCACAATTACAAGGAAATAGTGGTTCCCCCTTCAGTGGGCTTGTAGGGACCTGCCAAATCAGCATGGGCAACTTCAAAGGGTCTCTTGGTGACACACTGGGTCTTTTTGGCAATTGGGAAAGCTTTCACCTTTACTTTCCTGCACACTGCACATTCTAAAAATCTTGAGCAGTTTTTCATGCTTAAATGAGGGCGGACTTTTGCTAGCTCTTTTAGCCCTTTGTAGCAAGCATGTCCCATTAGCCTGTGGTAGTCATGAACACACTTATCATGCAGGGGCACATTATCTGCAGGGCTCACATTTGTTACCTTCCCTTTAGGCAACATGTAATGCAAGTTACCAGCTTGGTAGATGAAGGGAACGCTGTGGACATCACATACATTGATTTCAGTAAGGCCTTTGACAAGGTTCCCCATGACATTCTTGCAAACAAGCTTGTAAAATGTGGGCTAGACAAGTTAACTGTTCAATAGATTTGTAATTGGTTGACCGGCTGAACCCAAAGGGTGCTCAGCAGCGGCTCCTCTTCGTCTTGGAAAGATGTGGCCAGTGGGGTGCCACAGGGTTCTGTCCTGGGCCCAGTGCTATTCAACATCTTTATCAATGACTTGGATGAGGGAAATAGGGGCATACTTATCAAATTTGCAGATGACATCAAATTAGGATGAGTAGCTAATACCCTAGAGGACAGGATCAAAATTCAGAATGACCTGGATAGACTGGAGAGCTGGGCCAAAGCTAACAAAATGAAATTCAATACTGAGAAATGTAAGGTACTGCACTTAGGGCGGAAAAATGAAATGCATAGATATAGGATGGGGGAGACCTGGCTGAACGAGACTACGTGCGAAAGGGATCTAGGAGTCCTAGTAGACCACAAGTTGAACATGAGTCAACAGTGGATGCAGCAGCTAAAAAGACCAATGCGATTTTGGCCTGTATCAATAGAAGTATAGTGTCTAGATCAAGGGAAGTAATAGTGCCGCTCTATTCTGCCTTGGTCAGACCTCACCTAGAATACTGTGTCCAGTTCTGGGCACCACAATTCAAAAAGGATATTGACAAACTGGAGCATGTCCAGAGAAGGGCAACTAAAATTTTTGAAAGGTCTGGAAACCATGCCTTATGAGGAGAGACTTAGGGAGCTAGGTATGTTTAACCTGGAAAAAAGATGGTTAAGAGGCAATATGATAGCCCTGTTTAAGTATTTGAAGGGATGTCACGCTGAGGATGGAGCAGGCTTGTTTTCTGCTGCTCCAGAGACTCGAACACGGAGCAATGGATGCAAACTCCAGGAACAGAGATTCCACCTTAACATTAGGAGGA
The DNA here is from genome assembly GCA_030847615.1 of Gambelia wislizenii. Taxonomy (NCBI): domain Eukaryota; kingdom Metazoa; phylum Chordata; class Lepidosauria; order Squamata; family Crotaphytidae; genus Gambelia; species Gambelia wislizenii. The sequence continues at coordinate 296,473,618 of JAUMIR010000003.1, forward strand.
ACTTTTTGACAGTAAGAGCTGTTCGGCAGTGGAACGCACTCCCTTGGAGCGTGGTGGGGTCTCCTTCCTTGGAGGTCTTTAAACAGAGGCTGGATTGCCATCTGTCGGGGATGCTTTGATCAAGATTTCCTGCATGGACTGGATGGCCCTCGTGGTCTCTTCCAACTCTACAGTTCTATGATTCTATGATTCTTTAACCCCTTTGCACAGACATTATGCTTGTCTGTTACTGTACAGTGTTCCCCCTCAAATACCACTTTCTACCCATCAATAGTCATTTGAGACACACTTAATATACAGTCCTCCAGTTTGCTAACACATAATACATTTTCAAACTCATTGCAGCACCCATTTTTTTTCACCTCGCTGGGAGCACCATCTGCAAGGGTAATATTGGTTATGGAAGCATTTTTACATTCCTTAACAGTTTTGAATCATTCACCATGTTGTGTGCTTCCCCACTATCAAATAACCATATCACATTCCCAGCACCTTCAGGATGGTGCTTTGCTACAAAAGCATGGCTAGCAGACTGAGAGGATGCACCCCTCCTTTGCCTTGTAGCTGTGCCACCCCTCCTGTCTGGTGCAGGCATCTTACAGTCCCACTCTAAATGCCCGGATTCTTGCATCTGAAGCAGCGTCTCACATAGCTGCAGGTTCCCTCCATCACAGATGCCTCTAGATGTGTTGCTGTGCTCTCCTGATTCCAGCTGGTAATTTGTGGCTGTTTACTCCGCTCTGTCCGGGAGTCAAATTGCTGGCATTGGACCTCCTCCAGAGTGTGCCCAGCTACCAGATCTATAGATAAATCATGTTCCCTGGTAGTCTGCAGACTGTACATGAGGAAATCCCATTCTTTTAGTAAACTACCCAATAAAATAAAACACTTATGGGCTTCTGAAATGTCCACCACTCTGTTAGCCACCTCTTGGAACAGCTGCCTCGTTTCTTCCAAATGGGCTTTCACACAGCCTCCAGGACACAGGTTTGTGCTATAAAGTCTCCTAGTCCATATAATCTTTGAGAGGCAAGATGAATTATGATGTACTGTTTTCAAAGCCGTCCAAAGCTGAAAAGCTGTCCATGTTTGGTCTGCATGAATCTACTGGGAGAGGCTTAGTGATAAGAGAATGGCAGCTCTAGCTTTCTGATCTCCTAGACAGAATGCTGCAATCTCATCTTCTGAGCCATCTGGAGCCACACTTTCCTTCACTAAAACATGCCACAAATTGTCCTTAATTAATAAAGCCTCCATGTACATGCTCCGGGCTGGATAATTGCCATCAGCCAATTTCTCAAAACAGATGAGGCTAGTATCTGCCATTGCACTGCATGAATCAAAAATTCTCCAGCTATGAAACAGAAACAGCTGGCAGCTCTTCAAGGTTACTTGAAGATAGCTCTACAACAGAGACCTGGCTGAAACTTAACTGTTGCACAGCCAATTAGCCAAAAACATTCAAAACAAAAGAGTTTCTGGGAACTTTTCTGGATGCACCTTATCTAATCTGAAATCAATCACTGGACCCATTACCACTGTCAGGGGATGATAGGACACTCAATCCCTGGCAGAAGCCAAAAACTATTTCAGCAGACTTAGTAGCAGCCTGCTCCCAAGAATACCCACACACAGAGTGTTTGATGTCCAAATAAGCAGGAAGCACTTTTATCTTCAAAGTCAAGCAGTTGCAATATATATACAAATATTTACAACTGAAGGACAAACTGCTTTGCCAGACAGCAGCATTCACGAGAAGAGAATGAGTTCTGAATTGAGCTCTCTTATATACACAGTTACAGGGCATTGGCTTACTCAGCCACATGGGTGCATTACATCAGATCTTGCACTCCAGAAGCTATGCCCTCTAGTAACCCTTTTCAGCAGCTGTGGCTACATGGCTACACAGATTGGCAGTTCTTGGCTTCAGCCATCATGACTCAGCCTGGTTCAGCAGTTGTTTGGCCATTTTCAATGGAGTTTAGTTTCCAACTCCTGGCACTTCCAGTTACTCATGCATTTGTCCTCATTATTCCAAGGCCCACTGCCATTAGTACAATTCGTTTTGCAATCAGTTGTGCAACTGGTTGCACACATTTCTCCCTTGCACACATGATGGATTCTTTCCTTTGTACAGTGAGCCCTTGGTATCCACTGGGGATTTGTTCCAGGACCCCCTGTGGATACCAAAATCTGTAGATGCTCAAGTTCCATTATATAAAGTGGCATAGTAAAACAGTGTCCGATATATAAAATGGCAAAATCAAGGTTTGCTTCTTGGATTTTTTTTTGGGGGGGGGGGAATATTTTCAAGCCAATGGATGGTGAAATCCATGGATGCCAAATCCATGGATATAGAGGGTTGACTGTACAAGGCATTTGTGAGGGCCACATCTTTTGTACTAGCCAAATGGCTAGTTTGATTCTGGCCATGGAAATAGTTTCATGGTTCTTTAGATACTAGAGTTTGCTATTAACAATGCAGGTAGAACCAAAGCAATAATATTTCTACAAAAATTATACGGTTAACTAGCTGTACCCAGTGTAACATACACTGTTTAGAAACTCCCCCAAACAACCAGTAGACCTCACAACAAGCCTGCAAGGTAGGCTGATGGGTTTTTTAATTCCTCCTCCCCATTCTCAGTGTTCCACACTTTCCCCAGAATTGCTGAGGGTGACTTGCTGTGTTGCCCTGCCACCACTGCCAGTTGACTATCTGGATTTGTTGCAGTGGCAGCAGCAGTGCCCTGCTGCTGCCACCAGTTGACTGTCTGGGTCCTGTTGCAGCCTGTGACTGGTGTGTGGCTGAGGGAGTGAAGGGAGGGAGGGGCCCTTGTGAGGCTGGGGGTGTATATGCAGATTGAGTGGCAGGAGTGGGTTATGAGGTGGAGAGGGGGTTTGCATGTGGGTGGTGATTGGTTTGGTATGTTTCCTGAGCAGCTAATCAGCACACTGGGAAAGGCAACATACCATATAATATATATATGTGTGTGTGTGTGTGTGTGTGTGCGTGTGTGTGTGTATTGATGAGTACAGAAGGTTGACTTATTTGCCAGAATTCTGCTCCTCTCAAATGCTAGATATAAAATATAAGGTGTAATGTTAAATGTAACTGGGACATTATCCATAGCCCCAAGGTGCCAGGCAAGCCCTCCATATCATATACTTAGGCCAAAATATTGATACCTACAACTTTTTTTAGGTTTTCTCCCTGCAGGAGAAGATTGTGAGAATTTTTGCATATTGTTTCTGTGCAAAGTACAAAGTCCAAGAAAAAAAATAGTAAAAAGTGCTGTTCTTTTTTCTCTTGTTCAGGAGCAAAAAATCTGGTAGAGTTGACAATATAATTCTCTTGGGTATTTTGCCATTTCCAGTGTGCTGATTGGCTGCTTAGGGAACTGACCAACCAATCACAGGTCTGTTGGGCAACCAATCAGCACACTAGGGGCAGGACCATGTAGATTTCAAACATGGCCAGTAGAGAGGGAGACGGAGTACCATGGGGTGGGGTGGATGTGCTGTGTGTGCATGTGTGCCAGAGTGCAGGGGGTGGGGGGACAGTTTGGCAGTGGGGGGTGAATTTGGTGGCATGGGAGGTGCATTTGCTGGTGGGATGGCAACCACCGGGGGTGAGTTTGGAGGAGGGGTAAATTCAGTGGTGGTGGGGTTTGGTGGTGGTGGGTTGAAGGCAGTATGGGTAAGTTGTGGGTCTGGTCCGGTCCTCCGTGGCCTGAGGCACCAGGGTTGGTTGGAGCACAGCACCCCCAGGAGGAGGTGGAGGAGGAAGGAGACCAGGCTGCTGCCAGGGCCACTCAGCACCCAGCCACGAGGGAGCCAGCTACAGGTGACGAAGAGCAGCACGACCTCTTGGCCCTCAGCCCTGCATGCCCAGGAGGAGGAGAGCAGCAGCAGCAGCCAGAATGCAAGGGGACTGGCGAGGTCCGGCTTCGGCTGGCAGAGGATGTGTGTCCAATTTCTCCTTGGCCTTATGGTCATTCCAGCTATCCACAGAAGGTGAGCACCCCTTGGCCCCTCCACGGACAGCTCCACCCCCTTGCAGCCCAACCCTGAGCCTCTCCCCACCCAATACCAGTATGCTTTCTGGGGTCCGTACCTGGTCTGCCCTTGACTGGCCAGCACTGGAGCTTTCCTGGTTGGAAACTGGGGGATCCGGCACATGAACAAGAAAAAAAGAAAGTCAAACTGCGACCTCCCTGACGCGTGCTTCAATGCCGCCTCCCATGAAGGAAGGGAGAAAGGGTCAATCCTGCCCCGGGGCAACTGGACCAGAGGGAGGGGTGTTGGTTTCTGGTGGGGGGGCAGTCTGGAGCAGCCCCAACCACTCCCATGACTTGGGTGGTGGCAGAGAAGGCAAGGTATGGGGTAGCTCATTGCCTGCAGGAGAGAGGTGCTGGGAAGAGGGCAGGTCACCAAGCCAAGCCCCAAGGCTCTGCCCCCTCCAGAGATTGTAAACTTCTCTACAGAGTAGAGAAAGCAGGATGCTGCCACCCCAATACCTCTGGGGAACCCCCCCCCTGCCATGTGCACATTTTGGGTACTCTCCACTGGCAACAGATTTGGGAGCCACCGCCCTCAGCTGCTGGCCTTGCCAGTGGGGATGAGCTGGGTGTCTTTGTGCGGAGGGAGAGGCCTGTAAGGTGGGGGTGGGAGCCCAAAGCGAAAGGGAAGGCAGGGAGCATTTCGGGCCTGTTCCAGCTACAGAGCTTAATGAGGGAAGCTAGAGGAAGGGGTGGCTGAGTGCGCACCCTTCCTGCTGCCTTTGGGGATGAGGAGTGGTTGGGTGCAATGGAGGAGGCAGGAGGGTGCGCGGCGGGGGGGACCAGGACAAGTGGCGGTGGGGGGCAGGATGAACGGTGTGGCAGGGGAGCCAGGATGAGTAATGGGAGGGTGAGTTAAACCCACCAGCTTACCTCAAAGAGTTGTCATGAGGTCTCCTGGGCATTTTGGGGGGAGTTTTTTAATGGCATATGGCATCTGTCTAGTTTTCTCTTGATATGCCAGGATACATTTTCTTCATTTCTTGTCAAGGACAAGAACATTTGCAAATACTCTTTGCAATCCTGCTTCTACATAACACTTCCTATAATATGTTTCATTGACTGATATAAATAGCTTCTGGATGTGGTGGAAGCTCCATTACAAAGTATCATGAAGTTGGGCAGGCAATTGTTAAAGAACCTTTAGACACAGAATATACTGTCTCAAAGTATATTCAATAGTACAATCCTACGTACTATTATAGACAATAAACCTATTGATCTTTATTCGATTTTCTTCCATAGAGAGCACAGGTTTATGCTTTCACGGTTAATAATCCACTAAGCTCTCTCCAGTTCTTGTTATAAATAATGCATTTGTACAATCAAATATTGGCTTAATAATCCATGATATGCACACACCTATTTGCAGCCTGTTTGCTGCCACCTTAATCCTCCCTTTATGGGAACAACAAAAACAAATACCTAGGCAGTCACAGTTTAACCATACATTTATGTTGCAGCCAAGCCAGGAACTGGGATTAATAACATTCAAGACAAACCAGGATCAGAAGTCACCTTTAAATCTTGGTTTTATGTCATAGCTTGTTTGAAAGCCATTAACCATAGTTTTCTGGAAAAAAGAAACTAATAGAGGGGCAAAGTGGAAACAACAGAGTTGCACAAATGATGCATGAAGAAGGCACATACCCCAGCTATTTTATCTGAAATTTTATTGTCCAAACAAAGTAGTTTTATATAGTTGAAGAGAATTCTCTGGATCATTGAGTTGTCCCAAAATACGCATGCACTTTATACAAGTAGGTATCAAACTGAAAATTAGGAGCAGGAACTTATTTATTTATTATTAGCTAACACACATTGGAAACTGCTTAATGTAGTGTAGATGTGTAAATGGCTATTGCTTAAAACAATTTGTAAGCTCCTCTGATAGCCTTGTGGCTGAAGAGTGGGGTATAAATAAATAAATAATAAAAAAATATTAGATTTACAGTATATCCCACCTCCCAAGATGGTATTCAAGGCAGGTTGCAATAATTTTAAAGATACAAATAAAACAGTACACATTACAAAAGTTTAAAAATAATTAAATTAATTACCATTATTTTAAAATGTGATAGTTAAAAACATATGAATTAAAAACATATCAATAAAAATACAACATTAACAGTAGCACACCTATTAAAATCCATGTTTCAAATGCCTGCCTAAATAAAAACATCTTCAACTGCTGACAAAAAGAGAGCAGGAAGGGGGCGAACTGGAACTCCCATGGAAGGGAGATCCAGAGTCTAGGAGCAGCCATGGAGAATGCTGTCTCCCAAGTCCTCACCAACTGCACCTGTGAAGGGGGTGGGACTGAGAAAAAGCCTTCCCCTGCTGATCTTAACGCTCTTGCCAGCTTGTATGGGGAGATAAAGTCTTTCAGATAGGCTGCAAATGGACTGGTAACCAATGCAGCTGTTTCAATGTCAAATGATCCCTATAGCCAGCCCCAGTCAGCAGTCTGGCCACAGCATTTTGGACCTGCTGAAGTTTCCAAACATTTTCCAAAGACAGCCACATGTAGAGCATGTTACAGTAGTCCAAACGGGATGTAATCAAGGCATGTGTCACCATAGCCAATCCAACTTTTCAAGGCACAAGCACAACAGGTGCACTAGTTTTAACTTGCAAATGCATTCCTGGCCACAGCCAAAACCTGAGCATTTAGGCCCAGATCTGAGACCACAAGCACACCCAAGCTGCGAACCTGAGATTTCAGGGGGAATGTGACTCCATCCAACAGCACAGGATGAATCTCTATTCCCTGATCTGCCTTTCTACTGACCAGGAGCACCTCTGTCTTGTTTGGATTAAGTTTCAATTTGTTCACCTCATCCCATCCATTACTGACAATAAACACTGGTTTAGTACAGATACAGCTTCCTTGGAGGCAGATGGAAAGGACAGACAAAGTTGTGTGTCATCAGCATACTGAAGAAACTGAACCCCAAAATGCTGTATGTCTTCTCCCAGCAGTTTCATGTAGATATTAAACAGAATGCGGGACAAAACAGCCCTGCGGGACGCTGCAGGTTAGTGGCCACGGTGTCAAACAGGTGTTCTCCAGCACCACATACTGTATATTTTAGGTTTTGACTATGGATAGGTTTAGCTAGGGTCATATATTGTCAGAACTCTTCAATACACGTTCTGATCACTTTGCTTTTAGTTAAATCTTGGCTTGTTTGTTTCCTGCTATTGAAAAGCAACCTTGTTAGATCAGTGTATTCTGTGTAGTCCAGAAAATTTTAGTCAGGACCAGATGCTGCAAACAATGAGCTAATTAAAATAGTGTTCAAAAAGACGTTCAGCATTGCATAATACAAATTCAAATAGATGTTGTTTACATCATCATCAAATCTAAGCAACAAGCTTTTTCAATATTCTTTCCACTACAGTCTCAATTGATAATGGCATTGTCATATGAATGGCAGCATTGCCCGTCCCAAACTAAAGCTCTAATTTATTTATTTATTTTTAAAGCTGGAACTGAGGAGAATCAAGCCAGCTATGAAAAAGGGAGGTTCAATTAAAATGTCTTTTGAAAAAAAAGTAAAAGCATTGAAAAGATCTGGTGGTATTGCAAGAAAGCTAAGCTGTGTACTAAAACACAAGGAAGCACCAGAGACGCCTAACTTGCCTTGAGTAGAAGTGGAAGTGTACCTGTCTAACTCTGATTACCAGTCCATCAAGTTTCTAAATAGCCACTCTTAGCAACAAAAGCTTTCAGCTACTCAGTTATGGTCTAAATGGATTCCACAGGACAGGCATGTGGCTGTTCTACAAAATGAAAAGACATGCCTGCCTGCAGGCATGATATGGACAAAGGAGCTAGAAGAAAGTAATCAAAGAATACAGCTTGTGGAGTGTGTAAGACTTTTCTGCATATGCACTCAAATATATTTATTTCTTTTTTTATTACTATTAGCAGTTTTCCTAGATACACTAAAAACTACAAATACAGAAAGGAAAGAAGAATAGAAAATGAAAGATAAAATACACACACACACACACACACACAAATCAACACATTGAAAAAATATACTGTATAAGAGAATAAGGGGGGAAATGAAAGGTGACTTCCAGCTTTCTTCTCGGTAATTATCCTCAGTCACAACATAATCAACCCTTTTTCAATACAACTACATATTACACTTCTGGATATCAAGTCCTTAATAATTATCAAAACCCAAAGTTATCAAATCACATTTTTTTCAAAAAGTTCATAATCGGTTTCCAATCATTTAAAAGTGTCCCTAATGATTTTTTCTTTAATCAAACATGATAACTTGTCAATTTCTGCCAAATCTGTCAGTTTCAACAGCCATTTCTCCCTAACAGGTAATGATGAATTCTTCCATTTCTACACATATACCAGTTTTGCTGCTGTGGTCATATACTGAAGTAATCTTCCATGTCTCTTTTCTAACTGTTCATCCATGAGTCCCAAAATAAAAAGTTCAGGTTTTAATTAAATCTTAACCTTTTAAATTCTCTGTATCAGAGTGTGAACTTGAACCCAAAATCTCTTAGCCTCCTCATATGTCTACCACATATGGTAAAATGTCCCTTCATTATGTTCACATTTCCAACACACATTAGAAACACCCTTATACATTCTGGACAATTTCTCTGGCATTATATACCAATGATACATCATTTTATAAAAGTTCTCTTTAAGACTGTAACATAATATAAATTTCAACCTCTTTGACCACATCTTCTCCCATTCTTTCATCTGTATATTATAGCCAAAATTCTTAGCCCATTTTATCATACATTTTATAACAAAAGTGTGTACATTTTACCAATCACATGTTCATCATCTGTACACAATTGTTTTTCAAACTCTGATTTACTTTGTTCAAAACCGTAATTCTTTTTATCCACCTTAAACTTTTCAACTAACCACAAGTAAGGAAGCCATTGAAAACTATATCCCTCTGTAAGTAACTGTTCTTTCAGCTTAACTTTATACTCTCCTCAGCAGCTCTCCAAAAAATCTTGATACATTAACCATCTTTATTTGCCTGTTTCTTTTCTGTAACAAGCCTTCTGTGCTGGTACCCATGAGGGTGGTTTGGGGTACAACCTAGGTCTATATCTATTTCACACCCTTAATACTGCGCATTTCACAAAGTGGTTATTAAAATCAACATTCACTTTAACTTTATCATATCACAATTATTCATGCCACCCAACCTTAGGTTGGACTCTTCTACTTCCAATAATCTTTTTTTTCTCAGCACCAACCTTTCTTTTAATGAAACTAGACAACAAGCTACAAAATACAGTTTCAAATCCAGTAAGCCCAAACCTCCTCTTTCTTTTGTATCTTGCAGTACATTATACCTAACTCTTGGTTTCCACTGTATATATTTCTGATACCAATCTGCAGTTTTAAAAGGAATACAATTCAAATGAAATAAAAGTCAGCATCAAAACCAATGCAGAATAAAATTCAGCCTCCTTAAATAACTAAATCTGGACCACATTCCTAAAATGTATTGGATGTGGCAAATCTCTTTGCTGAGCACATTTCTAAATGGAGCCCTGTGCTTTAACAGATTTTATTTCATTAAAAAAATTCCTTATTTTATTTAAGGGCAACTTTGGGGAGCAGACATTTCAGGTAATGGGCCTAAGCCATATGTAGTCAACAGTATCTTAAATGTGGCCAAAAGCAAGGAGGAAGACAATGCAACTGATACAAAAGGGAATGTAGATGTTCTTGTTGACTCTTCCCATTAAAAAGTGTAGCTTCCAAACAGTCTTCAATAGCAGTGATATATGAAATGCATTACAGTAGTCAATCCTGAAAACTATTTTTTTTTAAAAAAAAATCTATAACGGTTGCCGTAAAGTTATTAACATGGGCCTCAGTCCACCTCCCCTCAGTGTAGTATAAATTGCTATATGTGGATCTTTGCTATGCTGAGCCATATACCCCTGCACCCAACTTACTGATAAGCCCCTGACACTGCCTTACATGATTATTCAGTGCTTCATAGCAAGCAGGCAGGCTCAGAGCAGTGTCTGGCTCTATCCCCATAGACAGACATACAATGATCACAGCAGTGCTGAGACCTCTGGAGAATTCCAGAGGATCTCATTTTGCATCTGTCTAAAGGAGGGGGTGTAACCAGATGCTTTGCTGAATCTGCCTGCTTGCTGCAAATCATGGAATGGCCATGCAGGACAGCATCAGGAACTTATCAGTAGGGGGAGGTTTGGTTGTTGAACAGGAGGAAGGGAATACCAACCCCCCCAGGTGGCAAAAAAAAAAAAGACATCTGTGAGTATAAGGGAAACTTCTGTTTGTAGATGTCCCTAACAGAAATCCATTCACTTTATGCCACGGCTGTGGTGTCTTTCCCAAGGGCTTTGTATATATTGGATTTGCACAATTTATTGCTCATGAAGATTGTCAGCTAGGTAAGTATGAAGGTCCATTTGGCAAGTCATAATACATCGTTGTTAGGTAGCACTGTGTCTGGTAAGTAAAGGGTATGAGTGGAGATTTTTTTTTAGGAGGAGCATATCAGAACTGCCCATCTCCACTGTGTGCTAAAATCGTAGACAGCCATGTCAAGAAATGCTTCCAAGAATTCACTGCTTGATTTACATAGGGTTAATCCTTAACAATGGAAAAATGGACCTGCTTGGCTATTCTTTTAGGAGTCCCTTTTACATCTCATGGAAGAAGAATAATTGTAGCCACAGTCAGATCTAGCCCACAACTAGTTCAAGCCCTAAACCTAGCCTCAGGATCTCACCAGTCCTTTTGTTACAAGTGTCATTTCAGGATCAGGCCCTTTGGTTAGTTGAGTATATACTGGATCAGGCCATTGTGACTAGTATGTGAGTCCACAATCAGATCCCGTAATCAGATAAATTCCCCCTACCGGATAGATCAGGCGCTAATCAAGTAAGAGCAGTCAGGATTGGATCTGTCCACTTTAGCCTGCTTGGCTGCCATTCTTGGTCCTGCCTGGAAGATACAATGCTGGGGTTTCAGGGATGTTACAAAAGACCATAAGCTGTCCCCAGTACTTCTATACCTGCTATTTTATTTTTTATTGAGTTTTCATATTTGGGGACTTTTTGCAAAACTGTCATTTTGTGTAAAACCCCATGTGTAAAATACCCAATTGAGGGGATCTCAAAATGTGAACAATCTCATGGTGGTTGAAATGTGTCAATATATTCCCCACTGAGGACAAGAAAATGTGAAAGTATTCCTTATATCCCTAATCCCTGCCAGAAGAAGAGGCCAAATCCATATATCCAGCTGGGTTATCTACTTTTTTTTAACCAGCAGGCTGACCCAAAAGAGCTGCTCTTAGGATTCCCCTTCCCCAGGTTTTATACTTTCCCCTTTTACATGTGGGGCTCTTACACATGACAATTGGCCCTCCACATTTGCGGGTTTAACTGTTGTAGATTTGAGTCTTCACAGATTATTTGCTGCCACATTCACTGCTGCCTGCCCTATTACATTTTTAATAGGGACTTCAAGCCTTGCAAGACTGAAAGAGACTGAAAGCGTGATGGGGCTTGTAAGTCCCAAATAAAAATGGTGTTGGGCAGTAGCGGAAGTGGCAGCAAGCCCTAACAGCCACCTGCTTCTGCCTTGTGAAGGAAACGTACCACCTCAAAGGCATGTGCAGTGGGTTGAATCCATGGGTCATACTTTTGGTGTGTGTTAAATATGGTTTGGGGGACCTAGAGATCTTTGCAGTTTTCCTACTTTTGTAGGGGTCTAGAACCCCTAACGCCAGCAAATGTGGAGGGCCAACTGTATGCAATTATAGCACTATGATTCCACTTTAACTGTCATGGTTCCATTCTATGGAATCCTGGGATGTGCAGTTTTTTGGGAGGAGTATTTAGAATTCTCAGTCACAGAGCTTTAGCACCTCTGACCAAGCTAGTAACTCCAGCATTCCAAAAGACACAGCCATGGCAATTGAAGGTGAAATTGTAGTGATATAAATGTATCATATGAAAGCCCTCCTGGCTACCATCCCTTCTGCTGGGTCTGCAACACTTACGCTCATCAGGCCAAATACTTCACAGTCAGCCTCATTCCTAGTGTACCCTGAGATGCCAGGCAACCAGCCATGTGGTGTCTGCTGATGATGTCACATCCATACACTTCTAAAACCAATCATCCTGCCAAGCCCAGTACTGAGGAGACGAGGGCTGGTTGCAATGGGTCATGATAGTGGTCCATACGTTTTATAGGCTTCAAGTAATAATATTGCTAATAAGTTGGATTCTGAGTCTCCATGAAATAATGATCTCTCCACATAAGATCAATGCACCTCCATCTTGAGGTCATTTCTTCTGAACATTTATTTAAATAATTTATATCCTTCCTTTCAAAAGTTCACATTAACTTATAATATTTTGGAAAATGATACAATATTTAAAATGTTGATACATATTCCATAAATGTTAACATAGACAGCCATTCTATACTATTGATGTAAGGTAATGTAACATTAGAAACATTGGAGTACTTGTACTGAAAGTCTGAGCCTGATGTTTTAAATGAATGTATTCAATTTGTGAAACATGATTCTTCTCATTTAGCTGTATTACTGTGATTGATAGATTTTTTCTGAACTGATCCACATATTTTGAAATGTAGGAGATTATCACACCAGGCCTCTAATGTGCAGCAATCAAGTTAGTGAAACAAACAGAAGCAATTGTTATTGTACTTCCACTTCAATACTGGCATGTTTCCATTTGTTTAACTAACGCGATAGCTGTGCAATACCGACAGAAAGGTGGAGGGAAGAAAAAAGGGGGTGGGAGGGTGAATTGATTAGGCAGGCAAGGAGGGAATAGTCAGATCAGGCAGTGGTAAGGGTGGGGGAAAGAAAAGAGACAGATGGGATGGGGGGGATACATTGGGCAGGTGAGGGGGGAATAGTCAGATCAGGAGGGCAGGGAAACAAGGGGAGAAAACAAGGGGTTTCCTACATCAGTGAAAATGTGCCCTTCAACAATGGTTTGAATGCAGATTGGCAACAGCACAGCCATGATGCCATGCAATAAGGAATGGCCGCATGTGCTATTATCCTGCTCTAGTACCACTGCTAAAGCCTGGTATGATAATCTCCTAAAACCAGCTTGCCAGGCTTCTGAAAATAATTTGCACTTGCTCAAGGAAGATAGAAAAGATGGAAGCTAGAAAAGGGAAATCCACCTACTCCAACTGTCTCCTCCTTCTGCTTTCCCAACACTCCATGGCACTCCCTTCACTTGTCACATGTTCAGGGACTACATCAGAGCAGTGCTGTGAAAGTTACCTTTAAAAAAGAATTCATTGCCAGTACTCATTACAACATTAATTGGAATTGGTGGTGCAAGAAATTGGCAATTCATTGGCAATTCATTGGTATTGGTGGTGCTAGGTCTGAAAGGGCCATGCTGCCCTGTTCCCTGCATAGCTGCCACCCAATTTACCTAGTCCAAACTGCCCAAACTGTCCACATCTCAGGGGTATTTTTGTTTGTTTCTTTGTTGCTCTCTCTTTCTCCCTGCCCCCAGAAATTAAACAGACAACTCCTGGAAGGTAGTTCCTTTGATTATTTTTTAAGCAAAAATCAAACACCCTAGCTGCATTGTAATACCCATATACACTGTAAAAGAAGGAGAGGGGAAAGAGCCAGGCACGGGTAGCTGTGCAGGTAATTCACAGACTAGTGTGCCTACCATTCTCTGCTTTTTCTTCTTAAATGAAGAAGACAGGTGAAAGAAAAAGTCATCCCTGAATACCTTTTGGAAGAAGCTTTTAAGTGGCTTCTAGGTTCAAAGGTTCAAAACGTTTTTGTTTACTTCATAGAATCATAGAATTGCAGAGTTGGAAGAGACCACGAGGGCCATCCAGTCCAACTTATGTAAGTCTTACCTGACCTGACTGTTCCACTTCACATGTGCATATTGTTTGATTCTAGACCCACATGGTGAGCAGCACTGCAGGGGAGGGGCTGTCTTTGATGGCCTCCATGGCTGAGAGGCCATAGGTTTCTGCATCTGGTGCATGGCCCTGCTACACTGTGTGTGGTGGTGGGGAAGAGCCATATAAGGCCAGTCTACCCTTTAACATACCTCTTTGGATCATCTACTTTACAGACCACCCTCCTGCTTCCAGTGCAATGCAAGCTTTGCTGGTCACCTTGGGGTAGGAATTTTTCTCCCCTTTACTTTGTTTTTGTTTGTTTGTTTGTTTGTTTGTTTTTTTCTATCCCATACTGATCTGAGACACTTTGACAATTGGCTATTGGTGGTGTTGGTAAATAGGCTGTCACTTAGCAGGTAGCAGGGGGATAATATGAGTTTCGGTGTACACCTCAGAACCCTTTTCATGAAGGGCAGAACTCTGAAACTGCCTCTTTAGGTCCTGGGACCCAGTGGGTGGGGATGGAGTCTGCCCTTGAGGTGGACCTGGGGTTTTTGCTCTAACTTTAAATCCTGGGACTGGGGGTGGAGGTGCCCTGGGTCTGCCTTCCAGTAGATGGTCAGACAGTGAGCAACCCAATTATTTGGATTGCCCTCAGGACTCAGGTGTTTCACCCAAGAGAAGGCTGAGAAGATAGTCAAGGTTGATCCCTGGCCTCAGTTGATCCTGAATCGGGTTGCTCTCTCCTCTTGCTCCTTTTCAGGTTCAACATGGTTAAAATAGGTTGGTTCTAGGTCAAATCAAGTGACCTAGTTATTTAACCCAACCCTCTGCGTCTTGTCTCCTTATTCCATGGTTGGTCATCAATTAGTTTTAAATGACATGTTTGCTGAAACATGTTGAGCTGATCTTCTTTTTTGTGGTGTAGGAAGCCATCCCTATTTTTTCAATGGCCTGCAACACATTAAATTTGTACATTAAAAAACTTGTCTTCATATGTGCAGATGTCTGTTACACATGTATAACTTCTAGCAATATTTCATTAATATAGTTTAAGCCACTTGAAAATGGAAAGTTAATGTAATGCATAATTCAGAATTTTGCTTCTTTCACCAGCCTTAGCTTTTTAAAACTGAGACTATAACATAAGGAAGACTGTAAAATAATCAGTGAAACATAAACCTTTCCAAGTGCCAAGAAGCATTGCCTCCACTTACCCTTTGCTTATGAAAAAGAGGGAAGAGTGTTTGATCAGCAGTGAGGATATAACATCACATTCAGAATCTGAATTCCCATAGGCAAGTGGCATGTCAGTATGCTTCCATAGGCATAAAAGAAAATCACATATAATTTAAGAAGCCCACTTTGTGTCAGATAAAAGGAGAAGATTGCTTTGCCAGCTCAACTATAATGAAATCCAGCATGGTTGCCATACTTATAATTATTAATTTATTGGAAGCTGTCAGCTATGTCTTTGCAAAACATCTCAGAAATGAAACTCTACTGCACCTTCAGCATTCTAGGCATTAGCTGCAGGAAGGATAAACACTTCCTCACTGTGACTTACACAAAGAAAGATAAAACTATCAAAATGGAGATGGAGGGTTGTAGAAACTGCAGTATCTTGGCAATACTTAACAATCTGTGCTCCACAGCCTCAGCCACAGCCTCACCCTTTCAGTTTCTGAGGCAAAAATATTGACAATTGCAATTATACAGTTCTGGGACATAGCGTTTTTGTTCTGTCCTTCATATGAACTTTAAGACAGAAAGCAGGCAGTGTGTAACCCCTGCCAAGCAGTAAACAACATGGCCAGTTTCATCACACTCAGTCAAGACTCAAGAGTACAAACAACATTTTTCCCTGAGTGTTAACTATGCCCGTGCTTCCCTCTTGTCTCCCCGGAATTATACCCTGGATGGTTGCACCTGTCACCTTGTCCTAGCTATGGCCCTATGGAAAAAAGTTCCTGAATCATTTCTGAAGGAGCACCTTCTTTTAAGCACAGAGTAAAATGACACTCTTGTGAACATATGTCAGAATAATAGCTCACTTCTATTGGAGACAATATCTATAGCATGATATTTCACACAAAAAAGAAAGAAAAAAGATTATGATCTATTGTGCAACATTTCACAAACAAGACCAATTATCCAGATGGAAGCAGAACAAGTTAGATTCTTGCCCAAGAAATCTAGTGTAAACCAGAAGTTTGTGCAAAAATGTATGACAAAAGATGGAATAAAATTGCAAGTTGTTCCACATGCATTTCAAATTCATAGCAGACTCTGCAGAAAATTTGGGACTGGAAGTGAAAGCCAGTCTCTGTAGGGTTTTAGCCTAGACTTAGACTATAGATGAAATTATGAAATTATGAAATGTTGTACAACCAGAAGAACTTTTTTTGGTATGTTTTCTATTCTGAAATAGGGTTACCACTCCCACCTCATAAGGTATGTCACATATATTCTCTTTGTTTTTAAATCCCTGATGTACTTAAAGGCCAGGTAGCCCTGCTCTTCTTCTTTTCCTTCTATGGTCCTCTCTTTCATTTTGACCCATGTCTTAATGACCTGGACACCCAAATTATAAAGGCAGTACAAGGTGTCATAGCAATATTGCAAGTGAGCATGCATGAAAATCCTTAGACATGGTTTTTTGTCTGTAGTGCCTTCCTGTATCCTTTTTCCATTCATACACTCCATGATTCCCCAACCTGTGTTGGAATACAATCCCCATCATCCCCATTCAGCATGACTGATGATGATAGGAGTTGTATTTCAACATGGAGGGTGATGGGTTGGAGAACTTGGCATGCACCATTCATACACAATTCACCTATTTGTCACCTTATAAATATACAAACTGCATACAGCTCCTGCTCTCTCTGAGGTTTTTTTGGGTTTTTTGGCTGGTAGTTCAACTACTTAGCATTCTACAATACCTCAGTAGCAAAAAAGAATGGATTAACAGTTCCAAATATAGTGGAAAGGTCTGTGTGAACATGTGTTATCTGCCTTTCCAGTAAATGAAGGCTTTGGCATTCGGTTAAACATACCTCAATTAAATCACTTCATCAGATCTTCATTTATATGTGAAACCAGAGGCCCTGTAGCCAATAACCAATGTGGTTTCAGAGACAGATTTTTTAAAATATTTTCAACGTTTGTACATTTCTGTATCTTGTTAAAATGGAAAACCACTTTTTTCATCTTGTGATCATATGTAGTCTGTCAGCCTGACACTTCATTCATACCACTTAAACTGTAGTTATAGCCCAAACACTGACTTTCATTTTCCTATAGATAATATTTGGCTACAACAATTCTTCATTTACACATTTCAGACTATTCCAATGGGATGCAGGCTGGGTTGCTAATCTGTTCATTTACATATCTTATTTTTATTTTAGATCATTTTTTTATTGTAGAGCTAGTATTCAGTGTAGCTCCACTTTTAATATTATACCCAAATAAAAATGATGTGGAAAGACAAAGTCTGATATTAATTGATAGCATCATACATTTAGATAGAAAGTTTTATGGAAAACCATAGAACTGATTGATAGACCATGTGATTCTCCATATGGAAATAAATTACCGTATGTTACTGAACAACAACAGATTGTCAAAGTCATGAATTTTTGTTTCCACCATTAACACGGCCATAGGTGCTGTTGACAACATAAATGTTAAATTTACAACTTAACACACTGCCATCAGGATAGATATCAGTTAAACAGGACATTCCAAACTAATTTAAATAATTCATTTTCAGTATTAAACACAATTTGAAAAAATTGTTTAAAATTTAAAACTCCCTTAAAAATAACTCATAAAAATTGTAATTTATTGTGCAAGCATGTGAAACTGGGGTCTCTTCTAGATGGGGTCATTTTGAGCAATTTCTGTTGGACCATTTAATGTCATTTCTTTATGCTTTTTGTTGCTTCCCCTTCCAAATGTGCTCCTTTAAAAAGGAAGGAAGGAAGGAAGGAAGGAAGGAAGGAAGGAAGGAAGGAAGGATCCATCTATATGAGCCCAAAAAACCTGGAGTGCCCCACAGTAGTGGCATTTCACAGCAGCTGTGACTTGTCTTAATGATTTTTTGGCCCTCAAAAGCTTCACATGCCCACCAGTCAAGATGGCAACCACAAGTGAATTATTTGCATTTTCACCTACTGTAATCTGCTGCCACTGAACTTTTTTTAAAACCTGCAATTGTGCTCTGGAGTGATATTTTGCCTTTCCAGAAAAAAAAGGGAGGGGGGAAACAACACCCAATTTTCTCACCTTAGTGCCTGCTCTCTAAGGCAAAATATCTACATGGTGACGCCGGGCACCTTCCCTGTTACCAACCCCCAACCCCACACTCTTCCAGCCAATCAGTTTTGTGCTTCCTCTCCTATGGGAAAATGATTCATATCAAATCGCTTGTCCCAAAGGGGAAAATGTGCATCTCCCCCACTGTTTTTTAAAAAAAAACTCCGGGGAAAGCAACAAAGGCTTTTTCCACATAGGTTTTTTGTTTGTTTGTTTGTTTACATTTTGGAGGGCCCTCCTTCACAAAACAGCAATACACCACAGCTTGCCATTTAGACAGGTAAGGTTTTCCATGCATTTATGAGGAGTTTTTTCGCTGTTAAGACAACCCCAAAGACAGCACATTTGGGAGCATCTTTACTGTGATGTGGGTTATGGCATCAGATGTGGATGTGGATGTATACCTTCACCCTTTTGCCCTTTTTTCCAGATGTGTTTCCACTTTGCACAACCTCTTTCTCCTGTTTCTCCCCCAACACCTACATACCATTTATTAGATTTCTTAAAAAAAAAAAAACTCTTTTAGGCTTTGTGGGCAATGGAGCTCCCTGTGACAAGTGTTCAAAAACTTCAATTAGTTGAAAGAGCTGCTGCCAGATTGTTGATTTGGGCTGGTTAGAGAGGTATACTCCCCCCCTTGCTCCAACAGCTCAACTGCCTGCTAGTCTGTTTCCAGTAGGGATGTAAATCTGTACATTTCATTCTCACAATCAAGAACACTGTGACAAATCAAAAACTGTGCAGTTTTCAAATATCATTTGTAATTTTTGGACTTATTCTATGGAAAACCATTCATGATTTGTGGTTGCTGTTGTTGTTACACAGGAAAAAACTACAGAAAAAAGTTTTCTGTACAGAAACAGAAATTTCTGCACAGAAATGTGGTTTTCTGTGCAAAAGATGCTGTTTTCTGGGCAAAAATGTGGTTTTCTGTGCAGAACATGTTTTCAGTGCAGAAATCAGTAGGTTTTATGCAGGAAATTTATGAAGAAAATACTCTTTTCTGTACAGGAGAGTGGTTTCCTCCACACAAAATGCCATTTTCTGTACAAAAACAATGCTGTACATTTTCCACACAGAATAAGTCCCAAGCTGCATAGATGCTTACCCATGGTATTGTCCACATCAGGGTATTCTGACATTCAAGAAACCCATTTTTGGTCATTAAAAAACCCCAGTATTTTCAAATATTCTTTGCATCCCTAGTTTCTAGGCACTGTTCAAAGTGCTGACCTATAAGGCCTTATACAGTTTAGGTCCAGGTTATCCCAACATAGGAGCTATGCCCAGATCTTGAAAACCCAGGAGAGGCCCTTCTCTCAGTCCATCTACCTTCATTTCATGGGGACTTTTGGTGGGGCTTCTTGGTGGCTGCCCCTAGACTGTGCAACCCCCTTCCTAGGGAGGCTAGAATGCCTCCCTTGCTGTCAGCATCCAAAATCTTTTTTATTCCATTTTGAAAAGCCAAGATTTCTTTTTCTTTTTTAAAAAAATGGCTTAAGCACAGTGTTTATTTATGGAGACTTCCTACTGATAGTTTTTTTCCCCACACCCTTTCTCTTCCTGCATCACTCTAACTTGGATATATTTTATCTTTCCTTTTCTCTCCTCCATGAAACCATGTGCTTGATTTTGCAGAAATGTTTGTGTATAAACTTACTTTCATAAATTCTACAGATAAGACTATATATATGTATTTTCTCTGGGAGACCTTGATAAACACAGACCTTGCCACACATGTCAGTGGCTATGGGACTGTTTGTTGTTCAGCTTCTCCCCTGCCAACTGATAATTCTGCTTCAGATATCACCCTACTGTCTCTCACATTTCCCAACATGGGTCATTCCAAATCTGACTGAGAACGATGAAATACATGCATATGGGTGTGCATGGAAGAGGGTGACCTTGCTCCAAGGAAATAAGCACTGCAATATCACCATTGCATTTTACATAACTAGTGCTAATCTTTTAGAGTTTTTTTTTAAATAGTATGTTCAAAAATGGTAAGGGGACAATATAGAAGGAGACCAAGGCTGCAATTACACGGCAGGTTTTATTGCGATAAATTGTGCTTTAGCGCTTTTTCGCACCAGTGGTGGGTAGTTTACATGATTTATGGAGGAAACAGTTGTACTTTGTTGCTCTTTTTTTCCCCACTTTCTGGTTCAGACAGGCAAATGTGGGGGGGCATGGCCAAGCATTGGAGAGAAGGACAAAGGAATGCAATAGGAATGTCTGCCCTGGCCCCAAAGCAAACTGCAGACACGAAGTATTTTTTTCTCTGTAGTTAACAGCTGATCGATACTGAATCTCACCCATTCCCTCCCCCCGTAGCTCCCTGTCTTACACACCAGACTTCCCTTGGCACCAAAGCAAGCAGCAGACACGAAGGATTTTTCAAAATAAATTGAATCTTCCTCCTGACTCTGCATCTTGCCAGCCCACCCCTTCATCATAACAACCAATCAGAGTGCAGCTCTGCTGTAACTGTATCAGGAAGATTGCTGGTAATTCACATAGTCCTTAGTAAAATGGTTGTTTACACAATCAATAATGCGCTAAGTCGCACTACTTTTCAAATAAGTCGGCAAAAGTACCGACATCCCGAGACGCTATATTTGGGTTTTTTTACCTTCCCCCCTTCTGAATGAGGCAATACTGTGGCGCAATCTGTGGGAACAATGAGCAATCTTAGCGGTATATTTAGAGGAATATTTGCCCGTGTAAATGCAACCCAGGTGATAATTGCAAAGTGGAAACACCTCTGAAAACAAGGGGAAAATCGAGGGTGAGTGAGAGGATTTGACACACCTACAGTACATCTAATGTTGTATCCCATGCCTACAGATGAACTGAAATATTCAAATGTATACAAATGAAGCAAACTAGTTGATCAGCTGTTGTAGTGGTGTGGCTTCTAATCGTATGGCAACCCTAAGGTGAACCTATCGCAGGGTTTTCTTGGCAAGATGTGTTCCAGGGAGGTCTGTCTTTGCCTTTCTCTGAACCTGAGAGAGTGCATGATTACCCATTGGGTTTCCATGGCCAAGCGGTGATTTGAACCCTAGTTTCCAGAGTCATAGTCCAATACTCAAACTACTACACCATGCTGGCAAATCAGCAGAATCCATAAAATGCTGTGTTGTTGTTTTTTAAAGTCACTTTTTTAATAGGAAAAAAAATACCAAAAACAAAACAATATCAAAAAGGGAACTAAATCCCCCAAATCCTATGATTAGCAAAGCACTATTTGCCTCACAAGGAAAAAAGCAGTAAATTTAGCAGGGAAATCAGTCACCACTAACTTCAGTTTTGCATACACTTATTTTGGAGTAAGTATTACAAAACTCAGAACAATCACTTTAAGCACACCCTTTTTTGAACTATGGTTTCCATAATCAGGAATATAGAAGGCAGTGAGAAAGCCATTTTATTTGGGACAGCTTCATGCATATAACATGTTTATGTAAAGCTTTAATGATTAATCTACAGATTAAACTAATTTGTTCTTGCAAGCCTAAATTTTCTTTCTTTTTTTCTTTCTGAAATCATTCATATTCCATCTTTAGGGCAACAGCATGATTTCTATAACAATTGTAGAGAATAAGCTGGAATTTGAACCCCTCTGTTCCCAGTCATATATGTACCTCAATCCACAATTGTATCCCAAACAACCAAGTGACATGTATAAGCATTGATCTGGATTTAGGGATAACCTGTGCCACTAGGAAATTGTGTTGTGCTTTACACTTGTATCAATGGAATATAAGCTGCTGCATGCAGACTGAGGGTTTAATCAAAGAATATAAGCTTTCTTTCAAAAGATATGAGATAACCCAAATGCATGACTTCGATATGGAATGAAGAGGTTGATTAGATTAAATCCAGTTCAGCTCAGACTGGCAGTTATCAGACTAGATAAATATAGAACCAGAAGGCAGACAGAGAAAGAAAAATGAGGAAGTCATGATTGCCAAATAACAAAATGGGAATGGTGCTAGATATTTGGCAGGTGGTATCGGAGGCACAGGTGCAGTAGGGGGAAACTCTGATTGTAATGACACTAGGTTAGGCAGCATGAAGGTCAGAACAGAGAGATGGTAGGAAAATTTGGAAATGACACTGAGATTCAAGTGCGCATGTTTGATCTATCAAAGAGCAGAAAGGATTTTTTTAAAAAAAGAGGTGTGGAATGTAGGCTTTTGCTTCTGTAATTCTATAGTGGGAAATGAGAACACACAAAGGCCTTGCAACCTTGGTTTGTCACAAGGCCGTTTGCTGGAAAGCTTGGAAGGGAAGCATCCAGCTGTGCACCTCTTGAGGTCACTGACTGGGAAGAAACTGAGGAAATTGCCCACAAATGAGCAAGATCAGAGAGAAGGGAAACAGAGCTTACTAAAAGGCTCAGCAAAGCCCAGCCAGTCCCCCCACAACAACAAAAAATG
The DNA here is from genome assembly GCA_030847615.1 of Gambelia wislizenii. Lineage (NCBI taxonomy): Eukaryota > Metazoa > Chordata > Lepidosauria > Squamata > Crotaphytidae > Gambelia > Gambelia wislizenii. The sequence goes on from JAUMIR010000003.1 coordinate 296,496,369, forward strand.
AGGGAAAATCCCTTATTTGTAGATGGGCAATTCGCAGAACAACAGGATCTAAAAGGATTGTGGGAAACTGAGGACTTGATCACACTGTATTGTTATAGTGCTATTATTCCACTTTAACTGCTATAGCTGCCTCCTATGGAATTCTGGTGTTTGTAGTTTAATGAAGCTTAAAAGCTCTGGCTCACAATGCTAAATGTTATTCCCTAAACTCCAAATCCCAGCTGAGTGGCTATCTTGTCACTTTTCCATACAGAACGTCGCCACTGTAACATACAGAATATTGTCTGGGAAATGGTATAGGGGTTCTAGACTTCAGAAAGATTATCTGTAAGCATACACAACTCTGTCTTCTGTCTTCTAACAGTGGAGAGCTGCCAGCTGCTCAGGAGGACTAGCTAAGCAATTAGGTCCCAGATTCTGTCTGATCTGGGGAGCTAAGCAGAGTCATCCCTTGTTAGTACTTCGATGGAAAACTGCCAAGGAATACCAGGTTCTGTGGGCTAAATTTCAGGGGAAGGAACTGGCAAAGCCACATCTGTGTATTCCTTGCCTAAGAAAAACCTATGGAATTCATGGGATTGACAGGTAACTTGAAGGTGACATGCATGCAGCTGCTGCTACTGGTCTGCCCCCAGCAGATGCTGCTTGTGACAGTCATCTTACTTTGCTTAATGATAGGACCAAGTTCTGAGAATTAAAGATGCCCTTAAGTCTCAGAAACCCAATTTTTTGTATACCTTCATTGCTCCTGAAATTTTAATTATGTTAAAAGTTTTATCAAATGTAAATAATAAATCTCATGCTTTTTCTGATCCCAAACCCATGGTTAACCAGCCCTCTGGGACAAAGGTGTGAGGCAAATAAAGCATGTGAGGCAAACTTCAAAAATTTCAGAGAATCTTCTTTCTTTAGTAACAATGGACTTTTTAAGACAACCTTAAATCCAGCAGAAGATGTCAGGAGAGGTACATGGCTATCCCGTGGCAGGGGGTCCTTTTCAGATGCCACCGTCCCTCTCCCGGCATCGTCCATGTCAGTTCTGTGTCCGATCTATTGCAACCGCCCCATTTTTTATTCATGGACAACCTCCATGAGTAAAAAATTGCATGGTTGCAATAGATTGGACACGGAACTGACACGGATGATGCTGGGAGAGGGACGGCGGTGTCCGAAAAGGACCCCCTGCTGCAGGATAGCCGCATACCTCTCCCAACATCTCCTGCCAGATTTAAGGTTGTCTGAAAAAGTCCAATGACGTTATCTGTAACTCCATGTAACATAATATTGCCCACAAATGAGCAACTTAAGCTAAAGCAAGGGGTTTAAAGATTAGTGACAAAGTTTCTCATCTCCAACAAGTACTAGGAATGTGCTTGTTTAAACGATTCCTTTCTGCAGACAAAAAAAAATAAATAAATCATTTTTTCCCCATTGCAGGAATGTCTGTGAAAACTGAAGTTTTTGAACATGTTCTCTCAGCCTCCCCTCCAGCTCACCTTTTTTTCACCTTGCCATACAGACTCCCTGTCTCATCTGTCTCCTCAATAAAATATCTATACAATGTATTCACATTTTTTAATTAAAAAAAATCCTTTATGTGATGGTACAAGAAAGAAACAGCAGCACTGGCTTCTCATCCGGGTTTTGGCCAGGGCAATGCCCAGGATTCTACTCGTTGGGTTTTCCTGACACACAAGGAGTTCCCTTCCCATTTGTTTTTGTCCTGTTCCCAAATTTTTAATGTTCTTTCCAACTCTAATCTTGACGCACTGGGATGGCCCTACAAAAAAGTTGTCACGTGCTGCAAGGTGGTTTTTCTCCTTGTTCTACCCCCCCCCTGCACAAAACCATTTTCTTCTGGAAGTAGCAGCAATAGAAAAAAAAATAACCTAAATTCTCTTTTAGGTATGATTACAGTAGGTTCACTAAAGCCATTAGATTTATCTATGTGTTGACTCACCATAAAACAATTGAATGGGCTTACTCCATTTGGGACTAAATAATGGGATGCCAACCTTGGTGTGTTTATTCAACAGATTTTGGTTAAATGTTTACCCCCCCCCCCAAAAAAAAGCCCTAATTGAGAAAAATCCTCAAGGATTCTTATAATCACCATCCAGCAGGGTGGGGGGACTTTAAAAAAAAACAAAACACATATATTCTTGCAAATAGACAAAGATTTATTTCCCTAGCTAAGACAATTATTTTCAACTGCCACACTATTTTGCTTAAGTTTGCAAATGGAGCTCAGCTGTAAGGCCACCTTTTTTCTTTTTTAAAAATTTTTCAAGCATCATTACAAAGCCCTCTTTTCCTTTCAGTCAATATCCATAACCTTCCAAATCCAAATAAATTGATGATTTTTCTCCTGGCTTTAGAAATGTTTCTCTGTGAAAGCTAAGAGTTTTACAGCTTCATTTTCATAAGATTCTGAAACAAAGATAGAGGCTTATAACACAGTGCTGTCCAAGACAACCAAGCATCAACTAAGACACCATGAGGCCAACAGAAGCTATGATTAATCAAAAAGTTTTCCCAGTCCTGGGTTGTTGGAAAATGCATAGAATTTCCCACACCCTGACTTAACTTTTAGACAAAATAGGAGTTCTGTTTCTGGCCTGGAAAACATTTGGATCTAGGAAGGTCTGTTCCTCCCTCGTGTATCCTTTCTCTGCTCCCCGCTCCCCCCATTTGTTGCTGTTGTGTTCTGTTGTGTGCTGTTGTGTTCTGCTAGTAGACCCTAGGGAACAGAGCAGTTCTGCCAGCAGATTACCTGATGGCAGATCTCTGAAATTAGCTAGGAAAAAAGAGAGTTATGCTGGCAGAAAAGGTTTGTATCCCATCCTAACATTCTACAGCTAGCATATTATGGACCTGGGATTGCACTATCCAATTCTGATTAATAAAATGGGTCAAGTTATATTCATAGCAATAGGTTACGCCTAATAAGATTAAGGAAACAATTAGTAACAAAAAGAAAGTAAATCTAATTCTAACCACATAGTAAAACTGAGTCAAAAAACTGCATAGTGGGTTTAAAAAAAAACACCTTTAAAACAGCCAAAACAGATTCAAGTTCATGCCCTACATAGGATCACAAGTTATGTCAGATTGTTATCTGTCAACAACTCACTAGCAAGAGGTTTGGACAATCATAGTAACTTTGTTCTTTGGACCCACTAACTGTGTTGAGATTTCAGCTGTAGCTAAGGGCTTATCTACAGATGCTAGGATATGCTGGCTCCCACAAATCAGGCCCGTTGTTCCCTTGTTCCCACCATGAAATGGGAGGAAGTCCTGATAGGCACGCCATCTCATTGCTGCATCCGCTGCCGCCGCTACCGCCACCACCACCACCACCATTTCCCTCACTGTCTCGGAAGGCAGGAAGCTGGCCCGCAAGATGTAACCAAGGTCCCCTGCATGTAACCAGTCTTGGTCACATGCTGTGGGACTCTTGCCTGCCTTCAGAGACTGTGAGGCAGACTGACAGCTTCAGCAAGAGCCGGCCTGCCAGGACAGATTCCTGTGGTCTCACAGGGCCCAATCTGTTTCCTCCCAGCAGAAATGGATTCAACCAGGTATTATTCTAAAATGTATCAGGCCTACCCACCTTTCCCCCCCCCATCTCAGCCCCATATCTACCCCAGGGGTGGTGAGGACTGCCTGGGGCAGAACAGAGCCAATGTCCTGTGTTGTATGGACTACAGAGCTCTGAGACAGGGGCAAGATGGGATATATTGCCTGTCCAGATAAGCCCTTAATTTCATATCAGGTGGAACAGTAAATCAAAGGGCACCATCCTGTTTAATTAAAAGCCACATGAGCAACACTAGGCCCCTCTCATTGGGGGAACAGGAAATTTGTTTGGACTCTCTTTACCTTGGCCTGATTTTGTGGTGGCATTTTGACTATGTCCCTGGGCTAGAGGAGGACTGGATCTAGTATAACTCCACCTTACCTCTCTAGCACCACTTTGGCTCTTCTGTGAGCAGATATTAGCCAGCAGAGCAGTTCTGCCTGCAACCAGTCTCTGAGATCAGCTGACAGAAGAGTTTTCTGTCAACAAAACAGGGGTTTCTTATCCTTGGCAGAAGAGGACTGTGCCTAATCCTGACCACTTAGAGGTGAACATATATTTGAGTCAGGTGGGCACTGGAAGCTGGGGCCCTTTTGCACTACACAATTATAGCAGCATTTTATCCTATGGAATCTCTGGGTTTGTACTTTGGTGAGGCACTAGAACTCTCTGGCTGAGAATTCTAAATAGCCCTCTCTAAACTGCAAATCCCAGGTTTCATAGGATGTTGCCATGGCAGCTGAAGTTGAATCATAATGCTATAGCTAGGTAGTGTGAAAAGGTCCTGGGTAATTTGTTTCATGAGTAATACAGATGCTGCCATAGCTCTCAAATTCTTGATCAATACAAATGTATTTTCTAAGTTATATTTCTATTTATCTAAATACCTTTCTGCTCACTTTAAAGGGTTTTACAGTAGAAATGCTTATTAATACAGTTGACAAATGACATCAGTTAGGATCCAATGAGGTATATCTGCGGGATCCCATTGCTTAGGGCAGACTCAGTGCTCTCTCAATTTCTCTACCCCCCCCCCCGTATCCTAACAACCTGGGAACCCAGAGAGCAGGGTTTTTAGCATGCATAAAGGGCTACAGGAAAAAATGGGAAGTTGTTGACTCTGTTGAAAGAGGTGGCATCCAGCTTAACTACCTAGTCAGACCCTAGCCTAACAAACACCACATCAGATAATTTACATAAAAATGATGGCAAAGCAGGGGAGGGGATAAAAGTATGGGGAAAGAATTTATTTGAAGAATGGGGAAAATGGATCTGCTTAAGGAGGGAGCAGATGGATAAATGGAGGTCTTCAGAGTGAATTCCACAAGTGCGAGGCCACCAATGAAAGACCCTGTCCCAGGTATCCTCAAATATAATAATTATTAGTTGTAAGCTCCAGAGGCCATTGTTAGACCATGATGTGTTCATATAGACAGTCCTTCAGACAATATGCTCCCAAACCATTTAGGGCCTCAAATATTAATATTAGCACTTTAAACTGAGCCCCAAACCAAATGCGTAACCAATGAAATGGATGTAAAATTGTGTTGTGAACAAAGTAGGTGGCCTTCCCTCATTGCCCCCAAAATTCTGGTTTTGAATTTTGCATCAGCTGAAGTTTCCAGACTTTTTTCAAAGTTAGAGCTACATAGACCATATTGTAGTAGTTACAGTGTAGTGCTCTGAGTGCTTAACTAGGAGACCAGGGTTTGAATTACCACTCAGCCATAGAAATCCACAGAGTGACCTAAGGCAAGTCACAGTCCCTCAGTCTTAGAGGAAGGCAATGGAAAACCTTCTGTGAATAAATCTTTGCCAGGAAAACCACAGAATATGGTTACCCTCATAAGTCAGAATCAATTTGTAGGCACATAATGACAACAAATATGGATGTAACCAGGGATGGATTTAACTGAGACTAGGGAGATTTTCACACCGGGGCTGAAAGCCTCAGTTCTATCCCGCCACCTCCTCTCCCATTCCTGCAACAGAATGGAGGTAAATGTTCGCACACTTACCTCCATTCTGCTGCAGGAATGAGCGTCCTCCCTCCTTGCCAGGCCAGCCATAAATGCAACTGTCGTAAGGCTGCTTTTATGACCGGCCAGGAGAAATCCCGCTCGTTCTCATGAGAGAACAAGTGGGAAGGAAATTTAAAACAACCCCCCAGCTGTCAAATAAACTAAAAAATAAAATAAAAAAATACAAGGAACCCAGTGGGGGCAAAGGGTGGCACTTACCTGGCTGTCCAGATCATGGCAGGAAGTGCCTGCCATGGAGCTCCTCCCCCGTCCCTGTCATTTCAGAACAGGGATGGGGGTCCTATTTGCACACCCGTGTTCCATTTCAGAAACAGAACCAGGTGCTTAAAAACGATTTCTCTCCGTGAATAATATATCACGGTGGGGGGGGGACAGAATAATGACAGTTAGGGAATGGAACAGGGTAAACATGTCTGAAAGGAAAATCTTTCAGCGACCCTGGTCCGTCCCTGTAATGGGACAATTAGGCTGTGTGAAAATCTCCTAGGTGTGCTTTGTGCATGAATGTGTATATAATTGAGACCAGATTTGTGATCCAGATAGGGTCACAATTAGCAAACCACCCTAAAATGGAAAAAGCACTCCTATTCATTGAAGACACCTGCACCTCCACAAGTAACACAGACTCCAGGAGTACCTCTCCACTTCTCATACCTGATTCTTCAAGAGGACTATACTTCTGTCCAAACATCTAGATTAACAGTCTAACAATGCAAAGGATTCGTGGTTTGTTTTTATTTATTTTTTGGATTAAGATTCACTTTGTCTGTCCCCATTTATTCAGATACCTGTTTAAACTTTGACTGTAGATAGAAATAAGAAGTAGAGTTGTTTCTTACTGGCATACCAAAGACACCTCAGCCAAAACTCCCAGTTGATCTCTCTCAGTAGTTTATGCAACTATTATTAGCCATGTGAGGTGGGTTGAAATCCCAAGGCACCCACCTCCAAAGGCCATAGGAGGGAACAGTAGTCCAGCAATGTCACTTTTGAACCTCACCCCACTGCAACATGTTGCTGCAACATGGCACCAAGCTTCTTTCTGGCAAAGTGATCTAGAAAAATACAAGGTCTGTCTATTAAATAATGAAACTATGTTTCTTCCTTTCAAACAAAACAGGGGGAACTAATTGTGAATGCTTGAGTGATGACCTTGAACATGTCTGAACCTATGTGACATCGTACAGTTACCGATGGTATGAAGAGCTGAGAAGAAGTCTAGGAAATCCAGCAGGATTATGCACCCCTATCATTCTCTGAGCCTCTCATTCACTAGGGAAACCAGGACAGTTTCATCATATCACTGGGCCAGATGTTAGACAGGAATGGATCCAAAAGATCAGTCTCATCAAAAACTGCCTAGAGTTGAAACACCAGTTGTTGCTGATGTATGCCTTCAAGTCATTTCTGACTTATGGCTACCCTAAAGTGAACCTATCATGGGGCTTTCTTGGCAAGATTTAGTCAGAGGGGGGGTTGCCTTTGCCTTCCTCTGAGGCTGAGAGAGTGTGACTTGTCCAAGGCTTCCCTGGTCTCCAGAGTTGTACTCCAATGCTCAAACTAGTACATCAGTACCTGCTCTAACACCCAAGAAAGTTACATTTCACACTGGATAGTAATTATTGCATAAATATAAACATATATTTCAAGGATGTTCTACGTGAACATTTTTAATGAAAGGAGCCAAGGAAGCTTGTAGGGAAGGCAGGACACATGGGAGGAGGAGAGAGCATGAGAGCCAGCTAGGGAGGTAGTGCAGAGAGCACACAAGAGTCCAGCACAAACCTTTTCTCCCCACCTTCTTTCCAATGCCTTTTCTGTCCTCCTCTTCCAGTTTTGCCAGGCCTGGTGGCTCCACCTGCTGCCATCCTCACATATGCAGTGGCAAAGCCTTCCATTCCTCTTCTTTCCTCTCCTCCATCCATCCATCCCAAGGCTGGGTTGCAAAGTGCAAGAGCCTTCCCCCTTACTGGTTTCCTTGGCTCCTTCCTCTCACTCTTCACCACCCGCCTGCCTTCCCACATCTTTCAGGTAGATGTGATCTCTGGTGTCTCTCCCTTATATTGCCTTTCTCAATCTCTCCCCCCCTTCTCCTCCTCTTCCCATTCCATACAGGGAGGTGGCAGACAGATGTTGAACCCCTGAGTGTGGCTGTGATTGCAGTTTGCATTGTGGAAGGAGGGAAGCTTTGCAAGTGGCAGGTGAGGGGAGATGGCAGGCTTAGGGCTCCTTCTTTTTTCCCAGTATGTGCATTTGCAAGGAGATGGTGGGGGTGAAGGACATGGGTAAAGCCCCTTCATGACTGCAGAGTCGGCACTGGAAATCTGGAGCAGGCTGCAGAACAATCTGGCAAAGAGCCTCTTCTCCTCTGCTACCCTTTCCTTTCCCCTAAGTTGCTCTTCATCCTCCCACTCCCCTGTCCCATCCCCTTCCTCCCTTTTGCCCAAGTGAGTGAGTGAGAGAGGGGATGCCAGGAGCCTAGAGATAGCTGTGTTTTTTCCACTTTCATAGGGGTCCTGTGCCCCTAACCTCTGCAAAAATTGAGGGCCAACTGTATTTGTCATCTTGCAGCTATTAAAAGTAGAGAAATTCATGGAGAGTATTATTGTTGCTGCTGTTGTTGTTACTAAAAAAACTGAACTGAACACAGAGGTCAAATGGGCTTACTAATGACGCCAGAGTCACTGGAGAAAAAAAACAACCCTCTTTACATGACTTAAATAGTTAAGAATTTCAGTTTAATGCAATTTTCCCCCTCTCAGCTGAGCTTTTTACTACGTTCTGTCTTTGGTTCCTTCATTTCCCCCTCCCACTTCATTTTACAGACTATTAAGCTAAACGCCTTGGGTTAGCCATTGGTGCTTTCAAACTTCTGAAATATGTCCACAACTCCCAATGGACAATATTCTACAGCCATATTATCTGGAAAATCTCTCTGTCAGCAGAAAACTTTTTCACTTCAAAAAATATAAACATTTGGCATACGCACTGCTTAAGGATGAAATGCTAAGAGTGAGTGAAGGAACAACCCTCTGTGTTGTTGTTTTTTTATGCCAATCCCTCAGCCACCATTATCCACTCTGTTTCCTGGCTTTCATCACGTGGCACACCCAATCCACTTTTGACGAATTCTTTATCCTTTTCATATTTGCAAGTATTCAAGGTTCCAAGAAAGCCTAATTTATAACATGGAGGAGGTTGCAGATTTCTGGCACATGCAGTTGTGCAGATGTTATTCCTTAAGGAAGACTGTCTTGATTGCCTGTGTGAATAATGGCTCAGAGCTGGCATGGTGCCAAGAGTTCTCTCATAGCTGAATGTATAAAACTACTCTCCTACTGAAAGAAGGCCCCCAGTAGGATAATATATTATTACACATGATTCAAATTACAGGATCTGCAGCAGGGGAGCTAGTGGCTGAATAAGGACAGGCACACATGGAATACTGATGATGGCATGATGGAATCCATCATGCATTGAAAGAGCCATCCTTTTAGCATTTAAATTCTCTGTATTCTTTTCAGCGTGACTGTATGGGCAATCATTACCAATTAACTCATTTGTGACTTTAAAAAAAAAAACAACAGTGTATCCAAAGCTGATTTTTTTAACATTTTGAAATAAAGCTATAGCTCTAACTGAGCACTTGAAACCCATGAGATATAATTTAATAAGAAAATATTAAATTTGTCTCCTGCCTGATTCTTTTCCAGCTATTAGGATACTGTAGAACAGGGAGAGAGAGAAAAAAAAACCTTGCTTCAATCAATTCTGTGGTCTGAAATCTCTGCATTCCACAGTATTCTGGGCTGTTTTTAAGTCAGTTACACAACAAATTACTTTACCCACAAAGAACTAAACCCACATGTTTGTCACATTGTTGGATTGCCAAGCATTTTCCTTTTATAAAGAAGCACTGTTCATGAAACAATGCATTAAAAAGGAAAGCGGGAGGGGGGGAGAAAAAGAAATGGACCATTTAGAACCATTGTTTACTTGCAAAAATATAAATAAATTCATCCAGAGAAAGAGATATTAATCTGAAGGATTAATATGCAAGTGTTTATTAACATATTACACAGAGACACACAAAAACCCTATAACTAACACCACAAACTCTATATATAGCTTTGCTCAAAATAGCCTCCAGCCAGCGCTTTCTCTCTCTCTCAATCTCTCTCTCTCATCTTAACTTCTTTTCATGCAGGCTCTTGTATTCAGTTATTCTGGCAAAAGGGATGCTAATCAGGTGCATTGTGCAGAGGATAGGCGGAGTGGGAATGAAATTTACTCAGAAATGACCTCAATCCTATTCATTAATAAAATGACATCTTGGCTGAAAAGTGGCAGAAAATGAAACATCACACCGAACTTGGTTCAGATGTGACAGATGCTCATAAGAGAAAGCAGAGCACGTTAAAGAGGTTTTGCAGCCCTGCAAAGCCTGGGAGCATTCAGAGAAATGCTGGAAGTGCAGGGCTCTGAAGATGCAGAGATCTTATGCTGCAACCTCCTATTTCCCTTACATTACCTTCCAAAGCCTTGACGGAGTGGTTACAATGCAGGCAGCTGAGCAAGAGTAGGGGTGAGAGGGGGATGCAAACAAGAGGAAGCGTATTTTTTTTTAAAAAAAATTATATGCCTATTTAATTAGATGCAAAGAAAAGCTATTTTAAAAGCTTCATAAGCTGGAGAAAAAAATGAAATAGTGCCCACCATTATCAACACCTCCCGCCTCCTGAGACAACAGAGAATTTTTTTAAAAGAAAAGAAAAGCCCACAGCATCTGGGAGAATGCAGCCACCATTTTGCATAGTGATTCAAATTATGCTGGTAGAATAATTAATTGAGCGACCTAATCTCAGGGAGGGGGAAGAAAAAGGATACATTAAATAAAGTTCATTACTGCATGATGTAAATGAGTTTCTCACCAATGATGTCACTGATTGGCTGAGATGTGGAGCAGGTTTCGAACAGTGCAGCATGGCCGGATTGGCTGCTAGCTCTTCTGGTTACTGCCTGCTTGGGCAGTGCTTGATCCAGACACTTTTCTGCCTCTCTTGTTGTCGTATGAAGCAAATCTTGTTCAGCTCAGCTGTGTCTCCATAGTAGTGGCACCCTAAGAGATTCTCCCTCCTGCTTCCCACAGCTCATCTGTAAGGCAGTCGCTGCTGTGAAATACCAGCCTTTGGCACACAGCCCAGACTACGTTGTTAGATCCGTCTATAATACAGAAAAGACATTTTTTTTAAAAAAAAATAGCAGTTCTTTCACCAAATTACTTCCAAAAGGGATTAATAACAACCCGCCCCCACACACGCACTGCAGCTGGTTTGTATATTTCGAAATTATGGTTCTTGCAAACTTTCAAAAATGCATGACATGACCTACAGTAAAGGAGAATAACATTAGCTCACTTAGAAAGAAAAGGAGGAAGAAAAAGGAAACGAGTGATCAAGCTGTTTCTTTGTTTACCTTGATTACATTTTTCCCCATTTCACTGAATTGTTGGCACCAACCCAACCCTTTTCTTCATCATCATCAGCATTTTCATTTATACTTATAATTTTTTTAAAAAAATCATCAAGCATCGTGTTTCCCCCTCCCTCTATTTATGTCTATATAATTTTTCTATTTAAGACACGGGAACTTAATTGGATTTCTCTTGAAGTAGGCAAACTAAAGCAGGGCTGGGATTCCAATGCTCCCCCTCCCCTTAAAAAATATCTGTATGGCCAGAAAAAAGAGGGAGAGAAAAAAACTGTGCAGCTTTTACAGCTCAGCTGTCTGACTCTCTGGGAAGAAGAAAGGTGGGGGGAGAGAAAGCAGTGATATCAACTTTGCAAGACAATGGAGTACCTACAGGCTTCCCCCTAGACAAGTCTTTTATAACCAGTCAGTATTATGTGCTGAAGACAGTGGCCAATCAGTAAGCTCCTTTCCATGGCCGTGACACAATAGGTGCAACTGGCCACACTGCCCTCCTCGCGTCTGACAGCAGTTCAGCTTCATTTACTATGTGCTGGAATATGTGTACGCTTTACATATTTCATTCCCAAAAGCCCATGAGCACTGGCATTCCCCTCCCCCCAACACAGACACACTGCTTTGTTTTTACTATAATAATTACATCAGCTTAATTACTGTGTGTGAGCTGCAGTACCGCTGTTCAGAAAATGACGCATTGATGCCGCGTCATATAAATGGGCGTAAACATGCTTGCTTATTTAAATAACCAAATGCTTCACTGGGCGAAACCCTCTCTCTCTCTCTCACACACACACACACACACACACACACACACCTGCATTGCTCCATTGGTGCTCCCTCCTCCCTCTGTGTTACCATCCTTTACCTAAATGAATTCAGAACACATTAGGAATATATCAGATCTCCTTTCCAAAGCATTTTATTTATTTATATACTTCACCAACCTTTCTTTCACTCCATTCTTCCCGTGCCTTCCCCAGTTTGAATTATAGACACTGAAAAACTGAAAGTTAAACATGCTTTATGCTCACAAAAGGGTGGGCCAGTAGAGCAGACCCAAAGTCTTTCAGTCCTCACCTGTCCCTGAACTAGACATGAAGCATTGTATCTATACTTGCACCATCACAGACCACAAACGTGTGACAGTATTCAAAAACATGCATGTGTATTTCCACTTTATGGGTTTCAATGATCTAATAATGCATAGCTTCCCTTGTAGCAGTCCCTTAAATCACTTACACTATCTGGCCAAAAGATTATATCATCATTTTTCACATGTATTGGTCACACCTAGGGGAGGCAGGTGGGGGGAGAGCTATCATGCTAATTTTCATAGTGTTACATATTGTGGCCTTACACATTTTGTGGGATTTACATATTCATGAAGAGAACAGACAGAGCAGAATGAAAGGAAAAACCATGATTTTCCGGGATATAGATTATTGTACACATACACAGAGACATATACTGGATTTGAGAGAAGATGATATGGCAAATGGAAACAAGAAGAGGATGTCCTCTGTCTTCTATTTCCAATATCAAGTTTTCATGTTTTTTAAACCTGGGTGAATACTGTATATTGAAAGTAGCCATAAGGTACATTTATATCATTAATCACATTTATCTCAAAAGCAAAGGAGAGAGAAATGATCACTTTGACCCGTTTTCTTCACATTTATATCATTTCCAAGCCATCCCAAACCTAGATTATTAGGCTACAGTTCACTAGAAATGCAGATTATGCTAAGAACAGGTCAACACATTATTTTCCCATTTGCATAACAAACCATTTTCACACTGACATCACCCATGGGGTTAATTCCAGAACATGATTATCACAAATTCACTGAGGAGTTTGTGTTATGTAAGTCTGCAAATGTGTATATGAACATAATATTTTATAATATATTTCATCCATCCTTCAAGATGGGCAGTTCAGCATATTAAAAATATATTGTTTTGTTCCCCACTTGCACAGTGAATTGTGTACAGGGATGCAGAGTGGCACCCTGATTCTTGTACAGTGTAAATTACAAAGACGATGTAATCTAGGATATTCAGCCTAAAGTAGTGAAAAATACTAAATTAAAGGTTCTTCCACTAAAAAAATAAAATCTTCCCATTTTTATTTATTTATGACTCTAGCAACCTTGCAGATAGCTCACAGATCCATTAGTGGTTTCAAATTTTATTGTTTGCAGTGGAACAGAGAGATACCATTCTGAGGCAGCCAATAAAAACTACTACTAGTGAGCAGTACCAGAATATTCCCAGCAACTTCCATTTTAGTTTTTAACTAGATTGATAGAATGGGAGCCACACTGTAGTATAACTTAGCATCATCAACATTTGGGATGAAGCTGGAAAACAGCTGGGCTGCCTCATCGCCACTTGAACCAATGGCATTGCTTTTATTATGGCCAAAGAAATAACCCTTAGCTGCATCATCTGAATGATAGGCCAGCATCATTATGATCCTGGTAAGTTCCCCTGAAATCCCAGAAAAGTTCCACACATTTTTAGAGGGTGGCAAGTGGCTCAGCAGGATGTACATCTATTGAACACATCTTTTCAAAACTATTTGGAAATTTCGGCAGCGGGATAGGTGAAAAAAAAATTTTCAGTTCATTTGTGATATAAATTTTATAGAATTTGTAAATTGCTTCCTATTTAGCGTGGCAAGAACATGGGCATTTTTTTATATGGAAACAAATGAAAGAGAGAAAATGACTGATTCACTAATCCAATGCAGAGCTTTGAATCCTTGACACTTGAAATTGCGGGTTTAATCTGCTGTATTTTCAGCGATGTACCTGCTGAATTGAGTGGTGCTGAATTAGGGTTGTCACATTTTTTTTAAAAAAAGAGTCAACCCACCTTTTGATCTCAAGTGGTGAAGATGGGAGGGAATATAATTTCAGTTCATTTTTGAAGATTTTTACCAACAGTTATAAATTCCTTTATATTCAAAACAAAAAGAATTTGAAGCTTAAAAAACCCTTTGTGTACAATAAAGTAAACTCACACATTGTCCCATCTCTGCTTTAAGGAAGATATTATATCTAGTCTATACTTGCACCCTAGATACAATTCAAGGAACTGAGTGACCCATATTCCTAGCAGGGGTGTAAATCTTCACTAGGATTCTTCTCAAAGGAAGCAAAGATAAATTTATTCCTGCTGGGAGAAAGTCTTCAAAAACTGCAAAAGTTTCTGGAGCCTATTCACAATTCAGAAAGAACTTGTTCTGTGCAAAATTTGCACAGCATTTTCAGTGCAGAAAAAAGCAATTTCTGTGCAGAAAAAAAGCTGTCTCCTATGCAGAAAATGCTGTTTTGTATGCAAATCAAACATGCATAAATGTTTTGCAGAATAAGTCCCCAATTACAGCATTTTCTAAGTAGGCAACAGCTTCTTTGATGCAGGAAACAGTATTTCTGAATATTATTGAAAAATGCTATTTCCTCCACAAAACTAAAACATGCAAATTTTGTGCACCCTAAGTTCCAAGCTTCAAAAATTCTCATCAGCTCAGGACTATTCTCATCAGAGTTTCTTGACATTCAACAATCATGTTTTTCAATAATTTTTCAAATATTTTTTTAATATTCTTTCAGACTGGATGTGCATTGGCACCCAGTGCAACTCCTTCAGAACTGGTGATACCACATAACACAGTTCTGAAGGAATTGCCCTGGCTGCCAATATACTTCCAGTCTGACTTCAAAGTGCTGGTGAAAACATTAAAAACCCTAAATGTCTTGGGACCTCCATACTCTCTCTCTCTCTTGCCTCCCTCCCTCCCTCCCTCTCTCTCTTTCTCTCTCCACACACACACACACACACACACACAGCCTGACAACTGAGATCTGTTGAAAGGGTCTTCCTCTGTGTCCCACCAGTAGGGGAAATACATTGTGGAAGAACAAGGGTCTTCTCTGCTGTGGTACCCCAGTTTTGGAATTCTCTCCCTATGGAGGCCAAATTGGCATCAACATTGGGGTCATTTTAGTGTCATTAAATTGATTTTATTGTAAGCCATCCTGACATCAACCCATGTGAGGACATATATTCATGTTAAGTCAGGATAGGTGAGTGTTAGAAGGTTATCAGAGTAAAGAAAATTAATAGGCAAGCATTTTTCATGGACCATTAAAGCAAAACAGAGACATCTTCCAACACTGCCAAAATACTGTATACATGAAAAATTGTAAGCAATTTTAGCTTAGCCCCTGTCATTAATTAAGATTACTTTTTCAGTGTATATGTTTTTATCCCTTATAAACATTTCCCTGTTTCGTGTTGGTGATATGCATTCCTGGTGATATGAGCCCCTTCAAAAATTATTTAGGGTCTGCTTGTACTTGACTAGACTATCTGCAGACTTATTGAAGTAGAAATTGACTTAAGAGGAAAATGTGTAGCAGAGATCCTGCATCGGGAGACATGAGTCTATCATCTACCTTCTGATGATGTTGCACAAAACTCACCCTATAAGCAGTGCAGCCTACACACTATGGTCATTTTCATGTTGTTGGAGGAGGAGGAACAGCAGAGACACATCCAGCTATTTTCCTGTAGTTGGACATGCTGTGACAGGCATCCACAGGGGCCCTTCAGACATCCCTGCTGATAACATTCCAGCCGCATTTCCAGCTACAGGAAAATAGCCAGGTGTGTCCCTGCTGATCCCCCTGATTCCCCCAAAATTGTCATATTGGGAAGGAGCAACATTGCTTACAAGGTAGGTTTGGAGAGTGGATTTTGGTCACTGCATGGTCAAAACAGAATTCCAACCTTTGCAATGACCAAAAAAGTGAGTTGCAATGAGGTATGCCTGACTTAAAACATAGTAATTCACTAACAAGATGTTAGCCATGTACTTTTAAAGCACTCGCTTTAATCATTTGAAGAAACCAGTCAGTCTAAATAAATTGAATAATAGTAAGGGGAAAAAATACAAGAACCAGAGAAAGTCCAGAAGCCAGTAAAAATGCAATGGCAAGCTTTTAAAAAACCAACACCCTAGAAAGGTCAATGAATACATATAAACATAATGACTGGTGTTTCCTAATCTTGCAGAATATGGAGATCTAAAAGTAACCATTTGAGGATATCTGTGCCAGAGTCAGTACCAGCTGCATGGCCTTTAGCTCCAAAGAAAAGCTTTTTCTTTTCATCCAACTAAGAGTGTAGAAATGCCTACTGTTAGCTGAGTTTAGCAGAATAGACCCAGATCAGATCAGCAACTAGCTACATCCCCATGAGAGACAGAGAACAGCTGGATGGATCCCAAGCAATTCCCAATCTGTCTTGACACAAAGAGAGCTGGAGCCAGCATTGTTTTGGCCAATTCTACCTAGCACATTACGTGCAGAAAGTTGATCTGTTTTTTAATTTTATTGCCACATAAAATGCAGTATTAAAACTTGGCATGATTAAAGGTCTCTTACAGACTTTGCAGCATTGGGCGTTACAGAAAATCTAACTTGCTGAGTCTTAAGAAATTCCTCTGCTGAGTCATACTGAACACCCAAATTAAACATATCTTTGGGGGGAGAAATGCCAGCATAGATCAAAAGTTTATGGGTGTGGAATCCTTATTTGCATAATATGGCTCTGCAAAGGTATAAATATATTCAGATTGAAATTTTGTTTATATCCTTCATGCTATTATCATACACACAAGTGGAGGGAAAATGCAATTCTCCAGTTGTTACTGAACTGAAACTCCCATCAACCCTGCCTAGTATGGTGAAGATAGTTGAATGGTGAAAAATGCTAGGAGCTGCAGTCTAGCAAGATTTAGACAATTGGATGATTCCTACCCCTGCTCTACACAAATCTGGGCATGTGCTTCATTGAATATGGTGGAATTTATTTTTGAGTAGGGAAGGGAGAATAATTCATTTGGTTCATATTTCAGTGTGAACTTACAAAATGTTCATGCCTGAAACCTGAACATTTCCATCATATCTGAAACATCTGGTAAACAGATGTTGTATCCACCCATTTTCAAAACTTGAAATGAAAAATTCAAAGGAGTAAAAGAGACAGAATGTTTACAAACTGCGTAAACTGGGGAAAATATGCATTGAAATGCACACAGTTAAACAGTGCGTGCAAAAATGTGTATGTTTGTAGATTTTCCTTGAGTTTTTTCCAGGCTGTGAGACCATGTTCTGGAAGAGTTTACTTCTGACGTTTCGCCTGCATCTGTCACTGGCATCTTCAGAGAATGGTTGGATAGGAGTATGTGTGGGATTTATATAATGTGAGCCACTGTTGGGGAGTATATGTAAATTTGTGTATTTGAATGGTTAGTTTCTGGGTATAGAAATGCAAGGGGGATTAGTGTCTGTTTGGCTAATGGTTGGTTGATGGCCCACTATCTGCTGGAAATCCTTGGGTGGAATTCATTTGTAAGTGTTGAGTTTTGATTGTATTGTTTTTCAAAACTGGAAGCCAGATTTTGTTTACTTTTAGGGTTTCTTCTTTCCTGTTGAAGTTGTCCAGGTGTTTGTGGATTTCAATAGCTTCTCTGTGCATTCTGACATGATAGTTGTTGGCCTGGTCCAGAATTTCTGTGTTTTTAAATAACATTTTGTGTCCAGGTTAGTTTATAACATGTTCTGCTACTGCTGATTTTTCTGGCTGTCCCTGTCTGCTGTGTCTCTCCTGTTCCTTAATTTGTGTTTGCACACTGCGTTTAGTGGTCCCTATGTAAACTTATCCACAGCTGCATGGTATGTGGTAAACTCCGACAGCTGTGAGGGGGCCTCTTTTGTCCTTTGCTGAGTGTAGCATTTCTTGGATTTTCTTGGTTGGTCTGTAGATTGTTTGGAGGTTGTGCTTCCTCATCAGTTTCCCTATTCTGTCTGTGACTCCTTTGATGTATGTTAAAAAACCTTCCATTTTGGGTAGCTGTTTTTCTTCATTCCTGGTTTTTTTTTTCTGGGTCTGGCTGGTCTTGTGGAGTAACCATTAGCCTGTAGGGCCTAGTTTAGGTGCTTCAGTTCATCCTCCAGGTAGTGGGGTTCACAGATCCTTTTTGCGCGGTCTACCAATGTTTTTATTATGCTTCTTTTTTGTCCTGGGTGATGATTGGAGTTCTTGTGTAGGTTTCTGTCTGTGCATGTGGGTTTTCTGTAAACCTTGTGGCCTAACCATTGGTTTGGTTTGCAGATGACTAGAACATCCAAGAATGGCAGTGTTCCTTCCTTTTCTTTTTCCATCATGAATTGGAATAGTTGGGTGGATGCTGTTCAGGTGGTTCAGGAATGGGACCAAATCTTCTTCTCCGTGGTTCCAAATGGTGAAAGTGTCACCCACATATCGAAACCATGTTGTGGGCTTTTTTGGTGCTGTTTCCAGGGCTTGCTTTTCAAAATGTTCCATGTAAAAGTTTGTTATCACGGGGCTCAGGGGGATGCCCGTGGCTACCCCATCTATCTGTTCATAGAATTCATTATCCCACTGGAAGTAGCTTGTGATGAGGCAATGTTTCAACAAGGCTGCTCAAACACTGGGCCCTACAGGCTAATGGTTACTCCAGATTTGACATCATAAGAGCAGCCAGACCCAGAAAAAAACACAGGAATGAAGAAGAAAAACAGCCACCCAAAGGGAAGGTATTTTTACCATACATCAAAGGAGTCACAGACAGAATAGGGAAACTGATGAGGAAACACAACCTCCAAACAATCTACAGACCAAACAAGAAAATCCAAGAAATGCTATGCTCAGTGAAGGACAAAAGAGACCCTCTCACAGCTGCAGGAGTTTACTGCATACCATGCAGCTGTGGCAAGTTTACATAGGGACCACTAAACCCAGTGTGCAAACACGAATCAAGAAACATGAGAGACACTGAACATGTTATAAACCAACCTGGACACAAAATGTTATTTGAAAACACAGAAATTATGAACCAGGCCAACAACTATCATGTCAGAATGCACAGAGAAGCTATTGAAATCCACAAACACCTGGACAACTTCAACAGGAAAGAAGAAACCCTAAAAGTAAACAAAATCTGGCTGCCAGTCCTGAAGAACACTAAAATCAAAACTCAACACTTGCAAATGACCTCCACCCAGGGACGGGAGAATTTCCAGCAGACAATGGACCATTAGCCAACCATTAGCCAAACAGACACTAATCCTCCTTGCATTTCTATACCCAGAAACTAACCATTCAAATACACAAATTTACATATCCTCTCCAGCAGGGGTTCAGAGTATATAAATCCCATACACTCTCCTACCCAACCACTCTCTGAAGATGCCAGCGACAGATGCAGGCAAAACGTCAGAAGTAAACTCTTCCAGAACACAGCCTCACAGCCCATTAAAAAAAACAAGGAAAATCTATGGATGCCGGCCATGAAAGCCTTCAACTGCACATGTGTATGTTTCAAAAATATTTTTTTAAGTACACATGAATTTTTGTACAGATTTTCATGCAGTGTAAAATGAATGAATGAAAACTCATAGGATGGAATAAACTCAGTGGTGGTGGGAAATGCAGAGCTGAGTGAAACTGAGCTTGATACAATCACTCATCCTTATTTTTGACTAAAACAGATTGTACTGTACAACAGATTTCAATAAGAATGTTACCTTCTGGTTTCTGCATCAAGATCCTGCATGAAACATGTAGCCATGATGTCATAACTATATTTAACTCCCAGTCTGACCCCTGAAACTCGCGTTAAAAGCCAGTCAACCATCCAGAGTGATGGAGATCTGTTTTGCTGGTGAGCATACCACTTCAAGATGACATTAGCAGCCCCTTCCCACCAGCATGCAAGGCTGTGGTGAAAAGGCGTGACAGGTCTTTGCAGGGGTTCATGCTTCTGCTTCTTGCAGCCTCACTTGCTGCAGGAAGGGGGATGATCACATCATCCTGCAGTGCCTGACTATCCAGTTGAACAGACCTCTGTTGGTCCAGATGGCTGATTGGCTTTTAAGGTAGATTCCATGGTCATTTGCCCTTGTGGAAATAGTGTCAAGACTGCAATTGAGCACACAAAGCAGTTAGGATGTCCTAAGTATAATTTACAAAATGATAAATGACTTACAGGATACCATCCATAATTTACAGGATGCCATCCATCATTTATTATAAATATATTTATGTGTACCTTTCTGTCCAAAGTGATGTAATAAAATTAATAAAAATAAAAGTAATTAAAGTAATTAAAATATTCTTGAAAAAGAATTAAAACCATGTTGAAAGCTAATTTAAAAACCAGATTTAAGGCATTTGGGAATAATATTGTTTTGGCTGCTTGCCTGAAGGTCAAACAAGGATGGAGTTGGTTTGATTTCCCTTAAGAGAGACTTCTACAATCAAGGCACTGCCTGAGAGAAACCCCTGTCTCCTATACTCACCCACCTACCATCTCAGGGGCAGGGAAATATAAAAACAGTCCTCTGTTGAAGATTTCAGATGTTGTGCATGCTCATACAAGAGGATGCAGTCCAGAATCATATACTCTCCAAAGCTGTTTAGGACTTTGAAGGTCAAAACAACAATGTGAATGGAGCTTGGAAACAAATTAAATTAAACTGATCCTTTAGAGTCTTATGAATATCTTTACCAGCTTCTTATAACCATGAATTTAATCCCTGGAAGATTTTAATTGGCAGCCTCTGACCATACTAAACTAAAGACTACCAAGATTCCTAATAAAATGGAATTGTAACCACCAATTAATGATGCCAGCATATGATAGAAGATGTTTAATAGTATTTAATTGTCTTATTTCGTGACAATAAAGAAACAAAAGAACATGATGAATCACACTGCTTGGTAGTGTTAGTCAACATTTACACAAAGCCAGTGGATTGCAAAGAACAGTATAAACAAAGGGTTTACCAGGCAGTCCCTGTGCTAAGAGGTGTAGAATGTATACTTAGTTAATAAAACAAGGTGGAATGAGAAGTTAAGATTGAAAATGTATATATACATGACAGGAAGACTCTGTGCAAATTACCCACACCATGGTAATTTGGATGTCTACAATCATTATCCTAACCAGTGGGAAGGAGGAGTGATTGTATTATAAGGAAATGTGTCGTAAAATTGTTGTCTGAATGGGCTTAATGAATAGTGCATCTGGATTAAGGAGAATCAAGCACTGATGTACTGTAGGCATAGATAAGGCTTGCAGGGTTCTGGAAAAGCTTCTCTTAAAAGCTGGTTTAAAGATGGGGCTTGATGTTACAGTCATTGTTTATCATCCCAGAGATAATGAACACTTAAGTGGTTTTCAATAATATAAATCTAGACTTGAAAAGTAAACTAGAAAGTTACTACTAGTGACAATCTTAGTGCACTTTCTCTTCCTGTTTCTCAAAAGTCACAAAAGTTAACCTTTAGGTTATCATTAAAAAAAACCTTGAATGCTACAAGCCACTAGCCCTCAGTGCAAAACATCCACCTCAACATCCACAAGAGAGCACAAGGAAGCACTGGAACTATGTGATATTCCTTCTCAACCATAAGGCTACAAACTATAACTGTAAAGGTAACCAGAAAGTTATGATTATGTCAAAAAATAAATGTTCATGTCTGTCCCTTTATTGTTAACTGCCATCAAGTTGACTTTGATTTATGGGGACCCTATAAGTGAGTGACCTCCAAGTCACCCTATTATCAACAGCTCTGCTCAGGAGTTCAAGATTCAGGGCTATGGCTTCCTTGGTGGAGTCTATCCATCGATATCTCTCACTACTTTATTGTTAATGCAATACAGTTACACTTTCATTATTGTGAAAAAAAATAGTACTAGTTGTTTGTAACTTGTTATTTCCAAGCTCTGCTAGCACTATATCAGTTGGTTTTTTTAGATACCGGTAAGCCACCTGTTTTAATGTGGAGAGCCAGTGTAGTATAATGGTTTGAGCGCTGGATTGGGGCTCCAGCAGACCATAGTTTAGATTCCCACTTGGCCATGGAAACCCACTGGGTGACCTTGGGCAAGTTATCCTTTCTCAGGCTCAGAGGAAGACATTGGCAAATCCCTTGAACAAATGTTGCTGAGAAAAACCCATTATAGGTTCACCTTAGGGTCACCATAAGTTGGAAACAACTTGAAGGCGCACAACAACAAAGGCTATGCTTCTGGGGGAACTTCATACCAGTCTGTAGATTGTGGAGAGGTGGATTCACTTGGGTGAAGGATGGGGGCTATGTGTCTCTCTAGATGTGTTGGGCTACAGCTCCCATCCACCCTAATAAGCATTATTGATGGCAAAGAGTCATGGGACTTACAGTTCAACAATATCTGAAGGTCACATGTTCTGCACCACTGATTTAGGTAGGCTATCTTCATCCTGATATCCAAAACTGGATTAAGCCAGATGAAGCTTTGGAGCCGGTGCATCCTTGTGCCTGTGTGTCAGCAATCTTGATAGAGTGGCAGCTTTGTGCTGCAGCAAGGCCAGGCTTGGCAGTGCTGCCAAGCCAAGAGAAGTCCTCACTGGGCAGGAGCTAGTACCTTGTAGGTTTGAGGGAGTAGTTTTGGACCCACCCCCCACAATCTATGTCCATGGCTGAAGATTCAGGTGAAGCAACCCCAATGTATCACCTGATACTTCACGTTCCATAGCTGGGGAATGGATTCAGAATGGGTGGTAAATGGTAAATGGCATCAACCCTTCAAGAGGTTGGTGGGAGTGAGATTTACAGTCTCCCCTTTTCCCAGGAATATTTCTCCCTTGACAGCATCATAAGACAAGAAATCTGTGCACTTAAGTGTGTGACCAATGCCAACAGAAGCAGCATGGGAGCTCTTGCCACTGGAGCATTTTGCTCAAATTATATCATTGACAACCAAGCCTTGCTGATATCCCTCCTCCTCCATTAGTTACTATAGCTAGATCCTGTGCACTTGTACATAAACTACATTCTTTTCACACTTTGACTGAAAAGTACAAGCTGTACTTTTGTAACTTCTCCTGTTCATTCAATGTAGAATGAGTACATTAATGTATTGTCCAGAAGTCCTATTTCTCCTGAAACAGACAAATCCACAATCACTTAATATTTCTGCACTGAAATGTTATTTTGTGAATAGCCTTTGAAAACTGCCTGGGTTTTTATGACTTTCTTGCAAAGGGAAGACAATTGCTGAAATTATTCATTGCTACCTTCAAGAAGAACCTTAGTGAAGAATTACATCCCTACCAGAAAGTTGCATTTTGTTTGTGCTTTGAATCTTCCCTATAGGCTAGACCCGGTTTCTCATGTTTGGTCACCAAGGTGAAAGGTTTGCTTTGTTTCTCAATTCACAACTTCACCAGTCAGTTTTCTAGGTGGGGAACTCAGCCAAATTGCTGTCACCACAGCTGAAGTGCAGACACAGCTTCTTAGAAGCCTGGGAGCCCTTTGGATAACCAGCTGTTGACATTTTGCAGTGTCTATCCTACTTGTCCTGGCTAGCTGCTACATACTCTACATGGAAATCTGGGAGGGCTAGGAAGCCCAACAGTTACCTACCTCTAGAGATGAATGTGCTTCCCCCTACCCCACATAGAAGAAACAGATGAATTACACTCATGTCAAGTACAGTGGGCCCTCAGTATCTGTAAGGGTTTGGCTCCAGGACCTCGAACAAATAGAAAAAAAAAGTGGATGATCAAGTCCCTATTAATAAAACAGCATAGGACAGCAGTGGAGGCAGCAGAAAGCTCCAGCTTCCAAGCATGCATTCTTTGGGCTTCCCTGTCTCTGGGGAGCACGTCAGGCTCCTGCTTCCACCTTCAACGTGACAGTGGCAACATTTCTGCTTGTTTGTGTTTACAAGGCCAAAGTGCATGGTTGGCATGTTCCCTGGAGGCAGGTGACCCCAAAGAGTGATGCCTGGTGGTCAGTGCTTGCCACCACCTCTGATGATGCCCTACACCATTTTATAAAGGACTTACTGTTATGCACTGTAATTTGAATCCATAAGAGAGGCGCTCTAAAAAGCGATACAAGGGCTCCCTGAAACAACATCTCAGGCTCAGCCAAATTGATCACCAACAATGGTCCACCCTGGCCTCACATCAATAAACAATGATGCTTTATTCACACCCACACTAAACCCCCAGAAGGGCTGCATGATGTCACTGTCGGATAATGTCACCTGTTTCTGCTATTGTTGCGCCCTTCTGATGCATTTTTTGCCACGTCTGATAAAGTCCTCACTATCACTGCTTTTAAGAAGATGTGAAGACATATCTCCTCAACTGGCCTTTTAATCTGTTTTGCAATTTACTGATCATTGATAATAATAGTTTCATTGGTTAATATATATTTTAGCAATGCTGCTGGCCACTTGCAGTGCTCCTTATTAGTGGGAAGAAAAACATCTAAAATTAATTTGAATCAGAGAACTGAGTTGGAAGCCACAATGACTATCTAGTTTTCTCATGCAAGAATATGCAAATAAAGCACTCCCCAAAATGCTCATCCAATTTCTGTTTAAAGACCTCCATGGACGGAGAGTCCACCATCTTCTAAGGCAATCCATTCCAGTGTCTAACAATTCTTTGAATCCATTGGCCCATGGTCTAGTCTCTAGAGCAACAGCAAACAAGCTTGCTCCATCTTTTACATGACATCCCTTCAGATATTTAAAGATGTCACCTCTCAGTCTTTTTTTCCCCCTCCAAGCTAAACATATCCAGCTCTCTAAGTCAATCTTCATAGGGCTCAATTGTAAAACCTTTGATCAGCTTGTTTTCCCTTCTTGTACATGTCTATATTGAACTGAGTGTAAACAGAAAACAGCTCCATTTAATAAATACACTTAAGGCAAGAAAAGGGTTATAGTTTGCTAAACATTTTAACCCTTATCCAGATGGATTTTTTTTTAAAAAAAACTTTCATTGAGTGACTTTTGGGGACTCCAGTGTGTTTCAGAGGATAAAATTGATGCATGTCCACAGGACTGATTGCTGGTTTAGAATAAAGGATATTCCTCAATACACAAACACCCAGAGCCAAAAAGAAATTACATGTTTACAAGTGGTGGGACATTTGTTTTGAGTAGCTAACACAACCACTGTTCATCAATTTTTAGGTCTGTCCCTGCGCGTATCACATTTGAAGCTGCTCAGCAAACATAGTCCACATGTTCTGAAAGACAGTCAGTTTAGCGCTACTCTACACACCACTCTTGTTTCTCTGTGGTCAAATCTCAAGTGATCTCATCATTGCTTTGAAATTATAATGCCATGAAACTACTTGTTCAAGTTCCTCTAAGGACTCATGTTGTCCATGATACTCTTCTTCCAGGAACAGTGATTCCAAGAGGTTTCCATACTTTGACTTTGTCAGGGTTCCTTTTCTTCGATAATCTAAATACATATTGTATCTTTCTGCACAGATTATGTAGTAAAGAATGCTTTCTGTGATGAGCAGTTCAAAGGTTTCTAACACTACTTCTTGGACTGTATTTAGTCCTGGTCATTCCCAAATGATGTTTCCAGCAGATGTACAATGAACAGTCTGTGGATGTCTGCACCAGCTATTCAATCCCTGTCTCTCATGGTACCAATATATCTCCTTGGTCCTTCCTAGACAGGATCAAGTAAGTAAGCACATGCTGCCCCCCCCCCAACTTTGAGCAGGGGAGGTGATTCTTCTCATCCAAGCATTCACACCAGTTTCTCTGTATCATGCTTCAACCAGAAAATGGCATTTTTTGTCCCAATACATTGTATTGTATGGAACAAAAATGTATCCTTGGTAGCAAAAAGAAATAGATTTGTTGCAACAATTTTCAACCTAGCTGTTTTCTGTTCATTAAAAAGAAAACCATGTTACCTGGCCTTACAGCACCCTCTTCCCAATCATTCATAATTTGGCAATATTATACAGTTCACAAGGTCAAAGTTAGACCAGGCCAGCCTCAAATAGGTTCAAATGAAGGTCACCTAAACACCTAATGAAGTTGTATTGGAAATTCCCCAATCAAACATGCCCAAGATATTATAAAGTGGAATTAGACAGTTGTTGGAGAGGAATGTTCTAATCTCTCCTGGATGCACCTGGCAAAGAGTCACAATACAAAACAAACAGTGACTGGAACACTATTAACCCTACTTATCCTGGTAAATGTCTTTCTTTCACACCTTTTCCCATCCACAATACGGAGGAGGCCATAAAGCCATCAACCTTAATGTTTCAACTACTGTATTAGCAGCAATCAACGAATCTGGAGTTTTTTTTTGTCTAACTGTAGAAAACTCACCCAAACATTGTCTTATTCTCAAAACACCCCTTAAGGGTATGATATTGGGTATAAATATTATCCTGAAATTATAGCCATGTGCACACAGTCCCCCCCACACACACACTGTTATTCTGCTGGTTTGTTGTGCTGCTGTGCACACAGTTCCCTACATGCCATCACTCTGCCCTACTGCTGTGTGACCCTCAACTCCAAATCTGAGTCTTTCTCTGCTGCACAAATCTATGCTCTCTGGACAAGAAATAATAGCCCATTATCCCTGACTATCCAAATATTTCCTCCTAATTCTTTGTTAGCCTTGTGCATTTGTCTTCTGATCCTGAGTGCATGTGTAATGTTTCTGTGATTATTTTCCAATAAAAAACATTTTTATTCTGTTTTGGCTTGGAGTCTCATCAGTGAGTACTGGTATAAACAGGTGCAAATGTTCCATAAGTTACCTGACCTCTTGCAGCCATACCTTCGAGCTAATTGAAATCCCCCAATTTAGTATCTTAATTTGAGTGTCACAAGTGGCTCCCACAGAACCCACACAATTCAGGAAACAGCCACATGGAAGGTGGCTGAAACTCGGGAGTGTTGCTGAGGTGACAATGCCTTAAAATGTCTGCCTCACAGCTCTAGTTCTGTATGAATTCTGAAACAAAAAGTGACTGGCAGTTGGTGATCAAAAGAATTTAAAAAATTAAATTTAAATTAAAAAAACCATTTGGGGAGTCTTTCTCAAAGTTCTGGCCCTGTTGATAAGCCCCTGACTTACTGGGCAGCTGGTTTTGCTTGGTGATAGGGCAATGCAGGATAGTGGAGGGCACTATTTTTTCTCTCCCTGCACCATTCTCCTTCCCAGTAGCCCATGTGCTTTTTGTGGGCTTTGGGACAGGCAGCCATTCAGGTGGTTGGCCAGCATGTGGAGAGACCTTCCAGGTGGCAATGAATCCAAGATGAAGGAAATTGGGGACAGCAGTAACAATGAGGTGAAGGTAGAAAAGAACATAATCATTCCTTCATAAACAGTTTTGTTGACCTTATCTTAATGTATCCCCCAGAAGAAACAAGACAGTGCTTAATATTTTAAATCCTTAAATAAGGATTTTTTGAATGAGTCCTGAACTATGAGAACATATTTGAAAACTGCACCATTTTTGAAAATGTTTTTGCACTGGGAGAAACACTGAGTAAATCATTTGTTCTTCCCTATGATTTTTTTTTTAAACAAAGACTTACATGCCTGCTGAATAATTCTATTATTAAATGTCTTACTACTATGAGAGGTTTAGTTTTAAAGATTGGAGCAATGAAGTCAGTAAGGCCTTGGTTCACTACTCACAAAGAAAAAAAAAGCAAGTAAGTCTACTGGCATTATTCAAGGACACATACAGACATCCCAAAGTTTACAGGGGATTTTTTTTTACAGTTTAATGCTTAAAAAAAACATATCTAACCCTTCTAGTGTTACTTTAAAAGTATTAGTCCAATAATCTAGTTTTGTCCAAGATTAAGGAACTGATACTTTAAAATTGTCAGCCAACATTACTGAAAGAAGATAGGCAACCATTAAAGTCTCCAGTAACAGAACAATGAAGAGCCATAAAGAGTGGGGGGGGGGAGTCTTGAACAGAATAAATCCCTGGTCCAAATGGATTATCTGAGGAATTTTATTAAGTGTGTTTAGATCCACTAATCCTTCCACTAATTAGCCCCTTTAATGAGCAGATTCATAAACAATTGAATTCTGGATACATTGAATAAAGCAAAGATTATACTTCTTCAAATGCCCATTAAAGACCAGCACAATCAAATTCATACAACCTAATATCTTTATTAAATCTGGATTACAAGGTATTTACTGCTTTGTTAGAAAACAGATTGAGCAGAGTTATAAGTGAATACACCCTGACCAGGAACGGTTCCCCATAAGGGGACAATTAGTATTAAGCTTATTTGATCAGCATAGGAAAAAAACAACAACAATGGGGCAAATGCTTTTAAAAATAATTTATATGCCATTGATATACTATGAGGGATCATTATGGCCTAAATCCAATTGCTAGTCCAACTGAGGCGATCCATTGAATCAATGGTTTTTACATAAGTGTCAGCTTGCCACTGAGCTATCTATCTATTTATATTTAGGTATTTATCCTCCGCTCTTCAGCCACAGAGGTTCTCAGAGAGGCTTACAAATGGTTAAGCAATAGCATTTTACATATCTACACCACATTAAGCGGTTTCCAATGTATGTTAGCTAATTGCCCCCACAAGCCAGGTACTCAATGGATTTACTGTAGTTGGGACTAGCCATGGAATTTAGGCCTACTGTATATAATGTTTTTAAAGGCCTAAATATCCTGAAGGCACCACATGCCATCTGACCTTGGAAGCTAAGGAGGTTCAGCTCTGGTTAGTACTTGGATGGGAGACCACCAGTGAATACCAGGTGCTGTAGACTACATGTCAGAGGAAGGAACTGACAAAACCACCTCTGAGTATTCCTTGCCTAAGAAAGCCCTATGAAATTCATGGTGTCACCATAAGTCGACAGGCGACTTGAACACACACACAATGTTTTAAAGGGTTTTGATTTCTATAGTTAAATCTCTTGGGTCAGAATTTATTGTTGCTGTGTCCCTGACTTATGGTGACCAAAAAGTAAACCCATCATGGGATTTTCTTGGCAGAATTTGTTCAGAGGGGGGTTGCCCTTGCCTTCCTCTGAGGCTGAGAGAATGTGACTTGCCCAAGGGTCACCCAGTGGGTTTCAGAATTATTAGATCTCAAACAGGACATTATAATGTCAACTAAATTCTTTTTTCTCCTTGTACAGTGTCTACCTGACTATGAGCTCACCGATGGAAATTATCATATTCTTCAATATGCGTAGAGAAATTTGAAAGAATTAGGTAATTTATGGCAACAATAAACAACAACAATAAAAATAAGGTAGAAGTACCATCCAATGAGGACACATAGAAGATACCCTTCACAATGACTGCTCCCAGGCTGTGGAAGGCCTTCCATGGGAGATCCCATTAGCCAACTCCCTGGTCTCTTTCCCCCAGCAGGCTAAGACCTTTTTATTTAGGCAAGCGTTTTACACACAATCCTAAATATACACTGGACTGACTATGTGACAAATGTTGCTGTCCTTGAGCAAGCAGGGATCACCAGCATTGAGGCCATGATATTGAGAACACAGCTGAGCCGGGCATGGCATGTTTCTAGGATGGAGGACCATCGCTTCCCAAAAATAGTATTCTATGGTGAACTCGCCACGGGTCAGCGTAAGAGGGGCACTCCAAAAAAGTGATACAAGGACTCCCTGAAACAACATCTCAGGCTCAGCCAAATTGATCACCAACAATGGTCCACCCTGGCCTCACATCGGGAGGCATGGAGACACACTATCCACAATGCTGCAGCCTGATTTGTGGTCCAGTTCTCGGCACCACAGTTCAAAAAGGATATTGACAAATTGGAGCATGTCCAGAGAAGGGCAACTAAAATGGTGAAAGGTCTGGAAATCATGCCTTATGAGGAGAGACTTAGGGAGCTGGGTATGTTTAGCCTGGAAAAAAGACAGTTAAGAGGCGATATGATAGCCCTGTTTAAGTATTTGAAGGGATGTCACACTGAGGATGGAACAGGCTTGTTTTCTGCTGCTCCAGAGACTGGAACATGGAGCAATGGATGCAAGCTCCAGGAACAGAGATTCCACCTCTATATTAGGAGGAACTTTCTGACAGTAAGAGCTGTTCGGCAGTGGAACACACTCCCTCGGAGCATGGTGGGGTCTCCTTCCTTGGAGGTCTTTAAACAGAGGCTGGATTGCCATCTGTCGGGGATGCTTTGATCAAGATTTCCTGCATGGCAGGGGCTTGGACTGGATGGCCCTCGTGGTCTCTTCCAACTCTACAATTCTATGATTCTATGATTCTATGAACTCACACCGAACAAGTCTTGAAGAGAAATGACAACGCAGAAAAAATCACAACCCAGAAACATCACCCAAGGAAACCTTTTGCTGTGCTTTCTGCAACCGGACTTGTCTATCTTGGATTGGCCTTTTTAGTCATCAGCACGCTTGCAGAAAGCTCGGGATGAGTCTTTCCTGAATCTTCGTTTGCGAAAAGAAGCCAGAGAGAGAGTGACTCTTAAATCATATGGCAGTACAGTGTTTAAAAGTGGTATGGTCTGGGTTTTTCCCTGCAAGTTATAAATTAGGTTTAACACAAAAGAGAGCCTTCTCGGTGGCTGCTCCCACCCTCTGGACTACCTTTTGTTGGGAGGCTAAGCTGGTCCCCTCCCTGCTTTCCTTTCGCCAACAGGCAAAAACATTTTTATTTCAGCTTTTAATTTGTAACTGTGGGCACAGAGGCTTTTATTGGGGTGTGTTTTATTGTTTTTTATTCTTTTAACTTTTATATGTTTTTAACATAATTTTAAATTATTACATTTTAATCATCTTAAACATTTAATTGTCTTATTTTTACTTGTTGTTATATGTTGTGAGCCACCTTGGGTCCTATTCTGGGTGAAAGGCAGCATAGAAACTAAATTAAAAAATAAATAATTTTAAAGCTATTTTAACTATGTACTTTATCAGATGAGCCTTTTAAAACAGAAGTAAAGCTGGATAATAACATCTTTGGTGATACTTATCATATGATGCCACCTCCAAATTGTTGCTGCTGTGCCTCCAAGGCATGGTTAGAGCATCCCTTGGCATTGACAGGGAATACCCATCAATAAGATCCATCACACTGCTATGCCAAGAATCCTCAAGTGCAATAAATTTCTTCAGTTGCAGTCCCGAGACTGGGCAGTCACATGGTCTCAATTTTCTCCTCTCTCTCCCTCCCACTCCCTCCTGCTATCCCCAAACAGGCTGGTTTTCTTTTTTTTTCCCCCACTTTCTCTCATTTCCTTTTATCTTTGTTTCCCTAAATTGCATTGTCATAATTGCCAAATTGTATTGCAACTAAAATAAAAATAAAAATAAACAAAGGCATGCTGTGTGGGGCAATAAGGCATGGAGGAGGGGTTAAAGAAGAGTCCGGAAGAGAGAAGAGGGACTGCTGGTGGCTGAATCAGCCCCAGGTGTGCTATTGAACGGGCGTGTGATACTGAGAGCTGTCAAACTGGTTTCTATCCATTCACTTCTGCAAACATGATTGCAGTGACAATGGGGCTCATGTGATAATGCCCTATGTGTCTTTTAACAGAGCTATCATTTAGGTTTTGCTTTTTAAAAAACTTTTGTAGAAGTTTTTTAGCTAAACCTTTATCTTAAAATTTTGTAAGCCACCTTGGGTCCCACCCTGAGATGAAAATAGGGCACAAGTTGAATAAAAAAGAAGGCTTCAAAGACACTTTGAAATTTAGTGTATGCCATGAAACCCATCTGTTTCCTGGGAACCATACATCAAATTGAAGAGGCTTGCTGAAAAGCACATCAGTTTTCAGATGTGCTTTTTAAAAAAAATGAAATGTATTTTTAAAAGAATGACAAACATCAAGTTCAAATGTAGTAATTTCTGTAGTCAAAAAGTCATATTTTCTGGGTCATTTCTAACCCTTTTTGCATCATGGAGCTTCCCAGATATTTTGTATTGCTGCTTAAAAGAGAAGGTAATGGATGCTCTTCTTGAATGGTAAGGCAATGATTTACATTGAAAGGATTTTCATTTTAAATGAGCCACATATAAATATCTGAAGCCACATTTCCCCTATAAACAGCAATGGGTGGAGAAAGCATGCAGGGATAGACAAGAACAGGAAATGGCTGATCAGCTTTAGATAAGAATCCCAAATCCCTGTACATGACTTGACCTAAAATGCTTGCCAGCCTGTGAAAATGCACCACTTAGATAAGCCAGAGTGACATAATGTAAAAAGTAAATGTTAAGATAAAGTTTGCTTGGTGGAATAAATCCAAGGATTACCAAGCAGATACTTTCCAAGTCATCTTTAACTTGTCTGGTTTTCCTTACAGAACAGCAGCACTTAATGTATGATATCCCTCCCTTATCACCTAAATTAGTAGCATTATATCCTAACGCCATCTCATTAAATAGAAACTAGAAAGTCACTTAAGGGCACCCTGGTTGTATAATGACAGGTTTGTGTTTGGGGTCTTCTTACTTCTTTCCAATCACAATGCCTATAGTAGCAGCTGGAGAAAGGCAGAAGAGAGGACAATCCCGATGAATATACATTAAAATAACATGGGAGGATTTAGCTGTGTGAGGCCCATAAGAACCAGCAGGAGATGTTAAAAGATTTAGTTGCTTAGCAATATACACCTTGCTGTTCATGCTAAGACACAATGCATTTGATATTCTACCTAAGCCTCCACCCAGGGCACATGTAAGGTTAATAAGAAGTTGAAAGAAAGGCATGCTGGTCTAAGTCCCCAGGACAAAGAGACAAGCTGCCTGTCACAGTCAGTCTCTCTCCATCACTTGCCATCTGCTAGAGAGTGCCACTCTCATATAGCTACTTGAAATAGAGAATTACTGGGAGGCTTGGTGGTGGCAACAATCTTCCTCCAACGGGTGCCATCCCAAAGCACTGGACTCCATGCTAGCTAAGAATGATGGGAGTTGTAGTCCAGCACAATAGGCTGCTCACTGGGAAGGAGATGAAAGTAATGGGTAATGGCTATTCTAAGGGAGTCTCCCCTGTTCTATCACCTCAGTAGTTTCTCACATGTCCCTGTGTGCAGGTCTAAGCAGAAGCCGTGGAAGCCTTTACCTGACACTTCAATAATATTAAGACACTTCATTAGTATATTTAAGGATTCTAAGGGTTACATTTAATGTAATAGGATAGTTGGGCTCAGATTTCTAAGATTCCTACAGGTTTAATAGCTGGGAATAAATGCTATATTGAGAGCCTGTAAAAAAAAAAAGCCTGTATTTCTCAGAATCACTCAATCAGCACAGGCAGTTGTAGTCCAAATAAGTAACATCTCCAGTCTCTTGCTATAACCTTAGATATACAATAAAGCAAGCATAAATATTATTTGTTTTCTTTGTTTTACCTTATTTTATTATTTTATTGTTATTCCAGATTTTGTTTCTGGCAGAATCTACTCTAGTTCTAAGTAAAATCCATCAGCAAATACAGAAAACAAAACAATAGCCCACAGATTGGAAACACCCAATATACATTCCAGTCCCCAACAAAGAGGACACCACAGATTCCAGTAACTACAGGATCATTGTATTAATTACCTATGCAAGCAAAGTGATGCTCAAAATTCTCCAACAAAGACTTTACTGTATGTAGAGTGAGAAATGCCAGATGTCCAAGTTGGGTTCAGGAAAGGAAGAGGCACTGGGGATCATATTGGAAACATACATTAGATAATGGAGCCAAAGGATTCAAAAGAAAATCAGCCTATTGTAGATTATAGCAAAGCCTTTGATTGTGTAAATCATGAAAACTGTGGATCCCTCTTAATGAAATGGGTGTGCCATAACATTTGGTTGTTCTGATGCATAACCTGAACTCAGGACTAGAAGCTACTGTCAGGATAGGATATGGAGAAACAGAGTGGTTTCCACTTGGCAAGAAGGTCAGGCAAGGCTGTATTTTATCATTCTAACTGTTTAACTTGTATGCTGAACATACTTGTATCATATCACATATATAATATGTAAAGCAGGACTAGACTCAGAGGAAGAGACATGAACATTGCAGGAAGGAACATGCAGATGACATCATAAGAGATGCAGATGACATCATATAGTAGCAGAAAATAGTGAAGACTTCGAATGAATACTGAAGGAAGTCAAGGAAGAAAGTAGAAAGGCAGATTTACAGTTGAACATTAAGAAAACAAAATAATGACCACAGATTATTTACATAACTTTAAAATAGACAATGAAGTCATTGAAATAGTTCAAGATTTTTGATACAGTCATTAATCAGAATGGAGACTACAGTCTAGAAATCAGAAGACTAGGACTTGGAAGGGCAGCTATGAAGGCACTATGCAAGATCCTGAAGTGTCAAGATATATCATTGAGTCCTAAAATTAGGATTGTCCATCATATTTCCCATGTCTATGTATGGTGGAGAAAGCTGGACAATGAAGTAAGCTGATATGATGAAAATCAACTCATTTCAAATGTGGTGGTGGAGGAGAGTTCTACAAATACCATGGGCTGCTAAAAAGACAAATCAATGAGTCATAGAGCAAATCAAGCCTGAACTCTCCCCAGAAGCCAAGATTACTAAACTAAGACTGTCTTACTTTGGCCATATCATGAGAAGACATGACTCACTAGAAAAGACAATAATGTTCAGTAAGGTAAAAGGCAGTAGGTAAAGAGGAAGACTGCAGTCCAGATGGATAGACTCAATCAATGAAGCCACAGCCCTGAATCTGCAAGACCCAAGCAGGGTTGTTGATGATAAAGTGAGCTGGAGTCTCTCACTCATGGCATCACCATAAGTTGAAGTCAACTTGGTGGCAGTTAACAACAAAGAGAGAAAAAGCAAAATAGAGGAGTTGTGCAGCCCTCTTCCCACCTCCAACGTTAGGAGTCCCTATCATTTTTAAGGAAACTAAGTTACTAGCCTAAAAAATAAAGCCCCAATCCAAATGCCAGTCCAATTAAGTACAGTTGTCCCCTCCCTGCATTTGTCGTTTTGACATCCACAGATTTGATTATTTGTGGGTTTGCTGCCTCCTTTCTGAAGCCTGAGGCCACCCAGTGCACATTCACATAACAGCCTCAGAATTCAAGGTGGAGGGAGCACCAGTGATTGCTATGGCTGCCACCAACTGCCTCCCAAAGGTGGTTGCACTGTGGACTTTGGGAGGCTTTTGATGACAGGGATCTCTGCTGCTCCGCCTTCCCCAAGCACTAACACAGCAGTGTGGGGCTTGGATGAGGCAGAACACCAGCTATCTCTGTTGCCAAGCATTTCCAAAACTGGCTGCTCTGCAGGTTTTGGGAGACACTTGGTGACTGAGATTTCTGCTGCTCTGCCATCTCCAAGCACTAACAGAGCAGCATGGAGCTTGGAGAAGGCAGAGCCCCAGCAAACTCCATTGCCAAGTGTCTATAAATCAACCTGGGAGATACTTGGAGACCAATATCTCTGCTTCTCTGCCTTCCCCAAGCACTAACAGAGCAGCATGGGGCTTGGAGAAGGCAGAGTCCCAGCGGTGTCCCTTGCCAAGAGTCTCGGAAGCCAGCTTTGCTGGGATTTGGGAGGCACTAGGTGACAGAGATCTCTGCTGCTCCACTTTTCCCAAGAACTAGCACAGCAGTATCCGGCTTGGGGAAGGATGGGACTGCTGTGTGAATGTGCATGCAGCTGCTTCAAGAGCAGGGCAGCAGCTGAGGGGCCTGGCTGCCAGGTCCACATATTTTGTAGTCCTTCCCTCCCTCCCTCCAGGGAGCCCCCCAGCTGCCTGCTTCACAAGCCTGGGGAGCCCTGCCCCCACCTCCACTGTACATATTCATAGTTTTTCACTTTCACAGGGGTCCTGTGCCTCTAACCCCCACTGTAGATTGATTGAATCAGTGGAATTGACATAACTGTTGGTTGATCATTCAGCAGTTGCTTCAATGGATCTGTTCTAGTTGAAACTAGCCTTTGGTCAAGGAAGGCAAGGCATGCAAATATATGCAACTTCAACTAACTGAAACACATACATTTAATTAACTAACCAGATTGACTGATCCTACATATATCATTTTGTCCAGTGACAAAAATGAAGCAAAGAATGCTCCTATGAACTTGATCTCTTAGGGAGAATTCAACCACTTCTTAGTGAAAAATACTCACCTGGGGCCTATTCACACTGCAAAATTGTAGTACTATACAGTATTCCATTTTAACTTCCATGGATGAATCCTATGAAATCCTGAAGTTTATAGTCTGGTCAGTCACTAGAGCTCTCTAGCTGAGAATTCTGGCCCTCCCTGAACTACAGATCCCAGGATTCTGTAGGACAAAACTATGGCAGTTGAAATAGAATCACAGTGCTATCATTGTTCAGTGTGAATGGGCTCCTGGACAAACAGTCCCCCTGCTAACAGAATTTTCATCTTGTTTACATTACAATTCAGTTTATTTCCATCCAAGCCATCACATAATTTAAAGCATACCTGTTAAAACTATACTTTAAAAAAACCCAAAACACCTATTTGAAGGCCGAGGACTTATTTCTAAAGGCAGGTTAAAACAAAGCAAATTAAAAATCTTAACCTGTTTTCAAATAGAAAGCCCTCTCTGCAAACACACACACACAAAGAGGAGAGAGTGATGTGCAAAGGTTTTCCACAGTATGGGCTTCATCACAAGAGGCAAGTAAATTGCGATTACATCAGGATAATTATGCCTCCATGTGAGGCTTACTGCATGACACTTTTTCTCTTCTGTTATTTTCCCATGGGAGACTTTTTGAAACATGCTTTTTTTTTTTACTAACAAAAAAAAAATCAGTTACTGATCTCCTTTGCCACTTCTGTTGTGCCATGATATGTTGTGCATATGTTCAATTGCACTTTTATGGTACTTTTGGGTAGTCAGGGGATGTGTTTTGGGTGGGGAAATATAAGTCCACATGATCAGGGGAGAGGGAGAAGGGGTGGATGGATCCCACAAAACTGAGGATAGAGGGACCAAGCCTCCTGCTCCCAAGTGAAACAGTAATCCATGGGGCTGAGGAGAAAGGAGCTGATCAGTGCCTGGTGTGTATGTGAGAGAGATGGGGGAGAGAGGGGATGGAGGGGATAAGAAGATGGAGCTCAGACTGGTGGTGGGGGTCCACTCCAGTGGAAAGAGGGGTTTGCAGGATCTGGCCCAAGAGAAAGGGGTGCACCTGGAGGGATCATGGAAAGGGTGAGGCAGCCTCCTGGAAGGGTAAGAAGGAGGGTACCTTCATCTTCTTCAGGATCTCTGCCCATCATACTCTATCACCATCACACTCTGCAGATCATTCCCAAGGTGCAGCCACCTGGCTCCCAAACTATGCCTCTCCCTTTAGCCTTCATGAAGATTTAAAACACAGCAGCCATGAGAGACAACACCCCGGCCACTGAGGCAACTCAAAGGCTCACCTTTCTCTCCCCTGTGTCCAGGACCCCAGAGTTGAGCTCAGTCAGAAGTAGAGTAGGCAGTGCTAGGGTTTAGGTCATGCTTTGTCCACACTGGGTATAGGAAATGACTGGCCACTTTCTCTTCCTTCTTCCCTTTAACTGCCTCCTAAGACTGCTTTTAATTTAATTTATTTGGGGGGAGGAGGAATCTCTCTCTCTCTCTCTCTCTCTCTCTCTCTCTCTCTGTGTGTGTGTGTATGTGTGTGTGTGTGTACCAGCTTAGAGAAAGGGGTGGTACTGAGTGGTACTAGGTGGGCAGTGCCAAGTGCTGCCAAATGCTGCACATGATAACGTTTTTGTAGGAATGGAGGCTCTAATGCTGGGAAACTTACAAAGGTGTGATAGATTTTCCATAATCTTCCTACATCTTTCACAATGATAATACCAATGTTCATAATATCTGATTTGGCATATAAATTTCTAGGTCAAAATATCTGGCTTTTTAAAAAATACAATCCTATTCGTGTAGATGTTCTTCTTCAGCTGTTAGCATCATTTGAGCTCCTGTGGGAAACTTGTGGATTCCCAGAGGTTGTTGGTGTTACCCTAAGAGGTGGAGTATGCTTTAGAGACCCACCCATGATGCCAAAATCTCTATTATTATCTGGGGGAATTATTAGCTCAAATGGAAGCCTGCAAGAGAAGGATAACTTCGGAGATCTTTTCACCTATGTATACTTAGTACTAGCTGTAGAGAGCACTCCAGTTAAAGTGAAATAAAGTATATTTATTGGAAGAACACAAAGTGAACTCATGCACACAGCACACATGCTTAAGAACCATACAAGGCTATAGCAGAGTAAGACAGAAAGATTAGATAGAGGGAGAGATTCAGGAATATAGGGTGATAGTTACCAGTCTTGAAGAGAAGAGTTCTGTGCAGCAAAGATACTCAGACAGGCGTCTGAGGGTAGTTGGCACAGGAGGTTCTGATCTGGGGTGCACCAAGAAACTGAGTGGCCTGGTTTATCCACTATTTTGGGGGGACTAATATTTATATCCTATTTCATATCCTGAAGAGGTACTCTGGTTAGAACAAAGCCTGGATGGCTTTCCCACAGCATACACAAAGGAAACCGAAACTCAATGTATTGCTTTAATTGCTGGGGATATAATTTGATTGGTTTGTGACAACCTCATAGGGTTGGACAGGAGGGGACTATAGGAGAGATTTATGTAGGAATAGATTAAGGAATGGTCATTTGATTTAATCATTGCTGAGGCACCTAGGGCTAGGAGAAAGGATCGGCACATACCCCCTTAACAACTGCATTTACAAAGGGGTTTTCTGCATAATCCTAACTCAGGCTTTCTTACCATCATATTTCTAGGTGCATACCTGGTCACTGTGACCTTCAACTGATCTTTGGTTTGTCCCAGCCAACCTGATCCCCAAAATGTCCAATATTTCAAATTATGAGATACCGTGGGGAGAAGGTAGTAGGGCATACTAACATTGGAGTGGATCTTCCAGCATTTCTGAACATGCAGCAACAAAGTGGTTGCCTCTGAGCAAACAAGGCACTCAAAAGCAAATTATGTACATCGTGCCATAACAACAACAACTGTTTCATACACATAAACCTTTGTACAGCTGTACTCACTGAATGCTACCTAGCATGTTTGCAAATGACGCTCCGGAGGCCCCATGAAGGCCTGGGGAGGGGTGGGAAGGGCCAGGGAGGCGATCATGGGGCCTCCAGAGATGGTCCAGAGGCCCCATGAAGGCCTGGGGAGGGGGTGGGAAGGGCCAGGGAGGCCTTCAAGGGACCTCTGGAGACGGTCTGGAGGCCCCATGAAGGCCTGGTGAGGGGGTGGGGAGGGCCGGGGAGGCGATCATGGGGCCTCCAGGGACGTTCTGGAGGCCCCATGAAGGCCTGGGGAGGGAGGGGGAGGTGGGGGAAAGCGAGTATAGGGCCTCCGGAGACCCCGTGGTCGCTTTGGTTGGGGAGGGGGAGGGCAGTTGTTATTCACGGATTTTTTGCATTTGCGGGGGTCTGGGGAACCTAACCTCTGCAAATGTGAAGGGATGACTGTATTCTGTAAGAAACACATTTTTCAACCATCCCCCCAACATAGCCTTAATGGTCTTTTCATTGCTACTGGAGGAAGTCCAGATCTTGCAACCACATTTATTGTTACAGTTGTCCCTCCACATCCACGGGGGTTAGGGGCGTGAGACCCCCGCAAATGTGAAAAAAACATGAATAAAAACTAGGTCATGCCACGGCCCTCCCGCAACCCCTGCTGCTTCTCCCCCCACCCGGGAACAGCGACGGGGCTACCCAAGCCTTGTTGCTGCTTTCTCCCATCCCTCCCACTCCCCCAGGAGCAGTGACGGGGCTACCCAATCCTTGTCACTGCTTCCTCCCGCCCCCTCCCGCCCGCCCCAAGAGCAGCAATTGAACTACCCAAGCCTTGTTGCTGCTTCCTCCCACCCCTCCCCCCCAGCAGCAGTGATGAGGCTACCCAAGCCTTGTCGCGGCTTCCTTCCACCCTCTCCCGCCCCCCCTGGAGCAGCGATGGGGCTACCCAAGCCTCGTTGCTGCTTCCTCCCCCCTCCCCCCCAGGAGCAGGGACAGGGCTACCCAAGCCTCATCACTGCTTCCTCCTGCCCCCTCCTGCCTGCCCCAAGAGCAGTGATGGGACTACCCAAGCCTTGTTGCTGCTTCCTCCCACCCCTCACCCCCAGCAGCAGTGATGGGGTTACCCAAGCCTTGTCGCTGCTTCCTTCCACCCTCTCCCGCCCCCCCCCTTGGGCAGCGATGCGGCTACCCAAGCCTCGTCACTGCTTCCTCCCGCCCCCTCCCACCCACCCCAGGAGCAGCAGCGGGGCTATCTAAGCCTTGTTGCTGCTTCCTCCCCCCTCCCCCCGATCAGCAGTGATGGGGCTACCCAAGCCTTGTTGCTGCTTCCTCCCACCCTCTCCCACCCCCCGTGGAGCAGTAATGGGGCTACCCAAGTCTCGTTGCTGCTTCCCCCCCCTGGAGCAGCGACAGGGCTACCCAAGCCTTGTCGCTGCTTCCGCCCACCCTCTCCTGCCCACACCAGGAGCAGAGACAGGGCTACCCAAGCCTTGTTGCTGCTTCCTCCCGCCCCATCCCGCCCACCCCAGGAGCAGCGACGGGGCTACCCAAGTCTCGTCGCTGCTTCCTCCCATCCTCTCCCACCCACCCCAGGAGCCGGGACCCCATTGCAGGTTTTTGGATGGCAGGGGGGCACTCCCAAAACTGAGAATAGTCAAAACCTCAAATCTTAAAGCTGTGAATGTGGAGGGGCAACTGTATTTTAACCTTGAAAATGATACCAAAAGAGATCACCATTCAGGACACAATGTGTTAATAATATCTGTGTACACATCAGCCAGTCATGTTAACCAATATAAAATAGAAGAGTTGCATGTAAGATCAGATCAGTTTTGATCTATCTGTTCATAAAGCAGAAAATTTGATTTACACAGAGATCTGTATGTGACATCATCCTGTCTAGTATTTAATGTCTAGGGCTGTACTGGAAACAATTTTGCCTAAATCTAGCCCTCTTAAGTTATCCTTGACATGTCTTTTCCAAAACATACTTGAGTAACAATATCAAAAGAAATGTTTTCAGACATTCTTCCTGCCTTTTTTCTAGTGGCATTTATTATTAAATTGAACAGTCAGATCTACCAGCTTACTAGAATGGCCTCTGTAAAAAAAGACACTTAAAAACAGATAATAAATTTCTCGTTGTGTGGTCACTCTTCATTATTTATTCTGCAAGTTTCACAAAATGCTAATTTCTTATATGCTGTTACTAATCTATACAGCAGACAACAAACTGTTACAGGGTCAAGTTGCTCATATTACACCAGTTGACTGCAATCTTACAGTCTGGCCAAGCCACAGATATTTTCAGGGATATTTACTTCTGTTTGGATTGATAATCTAGGGTGCCTCATGTGCTAGTTAAAATGAAAAGGTCTGTCAGGGAGTTGAGAGACAAATACATGTTATATTCAGTGAGTAGATTAGCCATGCATGTAATAAAATCAATGGGAATGCATTCCTTTTGAAAATTAACTTTACAAATTTTAGTATTATAGTTTAACTTTTTGTGGGAATGTTCTTATGTTCTGGCACTGTTCTTTTATCTGTGTATAGAACCAATTTTGATACTTAACTTAGGCACCTTTTAGAGATAGGCATATAGCTACAATTCCCAGCAGCCTAGCCAGCCAAACCAATTATGAAATGCTGAGAAATGTAGTCCAGCAATATCCTGGTGGCTATACAATTCTCACCTCTGTGACAGAGCATTGACAATCAATGTGTGAAAGTAAATGCTAAACTTTCCACTGCAACTCCAGCATTAGAATCTTCCCATGGGCATTTGTGAGCCACCATAACTGATAATACCAGCATGTGGAACAACAAAAAACACATTTCTTTTACTCTGCATGCTGTACATCCGAGTACTACTGGGCTTGCTTCCACATCCCCAGGTACCAGAAATAAAAGGTGAATACATGAACATCAAAAGAAACACAGTGGAGGTAACTGGTATAAGCAAAGAGCTCTGTTGGACTCTTTGCCTAAATAGGAGGAGCGGGACCAATTAGAGGATCCTTTATTGAAGATAACATTTGAAGATAACATTTCCTGCTTGGATATAGCAGAATAAGCAAAACCAAGATGAAACCAAGAACATTATCTACACTACATGACTATAGCAGTCTCCTAATAGCTTAACTGTCATGATTCCATTCCATGGAAACCTTGGATATGTAGTTTGGTGAAGGACTTAGAATGATTTCATAGAGAGTTCTAGTACCGTCTCCTGAACTACAGTGCTGGAGATCTTTAGGAGAAAATTCAAATACCTCATAACATTACAAACCCCAGGATTTTGTAGAATAGAGCTATGAGGGTTAAAATGGTCTCAAACAGATATGTCCGTGTAATCTGGATATATTTCAAAACACCAGAGTCCCAATATTACCTGAAGAGTCCAGGCTTGATTGACCTTTTAACTAGATTTGTGATCCACTGTGGAAAAAATACCACTCCCCTCAAATAATGGACAGCCCAAAATTTTAGCCATTATTTCTTC
This sequence comes from Gambelia wislizenii, assembly GCA_030847615.1. Taxonomy (NCBI): domain Eukaryota; kingdom Metazoa; phylum Chordata; class Lepidosauria; order Squamata; family Crotaphytidae; genus Gambelia; species Gambelia wislizenii. Next base: position 296,538,942 of record JAUMIR010000003.1, read on the forward strand.
CCTAGTAATGTGATTTTACATATTGCAATCTAGACTTTTCCTTGAAAATGTATAAATAAGAAAATAAAATTATAAATTGTAACTATACACTGCACAGCATTTAATGACAGTCCTACAGCAGCAAGCAATTTAATACCTAGATTAGATATTCCCTAAATGAGATATTAATTTAGAAACAGATGTGCATACAAATACAGCACATTTGTTCAGCACAGACTGGAATACATGCAGTGACATCATTTAGTGACACCATCTATAATGGGTTTTCCCTTTCTCTGTCTCTTCTATGAAACAGAAGAATGGTGAGCATTCACTGAGAACTAATTGTGTGAGAGCATTGAAAAAAAAGGATTTGGTGGAAATAGAAGAGGTTGCTTCTGAGCATACAAAATGTCCTTACCAGCCTTCAAATATATTTCAAATATAAAATGTCACGACCCTGAGGACGCATGATATACTTTGGAGGCCATCTCCGTCAGTTTTATATGCTTCAAATCAGCCTGGCATTGGTGTTTGGTGGAAAATGCTGTGTGTGGCTCAAGACACTTTGCTGCCTAAGGCTATGGTCAAAATGGTACCCACTCCATTCGACTCCATATACAGAAGTTGAGGGAACCTGAATTCAGCATCAGCAATAGGGTAAGGTCCTCCACTACACCTGAAGGCAGAAGGCCAGCTGGGGGCTACAAAGCAGTGGGTGTGGCATACACAACTGTCCACAAAAAGAGGGAAAAGGCCAGGGTGAGCCAGAGGAACTGGAGAAAACTTTTCATTTCCAAGCCAAATGCAGTCAGAAGTGGAGGTATGAAACCATCCTTGAAAAATCAAGGAACTTAGACTTCATGGACCAAAAGTAATCTCTTTTACATCAGCAAATCTACATATTCTTATCATGCACCAAACCCCACTGAACTCAGTAGGTTCTGTTTCCAAGTAAATCATGCATAAAACTTGATGGCCACTCATTTAAAGGGAGAAATTTAAGCACATCTTTTATTCTTCATGTGGAAATCATTGGGGCTTAAAGCTGATCAAATTTGGCTGAGCAGAGCCTATCTTTTCTTGTGCAATGTACCACTAATACGCACATCACATTTATAGCCTTCCAAAACGTCTCTCACCTTTGTAGAACTATGTCCTTACTAACATCCGTTAAGTCCTCCAGCAAGTGAAAATGTAAGTGCGCAAAAATCCAGATAAGCTTTCCAAACTCCTTGAATGGTAGGGTCACAAATATGCAGCACAGCCATATAGAACTATACAGCAGACATACCGATCCATGACACTGCTATTTTCTTCAGGGTCACCCTTTCCCTTTTTTTTTTTGCAGACATCACACAGTTTCTCAAGTAAGAAACCTGACAGCTCTGTCATCGGACTTTGCAAAGCAGCTGATAAAACCTGACAGGGACAAGAATTATACAATGGCCTCACTGTGTTTTAAAGAAAAGGCTCAGATGTTTTGCATGCAGCTCTAATGGAAAATGTTGCAGCTTTCCCCTAACATGCCATAATGATATTCATGCATTGATGCTACTCTGCCCTCTACTGGCTAGATTATGGACCTGCAAAAAGAAAGTATTTTTTAAAAAATCCATGCAAAACTACATTAAACGTGTTTAAAAATTATTGATATCAAATAACATATTTGCCCTCTGAGGAATTAGTATCCAAAATGACTAATTAAAGAGAGATGGACATTAAATTGTACTATGTAATTTTAATATCTTAATACTATTACTGAAGTGATATCAAGCTGAGGAACATAGGAAGCTGTGTTATACAGTCAGATCAATGAACCATCTAGCCCACTAATGCCAACCCCTGAGTGGCAGAGGCTCTACAGGGTTTCAGGTGGGAGACTTAAATATCCCATCTACGTATTGACCAAGCAGTAGACTGTTCAGGATGGGCATGAAGTGGTATATGTTTAAGTGTTCGGTGCTTTCTTCCAGGAAGATCATCTTCATCTTAAAATCTTTATCTTAAAATCTTTACCATTATACCAATTTATGCATTATACATTGGAAAATGGGGGTGTAATTGTCAATTCTGATCTAATAGCTATTCAGAAAGACAGCTGAGTTTGCTTTCCCTCCCTTAACTTTATGTATTTGAAAACAAAAAAGTACCATAATGCTAGTCATAATGCACATTAAGACCAGTAGGGTGTGGCTTATGGTGTGTATTGGGATACAGCTCTTAGCTAACTTGCTTGCTTGCTTATCCTTTGTTCTTTTCTTTCTTATTTAATCTATACCCTGCCTTTCTACCAATACAGGACTCAAGGAAGCTTGCAACAAATTAAAACAATGTACAGCTATTTTTTTCAAAAAAAATTAAAATAAAATAAATCAATTCTGTTAACTCACTAAATTAAAAGAGTTCACAAATACATTCGGATATGGTAAAAAGAATAACTTGCCCCATTAGTGCAAATTCAAAACTTTTCTAGCATGCTCTGCCTGGGGAGCAATACATCGAGACTCTGTTAAGAGTTGCCAGATTGGATCCAGGATGGGGCTCCTGTAACTTTAATCATTAACAGATTTTGGAAGAAGATGACTTACCATAAGGCAGCATCAGGCAGGATGAAGACACCTGTCCTTCCTCACCTCCCAAACCTCAACTTTCAGCCACAGCCATCCCCTCCCAACATGGCTGTTGCCCCATTAATGGAGGGAGAGGTGCAGAGAAGCACACTGCTCTTGTCAGCAGCACTGTTGACACTCCTGTTCCAAGGCCTGCTAACGGTTAAAATTGCAGGAACCTGGTCCTGTATCCAATCTGGCAACCATTCTCTCTTTTTCCTCAACTGGAAGAGCAGTTACAACCATCAATCTGTTGTCTAAGGACTTTATCAGACATGGGGAAAATAGCACAATTACAACATCATGGTAGTGCAAATGGTGCCCGCTATCACACAACGTTGTCATGTTTGTGTAGTCAATCTGTGTTCCAGACATTGCTTTTAATTCACAGGAAAAGTCGTCAATAGCTTTCAATATTACTTTTTTTGCGGTATTGAAGAGCATGTGAAAACACGTCCCACTGTAATCACAAGATTACAGCGTGAATAGGTGGTCCTCTTTCCCTGCTCCCTGTTCCTGGCAAGAAAACTTCCAGGTAAGAACATGAGAACTATCCACAGGATGCTCTTTTTATGAACTGTCCTGGTTTGTTTGCACATTTTTAGATTTGTTTAAGTGTTTGTGTGTTCATTTACTTTGCAAATTAAGGGGGGGTGTTTTTAAGTGTGCTCGTGTCTTCTCGCAAGAACTGAAATCTCACCCATGCTAAATCATGGAAGAAAAGTCCCATTCTTAGTGCTAATGGTGGTTGTGCGATAATTCCATGGTGGATCTTTCACGTGATTACAGCAACATGCGATAATAAGTGTAATGATGCCACTATGTTTCTGCTTTCCTCATTTGTGGACTTACAGCATTTTTAGACACTAGTCTGATAAAGTCCTAAGTACAACATGAATGTAAATGCCACTTACAAGTTATCCATGAGAGCATGAGTTGAGCTCAGGAAGCCTCATGACTAATCAGGACAGTCTCAAGATAGCACTCTCCAGTTCCAATGTGGACTACAGCTCCAGTATTTTAGGATCTTTAGCCTAAAGGGAGGAGTTGAGGGGAGTTGTTCACAACATTACTGCTCCCATCACCATGATATTTGGCCCTGCTAGCTAGGACTCATGAGAGCTGTTGTACAAAGCATCAGAAGCATGTTAGGTTGCTATAGGATGGTGCAGACCAGCTCATAGAATGCCCAGGAATAATGGCAGTGTGGTTGATAGTTTTTGTAATGTTTAAATATTTAAATAAATCATATCCTTTGTGTGCCTTTAAGACTTTGCACATCTTTCCAAGTCCCCACCTCCTATGATGATTACAAGGGGGGTTTCATCCCTGAGCAGCATAATGGCCTTACTGGCAAGATTCTATAGCTTCTCTCATGCCAATGAACATGCCAGGGAAGGGGGCAACAGGCAGGTGATACTACTTCCCCTGTCCATCTACAACTTTTATTGGACCTATTTTGATCACCTGAATGCCTTAGGGATATGAAAATCTCTCAGGTCCAATTTTGTTGCATTTTGCTCAAACTCAGCTGTGTTTCCTTCTTGACCTTATTTTGTATTAGGTAGTTTGTTAATTTATTCATTTACTTGCATAGTAACGTGTGTGCATTGTTGGGTACAGTCTCTTCACTTTTTAACACATTTTTTCTTAATGTACACATTTTGTACTCATTTTTTTCCCAATTGACTAAAGTGTGTTTGGCCACAGTTTTCAAAGGTAACACATTTTGAGGTATACACATGAGTTTGTATGTAATTTGGAAAAGAAAAAAAAGGAGGGTAAATATTTTGCCCAGTGATGAGAAAGAGGAAGATATGCACACACTTTCACTAGCAGTTACGTGATTGGGTAAATTCATTTTTTAAATGGCTTAATCTGAATATATTTTCCTATTTTATTTTATTTTATTTTATTTTTATCTCACTTTTCCCCCAGCATGAAATTCAAAGAGGTCTTTATTATATCTTCGTGGTGGTTTTAAAGGCATGTGCCCAATTTTTACCACCTCATGTTGCAGTAGCAGTAAGGTCACTTTATTAGTCACCAAAAACAGGATCCATGCTGCATACCTTCAGTTTTCATTGCTTAATTTGTTCTTAACTTTGAGCCTTACTTCTGTACCCAATAGAACTTTCTATCATTGCATTATCTGTGTTTTTGATATATATCATACAAGACAACCAAGATATTGCAGTCTGCTTTTTCAGACTAGTGAAGTATGATACTCAGTTAAAATATTAGATCATGCAAGAACAGGCTGTCAGCTCAGAAACATTTCAGGTACTCTCCCCAACCTGCTCCATTTCTAAGCAGCGTGACAACTCCATGCTGTATCAGCTGTAATTAAATATCATGTTCCATGTTTCTAAAGGGCCCCAGATGCTAGTAGCTGATGAGAAGAAATTAAATTATTCAAAACGCCAGTGTCTACACTGTACAATAAGAATGTACTCAGCCTTCCCTGCTTGGTGCTTTCTGATATACTGCAGTACAGGCAATTCCTTCCTAAAACCACCTCTGAATATTCCTTACCTAAGAAAACTATGAAATTCATGGGGTTACCACAAGTTGACAGGTGACTTGAAGTCACATCAGAAACACAGACAAACACACACACAACCAGCATGAGCTGATCTATATTTCCCTATTACTGACAGTGGATTTCACTGAGGGAGTTTTCCCCAGCCATACCTGGAGATGCCCAGAAATTAAATTTGAGACCTTCTGTGTCATTTTTTTCTTGCCTTTTAATGGAGATGTTTTAAATTAGGTTGGGAATCATGTAGTTCACCAAATGCTGTTGGACTGCAGTTCCCAGAATTCCTCACTATTAGCTGTACTAAGGATGCTGGGACTATTAGTCCAACAACGCCTTGAGTGGCCACATGATTCCCACTCTTTTATTTTTTAAAAAAATCTAAGTTTAATTATAATTTAAAAGTATCTTTTTGTATGTTAGAATCCATCTCTGTGTTGTTGTTGTTAATTTTCATAAGCTGCCTTGGATCCCAGCATGGGAAAATGGCAAGACATAAAGATAAAATGAAGAAGAAGAATACAGAGAATGGGGTCTGCTAGTGAACTAAAATTGCTCAAATTTTATTTATTTAGTAAAACAGATTGCAACAAAAGTAAAATAGGCACAAATAAAACTATTTTGCTGTCACATTGGATTACAGTAGGGCTTGGGGAATCTTTTGCCCTCCACTTGTTTTGTGCTTCAACTCCCCAAAGCCTCAGCCAGCATGGTCAATAAAGGATTATGGGAATCTGTATGCTGATGACACACAACTGTATCTCTCCTTTCCATCTGCCTCCAAGGAAGCTGTTTCTGTACTAAACCAGTGTCTGTTGCCAGTAATGGACTGGATGAGGGTGAACAAATTGAAATTTAATTCAGACAAGACAGAGGCGCTCTAGCTCACTTGGAAGGCTGATCAAGGAACAGGGATTCAACCTGTGCTGGATGGGGTTACGCTCCTCCTGAAATCTCACATTTGCAGCTTGGATGTGCTCCTGGATTCAGATCTGAGCCTGGATGCCCAAGTTGTGGCCAGGAGTGCATTTGCACAGTTAAAACTTGAGAAATCAGATCTGGCTACGGGGACACATGCCTTGATTACATCGCGTTTGAATTAATGCAATGTGTTCTATGTGGGGCTGCCTTTGGAAACTGTTCAGAAACTTCAGTAGGTGCAAAATGTTGCATCCAGGCTGTTGACCGAGGCTTGCTACAGGGATCATGTGACTCTTCTGTTGAAAGAGCTGCATTGGCTACCGGTCCATTTCTGGGCATAATTCAAAGTACTTGTGACTTTTAAAGCCCTAAATAGCTTGGGTGCAGACTATCTGAAATACCATATTTCCTTATGTCAGCCACTGTGCACATTAAGATCTGCAGGGGAGGGCTTTCTCTCAGTCCCACCACCTTTGCAGGTGCAGTGGGTGAGGAGCTGGAAGAGAGTACTCTCCGTGGCTGCTCCCAGACTGTGGAACACCCTTCCATGGATGGTCCAGTTGGCCCCTTCCTGCTCTCTTTCCACCAGCAGGTAAAGATGTTTTTATTTAGGCAGGCTTTTGAATTTTAATTATGGAGCTGTAGTGTGTGTGTAAGTAGTGTGCTGATTTAATCTTTTTATCTTTTATTAAAACTATGTTTTAAATATATTTTAAGTGTTTTTAACTGTCTTTAAGCATTTTTTTTAATAATACTGATATTGAATTCCTTTTTAACTTTTGTAAATTGATGTTTTAGAGGCATCTTTTTAAAGTACTGTAAGCTGTCTTTAATCCCATTTTCGGGAGAAAACTGGGATATCAATTCAATAAACAAACTTAATCCAGACAAGACAGAGGCGTTCCTTGTCAGTCAGAAGGCCAATCAGGGAATAGGGATTCAAATTGTACTGGATGAGGTCACACTTCCCCTGAAATCTCACATTCACAGCTTGGGTGTGCTCCTGAATTCAGATCTGAGCCGGCATACCTAAGTTTTGGCTGTGGACAGGAGTGAATTTGCACAGTTAAAACTAGTGTGGCAGCTGTGTCCCTTCCTTGAGAAGTCACATCAGGCTACAGTGACACATGCCTGGATTATATCCCCTTTGGAATACTGTAATGTGCTGTCTTGAATCCCATTTTTGGGACAAAGGTAGTATATAAATTCAACAAACAAATTGTAGTCCACCATATCTAGAGAGCTAAAGTTGCTTTGGTCTGGAAGAAAAGTAGAATGAAGTTGCCATTTTCAGTCCCATGCTTAACAATGTAACTGCAAAAGAAGTCAAAACCATGTGCATCGGGGAGGACCTTAAACTCAGAAGTTCTCATTCTCAAGTTTTAGCAAGTTTTAGTCTTTTTGTGGCTGTTATATAACTTCTGGTATAGGGTTGCCATGCTTCCTAGTTAGCCATGTTTCCCAGATTCAAGGCATGACATTTTATTACCTTGCCCAGACTCCAAGTTTTCATTTTTTTTTTAAGTAGGTCTCTACCTTGTAGGGGTGGAATTATGGGGCAAAATGTCCAATTACTCTTTTGTCCAATTTGCAAGAAGCAAGATGCAACTTTTCCTGCCTATGGGTGGGTTGAATCATTTGTCTGTTAGTTTAGACTTAATTTGAGTGTGCTTATACAATAAGTGAAGTCTTGCAGCTATGACTGACATTTGAGACCTGTCATCTCTCAGTTCTTCTCTTCGGAGATTATCAGATGAGTGCCTAAAAACCTGATTACGGCATTATATTTTACAGCGTTTGTGTTCTGGCACAATGACACATGTTTTTGCAAGCTGTCATGATAACAATACAGAATCGCCCAAAACTCTGGCAATACAAGCACTTGTGCAACTTACTTCCATGTTTCTCTGTGAATGAGATTTTGGTGCATCTCGCAAGAAGACATGAGTGCGCTAAAAAGACCCCAGACTCCAAAATTAAAAAAGAACATGTTCAGAAAAGCACAGATACACATCTAGAAACTTGCAAGAAAGATGGGGAGGTTCATAAAAAGAGTGTACAGTACCTAGTTTTCCCATTTGCACCCAGACATGTTCTGGCGGGACTGCCCATTGATGCTGGAATCACCCCAGCAGAACAGGGCACCTTCTCACACACACAAAAATCCAGAACACAAATGCTATGGGAGATTGATTTTTGACTTTTCCCCAACAATAAAAAAAGAACTCTCTTGTAACAGCAGCAGAACGCTTGCATAACACTGGGGCATGACGTCATCTGATAAGGAAGCCCTTTTGCAATCTCATGGCATGGTTATAACACCATTTTTGATGCATCTAATAATCTCCTCAGTCTCCTGGGCCAGTGTGTTATAACTCTAAAGGAAAGTCTAGCTATTGGAGGAACGTCTATCTGAAGCCTGTTTTACAGAACTCCTTAGAAATATTTCAGTGCTATCAACATTATTGTTACCTTCTCTTCCCCCTCACACCATGGTCCCTGCTACTACTGCCCACCCCACCCCATACACACCTTGCTTTATCTCCCTTTGCCCAGCTGCTTTTCTGGCAGCAGCCAGGCAACAGCCTGAACTAAGGGGGCAGAAGGAAGGTTGGAGACATAACTGTGAGTGCAAGGGAAGGGCACAAGGCACCTGAGCAAGGTGAAGTGATCTGGGGGAATGGGAAGAGAGGTGGGAGGTACAGCAGGTGAGTGTAAGATACAAGAGAAGGGAGGTGTAACAGCATGAGGTGAGGGGAAGGGAGAAAGAGGGAAGGGATGATGAGGCACACTAGTGACAAAGGGAAAGAGGTAACAAATGTGTGACATGAGGTAGTGGAGGAGAAAGGAGGCTAGGTAGAGTGAGAGGTGCAGTGGTAGCATGAAAAGAGCAAGAGAGAGAAGTATAAAGTGATGGAGGGTGGCAGAGAGGAAGACATGGTGGTCCAGGGAGATACAAAGAGGGAATGGAGTATGAGAGGTGTAAGCAGTAGAATGCAAGAAGCAAGAGGCTGGGAAATGGTGAGGGTTCAAAATGAAACCAGGAAGGGAGAGAGATGCAACATGAAACAAAGGGAGGAGGCATTGTGAGGGTGCCAGGTGTGGCAAGAAAGAGGAAAGGAGTGGTGACGGGGAGAAAATACGGGGGGAGAGTGCAAGGAACAAGAGAAGTAGGTACAAAATGAGACAAAGTACAAGGGAAAGAGGTGTGGCTTGTAACTTTGTCCTTACTTTCCCCTGCATTTTTCTCTGTGATTAGATAGCAGCCACTTTCAGGGGCTTCCAGCCATGTGGCAAAACAATACATAGCAGTGTTAGGCATACCTGTGTATGACAAAATGCTATTTTTATTACTAAAACTACCACCACCACTACACCAGGAATGTACATAGCCACTTTACATGGTCCCGGTCTTGCAGTTTGCTGAGAGGAAGTGATGGCCTAAGTTCACATGGTAAATTCTATGACCGAGCAGGGATTTGAACTTGGATCTCCTTGTTCTAATTCCAGCACTTTAAACTAGTTGTGATAAAAATGTTACTAAAGTTGAAACGTGGCAGTAGCAACAATCAAATCTACTGATGCATTTGCATAATTAGAATGCAAATTAATAATAAAAATAATAATTTGCATAACAGGCAAATTAGATTCCCAGATGTGAGGAGTTGGAATGTGACAACTATCTTCAGCTCTCCATTACAATGAAGAGTGATTTAAAATATACATATACACACACAGTCTATCTATCTATGCAGTAAAAGCATTGGCTTTTATTGGTGTGTGTCTTTAATTTAATTTAATTTTGTTTACTTTTTATCTTTTAACTTTTATATATTTCATGTAATTTAGATTTATTGTGATGTTTTTAATGGTTTTAATGTGATAATGTAATGGTTTTTATGTGATATTTTGTGAGCCACCTTGGGTCCCTTCTGGGAGCAAGGTGGTATGCAAATTAAATAAATTAAATTAAAATAAAATAAAATAAAATAAAATAAAATAATAAATGAGCATAAGTCTTTTCAGGTAGCTGTTACATACAAGACTATTTCATTTCCCCTCCATAGGAGGTACAAGGAATATATGAATGCTATCTTTCAGTGACTCATAAAGCAAGGTTTTAGGTCAGAGGCCCTTCTCAAAAGAAAGAATGGAAGTGCCAGATGCAGAAGGGCTACATGATGGTTTCCTAGAGGCAACAGAGCTAACTCACAAAACTGACATAAAGTACCCCCACCTCTGCTCCCATCCACTGGATAAGCATTAAGCTCAGATATAACATTAATGAATTGCACTTCTGTTGCCTTACATTGAGGTGAAACCACTGGCCTCTTTTGTCTGTCTATACTGACTGGCATCAGTGGTCCAACATCTCAGATAATGATCTTTCCCTGTGGTTCAGAAGATGCTTTGAAAAAGAAAAAGTGAAGGACTTAACCCAAGGTCATTCTGCAGGCAAGATTCCTCCAGGGATCCTGTTGCACCATGTAGTGGGAAAGAAATATTTTTTAAAAAATGATTGTATAGTTTCAGTCCCAGGTAGACACCAATTATATAGAATCAGTTTCTATAAATTGCTGTGGATATATGAACAACTACCACAAGGACTTATCCAGTATTTGAGCATACAGAGGCTTTGGGTCTTTTCAAGCATTGACTCATGGGAAAAAAGGGGGGAAGGGGAGGAGGAGCAGGAGGGGCAAGAGGTGGTGCAGGTGGTGGTGGTGGTTATGGTGGTGCTCAAGAGCAACTTTCCTGTTCGAGTAAACACCATGAAGCTGAATGTTGCATGTGCTTTATCTTGTCCACATTCAATGAACAGAACACAGACAGAAGCATTGGCAAAAGTTATGTTTTGGAATCAAATTTAGATTAAAGAGCCTTTCACAGAACATGAATATCAAATATTTTGTTCTCCTATGTAGAAAGTGTACATACACTGTTCGTTATGACTATGAAAGACTAATACATAAATATGCCATCATCCATATGCGCATCCCTAACTGACTGAGCAATAGAAGTACCACATAGGGCAGGGGTGGACAAAGTGTGGCCTTGGTGCTGCATATGGCCCCCAGGGCTATTTTTGCAGCTCTGACCTGGATTTGTCTGACTGCCTCCTTTAAAAAAAAGGTTACAGGGAGACCTGCACTGTTTAACATTTAACATTTATTTCAAAAACAGAAGTGGATGTCTGGTCACCTCTGGTTTGGTATGGGTCCCTCCCCTCTTTTTTTTTAAATTTTGGCAGCTCATATGGCCCCAGTGGGTTCCCAGGGGAAAACCTGGTCCATTGACGAACTGAAATTGCCCATCCCTGATACAGAGAATCTGTCTGCTTCTCTTTGTCTTTGCTATTGGCCCAGAGCAACAGAAACATGAACTACATGATGGCTAATTCATAGGGCCTAAACTAAAAATGGCATGGCAAAGGCAACATGCAGTCTAGTTTTCAAAAGTGGAGACAGGTATGCATAAGGATGGAAAGAATATTTGAAAATATTTGAAAAATTATCTTTAAAAATCCCCAACAACCCATGTTTTTTGAATGTCAAGAAACCCTGATGAGAAGAATTACGAACTGATGGGAATTTGCACTTTGGGACTTAGGACTTTTTCAAACAGGGAGGGAGGGAGGGAAACCGAGGTGGTCAGGAGAAGAACAGCGCTTTCCCACTTACAGCGTTCCATTTCACATTGTGCCGTCCTCCTCCTGACCTTCCCCAATGCTTCCTCTGCTGCAGGCACCACTTTTTATTGACAGGGGGTTTCCATTAATAAAAGCAGCACATTTCTCACTCCCACAGCACAGAGGAAACACGGCGGAAGGTCGGGAGGAGGACAGTGTCATCCAACATTGAGCGCTGTAAGTGGGACAGTGTCGTTCTTCTCTTAACTTCCTCGGGGTTCTCCCCCCCATTTGAAAAAGTCCTTTCTCTGCACAAAATTGTCATACAATGTTTTTCCCCCATAGGAAATTGCATTTTCTGCAAAAGCAGCAGCATTTTCTGTACAGAATTTATATTTCTACACAAAAATATACTTTTCTACACACAAAAAATGTATAATTATTCTTTGCAAATTCACAGATGGTTGATTGGCATAGAAAAATGACATCTGTGTAGAAATATTATTTTATGTACAGGAAAAAAAATTACTGTGAAGAAAATGTTGGAATTAGGAATTTAACCTGGGAACATTCTCAGCATTTTGGTGCAGAAAAAGCTGTTTCCTGCATAGAAAATGCTGTGAATTTTGCAAATTGCAATAGCCTTTGGAAATTCTATGGGTTTCAACCAATTTCTCTCAGTGAGAAGAAAATTGTTAAAATTACATGTTGCTTCCTTCATGAAGAAACAAAGTAAAGAATTAATAATAATGATGATGATAATAATAAAATTTATTTATACCCCACCCCTCTGTTAAAAACAATCGGGATGGCTTACAAAAAATAAAATACAAATACAGATTAAAATCCCTAAACATCACCACGCCCACCCTCCCCCATAAAAAGATATTAAACCAATATAAATTAAAAACAACTAATCTAAAATCACATTAAAAAATAATAAATAGCCAGCAGACTAAAAGAGGCCAGGAGCTCCTGAGGCTGGGATCTAATTAGGAAAAGCCTGCCAAAAGAGATCCGTCTTTAGTACTTTTTTAAAGCTACTCAGGCTCGTCGTCTGATGGATCTCGTTCGGAAGGCCATTCCATAATTTGGGGGCGATTACCAAAAAGGCCCTCTGGGAGGTTGCAGACAGCTAGATTTTTATGGCTGAAGCAAATTCCTCCCAGAGGACCAGAGCGCGTGGGGAGGATTGTATGGGAGGAGGCAGTTCCGAAGATAAGTTGGACCCAAGCCATTTAGGGCTTTAAAGGTAATAACCAACACCTTATACTGGGTCCGGAAACTGATAGGCAGCCAGTGGAGAGATTTTAATACTGGAGTTATATGGTCTCTCCGAGATGTTCCCGAGACCACTCTGGCTGCCATATTTTGTACTAACTGAAGTTTCCGGACCAGGCATGAGGGTAGCCCCATGTAGAGTGTGTTGCAAAAATCTAGACAAGAGGTTACCAGTGTGTGCACCACAGTCTCGAGGTCCCTTACTTCCAGGAAAGGGCGCAGCTGGCATATCAGCCAAAGTTGATAACAGGCTCTCCTGACCATCGCATTCACCTGACTAGTCATCTGAAGCAATGAATCAAGGAGCACCCCCAGACTGCAAACACAGTCCTTAACGGAGAGCGTGACCCCGCCCAGGACTGGAGGTTGCAACCCACCTCCTGGTTTTGGAGCCGCTACCGTGAGCACCTCCATTTTGTCTGGGTTTAATCTCAATCTGTTTTTCCTCATCCAGCCAATTATTGCTTTAAGACAATCATTAAGAGGAGAGACACCATCAGAATTCAAGACCGATGATTGGGACAAGGAGAAATAGATCTGGGTGTCATCAGTGTACTGATAACACCCAGCCCCATAACTCCGAATAATCTCACCCAGCAGCTTCATATAGATGTTAAACAGCATTGGGGACAGGATGGCGCCTTGTGGAACGCCACAAGTAAGCTCCTTTCTTCAGGAGCAGCTGTCGCCAGGCAGCACCCTCTGGGACCTGCCTGAGAGGAAGGATCGGAACCACTGGAGTGCAGTGCCTCCGATTCCTAACCCACTCAGGCAATCAAGAGGACGCTATGATTTATATCATATTTAAAGCCGCTGAGAGGTCTAAAAGCACCAACAGGGTCAGACTACCCCTGTCGATGCTTAGACGCAGGTCGTCGCTCAAGGCAACCATGGCAGTCTCAACTCCAAATCCCGTTCTAAAGCCAGTTTGAAATGGGTCTAGATAATCGGTTTCATCCAAGACCACTTGGAGTTGAAACACAACTGCCCTTTTGATCACTTTGCTCAAGAATGGTAACATAGAAACCGGCCTATAGTTATTCATGTCCAGGGGGTCCAGGGAAGGTTTTTTCAAGAGCGGCCTAACGGCCACTACCTTTAAACAGGATGGAACACACCCTTCTCTGAGGGATGCATTCATGATGTCCTTAAGGAACACCATCAAGGCACCCCCCTGGATGGCCAGCCATGAAGGGCAAGGATCGAAAGGGCAGGTCGTCTTCCTCATACTACCAAGTAGCTTGTCCACATCCTCGGTACTCACGGATTCCTCGTCAATTGTTTCTGTCAAAATACTGGCATTTAAGTCAGATCTTATCCAAGAGATTTTATCTGCAAAGAAGTTGTTAAATGCGTCACAGCAGGCCGTTGTTGGTTTAAGCAACGGGTTCTGCGCAGGTATAACCTGTGTCATCTCCCTTACCACCCTAAACAGCTCTGCTGGATGGGACTCTGCAGACACAATATGTGCAGAGGAGAAGGATCTCTGTGCTGCATGTATTGCCTCTCGGTAGGACCAAAGAAAGTTCCTATGACAAGTCCTGTCGGATAAGAGTCGAGTTTTCTGCCAGTTGCACTCTAGTCATTGTCCAACCCACTTCATTTTCCTAAGCTCTGATGTATACCATGGCTTATGGTTAGGAGCGGGTTGGAAAGGATGCTTGAGAGCAATCGTGTTGATAGCCTTGGTAAGGTCGGTGTTCCAGGTATGAACCAAAGCTTTGACAGGGTCACCGGCATTACCAACCATTAGACCCTCCAAGGCTTTCTGGAATCCTATTGGGTCCATTAACCTTCGAGGACGGACCATTCTAATGGGTCCACCACCCCCGGTGGGGCGGGAAGAGATTCTTAGTTCAGTCTTGACCAGGAAATGATCCGTCCATGACAATGCGGTGGTTTTAATAACCTACGCCCACAGATATTTCTGTTCCGTAATGAAGGCCACATCAAGGGTATGACCTGCACAATGTGTGGGCCCAACGACCATTTGGGATAGGCCCATGTTTGTCATGGTTTCCATGAACGCCCAAGCCACACCAGTCAGATTTGTCAAGCTGGTCTTGTGTGGAATGTTGAAGTCGCCTAAAACTGAAAGTCTGGGCGACTCCAACAGCAACTGTGAGACCAGCTGTGTCAGCTTGGTTAGGGAGTCTGCTAGACAACGGGGTGGTCGGTATACTAGCAGAATTCCCAAACTATCCCTGGTCTTCAGGCTAAGGTACATACACTCAAAGTATTGTATCCCTAAGTGTGAATAGTTACATTATTCTCTTTAAGAGTTTCTTTTAAATATAAAGGATGTAGGCTTTGAGAGGCAAGGCTGATGTCCCCATTGTGTTGTTCAGTTTCTTTCATGTTGCCTAGCTGTACAACCTTAAACCCCCAAATTAACTTGTCTCAAGAAAGTGACAAGTTTGACCAAAACAGCTAGCATCTCTCTCCTTAACACCAACACAAAACAAATGTTGTTAATAACAGAAGCCCAACATTAATAGAAGGCAATGAAAATGAAAGCAATATGACATCATTTCTCAGGTGCTATTGTAAAATGGCTGCCTCCTCATTGTACAGAAGCCTGGTTGACCAACTCTATAAGAATATTTTTGAATACAAGCAAAATGTGCTCTCCTGAAAATTTTTACTCAGAAAAAAAATCCCATACAATGTTGTGCCCCAGATATCCTCAGTAACGTTAGGTCTACTAACATTCATGAAGGAACACCTGGCTGATGGGCATCAGTCCCACCCTAATATCTTCTCCCATATCAGAGGAGTGCAGTCTGTACTCCTAACCATTGAATTCTAAATGTATTCAGCTCTGCTGCATGCATGTAAAATTCTCCTCTCAGTAGATAATCTTGATGCCCTAGGATTCCCTGTCATGGGGATGTTTCTAAGCAGGGGAAGGGGAATATCTAGAGCTTTGTGTTCATTATGGGATACTCAGGGAGGAAACCATGAATGGGGATATTGAGCATGGGACATCACTTATTTGGTCTTACTATTACCTTCCACATGATCATGTTTAATGCCTGCATAGGGCTAATATTTGTTCTCATATTATCCTGGCTCCTGTATATTAATAACATATGAGCCTCACTAAAAATTCTGGCCTTCTGATTTGCCCATATGTTTTATGAAGGTCCATTGCTGGAGCAACCTATGACAATGTGCCTGGTATGCTTGAAAGAATAGAACATTTCCATACAGCATTAGCGTGCACACATTCATCCCCATTTATGTCACATCTGGTTTCCATCATAGCTCGGGTGACAAGCATGGCAATGAAAGGTTTGTTACAACTGGGAGTTTCATAGCCTATAGAATAACCAATATTTCACACCTAGGTTACAGAAAAACTATTATAAAATGGATATTGACAGAGACAGATTGTAGACGCTGTAATATAATCTCACAGCTTTGATGATCTCAAACCTCTTGAGCATCATTTCACAGTTTATGGTACAGTATCATCACAATCCCTCAAAAGAATTACAGCTTTCTAACTAATCTCTCCCTATCGGTTACATGATATGGAAGCCATGAAGCTCAAATACAAAGAGGCTATAGTATGAATGATGGCACTCAGGTCTTTTCCCCCCAACAATATTTGTAACTCTGGGAGTGATAAATGGCACATGAGTTATAAACGAGCAACAAGGTCAGAGCAACTGAAAGCAGAGTTCAAAGAAAAGTCACAATTTTACAGAGTTCAAGAAGAGGCCATAGACTGAAGTTGCTCAGTGCTGCTTGATAAGGTCAGGGAAGGGAGCACTAAATAATAGAAGACAGTGAACTGATGAGCAATAATGGCTTGTCACTGGTAAGCACTGCATGAGGTACATCCCCTTCACATATGATGCTATTCCTACAAATCTATTGGAAGGAAGGAAGGAAGGAAGGAAGGAAGGAAGGAAGGAAGGAAGGAAGGAAGGAACAACTAAATCAGCAGATTCAGGATCTTCAAACATGGTGTTAAAATTTGGATTCCCTTGCATGCACACAAGTCTAAAACAGTCTGTTGGTTCTAATGTCAGTGGGGTCCGCTCTGGGTTTTGGATAGCTTTAAAAGAACTCTCCATGGTGCTGCAAGGAGCTCTCCAGCCCTATTTCAGTCATAGGGTTCAGCAACTTGAAGAGCTTCTTTACAGCATGGATTAAAACCTGGAACTGGATCCTCCACCACACTGACATGGGAGCTATCAGCTACCATTAGTCTAAAGGAAACCATGATAGTAAAGAAGTCTTCAAATTATTTGGGTTATCAGAACATGTAAACTTTCATGTTGACTCTGGAGACAGGATTTTTAAATCTGTTAATATAATAATATACCATATTTTTCTGTATTCTTAGAGAGAAGCCTGGAAAGTCAAAAACCTTGAGTTTCTTTTTTATTTTAAGTATCTAAAAGCATCCTATAGTGACAACATGTTGTAGAATAGCATGGCCCTTAAAGCATTACCTAAAAAGAGAAGAAAAAAGATAAGAGTTGCACATGCTAATTTACATATGTTTAGCTATAATTATTTTAATAGAAATACCTTACATCTCACTATCTTGGGGGAAACTGTGACCAAGTTAGCTGTTTGCCTGCCCAGCCTGCAGTGCTGGTGCTAAGTTTTGACTTTAAGGCCACTGATAATATTACTATTATGGTTGCTTCTTTTTAAACTAGTCTCAAGTGGGCAGCAACCATTGTGCTGATTTCTCTGTCTTCTATAGCCTCCTCCCCACTTCACAGAAGCAGCCAGAAGCAGCTAGAATAGTGAAGAAAGGGTTATTTATCCCAACCTATCTTTTCATCTACCATTTTGTCATCCACCCACAGGGCATTCTTCTGTGTGTGTGTGTGTGTGTAGCCATGGTGGGGTACAAAATGGCACCCCACCCCAAAAAGTCATAGTATGTAGTTCCCAAAGACAACCAGTTATAGCACCTAAGGAAGAAAATCCCACAAGCACCTATCTCTATTTCCCTTTCAGTAAAAATAGAATCATGAGACACTATTTTATATATTATTAACCACTTGCTACCTTTTCATGATACCCAAATCTCCTACATAAGGCAGCTACGTCATTCTGTATAATGAAAGGCTGACCCTGTATCCACTTACCATTCAGTGTCATCCATCCAATAAATCAGATGGCATCATTCACCTATCATTCCATAGTTAAGAAGTATATCCACCTAGCGGTGACTGAAGTATTATTTATTCAGGCTGTCTCAGCTTTCTGTGATGATTAGATAATCCTCATCATCATTTTAATAATCCTTAATTATGCTCAGCCTTTTAATTGGAGATAGGAGGCATGAAGCCAACTAGTACATCAGGGATGTGCATAGGAGAGCCCAAGGGCAACTTGTGGCCCCTGGCATCCTCTTTTGTGGTCCCTGAATCCCCAGCAGTTCCCCAAAGCTCCCCAACCCCAATTTAAAAAATTCAGGGCAAATTGCAGGCACTTTTTGCCCCATGATCAGGCAGAAAAACCCTCAAATGTGGAAACATGTAAAAATACCTCCGCCCCCACCCCTACCATAAGCATCCCAGAACCCTCTATTCTCCTCTGCAGTTTTTCTCAAAATGGCAACTGCAAGTGATGCAGAGAAGGACTGCACAGGAAAATAATGCTATTTGGGCATACTGTGGGTGTGGGTGTGCAAACTTGGGGGGGGGATCTGGGGGGGAAATTGGCCTCAGCCCCATAAAGTCACCCATTCCTGTTCTAGATACAGAGCAGGTGAACTGTGTACTGTGTTACAGTCCTTCTCTTCTTAAGATTTGAAGGTATTGGGAATTCTGGCTACAGTTCGGGTGGAAATAACCCGATATAATCCCTTAACTTCTCATTACAGTTCACTTTTATACCAAGTATGCAGTGTAAGCTGAGAATGGACTGAATTTCTTACATGAAAAACTATGAACTTTACATTGAAAAATCACCATAATTGTATGTATGTATGTATGTATGTATGTATTTATTTATAAATACCCAAGATCTCATTTATATTTTTTGGAAATTATTATTTTTTATTATCATTTTTATTTATATCTTGCCTTTCTCCCAATATAGGGACTCAAGGTGGCTGCCACTTTCTGGCTGCCACTTGCAAACCTCATGCCATTATCATGTGTCCTTCTCCAATATTTTATTTATCATTAAAAAAAACACATATACATTCTTCTCTGGTACTTTCTTGTAACATATTTTAGTATAAATCAGCTTATCAAGTTGTGTACCATTTCAATATTTAGTTTTCTTCATTCACTTCGTATCTTCTTTTCATATCACTGACTTCCCCCAGAATATAAACCCAAGGAATTTTTAAGTGTTTAATTAAATATAATTTCTGCTCTTAATTCCTTATTTCCATTATCATGTGTCCTTCTAACAACAGCATTCTAAAGTAAGATTGTATTAGCAACTGATTCGTTCTGGAAAAAAAGAAATAGGCATTCAGTGGTATTGTGACTTATGTTATTATATATTTTATAATGAAACGTAGAAAATATTTTATATCAAAACACATAAAATATAGTGTGTGTGTATGCGTGTGTGTGCAGTTTAGCAATGTACAAAATATAAGTAGATATTCATGGAATATATTTTTATATTTTTATGTAAAATATTTTAGGGTTTGGTATAAAATATGTTAAAACAGGATACACAAATTGGTGGTCATCATCTTTTGTTTAGAGGACTGCAGGAATCCATATCACATATTGTCGACACATAGACCCATTGTTATACTCCTTCTAGCATTTTTAGAGTCCATTCCACCATTCTTGTTGTTATTAAAAGCTGTGGTGGGAAAGCATTCCAAATAACCATTACAGTGGGTCCTCCATATCCACAGGTTCGGTATCTGTGGATTCCAGCATCCACAATCATCTTGTTGGATATCTAAAATGATGGCACCCATAAATAAAATGGTGCCACCACATACCTAAAATGGTCGCACCCATACCTAAAGTGGTAGTGCCCATAACAAAAATAGTACTGCCACATACCTAAAATGGTGGTGCTCATACCTAAAATGGTAGCACCCATAACAAAAATGGGAGCACCCATTCATTTTCTGTATATAGGATTCAACTAACCATGTTTTTTTGTATCTGCAGAGGGGTTCAGAACTGAACCTCTGAAGATAGAGAGAGCCCACTGTATTAAAACAGATTTATCTAGTTTGTGCCTTTTTCCTTACCAGAAAGAAACTGCAAATATCAGATACCATATTCTTCTCCCTTTTCAAAATTTTCACAAATAGGTGAACATGTATATCTCTGGAAATGGGTATGTATAGTTCACTCAATTGGGGAAAAAAGCATTAAAATGTATATATTGAGGACAAATGTACCCAATACACATGAATTTTCATGCAAAAGTGCGGGAACCCAATGTAAACCAATACAAAAGTGCATGTGGGGTTTAAAGAAATGCCATGAAGTCAAGACTGAGAAATTTCATATTTATATTTAAAGTACTCAAAGTAGTCATCTTTTTTAGAAAAAGTAATTCAAATTTTCAGTACTGGGTGCAAAAAAAAAAAAAAAAAGACAGCTAGAAACATAGCATGCTGGCCATTAGACTGGCAGAGTTTGTGACATGAAGTGGAACTTGTTTGATTTTTCCAGGATTCTCACTCTGTTCTGATATAGCAATCCTAATTGTGTTTTGAAAATCCAAGAAAACAGAGTCCCAGCAAGATTCCCCCAGAGACTAAATTAACACAAAACCTTGATGAGTTGGTAGATATTGATTGTCAAATTTTGAATATATTGCATCTGTCTATTATATATATATATATATATATATATATATATATATATTGTGTGTGTGTGTGTGTGTGTGTGTTCACCAGAGATGAACCGCAAGCGCACAGAAAGATAGAAACAAGTCGAAAGAGATTTTTATCAAATACATGTGTCTGTGTATTGTGATGTCTAGAGCAAGTATAGAGAAAGCCTGTGGGCCTTTGGTGCCCAACTTTGCAGCCAAAATGTAAATCCCTGAAGCCCTCAGATCCTGTCCCATTTTTTTTTTTTTTGAAAAAAAAAAGTTATAGGTGCAAAAATATTTTTTAAAACAGTGAAAAAGCCCAAAGTGCCACAAAACATAGCAGTTTGGATCCCTTTGCCCTCGCCGTCCCTGAAAAGCCTACCAAAATGGCCAACACCCCCCCCCAAAACCCTCTGGTCATGCCTTCTACTTTTAACTGCTTTCCATTCCATTTGGAATTTAATCCAATTTAACTATTGTTTGATGTTAATTCTTTTAGCTCTGTTTTAATGTTTGTAATTGGCCATGAATCTCAGGCTGAGAAAAAGGTGGAATATAAATAATAGCAATGATGACATTACTTCTGGTCATACAAGGAGTAATAGTGCAGCTGAGGGAGATGGAACCTACCACTCTGCAGTTGACCAGCCAGTTTAGCTTGTTGGATTATAATGGGAAGTCTGGGTTTACCTCCCCCTGAGACATGGAACTCAGAGGGTAACCTTGGGCCAGTCACTCTGTCTCAGCATGACCTTCACTGCCAGATGAGGGCGTTGAGAGGAGAGCCATGTATCCCACTTTGAGCTCATTTTGTTACATATTTTATAACTATTAACAAAAATAACAAATATCTACACAGAAACATACACCTGCCTAAGCTTCCCATCAAGTTTTCTATTAAAAATGTTGTGATACTGTAACATTTGGGATTGTGATTTCACCCACAAAGCAAAGAATACAATGGTTCATTTGTAAGATTTTAAATGGTGCAAATGATGAGGGTAAATAAACATACACAAAACAACTAAAATGTTTGATCAACCAAGTAGATGTCCAGGGGGGAAGCAATGTTTTACACAGACACTAAAGCCATTTTTTGTATTCTTGAATTTTTTTGGCAAGTCTATTTAAGAGGAGAGAAAAATAGGAGAGGCAATTTCCCAAAATTGTCAGAACAATGAAGAGCAACCTCTGTAAAACATCTGTAAAAGAGCATGTAAATGGTGATTGTGGTGTACAGTTAGTTGTCTCTCCATATCCACAGATTTGGTATCCACGGATTTAAGTATTCATGGCTTGAAAATATTCTTTAAAAAATAATAATCCAAAAAGCAAACCTTGATTTTGCCATCTTATATAAGGGGCACCATTTTATTATACCATTGCATATAATGGGACTTGAGTATTCACACATTTTGGTACCCACGGGGGGGTGGTGGTCATGGAACCAAACCACAGCAAATATGAAGGGACGACTGTATTATGTAAATAGTGATCAATGAATAGTACCCAACTTGTAGGATGACAAGATCACCCATCAGAGAATCCTCCAAAAGTGATTTCTAAGGGTGAGTAGCTATGTTAACCTATTACAGCAAAAATAACACAGCATCATGGCTTGTTAAAAACTTATTTTCAGGCTTGTTTTACCTGGAATAACCTTTTGTGGACCCCAGGATTTTCATTATTTGCTCCTCACACATTGATTGAGCACCAACGTCAGTTTTAAAAAAAACAAAAGTGTTGGAGGGTTGGATTGTATCCCTGGAAAGTCCTAAGGTTTGAAAAATGGCCCTAGGCTCCATGGGTTTGCCCATTCCTGCTCTAATCCCATTTTTTAAAAAAGGCTGAATGCTGAACTTGACCTAGAGGTAAAACTGGCAGACATTACACACAGCTTAGACTTTACTTGCAAAAACAGGAATGGCTATCAGTTTAGAAAATCAAAGATAAGGTTTTAAAAATGTACACCATACATGTGATTTGATTTGCAATAAAAACCAATTCTTTTTGTTAAGTGGTTAGTAATTTTTGGTAACTGCTAGCAATTTTCAAGTGATCCAGGAGTGCAGGGGTTGAGAACCACTAATCTAACACACACCACCACAACAACTTATTTATAATTAACTTCTATATTATCTGTTGAATCCACATTTACCACCATGGTAAATGTGTGTTTTCATTATGTGTTTTCAAGCTTTCCCTTTTCCCTTTCCGTCTCCTGTTGACTGAGTGTGCCTCAGTTGAACTAGGAGTGATCAAAGATGTGTGCAAGTAACTCAAATATATTCTACCCACAATTATCGGTCTCATGAAAGAAATGTGCATGAGAATATATATGTGTGTCCTTTGCACATACCTAGAAAGTGTTTTAAAAGATGCATGCATCATCCCCACTTCCTTTTTTTTTTAAACCCACTGCCAGGAAACACTATCAGTTTGTTGATTTTCAGGAATTTTTTAAAACACTGCAAGCCTTTAGAGTTTACACTGTTGTAGCACTATTGTTCCACTTTAACTGCCATGGCAATGTCTTATGGAATCCTGGATTTTGCAGTTTAGGGAGGGGCATTTAGAATTCTCATCCAGAGACCTTTTGGGCCTCACCAAACTACAAACCCCAGAACTACACAGGATGTTGCCATAGCAGTTAAAGTAGAATATAGCACTATAACAGCATTGTGTGTAATAAGGACTTTATTTATTCCATATGTTACATATACATCAAATCTTCTCTGAACTTTTCAGAACCTCTCCTCTACCTCTTTTCATGGCAGATTCTTTCCTCTTTTTTTTTCTTTTCTTTTTCTTTTTTTTTTAGGAAAAGGAACAAGGGTCAACAGCAGCATCAGCACTCTTCTGGGAAGACTCCAGCCATCATTCCTGCTCTCCCTTCCTGCCCTGCTTCAGCATATTCCCAGACTAACACTACATTGTGACATAGTACTTTCCCATTGAGGTTTCTAGTTTGAGGGATTTTAACTACGGTTCCACCCCCTCCAAAATGCCTCTTGGAATAATGCTGCTCCACACTGTGTCCAACATAGTGTCGTTCTAGGACTATAGGGTGGGATAGGGGAGAAGAATAAAATGGTGGATGTAGTTCCTCTGGATTCTAGGAGGGGAGAAGAATAAAATGGTGGATGTAGTTCCTCTGGATTCTAGGAGGAACTCCAATTCTCTGTTGGTGGGCCCTGAAGAAAGGGATGAAATACTCCTACAAACTGGGAAGAGGGATTTTGGAGCTATTTCAGATTAGTACTAAACCACCATCTTAGGTTATTCACCTGAAACATGTTCATCTAAAATTGTACTCAAATAAACAGTACCTGCTTATTCTTTTCCTCCTGAAAGAGAGTAATAATGTGTTAAATGTAAATCAGGTAGCCAATCTACCTGTCTCTAGACAGATATGGAAGCAAATTTGTATTTCCGCCTCCCTGGAATACAAGGATATTAGCCTCCACTGATATGTGCTGTAGCCACCAAGGATCTTATTGTCGATTTCTAAGTGATAAGCAGTATCTCAAAAAGGATTTTAGACCTGCTGGGTTTTTAAAAAATAAAAGCAAATTGTGGAGGCACACTTCACAGCCTTAAATTGCATGCTGAAATGACAAGCTTCTTTTACCAGGAATGGGCTCTTAAATCAACAGACTGCAAGCTCCATTCTAGTCCTGGAACGCAAAGCAAATGTCTGGGATCAACATTCTTAAATTTCAAATATATTCCTTAATGTAACCAGATCTTGTTGAAGAATGGCTGGTTACTATTTATTATTTTAAAAAGTTGATCCCATAAGTCACATAGCAGTCTTATTCTATTGGACATATAGTGCCCTCTGAGACTGAAACACAGAAACACAAGTCAGAGTGTTTAAAATGATATCTGAATGACAGATACAATTCTAAATGTAATGGACAGTTGTAACTGTAATATATCGAAACTGCTATGCTCATCAACTTTATTACTTCTTGCCACTTAAACACAGTAGTGGGATTAAACTCTCACAAAAGAGGTATCTTACATTTCCACAGCATTAAAAACAACCTGCACACACAAAAGGCTATGATAAAAACATCTCAAATTAGAAGGTTTGATATAAAGCATGCCAATATCTCTTCATAGAACCTTTTAAACCACCCATCAAGAGCACATATTATAAATCCCCACCTGGAAATACTTTTAGAGAGCTCTTACCTTGAGAGCAGCAGCTGAATTAAACAACCTGAGTACCACTCTCTATATCTCTTTATAGGACAAAGTTATCCCCGTTTTAGTTCTGTACTTCTATGTTCTCTGCTGACCTAATTTCGCTTGTGATAAATGCCAGAGTTCTACTGGAGTCACTTGAGCTGCTATAAGAGAAGAATGGAAGTCAAAAATGAATGCACTCAACATTCCTCCTTTGACAGATTGCTTGTCAAGAGGCTAAAAGCCTTGGAAACCTGTAGGTGAGGTAAAGCATTCTAATAGCCGTCCTTTAGATGAAATTGAATTCCAGTTTTCAGCTAATTACTCCAGACTCCAATAATGAAGTTAAAGCTCGTTCAGATTGAAAGGTCTAGCATTTGACTTTGGTCTCCAGCATGCTAAATTAGTAGACTTTTTAAGGCAATAGGAATAAATCCAGGGGAGAAACAGAACACATCAGGGTTCAGGCTAAGGTTTGGGTCAGAGACCATTTAAGAGGCCTGGTCAACCGTCTGTGTCTAGCGATGATAGTGGGAGCACAACCTTGTTAATTCTCCTGAATTGCAGAACAGCTTTTCGAATATAAATTGATCTCATCAAATCCTTCTAGGATGGTTGAAAGTGGAAATATCATTCTGTAACTGAATTTAGATGGGAGGAACATTGCTCTTTTTCACGGGCACAGTTGTCAGTAACTTATTATAAATACTTAGTTGTAATTCATTCCTTTTCTACAAAGAGAAAGAGAGAAGGAGAGAGAGATAGAGAAAACTATTATGTTATGACTGTAACACAAGGGATAACTTATTTATTTTGTGTACAATTACAATACTCCTTTTGTATCATGATTGTATCATTTAGTTAATTTAATAGTTATTTTTGTAGATTAGAAATTCACTCCTGATTGGAAATGGTTGATTTACTTTTGTTTTGTGTAAAATGTGAGTTGATGCTGATACAGAGCTCTGCCACTGGACTACCATAACAATCTATGGCAGAAAATTATATCTCTCTTACCAAACTACTAATCCCAGGATTCCACAGGATAGAGCCATGACAGTTAAAATGATATCTGTCATGACTATGGAGCGTTGATACAAACCTAGCCTGCCCTATGCTATGGAGCTACTCAGTGAAATAAAACTTCTCTGAAATACATGACAGGTGAAGAAGGTTCCTTATGCTACCTTCATTATTACATTTCCTATCCCTCCTGAGCAGAAGCAATGGCTCCAGTCTTTCTGCTGCATAATCTGAGACCACTATCCCAGCTAATGCAATAGTATACAAGCACTGAATTAGTAGGCAACACCTTCTTCTTAAAGGCAGGGTCCATAAAGCCCTTACATTTCAAGGGAAATTGAGATACAAAGGTTCCATAAATTATTTGGAAAACAGACTACAGGTTGGGTCTCCCTTATTCAGAGTGCTTGAAGCCAGAGGTATTTTGCATTTTGGAATATTTCAGATTTTGAATTTTTGCATATACATAAGATATCTTGGAGATGGGAGCCAAGTCTAAACACAAACTTGATGGTAATATTTTTAATAATTTGTGCATGGAATAAAGTTTGTGTGCACTGAACTATCAGGAAAAAAAAGTTTCACTGTCTCAGGAAAGAAAGAAACATTTGAAGTCAAATGGACACAAATATGGTGCCAGTCCCAGGAAATTAAGGGGGGGGACCCTCTCTGCCATTCCCCCATATCAGACAGTTTAAGAACAACTGTTCTAATCCATTTGTCAAAGAGATGTACACCCAGAGCTAGACCTCCTACATTCAGATGCCTGAGGACATTATCAGACAGGAACAAAAAAAAGTGTTCCCTTCCCACAATCTCCTTTCCCGGCCTTCTCCCACACCTGTCCCAGCACAAGAACGAAAACTTTCACACTTACCTGAATCGTTCTTGTGCCGGGAAGCCCAGGAAGTGAAAGGAGCTCTAGAGCTCCTTTCACTTCCGTGTTCGTAATCCTGGCTGCAGCTCTCACAAGAAGAGGAGAGCCGGAATTTAAAGGGACAGGCTGGGGACAATGGGGGGGGGAATCAAGGGGCAAGTGGAGGAGGGCAATCGGGCTGGCGATCGGGGGTGGAGGGCTGGAGATTGGGGGTGGAGGGCTGGCGATTGGGGTGCAGGGAGGGCTGGCAATTGGGGGGCGGAGGGCTGGCGTGCAGGGTGGTGCGATCTGGGTGGCAGCAGCAGGGGCCTGTCATAAGGGAGGCATCTGGAAGTGTTTTACACTCCGGACCTCCCACTAATGCTGGCATCCCGCCAGCATAATGGGCACCTTTTCACATGCCCGCCATTCCGTTACAGAAACAGAATGACGGATCTATTAATTGCTTAAGCCGTGAATTAAAAAAAAAATGGGGGCAGAACTGGAGCAAAATGAGAGCAGAACGGGCAGGGAGAACGTCGTGTGAAAGGGAAAGCCTTTCCAGATACTCTGGCATCCCTGTTTTGCTTTATTTGCCGCGTCTGATAATCTCCTGAGATTCTTCCCATGGTCAACCACCAGAATTGGCTTGAGGTTTGCTCTTTGATGCAGAGGGCTTTGCTTTAAAGCCCTGTTGAAATAAAATTGTTTTATTTCACAGGTTTGCAACCCAGTTAACAAGGGTTTTATTTTAGGCCCTTGTCTAAAATATAAAGGACCTTTACAGAAACAACCATGAAAATACAAAATAACAAGTGTTGTTATGTGCCTTCAAGCTGAAACTAACTTAAGAGTTTTCTTGGCAAGGGTTTACTTAGCAAAGGCGGGGGGTTGGCAAGGAGGTTTGCCATTGCCTTTATCTAAGACCGAGTATGGAGATTATCATATAGGAATGCAAAAAGCGTTCCTGTCCCACAATCTCTAATCCCATCCCTGTCCCAGCACAATAACCCTCTCCATCAGACTTACCTTCTCTTCTGTCCAAAGACAGCCCAGGCATGAACAGAGCTCTAACAGAGCTCTGTTCAGTTCCTGGATCAAAATCCTACCCGTTCTTGCAAGAAGATGCGAGCATGGGAAACTCAAAAAAGGAAATAAAAAGAACACACAAAACGTTACACCAAGAATAGAAACAAACTAAAAAATAATAATAACAAGTAAGCCAAGGAGGTTCCTAAAAAGAGGGTAGCCTACCTTGTTTTCACAATCCCACCCAGAAGTGTTCTGGCAGGACTGCCCATTGACACTGTATTCATGGCGAGGTTTCAAATGCCGGCAATGCCAGCACAGAAACAGAACAGGCAATCTATTGACAGCTTGGCCCGTCAATTAAATAGAACAGCATAGTAACACCAGCAGAACGCAAAAGGATGACATCATCCGTCCTTTGGTGTCCTTTTGTGTTCCACTGGCATCATTATGGTGCCACATTAACCATGTATGACAATCTCCTATGACTTGCACAAAGGTCACCAAGTAGTTCATTCAGTGGCTGAGCAGGGATTCAAACCCTAGTATCCTGGAGTCCCAGTAGAACACTCAAACCACTACACCAGGGTGGGTCTTCAGATTTGTTCAGAGGAGGTTTGCCATTGCTTTCCTCTGAGAATGAGAATGTTGGTTTCTGTGGGTTTTGAATAGCTTTCTATGGCTGGGCAGGGACCCTAGTCTCCTGGACTCCTAGTCCAACATTCAAACCACGACACCACACAGGCTCTATGTTTCTACTCAGCTTTTAAAAAACTATGTGAATAGATATCAAAGGAGGAAGAATGTAACTTCATGCTAGAGTTTAGGAAGAAGAATTAAATTTGACCCCAGAGGATAAATTAACTGAAAAAGCTTGGATTCTAGATTCTAGATAAGGCTTAGTTCTTTTGTCAGTATTTCAGATTTTAACATTCTGATGGCAGGAACATTTCTTAAACACAAAAGTTACCAAATTGTAAACTGATAAGAGAGTTTGTGCACATGTAGCAAGATATTTTCATAGCAAACTTTAGAAAAGTCCATCCATTCTTAAAGACGCATTTATGTAGACTTTTAAATGTTAATACTTAAAAAGACATATGAAACTTCACCTCCAGTTTCATAAGTGCCCGTTTGTTAAGAAAAATCAATATTTAAACATATTGCAGAGCAATAAAACATTGGCAATGAGATCTGCAAACAGTTATTAAAGTGGCAGATCCATTAAAATGTGGGTAGACTGATGTAATAAAGATATTTTTGAATTAAAATATGTTACCATAAATCATCTGCTTCTTTGCACAAATCTAACCTCATAGATGTCAGATGGTTCTCTGACTGTTCTAATACTTTTAGTTTAGACTTACAAAGAGTCCAAACATGCCATAAAAATTAAGAAATCTGTGAGCAACAAGGAGAATTTGCTTTGTGGTGTGGTTAAAAGTACAAAACAACTAAAATAAATACATGATTATTTAGTGATATTGATAACCCGCTGGTCCTCCAGTGATCTCAAGACAGCACACATGGCTCTCCTCCTATCCGCTTAACCCTCTTTATCTTCTTTACAATAACTATGTGAGATAACTCAGGCTTAGAGAGAGTGACAGGCTGAAGCTCAACCAGTGAATTTCATGGCTGAGTGGGCACTAGAAAACTGGAATTCCCAAGTCTCAATCCACATTTCACAGTCCAACATCATAACCAGTATATTGCATACCACATCCCTGTCCAGTATAGCCATAGCTATCTATGCCTGTTATTGAGATTCATTCAAGGAAGAACTATTTGGAGATGGACCTACAATTTATGCCAGAGCACTTGGCATAAATAAATCACTAGGAACAGATGGCATACCAATAGAGCTGCTTCAAGCTACAGAGACAGAATCTATTTCTAACTAAATCTGTCAACAAATATGGAAAATAAAATAATGGCCCACAGTTTGGAAATGTTCAACATACATTCCAATGAATGTTCAACATACACTTCATACACTATATGACCAGGAAAGGGGACAGCAGGGATTGCAGTAACCACAGGAACATTGCATTAATTTTCTATGCAAGCAAAGTGGTGCTCAAAATTCTACAAGAAAAACTTTTACCCTATATGGAGCAAGAAATGCCAGGTGTCTAAGCTGGGTTCAGGAAAACAAGAGGCATTAGGGATTATATTGCAAACATACATTGGATAATGGATTACACCAAAGAATTTCAAAAGAAAATAAGCCTGTGCTTTATAGATTATAGCAAAACCTTTGAGTGTGTAGATCATGAAAAACTATGGATCACTCTTAACAAAATGACTGTGTGACCTGATGTGTACATAACCTGATGCATACTCAGGACAAGAGGCTACCACCAGGACAGAATATGGAGAAATGGGATGTTCTGCAATTGACAAAGGGGCAAGATTTGATTTCATCATCCTATCTTTTAACTTGTATGCTGAACATATACATAAAGCAGGAAAAGACTCAGAGGAAGAAGGCGTGAACATTGGTGGAAGGAACATCAAGAATTTAAGATACGCAGATGACACCATGGTACTAAAAGCCAAGACAACAAAACTGAAACTGTCAGACTTTGGACACATCATGAGTAAGTATGACTCACTAGAAAAGACAATAATGCTTGGTAAGGTAGAAGGCAGTAGGAAAAGAGGAAGACTGCATTACAGATTGATAGATTCAATCAAAGAAGCGATGGACATGAGATGTGAGCAGGACTGTTGATGATAAGGTGACTTGGAGGTCTCTCATTCATAGGATCAAAATAAGTCAAAGATGATTTGATGGCAGTTAACAAAAACAGCAATGCCTGTTAGCCTAAAATTGCTGTGCTAAATTGCAGTTGACATAAAAAAAGAAACAAAACTGAAATATAATTATGGAAAGTATACTGGAGAGACTCTGAACTTCCTTGCTATGGAACTGTGAAAATGTTCCAATCAAGCAGTTATTAGCTCTTTATTGAGAAGTTAATAACTGCATCTTCAAATCATCCTTGTGTCCTCCACAGCTAAGCAGGATTTTAAGGAGTAGATTTAATCTGCATGTGCTACTGCTACAAACCATCTTCTTCCTTCTGCCTCTCTGATACTTCAAAGAAGATGGAAGAAAGTATCTCTGTTACTAGGCCCTGCATCAGTATATCCTCAGGTACCTTTCAAAGACTCATGGATACTGAAACCTATGTCTCATTGTGTCACCCCCAACCACTTCTTTCCTACTATGGCTTTCATGTCACAGAGTAGTTGACACCCACCATTTTCAATTTCCTGCAGTCCCCAGAGTGATGCCATATGTTTTAAAGTACTGGACATTGCTTAGCTGTCTGCTGAATACTGTAGCAATGCTGCAGCTTACTGTTTCCAGGAAATAAGCTGATGGTGCATGAAGAGGAGGAGAAGGATTTTAAGAACCAGGAGACATGGGGAAACATGGGAGAGGATATGGGAGGGAGGCTCTATCATACAGCTGGTCCTGTCTATGATAATTTTCATGCTGTAGGCAGGAGTCAATAGTAGCTAAAGGAACAACAGGTTGCCCCCTGTATCTGCAGAATCAATATCCGTGGTTTCAGTTATCCATGGCTGAAAAAAAATAGGGACACATACCATAGAGTCACACTGGAAAATAGAGAGGTTTCCTCTCTGGGAATCACTTCACCACAACTCTATAGTATGTTTTTACCAGAAGTCCTTTAGTTTAATAGGGTCCACTATTATCTGCACTTTCACTTATAAATGGTAAGTCCAGGAACATATCATCTGCAGATACAGTGGTTGGGGGCACCTTTATCTCCCCAAACTAGAATTCTTTGCAGCACCCAAGATTCAGCCAAACTAGGTATTTGCATATTGGTTTGGCTTGTTTTGAATCCTAAGCATTTTAGGGTCCTGTAAACATTAAATGTAGTTATATGGGAACCACACATAGTAATGTTTAAGGTTGCACACTTGCACACTATATACACTTGCCAGGAAGATGGTTTCATTGAATTCAGTGGTTCGGAGTATAGAATAGCATTGCAAATGGCCCATACCTATGGACAGAGATCATCATGAAATAAAGAGCCACACAGTCAGCTCCCACTCAAACAGTTTGGTAATCTAAATGTTACCTCAACTGTCTGAAGGTAACAGTAGCTACTATATACTTAGGATAATTTGTAAAGCCTTATCCATCCTCCAAACTTGTCTCAAAATGTGAAGAGAATCTCAGCTAGCAAAAGTATGTGTTGATTTAATGACAACCTCTTGATAAACAGTTTATTTATTTAAATTTTGCATCTCATTTTCTGATAATTTGGAAAGGCTCTGTAGCAATCATAAAATATGTTTCATAAATTGGCAGACAGAAAACACTAAAGCAAGCCATGCTTTGGATCATTGCCTTACAGCTTTACATCTCATGGTTTAAACCTCCTGCCAACACTGTCTCCACAATGAAAGCTTCAACTGACATGAATGCATTCCATTCAAATTACAGGGTCTTATCCACATATTGGTTATTGGCAGCATCTAGCATGACCAACTATGAAAGCAAATACACACAAAATAGACTGAGTATGAAACAGACTGGCAAGCTGATTAAAAACTAGTGAACTTTGGCATTAATGTTTTCATACAACAGTAGCAGCACATCATGGTCACTTAATAGTCTAATTTTCAGCATTACACACAGACAATATGTAGCAGGGAATTTCATTAGCCACTGGCTAAGCAGTTGACATATCTTATACTTTAAATATAATTTCCCATTTGAATTTGAAGACTGAGAAAATAAAAGAACAAAAGAGTAAACCAACCTGTTATCTTAAAGAGCATTTCTTCCATGTCCTTGGTGTTTTTCTTCCTTCAGTGTTATATTAAACCTCAGTCATCAGAGAAGGAAGCTCAAAGTAATACAGTGCAACAAAATCCTTACAACCCACTTCACTGACACTGCAAACCACAGCCATGTGGTTATGCTTAAAACATATTGACAATCTTCTAAAGCTTTTTACCTTCTCTCATATATATCATGCCATTGATTTTCTCTTTTACTGAACAGCCATCACTTTACAGATAATAGGCATGAAATACTGTAGGAGTCAAAGAGACCATATTTCTCTTAAGGTCCAGACAATGGGGTATTTTGTGTGAACCACACCTACAGACATCAATAACCCATATGTAGGCCAAATGCCAGTTTGGACCAATTGTAAGGGGGGGGGGGCTAGTTTTAGACACATTAAAATCATTCAAAGTCTGACCACTAATTTCCATTCAGGATAAACCACCAAAACAGCTTTTCAAGCATTGGGAACGATGTGTCAAGTTATTGATATATATCCTATTATCCCCAGTGAAAACCTAAGCCCCATGATATACAGTGACTTTTTTTTTCAAGTTTCTAACCTCACAAATGATAGTGTTGATAAGCCAGATGTGTGGGCCAGTGTCCTTATTGGAACAGGCCTTGAAATAAATGAGGCTATGGTGGACCATTTGTTGGATAGATTTACTTCCATAAGGAGCACACAATAGCTGTAATTTCACAAGCAGGTAGTTCTCAAATACACCTGGTTCAGCAAAAATGATGTATGCCAGAACATTCTAGCACGGTTTATTGAATACAAAAGCCAAGATGTCATGGAAGTGGTGGACAATGCCCTTCTCATCTTTGTTTGAAATGAAGTATTTATAAGTACCTGGAATCAAGTCAAGAACTAGAACAGACTGGAGGTCTGAACACAGAAAAGGTTGACATTAGGTGAGGTAAACCTAGAAGAAAGAACTCTTGGTAGGCTGCCTTAGGACTTTATCAGATGAGCCAAAGCTCACCAAAAACCCATGTCATTTAGAACATGACGATAGCACAAAGTACAAAATTATCACGTCCTTATTGTTTACCCATTCCTGCTGCATCGTGCTGGTGCGAATGAGGTGTCACTTTTTATTGACAGGCTAAGTCATCAATAAAAAGTGATGCCTCATTCAGACCAGCACAATGGGTAAGCGATGACATCATCTGATAATTTCAGCCCTTTGTGCTATCATCACGTCCTAATGACAGTTTCCCCATGTCTGATAAAGTCCTTAATGGCAGATAAAAAGTCAATCTAGACTTTTAAAAAAAAAGTATGGAAGGCAGAGCTCCAAGGTTGACTCAGCCTTCCATCCTTTCATAGGTCAGTACAATGGGTACCCAGCTTATGGGGGCAACTAGCTAACACGTTGTAAACTGCTTAGAGAGTGCCTAGCACTATGTAAAGCAGTGTAGAAGTATAAGTGCTATTTCTAACAATTTGTAAGCTGCTCTGAGAGCCTTTGTGGCTGAAGAGCAAGGTAGAAAGTAGAAACACTCTAAAATAAATAATAAATAAATAAAGCCAAGTCAGAGGACACATGGGAGTCTAAGGGACAGCACTAGTTGGTGGTCTGCTGCAAGCCCACCTAGCTAGTTTTTCTACAGTAGTTAGAACTAGGGTAGCAATTCCCTAGCAAAAGATACTTGGCTAATGAGGTGATTTCAAGAAGATTTAATGTTTCTGGATACTTATTTCAAAGAGTTCTTCTAACGCATGTATGGGAAACTACAGTTATATAATTACTTTTTTTTTTTAAACAAGGACCATCATATCTACCAAGAAGAAAGTGATGAAAAAGACAAAAGTAAACTGAGCATTAAAGAATTCTGAGTTCAGGATTCTATTCTGAGTACTAGAATAGAACAAGGGCACAGTATTCCCACCTAAAAATCTACAATTAGTTGCCCATTTCAAATCAATGATACAATTAAGGTGGAAGGAATAATTTTTGAAACTGTTAAAACTTAGAAATCTTTGTCAAACTACTGATCATCCTGACATTGACTAAAATATTTAAATTTGTCATCCATCTACCTTTGTTCTAGCCAACTACTCATTGCTGTTGATTTAACTCTACAGATATGAAAATGAGGGAGCATTTTGGCACTTCCTGTCATATCAATTGGGCTGTTTCCTCCATGGTAGTAGATGGTACTGTAGACTCTTGTACAAAGAGCAATTTAGTAGTGTGACCAAATATACTGTCAGAGCACATATCTAAACCCATACACACCTATAAAGGATGTTAAAGAGGCAGTGTGGTGTAGTTGTTTGAGCACTGGAGTATGACTCTGGAGTCCAGGGTTTGAATCTGTCCTCAGCCATGAAACCCACTGGGTGACCTTGGCCAAGTCACACTCTCTGAACCACAGAGGAAGGCAATGACAAACCCCTCTGAACAAATCTTGCCAAGGAAACCCTGTGATAGGTTTGCCATAAGCTGGACCCAACTTGAAGTCATGCAACAACAACAAATGATATTTTAACCATGGAAGTAGTTCATGGAGATATCCAGACAGAGTAAATGTTTCTCTTGGCTGTTGTATTTGTTGTTGTAGTTCTTGGGCTTTCTTAAACAAACAAACAAACAAAAAAAAAACACAACCAGATGGCTTTTCTGTTGTCCCTGAGCATTCAGTGGCAATTCCCAGGACCATCAGCAACATTTTATCCACACTCAGAGGGTGGATTTAATTATATCCCATGATATATCATGGGGGGGGGGGTAGGATGCAAAGGATTTGTATGGTTCAAAAGTTCTGATTCCTCCCAGGTTCCTTGTTCTTTTCTCCTCTTCCCCACTGCATGGTGGAACTCACAGAAGGTCCCTTATATCACTTAGAACACTGTTCCTTTAAAAATAAAAGGCATGCTATAAGGCTGTCACAATATCCAGAGCTAATGGTGAGCAAACCAACTGAAGAGATCTGAATGATGATTGGCTAGAATTGCCTACAGTGACATGAGATCTGAATGATAATTGGCTACAATTGCCTACAGTGACATGAGATCTGAATGATAATTGGCTACAATTGCCTACAGTGACATGAGGTCTGAATGTTGATTGACCAAACTGCCAATCATGTTATACCACTTTCTTCATTGTTCACCACCCCCACTGACTTCTACAGGTAGTAGAGGCTCCAAGTAGACGAAAAAAAACAGCATCAAGAGAAGCAAATTAGTAATAAATAACATTACTAATCACTTGGTTGCCTTAGTTTGGAAGAGCACCATCTTAGACAGATCTTAGACCCATGAACCCACATCCACATACCACAGTCTAAATGGGAATTTTATGGAACACACAAAAATTATAATATACACAACAATTGTCTTTGGAGATTATCAGACGTATTAAAAGTGGCATTACATAAAAACCAGAAGATCACAAAAGTGCTCCCTTTTCAGATGACGTTGTTCCCCACTCGTAATTCACCTGTTCTGCTGCCATTCCATTTGTGCTGCTTTTTATTGATGGGAGAAGTCATCAATAGATCTCCCCATTCCATTTCTGTGATGGATTTGCCACCGTGTGACAAGGTGCCCTGTTATGCTGGCAAGATCCCAGCATCAATGGGAAGTCCCTGCCAGAAAACATCCAGGTGAGATCAGGACATCCAGGTAAGTGACACACTTTTTAAAAACTTTCTTGGTTTACTGGGAAGTTTTAAAGTGTGTGTATGTGCTTTTTGTTACTTTTAAAATGTATTTTGGTTTTTATTTTTGAATTTCTTGCACTCGCATCTTCTCATGAGAATCTGTGGGATTTCACTCCAGGAAGTGAATGGCACACCTTTAGAGCTCCAATCTCCCCTGTCAACACTACTCAAGGTAGGTCTAATAATTTTTATTATTGTGCCAGGACAGGGGCAGGACAGGGGCAGGAGTGGAGATTGTGGGACAGGAATGCTTTTTTCATTCCTGTCTGATAATCTCCTTTGAAAATAGCAAATATTATGTTAGGGTTTGATAAACAGTAAACAATAAATTGGTACAAATAACTAAATAGCACATCAGAGAACAGGGATATATTTACTTTTAAAAAATCACACTCCTACCATAGAGGGTTATTATAAGATTCAAGGTATCATTGGAAAACTTCGGGTGCTATAGATGGTCTGGATTTAGATGGAAGGGGCTGGCAGGGGTTAAAGCAGAACAATTTGGGGTTTAAAGTTTGCTAAAGGAAGGATGGTCAGCATGGATAGACACATGTGTGTTAAAGCAATATAGATGCATGTAAACACACATTCACACGCCAAAGAAAGAGTTAAAGTATCTGAGAAGTTTGTTGCTTTTCTGAATGGAAGCCAAGTAAAAACCCAGTGCAGATTCTGGCTTTGGCAGGTGTGGAGTTTAAATCTGGGCCAGATTAGTCTGAATTTAATCTGGATTTTTATTCCATGTGTAGTCAAGCCCTGAGTCAATCCATCTGTAATGTGGTCTTCTTCTTTTCCTACTGCCTTCAACTATACTGAGAATTATCATTCTCTTCTAATACGTCTTTTATCATCCTTTCTAATGGGTCAAATAATCTTATGAACATATCCAAAGTGTGATAGACTTTATAGAATAATTTTATCTTTTAAGTGAGAATTCAGTTTGCTCCATGTCTCAATCCTTTAAAAAAAAAAAAAAAAGCAAAGAACCTCTTTCAGCCCTTGTGCTAAATTCAATTTCAGCAATGTTCTGAAGGACTGCATTCCAGTCGTGGATAAGGCAAAAGGTAAAAAGATGGAACCAAAATACTACCATATTTTAGTTTACACCTCTTACTGAAACATTAAGAAAGTCAGATTTGGCCCCAGGGCTTGAGATACACCACGTCTTGCTACAGTCTTCCAAAGAACTGTTCATGTCTAAAAATGTAACAGAGAAAGGGTGCGTACTTCACTTAACTTTTGGAATACAGTACTGTAGTTTCACTTCAACTAACAAAACCACAAACAGTGAATGTCTTTTTAACAAAGGTTTTTTATGCCCACTCCTTTTATTCTTCATCCTCTGTCTAGCTGGAATTTTTTAGCAGCATTGGTAGAATGGGGGATGGGGGCTGAAGAAATAGACTTACAGTGTTGGGTTACAACACCATGCATGCAGTAAACAATGCAGTTAATAAAGCCTGAACTAGGAAAAAGTGAGATTCTGCTCTAGACCATCCCACTGTACCCATGTGTACCTGCCTACAATACGGAAGGTAAGAGTAGCTGCCTGCAAAATCCCTAACTGAGCACATATTAAATGCAAAACACAGAGAAAAGTTGCAACAGATAAACCTGCCTCACCAGCTCCCCCAGTATGTTTTTTTAAAAGTATATATCTATAAATCTGCCACCAGAATGAAAATCATAAAAAAAAAGTGAAGGTTGGTGAGAGAAAATGTAATCACTGGATGCATTTTGGACACAAAATGTTATTTAAAAACACAGAAATTCTGGACTAGGCCAACAACTATCATGTCAGAATGCACATAGAAGCTATTGAAATCCACAAACACCTGAACAATTTCAACAAGAAAGAAGAAAGCCTAAAAGTAAACAAAATCTGGCTGCCAGTCCTGAAAAACAAAATCAAAACTCAACACTTGCGAATGATCTCCACCCAGGGGCAGGGAGATTTCCAGCAGATAATGGACCATTAACCAACCATTAGCCAAACAGACCCTAATCCTCCTTGCATATCCCCACCCAGAATCTAGCCATTCAAATACACAAATTTACATATCCTCCCCAACAGGGGTTCACAATATATAAACCCCACACGCACTCTGACCCAACCAGTCTCTGAAGATGCCAGCCACAGATGCAGGCAAAATGTCAGAAATAAACTCTTCCAGAACACAGCCTCGCAGCATGGAAAAAAAACCAAGGAAAATCATTTTGGAAGAATCCATCAAGTGGTTTCTAGAACATTCAAAATGTTCTTATTGCTTCATTTCATTTTTTAATAAAGAATTGCCGAAACATGTTGAACTGCTCATCTTTTCTGTGGATTAGGAACTTATTCTTTCCATGTTATTTCTGCCTCTGGCATCAAATGTTCTGTTACAGAAGTAATGCTGGAACACCTCTTTTTTATCAAATGCAGTGTATCTGTCCCTCTCCTTCATTCACTGTTGATTTGGACCTATGACTAATATAATATGTGTCATTCTCCAGATATTGCTGGACTGCAGATCCCATCAAATCCAAATAACACAGCCAATGGCAAAGGATAAGAGGAGGTGCAATTCAACAACTTCTGAAGTTCCACACATTCTGCCTCCTGTTAGAGTAGGACTGTGGAAGTGTACAGACCATCTAAAGACTCACATATGTACATGGATATGTTTGAATTAGGGGACACAAGTTGAAGATATGGCAGATCTATGGACTGTTACAACTCTCTTACACATTCAGCAGAAATGTATGTAAAATTTCAATTCATTTAGAGATATCAGTTATCATGCATCTTTTAGCCATGTCATTCGTTACAAATAAGAAGAAACAAATGTGGAAGTGATTCAGGTGTTCATCTTCTGCATTTGCGGACCCAGACCGTACCGCCCCTTCCGCCTTCAAATGACGGGACAAGTACTCTCTGTGGTTATTTCTAACAAATATATTTGACTACATCTTTGGAAAACATGGGTTAAATACAGGTTAGTAAATACATTGTAGAATAGTAATACATTGTTGTTGGCAATAAAATTGGCCGCAATTTGCAAGCTAAATGGTTGGTGGCCATGTATGGCTTGTGATCTCTCATTGCTCTGCCCATGCGGATCAATGGCTACGTGTCAGTCAATCCCGAAACCCATGGAGGAGAGATGATGGCTGAGCAGACCCGCCCGACTCTCTCTCCTCCCCTGCAAACAAGTGAATGTTATAAGGAAGGGGAGGGGTCTCCTTTGAGCTTAAACTTGAACTTGCACTTAAACTTGGACTTAACGGAGACCCCTTACTTACTCCCTTATCACGACCCATGACATCCGCCCTGCAGATTGCAACAGGAATGTGTCCAGAATTAAAGGGAGGGTGGGCGGGTCTTTGGTTCTCGGGAGCCCAACTGCATGGCGGCTGCGACAGAGCTGCCTTATATCAGCTCGGTCGCTGCCAGCCCACGTCATCCGGCCATGCCGAAGCCTGGCCAAATGGCCCTCCCCCTTGCCAGCCAGCCAGCCAGCCAATCAGGGCCGGGCTGGGCCACCCTGATTGGCTGCCCCCCTCCCGCCTCCCCAAGCCACAGGGAGTGCCGGGAAGGAGATGGGCCAGCGATGGTGGCCTCCAAGGTGACTGGCCATGCGGTCGCCCACCCCCCTGGGGGGGGGCAGAGGAGGCCGCCTGCAGAGGGCTTCAATTTGGGGCAGCCGGTCGGGCTGCAAAACGGCCCGCCGGTGAGCAGCGAGCCCCCTTCTGGTTATTCTGAAATTGAGGGAAGGAAATGTTCAAATGTGTGCTTTACATTGTACCTGGAAGCGTTAAACATAAGTAAGTGGCCAGCTCACTATGCCTCCTATACTTTGTGTTACTCTGCAATTGTATGTTACTTTACTATTTTCTCATACAATACAAAAAGCCTTAAAGCATCCAAGTCTAGCTAATCA
This sequence comes from Gambelia wislizenii, assembly GCA_030847615.1. Lineage (NCBI taxonomy): Eukaryota > Metazoa > Chordata > Lepidosauria > Squamata > Crotaphytidae > Gambelia > Gambelia wislizenii. The sequence goes on from JAUMIR010000003.1 coordinate 296,579,234, forward strand.
TAAGAATGTAAGCTACTAGAACCTCAATCTATATTTCACAAAGGAATAACCTTGGTTGTTGGTATGAAAAAACATGCATCATATTTGTAATGTATTTGTCTGAGAGTCTTGAGTTATCTAGCTACAAAATCCAAAATACACATAGATGATACCTTTACCTTCATTAGGCTAACCAGAAAGTAGAAAAAACAATGGCTACAATGGAGATCTGAAATCTTATGGCCTTCTTTTACAACCTTTGTGCCTCCTGTTCTTAAATCTGTCTTTGGAGGGAGGGAAGACAGGGACTCAGTTTTCTGCCTGCATAAAAACATTCTCCCTGTAACATCCAAAACCATAAGGTGCACACTTGTACATTTTTTGTGAATCCAACAGTATCACTTTTGTATCTACTATATGATTGTTTTGTTAACTATCTTTGCCTGATGTGACCACTGAGCTTCAAAAAACCTAGTGTAATGTTGTTGTTTTTTTGTATCTTCTCATTGGTCTAATCAAGGTATCACAAATGTAGATTTTGCATTTCACTTAATGTAGCTAGGATCCAGATTTTTGGAAGCTGTCTTAGTGACCACTGGATGTCACTCTTGTTTCACATAAAATAACTTGAAGTTTACTTTTATCAAGCTAAAGTAAAATTGGACCAGGGGTGGGAATTGTGTAGCTCTCTAGATGTTGAACTGCAGTGACTAGTAACTCTAGCCAGTAAAGCCAATGATGAGGAATGCTGGAGGTAGAAGTACCATTCCCTCTGGACAGCCACATAATTTGTATCCCTGATTTAGACAATCTCCAGTCTAGCTTGAACAGATCAGTCTGAAACATACCCAACTGTTTAGCTGGTAGTTTCCAGGATATTTGTCCCTCCTCCCCAACTGGAAATTGAATAATTGTTTTACAGCTATTGCTGAATTTATGGATTTGCCTTGACATCCAGGTGAAGATATGGAAAGTTGCATGGAATAAACCAGTGGTTCTTAACCTGTGGTCTGGGGACACCCAAGGGTCTGCAATGTCCTCACAGGGGGTCTGTGAAGGCTTGAAGGCTGCTTGGCCCACCTCCTCCCTGCAGTGGAGTGTCCATATGACAGGAGCCAAGACAAAGAAGCAAGAGAGACATCTTTCCTTCCCCTCTCAGGGAAGGTTTAATGGATGGTGTAATTGTAATAATAATAATAATAATTATTATTATTATTATTTCTTCTTCTTCTTCTTCTTCTTCTTCTTCTTCTTCTTCTGGTTTTAAATCTCAAGTTAAGTCTTAGGGGTCCACAGCAACAAAAGGTATTTAAAGGGGGTCCATGGTAAAGGAAAGGTTAAGAGCCACTGGAATAAACTGATCCATTGCAACTTACCTGCAATAGGAAAATATTCTTCAGTGTGGGTCCTAAAGATAAGAGCTTTAATGGCTATCTCCTGTGATACTGTAACTATCGCCATGCTAGTTTTTCCTTGCTCCTAGCCTGAGATAAGCCAGTTTCTGATCCCTATTCCTTTGCTACCACCAGCCTTTCCATGACTGAGCAAGCTAAAGACAGAACATTGGGAAAGGCTTCCCACGGGATACTTTACCCAACACTTTTACTTACCTGGCTAGGTGGAGAGTCACAGCCCTGTCTTGTTGATGAAATGGGTACAACCCTATGTCCTCTTTGAAAGTTGCAACTGGGGAGAAGAGACTGCCAAGCCCTATAAAATGGAATTGTCCTCTGGAGAAAATGGGAAATGCCTGGCTATTTTGGTATATCATTTTGGTATTACTAGTGTCAAGCATTTTTCTAAATATGAATTTTATTTTTGCTTTATGAACAGGCCAAATTATTATTGTTGTTATCTCTGATTGATTTTTGAGTCCAAAAAACTGCAGGCCATACATTTGCTATTTCTATAAAAAGGTAAATTTGAATGTTGCAGTATAATGGTAACTTTTGAAGTATAGGTCATCAACATGACAAAGTAACCATGGTCACAGTAGAACAGGAGCTCATCAAACAGACAAGGCCAACAGGCACTTTACATGGGTTTGGTGGAAGAGACAGCATAATGTGAGCTTGTGGCTGTTGGGTTAAACCTCACCATCCTCAGATAATCTTTTGAGATAATTTATTAAGACTGATGTGCTTGTTGTGGTAAGGCTGTTTGTGTGAGCTGGGAGAAGACTTGCTTGTGTGCTCATTAGCATTCTATTGTGTTTTGGTGAGCTTGTGTCTGTTGGGTTAAGGCAGATTGTGTAAACCAAGTGGAGGTTTGCTTGTGCACTCCTTAGCATTCTATTGTTCTATTGTGTGTAGGCCCAGGTGCTCTGCCTGAACACATGGTTTCAGGGGGACAGGACATCTGCTGAGAGGAAGTGAGTCAGAGACTTGGTTGGGGGAGGATCTAGGAGTCACTAGCACTCTACATGCCAGTGTACTGAGATCCGTCAGCTGACGAGCTTGAGTAGCTTTAAAAAAGCACTGAAGACGGATCTCTTTCGGCAGGCCTTTCCTGATTAGATCCTGGCCTCAGGAACTCAGTCTCCTGGCTTTTTAAAAATATGTATATATTTGTTTTTAATGTGTTTTTTTAGCTAGAAGGTTTTAATCTTATTGTGTTTAATGTCTTTTTATGTGGGAGGGTGGGGGTGGATGGTGTTTTTAGTCATTATTATAATGTTTTAATTGTTGGAAGCCGCCCCGATTGTTTTTAGCAGAGGGCCGGGGTATAAATAAATTTTATTATTATTATTATTATTACATAGCTGCAACCCTAGTCCTTGGAGCTCAGTGAACAGGCAGCAAAGCCAACAGGCATTTTGAATGGGCATGGCAAAAGAAAATGCATAAGGTGAGCTTGTGGCAATTGGGTTAAACCTCCCCAGCCCCAGATAATCTTTTGGGAGAGTTTGTGGGGTTAAGGCTATTGTGTCTGTTGCAGTAATGCTGTTTGTTTGTGCAAGCTGGGAAGAGGCTTGCTTTTGTGCTCCTTAGCATTCCACATTGTTCTGTTGCTTTGGTGAGCTTGTGCCTGTTGGGTTAAGGCTGAATGTTTGTGTGAGCGGAATGGAGATTTGCTTGTATGCTTGTTAGCATCCTATTGCTCTATTGTGTGTAGCCCTAGGTCCTCTGCCTGAGCACATGGTCTCAGGGAGGCAAGGCATCTTCTGAGAGGAAGTGAATCAGATACTTGGTTGGGGATGACCTAGCAGCCACTTTCTCTATATGTAGCACCAGCCCCAGTCCCTGGAGCTTGGCAAACAGGCAGCAAGGCCAATAGGTGCCTTATGTGGGTGTTCAGTGGGGGAGTTTTGAGGAGGAAGCCCAGAGTTCTATTTCAATGCCTACTTAAGATCACTGAATATGGGGTGGTGAGGGAGCTGCTGCAATCACCTGCAACAGCTGTGGTAGGTTTGTGTTTTTGCCAGAGGATGTATGTAGCTACACTTGCAGCAAGTGCAAGTTGGTTGCCCTAGTGGAAGAGAAGGTCCAGCAACATAAGGCTCATGTATCTACTCTTTAGCATATTAGGGGGAATAATGTTTTCTTGGATAGAGTAGAGCAGACTGTCCTGGATGAGGAACACACAGGGGATGTCTCTGAAGAGGAGGTCAGTTCCCAAACACAGGAGGTAGACATTTGGAAGAATGTAAGACATAGAATTAGAAGGACCAGGGATCTTTTTTAAAATTTGGATCTACATAATTGATTCAAAGTTCTCTCCCTTATCAGTGATGATGAGACCAACAACAGGAGCAACAGTTTCAAACCTGGGATAACGTGTAGGTGATCTTTGAAGATTTAGCACATGGAATGGCCTCTGTTAATCCTTAGAAGAGACATGTGGTGGTAGGGACTCCCTGATGGTGGGTACAGAAGCAGGGGTTGGTGGCCCTGACAGGATGTTTTGAGAGGTGTGCTGTCTTCCTAGGACAAAAATATGTAATTAACAGAGAAGCTGACAAGACTCATCAGCCCCACTGACCATTACCACTTCCTTTTGGTTCACTTCGGAATCAATAACACTGCAAGGCATAGGCTTCAGGATATCATAAGGGATTACAAGGCTCTGAAGGACCTTGATGCACATGTTGTCATTTCATTTGAGGGTGGGAACTGATCAACTACTGGAGAAAATAACCTGAATGTTATAGAGAGAACTGAGTAAATAGTAGAAGAACCCATCAGTGGGAGGGGGAAAAACTCTTAAATAAGCTGCTAGGAGGAATGACCCATGGTCTTAGATGTCTCTACAGTAATGCACAGAGCATGAAAAATAAACAAGATGAACTTGTACTCTTAACACAACAAAGCAAATATAATAGGCATCACTGAAATGTGGGAGAGTAATAATATGTAATGTAATAATAGAGGAGTAATAATTGAGGAGTTTAACCCAGTTCAGAGAAATAGACCAAACATGGAAGGAGGAGAAGTAGCATTAGATGTCAAGGATGTTTACACCTGTGGAGAGATCCATGACTTAAATCCTGGAAGCCAGGTTGAGAGCATGTGGGTAAGGAAGAAATAAATAAAATGAAGTAATTGTGGGGAGTCTACTACAGACCCCCCCAAGCCAGACTGAGGACTTGGATGAGGCCTTCTTGGATCAGATGGCCAATTATTCAGAAAGGAGAGATGCAGCAGTAGTAGTGGGCGATTTAAATTATCATATTTGTTGGAAACCAAATTTTGCCAAGAATATAAGGTCCAACAAATTCTTCACTTGTTTTGCAGACAATTTCATTTGTCCAGAAGGTTGAAGAGGCAACAAGGGGATTGGCTATTTTATATCTCATCCTAAGTAGTGATAATTTGGTTAGTGGAGTGGAAGTGGTGGAATCCTTATGTAGGAGTGACCATGTTATCTTGGAGTTTGTTATACAGCAGAATGGGGAAGCCAAGCATAGTCAGATACACATTCTAAACTTTAAGAGAGATGATTTCACTAAACTTAGGGAAATACTGGGTGTGGTCCTATGGTCGGGAATAGTAAAAGAGAAGGGAGTTCATGATGGATGGGTGTCTCTTAAAAGTGAGATATAGAAGGCACCTTTCAAACAATTCCAATGAGGAGGAAAAATGGGAGGTGTCTAAAGACATCAGGATAGATCTCTAAAGGACTTTCTCTCCCTTATCTAAGCTAAGAATTAAAAGGGACATGAACAAGAAATGGCAAAAGAGAGACAACGCCAAAGAGGAATTTAACCGCATGTGTAGAGAGAAAGTCAGAAAGCTAAAATGCAGACTGAGCTCAGTCTTGCTGGACAGGTTAAAAATGATAAAAAGGGGCTTTTTTTGTTATGTCTGTAGCAAAAGGAGGAATAAGGAAATGGTAGGGCCACTGTGTGGAGAAGATGGAGAAATGATTACAGGGCACAGAGAAAAGGCAGAACTACTCAACTACTTCTTTGCCTTGGTCTTCTCCCTAAAGGAAAACAGTGCTCAGTCCAGGGGAAATAGAGCAGATGATGCAGTAGGGGAACTGCAGCACAGAATAGGTAAAGAGGTAGTACAGCAATATTTGGCTAAGTGTCCAAGGGCAGATGAAATCCTTCCAAGAATATTAAGAGAATTGGCAGAAGTAATCTCAGAACCACTGGCAATAATCTAAGAATTCCTGGAGAACAGAAGTAGACCACGGGAGGGAAAATGTTTTCCCCATTTTCAAAATGGGGTGGTAGGGGGAGAGGACTCAAATAATTACCATCCAGCCAGCCTGATATCAATACTGTACTAGGAAAGATTCTAGAGCAGATCATTAAACAGTCAGGACATTTTCAGACAATCCTTGCCGCGCAAGGATCGTCTGGGACAGTTTCATCGCAGCAGCGCGGCAGGAGGTCGTTTTCGGATGCTGCCATCACTGCTGTGAGAACGTAGTTCCCTCTTGCGCGAAGGCTTGGAGCCTGCCATGCTATATTCACCAAGATTTTATTCACAGAGGTGGAAGGGATGCTCCAGGTGGCTGCCCCACAAATCTTGACAACAGGTGTGCTCGATGAAAAGACCACTGAAGTGGCTGCTGCCCTGGTGGAGTGGGCCATAATCCTGGTGGGTTGAGGCAGCTTCGCCACATGATATGTCATCAGTATGCATGCTTTGATCCATGTGGCTATGGTCTTCCTTGAAGATTTTCCCCCCAGAGAGGAGCAAGGAGTCACAATGTCTAAAGGGTTTTGTCTTCTTTATGTAGATTCTGAGTGCTCTACAGATATCTGGTTTGTGCCACTATTTTTCCTTTAGGTGAGATGGATTTGGGCAGCAAGAAGGCAGAAGCAACTCCTGTACAAGGTGGAAAAAGGACAGGACCTTGGGAACGAAGGAGGGCTCCAGGCTTAGTGACACAAACTCCTCGCCAAAAGAGCACAGGTGCACTGTGATCTGCTAGTGGTGCTGCTAGTTCAGACACCCTTATAGCTGAGGTGATGATTACCAGGAAGGCTACCTTCAAGGAGAGTACCCTTAGGGGAACCTTTCGGAGTGCCTTGAAGTAGGAGGAGCTTCAGAACTAGTGGGAGGTTCCAGGAAGGGAAGCGGTGCCTGACTGGAGGAGATATAATGGTAGCTCCCCTTAGGAACTTCCTTACGTGGGGATGAGAGGATAATGGACCTCCCTGGTTCAGAGGCATGACTGAAGACAGGGCTGCTGCCTGGGTGTTGGGTCTAAGGCCAAGCCTTTCTGCATGACGGCACTAAAGATGGATCTCTTTCGGCAGGCCTTTCCTAATTAGATCCCGGCCTCAGGGGATCCTGGCCTCTTTTAGTCCGCTGGCTATTTATTGTATTTATTGTTTTTAAATGTGATTTTAGACAGTTGCTTTTAATTTATATTTGTTTAATATTTTTTTAAGGGGGAAGGTGGGGGTGGGGGGTGTTTAGGGATTTTTATCTGTATTGTATTTTAATTTTTGTAAGCTGCCCCAATTGTTTTAACAGAGGGGTGGGGTATAAATATTATTATTATTATTATTATTATTATTATTAAGGCTAATATGTATTTTACAGATGTCGTGGCCTGGCAGATGCAGTTAGATGAGCAAACCTCAAAAAAGCCTTCCAGGTGGCCTCATAGATCCTTGTTGTAGACTACCAGTGGGACAACAGCAGCATGGAGATCACTGCCTCATCATAACCGCACTTCCTGAAGGCCCTCCACTCAATCTCGAGGTGGCTAGCAGGAGCCAGGTAGGTGCCAAGGCTCTGCCTGAGAGAGATCCATCAGTTCCAAGAAACATGGCCTTCTTGGCCAGAAGGGGGAAATGAGGGCCACTTATGCTCTGTCTTCCCTCATCCTCCTTATCACCTTTCCTACTAGAGGAAGTGGAGGGAAGAGAGATAGGAGACCTTTGGGCCAAGGGCTCTGGAGTGCATCCTTACCTTTGGCCCCCAGGGAAGGGAACTCCACAAAGTATATGGGCAGCTTTCAGTTGGACTGAGTGACATAACATGTTGACTACCATTGTTCTGAACCTGTCCTGCAATTGTTGAAAAAACTGGATGCAGAGACCACTCTCACAGGAGCACTTCATGCCTGCTTAGGAAATCTGCCTGAAGGCTGTTTGATCCCTGAGAACAACAGGACTGTTTTTTCTGCCCACTGGAACAAAAGGGTCACTTCCCTGCTGAGGAAGTGGGACCTTGTCCCACCCTGCTTGGCAGTGTAGGAATGAACAGTTGTTTTGTCTGTGAAGAGCAAGATGTGCTTTCCCCTAAGCCAGTGATGGGCAACCTTTTAAGCTTGTGTCAAACATCAACAAAAAACTGAGCATAACTCGGATGGTGTGTCACTTTGAGGAAAAAACATTATTTCGCGATATTTATTGTTTAAATAACATAAATGTATATAGTTGCCCCTCCACATTTGCAGCTTTCACTCTTGCGGTTTTTATTATTCGTGGTTTGCTCAGCAAGCACCCCATTTAAATCAGCTTCTCTCCCTCAAGGAGAGCGCTTGCTGAGCAAGCCAGGCACTCAACTCCCTGCTTTCCTGGGGCTTGGCTCCATTGGGGGGACGGGACAGCCAAGCCCTGGGAGAGTGGGGAGTTGAGCCTTTAAATGGGGAAAGGCATTTTTAGCCGCCCCCGCCCTTCCCAAAGCCGCTATTGCTTTCTAAGCCTTATTGTGGCTTTGGGAGGGTGGGGTGGCTAAAAAGCCTCTATGCTGTGTTCCCTCCACCCCCCTCAACCTTCCCGAAGAGGCTATATGGGGCTCTCAATCCCCAGAGCCCCTTCAGGAAGCCCAGGGAGAGGCCAGCCAGACTCCCTCCTGCCCTCCTGTCATCTTCTCTGGCCTTCCCGATGCGGCTCCAGGGTTTCAAAGCCCTTGGGAAGACAGGGGAGACACTAGGCAGACTCCCTCCCACCACCTTCTCCGGCCTTCCCAAGGTGGCTCCAGGGTTTCAAAGCCCAAAGGCCCCTCGGGAAGGCCAGGGAAAGGCCAGGCAAACTCTCACCCACCCGCCCGCCTGCTGCCTTCCCCAGCCTCCCTGAGGCACCTCCGGGGCTTCAAAGCCTGGGAGCCCCCTCAGGAAGGCCAGGGAGACTCCTGCCCACCCGCCTGCCGCCTCACCCGGCCTTTCCGAGGTGGCTCCGGGGAAGCACGGCAGGCCTCAGGGGGGTGGCCAGGTGGGGAGGGAGTCTCCACCCCACCCCCACCACCCTAAGGTGCCTGCCACTTTCCTCCACCCTCCCACCCTCTCTAAAGTGGCGACCGATCACCACTTTAGTGGTGGTGAGGTTGCGGGCGGGGGGGGGGAGGCCTATGGCCACATGTCAGCCCAAATGGCTACGCCTGTCAGTGCTGACACATGTGTCATAGGTTCACCATAGGTTCACCATCACTGCCCTAAGCCTAGGGGTGATGTGAGGGAGTGCCAGGCGTGAGGCCCTCAGCTCCAGCAAATTTATGCTGTGAACTGCATCCTGGGTGCCCCAGCTGCCCTGCACCAGTGCTTCTTGACAGTGTGCTCCCCAACCTAGGAGGCTAGCATCTGAAGTCACCGTGATATAGTGTCATTGTATGAATGGTGAGCCTCTGGCTAGGTGGGCTCTTTTGAGACCTGGGGGGGGGTTCAAAGGAGCAGATATCTGTGCAGAGGTGTCTGCTGCTGGTAATGTTGTAGGTACACCTGCAGAGGCCTGATGTGAAACCTGGCCCACAGGGCTCTAGATCACCAAGATCATGAAGCCTAAGAGTCTGGACAGAGATATGAGGGGTGCCACTACCTGTGAGTAAAGTCTGGTTACCTCTGCCCTGATGTTGAGCTGTCTCTGCTCTGAGAGGTATATCATGCCTTTCCTCATGTCTATCAGGGTCTCTAAGTGCATTAAGGCCTACGTTGGTTTTAAGTGTCTCTTTGTGAAGTTTATCAGCAAACCATGTGCCTGCAGACATGCATGGTGACCTCCAGATCCTGCTGCACCTTCTGGAGTAACAGGGCATTAATAGCACATTGTCCAAATAAGGGTAGTGGTATATTCCTTGGCTCCTCAGTCGTACTACCAAGGCGATAGTAACTTGGTGAAAACTTGACACTGATGCCAGTTTGAAGGGAAGGGCTCTGAACTGGAAATGATGTTGCCCTAACACAAACCTGAGGAACTTTCTGCTGCTCCTAGCCACCATCATGTGGAGATAAGACATAAGGAAGTCCCCCTCCTGCAGCACTTCTTGGAAGATAACGTCTCCATACAAAAGCTTATGTATGTGATGGAGTTTGTGTGTGTTTCAGGTCCAGAATTGACCTGGAGTCCCCTCCCTTCTTCACAATTATGAAGAAGGAATATACTCCTGAGAAGGGCTGCTGGAGAAGCACTTTCTCTATTGCCCTGACGGTGGCTAGGTGAGCTAAGGCGTGGAACTGGATGTCTTTTGTGAATTTTTGAGAATGGAGGAGGGTAGAAGCCTATTCCCAAGTCTTCTGTCAAACTCTATGGAATATCCCCAAGAGATGGTGGAAAGGTCCCATCTGTCCATAGTGGAATTCTGTCATACCTCCCATAATAACTGGAGTCTTCCCCCTACTGGTGGATGCTGGAAGTCAGAATGGTTGCCTACCTCCTCCCCTTTTGGCCTGCTGCAGCTGGAGGTGGGTTGGGAAGATGTAAACTGATAGGAAGGTAAGCTTCTTCTTACCTAAGAGGGGTGAGAGGAAAGTCCCTTAGCTTGCCACCCCCATCTTGTGGCCCTGAATGGGGGGAGGGAGACTGAAGGGAACTCCCCCCTTCCTGTCCCCACTCCTAAACATAGTTGACATTGCTTGCCTCTGTCCTTTGTCACCACCAGGATATCCTTCAAGGCCTCCTCGCCAAACAACTTTGAGCCTTTAAACGGGGTCATGGAAAGGTTGGCTCTGGAGTATATGTCCACTTCCCAGTGTTTGAGCCAAGTGGAGTGCCTAGCCACTATAATGGCAACAATGGACCTTACAGTGAAGGTAATTGAATCCTGAGTGGCGTCTGTCACAAACTGCAATGATCTCTAGATCACAGATACCAATCTGTAAAGTGCTCTGTGGTCTAATTCCTCTCCCTGGTGTATGTCCTCCACTCAAAGGAAGGTGAACAGGGACCCCACCGGTGAGGCCGTGAGGGCCACTGCCATAGCATCATGGGCTTTCTTTAGGGCTCCCTCTGACCTCTTGTCCCCAGGGTCCTTCAGGAAACACTTGTCCTCCTTAGGAGCTAGTGAGCCTGAAACTAAGGAAGCTGCCAAGGGTGGGGGAGGTTCTACTGTAGGGGCTTTCAGTGTGTCTAGCACCTGCTTCTTAGGGTTATAGAACCTTTGTATTATCATGGTGCACCTTTCTCCCTGAAGAGGCATTTCCCATTCACCCTTCACCACATGCATGAACACTGAAGGGAAAGGCAGTTCCTTACTGGTTGTCTTGGGGAGCCTCAGGACTGATGCGCCTCTCTCATTTAGTTCCATGGGCATCTACCCTTGGGCCACCTGTTGGTCTGGTTTAGAGGCCAGTCCCAAAGTGGAGGTCACTTCGGAAATCAAAGGGTAAAAGTCTTCTAAATGGAACAGTCTGTCTGAGTGGTCATCCTGGGTTGAGCCCGAGCCTGACCACTCCCCCTCCTCCTTGTCTGAGAGCAGGCCCACAACCTCCTGTTTTAAGCTAGGGATGTTTTGGGAAAGGTACTCACCACACGAATCCCAATCTGAGTCCTCCGAGGAGTGGGAGAGGAGGCAGCCTTCCTTTTTTCCGTCTGGTGACATACACTTAGTGCCTGCTTGGAGGCTTTATGCTCTGTGCTAGAGGAAACAATGTTTTTCCTTTGGGCTATCTTACCCTCTTGTTGAGATTGCAAAAGGAGCCTTACTTGTGACAAGGGTGCCTGAATCTCTTCTCCTGCTTCTAGGGAGTTAGATTGGGATGTGGGGTCTCGATGCCCCACCAATAGCTCTCTTACAGCAACTGCAGAGAGGATTCTTCCTGCACAATGGAAAGGGCTTCCCTCTCTGCCCCCTGGTGGAGGATCAGCTGTAATCCCAGAGAGCCTGTCTGAATGGGAGGTCTATTTGAGGTGTTCTGAGCTAGCGCCTATGAGTAGGCCTCCACCACCTGCCTCAGCCCCTGTTCTCCCAGCACCCTGTCACTATTTTGGGGGGAGCTATGATGGTGCATCTCCCAAAGATGCCACATTGGTTACTCACCACGAAGGTGCATTCTGGGGTTGGGGAGAGGACCCACAGGGTCTGCGACTTGAGCTCCCTCCACCTGCTGCTGATTATGGTGCAAAGCAAGCTCGGCCATGCTACAGCATGAATCTTGCAAGAAGTGCCACCACATTTGTTCTGGGGGAAGAGAGTTTGGTGGTGATACCCCCTGGCATGGACCCACATCCTGAAGCAGGCTCCCAGGCCAAGATCTTTGGCATGGCCCCTACCTACTACTAAGGTTAAGGTCAGCGAGATGCTATACAGGATTTAGGATAAAAATTAAAGTAAGTCAGTTTAAATGATGACACCAAAGTAATATATATATTTATTTTAAAAAATCTAAATTGATTTACATAATAAAAACATACAATACCACGCTGGGACCCCCTCCTAATTCCAGGTGCCAGCACCCCGCCCCCAGGCTAGAGCTCTGCCAGACCCTCCCTTGTGGGGGCCATGCCCCTGGGGCCTTCTGGGGTTTGGAGAGAAGTTGGGCATGTCCCCATGGAGTCCACCCCTTCCATTCCAATCCTCCCAAAGTACTTCCCTGTCTGGCTCCAGAAACTTGTTCAGTTCAGCGGGGACCTCTGAGGCAGCTTTGATGGTGATCTCCACCCATTCTGGCTGCCTGGGCTCTGAAGCAACTTCAGTGGCAGGGGAGTTGAGGCTTGAGTGTTCCTGCCCTCCCGTGCCTGAAGTCATTTTAGCAGCGGAAACATCCTCCTTTCCATCATCCTTGCCTCGCTCCTGAAGCAGTCCTGGATGGTGTGGTCTTTTCACACCTATCTGCTGCACCTAATCTGCTGCACCTTCAGACTGTTTCTTTGTCTTTCTAGGCTCTCCCTTATCTCTTGTTGGGGCCATGGGAAAGGGAAGGGAAGAGGAAGCGAAGTCCAAGGAAAAGGAGGGATACAAGAAAATGTGTGGATAGAGAGATTTTTTGTTTGTTTTTTAAGTGGATAAGTGGGAGGAAAAAAGTCTGGAGACTTTAGCAGTTGAGAAATATAGGGCAAAAAAGAAGGTGAGAAAGTACAAAGAAGAAACAAAGAGAAGTCTAGAAAAATAGATCAGAGAAATAGGAGTTCTGTTCTTGCCTAAAGCAGGAAAAAGAACTGGACTTGTGACAGAGCCAGCATTCCTTGTGGGGTGGTGAAGGGGAGTAACCCGAGTGTAATGGATTCCTCCTTTCACCAACCCAGAGAATGCCATGATCACTAAAAGTAAACAGTGGTTTCTCTTAAAAACAATACATGCCATACCAATCTTTTTTTGATACAGTTACAAGCTTGGCAGATGAAGGGGACACTGTGGATGTAGCATATCTTGATATCAGTAAGGCCTTTGACAAAGTCCTCCATGATATTCTTGCAAACAAGCTAGTAAAATGTGGGTTAGACAAGGCTACTGTTAGGTGAATTTGTAATTGGTTGACCAACTGAACCCAAAGTGTGCTCACCAATAGCTCCTTTTCATTCTGAAGAGAAGTGATTGGTGAGGTGCCACAGGGTTCTGTCCTCGGCGCAGTGCTATTCAACATCTTTATCAATGATTTGGATGAGAGAATACAGGGCATGCTTATCAAGTTTGCAGATGACACCAAATTAGGAGGGGTAGCTAATACCCCAGAGGACAGGATCAGATTTCAAAATGACTTTAAGATTAGAGCACTGTGCCAAAACTAATAAAATGAATTTTACATTTCAACTATGTCCAGTTCTGGGTAACACAATTCAAGGATATTGATAAGCTGCAATGTGTCCAGAGGAGGGTGACCAAAATGGTGGGAGGTCTGGAATCCATGGCCTATGAGGAGCAGTTTAGGGAGCTGGGTATGTTTAGCCCAAAGAAAAGAAGATTAAGAGGTGACATGATAGCCATGTTTAAATATTTGAAGGGATGTCATATTGAGGATGGAGCTTGATTTCTGCTGCTCCAGAGACTAGGACACAGAGCAATAGTCTTAAATTACAGGAAAAGAGATTCCACCTAAACATTAGAAAGAACTTCCTGACAGTAAGAGCTGTTTAGCAGTGGAATGCACTGCCTCGTAGTATGGTGGAGTCTCCTTCTTTGGAGGTTTTTAAACAGTGGCTGGATGGCCATCTGTCAGGAATGCTTTGATTGGGTATTCCTGCATGGCAGGGGGTTGGACTGGATGACCCTTGTGGACTCTTCCAACACTATGATTTTATGATTCTAGGGAGAAATCTAAGGTACAGTATGACTCTTGTATCCTCAGAACCAGTAACCACAGTTTCACTTACCCATATTAGAAAAAAAAAGTTCTCTCTAGATATCTTCTATATTCTCCAGCGCAGGACCAGTGGGGTGTGTGTGTGTGTGTCTCTGATCAACTTCCAGTGGACTTCCAAAAGCTAGAAAGGTGTTCTCAAAGTTCCTCAACTGGTGATGGTTCCTGAGCTCTTGACTACTAGTTCTTGATGAGTTTCCAGGAAAGAAAAAAAAGAATGTAGCCCATGGGCACAAATATGGTGCCAGGCCCTGGCACATTGATTCCCCCCCCACCACAAAAAAAATGCTGGCCCCCCACATTAAATATCCTGATAAACACTGCTGTACAACACAGGCTTGCTTATTCAGTTCAGAACATATTAACAGCTTTTTTACTTGACACTACAGGCTTTGAAGCTATTATCGCAGAGCTGAAAGAAACTAGCTTCTCACGTTTAGTTTTTAGGCACACTGAAATGTAACCCATTCGTTCCTTTCTAAGCTGTAACGTTCATCTGAAACTGTTTCTATGCTTCATATACTACCCAACACCCTTGAGAGAGAAAAAGATAAAAGGGAAAAAAGTTTGCCTTTAATAGAATACAAATTGCATTCAGTGACTAGATTGGGCGGGGGCCACATGCATCGTCTAAGGTTGTTTTCATGAGGAGAGAACAGGAGGCACCCATAGGTGCTCCCATGAACTTACCATATAACTTATGTTATAACTTACCATAAGCTATTGGTAAGTTCTAGGATTCACCAGGCCAGAAGAGGGGGGAGAAATCTGTATTAGCATCTGCTGGGGCAATAGTCCTTGGCCCTCTCTCTACCTGGTATCAGGTTATTATTTCCCACCAGGTCCCTAGGACCCAGAGAACGCGCAGAGTGTAGTGGTTTGAGTGTTCAACTATGACTCTTGAGAGCAGGGTTCAAATTCCAACTCAACCATGGAAACCCTCTGGGTGACCTTGGACAAGTTACACTCTCTCAGCCTCAGAGAAAGGAAAACAAATCTTGCCAAGAAAACCCCATGATGGGTTCGTCTTAGGCTCACCATTGGTCAGAAATGACATGAAGTCACACAATAACCACCCTAGAACAACAACTCCATATATTAACAGAAAGTAATCAATAGCAAGTCAATTTAAGTACATTTAAGTCTCATTTATGTGATAATTTTTCATTAATGAATGGGGTTTTATTTCTTAATAAGAGTGGTGGAATTTGAATGAATTAAGCAATATAGTTGGTCCTCCACATACATGAGTTTAACATCCACGGATTCGCGTATTCGTGAGTTTCCCACTAAGCAACCCTCTGCCATTTTATATACTGTATAAGGACGTGATCCTGCTTACCATTTTATATTCTGTACAGTATAAGGACTCTCCTGCTTACTTCCACAACCTGGCCAAGTAGTCTCAGGGCAGCAGTGGACGTGGCAGCAAGCTCCGGCCTCCAGGCACACATTTTTCATATTCCCTCCCCCCCCCCCCGCCTTCAGACATGAGACTTCAGATGTGATATATGGCATAGGGCAGCTGTGGCAAGCCCTGGCTCCCAGGTGCACATGCTTCATCCCCCCCCCTGCCCAGTCTGCCACCTGCATGCATCTGACTTTGGAACACTCCCTGGAGGCAGGAGGGAACACTAAGAATGTGTGCCTGGCTGCTGGGTCTTGCCGCTGATGCCCTACACCAATATATCACGTGTGAAGCCTCACATCTAAAGCCCAGGAGGGGAACATAAAGAATGAGTGCCTCACTGCACTTACCAACATATCAGCTCCTACTCTGGTAGGACTTTTATTTAATTGCTGTTTTCCCACTTTCACAGGGGTCCTGTACCCCTAACCCCTGCAAATGTGGAGGGCCAACTGTGTCTAATGGAAAACCGTAGTTAATTTCAGCTAATTTTGATCTCTTTTATATATGTAGCTAATTTTATATAGTTAGCCCTTGGTATTTGCTGGGGTTTGGTTCCAGGACCCCTTGGGGATACCAAAATCCATGGATGCTCAAGTCCCATTATATACAATGGCATAGTTAAATGGCAAATTTAAATGGCAAAAATAAAATGGAGAACATCAAGGTTTGTTTTTGAGATCCCCCACCCCCATACCAATATTTTCAAGCCATGGTTGGTTGAGCCCATGGATGCAGAATCCATGGATATAGAAGTCCAACTGTATTTTAACTTCAAAACATCTTGGGCTTCAAATATCTGTGTCACCTGAAAGTGGTCCCTAAATATATACATTAATTGGGTCTTAGTTTCCTGAAACCAGTTCTTTTTTCTGTGACATATACCTGAACTTGTCACGTTTCTTTCAGCCTCACAGGTTTTGCATGACAAAATTCACATTCTACCATTCTCAGATTTACAGGCTATGCAGGTCTACAGGATTAAGGTGGGATAAGGCTAGATTCATGCATATTCAATTCAAAACAGCAATCAATGTATATGGGTGAATGGTTGCCCCCAATATCGCATATTTGATCCTTAGGGGAGGAGAAGAGAGTTTGTAAATTATCAATGATATGGTTAGGTATTTAAAAATATATAATGTCGAAGCATTCCTACCTTTAATAGTTTCCGTGCATCTGATATGATGCTTGTAATGGAGAAATGATTTCAAATCTACAAACTTTTCTGACCAATGTTACTTCCCAGTGATAATACTGATTACTTCTAAATTTAAAAGCCAGACTGTTTTTTTTTAATTAATGGAAAGCCCCAGGCAAATTTCATCTAGCATTTCTAAACTTACATTTACTGCAAAATAGGTCTGTTTTTTTTTTTTAAAAAAGATGCCACACATATTTGTAAAATGTTACACAGAAATCTCTTTGCTTATTTAGAATGGCAACAACTGAAATTTTGAGTGGTATATAATTCACAAATTTGAAATATGACTTAACATATCTGGAATCTATGAATACAAATATATAAAATGCCACATTGGTTCACTTACCGTGAATGTGCATTCTTGAGTAGAGTGAACAGGAATTCTGCATAGTGGGGAACGCCTACTACTGCCCAAACGGAAGCAGGAAGTACTGTATAACCATGGTCACATGGTCATCCAAAATTTTCTTTGTCTTTTCTGACCATGAGGGCAGTTCACTGACTAGGAGAGCCTAGAAGACCTGTGAATGAGATAAGAATTTGCCCTGCTGGAAGAACCGTTAGTTAAGATTGCAGACACTGGGAGGGGAGAATTCCTGTTCGCTCCACTCAAGAATGCACATTCACGGTAAGTGAACCAATGTGGCATTCTCTGAGGGTAGGAGCGAACAGGAATTCTGCATAGTGGGGCATGTCCAAGCTACTGAGAATTCGGGTGGGGTGTCTACTGTTGGGTGATCTTAAGCTTGAAGAACCTCCTGGAGGACTCTTCTCCTGAAGGTGGCTTCTGTGGACCTGAACTTGTCCACTTTGTAGTGACGAATGAACATAGAGGGAGTACTCCATGTAGCTGCTTTGCATATCTCTGTGATGGGGGCATTTGTGGAGAAAACCACGGTGGTGACCGTTGACCTTGTGGAGTGTGCCATTACAGCTGTTGGCCTTGGAGTTTTAGCATCGTTGTATGCCACCAGGATACATGCCTTGATCCATGTGGCGATGGTTCGCCTTAATGCTTTCTGCCCCATTGAGGCTGGGATAAAGGAAACAAATAGTGAGTCACAGCGTCTGAAGGAACTAGATCTCCTGATGTAAATCCTGATGGCCCTCCTCACGTCTAGCTTGTGCCACAGGCGCTCCCTGGGATGATTAGCTCCTGGGCAGAAGGAGGGAAGGACCAGTTCCTGAGATACGTGAAACTGAGAAAGTACCTTAGGTTGGAAGGTTGGGTCCAGCCTCAGGGTGACGGCGTCTTTCATAAAGGTACAGAGGTGCTCCCTAATGGAGAGGGCTTCCAGCTTGGAGACCCTCCTGACTGAGGTTATGGCCACCAAAAAGGCTACTTTTAGTGTAAGGGCCCTCAGAGGAACCCTTCGCAGTGGCTCGAAGGGTGGATGCATTAACTGTCTCAGGACTAGGGGTAAGTTCCGCGTTGCGAATCTGTGCCTAACTGGAGGGGAGATCAGAGTTGCTCCCCTTAGGAACCACCTGAGGTGAGGGTGAGAGGAGAGCTTCCCCCCCCTTGGCCTAAGGAAAGAACCGAGGCCAAGGCCGCCGCCTGCCTCTTGAGGGTATTAGGACGAAGTCCCATGTCCAGGCCCTTCTGGAGGAAGGCCAGCACATGGTTCAGAGAAGTCTGATCCGCTGGGATGGACCACGCTGAGCGTCATCTACTGAATGCCTGCCAGGTGGCGTCATAGATTCTGTTAGTAGTCTGTCGTCTAGACAACAGAAGGGTATTCACCACCAAGTCTTTGTAACAGAATTCCTTCAGGGCTTTCCTTTCAATTTCCAGGCGGTTAGCTGAAGCCAAGAGATGTCGGGGTGCCTGATTGGCCCCTGGGTCAGAAGGTCCTTCTTGGGAGGAAGGCACCATGGTTCCTCCGTCAGCATATCTATGATGTCGGAGAACCAGGGGCGATGAGGCCAGTGTGGGGCAATCAGGATCACCTGCGCCCACTCCTGCCTGATCTTCCTGCATACCTTCCCCAGGAGAGGCAGGGGAGGAAAGGCGTATAGTTGGCCCGTGGGCCACAGAGCTCTCAAGGCATCTTCCCCTTCAGCTCCCCTGTTGGGGAACCTGGTGAAGAACCTTGGGAGCTTGGCGTTGCCTGGGTCTGTGAACAGGTCCACCTCCAGTGGCCTGAACCTCTCCTGGATCTGAAGGAACGTTTCTTGGTCCAGCTCCCATTCCGATGGAGAGACAGTGTGTCTGCTGGGGAAGTCTGCTTGCAGGTTGGTCGTTCCCTGAAGGTACTGAGCTGCTATCGAGCAGATATTCCTTTCTGCCCAATTGAAGAGGTCGGCCTCTTGCTGGAGAGAGCGGGACCTGGATCCCCCTTGCCTCGCAATGTACGAGCGGGCCGTGATGTTGTCCATCATTAACAGAACATGACTGCCCCTGACAAGGTGGGTGAAGTGGAGCAGCACCAGTCTGGCCGCTCGCAGTTCCAGCCAGTTGATGCTGTGAGATTTTTCTTCATTGCTCCAGAGCCGCTGGGCTATGCTGCCCTGGCAGTGGGTGCCCCACCTCTTAGGCTTGTGTCTGAGGTTACCACCACCTGTTGTGGGACGACCATCTTGGATCCTCTTGCCCCGTTGACGAGTCAAGTCCACCAAAGCAGGGAGTCCTTCACCTGATGGGGTATCTGCAGAATGGGATTCTGTTTCAAGGTGATCTGCTGCTGGAAGGGCATGAGGAAGGCCTGAAGAGGGCAGGAGTGAAACCTCGCCCATAGCCCACGGGACCACTTGGGTGACCGAGATCATCAGCCCCAAGAGCCTGGCCAGAGAGGTTAGGGAAGCGAGGCTCAGGGACCTGATGCACCGAGCTTCCGTTCTTAACACCTGCTGCCTCTCTGAGGAGAGAAAAATCGAAAGCTTGCAGTGTCCAGCTTTGTTCCCAGATGGAGTAGCTCCTGCGTTGGTCTCAGGGAACTTGAAGTTTACCAAAAACCCGTGCGCTTGGAGGCAAGAGACCATCGTCCAAAGATCCCTTTGAACCTTCTCCTTGGTCGAGGCCCTCAGGAGGATGTCGTCCAGGTAAGGGTAAAGGTGTATTCCCCTGGACTGCAGGTGGGCCACCAGGACGACCAGTACCTTGGTGAAGACCCGTGGCGCCGACGCCAGACCGAATGGGAGGGCCCTGAACTCAAAGTGTTGGTCTTCAAAGGCGAAGCGAAGGAAATCTCTGCTTTCTTTGTGGATCTGGATGTGGAGGTATGCCTCTGATAGATCCAGAGAGGCCACCTTTCTGGAGCGCCTCCAGAATAGATGCAAGGGTTTCCATCCAGAAGCGCTTGTATGTGAGACAAGAGTTTGTGTACTTGGGGTCCAAGATTGCCCTGGAGTCTCCTCCCTTCTTGGGAACAGTAAAGAAGGAGTAGACCCCTGAGAATCTTTGCCCAGCAGGCACTTCTTCTATTGCCTGCATGTCTAGTAGATGCTGAATGGCCTTGTGAATCTCCCCCGCCTTCTTGGTGTTTGAGGGGACGGGGGCTGGAATGAACCTGTCCCTTGGTCTGGTTTTGAACTCCAGCCGGTATCTCTGCTGGATTGTGTTCAGGACCCACTTGTCCGTCGTGGAGTGACCAAACTTTGGGAAACAGGCTCAGACGGCCCCCCCACCTGCTGGGGAAGGGAGTCAGAACTGGTGTTTTGAGGGGCCCTTGGAATGAGGGGCTCCTCCTTTTCTGGATCCGGATGCCTGGGAAGAGGAGGACTGGCGGATAACCTGGTTTGTCTTGGCCCAGGCTGGGCGAAAGGATCGAGAGTCCTTAGGTCTGCCAAAGGATCTGGAGGGACGAAAGGACTGGGCCTGTTGAGAGGAGCGCCTATGTGAGGACTTGTCAGAACGATGGGGCAGGGAAGGCATGGCCTGCTGCTTCTCCTTGGTTTCCACCAGGATGTCCTTGAGCGCTTCCTCACCGAAGTTTGGTGCCCTTGAAGGGGGTAGTGCAGAGATAGGCTCTGGAATGGGTGTCCACGTTCCAGTGCTTCAGCCAAACAGACTTCCGGGCCAAGGCCACGAGGCTTATTGATCTAGCTGAAAAGGATAACCTGTCCGTTGAAGCGTCAGCTAGTAATTGGAGGGCAGATTTGATACGGTTGAGGGATCTGTCAAGGGTCCTAGTATCCAGACTAGGTGCCTGAATTATTTCGTCAATCCATAGGATCATTGCCCTAACGAACAGGGAGGCCGTGGCTGTCGCTCTAATGCCTAGGGCTGAGGCTTCGTGGACCTTCTTTAAGGCTATGTTGGCCTTCTTCTCTTCTGGGTCCTTAAGGAGGGCTTCTCCTTCCTTAGGAACCAGAAAGTTAGAAATGAGGGAGGCCACCGGCTTGTCGACCACAGGGACCTTCAGTTTTTCTAACACTTGGGGTGATGGTGCGTAATATTCCTGCACCATCAGGGTGCCCCTCTTGCCCAGAGCTGGCTTGTCCCATTACTCCTGTAGGAGGTGGTCAAGGGTATCTGGGAAGAGTAAGTACATCTTCTGGATCACTGGGGACCTAAGGACTGCTTGAACCCTCTTGCTCCTTTTCTTGGCGGGCAGTCTTCTTCTGCATCTAGCTCAAGCACCATGATTAGCTTGTTCAACAGGGAAGCATACACTTCCCCATTGAAAAGCCTGTCTGACATGTCGGGTGTGGGGTCCGAGGGTTCCCCCTCTGAACATTCCCCCTCCTCCCTGCCGTTTTCTGCATTTGAAGTATCTTGCATGGTGGGTTGTACTCCTTTGAGGATGTTTAGCAACTGAACATCACCCTCTCCTCCCTTGGATTCCTCTGAGGAGTGATGAGGGTAGGTGGCTTTCCTCTTCCCAAACTCTGGGGCGCCCTGGGAGGCCACATCTGAACGAATGCCTGATGGCCCTGCCTGCATGGTGGCGTCCACCCTGTGAGAGGTCTGCATGCCTCCCGATGTTCGCTCCACTCTAGTAGGCAGCATAGGGCCTGAGGGATTTGCACCCTCTAGTGGCGCTGACCCTCCCCCTGCCGCTGCGCCCGCATGGGAGGGCCTTGGCTGCAGTTCCCTTCCGCAATTGGAATCAGGTGTCCCTCTGGGGAAGGTTTGTAGCTGGGCGGGACTCGGTTGGGGCCTGAGGGGCTCCTGAGTCCGGGTGAGGCCGGGGAAAGTAGCCCCTGCTTTGATCCAGCCAGCCAGCCGCATGGGAGAAGTCGCCATCTCAGTCGGCAATAGGGCCAATGAGAGGAGGCTGAGAGCCACTCTGAGAATCTCCACCCTCCCTAAGGCCGGGGTGGGTGGGTTGACGTTTGTCCCCAAAGGGGACCAGCTTGCATCGTGACCGGGGTGGCTGGAGCCTCCTCCAAGGCATCCGACACCTGCTACTGCCGCGTCATTGCCAACCCCGGGACTGTGTTCTTCGGGGGCTCAGCCCTGTTAGGCAGCTGGCTCTGGAGGGCACATATTCCCTGCGTGGCCTGGGAGGTGGGCTCTGATGGATGCATGCCAAGAGGGGATTCCACAATGGCACCTCCCTGCGCCCCGACCTGGGTACCCGGCTGACCCAAAATGGCACCCGTCCCATGCACACTTGGCATGGACCCTCCCCCAGAGCCGATCATGGGGAGGTTTGCTAGCCACTCAGCCAAGAGTTGGAAATCCTGGGTTGCTAGCATAGCTGGAGGATGGGGGGAAGAGGGGACCCCGGATGGCTTGGAGTGCTGCGACACCCCCCCCCCGGGTCCCTAGTACCTCCGGAGACCGTTCGCCTCCACCATTGCTGGTCTCCATCTGGTGATCAGCCAGATCCCGGGGCTCTCCGGCAGCTTGGGAAGCGAGCTCCTGCTCATCCCCATGCAGAGTCTCCGTTGCCGCGCCGAGCGTGATTTCGCCAATACCTTCTGCGGCTGTGGGCTCGGCTCGCTCGAAGAGCGACCTGCCTGCTGGCTATTGGCTGCCGCCTGCCCTTGTTCCCTTGGCGGCGCCTGGGAATCTAAGGCGGCTGGGGGCTCCTTTGTCTCCTGGCTCTTGCTGCTAGAAGGAGGCTTCTTCCCGGTTCCCTTTGCCATGTGTGCTGAGTGGTGAAAGATAAGGGGGGGAGGGAGAGAGGAATCTCTCTCTCTCTCTCTTTTATTTTGAATAGGAAGGGAAGTGGGGAGAAGG
Organism: Gambelia wislizenii; assembly: GCA_030847615.1. NCBI lineage: Eukaryota > Metazoa > Chordata > Lepidosauria > Squamata > Crotaphytidae > Gambelia > Gambelia wislizenii. Next base: position 296,601,872 of record JAUMIR010000003.1, read on the forward strand.
TAGAGACACAAGGGAGCCCAAGAGGAAAGGAGGAAAGAAAGGTAGAGAAAAGCGAAGAGGAAATTCCAGCACAATTCTCTGTGTCTGCTCTGGGCAAAAGCAGGAAGTAGAACTGGCCTCATGGTCAGGAGAAGAGACAAAGAAAACTTTGGATGACCATGTGACCATGGTTATACTTCCTGCTTCCATCTGGGCAGTAGCAGGCGTTCCCCACTATGCAGAATTCCTGTTCGCTCCTACCCTCTGAGAATCTATATAATTCTTTATAAATTTGTATTTTTTTCAAGAACTCTTACACCTCAGCTAGGTATAGCTTGCCAGTGAGACGGTATGTGAAATATACTTTGAAAATCTTTTATAACTTGAAAGATGAAATATACTTCAGAAACATGTGTCCCCCCCCCCCTTTCGTTCTCCAGATCCCTATGTGGACAACAAAGTACTAGACATAGTTAAGAACTGAAATAATCCCTGCTGGACTAGAACCTACCTTTTTGTCTGTGCAATTACAGAGTTTCCAAAATCAATCCACTGTACAATGGGTATTCCACAACATTAAGGCATAGAGATCATGTAACTTAATACCTACTATGCATGTTTTCATGCATAGTCCTTCTGCATCTGAGCTACAAACAGGAAGGTTTGGAGATGAGTACTTTCACAGGACTAATTAGCATTGGTGCACTACGCTAGTGGTTTCCCTTTTTTCCAGTGTCACACAGCAGTGATGAGGGAAGCCAGACTGAATCTGCTGGCTCTAGGATGCCTGTTTCTCCACTGCCATTACACTGCTGGTGCCATGACCATTTTTTTCCTGCCACTGTTGTCTATAGCTTTGTCTAGCTGGGCTATTTACCCCATCTTGGCACCCTGCAGACAACACAGGGCATTTGCCCCATTTTTTCCCAGGCAGTCTGCAGGATTCCAGAACAAAGATGTGGCCAAGATGGGGATAAGTCCATTACACTGGTTTTAAAACTGGGAAAACCCACTTCAACTGGCAAAAAAGGGATCTGGCCCCACATGACTGCAGAAAACGACACTGCCATGCCAGCCTGTCGCTGCAGCTGCTGTCACTCTTTCAAAGTCAGGAAGCAGGCCCTGCAGCATGTAACCAAGATGGTCACATACAGGGGGCCTTGCTCATATGATATGGGCCAGTTTCCTGGCTTTGGAGAGTGGGATTGGGCAGTGGAGGGTGCAGGGACAGGCTGCTGGCATGGCAGTCTGGACTCCATCCCGTTTCATGCTGGTAATGGGAGAGGAATGGCCTTGATCCATGAGCAGAAAAAGCTGGTGGGTAGCTGGTGTATTTTTGCCTGTGTAGATAAGCCTTATGAATCAAGAGGAGTAGAGAAGAAGTGTGGCACTCTGCAGTTAAACAGGAGGCATTAGATTTGTTATAAAATAAATGCATAAACCTCCAAGTGAGACAATGCAACAGTCAAGCCAAAGGAGAATTTCTACATGCCAACACACTCCCAAGTATCCAAACTATTAAAAAAAGTCCCTTAATTCACTAAAGACCATGCGTGTACATTTCCCTCCCCGACGTATCACCATGATGTACTGTCATATCTAAAATATAATCTATAATTCCCAAATAAACAGTTAATTTACAAGCAAAGTAGCCATAAATAAAACTTTTTTTATTCTTTGATGTAATTTACAAGCTACCAGGTACCATGTATTTTACACTGGTCACTTTAAAATTGATGCAGTCACGTCCCAGACTGAAAAGAAAGCTGTTGATGATGAAGTAAAAGGATTTCAAGATAAAAGCAAAATAATACTGTAACAGGTAAGTGGCAAAAAAGCAGGTTTGCCATAATAAAATCAGACTTGTAATGTTGCATGAGTTCTGGCTGATAACGAAAACTGAGCGCCATGCGATTCTCAGCTTTATTGCCTGCAGTCTGGCTAGTGTCGGTATAATCCTCTTTCTTGTCTTGCAGTTATTAAAATGAAAGAGTTAAAAACTATAGCAGCAACAAGCAAACCCTGTGACAGGAAGGCAAGGGTTAAAGAACTAAAAAAAAGTTTATACAGTGTGCTTAAGGAGGGTCTTTAGAGTTTATCTTCCATCAGCCGGAGTTCGACTGAGTGACAACATGATTCGGGCGAATCGCTCACACAGTTCATGGGTGGAATAAGAAGGTAACTTTGGTGGTTCATTGAAACCTTTAATTTCTGTAGAGCAATCTAACAATTTTGGCAGGAAGTCTGTCAGCTTTTCTTGCAAGTTAGCTGTGAAGATAAAATGAAACAAACAAAAAAATCATTCACAACCAGCCAAGTAGACTACTGTATTACTGAATAGAATGCATCTTTATAGGGCTTGTCAGCACTTCAAAAAGGAAAAGAAAGGTGTTATTAATTACATTTACTCTTAACAAGCAGCACAAACAGAATTCTAGGAGCTGGTTATGTTTAAACTAGAAAAGAGATGCCTGAGAGATGATATGACAACTATCTTTAAGTGTCTGCAGGGATGTCATGTAGTACAGTTTTTCTGAAGTTATATGATGTGGTGGACTGACAGGTGTTGTCTTCCCAATATACCAGGGACCAACCTGCTATTTGAGCTCATTGGCTACAAATGTTTCTTCTTTTTCTTTTATTTTTTGAAAAAATGCTGTGGAACGGGAGCCAATGGCCTGTACAGACCACCACTGTGAGTAGCTTTGTTGAAGAAGGTGTATCAAGCTTGTGTTCTGCTGTTCCAGAGACTAGGAAATGAACAAATAGATTCAAATTACGAAAAAGGGACTCCCATCTAAACATCAGATTTCTGATGGTAAGAGCTGTTCAACAAAGCAATAGACAACCTCAGTGGACTCTCCTTCTTTGCAAGTTACAGAGGTTAGATAGACATTTCTCAAGAGTATGTCAGCTATGGATTCATGTATGGCAGGGGGTTAGACCAGGTGGCTCTTGTGGCCCCTTCCCACTCTGTGATTCTACATAACCACCACTTTCTAGCTGAAGCTGTACAGATTTTTCAAAGGGTGCTGAGGTGTGTTCTTAGGGACTGTAGTCTGAAGTTCTTATGTTTAGATTTAAAGTCACATACAGCTGTAGCAGAGCTGCTTGTCTACGGTAATGGTTTGAACTGGTATTGTAAATGAAGAGGGACAAAACAGGAGAATATTTCAAATTTATCTGGAAGGAGGATACTGAGTGTGTGGGAAAGAATCACGTTTGGCTCCATGCACATGGTTGTATCATTCACATCCAGTTCCCAGCTGGGATAGGACAAGTTAATGACAGAATATAATCAGAAATTCATAAAGGTACCCCAGGTTAAACATCAATATGAGTTTTTGGATACTGAATTGAAAGCACTTGGCTGGAGAAGAGACTCAAACAAAGTCAGTGTACTTCTAACCAAAATAAGTAGCATGTTAAGCATATGCAGCTGCTATCTCACAAAGAACTTGATGGCAATGACATAAAACCCAATGAGAACAGGCATTACTTTTATTATTATGGATGACTGACCTGTCAAAATTTGAAGTGTGCATCTTAAAATGTATTTTTAAGAATAAGCTGATTTCAAGTTCAACTTCAATTCCCTTATCATATCTATCATTACAGACATATGTAATACAGACACTCCTGAATGGAAGAAGATTTTCACACTACACTGTTATAGTGTTACTATTCCACTTTATTTGCTGTGGCTACCTCCTGTGGAATCCTGGGATTTGCAGTTTAGGGAGGGGCATTTACAACTCTCAGCCAGAAAGCTCTTAGGCCTCACTAAACTACAAACCCCAGAATTCCACAGAAGGAAGCCAGAGCAGTTAAAGTGGAATAGTAATACTATAAAAGTGTACCGTGAAAATCTTCGAGGTGTACCAGTCTTCATTGTCCATTTTACATATGATAAAATATAGAAAGTACAACTAATTAAAATTTCTTGTTTTCAATCATATCATTATTATATGTACCAAAGCAACCGTGCTATGGTATGAAAAGTAACTTACGCTCCATTTCTTGTCCAAGATATGAGCACCATCGATTTCTCATATCTTCTACAGCAACAATATCCTTTTCTTCTGTTTCATCCACCAACAGTAAAGGCAGACATGGGACGATAAGCTCATTCATAATTTCTAGACCCTTATTTACTTCATCATCATCTCCAGATTCAAACTGTGCAGCAGCACACTCATTTAACTTCTTCATGCAACATCGAGAAAATGAAATAGTATTAGTACTCACAGTATCCACACTGAACCCATTTTTCCAAATGGATTCTAAAAGTGTAACCTGTGAACAAAATCTTGAGAAAGTGTCACTTTCATGATCATGTGACTGCTTATCCCCCTTCAGCTTAGTATACCAAATAAGGTGGAGAGATGCAAAAGGAGGATAAATTTCTTTAAGCTTGAATAGTTTAGACAAAAGAGAGAAACTTAGCAAGTGTACCTTTTGATATAAACAACAATTGCAGCATTTTTCTCTTTCACTCAACTATTAAAGGTTAAAGAGTTCTGCCTTGAGCATCTGCCCACCCTACCTGAAGCTTGGATGACATAAGACATGGGCAGGAATGTTTCAAAGCAAGCCCCAAATACACATTCAGTACAGCTTCATTCAGAAAAAAATATTCTGTCAAGTAATCATGCACACTGGATCTTATTTCTCACATATATCCTTCACAGACTTCTTACATTTTATGTATCTATTTCCTACTGTGAAGGCCTTTTGCCAGTAACATTTTTAAAAAAATCAATTTCTTACAATATGCATCCTTGTTAACGTTGCTTTGGTTAGCACATATAACACCAAGGCTGCTTACCCCTATAAATAAAACTCAAATGTATCCTGTGCTGCTTATTTTATAAAGAGAAAACGCAAATCATCTTTATGAAATAAGCAACACAGGATGCATATTCAAAATGTGCTGAAATACAATGCATAAGAATAACCAGAAGAGTGAAAGAATCCTTAGATAAAAACTTAAGAATAACTCTCTCTCTCTCTCTCTCTGGCTTTTCTTTGCAAATGAAGATTCAGGAAGGACTCATCCCGCGCTTTCTGCAAGCGCGCTGATGACTAAAAAGGCCAATCTGAGATAAACAAGTCCGGTTGCAGAAAGCACAAAAGGTCTCCTTGGGTGATGTTTCCGGGTTGTGATTCTTTCTGCATTGTTGTTTCTCTTCAAGACTTGTTCAGCGTGAGTTCTCAAATAAGGCTGCAGCATTGTGGATAGTGCGTCTCCATGCCTCCCGATGTGAGGCCAGGGCGGACCGTTGTTGGTGATCAATTTGGCCGAGCCTGAGATGTTGTTTCAGGGAGTCCTTATATAGCTTTTTTGGAGCGCCCCTAGTATGACGCTAAAATATAGCCATGCTTCAGATTCTAGCTGCTAATGAGAGCAATAAGCTAAGGGTCCTGACTTGAATATGGCACAACACACCAAGGACAGAGGTTTCCTGGTTTATTCAGCTGTGCCAGTTGGTTGTGTACACCATTATGTTTACGCATTCTCAATAAGCCAAAGTTCTTAAGAATTCTGATTTGTTATATACAAACCTGCTCAGTAATTATCATAGGGTTTTAAAGAAATATATACATAGTAAATTACCATCTCACTTGGAAACTAATACATTGCGCACTATATGAATCATGACAGAAATGGTTGAAGAATTAGAAAGGTGATACAGTTGTCCCTTCATATTCACTAGGGTTTGGTTCCAGGACCCCCAGTGAATACCAAAATTTGTGAATACTTAAGTCCCATTATATGCAATGGCATAACAAAATTGTGTCCCTTATATAAGATGGCAAAATCAAGGTTTGCTTTTTGGATTATTATTTTTAAAGAATATTTTCAAGCCGTGAATACTTAAATTCTTGGATATGGAGGGACAACTGTATTTGCATTACACTTACTAGTAAGCATTCTCTTCTATAATGGGATATCAGTTCTTCATCGTGTCCTCTATATAAGCTTCTTGATGTGAGCTCTTTGTTTTTATGATAAGCAAAGATGAGGTACAGCAAGGCTTCTTGAAAACTAGCACACACCAAAAAAGGAAAAAAAAAAAAAGACAAAACATGTTTACAGAGCACTAGAATAGAGAATAATATTACCTATGTGCTACAAATGGTGTCTTATGGGTTACAATACTATATCTAACCTTAAAACCATACTGTATTAATTTCTCTCCCAATGTCTACATCTTTATTCCACAGATTGAGAAATCTCACAAGCTCACACATTTCTAAAAGTAGTCATATCTCTATAATGCAAGAAATATGTACAAGGAACAATGCAAGCCTATGCTTTTGTTTAGCATTTATGCTAGAAGCGTACCAGCTTAAATGCAGTCACAATTCAGTACTCCTGGGGAACTATCTACAAAAAGAAAATTCCTCTAATAATGCTTATAAAATTTTGTCATAACTCTGAGGGGAACCAGCATTTTAAAAGAGAGATTAGGAATAACACAGAGAAGAATGGGAGCTACAATTGGCAAGCATGTTGCCTATTAGCTCAGCCTTGAACTGCATGTTTGGTGTGCAGTTCTGGCCTTGCGTGTAGGTTGTTGTGTTTCTTATTTATAGTTGTGGGAGGCCCAATCTGGGCTAGAAGGACAGGAGAAGGCAAAGAAAAGCCTCCCTGGATCCTACAAAAGGGTCCATATTCAGATTAGGCTCTTTGCACTGGCCATCTGTAAATACACTTTCAATAAACTGACTGTACAGACAAAGATATTCTAATGTTAGAAAAACCTGTGCAGACATGTCCACTTGGCTTAAAAATTCAAAGTGACTCCCCCTTGATAGACATACAGGTTTACAGACTGATAGATATGCATGTGCCCACAGTAAGTTTTGGATAGTACTTATTTTCAAGGTTTAGGGAAGCAGTTTGTTGATTCCCTTACTTCTTCTTTTGATAGAGTTCCAATCCCACCATGAGATATACAGTAGTCTCTCTGAAATTTCTGTATTCTTGGTGCCACAACTGAATATAAAAGATAAAAAAATGATTATTTGAAATATTATAAATCCCATTCTTACTTCTTACTACTGCAAGTTTGCAATACTTTTGAGAATGTCTCCTTTAGATGGTTGCTGTGATGAAAAAAATATATCTTTAATTCACTGCAAGGGAATTTACCACTTCTTTAAGTATAACACACTGGCTTTCCACAACAATGGAAAAAAGGTAAGAAAACTGTTCTCTTGAAACTGCTTACAATCAAATTTGAATTTAAATGCTGGAGATCCAGGTAATTGAACATTCACAACACAAACAAGAAAAAAAAATTGCTATAGCTCTTTTGGGCTTACCTTCTCTGAAAGATTTTAAAACACTATTTTGGTTTGCAATATATAAAAGGAAATATTTCAAATGTAATACTAGCCTCATAATCCTCCATGTTGACTTCACCTGGCTTTATCATTTCAATTTTGGCCTGAGCCACTTTCATTATGTTGCGACACCTTAAGATGAAAAAGAAAAAAAGCATTAAATAAAAGATTACATTCTGTAACTATATCAGATCAGGAGCCTGACTTTCTGTGTGCAGCACCTTTTCCAAATAAACAAGATTGATTCCTGTAGAATGTTTTCTTTAAAACAAACAAACAAAAACCTGGAGTATAATGAATGGATTCCTCTGGGGTTTATGCAGAATAGGCAGGGAGATTGGGAGGATAGTGGAGGCAACTATTGAAATAAAACTGGTGTCCCCCCGTATTTTTATGATTGGGTTTTATTGGGGGAAAATGAGCTTTGAATCTGGATGTTTCACAAATTCCCAAATAAGAAGCTTACTGGTTGGACCAGCAGCAAGTGATTGCCCTGTTATTGAGTATCCATCTTTAAATTAAGGCTGGGGAAATTCCTTTGCAACCAGCCATATACATTGGCTGAAAGTGATAATAATAGTAATAATGCTTGTGCTCAGGAGCATTCTAACACTGCAGTGGAAATGGGATTGGTATGCTGTATTTCCTGTTCCACTGAGATAAGAGTTCTTACTTTTATAGTAGGTAGCCTGCTATTGAATTGCAGACCTGAGCAAATGGACCTGCTTCAAATAAATTTATGGCACAGACAGCCACCATCCCTTGTCCTCATATAAAGCATGCATAGAATTTTCCAGGTTGTATTGGATTTTCACATGTTTATACTTTCTTCCCCAATCTACTTGATTTTACTCCACTCCATTTCTTACAGTGCCACTACCTGCTTTTATTGCATTTGCCTTATATGTCCTTATTTCTTTAGCTTTTATTATCCCTCCTTCATTTCAAAGACCTTCAACATGCAGTGTTGCTTACAGTAAAGGAGACCCAACAGCTTTAGAACAGATTTAAATAAGCAGTACACATTGAGCAAGCAGGGATCACCAGCATTGAGGCCATGATATTGAGAACACAACTGCGCTGGGCAGGACACATTTCTAGAATGGAGGAGCATCACCTCCCAAAACTAGTTCTCTACGGTGAACTCACCACGGGTCAGTGTAAGAGGGGCGCTCCAAAAAAGAGATACAAGGACTCCCTGAAACAACATCTCAGGCTTGGCCAAACTGATCACCAACAATGGTCCGCCCTGGCCTCACATCGGCAGGCATGGAGACGCACTATCCACAATGCTGCAGTCTTATTTGAGAACTCACGCCGAAAAGTCTTGAAGAGAAACGACAACGCAGAAAGAACTGCAAACCAGAAACATCACCCAAGGAGACCTTCTGCTGTGCTTTCTGCGACCGGACTTGTTTATCTCGCATTGGCCTTTTTAGTCATCAGCGCGCTTGATGAGTCCTTCCTGAATCTTCGTTTGCGAAGAAAAGCCAGAGAGAGAGACACACATTTTTTATTTTATTTATTTATTTATTTATTTATACCCCGCTCTTCAGCCACAAGACTATCAGAGTGGCTTACAAATTGTTTTAAGCAATAGCTATTTACACATCTACACTGCAGTAAGCAGTTTCCACTGTGTGTTAGCTAATTGCCCCCCACAAGCTGGGTACTCATTTTACCGACCTACGAAAGGATGGAAGGCTGAGTCTACCTTGGAGCCTGCTGGAATCGAACTTGCAACATAGTGACTTGCAGGACTGGCACATGGTCACATAAACAGCATGTGTTTGTCCCTGTTTAGTGATTTAAGTGGAAATTCTGTTTAAATGTTTACATGAGGTTTTGTCTCCACTTCTTTTGCTAGTACTGTAGTTAAAAGTGCCACCAAGAGGAGCTACACAATACTATTTCTAAACAGACAAAGCATTCCCTTCTAGAACAAGAGAGAGATGGCCTTTTAAAAATACTCATTATTCATAAATTAGTAGTGTTCCCCAGGAAGCAACTACAATATGGTGATGTCAATCAACAACTTTGGGAGAGAAAAACTTCAGTATGAAAATATCTTTTAGTAAGGAGAACTTGAAAATGTGTGACATTTTGCTATGGGGAGGAAGACTTTACGCTTGTATACTCTCCCTGTTCACTTTAAAGACTAGAACAACATAGCACTTCACAAAACAAAATGTGAAACAATATTCAAAGAATAATAATGCATTTTAATAGGAATAAACACGTTTAAACTGGAGAAAATGTTTTTTAAAAGAACATTTTATTCTAAAAATTAGAAATACAGATTCTCTGAAGAACACTGTAGCTGCATTTGAAATACAGTGATAAAGGCAGGGAGGGAAATTAATTCAGAACAAACATCATAGATATGTTCCTGAGCATATTCAGTTTATTCTTAGGTGGGGTGGGGGAGAGAGTTTCATTCAACAGTGTTTTGCACTTGCTTTTTAAACCTTTCAATTACAAGATTTAATTTAATTACATGAATTACAATTAAACCTACAAGAAATAATGGTTTTCCAGAGGATCCCTCAGACTTGTAAGTGCAGTACTCCCTTCTGGTGTGCATGATGAGTGATTAGCCATGTGGAGCCAAAAAAAGAATTGCCACCTCAATTGCCCTTCCTGCTTCTGAGCATAAAAGATTGAGTGTGTTCAGTTAGTAGCACCCAAAGAACCCTTTTAGCATGGTGCCCAGTCAGTGATTCTCCTGCCTGCTGTTCTCAATGGGAGAGAATGGCATTGCACATGCCCAAGAAAGGATGTCAAGGAAAGTGGCTGGTTGCATCTAACCAGTATGTAAAACCAGCTGCTCTCCCCTATCCATCTTCCTATTGGGAAATGCCAGGGTGAGCTTGGTCTGAAAGATATAGGCTGATAAGGGTTTGGCTTGGCTAGAGAGGCTAGCCAAAAGAACCCTTGGACACTTTCAAAATGTGGTCTGAAATTAACTGTCTGCATTCCCTAAATGGTGAAAGATATTACTATTATATTATAGAAATTACACAGGATCTCAGTTTGGACACTAATCAAGAGGTGTACTAAGAGATAATACGTGAAAAAAATACAAGCTGCTTTTTTTCATCTCTCTCTCACACAGCCAAGGAAGAGCCTAAACCTGTAAATCTATGTACACCTTCTTAGAAGTAAGTACTTCGTTTTGAGGAAAGACGTTTACCATCCTGGTGCAGGAACAAACCCTTCCAATCTTGGGAACCTTCTCCAGTAAACCATACCTGCAATTTCAACGTCGAAAGAATGAAGGAAGCCACTGTCACTTAACAGATCAGGCATTATGAACTTGTCAATTTGTTGTGCAGTCTCTGAACTTGTTGTTGTATGCCTTCAAGTCATTTTGCAACTTGTGGCAACCCTAAGGTGAACCTATCATGGAGTTTTCTTGGCAAGATTTGTTCGGGGGCGGGGGGAGTTGCTCTTGCTTTCATCTGAGGCTGAGCGAGTGTGACTTACCAGTGGATTTCCATGGTTGAGTGGGGATTTGAACCCTGGTCTCCAGAGTTGTAGTCCAACACTCAAACCAATACACCACACTGGCTCTCAGTCGCTGGACACGAGCCATAACAAACCAACATAATGCTCAGTAACATTTTGTGTTAGAGTTGTTAACCATCATTAATCACATCTTGAGAATATGCAAAAGTAAGACATTAACTCCCTTCAGTCTGTTCTAGTGTCATATGATAGCAAGTGTATAGGGAAATAAATGCTAGAACCAACAGTGTTTCTCCATGAGTGGCTTGGCAGGAAGCATACAGCACCGTATATTTCCAGCGTATAAGACGACTTTTTAACCTGGAAAATCTTCTCAGAAGTCGGGGGTTGTCTTATACGCCGGGTGTCGTCTTATAGGGCTCCCCATCACGGCTTCGGGAAGGGCGGACAGGTGGCTGACTGGATGGGGGGAGGCTTGCCAGCCACCACTCGCCCTTCCCGAAGCCGCGATGGGGAGCCCCATTGCGGCTTCGGGAAGGGGAGAGGGGTGGCTGGCTGGACGAAGGGAGGCTTACCAGCCACCACCACCCCTTCCCGAAGCCATGATAGGGCTCCCCATCGCAGCTTCAGGAAGGGAGGAGGGGTGGCTGGCTGGACGGGAAGAAGCTTGCCATATTGGAACCAAATCTGATGTTTTTTAAATTTTTATTTGGTATGCGTTGGAAGAGGGGTAGTTTTAACCGGCGAGTATATCACAAACTCTAGATTTTAACTGGAAAAGTTGGGGGTCATCTTATACGCCCAGTCGTCTTATATGCCGGAAAATACGGTAGTCATTAAGACCATGATCATTGTTAAACTTACTTTGATTCTATAACATGGTCAAATTCAAATAAGGACCAATGCCAAAAAATACAAGCCTGTGAATTCTTTGACAGTACAAACATATTCCCAGTTACTAGGTATGTAGCTAAAATAGAAGTAGCCCTGTCTCCATATCCACCGGATCCCTGGAAGCCATCTTCAGTTGTTTTAGTCACCTCTCTTCACAGATCATTTTCAGCCAGCAACTGATGGTATTTGTTTCTAATAGCTATATCCCACCTTTCTTTCACAAAACTTCCAAGATGTATGTGAATTTAAATAAGACTCCTGTAAAGTAGGGGGATTAAAATCTTGAAATCTAGGTTTTCTTAGTCTAACATTCTAACCATTTACACTATGCTGGTTGCAAGACCATGGTAACCACTTATACTACGCTGGTTCTAGGACCACAGGACAGAGCCTTCTTGGTGGCTAGTCCTAGCCTTTGGAACTCTCTCTTGAAGTCTGACCTGCTACCTCTCTGTTGTCTTTTCACCAGCAGACAAAGACCTTCTTCCTTAAACAGGTCTTCAGCCTTGGCTGACCAGAGTAGAATAATGTGTTTGATGTTTTAATAGTCATTGAGTATTTTAAGCATTTTAATTATTTTAAATTTTAATGTTCTAAAAACAGTGTTTTAATTGAACGCACTATTTACTGCTTTATAAACTTCTGTACTTCATACTGTTTAAACTGTTCTGTTTTAATTTATGCTGTAAGCTGCTTTAAATCCCATCTGAGAGAAAAGTAGGATATAAATAAAATAATAAATAAATGCCTCCAATGATCTCAAGTTTCTGTGCTGTGCCTTCCCTCCAGCTTTGGGATAATAATCAAGTGTCTTCACTAGCCAAATGACAAGTCTGCCTATGAAAGTCACCATTTTTACTTCACTATCTGATCTCAACAGCACTCCCTCAAAACTTACCCACACAGAACCAAATAAAATTTCCAATATATAAATGTAACCTCTATGTATTATTATTTCCCCATTGCCTAGATGTACATCTAATTTTTATTGCATAAGTGGAAAACTTCTTTTCTAGAGATGCTGCTGACCAATGTAGAAAGCTCATGAGTGAAAAGGCAGAGCTAACAGAGTAGGCTAACACTGTGACTTTTCTACTACTGTTTTATTTGGGCAACAACGGGTGGGCCATCCTCAGAAGCAGGTGCAGCTCTCTTCTCCCTTTTTGCCACCTCCAGGTTCCATACAATATACTTAGCTAAGGGTGAACACCAGGGGACATATTTCTGAGCAAACCTGCACAGGACAATATGAGTTGCAGGGTGTGCAGGTGAGTAAATGGGGTATTGTTCCCTTCCCTTATGACATTTCCCACGTCCCAGTTTCTGGTCTGATTTTAAAAGCTCCTACTGGTTTCTTAACTGATAGCTGATGCCAATAAATGTTTATGTACTGTCTCTCTAAAATAAAAGCCATTGCTTTCTATTAATCAGGAAAAATGTTTCTCAACCACCATAGGCTCACTGTTACAAATAAGGCAGGGATGAAGATTAAAAGCAGAGTTGTGGAAAGGAGTGATGGAGGGACAGTTTTATTATGCCCACACTTCAGACATAGCATAATTAAGCTGGTGGTACAAATGAGTTGAGGCACACTCTTTTCTCCCTTCTCAGGCCCTGACCACCCACAACCACGGCTAAACAAATGCCTGGCAATCTAGAAGAACCACAGAACCACAGAATCATAGAGTTGGAAGAGACCACAAGGGCCATCCAGTCCAACCTCCTGCCATGCAGGAATACACAATCAAATCATTCCCAACAAATGGCCATCCAGCCTCTGTTTAAAACCTGCAAAGAAGAGTGAGTGAAAAATGCAGGTGGTGATGAACATTGTAAGCATGGCCTTCTATCGGATTCAGAAATACTTCAGAATTGAAGGGGAAGAGCCACAGTGAAGGGTATGGAACCAGACAAAGGGAAAGCCAAGGTTATGGTGGTTTACTGTGGGGTTCATTCATCAGTTGGTGTTTGTTCATTGAAGACTGTTTAGATTTTTAAAGGCACAGATTGTGAAAGAATCTATTCACAAATGAACACACTAGAGGCAGCTGGATAAAATGATTATACATCTGCAGCTGGACACTTCTGTTACTGCTTCAAACTCATTAAGGATATATTTATATATCCAAAGAATAACTATGGTTAAAAAAGTAGAATCTGGGGAAAGAAAAAAGGATACACAGTGAAGCTATCAAATTATACCAATAATGTACAAAGAAGAGACAAATCTTCTAAACAACCTGTTTATAAAATGTTTTCTTTCAGAGTGTCTTTCATAATTACCTTTCATCAAAACTTAAATTGTGATCCGCAAACTGCTCCAACAGTGTTCTCTCAATTATTTTCTTTGGGGCCTGATTTTGGATGAAGTACACAATTGCATGATGCAAACGGTAATCACACTCAGGTGACGTGTCTTCTTGAGCCAGTTTGAGTAACCGTGCATATTCTAATTTTATTGCCTAAATACAAAACAATTAACAAGCAGTCATTTAATTTGCAATGCTTCCATTTTTATAGTGTAATGGTTTGGCACATTAAAATTTATAGGCTTTATTCAAACAGTGTCACTGAAATCAAACAGAATTTTTTTTTAAACCTGGACAGTTATTTGGGTTCTTGAAATATATTTACTACCCAAACCCCTCTCTGTTATTCAATTACTTTTGTACTGTTATGATAACATATGATACGCAGGCTTACAGTTAGAAGGGAAAAAGTTAAAATGAAATAAAAATAAGGTTTAAAAATTGGTTTCCATAGCATTCAGTTACTAAGGAAAATGGGAAAATGATTTTAAATTTTAAACTAACAAGGTGCAATTAATAAGCTACACTAAGATATAGTACATAATACTATTTAAAAAGTTCTATATTTGTTCTTTATTAACTTAATATATTAACTATATTAGCATGGCTGGATTTCCACAGAATTTTTAGCACTTAATTGAAAAACTGAAACAATGCTTGGTTGAAAGCATATAAGAGCAACTTAGATTTTTTTAAAAAAAACACCTATGTATTTCAAAACTCTATTTGAAAGATGCTCCTTATTAAGTAATGAATTGCTTCAAGAGATGCAGCACCATCTGGTAACAAAGGCTGCTCCTTACAGATGCATTTGTCTGATGATATTTCTTCATCTTACTACTCAGGAATTAAAATGTTTCTCACCTCTAGAATTCCCTTTCAAAGAGTAATGAAAGGCCAATGTATACGAGACTGCAGCATAAATGTTCATGATTGCAAAAGAAGAAGAGTTGCTTAGCAAATCAGTACATTTGTGAAATAAGCACAGACAACTTTATTCCCACCACTAGATAGTGGCTTTTGCATTATGTGTGCCAGTTTTCCACAATCCCATTTTTCATGGGAAGCTATCTGAAACATGGAATCTAAGCAGGGTTGCCAATATCCAACTGAAATAGAAGATATCAGGTAGGAACCTCACAGGCTTTGAAAAGAGCCAACAGTTGTATTTATAGTACCACAACTTGGCTTGGCAAGCAGAGGCATGAGCGAGCCTTCTGGTTGCATGCATTGCCCTTTTGCAACTAACTATGAAGTCTTCCATTAATTGTGATTTCCCATGGTTTCTGAACAGGGAACTATATGGTTAATTGTTTAACTATATGGTTAACAACTTCATAACCATTTATACCATTATAAAGAATGGTATAAAAACAGCATTATAGCTGAGGTTTCTAATAATTATTGATATGATTCTTGTTCACTCACCAAAAAGGGTTATACTGTATTAAAAGACATAGCCGTGTTAGTCTGGAATATCAGTTGCAAAGGAATCTTGTAGCACCTTTGAGGATAAATGGGCAAAAGAAGTTGCAGGATAAACTTTTGTAGACTTGGTCAACTTCCTCCATGCATCTGAGGAAGTAGATCAAGTCTGTGAAAGCTTATGGTACAACTTCTTCCTCTCAGTTAGTCTCAAGGGTGCTACAAGATCTCTTTGCAACCAAAGCATTATGTGCATATATAAAAAATGTATCCATATCTGCCTATTAAACAGCAATATCATCAGCTAAACCAGCCAAATTATCATTGTTTCTGGATGCGATATTTGCAAGCCTGTAATGTTTAACACATCCTATCTAATACGTCTGTGGTTAAATGTCACTAAGACCTATAATTTAAATTATAATATGTTACACACCTGTAGAATAAATATTGGCTTTGCAATCATAATGGCACCTATTATTTAGACAAGACACTTTATCATAAGAGAGAAATTATTAGGTTTTTTAATTGCTGGCATCAGGGGAGGAAGGCTGCAGTCAACCAATAATCATACCAGGAAAAGCAAATTATATCACAACTTGGCCCAAAGTAGTAAAGCTTGGATCTTTATTGAACCTTTTCCCATGTGTCTAGCAGAGCATGGTATTGTCCAGAAACGAAAGATGGGGAGGAGGAGCTGGAGCTTAGAATTATAGTGCAGGCTGAGTACCTCTTGTCCCAAATGCTTGGGATCAGAAGTGTTCCATATTTTGGATTTTGGAATACTTGTAATATACATAATTAGCGGGACCCAAGTCTAAACATGGAATTTCATTTTTGTTTCATATATACCTTATACACATAGCTTGAAAGTAATTTTACGCACAATACAGTATATTTAATCATTTTGTTTACACTGAACCATCAGAAAGAAAACGTATCGCTATCTCAGCCACCCATGTGGACAATTTTGGATTTCGGGGTATTTCAGATTTTGGAATCCTGGATAAAAGATACTCAACCTGTATGTCTTCTTCAAAGAAGAGGAAGTATAGGCTGGGAAATTATAGTAAAGGCCAAACATGGCCCATGTCCAGTCTAGGTTTGAGTAGCACAACCTCATAGGCCTAATTGTTTCCCTTGGCAAAAGGCAACACTGAAGGCTAATGTATAACCATCTAAGATCTCCTGTACAGAGGTTACTAGACAAGTGTGTTAACTACCTAGTCCTGTTACACTTCTGTAATTCAAACTGAAATCAACAAGGCTTACTCAATAAATATGGACACTGGTGCAATGCATTTTTCTTATCTTTACGTGGAAACATGCAAGAACTTATTACATTTACTTTCTCCTCCCATATCTTTATTACTCAAGAACTTATTACATTTACAACAGTGTGTTCAAAAATGTTGGATGCTGCTGTGTTAATATGGTTATCTTTCCAGGAAAAAACACATTTAATTGTTTGATAGAAGAATGGTCCAAGAATAGTCACAATTTAAACTGAAGTACAAAAACAATCAGAGGGGAGAAAAAGTTGAAAGTGGTGGTTGTACCTGAAAGAACCCAGCTTCGGGCCCACACCTGTCATACACATTCGTGGCTTTACCTATAGCCATGATAATACCTTGCATGTTCGGGGTCAGCATGACCTGTCACAGGAGATTTAATATATAAAGATATATAGAGATTTTGAATGGTGAGAAATATAAATTCAACTCACTTTGTGCCTTTATATACTCATGCCATATACAGCACCTGCATGCATATACTGCAGTGGCAAGCATTTCAGCATCATATCTGTAGACCTGAAATCACTGCATTCTTACACACTTCCAACACAGTAATTATGCAACCTAGATTCATATTAAAATAATAACAGGAAAATAACAGGATTTATGAGGTAAGAGCTTTGCATAGATGCAGCACTTGAGTATGAGCTGTTGACAAGCTGAATTAGTAAGTCACACGTTTAAGAATTCCTGGCTTCCTAAAAGCAAGGTACAAGTAGACTGCTCTTCTCAGGTTGAACATAATTTCAGAACACATACAGTTGGAGATAATTTGTAGATATTTAGTAAGTATTACCAGTATTCATTTTATTTATTTTAGTATTTATTTCCAGTATTCATGGGCCTATAACCATGTTCTAAAGGGAATTTATGATTTCAGACCTCTTCTCCCCCACCGTGATTCCCATTATGGATGTTGCTGTTGGAGTTAGAGATATAAAACAACTGGTAAGGCCTGTCTCTCATTATTATTCTCTTTAATAGCTCTCAGTTTGACTTAAAAGTCTAGAATGGCTCTTAATTATATGGAAAATCTTGTTTCAGTTGTAGCAGGGATGTGTTAACAAAACATTCCCTATTCATGTTATTTTAAAGTATACATAAAGAGAGCTTGGGCACTTATGTCTAAGATCTATGTGTTTTGTCCTAATTTCATTAATAGTCTCTGCCTGAGGCAGAGCATCAAACAGCTTCTGAAATATGTAACTTAACACCATCTCTACATGTTTATAAAAAGGTTTGATGTAGAAATAAAAAGGAACAAGATCAGGGGTTTCAGGCTCAGAATTCAGTTTGCAACAAATGTCCACGAATTCCATAATTAGGGTATGAAGGCAATAATAAGTTTCAACTGATTTCAGATGCTAGAAAAGTAACTGTTTTGGATTTCACTTCTCACAATCTTCAGGGTCAGAGGTTTTAGGGAACTGTAGTCCAAAAAAACAGGCTATGAGTTGTTTGTCCCACTATTATACTGCTTTTGAACATCTTTCCTTAAGAAGTAGCGTAAGAGATTATAACAATGCATATTAGTGATTATGGGATAAAACACTATCAAAATACAGTCAACAAGCACAGCTCGCTCATAGTTCGTACAGTTGTATGAAAAAGAAAGTATTCCCTCTTTGAATTCTATGGTTTTATATATCAGGACATAATAACAATCCTCTGTTCCTTAACAGGTCTTAAAATTAGGTACGGTAAATACAACCTCAGATGAACAACACATGACATATTACAACATGTCATGATTTATTCAACAACAACAACAACAACAGCCAAAATGGAGAAGCCATGTGAGAAAAACTAAGTATACCTTATGATTCAATAGCTTGTAGAACCACTTTTAGCAGCAATAGCTTGAAGTAATAATTTTCTGTATGACTTTATCAGTCTCTCATATCGTTGTGGAGGAATTTTGGTCCAGTCTTTTTTAAAACGTGATGCATTAGCACACCTTTGCACTGTGTTCATGCTCAGAGACTAGACAGCAAAAATTGTAGCAGAAAAGCAAATTGCCTATTTGCCCATCAGATGTGCCCAATGAAGTACACAGGCACATACATGGTGCCTAAAACTAGTCCTTACTGGAACATAATAAAAATAAATATATACATATCTACAGAAACCTCTCTGTGAATACATCAGGACTTTACAGTTTAGCTTCTGCATAGCCCAAAGTACAGCTTCAGAGCCTTAGAGTGACTTCACAGTCTTGGAATATACACATCAACATCCTGCCTCAAGAGACATACACAGTTCCCACAGCGATTACATGTACTCAGAATAGATATGTTCTGTGCTTCAAGGTTACTTTCTCAGGCTACAAACCCCATAACATAGGCCAGGTGCAACCTTGCTTACACTGTATGCCCCCTGTAGGCAGACATATTGAAACTCATGCTCTTTTTCTCTTTACAGCATGGATTTATCAGACGGCATATCCCATCATAGTCTGACAAAATGTTGCTTCAGTTCATTGAGGTTTGTGGTCATTTGTTTATGCACAGCTCTCTTAAGGTCCTGCCACCACATCTGAATCAGGTTGAGGGCTGGTCTTTGACTGGGCTTTTGCAACACCTTGATTCTTTCCCCCCCCCAGCCATTCTGTTGTAGATTTGCTGGTGTGCTTGGGATCATTGTCCGGATACATGACCTAATTTTGGCTAAGCTTTAGCTGTTGGACAGATGGCCTCACATTTGATTAGAACACGTTAGTACAGAGAGGGGTCCATGGTCGACGCAATGACTGCAAGCTTCTCAGGTCCTGTGGCTGCAAAACAAGCCCAAATAATCACCCCTCCACCATTGTGCTTGACAGCTGGTATGAGGTGTTTGTGCTGATATGTTATGTTTGGTTTTTGCCAAACGTGTCACTGTGCATTATGGCCAAACATCTCCACTTTGGTCCATTTTCATTCCAGAAGTCTTGTAGTTTGTTCAGATGCAACTTTGCAAACTTAAACCATGCTGTCATGTTCTTTTTAAAGAGGCTTTCTCCTGGCAACCCTTCCAAACAAACCATACTTATTCAGGCTTTTTCTAATTGTACTGTCATGAACTTTAACATTTAACATGCTAACGAAGGCCTGTAGAGTCTCAGATGTACCTATTGGGTTTTTTGCAATTTGTCTGAGCATTGCATGGTCTGACCTTGGGGTGAATTTGTTGGGACATCCACTCCTGGGAAGATTGGCAACTATCTTGAATGTTTTCCACTTTTGGATAATCCTTCTCACTGAAGAACGATGGACTTTAACAACAGAAAAGAGGAAAACCTAAAAGTAAACAAAGTTTGGCTACCAGTCCTGAAAAACACCAAAATAAAAACTCAACACATGCAAATGAACTTCACCGAGGGACAGGGGGCTTCCCAGCAGACAATGGACCATTAGCTAAATAGACACTAATCCCCCTCGCATATTGTCCCACCCTAAGAATTGAACATCCAACAACTGAATACATAAATTTACATACTAATCCTCTTCAACAGGGACTCACAGTATACAAACCCCACAACCCATACACCACCATTCTCTGAAGATGCCAGCCACAGATGCAGATGAAACGTCAGGAATAAACTCTTCTAGAACATGGCCTCACAGCCTGGAAAAAATCCACAAAAGAAAACCCTATGGATGCCTGCCATGAAAGCCTTCGACTTCAAATTGGACTTGAATTGTTTGGAAAAGGCATTATAACTCTTCCCAGATTGATGGGCAGCAACAATTGCTTCTCTAAAATCATTGCTGATGTCTTTCCTCCTTAGCATTATGTTAACACACATCTGAATGCTCCAGACCAGCAAACTGCTAAAACTTTGGCTTTTATAGAGGTGGTCACACTTGCTGATGATCAATTGATCAAAGGCATTTGATTAGCAGCAGCTATCTGCTACTTTGCATCTTAATTCTTATGGAAGAAGTAAGGGTGTGCTTAGTTTTTGACACATGGCTTCTCCATTTTCGTTTAATTTTTGTGAATAAATCAAGACACAGCGTAATATGTCATGTGTTGTTGTTCATCTGAGGTTGTATTTACCTAAATTTAAGACCTGATACTGAACAGATTGTTATTGTGCCCTGATATATAAAGCCACAGAATTCAAAGAGAGTGTACTTTCTTTTTCACACTACTGTACATGGACATTACCTTCAATGTGTATGCAACTGCAGATTCTGTCCATCTCCACTGCACAGCTTTTAACAGTATTTGAATGGTCTTTTGAAAGTAACACAGAGCAGACAAAACGAATGGTGGAGCAGGCAGACTTCAGGCTTGAAGGATCTACTTTAGCCAGAATTCAGTATCACACTTACAGATGCATAACCTGGGACTACACATCTGTAATGTATGCACAATCCCTACATAGTCACAGCTGTGGCACTATTGTCACAATTGTAACTACCTCCACAAATCTACTTTATGGGGAATTAGTTGCACCAAGAAGGCAGTCCAGTCTGCTGACCACCGTGGAGTGGGTGGATGACAGTTCTACCCCATCCCACAAATGAAGCTATGAAATTCGGAAGCAGTACCCTTGTCAAACTTACATATCACAGCCTCATTCACTGGTGGGAAGGAGATGGAAACACCATCCATCCATGCCCTGACAGTCAGCAGAATGGACCTCCTTCAATTGGCACAGCTGATCATAGTGAAGCAAAGATAACTAAGTAGCCCTTGTAGAATTTCAGCAGGACACTGAGATTCACCAACCAAGGCCCAACATACTATTAAATGAAAGCATATTGAGCCTAGGAATTTATTCTGAGGACCAGAACTAAACAAAGCTTACAAGCTTTCCAAACAGAAATTGACTCCAGTTTACCCCAAAGCTTCTGTTTCAGCAGTATAATATGGGGCAGCATTAAATTGTTTTGTTAAACAACTGGGAATCAGAAATCCTTGCCAATGTATTACTAGTTCCACTGACTTCTACTCACCCTTGAGATAAACTCAGCATTTACACCGGGTACCATTACAATAAAGGGGAGGTTGAATTCTGAGAATACAGTATATACCCAAGGGAGAGGGGATCTTCAGAGACCTTCTCACATTGGATCTTTAAAAGACTAAATGCCAACCTCCCACCTTGTGGATTGTCCTCTTGACTGGTATCTCTGTGGCTCCAGCAAACCAGATGGCCTAGCCTTCGGCTGTATGCCAGATGCTGAGGGTGTGACTACTGCCTGGCAAGAGCATCCATTGGGGTTCTGTCAGCTAAAGCTAACGTGCCAGCTCAGCCAACATAGTTCCCTTAAACCTTAAATTACAACCGGGGAAGCGGGGGGGGGGGGGGGAGAAGTGATATGAGGGATGAAAAGCATGCTCAACAGATGTATTGTCCATAGATCTCATCCCTTCTGAGCCAATGACTGAGCAGAACCACATAGCAGTGTTTAACTCTCAGGCTAAACTGGCAGAAAAATGGTATCTACAGTATATATAACTATCAATATTTACTAAAAGCAAATGTGCAGCCTTCTTGCCCCCATTTTAAACACCCGGGATTTTCCTTCAGAGATCACCCAGGATGCTGGAATGACATGACTGTTAGTCTGCTTTCTTTCTCAGTGTTGGTACATAATGCACCAACTTCATTAAGCATGAAGAGGCAGTGAAGAGTAGTATAGCGTAGAATATAATGACATAATTTCTCATAAAAATTTTACATTAGAAGTAGAGCTCTAAAAATGGGACAGCAAATCCCAATTCTGGGGCAACTCTGGTAAAACAACATAGCATATTGATAGAATCATAAATTCCATTTTATATGTGTAACAATACATAGTGGAGTAGGACTGAAGTGGGTTATTTCTCTTTTGGTCTGCATTTTTCTGTACAAAAATAAACTCATTTGGAATAACTGCAAGAGTCAAAACTAAATTTTATACTTGGAATTAATTGTGCTCCTAGTTGGCTTTATTTTGGCACAAGAGTAAAAACTTTTAAGTTGCAAAATTCCAACCCTACTAGACTCCTTCCACTCTATACTATGAACCCAAAACTTCACTTAAGGCTTTCGGGGAAATCTGTTCTGGTTTCCCATGTTTTATTTCTTAGGGTCTCCTGGTACAGTCCTCCCTCAACATTCGCGGCCTCCACACACGCGGTTTCGCATATTCGTAGTTTGCCGCGAGGGGAGGCCGAGGAAAGTGGTGACGGGGCCTCTGAGGCCCCGTTGCCACTTTCAGGAGGGAGTCAGGAGCCGTGGGGAGGCGACCTTGGGGCCCCTCCAGAGGCCCTGTGGTCACCTAGGGAGGGAGTGAGGAGCCGTGGAAAGGCGGCCTCGGGGCCCCCAGAGTCCCTGTGGTTGCCGGGGGGAGGGAGTGAGGAGCCATGGCGAGGCGGCCTCTGGAGGCCCTCCGGTCGCCTGGGGAGGGAGTGAGGAGCCGTGGCAAGGCGGCCTCGGGGCCTCCAGAGGCCCCGTGGTTGCCTGGGGGAGTGAGGAGCCATAGGGAGGTGGCCTCGGGGAGCCGTGGGGAGGCGTCTTCAGGGCGCCTGTGGTCGCCTAGGGAGGGAGTGGGGAACTGTGGAGAGGTGGCCTCCGGAGTGCCTGAACAGAGAACTCTTGGCCCTGTAGGTATTGTTGGTTGTTAACCCCCATAATCTCTGACCTCTGGCCCTGCTGGCTGGAGCAGAGAGAAACTGAAGTCCAAGAGCATCTGAAGGACATCATACTCCCCATTTCTGCCTTACAACCAAACATATATACAAATTGTGTGCAAGTCTGGTTTTTTAGTAATATGTTTACAGATGCAGCAATCAGAAAATTTCAAATACTTGCCCACCATTCATGCATATTTGATTGGTCCTGATAAAAGTAATGTCACTGTTGATTTTGTATTTTTGTAAATGCTGAAGTGGAGCAAGTAATTAATTTCTTTGAAGGTAGGACATCAAAGAGGTCCACTGGGCTTCAGAAACACAATTGTGAAAATCTATCAAAAATGATGTGTGAGGGTTCTTTTTATTTTTCTATCTGTGAGTGATTTCAGTTCAATTTAGTTCCACACCATGCATATGCTACTGGAAAAGATAAGCAAGAACTATCAAGTCATCATTTTGCAGATTGCAATAAATCAGTACATACTCAAGTAAGTGTTTATAAAGACAGAGGATAGTTAACTGTCACCATGTGCAAGCATGCCAGAGATCTCTTATCAGGCAGTGCGTGAATGGTACAGAAACCTGTGATTATGGTCAATGTGGTACCTCATCATCATAACCCCCCTCCTCTGACTCAATCACATAAGTCCCTACATCAGGAATCGCCATCTCTACAACTTTCTGGTTAGGAGCAGTTGGAACTTGGGTGCTATCAGATTTCTGTAGAAGAAGAAAAAAACATCAGGTAAGGGGGAAAACATAAAAAGTATGGCAAACTTACCTAACTATTGAGTAGGTCACTTTGAGAATGACTACCAAGCTTACTCTTTACAACAACAACAACAACAACAAATTTATTTGTATCCCAACCCTCTACAAAACACAATTGGGACAGCTTACAGCATTTAAAATATGCATTCAAAACCCTCCATACCACCCCTCCTTAAAATACAATTAAATAATTCAAGAAAATTTAAAACATACTTAATAAATACTAAAAACGAACAATAAAGATAGCCATAATGGGATCGGAATAAATTAATTTTTCTTTCTGATGGCCAGGTATCTATTCAGGAAAGGCCCACTGGAAGAGATACATTTTAAGAGCTTTTCTAAAGCTATTTAGGGTGGTAATATGATGTATCTCATCTGGCAGGCCATTCCATAATCTGGGAGCAATAGCCGAAAAGGTCCTCTGGGAGGTCGAGGAGAGCCTAGTTTTTAAAGGTTGTAGCAGATTCCTCCCCGACGACTTGAATGAACGGGGAGGATTATATGGAAGGAGGTGGTCCTGAAGATAGGTTGGACCCAAGCCATTGAGGGCTTTAAAGGTGATAACCAACACCTTCTACTGGGTCTGGAAACTAATGGGCAGCCAGTGAAGTGATCTTAACATCAGTATGATATGGTCTCTTCTAGATGTACCTGAGACCAGTCTGGCTGCCATATTCTGTACTAGTTGAAGTTTCTGGACCAAGCACGAAGGTAGCCCCAAGTAGAGTGCATTACACAAATCAAGACGGGAGGTTACCAGAGCATGTACCACGGTCTCAAGGTCCCCGATTTCCAGGAAAGGGCACAGCTGGCTGATCAGCCGAAGTTGATAACAGGTGCTCCTGACCGTCACATTTATCCGATTCGTCATCTGGAGCAACGAGTCCAGGAGTACCCCCAGACTGCGAACACAGTCCCTGGAGGAGAGCGTGACCCCATCCAGGATTGGAGGTTGTATCCTAGTACCTGGGTTCGGGGCTGCTACTGTGAGAACCTCCATTTTGTCTGGATTTAGCTTCAATTTGTTTTCCCTCATCAAGTCCACTGCTGCCCTAAGACAATCATTGAGAGAAGAGACACCATCCGAAGTCAGAGCCGAAGACCAAGACATGGAGAAATATATCTGGGTGTCATCAGCATACTGATAACACCCCGCCCCATGCCTCTGGGTCATCTCTCCCAGCAGCTTCATATATATGTTGAATAGCATCGGGGACAGGATGGTGCCCTGTGGGACACCACAATTAAGTTCTTTCCTTGCAGAGCGACTGTCCCCGAACATCATCCTCTGGAACCTACCTGGGAGGAAGGAACAGAACCACTGCAATGCAGTGCCTCTGATTCCTAACCTTCTCAGGTGATCCAAGAGGATGCCATGATCTATTGTATCAAAAGCCGCTGAGAGATCCAGGAGCACCAACAGGGTCACATTACCCCTGTCGATGTTTAGGTGAAGGTCATCAGCTAAGGCAACCATGGCCATCTCAACTCCAAATCCTGTCCTAAAGCCAGTTTGAAATGGATCTAGATAATCAGTTTCTTCCAAGACAGCTTGGAGTTGAAGAGCAACCGCCCTCTTGATCACCTTGCTCAAAAAAGGTAATAATGAGACTGGCCTGTAGTTCTTCATATCTAGAGGGTCAAGGGAAGGTCTTTTTAGGAGTGGTCTAACCGCCGCTTCTTTCAAGCAAGATGGAATATGACCTTCCTTAATGGATACATTGGTGATGTCCCTGAGGAACATCCTCAAGGCATCACCCCCCTGGACAGCCAGCCACGAAGGGCAAGGGTCAAGAGAGCAGGTAGCCCTCATTGCTCTACCAAGAAGCTTGTCCACATCATCAGTACTTACAGATTGAAACTGATCCAGTATAACCTCATCAGCGGAGTTACTGGACACCTTGTCAATTTTATCTGCTCCAACCCCAGCATCCAAATTGGCTCTTATCTGAAAGATTTTATCTGCAAAGAAGTTTTTAAATGCGTCACAGCAGGCCGTTGTCGGTTTTAGCAATGGGTTCTGCATAGGTAAAACCTGTGTCAGTTCTCTCACCACCCTAAACAGCTCTGCCAGGTGAGACTCTGCAGACACAATACGTGCAGAAGAGAAGGATTTCCTCGCTGAATGTATTGCCTCTCTAGAGGAATAAAGAAATTTCCTATGACAAGTCCTGTCAGACAAGAGCCGAGATTTTCGCCAGACGCGCTCTAGTCATTGTCCAACCCGCTTCTACTTCCATTCACTGGCATCTTATAGATGAATGTAAACAGTTGAAAATTAAAAAGGCATATGCAAGTCCTTCATATTGACATCCTTGGTAGTAAAAGCATATATCTTATTTTCTAATGCTGCTTCCCGCATGTTAGACTTAGTGTGAAAACATTTAAGCTGAAAGCTACTAAGAAAACATACATGAACATTTGAACATGGGATTTTCTAGATGTAAATAATATATCTTATTCTATTCCATATTTTCTATTCTGAACTAATGGAACAACATTTTGTACATGTCCTTGAACTGACACCAATGTGGACTAAGATAATGATAATAATAGAATCATAGAATTGCAGAGTTGGAAGAGACCATGAGGGCCATCCAGTCCAACCCCCTGCCATGCAGGAAATCACGATCAAAGCATCCCCGACAGATGGCCATTCCTGCCCAACTTATTTAGTATAGTTAAACGATGTTATTGTTTAAACATCATACTCAACAAAAGAAAACAAAAACCATAGACGTAGCCTCTGAACTGAGGTATTGTGGTAGAACCATGTGTAAATACACTGTCACTTCTGAAGTCTAGTAAGAGCATTTCTTCCAGTATTTCTGCAGCAAAATGAACTCAGGCTTTACATTACAAGGAATTGTACACATTTTCTCCAACACAGAAATCATCTCAAAGTAAACATTTGGTGTCACAGTCCATCATGAATATTGAACAAGTATGTGCTAGTGGAAACAGGTTGCCTTTGGACACAATGTAGGAAACAGCAGTATTAGAGGAAATGGCCATGATCAGCCTTAGATGCTCCTACATCTACAATTAATGCAACAACTCTTCACTTCTAACTTGCAAAATGCTACCTGATTGGACTGGAGATCTCATTTTAAAATAGACATGCTGAGGTTGAGTCTTGAATGGAAGAGTGGCAATTTGTCTGAAATTTACCATCTGAAGCAACTGCCTCATGTTGCTTCATGAAAGGCAGCCCTAATATCTTCAGAAAGGGAACACAGGGGAAGATATTAGATAAGTTGAGTTGTTAAGCAAAACAAACAAGGATTAAAAGGGTGGAGAGTCTCTGGGTAATGCTTGGTTTCCTAATCCTGTCCAATATTCTACCTAATCCTGTCCAATATTCTATTAGGAAAGTTTACAGGTGGCTCCAAAAGGAAATTACAGAACAAAAATAACAAAGTGAATGAATGAAAACCTTAGATATAAGGAAAGCCAAATGGTTTGTATGCGTGAACTTGTTTTAGTTAAGTCAAGAGTATTTTTTAAATAAAAATAGTGAGGTATGTTAACAATAATTTGCATAAGGTAATTGACATATACTTTTCTGTTGTTTCAGTAATAAAAACACTGATCATCTATCCATACGTAGCAAGAATTATTTCAAGCACTACTACAAGCTCAGTTTTGCTGGGGTGAAGGACTGGAACCTTGCAGTTGGTGTTTTCTATGGGATCACACATGTTTTTGGTTTACAGACATTTACATTTATTGCATATAAAGTACAACTTGCATTCTTTCAGAACTGGATAGCTGGTTTACATTTCATTCTGGTTTCAGGCCTGGATATGGGACAGAGACAGCTTTGGTGATCTTGGTAGATGACCTTCACTAGGAATTAGACAGAAGAGCGTATCCCTCTTGGATTTGCTGGACCTCTGAAGTTTTTGATACCACTGACCTGGGCCACCTGGCTGGAACAATACTTGGAAGCACTGATTCACAATGATTCTGTTCCTTCCTTGAGTGGCAAACCTAGAAAGTGGTGCTGGAGGACTCCTGTTCAACTCTTTGGCCATTGACCTGTAGGCTCCCTTAGGGTTCTGTTTTGTCTCCCATGCTATTTAACATACACATGAATTAAATAGGTTTGGGGGAGTTTTGAGATCCAGTGCCATCAAAATGTAGATGACATCCAGCTCTTACTTCTTTCCACCACAACCCAAGTAAGCTATCTTGGTTCTCAACTGGTCCTTGACATCAGTAAAGGACTAGATGAAGGTGACAAGGTCCTCCTGGGCAGCCAAAAAGCAGGATCAGGGACTGCTGCTTCAGCCTCTAATGGATGGTGCCACACTCCTCCTGAAAATGAAAGTTTGCAGCTTGGGTGTACTCCTGGACACTACCCTGAGCCTGGAAACTCTGGTTTTAGCAGTGGCCAAGAATGTATTTATAGAGTTAAGGCTAGTGCATCAGCTGTACCTGTTCCTACTGACCACAGTAACACCAGCCTTAGTTACATGCATCTGGTGAAATAGACCGTCTATGAAAGCTTATGCTACCATAAGAAAAAGGTGGATGCTCACATGCATCTACTGTAAATGTGATGTTTCTGTATAGATGCTCTAAACAACAATGTAGCAGCATTTATATAAAATCACCTCTCAGGTCAAGTTTATGTTAGGAATTTCAGTTTCATGATAACTTGGAAATGAATGTGGAATATGCACACATTGTACACTTACAGCAGTGAGACATACTTGCATGTATTTTTGTGTGTTTTTATCTCATTAAACTATGCATCATTACACTAATATCCTTAACAAGGAAGGGGATAAGTATTCTTCACTGACTCAATTATTTCACAGAAAAGAATACACCACAAATATCAAGTTTTAGCTACTTAAGAAAATCAAGGTAATTTGATAATCATGGGCAGTTCCTAAAACAAATTAATATCTTCTTCTTACAATAAACCTACCCAGAACAACCTTCAACAGCATATTATTATTTGTTCAAACCCTGACACTACCACTGTTGATCCACATACAGAAAGAAGGACAACGTCCAATGTTTACTGGGAGACAGTCAATTAATAACCGCTATCACCCATTTCTTGTGTTTTATTCTCTTTCCTATGACCTTGGAACAATAAAAACAACTTGATAGCCACATTCAGACATTACCAAAAAAACCAAACGTGCTTTGTTGTGGCATGGGGAATGCACTACAGCAAAGCTAAGGCTCACATGCTCCCCCATGCTCTTCCTCTGGGTTCAAGAAGGAAATAACAACTTTTGTTCAAAGTTTGCCATGTGTAAAAGTCTGTCATTTCATCTGAACAAGGCAAACTGTGTTGGTACATACTAGTTTGTTAACAAAGCAAGTAGCAGTCATTAGCAATGATCATATATCTCAAACCTTCAATGGAAACTTGAAACATTCTCTGTCTACATGGAGTAAAGAAGAGGAAGGAATGCACAAGTGATATCATACCATTGATCAATTTTTCTAGAATCTAAAATATAGGTTTAGAGCAGAGCTGGAGAACCTGTGGCTGTGTTGCTGAACTCCAATTACCATCAGCCTTAGCCAGTTTAGCGAATGGTGAGAAAAGTGGGAACAATAGTTTGTGAACACCTGGAGGTTCAAAGGTTCCTCGCCCCTGGTTTATATTCTTGAACCAAATAATCCTGTCCAGCCAGTGCAAGAAGAGAAAAGGAATTCTATTTTTCTCCTGTACTTCTGTCCCATTGTTGTTGTGTGTCTTCAAGTTGTTTCTGACTTTTGATACCCCTAAGGCAACCTATCATGGGGTTTTCTTGGCAAGATTTATTCAGAGGGGGCTTGCTTTTGCCTTCATCTGAGGCCGAAAGAGTGTGACTTGCCCAAGGTCACCTAGTAGGCTTTAATGGCTGAGTGGGGATTCAACCCCTGGTCTTCAAAGTTGTAGTCCAACTCTTAAGCTACTACACAATGCTGGCTCACACCCTCAAAAATTTGTTCCACGGGATTGAAGCGCCTTATAGAGCAGAGTAAATATGAAAAAGAGTAGTGTTTTTTGGCTTTATAAAACCCTCTTAAATAATAATCTTAAAGATTGCCCTCAGATCTTTTTATAGATGGTGAGATATAGATAGTTTAATTAACAAATAAAGAGCCAATAGTTCCCCAGATTTTTGTAATCAAGCAAATGATACCACTGAAGTTAAAAAAAAGAAAAAGAAAAAAGAAAAAAAAAGAGCATAATAGCAAAACTGGTGTAAGTGTTCATTTAAAAGGGGTCAGGAATATAATAGTCTACACTGTTATCTAAGAACTGTCATAGAAGAATTGTAAGGTGATTTCTGATTACTTTAGGCAGTGCAAAAAATATTGTAATGAACATCATTCACCTTACTGACTTCACAAGGATATCCTCTGGTAAATTAAACTTGAATAGCCTTTTGTATGCAGAGAACATGACAAGCCATGATTAAAAGCAGAAGGAAAAGCAGAGGCTACACCTCTTCTTGGGAAACTTCTGATCTGGCCACTGTAAACACATGCCTTAATTGCATCCTGTTTGGGTCTTCAAAGTGCTCTACATGGGGCTGTCTTTGCAGGACCCCCATACCTGCTGGGGATTGGTTTGGGCGGGAAGTGTGGATACTGAAAACCGTGGATAATAGCTAACACAATTGAAAATAATGGGACTTGTGGTTTAAAATACCATAGAGTTACCTTGGAGGACCTAGAAAATGGCTAGAGAGGACACATTTTCTAGGAAGACTTTATGGTAGGTGTACTGTTTTGTGTCCCATGGATAATTGAATCAGTGGATAATGAATCAGTAGATACAGGGGACCTTCTGTACAAAGAACTGCAAGAAGATTACTAACTCGGATTGTTTACAGAATACACTACTCCCTTGTTAAATTGTCTGTTGGTCTGTTTGGGGGCACAATTCAAGTTCTAGTTATGACCTACAATGCCCTAAAAAGTGGTTCCTGATTACTTTAGGCAGTGCAAAAATACTGTGATGACTTTCATTCAAATTAATGATTTCACATGGATATCTCTGGTATGTTCAACCTGAATAGGGTTTTATTTATACAGAGCCTGACAATCCATGGTTAACTGGGAGCAGAAGCAGCTTCCAAAATCAGATGGGAGAAAATGGAGGAGGCAGCTCACCCAGTACACTGTTCTAACCCAGATGCAGGCATGAGAGGTTGGGCTCC
Organism: Gambelia wislizenii; assembly: GCA_030847615.1. Classification (NCBI taxonomy): domain Eukaryota; kingdom Metazoa; phylum Chordata; class Lepidosauria; order Squamata; family Crotaphytidae; genus Gambelia; species Gambelia wislizenii. Next base: position 296,633,162 of record JAUMIR010000003.1, read on the forward strand.
TCCCAACCAAAATCAAAAGTGACATTCTGGCAAACAGAAGTCAATTCCAGATGATTGGAGGATGTGTGTGTTGTATTTGCATAATTCCCATCCCTGCTCTAAATTACAGTTTAGTGTAATTTATGAACACAGCCAGTGCATATAAATGAAATAAATATTTTTCATGTCTTACCAAACTCATAACCGTTTCAGGATTCTTATCTTCTTGTTCAGTAAATGCTTTTGTGATGGCTCGTATAGAATCTTCTTTCAGCTGCTTTGAAACATCAGCCCTTGAAGGTTGTTCTAAATATTCTGGTTCTTCTCCTTGAATAGTGGGAAAGGGAAGACAGTAAATATTCTATATTCTTAAGTACAAAAATGCAATGTCTATTAGGATCCAGACCAGTAAGACTACTGTTAAAAAATTAAGTCCAGCAAGGATGATGCTTGTTCAAAAAGTTCCCAAGAACTTGCTCTACAACCTCTTGAAACAGGTTCCCATTCATTTTTAAAATGATGTAGTAGGAATTACTGCAATGGAAACAACAAACAAAATGTTGGGTTTGGAATTTGCCTCCTTATACTACTAAAGTAAGAAAATTAACATGCAACTATGTTTTAGCTGAAGTGACAGTTTTTCATTTAAACTATACAGGGTAATAGCCAGCAAATGTACTGCCCCCCCACCCCAAAATGTAACAGGTTAAAACATATACAAACAGGAACAAGCCACAGTATTTGGTTTGGACATCATCACAGGCAAATTATGAATGGAGGGTCCGTGGCATGATTAGCTCATCTTGCTAAGAGGAGCAATCAAGCAGGGGCATTTAGGTCCTTTGTTCATCTTCAATAAAGCAGGGTTCTCTGGAACCCTGGCTTCTTGTGACATCTGACCCTGGCCTATTTATTTATTTATTTATTTAGTGAAAGTTTTTTAGTACATTAAAAACTACAGAAATTAAGGAAAGAAAAAAGAAAAAGAAAAAGAGGAGGAGGAGGATAAGAATAGGAGGGAAAAGTGACTTCTGAGCTTCCTTTCAATAGTTATATATGCATATAGTTATTCATATCTCACTCTAACATATTACAGCATGTTCTCTTCTTTCAATGGTTTATTCTTTCTAATCATCAAAACCAAAGGTTATCAAGTCATTTTCTTCTTTGCAGAAGTCTATATGGGAGTTTCCACTCTTTGAGAAATGTCATTAACGGCCTATCAATTCCAACAGCCATTCCTCCACGGTAGACAATATAAAATTCTTCCATCTTATAAATTTCAACCCCTTAAATCACATTTCTACTTAATCTGTTCTACTTCCATTTCAAATTTCAACTGAAGTTTATATATTTTAGCAATTACCTGTTCAACATCTGTACACAATTACCTCTCCAATTCCAACTTATTGTATTCAAGCCCATACACTTGTCCCTCCATATCCACGGATTTGGTATCCACGGATTTAAGTATTCTCCGCTTGAAAATATTCTTTTAAAAATTATAATCCAAAAAGGAAACCTTGATTTTGCCATCTTATATAAGGGACACCATTTTGCTATGCATTTGCATATAATGGGACTTGAGTATTCACGGATTTTGGTATCCACAGGGAGGAGAGGGGGGTCCTGGAACCAAACCCCAGCGAATTGCTACATTGGTTACTTACCACGAGTGTGCATTCTGGAGAGAGTGGAGCGAACAGGAATCAGTAGTTAACTGGGATGGTCTGCTACTGCCCAGATGAAAGCAGGAATCTTGGCTTTAGAAATTCAAATTTCTTTGTTCTCCTCCTGTGAGTAGCCACAAGGCCAATCCAGTTTACTAACTAGCAAAGCCCTAGGCCTGGAATAGGTCATCGTACAGACTCTAGGTCATTGAATCTTTGCAGTCCAAGGTGGGGGGATTCCTGTTCGCTCCACTCTGTCCAGAATGCAGATTCATGGTAAGTAACCAATGTGGCATTCTCCGAGAGGTGGAGCGAACAGGAATCAGTAGTTGATTGGGACGTGCCCAAGCTTCCCCCATGTGTCACGGTGGGTAAGACTGCGAATTATTGATTGAGCACTTGTTGGAGCACCCTTCTTCCAAACATGGCCTCTGAAGATCTGAATCTGTCTACCTTGTAGTGCCTTATAAAAGTGGATGGGTGCTCCAAGTGGCTGCCTGACATATCTCTGATATGGGGGTGTTAGTGGAGAAAACGCCCATTGTTGCTGCAGATCCTTGGTATCTTAGCAACGTCATAGGCCAACAAGATACATGCCTTTATCCAGGTGGCGATGGTCCTTCTTGACACCCGGTTCCCCACAGAGGCTGGGTTGAAGGAAATGAAGAGAGAATCGCATCTCCTGAAGGACTTGGTCCTTTCGATGTAGATTTTGAGGGCCCGTCTGACGTCTAGCTTGTGCCATAGGACCTCCTGTGGGTGTGATGGAGCCGGGCAAAAGGACGGTAAGACCAGTTCCTGAGAGACATGGAACTCTGAGAGGACCTTTGGGTGGAAGGATGGGTCTGTTCTTAGGCTGACGAAATCTTTGCTAAAGGTACACAGATGTTCCCTGACAGAGAGGGCTTCTAATTCAGATACCCTTCTAGCTGAATTAATGGCCACCACGAAGGCCACCTTCAAGGTTAGCACTCTCAGTGGTATCAATCTCAGGGGTTCGAACAGAGGTTGCATAATCTGGTTAAGGACCTGGGAAAGGTTCCAAGTCGGGAACCTGTGCTGTACCAGAGGTGAAAGCAAGGTTGCCCCTCTGAGGAAGCAACACACACGAGGGTGTGAAGAGAGTGATCCTCCCTGCTCTACACAAAGGACCACAGCCAGCACAGCCACTTGCCTTTTCATTGTGTTCAGGCAAAGGCCCATATCACGCCCTTTCTGTAGAAAGGCAAGAACGTGCTTTATCGCTCTTTGATCTTGTGGGATGCTCTCGACTGAGCACCACCTCTTGAAAGCCTGCCAGGTTGCATCGTATATCTTCGTGGTAGCCTATCTTCTGGATGAAAGCAAGGTGTTAACGACCAAATTGTCGTAACCGTACTCCCTCAAAGCTCTCCGCTCAACCTCTAGGCAGCTAACTGTAGCCATGCCACATTTTGATGGTTGATCGGACCCTGAGAGAGGAGGTCTTTCCAGTCTGGAAGCCTCCATGGTTTCTCTATTGACATACTCATGAGATCTGAGAACGAGGGGCATCTGGGCCAGTATGGGGCTAAGAAGATCACTTGCGCCCTTTCTTCCCTTACCTTTCTGCATGCTTTTCCTATTAGTGGAAAAGGGGGAAAGAGATATAGTAGCCCTGTCAGTCAGGGGGCTGGCAGGGCATCTGTGCCCTCCGAGAGGGGGCTCGGGTACCTGCAGAAGAACCTCTCCAGTTTGGCATTGTTCTGGGATATGAAGAGGTCAAACTCCAGGCTGCCAAAGCAGGCCTGTATCCTTTGGAATATGACCTGGTTGAGCTCCCACTCCCCAGGAAGCACTGAGTGTCTCCTCAGGAAGTCCGCTTGGAAATTATCTAAGCCCTGGAGGTATTGTGCTGTTAGGGACTTTACTGACTGCTCTGCCCATTGGAATAGCAAGTTGGCTTCCTTTTGGAGGGATTTGGATCTGGACCCTCCTTGCTTGGCAATGTAGGAGCAGGCTGTTGTGTTGTTCGTCAGGACCAGAACATGGGAGCCCGTGAGCACCTGCGTGAAGTGCTGGAGGGCTAGTCTAGCCACCTGCAATTCCAACCAGTTGATGCTGTGAGACAGCTCCTCTTGAGTCCAAGTTCCCTGGACTATTTGGTTTTGACAGTGTGCCCCCCAAGCCTTTTAGGCTTGTATCAAAAGTGACTATCATTCTGCTCTTGACTGTCAGGGGGGAACGTTTCCCTAGGTTCCGTTTGTTCACCCACCATGCAAGGGATGCCTGCACTTGGGGTGGAAGTCATAAAAGTATGCACCTCTTCTGTGTGATCTGCTTCTGATAAGCTGCTAGGAAAGGTTGAAGAGGTCTGGAGTGGAAGTGTGCCCATGGAACCACCTGGATTGCTGAGATAGTAAGTCCCAAGGTCCTGGCTAGGGATAGCAGGGGCACCTTATTCTGTGGGATTCCTCCCAAAGGGTCTTTTGACATTCCTGAGAGAGGGAAATCTCTCCTTTTCTTGTGTCTATTCTTATCCCCAGATGCGTTATCTTGAGAAGGCGTGAGGCAACTCTTCTTGAAGTTTACTAGGAAGCCGTGCTTTTGAAGACATTTGATTGTCCTGTGGATGTTCTCCCTTGCCCTCTCTGGGGAGGGCGCTCTCAACAGGATGTCGTCCAGGTAGGGATACAAGTGAATCCCCTGTGTCCAAAGGTGCACCATCACAACCACTAGGACCCTGGTGAAGACCCTTGGTGCTGTGGATAGCCCAAAAGGGAGAGCCCTGAATTGGTAGTGGTTCTCCCCGAAGGCAAAACGCAAAAACTGCCTGCTCTCCTCCCTGATCTTTATGTGGAGGTATGCTTCTGATAGGTCCAGGTAGTCCCCTTCGTGGAGGGCTTATCTGATGGACGATAGACTTTCCATTTTGAAGTATTTGTATGTAACACATGAGTTGGTGTACTTGAGGTCCAAGATGGACCGGGAGTCCCCTCCCTTCTTGGGCACTGGGAAGAAAAAGGAGTAAGCCCCCAAGAATCTCTGGTGTGTTGGAACTTCTATCGACTGTATGTCGATAAGGTGATGGATTGCCTTTTATAGGTCCTCTGCTCTTTGTCAGCTCTTGGAGATTGGGGCGGGAAGGAACGTGTTCCTCAGCCTTGAGTCGAACTCTATGCGGTATCCCTCCGCTATTGTTTGCAGAACCCATCTGTCCGTTGTAGAGTTCGATCAGGCATCACTGAACAAGGAGAGCCTGCCTCCCACTGGAGCTGCCATAGAGTCAGAACTGCTGTCTGGAAGACCCTCTTTGTTGTTGTTGTTGTCCTCCTTGGCGAAAGCCTGCGTTCTGAGTAGCGGATGGGTTCCTGATGGTGGAATTGGTTCTTGCCCAGGCTGGGCATGAGGCTCAGTACTCTCGCTGTATACTGAAGCCTTTTGAGGGACGAAAGGAATAGGAAGGCTGAAAAGGATGCTTATTCCCTTTTTTGTCATTCTTACACAACGTTGAGGGCATTGCCTGTTTCTCATCTTTTGTCTCGACAAGGATGTCTTTGAGGGCTGCCTCCCCAAATGGTTTGGCACCCTTGAAAGGAGTGGAGCAGAGGGCGGACCTGATTTGCACATCTACCTGCCAGTACATCAACCAGATGGAACGTCTTGCTAGTGCTGCAGCCCCTATTGATCTGGCTGTGAACGACAATGCGTCTAGAGAGGCCTCTGCAATGAACTGGAGTGCTGATTGGACCCGAGCCAGTGTCCTGTGTAAGGATCTGGTGTCTAATTCTTCCGTCTTCAAAATCTCATTCAGCCAGAGAATTGCTGCTCTGGTGAACAGGGGTGTGGCCGCCAAAGCCCTGAGTCCGAGTGACAAGGCTTTGTGTACCTTCTTCAGGGCCGTGTCAGCCCGCTTCTCATCTGGGTCCTTGAGAAGGGCTTCCCCTTCCTTGGGTGCTAGAAAATTCAAGACCAGGGAGGCCACTGGTTTGTTGACGACAGGGACCTTTAGAGAGTCCAGAACCCTACTCCCCAGGGTGTAGAATTTCTGCACGATTGGGTTCCCCTCTTTCCCAGAGAGGGGTTGTCCCACTCCTCAGCGATGAGCTGGTCAAAGGTATCTGGGAAAGGGAGGACTTTTTTCTGAATGGTTGGTGGTCTTAGAACAGCTGCCACATTTTTGCTTCTGTAAGGTCTTTTCTGGGTTTCCTGTTTGCTCATCCAGTAGACTGAGTTCCAGGGCAGAGGCCAGCTTGGCCAGGAGATTCACGTAGGAATCCCCTTGGAAGAGGCGATCAGAGAAGTCTGATTCTGTAGGTTCGCTATCAGAACATTCCCCTTCCTCTTTTTCATCGTGGGGGTTTGGTTCCCCCTCCCCAGAGGCTGCATGCCCTCAATGACATGTAGCAGTTGATCCTCCCCAGATTCCTCTGAAGAAGGAATGGCAGAGGTGGCCTTACTTTTCCCATGGTGGCTGGTCTGAGGGGCCTGCAAGCTCACTTGGGAGTGTGAGGGCCCCTCGTGGACCATGGCTGGGCCTGCTTGGATTCCCTGTGTGACCTGCTGAGGCTTCCAGGAACGTAGGATCCCTTGATGTCTGTCCTGGACCCGACTCCCTGCTGAATACCCTTGGGTAACACTGGACATGAGGTTATGGTCCTATGGCTGACATAATGGGTGCAAAATACAGCCACGACCAGAGGCCACATGTGGGCAGGAGTGGAGACATTGACTAGTGCTGGGTATGGCCTGCTGGATCTGTAGGCCACTATGGGTCACACCAGAGTGACTATGCAGGCCCTGTCTACTGGAAGAGAGTGCCTGTTGCGTCTGGGGAGTCAGGGATCCCAAGTCCCTGCCAGGGAGGAGGGCTGATGAGAGCAGCTGGAGAACCACCATAACCGCGTTATCCCTGGCCAGCTGTGGTGCCACCAGTGATCCCTGCCCTGTGGCTAAGTTCCCCTGAGACCCGGACGCTGCTGCGCCGTCCTCCCCATTGCTGCTGGGGGTGCGGGATGGTAGCGGATGGGCCAGGATGCCCTCCCAGAGGGAGAAGTCCCTCCGGATTCGTGCTGGAGGGAGGGAAGGGTGAACTCAGCATGCTGGGGCTCGGAGGTGAGTCTGAGCACCTTACCTCCCGTCTGGCCTGTGGGTATTGTCACCACCGGTCAGGCCGTCTGCCATACGGGCGGATCCAGCCTGCCAATATGGGCCTGCTCCGGCACATTCTCCTCCTCCTCTGCAACCTCACACCATGGTCTCTGGAGCTTCGGGGGTGCTCCAGGCTCTGCTGCTGTGGATCTGTTCACCCCAGTCACCCCAGCCGCTGCTAACTGTGGCTTGCTCTCGGAGCAGCCTTGGGCAGGCTTCCTGGCTTTTTTCTTGCTGGTGTGTCCCCGCTTAGTCACAGGGGCTCCGGCCGCGCCTGGTAGGCTGGCGCCATTCTTGGAGGCCCTTGGCTTGCTTGCTGAGCAGCCTGCATCACTCCTGGCTGGGACCTTCCCAGTCTTCTTGGAGGGAACCTTCCCCAAAGGTTCCCTCCTTTTGTCTCCGGTTGCCATCCAGAAAAAGGAAGGGGTGGGGGAAAGAAACAAAGAAAGGAGATTTTTCTTTTTCAATGTTTTTTTTTTTTAAAAAAAGAAGGAAGGAGAATTGGGAGACTGGGTAGGTACTGGCTGATAAAGAGTGGAGGAAAAGTAAAGGAAAGGTAAGAAAATAAGAAGAAAAAAGGTAGAGCGAAGCTGGAGGAGATGCTCTGCTTGTAGCCGGGGCAAAAGCAGGAAGTAAAAACTGGCTTGGCTTCGTGGCTACTCACAGGAGGAGAAAAAGAAATTTGAATTTCTAAAGCCAAGATGTAACTTCTTGCTTTCTTCTAGGCAGTAGCAGACCATCCCAATCAACTACTGATTCCTCTTTGCTCCACCTCTCGGAGAAATGAAGGGACAACTGTACTTTTTTAAATTGTAATTCTTTCCAATAACTATAAATCAGAAAACCAGTGAAAACTATATCCCCATGTTACTAGCCACTATTCTTTTGATTTAATTTAATTTTATATTTCCTTTAACAAATATCCAGGAGGTCTTAATAGCTTAACCATCTTTCTTGCCACATTCTTTTGCCAGTTGAAGGGCATGGTCCAGGAAGGGAGAGGAAAATAGCCAACGTAAACAACTGGCTCCGTAGATGGTGTCGCCGAGAACAATTTGGATTCTTGGATCATGGGCTGCACTTCCATGAGGGGGGACTTCTGGCAAGAGATGGGGTGCATCTCACACCAGTTGGCAGAAACGTTTTTGCCAACAGTCTCAAGAATTTGATCAGGAGGGCTTTAAACAGAGTCATATGGGGGAGGGAGACAGTATTCTGGAAGGCAAAAGAGCTGGAGAAAATAGTCAAACTGTCATAGAGGGAACAAACCAAACAACGCAAGGATCCAACAGTGGGAGGCAAAAAAACTTACACAGGCAGCAAGTAAAGGGAACACATGGTCTTAGATGTCTCTACACTAATGCACAGAGCATGGGAAATAAGCAAGATGAACTGGAACTCCTAGCACTACAAAGCAAGTATGATATAATAGGCATTACTGAAACCTGGTGGGATGAGTCTCATGATTGGAATGTAGGAATAGAGGGGTATAACCTTATAAGAGAAACAGGCCAAACAAGAGAGGAGGAGGAATAGCATTATATGTCAGGGATATTTACACCAGTGAAGAGATCCATGACATCAATACTGGAAGCCAGGTGGAGAGCATCTGGATAAAAATTAAAGGGGAGGGAAACAACAGGGATGTTACTGTCGGACTCTACTACAGACCCCCAAGTCAGACGGAGGAATTGGATGATGCCTTTCTAGAACAGATGAACATACACGCAGAAAGGAGAGATGCAGTAGTGATGGGTGACTTCAACTATCCTGATATTTGCTGGAAATCTAACTCAACCAAAACTTCAAGGTCTAGCAAATTCCTTACTTGCCTGGAACACAATTTCATGGTCCAAAAGGTGGAAGAGGCAACAAGGGGGTCAGCTATTTTAGACCTGATCCTAACCAACAAGGATGATCTGGTTAATGGGGTGCAAGTGGTGGGAACCTTAGGTGAGAGTGATCATGTTCTCCTGGAATTTGTTATAGAATGGAAAGGAGAAACCAGGCATACTCAGACACGCATTCTCGACTTTAGGGGAGCTGATTTCAATAAACTCAGGGAAATACTGGGGGTGATCCCATGGTCAGGAATACTAAAAGGGAAGAGACCTCAAGATGGATGGGAATTTCTCAAAAGTGAGTTACTGAAGGCACAATTTCAAACAGTACCATTGAGGAAGAAAAATGGGAGGTGTCTCAAGAAACCAGGATGGATGACTAAACAAGTATCAACAGAGCTAAGTTTTAAACAGAACATGTATAGGACATGGAAAAAGGGGGAAATCACCAAAGAAGAATTCAAACAGATAGCGAACACATGTAGGAGTATAGTCAGAAAAGCTAAAGTGCAGAATGAGCTCAGGCTTGCTAGAGAGGTTAAGAACAATAAAAAGGGTTTTGGGGGATATATCCGCAGCAAAAGGAGGAAGAAGGAAATGGTAGGGCCACTATGCGGAGAAGAGGGCAAAATGCTAACAGGGGACCGAGAAAAGGCAGAATTACTCAACACCTTCTTTGCCTCAGTGTTTTCAGAAAAGGAAAAGGGGGACCAACCTGAGGATAAAGGAACAGAGGACACAATAGGGGAAATCCAGCACAGAATAAGCAAAGAGGTAGTACAGGAATACCTTCTTAATCTAAATGAATTTAAATCTCCAGGACCAGATGAACTACATCCAAGAGTATTAAAAGAGCTGGCAAATGTAATCTCAGAGCCATTGGCAATAATCTTTGGGAACTCCTGGAAAACAGGATAAGTCCCAGCAGACTGGAGGAGGGCAAACGTTGTCCCCATCTTCAAAAAGGGAAAAAAAGAAGATCCCAACAATTATCATCCGGTTAGTCTGACATCAATACCAGGGAAGATTCTAGAGCAGATCATTAAACAGAGAGTCTGTGAACATTTAGAAGGCAATGCCATAATTACAAAAAGTCAACATGGGTTTCAGTGAAACAAGTCATGCCAGACTAATCTGATCTCTCTTTTTTTGATAAAATTACCAGCTTGCTAGATGAAGGGAACGCTATGGATATTGCATACCTTGATTTCAGTAAGGCCTTTGACAAGGTTCCCCACAACATTCTTACAAACAAGCTTGTAAAATGTGGGCTAGACAAGTTAACTGTTCAATGGATTTGTAATTGGTTGACCGGCCAAACCCAAAGGGTACTCAGCAATGGCTCCTCTTCATCTTGGAAAGATGTGACCAGTGGGGTGCCACAGGGTTCTGTCCTGGGCCCAATACTATTCAACATCTTTATCAATGACTTGGATGAGGGAATTAGAGGCATACTTATCAAATTTGCAGATGGCACCAAATTAGGAGGAGTAGCTAATACCCTGAAGGACAGGATCTAAATTCAAAATGACCTGGATAAACTGGAGAGCTGGGCCAAAGCTAACAAAATGAAATTCTGTATGGAGAAATGTAAGATACTGCATTTAGGGCGAAAAAATGAAATGCATAGATATAGGATGGGGGAGACCTGGCTGAAAGAGACTACGTGCAAAAGGGATCTAGGAGTCCTAGTAGACCACAAGTTGAACATGAGTCAACAGTGTGGTGCGGCAGCTAAAAAGGCCAATGCGATTTTGGGCTGCATCAAGAGATCAATCTGGATAGTGTCCAGATCAAGGGAAGTAATAGTGCCGCTCTATTCTGCCTTGGTCAGACCTCACCTAGAATACTGTGTCCAGTTCTGGGCACCACAATTCAAAAAGGATATTGACAAATTGGAGCGTGTCCAGAGAAGGGCGACTAAAATGGTGAAAGGTCTGGAAACCATGCCTTATGAGGAGAGACTTAGGGAGCTGGGTATGTTTAGCCTGGAAAAAAGATGGTTAAGAGGTGATATGATAGCCCTGTTTAAGTATTTGAAGGGGTGTCACGTTGAGGATGGAGCAAGCTTATTTTCTGCTGCTCCAGAGACTGGAACACAGAGCAATGGATGCAAGCTCCAGGAACAGAGATTCCACCTCAACATTAGGAGGAACTTTTTGACAGTAAGAGCTGTTCGGCAGTGGAACACACTCCCTTGGAGTGTGGTGGGGTCTCCTTCCTTGGAGGTCTTTAAACAAAGGCTGGATGGCCATCTGTCGGTGATGCTTTGATCGTGATTTCCTGCGTGGCAGGGGGTTGGACTGGATGGCCCTTGTGGTCTCTTCCAATTCTACAATTCTATGATTCTATGATTCTTTAAGATTAGATCCAAATCAAACAGCAGATTTCAGATAAACCCAATGCTACTCCCTCCTTTACATCATGTTATATTTAGTATTTAACTTGTGGTAGTTTGCCTTGCCATACCAATGAAAATATATCCTTTTGTCATTGCACAAATGGTACTTCAGTTGTCAAAACAGATATTGTCTAAAATAAAAACATCATTCTAAGCAAGTTATTCATTTTTGTCACTGAAATTCTCCCCAACAACAACAAATTTAGTTTTCCCCATCTTAACCTACCCTTCTTTAAATATTTAACTTTCTTCTCAGTTTTAGAACCAATTTTGTCCATTAACTCAATTTGATCTTCCATATAGTCTTTATCTCTAGTCTTTTGTCTAATACCATCACCAGGGTCTTCCAAAATCATTCAAAATCCCAGACAAAGTTTTCCCCCTCTCAATTCCAGCAATGGCAAATTGTCTAGCTCTTTTCCCATCTCTTTATCTATGACTTCAGTTTTACTCTCCAAAACCTCCACTCCATCAACTTGTTTGATATCTCCAACCAACTGGCCCCCACTGCTTCTCCAATCTGTTTAGCTTCCCTTTATATATCTTCCTTCAACTACTCCTCATCATTACCAAATCAATTATTTCATTTCACATACACCTGATTTCTTCAAACAACTTCTGTAGAATTTCTGATTTTTTCACATTTGTCTGTTGGGTGTCATATTCAGCCTATCTAAGGGAAATACCAGGAATTTACAGTGCCTGATGTTGGTGGTCTCTTTGAGACCAAGGAGCTGGGAGCTCACGCGGGGGGGGGGGGGTCCTACTCTTCAACATGAGGTTGCAGACACTGAAGATATGTTACCATTCTCTGCAGAGGGACGATGAGACAAGGATAGATTACGCCGATCCCAATGGCTATTAAATAGGAGACACTGACTAATTAGGCATCTGGTGTCCTGAGAAAGCTGCTCCCAAGTCTCCCAGCAGCTCTCTGGAAACTTTGTTGTGACAACTGTTCTCTCTTACTGACTTGCCTGTACTCTTCGGCATTCATCTTTTCCTGACCTTGGACTGGCTACAATTTGTGACTGTTTTATTCCTTGCTGGCTTTGCTTTTCTGGACTACTGACTCGCTGTACCACTTCTGAATTAGGTGACACCATCTTCTTGCTTCTCCCTTCATCCTACTGGACACCCTGTGACTGACCTGGACTGGATCAACAGCCATTGCATTCCAACCACCTGATTCCCGGGACACATGACTGGAGCATAGGACACAAATCAACTTCAATATTCACCAAGCACATTTGCCAAGAAAAAAAGAAATCTTCTATCTTTAAATTACTGTCCCATTTATCCATTTGTAAAGTTACTGAGCCACACTCTTGGCTAAACTTTTTGCTTTAGAAGTAAAATCTTGTGAATAATCTTTATTTCCTTGCTTCTTCTTTATAGAAAAAAGGCAAGTTAAAAAGGCTTTGATCTCACCACCTTTGGGGATCTCTCTCTTCAACTGTGAATTAGGTAGTTAAAATGTAATTAAGAAAGTTTTCGCACACCCAGTGTACATTAAAGGCTCTCTTAGGCGGACTAAGCTTGCTGTTAATCTCGAGGCCACACTGCCACTCAACCCACTTTCCAACTAAAGTTTCCACTCACTCCTAGCAAGGAGCAGCATTTTGGACCATTCATGGATAATCTCGCACCCCCTTCTTCTCCGAAGAGTTACTGCCAGCTGGAACTTGCCTCCTAGCCAGTTATTTTGCCATCTAAGCTTTCCCTGCTGTGGAGTTCGTACAGGGACTTCAATCTGCCATCACTCCTCACCTGGAAGTCCTGACACAAGCCTATATTTCTGGGCATACCTAACTGCAAGTAAATGGTCTAAAATACGTACATTCCGGCATATAAGACGACTGGACGTAGAAGATGACCCCCCCCCAAATTTTAAGTCAAAATGTAGACTTTAGGGCATATTCAAAGTATAAGACAACCCCCCGTCACCCATAATTCCCAAAGCCACGATCGGTATCCCCATCGAACCTTTGGGGAGGGCGGGTGGTGGCTGGAAAGCGTCCCCCCTGAAGCCAGCCACCCTTCCTGAAGCCTTCCCGAAGCTGGCTAAGGAATCGGGGGGGATGGCTGCCTGGCTGGGGAGAGGCTCAGCCACCTCCCACGATTCCCCAACCCACCAGGAGGCTTACCAGCGTCCTCGTGAGTTGGGGAATCACGGGGGATGGCTGCCTGGCTGGGGAAAGGCTCAGATATCTCCCGCAATTCCCCAACCCACCAGGAGGCTGGCCAGCGTCCTTGCGAGTTGGGGAATCACGGGGGATGGCTGCCTAGCTGGAGAAAGGCTCAGCCACCTCCTGCGATTCCCCAACACTAGCGGAGGCTGGCTAGCCTCCTTGAGAGTTGGGGAATCATGGGGGATGGCTGCCTGGCTGGGGAAAAGCTCAGCCACCTCCCGCGATTCCCCAACCTTCGAGGAGGCTGGCAAGCGTCCTCGTGATTTGGGGAATCACGGGGGATGGCTGCCTGGCTGGGGAAAGGCTCAGCCACTTCCTGCGATTTCCCAACCTTCGAGGAGGCTGGCCAGCATCCTCGCGATTTAGGGAATCACGGGGGATGGCTGCCTGGATGGGGAAAGGCTCAGCCACTTCCCGCGATTCCCCAATCTTCGAGGAGGCTGGCCAGCATCCTTGCAAGTTGGGGAAACACAGGGAATGGCTGCCTGGCAGGGGAAAGGCTTATTCACCTCCTGCGATTCCCTAACCCTCGAGGAGGCCGGCCTCTTCATGAGTTGGGCAATCACGGGGGATGGCTACCTGGCTGGGGAAAGGCTCAGCCACCTCCCGCGATTCCCCAACCCTCTAGGAGGCGGGCTAGCCTCCTTGTGAGTTGGGGAATCACGGGGGATGGCTACCTGGCTAGGGAAAGGCTCAGCCACCTCCCACCCAGCAAGGCTTCCCCTGCCCATACAGCCTCGCTGGGCAGGAGGGGATCTTCTCTGTGACTCAGAGTCACGGAGAAGACCCCCTCCCACCCAGTGAGGCTCTGCCCGTCCCCGTGCAGCTTCACTGAATGGTGAGGGGGGGGGATAAGGGGGCTAGCAAGCTTCCCCCCCCCAGCCAGCCACCTCCATCATTCCGAGTCTGAGATGGGGCTGGCACAGCCCCATCTCGAGACGGCCCCTGACTTTTCAGCTGATTTTACAGGCTGAAAATGTCATCTTATACGCAGGAATATATGGTATCAACCTACAAAACTTTTTTTAAGTTGAAATATAATTGGTTCTCAATCAATAAAATGTTGCTACTTATTGTTTTGCATGTTATTTGCATATTTACATGCTCTTATGGAAGCACCAGCAGTTACTTGGGAGAGGTAAGATGGTGCAAGGGTGCCATCACAGCAGTACTGCATTGGGCATTCCCTGCTGAACAGGTGAGCATGCTCCCACCACTCTGATTTTACTAAATAACAGACTGGAGTATTGAGGAGAACAGGAATAGAAAAAGAATGACACAGTTGTTATCCTTACTAACCTTGGGCAGTGAACGGCACAGGCACCCTGGCAGTCTGGGATATTAATGCTTTTTCTTCTTGTGCTTTCAGAGCAATCTGTGTGTCCCATTCTTCTAACTCTTTCTCGAAGCGCTTATTGTCTTCTTTGACATACTCTCTTAAATCAGGAGGCAACGTATCAATTCCAACAACCATCTGACCTGTTTCCTTGTTGAATTCTTCTGTAACAATAAGTAATGTATATATTTCATGCATTAAAAACATTTATTTTATTTTTATTTATTTAGGTATTTATACCCTGCTCTTCAGCCACAAAGGCTTTCTGAGTGGCTTACAAATTGTTAAGTGATAGCATTTTATACATCAACACCACTTTATAGTGTGCTAGGCACGAAGCAGTTTCCAATGTGTGTTAGCTAATTGCCCCCACAAGCCAGGTACTCATTTTTCCAACCCAAGGAAGGATGGAAGGCTGAGTGAACCTTGGAGCCCTCTAGGATCGAACTTGCAATGCTGTGGCTGCAGTATAGGCATTTAATCACTGCACCACCAATGCACAACATGTGCACATATTTTCATTAAATGTTTAAAGCCCAGATGTCTAAATTAGTTACACAGGAGAGAACTATGGGGCTACAATAAAATAAAATTTTCAACTTGACTTACAAACTAATGTACTATCATTCTATGCATTGCTGAAATAATTCAATAAACAAGCTGCCTGCAGCTACTTTCTCCTTATATTTCGATTTATCAAGTTGTGGTGTCAGGGGATGTGATCCACAGAAGTAGCCCTCCTCCTAACTTCTTACTAATACTAACACTCCTTTGAAATCCTTTTGTCATTTGTTTTAAATGGGTACATTTTCATACTAAAGAAGCATAATGAGATGCAGCAAAATAATTATGCAAATGTGCCCAAATGACAAAGCAACAATACTCTGTGGCTCTCAACCCTTTCTGATGTCAGGAAGGCATCAAGGATTACAGTGTCTATCATTTATCTTTATGTCTTCAACGTTTTTAACGAAAATGTTTCAAATGAAAGCAAAAATCCTTGTATTTTGCATAGTATTTACCTTGTATCAAAAATGGCTCCTTATCATTAATATACATTAAACAGTAAGCACTGGCATTCCGGTAACCACCAAATGAGTCACGTTCAAGCTCTTCCCAAGTAGACTTTGTCACAGATATATCATTGTATTTCATCCACCTCCTTTGGTAGCTGTCATAAATATATGCCCAGTAGTGTCCTGCATTTGCCTGGCCTTCATGAACTAATACAGCATGTAACCTATAAGGAACCTAAGTAAAATATAATCAAGAGATAAAGCTCAGCAATTCCAACCATAATTAACAAAAGGAAAATGAATAGGAAACAAAAATGAATGAGAAACCAGGCCTATCAGATTAAAAATCAAGATCATAGCTGAGAGTATAACACCTTAGTTATACTCTCATTCTATCTATTCCTTCACATACTGTACAGACACTGTTAGCTGATCACTTTATTAGGTGCCATCATGGACTTGTTACAACTATATAAGCATATCTGACACTCACAGCTCAATCCTCTACAAGTTCTACTCATAGTTACCCATATATTCCGGTATATAAGACGACTGGTTGTATAAGAGCCCCCCCCCCAATTTTTAAGTTAAAATACAGAGTTTGCCTCCCACCCCCCGTCCAGCCAGCCACCCGGCTGGAAATCCTGCCCCCCACCAGCCAGCCAGCTCAGTGGCTGTAGATGATTGAATAGTCTGTGAAATTAAAGGACTGAGAACAGCTAAAAAAGCATGGGATACTTTGAAAAATCTCTGTGGTGTTCAATCTTTGGAAAGTAAGGTTGCATTAATAATTAAGTTGGTTAATATGAAGCTATCAAATCCCACATTTTTGAATGAGCACATTAATGATTTTAGAGCCACTTCCAAACTCCTGGAAAGGAAATCCCCAAAGCTATGCAAATGGGAATCTTCCTAACAAGTTTACCAAAATACAATCCCATTAATAAACACCTTGCAATTAAAGAATGATTTAACTCTGCCAGAACCTTTTATTCAGATAAGAGAATTTCACCATAGACAAAACTTGATGTCCTTTTAAAGACTGCTTCTCTTCTTTCCTGAGCTAAATGGAGGGGAATTTAACACTTCAAAGGCAAATCAGTCATTCTCACAGCAGGGGGACGGATCTGCTGGGGAAACTGCCCAGGGAATTTAACATTTCAAAGTCAAGTCAGTCATTCTCACAGCAGGGGAAAAGATCTGCTGGGCATATAAGACGACCCCCCACTTTTGAGGAGATTTTCAAGTGTTAAAAAGCAGTCTTATACGCCAGAATATACTGTAACTGGGAGTTCACTTGGCATAAGACTCAGGACAGCCATGACTGTGAAGTTTCCTCATCTGTAGATGTAAATGGCAAAGCAGATATATGATAACAAAGTACGTTATTCAAGTGATTCTGAGCTACAGTTATACTATTATGTGGCTATGCACTTCATTAACCGTTTTGTGTTTGGTGGGGAAAATGTGAGTCCTGAATTTGGGGAAAAAGAGGGGATATAAATAAAGAGAAGTTGTGGTGGTGGTGGTGGTTGTAGTAGGTGGTGTGGTTGGGGTTTAGGTTCTTCTTATTATATACACTGTATCCAAAATAGCTAAATGCAAGATAAAAATAAAAGAAAATCGCAGAAATGATAGCATGCAAAAGGAATGAGATAATAATCATCTTTTGTTGCAAAGCACAGCATTATCAAGAATAAAAGCCAAGAAAACCAGGTGTCTGTACTTATGTATATCTTGATGTTGCTCAATTACAACTTTGATCATCACTATTTACTATGTTGGCTGTGACTGATAGGAACTGGATTCCAATGACACTAAATATTCCCTATACTTGTAGTAGCCCTTCGCTCTGTCCCTCCACCCTCACAGTTTCATTTCATGGAAAGACGGCCTTCTCGGTGGCTCCTCTGAGGCTCTAGAACTCCCTAGACTGACGCTGCCCTTGCTATTCTTTTGCATGGAAGTAAAGACCTTTTTTTTTTTTTTGCAAGACTTTGAGGACTGAATGCTCCTTGAAAGGACCTTATATGTGCCATATTGTTTATATTTGCTAGTTTTTTAAAATAATTATGCTATTAACTTTATAATTTTATTGATAGTTTAATTATATTTTTAACTTTTGTATGATGTGATTATTTTTTTAGTTGTACAGTTGGCTGTCCATACTTGCAGGAGTTAGGAGCGCAGGACCCCATAAAAGTGGAAGAATTACAGATAAATAAATAAAAGTGCTATCAGGGTGAGAAGCATTCCCAGGGAAGCAGCAGAGGCATTGGCAAGGCCTGGCTGCCAGCACAGTGCTTCATGTCCCTGTCCTCACGCCGCCCCTGTGGCTTTAGGTGCACGGCTTCACACACACTATATGACATAGAGCACCAACAGCAAGGCCAAGCCACCAGGTACACATTGTTTGTATTCCTTCCCCTCTGGGGAATCCACCACCCACCCACTTCTATCTTTGGAACGAATGATCAGAAGGTACTTCTGCTTGTTCAAAGATAGAAGTGGACAGGTGGTGGACTCACCAGAGGGAGGGGGAAAACGAATGTGTGCCTGGTGGCTGGGCCTTGCTGCTGCCATGAGACTGCTTGGCCAGGCTGCGGAGGTAAGCGGTTGAGTCCTTATGCTGTACAATATATGAAATGGTAAGTGGACTCTAGTCCTTATACAGTATATAGAACAGAACAAGGCTGCGAATAATCAAGTCCATGGATGCTAAACCCGCAAATATGGAGGGCTGACTGTATCTGTTTTAACTTTCATAAGCTGCTTTGAATCCTGAACTGGGAAAAGGGCAGGATACAAATATAGTGGTAATAATAACAATAATAGTACAAATAATAATGATGATCATGATTATGATGGTGGTGCAAATATTGGTAGTATAAGAATGATGATGATGTAAAAATAAAACACTGTGTGATGTGATTTGTGGTCAACACATCTTCAACAGCAGGACCATACATGATAACATTAGCATTATCATGTAACTAGTACATGCAACAGCATATATGTTGAAGTCAGGCCTAGTTGGAGAATCTTTAATGTCAACTTGCATTATAATTAGTTAATGCTGCACCATTTGGTAGAATTGTGGTATGAGATAAAAATTTAACAGATACATAAAAAACAACAAATACATAAAACTTGTTTTGTGGGTGTCAAGTCTTGCTTCGTCTATCCTCTGAGGGAAATGAATGAATCATAGAGTCTGAGGTGGATGGTACTTCTGTAGACATGTTCATATCTAGGCCTACAGAAGTCAGTAAAATTTAGATTAAAAGCATGATATTGCATAGTGGTGGATATTGCAAAGTGGTAGATTAAAAGCATGATATTCAATATGAAAGGCACTCACTTAAAATGGACAGGAAAAATGCATAAGTTATATTTCATATTGAAATGATACTAACCTGCACCATTGATTTGTCAGAATACATTAGTTCAATAGTACGCTGTATTCTTGCTATACTTTCTTGTAAGTCTAATGTGAGAGAACAATAAAGAGATTTTCCATAACTAAAACATAAACACAATGACCTATTACTGGTTACTTTAGATCAGTGGTGTCCAACCTTTGGCTTTCCAGGTGTTTTAGACTACAGCTCCCAGAATTCCTGACCACTGGACCAGCTGGCTCAGGCTTCTGGGATTTGGAGTCCAAAACACCTGGAGGGCCAAAGATTGGACACCACTGCTTTAGATGGTGAAATAACAGGAATTATTGTTTTACCCTGCATTTAAAAAAGAACATTCAATTCACTCAGCTACCATTTTTAGCACTCCATCCAACTGGCAGTATCATTCTCATTAGTCTCTGCATGTATTTCCATAATATATAAGTTATACAGTCGGATCTCCATATTGGCAGGGGTTCAGTTCCCAAGCTTTTACTGCGGATACTAGAAACTGTGGATAATAGCAACCCTATTAAAATAAAGGACTTCTGATAAAAACATACCATAGAGTTGCATTGGAGGACCTAGAAGATGACTAGAGAGGACATTTTGTTAAGAGTAGTGTACTGGGTTTACTGGTTTGGGGCAAAATCTCTTCCAGGCACTGACTCTGCAGGATCTTACAGGCTAAAGATTTTTAAAATGGACAATTAACCAGAGTGACTCCAAGCAAAATTATTTTGAGGTAGTAGGAAAGAAATCAGGTAGAGGACAAGCTGAATTTGCAGAAAAAAACCAATTCTTTCTTTATTAAAAAGAGAGAAAAAGATAGCAATAGAAACATACCAAACCATCTATATTCAATATAAGTTGTTAATAGCAGTTTCTCAAAAGAAAAAGAGGGGGAATGATGGCAGATGCTAAAAACCCTACTCCTGACCAATCTAAGGGGGCCAGAGGGGTGCAGCTAAGCTTAAGGGCCTATAAACTAAGACACACCAATTTTTCTCACACTCTGATGTAAGGAAGAGTCCAGGTCTTCTGGGGAGGGAGGGAGGGAGGGAGGGAGGGAGAGGGAGGGAGGGAGAGAGAGAGACTGAATCTTTCCCTTTCTGGCCTATATATAACTCTTTCTAACTTGGTGGCTATCACCTGGATTGAAGGTGACGCCTTGAGGTGGGGAGTGATATTCTCTTGGAGGTTCTGAAAGGCCCCATGTGCTTAGAGTGACGAGTGCAAAACCTATGGCTTGTGTGCAAAGGTCAGGCGTGAATGTGACCCTCTGGGCACTGGGAATGACTCTTAGATGGTCTAGGCTGTAAGATGAACAATGGAGCTGTACACCTTAAGACAAAGTAAATCAAATATAGACATTTCCCCACCTTCTAATCTAAATAGGATTGCTCAATATCTCTGTAAACTGTACAACACCAAAAAATGAGGGGCAAGTGTGGTGTACCAGTCTGAGCCAGTTTGGCAAGGTCTCCTATTCAGTGGAGAAAAGCCAGAAAGTTAAGTACCATATATTCCTGCGCATAAGATGAATTTTTTAACCTGTAAAATCAGCTGAAAAGTCAGGGGCAATCCTTGGAACGACGGAGGTGGCTGGCTGGTGGGGGAAGCTTGCTAGCCACCTTATTCCCCCCCCCCGCCCAGCAAAGCTGCACAGGGGGGGGGAGCCTCGCTGGGTGGGAGGGGGTCTTCTCTGTGACTCTGAGTCATGGAGAAGATCTCCTCCTGCCCAGCGAGACTGCATGGATGAGGGGGGAAGCCTTGCTGGGCAGGAGGTGGCTGAGCCTCTTCCCAGCCAGGCAACCATCCCCCATGATTCCACAACTCGTGAGGAGGCTATCCAGCCTCCTGGTGGGTTGGGGAATCGTGGGAGGTGGCTGAGCCTCTCCCCAGCCAGGCAGCCATCCCCCGCGATTCCTCAGCCAGCTTCGGGAAGGCTTCAGAAAGGGTGGCTGGCTGGAGGAGGGGAAACTTTCCAGCCACCACCTGTCCTCCCCGAAGCCGCGATGGGGAGACCAATCGTGGCTTCGGGGAGTACGGGTGATGGGGGGGGTCATCTTATACTGCGAGTATACCCTAAACTCTATATTTTGACTTAAAAATTGGTGGGGTCATCTTATACAGCCAGTCGTCTTAAATATACAGTACTGATTGCTCTCAATGAGATGGTTTCCTTGTTAGCAGGAGGGAGGGAATTCCAGTTTGTACTTTAAAATGAGGCCTAGGTTCTCCAAGATGGGCAGGGATTCCAGGCGTTCCACTTCCTTTCCAATACATACCTCTTACAATGTGTTCAGACTCTGGCAATATGCCGCTTCCTGACTTAAGCCTCAAAGTCTACTTACAATTCATATGTATTGAGCATAACTCATAGCAGCCTCTCTAGGCATCTTCACATGCAACTCTATGGTATGTGTCCCTATTTTGTGTCCCATGGATAACTGAAACTGTGGATATTGGTTCCTTGGATATGGGGGCCCAACTACATTTTCTTGGACAGGATAAGACAATGATAGCTACAAAGCTTTTTTCCCTTTTGTAAAACTTCCAGCACCATCAAACTTCACCCATCATACAGAATTAAAGTTTTCTGTTGGTATTACATAGCAGCTATACAAAGAACAGTAACACTTGGGCGTTTATAGAATTAATCTAAGTTTATACACAAAAAAAAGTACTCCATATGTTTTTGACCATTGGCCCTAACTAGCACAGCCAGTGGCGACTAGTTACAGGACTGTAACTAATCTAAGGAGATTTTCACACTACACTGTTATAGTGTTACTATTCCACTTTATTTGCTATGGCTGCCTCCTGTTGAATCCTGGGATTTGCAGTTTAAGGCAGGGCATTTACAACTTTCAGCCAGAGAGCTCTTAGGCCTCACTAAACTACAAACTCCAGAATTCCACAGGAGGAAGCCAGAGCAAATAAAGTGGAATAGTAACGCTATAACAGTGTAGTGTGAAAATCTCCTTTATAATCTAAAAGCATCTGGAGGGCTGCAGCAGCCCATCTTGGCCCCCTTTTACACCACAGGCTTATGCAGCTACAACAGACACATTCCTGTCACGTACTCAAACCACACGCTGCATTCTACCTCACAAATTTCTTTACCATGAATGTCATCAAGACTAGTAAAAAACAAAGTGAAAAAAATGTTACAACCTGGCTTCACAAGTTGGCTATGCAGCTAAAATTTGTGCTTGTTAACTTCATCTCTGCCCTGTTGGCACCTGTGCCAAGGGCTGCTGTTTGCAGTATTATACTGATTGTTCCTGATGACCAGTGCGACTTTCCTCATGGCTTAGGCCTTGCCTTGTTCTAGGCTTCCTGTCCAAATGCTTCGATAAAAAATTACGTGCTCTGGCAATGAACACATCTGTGAATCCACAGCCCAAATTCCCAACCAGTACCTCTAGTGTCATTTTCTACTTCTGTCCTCCAACGATGCAAACAGCCCTCCAGCACTGAAAGCTCTTCTTCTGTTATGTGTCTTGGTGCTGGATGCATTGGCAAGTCTGGTGGAATCCGTGACTGCGTGAAGGGCTTGTGTATAACTGATCGTTGTGTAGTTGATGTGCATTGTGTTTCCGTAGAAGGCCCCTGTTGTTCTGTTGTGCTACGTTTGTTAAAAGTGTGAAACATTCAGTGTAAACAAACTAGATCAATGTATCATTTAAAGAGATACTACATATTGATAAAAACAATAAATGTTCTTCATTCCTGAAACTGCAAAACATCTTTAACCCTCCCACAACAGGTATGATCAAATGCATCTGGACAGTGCAGAATGGGAGTAGAGAGGGGATCCCAGCACATATGTGTCAATTTTCCTTAACTCCATGTCCCTGGTACTTCTTAACCACCATGAGGTGTGTATTGTCATGTGATGTTTCATTTTAATTCAGATTTTACTCTTAAAGCTTTTAGGGTAAATTTAGGGTCAATCCCAGCCCAAATGAAATGGGTGGGATAACTGACAAGCCATCCATATAAGGCGTTAAAAGGCAGACCTTGCCAAATGTGGTACCAACTTCCTATGTACTTGTCCAGAACCTGTTCTATTCATTTTACATAACAAAGAAGGGCGGAGAATGGAAAAAGTATATTTGCTTGTTCTTAGCAGAGACAAATTATTCACTTTCCTTAACATGACCAGATACTGTATGAGTAGTTAGGAGCACTACAGATTTCCTTTCAGCTTTTTGGAGCTTTAGCAATTCAAACTGGTATAGTAATCCCCATGTCTTACCTATTATGCAAATCCTTTATATTGCATTAATGAAATATTTTCTAGAATATTTAGTAATAACTCATTTGAGGGGGAAATAACTTAAGGAAAAGGAAAATTTCAAACACAGACCATGTTCTTGCAAAACGATTAGAGGGATCTCAAATGTGATGGGGGTGTAGTAGATTGTATTTGTGGAACTGGTGAAAGTTTAGCTATTGGGCTTCTCATCCATCATATACTATTTTTATCCTGTATAGTAATATTTATATATGTCAGTTTGCTTTAAGGCCTATATGTATTTGTTCACAGGTCTACTGTACTTTATCTTGAGCTTTCTACCTAAACAGAGTATGAGCTGAGTGGATCAGGCCCTCCAGATTATTACCAAACAAGGGACAGTACCAACAGTATAAAGATGGGCAAACCACAACAATATCCCACTTGGTCATTTAGTAAGTAACCAATTTCCCTTATTCAAACAAATTACAATCAAAATACTGAGTAGATATGAGGGACTGTTACCTTGGTATTGCCTGTGTTGACAAAGTACCACTAGGGAGTGCACCACTACTAAGATCCTCAATAGGAGACTTGCACACTGGCTTACTTGATGCAAATTCCAGTGCATACTGTAGCACATCTACCAAAGGGAATCGTTTAGGACCAGAACCATAGCTTAAATACCTGTAAAAATACATTAATACTTTGAAAAACATTCCCCAAAACATGCATTAATTACATTTTTTAAACTGTTTGTGTTATTATTGTTCAACAAAACAGAACCCATCTCATGCACTATAGTGGTGACATGTTCGTAGTAGAGAACACAAAGTTCAAACACAAGGCAGTAAGTTTTTGAAATGAACAGATGGCATATAGTTCTGGATGGTTCTAATGGCAGAAAACGTTGGTTAAATTTGGTCTAAACCAATTTTCAGGAACCAGGGCACACACCTACTTTCCAACAGAGAAAGTTAATGATGTACTGAATATAACTTATGAAAAGTACAAAAGCAGGTTTAAATTTTATGAATACCTAGTTTTATCACAAGGAAGGGACACATCTCAGTAATACAATAGGTGCCTTAGATGTCAAAAATACTTAGTTCAATCCCTAAAATCTACATGTGGCACTAGGGAGACCCCAACTGAAAGGTGCTGTCAGTTAGCATAAAAACTTCTGAGCTAAACTGACACTGGATATTTGTTAGTCTACAGGAAAGTTTTACACTCCTATTCCATGAGCTTACTCTTATATTTTGCATTGCTAATAAATTTAGAAAACATAGAATAAAACAACAAGAAAGCTGCCTTGGGGGAAAAATATACAGAGACAACTTGTACATCTAAAAAGTCCACATTACTTACATATCATACCAGACTAATGTTCTATATTACCGTTCTAATCTCTGTTGTAATACTGTGAGGTATTCTTTAAGTCTCTTGATTTCATCCCGCTTTATTCGTGTTATTTCTCTGTTTTTGTACATATATCTGTCAAAGCAAAAAACAGTAAATAAATGATTTCTTTTCGCAATAACAAGTTAAATTTACAGTCAGTCCCATCTGCTACCAAATCAACAGATCTTATCCTCTAAGTAGAACTAATGACAAATATAGTCCAGTATTATTTTGATCTTCTACTCACTTAACCAAAATACAGTTGTCCCTTTATATTTGCTGGGGTTTGGTCCCAGGACCAGCCCCCACCCCTGAGATTTCAAAATCCATGAATACTCAAGTCCCATTATATGCAACAGCATAGCAAAATGGTGTCCCTTATATAAGATGACAAAATCAAGGTTGGCTTTTTGGATTATTATTTTAAGAAATGTTCAAGCCGTGAATACTTAAATCTGTGGATACCAAATCCGTGGATACAGAGGGACAACTGTAGATTCAATCTATTTGTCTCCCTGAAAACCACAGCTTGGATGTAAGTATGCAAAGGATACTTCGATCTGAGGATATAGACCAAGTCTATGAAAGCTTATGCTACAACTTCTTTCACTCAGTTAGTTTTCAAGGTGCTACAAGATCCCTTTGCATGCTGATATTTCCAGACTATGACAGCTATGTCTTTGAATTCTACCAGCCTGGATTTAAGTAATCTGGATTTTTTTTTGATGATCTGTTTAAAGTTTCAATTTATGATGTGTCTCTGCACATACATTCTTAAGTCTAATGGTTAAATTATACATGTATCTGTACATATTCAATCATAATAACAAAACTGGCAGGGCTAGAAATTCAATTAGAATCCACAGTAAAGAGAGGATGGACAAAGATGTATGACAACACATCTACATGAGCCATTGTTATTTTCAGATTTAAAAAAAAACAATCACTGTCATTAAAGTACAAACAACTTATTACAGTATGGATTCAGGACTAATAGACAACAATGCTTCATTCATAAAAGACACCTCCACCTAATAATTATGGGAGGGAGGGCTCCTTTTCTCCACATACCGTATATCACTCAGTAGGATCCACTGACCTTCTATGTATCATTTTCAGAGCACTGAAGAAACTTGTTTAGAGAGGACAGGCTAGGGATTTCTGGTTTTGTTTGTTTATTTAGTGTTTTTCAAATTACTTTATAAGAAAGTTTATATCTGACCTAATTAATACATTAAATTCCTATTGGCCCAATTAACATGTCCTAACCTAATAATTGAAAGTTCACCTGGGAAGCTTGCACTGATTCCAGGAAAGCTCAGATGCTATGACTTTGATTAGTTAATATTTTAACTTTGCAAAGCCATTAAATATAGCTAAACCCAACTATTAGTTCCAACCAGAGCCTATCCATTGAATAAATTGCTGGATGGTAAAGAAGTTATGTAAATTCTTTTCTCCCCCCCCCCCCTACTCAGGCTGGGACTAGCAATTGGTTTTAGCCCACCATGCCTCAAAACACATCTATTATTCTTTTAGGGTCATGGATCAGTTTTACATAGGGAGTTCTTTTATATGTTTATTTAGCCCACCATGCCTCAAAACACATCTATTATTCTTTTAGGGTCATGGATCAGTTTTACATGGGAGTTCTTTTATATGTAGAAACACAAAAACTGTCACATGAATGTCCAATTCATGAAGGTCCTGCAATCTTTATACAACGCACACCAGGCCACAGTATGTTCCAGCAGAGCAGATTCCTCACCAACTGGCAGCAGGCCAGGCACTGAAAAAGGCTGTCCACACACAACCCCGCCCCCACCCTCCTACAGAGCCTATAACCTTATCCGAGGAAACAGAAACACAGGTCTTACCTGTGATATGTTCATTTTCAGCAGTGAGAAATGAACATCCTGAGATGGGTTGCTCCTCCCTTTTGGCCCAACAGGCAGGAATGGTACAGACCTTTGAAGAGTGCCCTCTAGCAAGAGCAACCCCTAGTAAATCCAGTAAATAATCAGCTAACACTCCAAAAACCATAAAACTCAAGAAGGTAAAGGGAATAAAACAAAGAGAAGGCATAGTGCAAGAAGAAAAAGGGGATGAACATCTTGACATGGGGCATACCAGAGCTCTTCAAATCAAGGGTAGGAAAACAAATTGCTGGTGTATTAAGTATAAACTATTATAAACGGCCTGTTGAGCATCTTCTTGCCGAATGACGCTTTGGCAGAGAAAAAGGCACCAATACCCAGCATTTCTAAAAGGTGGGACTGACCTCCAGGTGGCTATCTTCTGGAATATGTCCACCAGAGGGGTTATATTGGCAAGAGCCACTGATTAATAGCACTCCCAATGTGGTGAGCGGCAACTTCCCCAAGTAACAAGGACCTTGAGGACTCATAGCATTAAGTGATGCAGACCTTGAGCCATTCCTTGAATAGGAAGACTGAAATTATTCTTCCCTATGGACTGTGGCTGAAGGAAAAAGGAAAAAGCGTCAGACAGGAAGGATTCCTTTATTCTCTTTAGGTAAGTGTGGAATACCCTTCATACATCCAAGGTTTGTTAGACTGTCTCCATTGGTTTCTTGGGATGTATTTCATACCAGGGTTTTGGCTGCCCATCCGACCCCTGGGAAGGACTGGGCTGGTACCATTAACCCCTTGTGCACTTATTAAATCCCCCTTAGCGTATACAGGGGCAGAGGCGGGGGCAGATGAGGGGGCTCTTGTCACCAAGTTTGAAATGATTTCTTCAGGAGCCTTCAGATGTATGTAAGCACTGTATATCAACCTGAGTCATGACTGCAGAAAAGGAATATTTCCATCCTTGCTTAGGCCAGATCTCAGTTTCCTCAGTTTCCTCATTAGACTTTAACCAAATCTGAACTTTCAGATTTGGGGCCTATAAACTGAAACTGAGAAGCATTAGGACTGGCACCAGTCATATGAGTGGGGGATTGCAACCATTTGTTGATTCTGTGTCTTACACTTGCACTCACACTTGGGATCTCCACTGGCAACTACTATCCTGAGAGAAAAAAGGCTCTGGCCAGAATGGAGACAGCAATGGAAGCCCTTGGAGAGAGAAAGAAAGGCATCACATGCCTTTTGAGGCTGGCCTCTCCCTCTGTTTCCAGCACCTCCTATGCCTCAAGATACACATGGGAGAAGGTAAACAGAAACAGGGTATCCATGAGGAGGAGGATCTGTACATTAACACATGTTGGAAATAGCCTATTGGAGGCTGTGTAGTTTCAATGCCCCTATACTACATGTATTGGGGGGGGGCTAACAGGCATCCCTTCTGAGTCTGAACCCCCTTCCTCCGCTGCTGGGGAGGGGGGTGCTTTTCTCCTCCTTTACTTGCAAGACCAAGGGAGGCAGTTTTGTGCAGTAGATTCTGTCAGACACATGGAAGACTACTCAGAGGCAGGGATGCTTGGAAGTTGCTACTTGTGAACAGGTAGCTACAATATGCTCATGAGTAGGGAGGCATGCCAACTCCCGACTATTGACAGTGAGATTTGGAAGCACAAAGTCTTGGAAGTCACACCTACTCATAAGTAAGGACTACTTTTGAGCAGGCAGATTTGTGAACTGCAGCTCCTCATGAGCAGAAATGTGCAGCATCCCTAGCACCAGGTTGAGTTTATCCTCTATGGTGGAGGAAGAGAAAACCCAGGGACTTCCAAGCATTGCCTCACTGAGGTCTCCAATGGGTGCCATCTGGAAAGAGGAGCGTAGTTGCACCTGATCCAGTACAGGGGCTGTGGATGCTTATCCTGTTTCCACAGCTGAAGCACAACTTGAGTCTTCTGCCTTTCTTCTGTGGGCTGAAGGAAAGGACTTCAGTCCCCCAACATGTCTGAACAGTTTCCTCCCTTTGGGTTTTTTTGGCATTGGCAGCAGGGCTGCTGCTGTCTTTTTGTCAACCTCATCCCTGGCCTCCTAATAGGTTGGGCATTGGCAGTGCAAAGAGGCTGCAGAACATAGGGATTTTCCCTCACATGCTAGCCCTGCATGATTCCCCTGTTGGTACTTCTCTGAGGAAGCCAAGGCCCCAAGCATGCCTGAGCTAGTCTCTTCAGCCCATGTGGAATGGGCCACAGTGGGTAAAAAGGCCTCTTCATGTGAGAGGAAATTCCTACTGGGGTGGGGAGTCTCACTGAAGAATAGGAGTAAGATGGAGAGCCTTCTTGTTGCTGATGTTGTTGCTGCTGCTGTTTTAAGAAAGATCTTGTGAAGCAAGGAGGAGCAAGATAAAAGCATGATCTATGGGATGAGAGACAGGAATGAGGACTGGCTTTACCAGGGGTTGTTCAAAGGTCTGTACCATTCCTGCCTATCGGGAGAGAAGGAGAAGCCCATCTCAGGATGTTCAGCCTTTCACTGCTGGGAAACTAGAATTAAGAGGAGTTAAAATGCCACATTGGTTACTTACTGTGAAGGTACATTCTGAGGCTGGGGAGAGGAAGAATCAATGATGTTTGGGATTGGTTCCCTCACTGCCCAAAGAGAGGCAGGAAGTCATGGTTTAAATTTTTTGTAATTTGACACTTCTTCCTGTACTCTGCTCTGCTCTCCACGAGGTCAGTTCCCTGACTAGCCAAGCCCTTAAAGAGATAAGGCAGGTTATCCATGCAGTTTAATGTCATTTGTCTCCTGGCAGCCACAATGGGTGAGGTGGATTCCTTCTCTCCCCAACCCCAGAATGCACCTTCACGGTAACTGACCAATGTGGCATTCTCTGGGTTGGTGAGAGAAGGAATCCATGACATTTGAGACATACCCAAGCTGTGCCCTATCTCGGGCGGGAGTGACTGCCTAGTGTGCGATAATCTGTTTGTTGGAGAATCCTTCTCCTGAAGGCGGCATCTGCCGACCTGAACTTGTCCATTTTGTATTGCCAGATGAACGAGAAAGGGGTACTCCAAGTGGCAGCCCTGAATATCTCCAGTATGGGGGTGTTGGTTGAGAAGGCCACCGATGTGGCCACTGATCTGGTGGAGTGCACGGTGACCCCGGAAGATCTGGGTGCATTGGCGGTGTTGTAAGTCAACCAGATACACGGCTTTATCCACATGGCTATGGTCTGCCTTGATGCCTTTGCCCCCATTGACTTGGGGTTGAATGACATGACTAGTGGGTCGCAGAGCCTAAAGGACTGAGTCTTCTTGATGTAGATCTTGAGTGCCCTGCAAACATCTAAATTCTGCCACAACCTCTCCATTGGGTGTGATGGATTTGGGCAGAAGGAGGAAAGAATTAACTCCTGGGCGAGGTGGAAGCTTGACACCACCTTTGGCACGAATAATAGGTCCAGTCTCAGGAACACATAGTCCTCGTTAAATGTGCACAGGTGCTCTCTGACTGATAAGGAGGCCAACTCCTAAACCCTTCTAGCTGAGGTGATGGTGACTACCTTCAGGGTGGCCACCTTAAGGGTTAGGGTCTGAAGAGGAACTGTCTGCAGCGGTTCAAACGGCAGTCACATCAGTTGTTTTAACACTAATGGTAGACTCCAGGATAGGAATCTGTGTCTCACTGGTGGGGCTAAGATGGTCCTCACCTGCATGTCAGGAACCTTCTCACATGCAGGAGGGAGGAAAGCGAGCCTCCTTGCGGCAGGGGCATGATTAAAGATAGGGGCACAGCCTGTCTCTTTAGTGGGTTGGGTCTGACGCCTACATCTAGTCCCTTCTGTAGAAACAGCAACACGTGTTTTACCGTCAGTCCTTCCTGGGGAATGGAGTTAAGCCTGCACCAATGCCTGAAGGCTTGCCACGTGTGCTCATAGGTTCGTGCCGTTGATTGTCTCTGCAATGAAGGAAGGGTGGTTATCACTGACTCCTAGTAGCCGCATTCCTGCAAGGCTCTCTGCTAAATCTCCAAGCAGCTAGTTGGAGCCAGGATACTTTCAGGTGTCTGAGGGGCCTCTGAAGTAGAAGGTCCTCCCTCTGAGGAAGTCGCCATGGTTCCTCCTGTGTGAGCTCCATGAGGTCCGAGAACCATGGTCGTCGGGGCCAGTACGAGGCTATGAGAACTACATTTGTCCTCTCTTCCCTCACCTTCCTGCATACCTTTCCCAGAAGGAGAAAGGGAGGGAAAGGTAGAGGAGGCTTTTCAGCCAGGTACTCCTCAGTGCATCCACTCCCTCTACCCCTTGGGAGTGGAATCTGGATAAGATTTGTGTTGGACGTTGAAGTGGATCAGGGCTAGTCTCGCTGCGTGTAGCTCAAGCCAGTTTATGCTGTGTCTCAATTCCTGAGTGCCCCAGAGCCCCTGCACTACCTCCCTCTGGCAGTGCTCCCCGCAACCCCTCAGACTTGCATCCGAGGTGACTGTGATCAGGTGAGGTGGGGCGAATGGGGAACCCTTTGCTATGCTGCCCTTGTGCATCCGCCATAAGAATGAGGCTGACTGCTGTAGGCAGATGAAGCAACAGGCATTTTTTGAGAGCTATCTGATGTTGGTAGTCCTTGAGGAAACCCTGTAAGGGTCTGGAGTGGAATCTGGCCCATGGGGCCACATGGATTGCTGAGATCATGAGCCCCAGGAGTCTGGTCAGAGCCATCAACAGGGTGCGGGTTTGGGCGTGCAGAGCCTGTGCTTCCTTCCGAATGGAGGTCTGCCTCTCTTCCGGGAGGTATATCATACCTGCTCTGGTGTCTATCCAAGTGCCCAGATGCATAATGGTCTGCACTAGGACCAGATTGCTTTTTCTGAAATTTATGAGGAAGCCATGTGTTTGTAGACAGTCTACTGTCTTGTTCAGGTCCTTACGAGCCTTCTGGAATGATTATGCTCTCAACAGCACATTGTCCAGATATGGGTATAGACGAAACCCTTGGGCCCTCAGGTATGCGATCAGGGCTACCAGTATCTTGGTTAAAACCCATGTGACCGATGCGAGACCGAAGGGAAGGGCCCTAAATTGAAAATGTTTGTCGGTCTTCACATGCAGATACGCCTCTGCCAAGTCCAGGGATGCTAGGAAGTCTCCTTTTTGGAGAGCTGCTCTGATGGAGGAAAGGGTTTCCATCTGGAATCGCTTGTAAGTAATGCAAGAGTTTGTGTATTTGAGGTGCAGGATAGAGCTGGAGTCCCCTTCCTGTTTTTGGTATAGTGAAAAAGAAGGAGTAGACTCCCGAGAATCGCTGGTGTGGAGATACTTCTTCTATTGATCTGATGTTCTACAAGCTGATGAAGTTACCAGCTTGGTAGATGAAGGGAACGCTGTGGACATTGCATACCTTGATTTCAGTAAGGCCTTTGACAAGGTTCCCCATGACATTCTTGCAAACAAGCTTGTAAAACGTGGGCTAGACAAGTTAACTGTACAATGGATTTGTAACTGGTTCACCGGCCAAACCCAAAGGGTGCTCAGCAGTGGCTCCTCTTCGTCTTGGAAAGATGTGACCAGTGGGGTGCCACAGGGTTCTGTCCTGGGCCCAGTGCTATTCAACATCTTTATCAATGACTTGGATGAGGGAATTAGGGGCATACTTATCAAATTTGCAGATGGCACCAAATTAGGAGGAGTAGCTAATACCCTAGAGGACAGGATCAAAATTCAGAATGACCTGGATAGATTGGAGAGCTGGGCCAAAGCTAACAAAATGAAATTCAATACGGAGAAATGTAAAGTACTGCACTTAGGGCGGAAAAATGAAATGCATAGATATAGGATGGGAGAGATCTGGCTGAACGAGACTACGTGCGAAAGGGATCTAGGAGTCCTAGCAGACCACAAGTTGAACATGAGTCTACAGTGTGATGCAGCAGCTAAAAAGGCCAATGCGATTTTGGGCTGTATCAATAGAAGTATAGTGTCTAAATCAAGGGAAATAATAGTGCCACTCTATTCTGCCTTGGTCAGACCTCACCTAGAATACTGTGTCCAGTTCTGGGCACCACAATTTAAAAAGGATATTGACACATTGGAGCGTGTCCAGAGAAGGGCAACTAAAATGGTGAAAGGTCTGGAAACCATGCCTTATGAGGAGAGACTTAGGGAGCTGGGTATGTTTAGCCTGGAAAAAAGACGTTTAAGAGGCGATATGATAGCCCTGTTTAAGTATTTGAAGGGAGTTCACGCTGAGGATAGAGCAGGCTTGTTTTCTGCTGCTCCAGAGACTGGAACACGGAGCAATGGATGCAAGCTCCAGGAACAGAGATTCCACCTCAACATGAGGAGGAACTTTTTGACAGTAAGAGCTGTTCGGCAGTGGAACACACTCCCTCGGAGCGTGGTGGGGCCTCCTTCTTTGGAGGTCTTTAAACAGAGGCTGGATTGCCATCTGTCGGGGATGCTTTGCTCAAGATTTCCTGCGTGGCAGGGGCTTGGACTGGATGGCCCTCGTGGTCTCTTCCAACTCTACAATTCTATGATTCTAAGTGCTGAATGGCCGATCGATGTGACTCTCCTTTTTGCTGGTTCTTGGGGACAGGGGCAGGCAGAAACCTTCTTCCTGTTGAATTCTATGCATTATCCCTGCGAGATGGTGGATCTGATACACCTGTCTGTTGTTGAGTTCAACCAGGTCTCCAGGAACAAGGTGAACCTGCCCCCTCCCAGACAAAACTGCTGTCTAGCTCCAACCCTCTGGGTGTTGCTCTCTCCCCTGTAGTTCCCAGAGATCTGGGTGAAAGGGCTCCATCTGATGGTATAGTTAGATCTTGCCCAAGTGGGATGAAAGGAACGGAAGCCCCTCTGTCTAGTAAATCCCCTTGTGGAGTGAAAGGAGGAAGAGGATTAGAACAGCCTCTTGAGGCTTTTCTTACTGCTTTGCCTGCTCATAGTGGGCATTGCATGCTTCTTGTCCTTGGTTTCCACTAGAATATCCTTCAAGGCTTCTTCCCCAAACAGCTTGATTCCTTTGAACAGTGTTGTAGACAAGTTGGCTCTCGAGTGCGCATCTACTTCCTAATGCTCCAGCCAGATGCATCTCCTGGTGACAGCCATTGCTCCTATGGCTCTAGCAGTGAACGTCATGGAATCCTGCAAGGTGTTGGCAATGAACTGCAAAGTTCTGTAGATTTTGGACAGACTCCTTTCAGGAGATCTTGTACCCATAGGAGCGCTGCTCTCGTAAAGAGGGAGGAAGCTGACGATGCTCTGATCAACAGAGCCGCCACCTCATGTGCCTTCTTCAGGGCTCCTTCTGCCCTCTTCTCTTCGGGATCCTTAAGGAACGCCTCTCCTTTCTTAGGTTTCAAGGAGTGTAAAACCAGGGAGGCTACCAGCGAATCGACCGCCGGGACCTTCAGTGTGTCCAAGCTCCATTTCCCAGGTGAGTAGAACTTCTGGGCTATCACAGTTCCTCTTTCCTTGCAGTGGCTTCTCCCATTCCTCTGTAAGCAGCTGTGTAAAGAGCAATGGGAAATGCCAGCTCCTTCTTCTGGGCCATAGGTGGCCTTAGCACCAAGGCTCCCCTCTCGTTCAGCTCCTGGTTCTCCTGACCAGTGGCATCCTGTTGGCTTGACTTGCAGGGAAGGCTGAGAGTGTCTGCTACCTTTGTCAATAGGGGCGTGAAGTCTTCACTGTGAAACAGCCTATCTGATATTTCCACTTCTGTGGAACCCGAATCCGACCATTCTCCTTCCTCCTTGTCCATGTGTGAGTGATCTGCATCCTCCTCTACATCATACACATTTCTAATGATGTCATTAATTGCCTCTTCTCCTGAATCGTAGTCTGACAAATGAGAGATCTTTTCCGTTTAGGCCCAGCAGGGGGTGCTAGAGTGCACCTTTTTGTGGAAGCCGAGGTTTGATGTTTCGACTTGTGGGTCACTTTCCTCCCAGTCCCCCTGGGGACCTGGGTCTCCAAAGTACCTGGATGGGCTGCTGCTGCCGCTGCAATGCCCTCCCCCCCCTGGCGAGGGCCTGCTCAGCACAGTACCTCCTCCCAATCTCCTAGAAGGTCAGAGGACAATCCTCCACGAAGCTGGTGGCTGAGGTCTGGGCACTCAGGAGAATTGGAGGTTGCCGCGCAGAGCCTGGTCCTTTTGGGACACTTGGAGGGTCGGGGAGGAGGGCCTGCATGAGGAGCTGCAAGGCCATTCTTATGGCCTGCTCCTGTTCCCTCTCATCCTCTCTGGCCCAATCTCCCGGCTATAGGGATGTGCAGAGGATCCTTGGTGTCCTATCCCTTCCTCCTCCTCCCCCTCTGAATCCCGTCTGGCCAGGTACTCCATCTGGGGAACCTGCAAACGCTTCGTCCAGGATGGGGACCTGGGAGCCTGGCGTTTTTCTCCACCCAGCTGCTCCCCCACCCCACTAGCTGGAGACTCCCTCTGGGGCCTGGGCCATCCTTGGAGTTCCCCTCCCCAGCAATCCCCACACAAGTCTTCCTGGCGGCAGTTATCCTGTCCCTGGCTCTTGCGTTCCCTGCTCATCTGCTGGAGCGGCTTCAGTAGCAGAGGGACGGTGAGGAGTGCTCTGACATCCTGCACCACCAGCTGAAGTGACTTCAGCAGCAGGGACGGGCTTTGGGTTGCCATTCAGGGCTTACTCCCAGAGCTTCCGGAGACAACTGGATCTCCTGCTACACACTTCTTCTCCCACACGGCCATCTGTCTGCTCTTTCCAGCTGCCTCTTTCCTCTCACTGTGTGCCATCCTCGGAGCAGCAGGTGGAGGAGGCAGAACAAAGGAGCAGTGGAGAAGAAAAGCCCAAAATCAGGCTGAAGATCAAGTAACCTGGGAAGCGGGGGGGGGGGAGCCAAAGAAAAGTTTTTTAAAAAAATACAGAAGGAAATCAGGCTGATGGAATAGGGTCTCAGTAGAGGAAAAAGATGAGAAAGGGCTTAGAATAAGGATGAAAATCCTGGGCCTAGAAAAGAAAAAAAGTTGGAGGAGAGAGTCTGTAGCTCTGCTCTGGGCGAAGCAAGACAAATAACTTACCTCATGGAGAGCAGAGCAGAGGAGTACAGGAAGAAGTGTCAAATTATAAAAAATTTAAATCACAACTTCCTGCCTCTCTCTGGGCGATGAGGGGACCAATCCCAAACATCATGGATTTCTCCTCTCACCAACCCAGAGAATCAATGGTCAAAAGGTTTTATTACATCTTTGCAGATGATATCACAACAGAACTACCAGATCCATTATGGATATGGGCCTAGAGTTGAAGTGAACATGGCTGATAATACTGATAATTTATATCCTGCTCTTAATATTTTAAATCTGTGGTAATTATGTAATATTTTTTCTGATATTTTCATT
Source organism: Gambelia wislizenii (assembly GCA_030847615.1). Classification (NCBI taxonomy): domain Eukaryota; kingdom Metazoa; phylum Chordata; class Lepidosauria; order Squamata; family Crotaphytidae; genus Gambelia; species Gambelia wislizenii. Next base: position 296,668,993 of record JAUMIR010000003.1, read on the forward strand.
CTATCCTGTGAATTGTTTCTTTGTTGACATATAATTTAATTTAATTTAATTTAAAGGAGATATTAATACATCAAATGACTGGTTAGTGCTTTTTGTATATTACAGTATAGGTTATATAGTCAAGAAATATAATTATAAAGTGTACTTGTACCTGTCCAGGTATAAAACTTGAGGGAATTCTAATTTGTTGTGTATCTTTTCTGGCCTCCCCAAAGCCTGATTGAATTCAAATCTTGAGAGCTCAAAGGTTAAGACAGGAGGAAGCTCAGTAAACCAGTGCTGCAAAAAACAAAACACAAGAATAACTACATTTTAGGTACATCCTCCTTAAAAGAACGTATCTGCTCAACTTATCTGAGTGAAAAACATGCTTGGGAGAATATTATTACTGTAAATTTTCCATGACACATAATGTTTTACAGCTGTACATTTTTATAAAGTTATATTTGTTTTCAAAAACTGAATCATATCTATTAATAAAAGTTCCTTTTGTTAACAAATGCCAAAAAGTCAACCTATTTGGAAATTACTGTTTTTCAACAGATATGAACAGATCTAGAATTTGAAAAGGCACAAGTTTTCTTATATTAAGGTCTGTGTGACTAGCTTGTCTTCTATTTCTTGTATCTCCAACTAGGAGAAACCACACTGCTGTGAGGCTTTCTTCTTCTTCTTTTTAAAAAAGTATTTTCTTTTCTTAGCATTCCTCAATATCAGTATTTGTTTCACACCTCATTCTACAAGCACAGCAATGGTGCTACTGTATCATATTCACATTTATATTTCATCAAAATCAAGCATGATTTAAAATCAGATGGTATGTCTTCTCTTGTGGTAACTGGCAGTTTTATAGCAATGAATTTCTACTTCACAACTAATTACATCCTTCGTTTATTCACTACTGTGGATAATTTTGTGAATGGAATGTAGTGCAAACTGACTTTTGTTCAAAGATATAGTTGATTAAATGCTATATCAACTATATGCTAAAACAGCATCAAGTTTCTATATTTATTTATTTATTTTGAGAGGGAAGGGAATTCCACACTTTTTCTGTCTGCTTTATTTACATATTTAATCCAAATTACTGACCTTGGCATATAATAATCAAAATGTGTCAGATGCATATAATTTCAATTTTGTAGTGTCTGCTTTTCTAGAAAATGAACAGATCTGCTCTCTTTATTCCAACTCACTAGGCTGAACTTTGGATGAAGTAAGTATGCACTGAGAAACTCTTTAGCAAAGATGTTATCCTAGAACCTTAGAGAAGATCAGGACAAAAAAACAAATAAAAAAGGTGTTATCTACAAAGAAATCCCAATAATTGTGGAAAGAACTCTAGATGTTACTGAGAAAAAAACTCCTATTCAGAAGGGAATTTCTACATCTTTACTCAAGTAGCAAAGGGTCGTTTTGTTTTGTTCTGACAGACAGATGTGTGTGTGTATATATATATATATATATATATATAAGGTTCAGTAGAAAGATACCACCAAAAATAAATAAATAAATTCATCTTTTGTTATTAAAAATATTTAAACCATTTTGAAGTTCAGTGTGCTGGTATTCTTACAGTGAATGGTACTTTTTTGAATTTGACTTCTGGAAGTTACAGATGTAAGTTATATTTCTGTGTCAGAATACACAGGAGTGAAATCTTTTTGTTTAAAGTCTTGTCAATTTGACACGATAAAATCTAGAATGTAAGCTTCTGGTATTAAGACTCATATTAAACAACACATGACATTCACTTATGTACAGAGAAAGACATGACTCCACACTCTGTAAAAGATTAATATTTAAAAATCCCTGAATGTTAAAAAGAAACTGGTTGAATTTTTTTTATATTATTATTGGATGGCTGTGACAAGTAAAAGCTTTTGCTTACTATCAGTAATGTTATCCACTCTCATAATGTGTTTCTAGTCAGTCGACCTGGCATTTTTATGTGGACTCCAATAACAGGAGTATGCTTCCTACTTAGCAGACTGAAGATATAACATGCATAATTTACATTACTTGGAGTGATACAATTAACCCTTTAAAGTTTACACCTATTCTCTGATTTTCCCTTCATTTTTATTCTAAAGATGAAGAGGGTGTGAACTGTAATCTGAAAAGGACCAATGAAATAATAAGAACTGTAAACATGTCACACAACTGTAAATTGAAGCACATAAAAGAAGGTATTCCATATAAATCAGTGGGTCAACACATAAACATATATTACACATGACGATACCATTTTCAAAATCAGTACAATCAGCTAATGTAAAAGAACAACATTTAAAGAAAATTAAAAGGTGGTTTTGAGGGCAGACATAAGCCTTGTCTCTGGCCCCACAATAAACATTTCCTTCCCCCTTGAGAACATTGTTCTATTTCATGACCACTTGACACATGGCAATAGATAAAGTGCCCATGAAAATATGTGATTTTAGTTCCCTATAAATATAACTTTTTTTAAAAAAAATAAAGGAAATAAATACGCAATATGTGGCACTTTTACTTTGGGCTGAAATAGAAGACATGTCTTAGAGTAAATAAACAGCCTGCCAAAATATTTTGCGTTTGTGCCAACCATATTTAAATCTAGTCAGCATCATGGGAAGGGTTACAGATGTCTCCAGAAGCATAAGATGTCTCCAGATATCACTCACCTCCTGGCCAGACTTCCCAGAATTTTCTGAGTGTAAGGATTCAATTTCCCCTTCAACCATGGCAGCTTCTAGGCACTCATGTAGGTCTTTGAAGCCATTAACTTGAAGTGGGTACTGGCCAAACATTTCTGCATTTTCAAATTTCTTTCCTTATCAAAAGAGGGATGTGTTAAGATTTCAACAATAAAACATTTATCATCATGTATTCATTATTTATTCATTAAAATAAATCTATCCTGCCCTATATCACAAGATCTTAGGGCGACATACAAACAAAATCAATATGAACAGAGTAAAACAAATTAAGCAATAAAATAACGTAAATTGATTAAAATATATATTAAACATATTAATAAGGTAAAAGAGTCTAAAACCATGGCAAGTTACAAATATGTAACTAAGTAATGCCTCCTGGCCCACCCCTTGCTCCAAACCTACCTTAACAGTCAGCATCTACACCAAGAGACAGAGATCTGTTATGCTATTGACTAGAGCACATGTTTTATGTTTTAGTCCCTTCCCACCAGCAAGCAAGGCTGAAACAATCAGAAGCAGAACACCTTTTGCAATTCCTCATTGCACTGAAGATAACTGGCCAGGAGCAGGCAGGAAACATCATCCTGCTGGACCTGATCAGCAGCAGAATAGACCTCCATCTCTCAATGTAGCTGCTGGCTGTTAAGGTAAGTTTGGGGGCCATACACAATCATGGCAATAGCACCATGACTGTGAACATGTGGTATAGTGAATACGGAACAGTTACAGACCTGTGCTGTAGGTTATGAACCCATAACTGCAATATAGGAAGCCAGCACATGTTCATAAACATTTTAAAGTGAATCATTTAGATCCCAAACAGCAATATATATGAACACTATGGAAATGTATTTGATTTCATAGCAGTTTCTAGATTATAATGGTTTAAATAAGCTGGTTATACAGAATCTGACTGAACTGCCAAGAGTATCCAAATGTCTGATGCAAGAAGGCAAACTATGTGACAGAAAGGACCTATAACAACATGTTGCAGTGTTCCTCTCCCTCTTAGTAAGAGAAGTTCTGGTTCACCCAGCCTGGCAAGAAGTTTCTAGATGGGAGGGACAAAAGGATCTTGCCAAGAAAGCCCCAGGATAGGGTGGCTATCATCATCATCATCATCATCATCATCATCATCATCTTTTATTTCCATAGCACCATCAATGCACATGGCACTTCACATGAAAAAGAACAACAAAACAGATGGCAGTAGGGAAAGGGATTAAGCCTAGCATTCTCTTCTCTCCCTCCTTGTCCAGGGCAATGGCAGTTGGGATGGAGGAAGGGCCATTCTGCTTCTGGGCCCAGGCAAGATGGAGCTTTGCCTGCCTTCCCTTCTCTCCCTCAGCAGCCAGGGCAATGGCAGTTGGGACAGAGGGAGGGCTATTCTGCTTCCATAAGTCAAAGGCACATTAACAGCACAGTGAAGGTACATTGACAGCAAAAAAGTACATGGAGGAGTTTTCATACTTCCAGCCCAACACTGCCAGCAAATTGTAATCACTACTTATGAGGAGTTACGGACATAACAAAGCCAATTCTTCCCTCTTGTCCTTGGGACTTCAGGTCACATTTTCTTTCCCAACTATCACTATCTTCTTCAACTGTCAATGGTCTGTGCATCCTGAACATTCAAATCCTTGTCAGGCTGTTTGGGGGATTTAAACATATTGCCTCTCTTAAAAATAATAATAAAAAAAACCAGTTATACACTTCTGCATACCTACAGAGTTCCCTAAATATACAGAAACAACTATTATATTTTTAACTGCTTTGTCTTCACCTCCACACTAACAGGGTCTTCAACATTTTCAAGCAGTTACTAGAGAGGTTATTAGGTTGGGACCCAAATAACTACATGAAGCATATCTAAACGGCTTGGTATATCTAATAAGGCTAACTTTAAAAAAAAGAAACCAGCAGCTCTCTGTATCATATTAACCTGCTTTTGAAGGATTACTTTCAAAGGGGGTGTGCCGAGTAGCACTGAGAGCTGCTGTTTAACACATACCATCTAATGCTCTTCCTTCCCTGAGCAGTTAGAACTAGCTGAAAAATCTTTTAGATCTTAACTGATCTTCATACCTTGGGAACTATAATGATTGAGCCTTGCTTCTATGGTCTACATCAATGTGTTTTGTGTCTCATTTCCCTTTTATTTTTTTATTTTATCAAACTATGAACTCTTAGTAAGATTTTGCTATACGGTCTTATAGTGGGCTCCATGTAGGCAACCCTAACAAATTGTCGCATTGGTATTTACCATGAAAGTACATTCTGGGTTGGTAGAGAGGAGGAATCTGGATACATTACACTTGGGTTCACCACCCAGAGAAGAGGCAGGAAAAAAAAATTCAAACTAGGCCTCATGATAGCTGGAGGGACCATTGACTCCTCCCCACTCCAGCCACCACAACCTCAGTTCCTTTGCTAGCCAAGCCACTTAAGATACTAGGATGGCAGTCGCTAGGGCGGGGCAGATTCCTTCTTTCTACCAACCCCAGAATGCACTTTCATGATAAGTACCAATGTGGCATTCTCTGGGTTGGCGAGAGGAGGAATCCGGATACGCTACACTTGAGACATACCCAAGCTTTCCCTGAATCAGGGAGGGGCAACTGCCTACAACTGGTTCTAATCCTGAATCACCTCTTGGACAACATTGTAGAGATTACTGCCTCGTCATACCTACACAGTCGGAGACCTCACCACTCAATCTCCACATGGTTAGGCGCAGCCAACCCACATTGGGATGCAGGAGAGGAGTCTGAGACAGAAGATCTCTTCTCTGTGGGAGTAACCACTGTGGGGCCAAAGCCATCTCCATATGGTCTGAGAACCAAGGCCTCCTCAGCCAATGCAGTGTGATGAGGACCACTCCAGCCTTCTCTCTCATCTTCCTGATTGTTTTGGCAATCAACGGAATTGGCGGGAACAGGTAAAGTAGGCCCTCCAGCCAGGGAGATTGCAAGGCGTCAATCCCTTCTGCATGGGGCTCCTAAAATCTTGCGAAAAACCTGTTCGGCTTGTGATTTGAGGGAGAGGCGAAGATATCCACCATCATTTGCCCGAACCTCTGTTGCAGCTGATCAAATACCTGCTGACCATTCCCCTGGAAGGACTTTGTGTTTGCTCAGGTAATCCGCCCGAAGGTTGGTGGAACCCTGGATGTGTAGAGCTGAGATGGAAGCCACTGGAAGAGCAGAGAGGCTTCCTTCTGGAGAGACTGGGACCTCATTCCCCCTTGCTTGGTTATGTAGGAACGGGCTGTATTTACCCCGAGATCCTCCGTGAAGTGGATCAGTGCGAGCCAAATCGCCCTCAGCTCCAACCAGTTTATGCTGTGGGAGTTCTTGCTCCCATCTCAGATGCCCTAAGCCTGGCGATCTTGACAATGTGCCCCCCCACAACCAAGGAGACTGGCATCCAAGGTCAACAAGATCTGAGGCCTTATGATCCAGGGAGATCGCCTGGTCAGATTCTCTGCCCTCATCCACCATCGGATGGATGCCCTGACCTCGAGTGGAACCTGTAGGAGGACACATGTCCTGGGAAAAATTGTAACTGGTGATCATGCAAGAACAGCTGGAGAGGCCAGGTGTGGAACGTGGCCCACAGAACCATCATGATTGATGAGATCATGAGGCCTAGAAGTCAAGACAGTTCCATAAGTGGGACTGAGGATGTCGCAAGATGTGACCTTTCTTTCCTTCCACAGGAATATCATTCCCTTCTGAGTGTCCAACACCCACCTAGATGTCTGATGGATTGCAAGGGGAGAAGTGAACTCTTGTAGTTTATCAGAAAGCCGTGATCCTGAAGACACTGAATCGTGGCCTGAAGGTCCCTTCGGGATCTTTGTTTGGAGGGAGCCCTGAGGAGAATGTCATCAAGATTAGGGTATAGGTGGATGTCCTGCACGTGGAGGTGTGCTACTAAGGCAACAAAGAGTTTCGTAAACACCCTTGGGGCCAATGCCAAGCCGAATGGAAAGGCTCTTAACTGATTAATGCCTGTGCCCAAAGGCAAAGCAAAGGAATTTTCTGCTGTCATCATGAATCAACACGTGGAGATATCCCTTCCCCAGGTCCAGGGAGACTAGAAAATCCCCTTTCTGCAGTGCCTCCTGAATGGAGGATGTTTCCATGCAGAAGCGCTTGTAAGTGATATGCATATTGGTGTGTTTTAAATCTAGAATTGAGTGGGTGCCCCCCCTCTTTGGGACTGTAAAGAAGATGGAGTTGACATCTAAGAATCTCTGAGAGGTTGGCACTGCCTCTATCACCTTGATGTGAAGCAGATGGTCTATCGCTGCGATCTGCTCCCGTCTCTTCTGAGAGTCCTTTGAGAGTGGATGGAACGAACCTGCCCTTTGAGAAGGAATCGAATTCTAATCGGTACCCATGAGAGATAATGGACACGACCGATCTGTCTATCATGGTTGCCTCCCACCTTGGATGGAAGTGGTATAGGCGGCACTGTTGTCGCCCACCCACCCCCCACCCCTTTGGGGATGGGAACCACCTCCAGCTTGTGGTAGGTTAGATCCAAATGACCCCGACAAGAAAGTGGATCTCATCCATGAGGATGAAAGGAGCAAAAATGTCAGAGCTTCCCAAAACCTCTAGAGGCTCTGAAGGAAGAGGAGAGCTGGAAAAGCCTTTTAGTTGTTCTCTTGTCTATCCTTTTAGTCATTATGGGCATTGCCTTCTTTTTATCCTTCATCTCAACAAGGATGTCTTTTAAGGCCTCTTCCCCAAACAGGCTTGACCCTTTGAATGGAGTAGTTGAAAGATTAGCCCTAGAGTGGGTGTCTACTTCCCAGTGACAAAGCCAGGTAGAGCGTCTAGCCACTGCTGCTGCAACCATGGCTTTGGAAGCGAAGGTCACTGCATCCAGCGTGGCATCAGCATGAAATTGTAAGACCATGTAGACCTTTGAGAGTGATCTCTGGAGGGATATGGGGTCCAAATCCCTATCATGTAGAATGTCCTCTATCCACAGGAGGGAAGTTCTGGCAAAGAGGGAGCCTATTGACGATGCCCTGATGGCCAGGGTTTTGGTTTCACGCATCTTTTTGAAAGCCCCTTATATTCTCTTTTCCTCAGGATTCTTATGGAATTCTCCGCCTTCCTTGGGCACTAGAGATCCTGAAAATAGAGAGGCCACCAGAGAGTCAGCCACCGGAACCTTAAGCTTTTCCATGACCTGCTTGTCCAGGGTGTAGATCTTCTGTGCCAGAAGGGTGCCCTTGTTACCCCTTAGGGGCTTTTCCCATTCATCTTCAATGGTGTACATAAAAATGGACGGGAAGGGCACCTCCCTTCCTGATGCTTTGGGGGATCCAACCACCACCACTGCTCGTTCACTGAATTCCATGGATGCCTGCTCCTGCTGGGGCTGATGATCCAAGAACCCCAAAATGGAGCATGCTTTTGCCAAGAGGGAAGGGAAATCCTTCAGATGGAACAGCCTATTGGACGCTTCCCTTTGCGGGGTTTCCATGTCTGACCACTCCCCATCTTCCTTGTCACCATGATCGCTGAAGTCCTCGTGCTCAAGGTCCTCAGCATCAGCTAGTGTCGCCTCGTCTTCCAAGGCTCCCTCCGACTCAGTGGAGGAATGCAGCAATAAGGGGGCTTTTCTCTTAGTTTGTCTAAAGCCTTGGCCACCACTTGGGCCAGGCCTACTGACCTCGGCCCAGTTGCCTCAACCTTCTCCCTGGACTCTAGGAGGCACATGGTCTGTAAGAGAAGGGAACTAATGCTTTCACTCCCTTGTGCCCCTTGTGGAGTGTGGCTCCTAGCTCCCTGGTTGGAGACATTAGGCTTTGTCCCCTACCTTGAGTTCGAGGAAGTGGACATGGCGAAACTGGTGTGGGGCTGTTGCCAGCTCCAAGCTACCAGGCCTAGCAAGCGCCCATGCAAAGGCCCCTCTGGCTGCTTATACCACTCGGTCCTCCGCATCCTGCAGCTCCACCCTCGGGATGTCCAAATGTGAGAGAAAGGCTCTGTCCTGGGGAACATTGTGGCTCCCAGAGGAGGAACCCATCCAGGGGGAAGTGAGGGGGCAAAAGATGGCAGCTGCCATCCCCGTTGGCCACGTGTCTGAGAAACAAAGGGTCATCAATCTCCCTTCCCTCCCTGGTTACGACTGCCTGAGGGAGTTGGGTTCTCTCTACCCCCGCGTTCCCTGATCCCTGGGGGTTGCCCTCCAATCAGGAGAAGACCCACATGCCAGGTGCAACCTGGTAGTCCCAACTGCCCTTTGGTAACCCCCCATACGTTCACTCCCTGACCGTTTTCCAACTGCAGGTACTTCTCTGCCCAACGGCTGATTGCTACTCTCTCTCCCCGGTCAGGGTTGTAGGGTCGGTTGTCTGGTAACAATCTTCCGTTCACTCCCTGCGTGCCTGTGGAACAAGGTTCTGCAGCGTGGGAATAGGGCCACCGCTAACGGTGGCGCAATCTCTACCCACCTGCAGAGCAAGGCTCGGTGGCGGGGAGACCCTTCTGAGGCTACTAGGTGCCTGATCTCCACCTGCCTGCTGGGCTGTGCCCGGTGGCGAAGAGACTGAAACATTCTTGGCCTCCGGAACCACTTGCTAAAAGGCTTCCAGTGGCGGGGAGGGCTCAGTATCATGCCCACGCACGTCCCTTTCAGCCTGGGTGTGCTTTTCTTTCTTCTTTTGCGTTGTTGGAGCCATCGCCCAGACAGAAGAAGAAAAGGTTTGGGGGGGTGGGTAGAGAGTACAGAGATGAAGGAAGGGATGAAACCCACAGAAGTTGGCAGAAAAGTATCAGAAAGGACACAAAAGAAAAGTTGCCAAGGAGCAACAAGAAAAAGCTCTGCTCTGGGTCTCTCTCTCTCTGGCTTTTCTTCACAAACAAAGATTCAGGAAGGACTCATCCCGCGCTTTCTGCAAGCGCACTGATGACTAAAAAGGCCAATACGAAATAAACAAGTCCATTTGCAGAAAGCACAGCAGAAGGTCTCCTTCACTGATGTTTCCGTGTTGTGATTCTTTCTGCGTTGTCGTTTCTCTTCAAGACTTGTTCAGCGTGAGTTCTCAAATAAGGCTGCAGCATTGTGGATAGTGCGTCTCCATGCCTCCCAATGTGAGGCCAGGGCGGACCAATGTTGGTGATCAATTTGGCCAAGCCTGAGATGTTGTTTCAGGGAGTCCTTGTATCGTTTTTTTGGAGCGCCCCTCTTACGCTGACCCGAGGCAAGTTCACCATGGAGCACTATTTTTGGGAGACGATGGTCCTCCATCCTAGAAATGTGTCCTGCCCAGCGCAGCTGTGTTCTCAATATCATAGCCTCAATGCTGGTGATCCCTGCTTGCTCAAGGACAAGGCAGGAAGAAAAGAACTGAGGTTCTGGTGGCTGGAAGGGGGAGGAGTCAATGGTCCCTCCAGTTATCAACGAGGTCTAGTTTGAATTTTCTTCCTACCTCTTCTCTAGGTGGTGATGGGGAAAACCCAAGTGTAATGTATCCAGATTCCTCCTCTCACCAACCCAGAGAAATGGCAATTAAAAGCGAAATAGACATGAGCATTTATCAATCCTTCCTCTTTTTAAATATTTTTCCACTTGTGTAGCTGCTATGGAGATCTCTATGGCCACTTAAAAGCTTATAAGGCTAGTAGTTTCTGAAGATACTAGGGGAGGGGAAAATAACTCATTTTAGAAGTATACAAATACAGTTGTCTCTCCATATCCACAGATTTTTATCCACTGATTTAAGTACCGGTATTCACAGCTTGAAAATATTCTTTAAAAAAATAATGCAAAAAGCAAATTTTGATTTTGCCATTTTATACAAGGGACACCATTTTGCTATGCCATTTCATATAACGGGGCTTGAGTATTCACAGATTTTGGTATCCACGGGTGCTCCTGGAACCAAACCCAAGCGAATATGAAGGGACAACTGTAGATTTATCAACAGGATCCAAGATGTTTAGGTCATGGAAATGTAGCAAAAGATAGTCCCAGTTACAAATATACTGTTCAAAACTGTAAGGATTAAGAACCAGAGAGAGTTCGATATTTTATGTAGCTTAAGGTTTTCAACCTCTATCATCTCTAATTAAAGGGATTCCCAGCAGGGCCAATAAGCATATCTGTTTGAGATTTTACAGTGATGCAGCCAGAAAAGGACAGTGATCTCAACGTAAGACACACTCATCCTAGTACAGTAGCAACATATAGACAGTGAAATCCCCTGGCACAAAACACCCATGCATAGGAACAATTCCCCACTGACATCAAGTAGGACAGGCACCTCTGGTGATATAACGAGAAAGTGTAAGCAAAGCTATCTGATACTGAAATCAGGCCCCATGATGGACAAACAGATCATAAAGAGTACTTTCCATAATCTGTTATGAAATGTTTGCAAACAACTTTGAAAATGTTGGTGGAATTTTAAGCCTGCAGTTTAACATATGCTGTTAAGCAATGTTTGGTTGCTTTTGTACCAGTTATCTGGAAGATGCCAAACATTTTTCTCAGATCATTTTCAGTTTACTTTTTCTCTAAACATTTTTTTAAAACTTGTACACACTGTTTTTGCTTATTTTGAAATTCTGATGGAAGAAATGTGGCTACAAGAACATTCCCACTCAAGAGCAGTACCTTCAAGAACTCCAACTGCTAGAAACCGCCCATAAAACAACTCTACCATCGGGTTCTTTGGCTTCTCTCCATCCCTAAAGAGACAATGAATATTTTAAGAATGTAAGTCTAAAATATCTGGAGTTAAAAGAGAAATCTGACTAACTAAAATGTTCAGCAATACACTTTTTATTCTAAACATGGGAACTAACACCAATCCTTCAAGTATCATCCTACAGTACTGGATATACTGAAACATTTTTATTGGTATAAATGAGGACCACATTAAATTCCTGAAAATAAAACACTGAGGGGATGATGAGATGAAAGCTTCCTCAACCCAAGCAGGTTCCTGTCATGCAGAAAACCAGGATATACTACTAAAATGTTTAAAATGGCTACTTACTGTTCTTCTTCAGCTTTTATTTGGAAAGCATCTTCTAACCAGTCTAATAACTTATGTGTGAATTCACTGACATCTTGCTGTTGAGAGACAGAGAACAAACATACATTCACCTTTACAACAGCAATAGATTCTGTGCATATTACAGCTTTAATACTTTTAGATGCTAGTTCTGCTATGGCTAACACATATTCAAAAAGGCAAGTCATATCTCCCTAGGAAAGATAACTGTGTGGTCTGCAAGCATATCATGCCATCCAAGCAAAAGTACACTAGTAATTTCAAGGAGAGCACAGACCAAATAATTTAGTTTCAAGGAGAGTTATTCAGAAACTTACTTCTGGCTATGATTATGGTATTTCAATGCTATCTTGTAATCTGCTTCTCTTACAAATATTTGCATGGGCAGGAACATAAAAGCAGTGGTAACACAACACAACCTCTGGCCTCATGCTGCCATCAAAAGCAAACAGAATGTCATGTCTAGCCAGGCCCAGCGGATCACTGCTGTCATGACAAACCACTTTTCAAAGCAGCTGGAATCTTAGCTGCATCTTATATCTTAGCATAAGATACTGATATTACAGACATAAGCACCTATGGGATTCCATTACAATACAACAGCCTGATACTTTACTAGCAACATTAGCCTGAGGAAGAAAATAATGGCCCACTGCAAGCCCTGACTGACTCATCTATAGAGAGGGAGGAATCTGTGTATACAATAACATTCCACTGATCATGGTTATAAAATGATATTGCTGAAAAAGTCAACATTCTACAGCTCCACGAGTATTCCTCAACTATAATGAGGTATGAACTGTGATATAGTGTACCATAGCCCTTCCCCTTCCTCAATCCAACTTATTATTTTTATTATACCTTTAAGAGTCAATTCTACCCCCACTGAAATTACTAAGAAAGCTGAAATATCATACATATAAGATACTAAGTATCAAATTGCCTTCCCTATCCCCTACTTTTTAAACTACTATTCATGCCTATGTACTCATGATCTATTATTTCAGTTTCTTGCAAGCAGACAAAATACAGATTAAAAAGTATATATTGCCTATTACATTACATCTTGTAATGTATTCCATCTTGCTTGAAGAAAGCAGCGGTTAGACCGCTCCTAAAAAGTCCTTCCCTTGACCCTCTGGATATGAAGAACTACAGGCCAGTCTCATTATTATGTTTTTTTGAGCAAGGTGATCGAGAGGGCGGTTGCTCTTCAACTCCAAGGTGTCTTGGAAGAAACTGATTATCTAGATCCATTTCAAACTGGGTTTAGGATGGGATTTAGAGTTGAGACGGCCATGGTTGCCTTAGCTGATGACCTTCGCATCTACAAGGGTAGTGTGACCCTGTTGGTGCTGCTGGATCTCTCAGTGGCTTTTGACACTATAGATCATGACATCCTCTTGGATCGCCTGAAAGGGTTAGGAATCGGAGGCACTGCATTGCAGTGGTTCCGCTCCTTCCACTCGGGTAGGTTCCAGAGGGTGATGCTCGGGGACAGTCTCTCTATAAGGAAAGAGCTTAAATGTGGCATCCCACAAGGTGCCATCCTGTCCCCGACGCTATTCAATATATACATGAAGGCGCTGGGAGAGATCATCCAGAGGCATGGGGCGGGGTGCTATCAGTATGCTGATGACACCCAGATATATGTTTCCATGTCTCGGTCTTCAGCTCTAGCTTCAGATGGTGTCTCTTCTCTCAATGATTGTCTTAGGACAGTAATGGACTGGATGAGGGAAAACAAATTGAAGCTGAATCCAGACAAAACGGAGGTTCTCACGGTAGCAGCCCCAAACCCAGGTATCAGAATACAACCTCCAGTCCTGGATGGGGTCACACTCTCCTCCAGGGACTGTGTTCGCAGTCTGGGGGTACTCCTGGATTCGTCGCTCCAGATGACGAATCATGTAAATGCGACGGTCAGGAGTGCTTATTATCAGCTTCAGCTGATCTGCCAGCTGCGCCCTTTCCTGGAAATCGGGGACCTTGAGACCATGGTACATGCTATGGTAACCTCCTGTCTTGATTTCTGTAATGTACTACAGAATATGGCAGCCAGACTGGTCTCAGGTACATCTAGAAGAGACCATATAACACCGATCTTAAGATCACTTCACTAGCTGTCCATTAGTTTCCAGGCCCAGTACAAGGTGTTGGTTATCACCTTTAAAGCCCTAAATGCCTTGGGTCCAACCTATCTTCACAACCGCCTCCTTCCACATTATCCTCCCCATGCACTGAGGTCCTCTGAGAGGAATTTGCTACAACCTTTAAAAACTAGGCTCTCTTCGACCTCCCAGAGTACCTTTTCGGCTATTGTTCCCAGATTATGGAACATCCTGCTGGATGAGATCCGTCATATCACCACCCGAAACAGCTTTTAAAAAGCTCTTAAGACGGATCTCTTCCGGTAGGCCTTTCCTGAATAGATACCCAGCCATCAGAAAGAAAAATCTGATTTATCCCAATCCCACTACAGCCAGCATCTATTGTTTATTTTTAGTATTTTTAAGTATGTTTTAAATTTTTTAGAATTATTTAATTGCATTTTAAGAGGGGGGTTGGATGGAGGTTTCTGAATATATATTTTAATGTTGTAAGCCACCCCGACTGCACTTTGTAGAGGGGTGGGAAATAAATAAATACAAATCAACCAATAACACTTTTCTCTATAGCACCATAAAGAGTATTAGTGAGTTCATCATGAACAACACTAATGTTGCCTTTGGGAACATTTGGCATTCTGACAATGCCTTTGTGTCATATGAAAATACTGATGAAAAATGAGTAGCATTTATTGGAAGTACAGCTCAAAAAATTAGGCCAGACAGTGGCTGAGAAATGAACACATTTACAGGATTCTGAAAAGAGCATTAAGCTGATAACTTACACCATGTCACTAGTCAGGTAATTAGCTAAGAAAAAATGAGGTTGGCATACTGAAAAAAAACTCCAACAGTGTGACCGATGGCTGGACGAGCAAATGGAAGAAGTGTGTTCTAGGAGCCAATCCTCTGGCAGGAAGCAAAAATGGGAGGGGCTTCTGGATGTTTGAAGTATGCATGACAGTTGGAGACAGTCAGTTATGCTCTGAGTTTTGAATGGAAAAGAGTTGATGACAGTTGGCTGGAGCGGAAGGCTCCATATGTGTGTGCTGTATGAGAGGTTTGAATGAGGTAAAATGGTGTGCAGAGGGTTACTAATTTGGAATAGAGGTGTGAGTGGACAAAGAGTGAATGAGGCTGGGAAATAAGGAATGACATTACAGTTGTCCCTTCATATTAGCTGGGGTTTGGTTCCAGGACCTCCGTGGATACCAAAATCCATGAATATTCAAGTCCCATTTTATGCAATGGCATAGCAAAATGGTGTCCCTTATATAAGATGGCAAAATCAAGGTTTGCTTTTTGGATTATTATTTTTTAAGAATATTTTCAAGCCGTGAATACTTAAATCCATGAATACCAAATCCATGGATATGGACGGACAACTGTATAATGATATAAGTACAGGTTAAAAGAAAAGATTCCACCCTGAAGTATGTTTATTCCCTTTAATAAAGTTGTCCTTTGTTGTTAATACAAATATAGACTCTGTCTCATTCCTACTGAAGAAAGATAATTAAAGGCAAGCTACCGTAACACACTATCCACACACTTGATTAAAAGTGATAACTCTGGTTCGAAAGTGGAACCAAAGGTGTTGAGGTGGGAGGAACAGAAGATAAAGAGGCGGCCAGGCTGAACCCTGAAGTAAAGTGGGCTGGCACTTTGAAGTTGCCCTCGACCATCTGGTTGTTGTGAGCTGTCGCAGTTTGTATTTGTTTACTGCAGTTCTATATCTATACATTGTTTCTTAACCACTTGCGACAAGCAAGACTTTTTGTCTGTTCAGCTTAGCCAAGTTGTGAAATGCTCAAGTAATATGTGACATGGCTGTAAGTTCTGGAAAATGTATTGTTACAGGCAACTGAAAAGTTGTCACTATTGTGCAGGTATTCTTATGTATATGTTGATAAGACAATATTGCTTAAAAAACACTGGGGACAAATTATATTCAACACATTACTTTTAAACACAGGCTATAGTTCAGATAAGAAACAAAAATATGTACATGAAATGCTGGTGGTGTAGATAGGTGAAAAGAAGTGCATGGGATATGATCACATTAGTAAAATATAGTCTGTGTAATATTTCAATAGACTAATAAAGTTAATTATTGTAACTTTTTGTTTTCATTATTTATTCAACTACAATTCTAACTGCTATTTCTATTCAAAGTAAGATAGAATAGATTAACATTACCTGCTGAGAATCATTTGATTTGAATGCATCTTTAAGAATTTCAACAGCCCGTGATGGATCAACATATTTTCTTTTTGAGCCAGCAAGAAGTGCAAACAGGTATCTCAGTTCACGCATAAAAGGCAAATTTCTATGTTCCTGTATTTGAAATAAGTGTAAATAATATATTTTACTTTATTAATTTCACTTTCTATTGCTTCTCAATTAAAGTTTCTGAATGAATTCTGCATAGTGAAGCCAATAAGAATATTGTTCTACACCACGCTATCAAAAAGGATAAAGTATGTTCTCTAAACTAAAAGAATGAACAATTGATAAGATCCCAAAATCTAACACAAATGAACTATCTGGAAGTCAGAAAATATTTCTTAATTCTCTAAGTGAGTACTACAATATTCCGCTTCCATGCAAAGGACAACAATACCCACAATAAGCCTGAGAAGAAGCCATAGCATCAGCTACTAAATCCTAAATTTGTACTTCTCTAAGGAAAAAAAATGTCTTTTTAACAGTCTTGAGACCACTATACACTAACAAGCTATACAACTATTAATATTTATTTTATTTTATTTTTATTTTCTAAATTTCTATTCCACTTATCAGTGCCAAACCACTCCCTAGGCAGTTTACAATGCAGAAACAAGTAAAAATAAAACAATTAAAAACAATTAAAAAGTAACAATTAAAATTATTTTTAAAACATTTACAAGT